>CAXARG010000294.1:0-1427000 GCA_963971235.1 Cryptus armator | reverse complement strand
GCCATTCCATGTCATTCCATGCCATTCCATGTCATTCCATGCCATTCCATGCCATTCCATGCCATTCCATGCCATTCCATGCCATTCCATGCCATTCCATGCCATTCCATGCCATTCCATGCCATTCCATGCCATTCCATGCCATTCCATGCCATTCCATGCCATTCCATGCCATTCCATGCCATTCCATGCCATTCCATGCCATTCCATGCCATTCCATGCCATTCCATGCCATTCCATGCCATTCCATGCCATTCCATGCCATTCCATGCCATTCCATGCCATTCCATGCCATTCCATGCCATTCCATGCCATTCCATGCCATTCCATGCCATTCCATGCCATTCCATGCCATTCCATGCCATTCCATGCCATTCCTTCCATGCCATTCCATGCCATTCCATGCCAGTCCATGCCAGTCCATGCCATTCCATGCCATTCCATGCCATTCCATGCCACTCAATGCGGTGCCATGCCGTGCCATGCCGGTGCCATGCCGGTGCCATGCCGGTGCCATGCCATTCCATGCCATTCCATGCCATTCCATGCCAGTCCATGCCATTCCATGCCATTCCATGCCACTCAATGCGGTGCCATGCCGTGCCATGCCGTGCCATGCCGTGCTATGCCGTGCCATGCCGTGCCATGCCGTGCCATGCGGTGCCATGCCCTTCCATGCCATTCCATGCCATTCCATGCCATTCCATGCCATTCCATGCCATTCCATGCCATTCCATGCCATTCCATGCCATTCCATGCCATTCCATGCCATTCCATGCCATTCCATGCCATTCCATGCCATTCCATGCCATTCCATGCCATTCCATGCCATTCCATGCCATTCCATGCCATTCCATGCCATTCCATGCCATTCCATGCCATTCCATGCCATTCCATGCCATTCCATGCCATTCCATGCCATTCCATGCCATTCCATGCCATTCCATGCCATTCCATGCCATTCCATGCCATTCCATGCCATTCCATGCCGGTGCCATGCCGTGCCATGCCGGTGCCATGCCGTGCCATGCCGGTGCCATGCCATTCCATGCCGTGCCATGCCGGTGCCATGCCGTGCCATGCCGGTGCCATGCCATTCCATGCGGTGCCATGCCATTCCATGCCATTCCATGCCATTCCATGCCATTCCATGTCATTCCATGCCATTCCATGCCATTCCATGCCATTCCATACCATTCCATGCCATTCCATGCCATTCCATGCCATTCCATGCCATTCCATGCCATTCCAAGCCATTCCATGCCATTCCATGCCATTCCATGCCATTCCATGCCATTCCATGCCATTCCATGCCATTCCATGCCATTCCATGCCATTCCATGCCATTCCATGCCATTTCATGCCATTCCATGCCATTCCATGCCATTCCATGCCATTCCATGCCATTCCATGCCATTCCATGCCATTCCATGCCATTCCATGCCATTCCATGCCATTCCATGCCATTCCATGCCATTCCATGCCATTCCATGCCATTCCATGCCATTCCATGCCATTCCATGCCATTCCATGCCATTCCATGCCATTCCATGCCATTCCATGCCATTCCATGCCATTCCATGCCATTCCATGCCATTCCATGCCATTCCATGCCATTCCATGCCATTCCATGCCATTCCATGCCATTCCATGCCAGTCCATGCCAGTCCATGCCATTCCATGCCATTCCATGCCATTCCATGCCATTCCATGCCACTCAATGCGGTGCCATGCCGTGCCATGCCGGTGCCATGCCGGTGCCATGCCGTGCCATGCCGGTGCCATGCCGTGCCATGCCGTGCCATGCCGGTGCCATGCCGTGCCATGCCGGTGCCATGCCGTGCCATGCCGGTGCCATGACGTGCCATGCCGGTGCCATGCCGTGCCATGCCGGTGCCATGCCGTGCCATGCCGGTGCCATGACGTGCCATGCCGGTGCCATGGCCGTGCCATGCCGGTGCCATGCCATTCCATGCCATTCCATGCCAGTCCATGCCAGTCCATGCCATTCCATGCTATTCCATGCCACTCAATGCCGGTGCCATGCGGTGCCATGCCATTCCATGCTATTCCATGCCACTCAATGCGGTGCCATGCGGTGCCATGCCATTCCATGCCATTCCATGCCATTCCATGCCATTCCATGCCATTCCATGCCATTCCATGCCATTCCATGCCATTCCATGCCAGTCCATGCCAGTCCATGCCAGTCCATGCCATTCCATGCCATTCCATGCCATTCCATGCCACTCAATGCGGTGCCATGCCGTGCCATGCCGGTGCATGCCGTGCCATGACGTGCCATGCCGGTGCCATGCCGTGCCATGCCGGTGCCATGCCGGTGCCATGCCGTGCCATGCCGGTGCCATGCCGTGCCATGCCGGTGCCATGCCGTGCCATGCCGGTGCCATGCCGTGCCATGCCGTGCCATGCCGGTGCCATGCCGTGCCATGCCGGTGCCATGCCGTGCCATGCCGTGCCATGCCGTGCCATGCGGTGCCATGCCATTCCATGCCATTCCATGTCATTCCATGCCATTCCATGTCATTCCATGCCATTCCATGCCATTCCATGCCATTCCATGCCATTCCATGCCATTCCATGCCATTCCATGCCATTCCATGCCATTCCATGCCATTCCATGCCATTCCATGCCATTCCATGCCATTCCATGCCATTCCATGCCATTCCATGCCATTCCATGCCATTCCATGCCATTCCATGCCATTCCATGCCATTCCATGCCATTCCATGCCATTCCATGCCATTCCATGCCATTCCATGCCATTCCATGCCATTCCATGGCCATTCCATGCCATTCCATGCCATTCCATGCCATTCCATGCCATTCCATGCCATTCCATGCCATTCCATGCCATTCCATGCCATTCCATGCCATTCCATGCCATTCCATGCCATTCCATGCCATTCCATGCCATTCCATGCCATTCCATGCCATTCCATGCCATTCCATGCCATTCCATGCCATTCCATGCCATTCCATGCGGTGCCATGCCGTGGCCATGCCGTGCCATGCCGGTGCCATGCCGTGCCATGCCGGTGCCATGCCGTGCCATGCCGGTGCCATGCCGGTGCCATGCCGGTGCCATGCCGTGCCATGCCGGTGCCATGCCGTGCCATGCCGGTGCCATGCCGTGCCATGCCGGTGCCATGCCGTGCCATGCCGGTGCCATGCCGTGCCATGCCGGTGCCATGCCGTGCCATGCCGGTGCCATGCCGTGCCATGCCGGTGCCATGCCGTGCCATGCCGGTGCCATGCCGTGCCATGCCGGTGCCATGCCGTGCCATGCCGGTGCCATGCCGTGCCATGCCGGTGCCATGCCGTGCCATGCCGGTGCCATGCCGTGCCATGCCGGTGCCATGCCGTGCCATGCCGGTGCCATGCCGTGCCATGCCGGTGCCATGCCGTGCCATGCCGGTGCCATGCCGTGCCATGCCGGTGCCATGCCGTGCCATGCCGGTGCCATGCCGTGCCATGCCGGTGCCATGCCGTGCCATGCCGGTGCCATGCCGTGCCATGCCGGTGCCATGCCGTGCCATGCCGGTGCCATGCCGTGCCATGCCGGTGCCATGCCGTGCCATGCCGGTGCCATGCCGTGCCATGCCGGTGCCATGCCGTGCCATGCCGGTGCCATGGCCGTGCCATGCCGGTGCCATGCCGTGCCATGCCGGTGCCATGCCGTGCCATGCCGGTGCCATGCCGTGCCATGCCGGTGCCATGCCGTGCCATGCCGGTGCCATGCCGTGCCATGCCGGTGCCATGCCGTGCCATGCCGTGCCATGCCGTGCCATGCCGTGCCATGCCGTGCCATGCCGTGCCATGCCGTGCCATGCCGTGCCATGCCGTGCCATGCCGTGCCATGCCGTGCCATGCCGTGCCATGCCGTGCCATGCCGTGCCATGCCGTGCCATGCCGTGCCATGCCGTGCCATGCCGTGCCATGCCGTGCCATGCGTGCCATGCCATTCCATGTCATTCCATGCCATTCCATGCATTCCATGCCATTCCATGCCATTCCATGCCATTCCATGCCATTCCATGTCATTCCATGCCATTCCATGCCATTCCATGCCATTCCATGCCATTCCATGCCATTCCATGCCATTCCATGCCATTCCATGCCATTCCATGCCATTCCATGCCATTCCATGCCGTGCCATGCCGTGCCATGCGGTGCCATGCCATTCATGTCATTCCATGCCATTCCATGCCATTCCATGCCATTCCATGCCATTCCATGCCATTCCATGCCATTCCATGCCATTCCATGCCATTACATGCCATTCCATGCCATTCCATGCCATTCCATGCCATTCCATGCCATTCCATGCCATTCCATGCCATTCCATGCCATTCCATGCCATTCCATGCCATTCCATGCCATTCCATGCCATTCCATGCCATTCCATGCCATTCCATGCCATTCCATGCCATTCCATGCCATTCCATGCCATTCCATGCCATTCCATGCCATTCCATGCCATTCCATGCCAGTCCATGCCAGTCCATGCCATTCCATGCCATTCCATGCCATTCCATGCCACTCAATGCGGTGCCATGCCGGTGCCATGCCGGTGCCATGCCGTGCCATGCCGGTGCCATGCCGTGCATGCCGTGCCATGCCGGTGCCATGCCGTGCCATGCCGGTGCCATGCCGTGCCATGCCGGTGCCATGACGTGCCATGCCGGTGCCATGCCGTGCCATGCCGGTGCCATGCCGTGCCATGCCGGTGCCATGACGTGCCATGCCGGTGCCATGCCGTGCCCATGCCGTGCCATGCCGGTGCCATGCCGGTGCCATGCCATTCCATGCCATTCCATGCCAGTCCATGCCAGTCCATGCCATTCCATGCTATTCCATGCCACTCAATGCGGTGCCATGCGGTGCCATGCCATTCCATGCCATTCCATGCCATTCCATGCCATTCCATGCCATTCCATGCCATTCCATGCCATTCCATGCCATTCCATGCCATTCCATGCCATTCCATGCCATTCCATGCCATTCCATGCCATTCCATGCCATTCCATGCCATTCCATGCCATTCCATGCCATTCCATGCCATTCCATGCCATTCCATGCCATTCATGCCATTCCATGCCATTCCATGCCGGTGCCATGCCGTGCCATGCCGGTGCCATGCCGTGCCATGCCGGTGCCATGCCATTCCATGCCGTGCCATGCCGGTGCCATGCCGTGCCATGCCGGTGCCATGCCATTCCATGCGGTGCCATGCCATTCCATGCCATTCCATGTCATTCCATGCCATTCCATGTCATTCCATGCCATTCCATGCCATTCCATGCCATTCCATGCCATTCCATGCCATTCCATGCCATTCCATGCCATTCCATGCCATTCCATGCCATTCCATGCCATTCCATGCCATTCCATGCCATTCCATGCCATTCCATGCCATTCCATGCCATTCCATGCCATTCCATGCCATTCCATGCCATTCCATGCCATTCCATGCCATTCCATGCCATTCCATGCCATTCCATGCCATTCCATGCCAGTCCATGCCAGTCCATGCCATTCCATGCCATTCCATGCCATTCCATGCCACTCAATGCGGTGCCATGCCGTGCCATGCCGTGCCATGCCGTGCCATGCCGGTGCCATGCCGGTGCCATGCCGGTGCCATGCCATTCCATGCCATTCCATGCCATTCCATGCCAGTCCATGCCATTCCATGCCATTCCATGCCACTCAATGCGGTGCCATGCCGTGCCATGCCGTGCCATGCCGTGCTATGCCGTGCCATGCCGTGCCATGCCGTGCCATGCGGTGCCATGCCCTTCCATGCCATTCCATGCCATTCCATGCCATTCCATGCCATTCCATGCCATTCCATGCCATTCCATGCCATTCCATGCCATTCATGCCATTCCATGCCATTCCATGCCATTCCATGCCATTCCATGCCATTCCATGCCATTCCATGCATTCCATGCCATTCCATGCCATTCCATGCCATTCCATGCCGGTGCCATGCCGTGCCATGCCGGTGCCATGCCGTGCCATGCCGGTGCCATGCCATTCCATGCCGTGCCATGCCGGTGCCATGCCGTGCCATGCCGGTGCCATGCCATTCCATGCGGTGCCATGCCATTCCATGCCATTCCATGTCATTCCATGCCATTCCATGTCATTCCATGCCATTCCATGCCATTCCATGCCATTCCATACCATTCCATGCCATTCCATGCCATTCCATGCCATTCCATGCCATTCCATGCCATTCCATGCCATTCCATGCCATTCCATGCCATTCCATGCCATTCCATGCCATTCCATGCCATTCCATGCCATTCCATGCCATTCCATGCCATTCCATGCCATTCCATGCCATTCCATGCCATTCCATGCCATTCCATGCCATTCCATGCCATTCCATGCCATTCCATGCCATTCCATGCCATTCCATGCCATTCCATGCCATTCCATGCCATTCCATGCCATTCCATGCCATTCCATGCCATTCCATGCCATTCCATGCCATTCCATGCCATTCCATGCCATTCCATGCCATTCCATGCCATTCCATGCCATTCCATGCCATTCCATGCCATTCCATGCCATTCCATGCCATTCCATGCCATTCCATGCCATTCCATGCCATTCCATGCCATTCCATGCCATTCCATGCCATTCCATGCCATTCCATGCCATTCCATGCCATTCCATGCCGTGCCATGCCATTCCATGCCGTGCCATGCCGGTGCCATGCCGTGCCATGCCGGTGCCATGCCGTGCCATTCCGTGCCATTCAATGCCGTGCCATGCCGTGCCATGCCGTGCCATGCCGTGCCATGCCGTGCCATGCCGTGCCATGCCGTGCCATGCCGTGCCATGCCGTGCCATGCCGTGCCATGCCGTGCCATGCCGTGCCATGCCGTGCCATGCCGTGCCATGCCGTGCCATGCCGTGCCATGCCGTGCCATGCCGTGCCATGCCGTGCCATGCCGTGCCATGCCGTGCCATGCCGTGCCATGCCGTGCCATGCCGTGCCATGCCGTGCCATGCCGTGCCATGCCGTGCCATGCCGTTCCATGCCGTTCCATGCCGTTCCATGCCGTTCCATGCCATTCCATGCCATTCCATGCCATTCCATGCCATTCCATGCCATTCCATGCCATTCCATGCCATTCCATGCCATTCCATGCCATTCCATGCCATTCCATGCCATTCCATGCCATTCCATGCCATTCCATGCCATTCCATGCCATTCCATGCCATTCCATGCCATTCCATGCCATTCCATGCCATTCCATGCCATTCCATGCCATTCCATGCCATTCCATGCCATTCCATGCCATTCCATGCCATTCCATGCCATTCCATGCCATTCCATGCCATTCCATGCCATTCCATGCCATTCCATGCCGTGCCATGCCATTCCATGCCGTGCCATGCCATTCCATGCCGTGCCATGCCGGTGCCATGCCGTGCCATGCCGGTGCCATGCCGTGCCATGCCGGTGCCATGCCGTGCCATGCCGGTGCCATGCCGTGCCATGCCGGTGCCATGCCGTGCCATGCCGGTGCCATGCCGTGCCATGCCGGTGCCATGCCGTGCCATGCCGGTGCCATGCCGTGCCATGCCGGTGCCATGCCGTGCCATGCCGGTGCCATGCCGTGCCATGCCGGTGCCATGCCGTGCCATGCCGGTGCCATGCCGTGCCATGCCGGTGCCATGCCGTGCCATGCCGGTGCCATGCCGTGCCATGCCGGTGCCATGCCGTGCCATGCCGGTGCCATGCCGTGCCATGCCGGTGCCATGCCGTGCCATGCCGGTGCCATGCCGGTGCCATGCCGGTGCCATGCCGTGCCATGCCGGTGCCATGCCGTGCCATGCCGGTGCCATGCCGTGCCATGCCGGTGCCATGCCGTGCCATGCCGGTGCCATGCCGTGCCATGCCGGTGCCATGCCGTGCCATGCCGGTGCCATGCCGGTGCCATGCCGTGCCATGCCGGTGCCATGCCGTGCCATGCCGGTGCCATGCCGTGCCATGCCGGTGCCATGCCGTGCCATGCCGGTGCCATGCCGTGCCATGCCGGTGCCATGCCGTGCCATGCCGGTGCCATGCCGTGCCATGCCGGTGCCATGCCGTGCCATGCCGGTGCCATGCCGTGCCATGCCGGTGCCATGCCGTGCCATGCCGGTGCCATGCCGTGCCATGCCGGTGCCATGCCGTGCCATGCCGGTGCCATGCCGTGCCATGCCGGTGCCATGCCGTGCCATGCCGGTGCCATGCCGTGCCATGCCGTGCCATGCCGTGCCATGCCGTGCCATGCCGTGCCATGCCGTGCCATGCCGTGCCATGCCGTGCCATGCCGTGCCATGCCGTGCCATGCCGTGCCATGCCGTGCCATGCCGTGCCATGCCGTGCCATGCCATTCCATGTCATTCCATGCCATTCCATGCCATTCCATGCCATTCCATGCCATTCCATGCCATTCCATGCCATTCCATGTCATTCCATGCCATTCCATGCCATTCCATGCCATTCCATGCCATTCCATGCCATTCCATGCCATTCCATGCCATTCCATGCCGTGCCATGCCATTCCATGCCGTGCCATGCCGTGCCATGCGGTGCCATGCCATTCCATGTCATTCCATGCCATTCCATGCCATTCCATGCCATTCCATGCCATTCCATGCCATTCCATGCCATTCCATGCCATTCCATGCCATTACATGCCATTCCATGCCATTCCATGCCATTCCATGCCATTCCATGCCATTCCATGCCATTCCATGCCATTCCATGCCATTCCATGCCATTCCATGCCATTCCATGCCATTCCATGCCATTCCATGCCATTCCATGCCATTCCATGCCATTCCATGCCATTCCATGCCATTCCATGCCATTCCATGCCATTCCATGCCATTCCATGCCATTCCATGCCATTCCATGCCATTCCATGCCATTCCATGCCATTCCATGCCAGTCCATGCCAGTCCATGCCATTCCATGCCATTCCATGCCATTCCATGCCATTCCATGCCATTCCATGCCACTCAATGCGGTGCCATGCCGGTGCCATGCCGGTGCCATGCCGTGCCATGCCGGTGCCATGCCGTGCCATGCCGGTGCCATGCCGTGCCATGCCGGTGCCATGCCGTGCCATGCCGGTGCCATGACGTGCCATGCCGGTGCCATGCCGTGCCATGCCGGTGCCATGCCGTGCCATGCCGGTGCCATGACGTGCCATGCCGGTGCCATGCCGTGCCATGCCGTGCCATGCCGGTGCCATGCCGGTGCCATGCCATTCCATGCCATTCCATGCCAGTCCATGCCAGTCCATGCCATTCCATGCTATTCCATGCCACTCAATGCGGTGCCATGCGGTGCCATGCCATTCCATGCCATTCCATGCCATTCCATGCCATTCCATGCCATTCCATGCCATTCCATGCCATTCCATGCCATTCCATGCCATTCCATGCCATTCCATGCCATTCCATGCCATTCCATGCCATTCCATGCCATTCCATGCCATTCCATGCCATTCCATGCCATTCCATGCCATTCCATGCCATTCCATGCCGGTGCCATGCCGTGCCATGCCGGTGCCATGCCGTGCCATGCCGGTGCCATGCCATTCCATGCCGTGCCATGCCGGTGCCATGCCGTGCCATGCCGGTGCCATGCCATTCCATGCGGTGCCATGCCATTCCATGTCATTCCATGCCATTCCATGTCATTCCATGCCATTCCATGCCATTCCATGCCATTCCATGCCATTCCATGCCATTCCATGCCATTCCATGCCATTCCATGCCATTCCATGCCATTCCATGCCATTCCATGCCATTCCATGCCATTCCATGCCATTCCATGCCATTCCATGCCATTCCATGCCATTCCATGCCATTCCATGCCATTCCATGCCATTCCATGCCATTCCATGCCATTCCATGCCATTCCATGCCATTCCATGCCATTCCATGCCATTCCATGCCATTCCATGCCATTCCATGCCATTCCATGCCAGTCCATGCCAGTCCATGCCATTCCATGCCATTCCATGCCATTCCATGCCACTCAATGCGGTGCCATGCCGTGCCATGCCGTGCCATGCCGTGCCATGCCGGTGCCATGCCGGTGCCATGCCGGTGCCATGCCATTCCATGCCATTCCATGCCATTCCATGCCAGTCCATGCCATTCCATGCCATTCCATGCCACTCAATGCGGTGCCATGCCGTGCCATGCCGTGCCATGCCGTGCTATGCCGTGCCATGCCGTGCCATGCCGTGCCATGCGGTGCCATGCCCTTCCATGCCATTCCATGCCATTCCATGCCATTCCATGCCATTCCATGCCATTCCATGCCATTCCATGCCATTCCATGCCATTCCATGCCATTCCATGCCATTCCATGCCATTCCATGCCATTCCATGCCATTCCATGCCATTCCATGCCATTCCATGCCATTCCATGCCATTCCATGCCATTCCATGCCATTCCATGCCATTCCATGCCATTCCATGCCATTCCATGCCATTCCATGCCATTCCATGCCATTCCATGCCATTCCATGCCATTCCATGCCATTCCATGCCGGTGCCATGCCGTGCCATGCCGGTGCCATGCCATTCCATGCCGTGCCATGCCGGTGCCATGCCGTGCCATGCCGGTGCCATGCCATTCCATGCGGTGCCATGCCATTCCATGCCATTCCATGTCATTCCATGCCATTCCATGTCATTCCATGCCATTCCATGCCATTCCATGCCATTCCATACCATTCCATGCCATTCCATGCCATTCCATGCCATTCCATGCCATTCCATGCCATTCCAAGCCATTCCATGCCATTCCATGCCATTCCATGCCATTCCATGCCATTCCATGCCATTCCATGCCATTCCATGCCATTCCATGCCATTCCATGCCATTCCATGCCATTCCATGCCATTCCATGCCATTCCATGCCATTCCATGCCATTCCATGCCATTCCATGCCATTCCATGCCATTCCATGCCATTCCATGCCATTCCATGCCATTCCATGCCATTCCATGCCATTCCATGCCATTCCATGCCATTCCATGCCATTCCATGCCATTCCATGCCATTCCATGCCATTCCATGCCATTCCATGCCATTCCATGCCATTCCATGCCATTCCATGCCATTCCATGCCATTCCATGCCATTCCATGCCATTCCATGCCATTCCATGCCATTCCATGCCAGTCCATGCCAGTCCATGCCATTCCATGCCATTCCATGCCATTCCATGCCATTCCATGCCACTCAATGCGGTGCCATGCCGTGCCATGCCGGTGCCATGCCGGTGCCATGCCGTGCCATGCCGGTGCCATGCCGTGCCATGCCGTGCCATGCCGGTGCCATGCCGTGCCATGCCGGTGCCATGCCGTGCCATGCCGGTGCCATGACGTGCCATGCCGGTGCCATGCCGTGCCATGCCGGTGCCATGCCGTGCCATGCCGGTGCCATGACGTGCCATGCCGGTGCCATGCCGTGCCATGCCGGTGCCATGCCATTCCATGCCATTCCATGCCAGTCCATGCCAGTCCATGCCATTCCATGCTATTCCATGCCACTCAATGCGGTGCCATGCGGTGCCATGCGGTGCCATGCCATTCCATGCCATTCCATGCCATTCCATGCCATTCCATGCCATTCCATGCCATTCCATGCCATTCCATGCCATTCCATGCCATTCCATGCCATTCCATGCCATTCCATGCCAGTCCATGCCAGTCCATGCCAGTCCATGCCATTCCATGCCATTCCATGCCATTCCATGCCACTCAATGCGGTGCCATGCCGTGCCATGCCGGTGCCATGCCGTGCCATGACGTGCCATGCCGGTGCCATGCCGTGCCATGCCGGTGCCATGCCGGTGCCATGCCGGTGCCATGCCGTGCCATGCCGGTGCCATGCCGTGCCATGCCGGTGCCATGCCGTGCCATGCCGGTGCCATGCCGTGCCATGCCGTGCCATGCCGGTGCCATGCCGTGCCATGCCGGTGCCATGCCGTGCCATGCCGTGCCATGCCGTGCCATGCGGTGCCATGCCATTCCATGCCATTCCATGTCATTCCATGCCATTCCATGCCATTCCATGCCATTCCATGCCATTCCATGCCATTCCATGCCATTCCATGCCATTCCATGCCATTCCATGCCATTCCATGCCATTCCATGCCATTCCATGCCATTCCATGCCATTCCATGCCATTCCATGCCATTCCATGCCATTCCATGCCATTCCATGCCATTCCATGCCATTCCATGCCATTCCATGCCATTCCATGCCATTCCATGCCATTCCATGCCATTCCATGCCATTCCATGCCATTCCATGCCATTCCATGCCATTCCATGCCATTCCATGCCATTCCATGCCATTCCATGCCATTCCATGCCATTCCATGCCATTCCATGCCATTCCATGCCATTCCATGCCATTCCATGCCATTCCATGCCATTCCATGCCATTCCATGCCATTCCATGCCATTCCATGCCATTCCATGCCATTCCATGCCATTCCATGCCATTCCATGCCATTCCATGCCATTCCATGCCATTCCATGCCATTCCATGCCATTCCATGCCATTCCATGCCATTCCATGCCATTCCATGCCATTCCATGCCATTCCATGCCATTCCATGCCATTCCATGCCATTCCATGCCATTCCATGCCATTCCATGCCATTCCATGCCATTCCATGCCATTCCATGCCATTCCATGCCATTCCATGCCACTCAATGCGGTGCCATGCCGTGCCATGCCGTGCCATGCCGTGCCATGCCGGTGCCATGCCGGTGCCATGCCGGTGCCATGCCATTCCATGCCATTCCATGCCAGTCCATGCCATTCCATGCCATTCCATGCCACTCAATGCGGTGCCATGCCGTGCCATGCCGTGCCATGCCGTGCTATGCCGTGCCATGCCGTGCCATGCCGTGCCATGCGGTGCCATGCCCTTCCATGCCATTCCATGCCATTCCATGCCATTCCATGCCATTCCATGCCATTCCATGCCATTCCATGCCATTCCATGCCATTCCATGCCATTCCATGCCATTCCATGCCATTCCATGCCATTCCATGCCATTCCATGCCATTCCATGCCATTCCATGCCATTCCATGCCATTCCATGCCATTCCATGCCATTCCATGCCATTCCATGCCATTCCATGCCATTCCATGCCATTCCATGCCATTCCATGCCATTCCATGCCATTCCATGCCATTCCATGCCATTCCATGCCATTCCATGCCATTCCATGCCATTCCATGCCATTCCATGCCATTCCATGCCATTCCATGCCATTCCATGCCATTCCATGCCATTCCATGCCATTCCATGCCATTCCATGCCATTCCATGCCATTCCATGCCATTCCATGCCATTCCATGCCATTCCATGCCATTCCATGCCATTCCATGCCATTCCATGCCATTCCATGCCATTCCATGCCATTCCATGCCATTCCATGCCGTGCCATGCCATTCCATGCCGTGCCATGCCGGTGCCATGCCGTGCCATGCCGGTGCCATGCCGTGCCATGCCGGTGCCATGCCGTGCCATGCCGGTGCCATGCCGTGCCATGCCGGTGCCATGCCGTGCCATGCCGGTGCCATGCCGTGCCATGCCGGTGCCATGCCGTGCCATGCCGGTGCCATGCCGTGCCATGCCGGTGCCATGCCGTGCCATGCCGGTGCCATGCCGTGCCATGCCGGTGCCATGCCGTGCCATGCCGGTGCCATGCCGTGCCATGCCGGTGCCATGCCGTGCCATGCCGGTGCCATGCCGTGCCATGCCGGTGCCATGCCGTGCCATGCCGGTGCCATGCCGTGCCATGCCGGTGCCATGCCGTGCCATGCCGGTGCCATGCCGTGCCATGCCGGTGCCATGCCGTGCCATGCCGGTGCCATGCCGTGCCATGCCGGTGCCATGCCGTGCCATGCCGGTGCCATGCCGTGCCATGCCGGTGCCATGCCGTGCCATGCCGGTGCCATGCCGTGCCATGCCGGTGCCATGCCGTGCCATGCCGGTGCCATGCCGGTGCCATGCCGGTGCCATGCCGTGCCATGCCGGTGCCATGCCGTGCCATGCCGGTGCCATGCCGTGCCATGCCGGTGCCATGCCGTGCCATGCCGGTGCCATGCCGTGCCATGCCGGTGCCATGCCGTGCCATGCCGGTGCCATGCCGTGCCATGCCGGTGCCATGCCGTGCCATGCCGTGCCATGCCGGTGCCATGCCGTGCCATGCCGGTGCCATGACGTGCCATGCCGGTGCCATGCCGTGCCATGCCGGTGCCATGCCGGTGCCATGCCGGTGCCATGCCGTGCCATGCCGGTGCCATGCCGTGCCATGCCGGTGCCATGCCGTGCCATGCCGGTGCCATGCCGTGCCATGCCGGTGCCATGCCGTGCCATGCCGGTGCCATGCCGTGCCATGCCGTGCCATGCCGGTGCCATGCCGTGCCATGCCGGTGCCATGCCGTGCCATGCCGGTGCCATGACGTGCCATGCCGGTGCCATGCCGTGCCATGCCGGTGCCATGCCGTGCCATGCCGGTGCCATGACGTGCCATGCCGGTGCCATGCCGTGCCATGCCGTGCCATGCCGGTGCCATGCCGGTGCCATGCCATTCCATGCCATTCCATGCCAGTCCATGCCAGTCCATGCCATTCCATGCTATTCCATGCCACTCAATGCGGTGCCATGCGGTGCCATGCCATTCCATGCCATTCCATGCCATTCCATGCCATTCCATGCCATTCCATGCCATTCCATGCCATTCCATGCCATTCCATGCCATTCCATGCCATTCCATGCCATTCCATGCCATTCCATGCCATTCCATGCCATTCCATGCCATTCCATGCCATTCCATGCCATTCCATGCCATTCCATGCCATTCCATGCCATTCCATGCCATTCCATGCCATTCCATGCCATTCCATGCCATTCCATGCCATTCCATGCCATTCCATGCCATTCCATGCCATTCCATGCCATTCCATGCCATTCCATGCCATTCCATGCCATTCCATGCCATTCCATGCCATTCCATGCCATTCCATGCCATTCCATGCCATTCCATGCCATTCCATGCCATTCCATGCCGGTGCCATGCCGTGCCATGCCGGTGCCATGCCGTGCCATGCCGGTGCCATGCCATTCCATGCCGTGCCATGCCGGTGCCATGCCGTGCCATGCCGGTGCCATGCCATTCCATGCGGTGCCATGCCATTCCATGCCATTCCATGTCATTCCATGCCATTCCATGTCATTCCATGCCATTCCATGCCATTCCATGCCATTCCATGCCATTCCATGCCATTCCATGCCATTCCATGCCATTCCATGCCATTCCATGCCATTCCATGCCATTCCATGCCATTCCATGCCATTCCATGCCATTCCATGCCATTCCATGCCATTCCATGCCATTCCATGCCATTCCATGCCATTCCATGCCATTCCATGCCATTCCATGCCATTCCATGCCATTCCATGCCATTCCATGCCATTCCATGCCATTCCATGCCATTCCATGCCATTCCATGCCATTCCATGCCATTCCATGCCATTCCATGCCATTCCATGCCATTCCATGCCATTCCATGCCATTCCATGCCATTCCATGCCATTCCATGCCAGTCCATGCCAGTCCATGCCATTCCATGCCATTCCATGCCATTCCATGCCACTCAATGCGGTGCCATGCCGTGCCATGCCGTGCCATGCCGTGCCATGCCGGTGCCATGCCATTCCATGCCATTCCATGCCATTCCATGCCAGTCCATGCCATTCCATGCCATTCCATGCCACTCAATGCGGTGCCATGCCGTGCCATGCCGTGCCATGCCGTGCTATGCCGTGCCATGCCGTGCCATGCCGTGCCATGCGGTGCCATGCCCTTCCATGCCATTCCATGCCATTCCATGCCATTCCATGCCATTCCATGCCATTCCATGCCATTCCATGCCATTCCATGCCATTCCATGCCATTCCATGCCATTCCATGCCATTCCATGCCATTCCATGCCATTCCATGCCATTCCATGCCATTCCATGCCATTCCATGCCATTCCATGCCATTCCATGCCATTCCATGCCATTCCATGCCATTCCATGCCATTCCATGCCATTCCATGCCATTCCATGCCATTCCATGCCATTCCATGCCATTCCATGCCATTCCATGCCATTCCATGCCATTCCATGCCGGTGCCATGCCGTGCCATGCCGGTGCCATGCCGTGCCATGCCGGTGCCATGCCGTGCCATGCCGGTGCCATGCCATTCCATGCCGTGCCATGCCGGTGCCATGCCGTGCCATGCCATTCCATGCGGTGCCATGCCATTCCATGCCATTCCATGTCATTCCATGCCATTCCATGTCATTCCATGCCATTCCATGCCATTCCATGCCATTCCATACCATTCCATGCCATTCCATGCCATTCCATGCCATTCCATGCCATTCCATGCCATTCCAAGCCATTCCATGCCATTCCATGCCATTCCATGCCATTCCATGCCATTCCATGCCATTCCATGCCATTCCATGCCATTCCATGCCATTCCATGCCATTCCATGCCATTCCATGCCATTCCATGCCATTCCATGCCATTCCATGCCATTCCATGCCATTCCATGCCATTCCATGCCATTCCATGCCATTCCATGCCATTCCATGCCATTCCATGCCATTCCATGCCATTCCATGCCATTCCATGCCATTCCATGCCATTCCATGCCATTCCATGCCATTCCATGCCATTCCATGCCATTCCATGCCATTCCATGCCATTCCATGCCATTCCATGCCATTCCATGCCATTCCATGCCATTCCATGCCATTCCATGCCATTCCATGCCATTCCATGCCATCCCATGCCATTCCATGCCAGTCCATGCCAGTCCATGCCAGTCCAAGCCATTCCATGCCATTCCATGCCATTCCATGCCATTCCATGCCACTCAATGCGGTGCCATGCCGTGCCATGCCGGTGCCATGCCGGTGCCATGCCGTGCCATGCCGGTGCCATGCCGTGCCATGCCGTGCCATGCCGGTGCCATGCCGTGCCATGCCGGTGCCATGCCGTGCCATGCCGGTGCCATGACGTGCCATGCCGGTGCCATGCCGTGCCATGCCGGTGCCATGCCGTGCCATGCCGGTGCCATGACGTGCCATGCCGGTGCCATGCCGTGCCATGCCGGTGCCATGCCATTCCATGCCATTCCATGCCAGTCCATGCCAGTCCATGCCATTCCATGCTATTCCATGCCACTCAATGCGGTGCCATGCGGTGCCATGCCATTCCATGCCATTCCATGCCATTCCATGCCATTCCATGCCATTCCATGCCATTCCATGCCATTCCATGCCATTCCATGCCATTCCATGCCATTCCATGCCATTCCATGCCATTCCATGCCAGTCCATGCCAGTCCATGCCAGTCCATGCCATTCCATGCCATTCCATGCCATTCCATGCCACTCAATGCGGTGCCATGCCGTGCCATGCCGGTGCCATGCCGTGCCATGACGTGCCATGCCGGTGCCATGCCGTGCCATGCCGGTGCCATGCCGGTGCCATGCCGTGCCATGCCGGTGCCATGCCGTGCCATGCCGGTGCCATGCCGTGCCATGCCGGTGCCATGCCGTGCCATGCCGTGCCATGCCGGTGCCATGCCGTGCCATGCCGGTGCCATGCCGTGCCATGCCGTGCCATGCCGTGCCATGCGGTGCCATGCCATTCCATGCCATTCCATGTCATTCCATGCCATTCCATGCCATTCCATGCCATTCCATGCCATTCCATGCCATTCCATGCCATTCCATGCCATTCCATGCCATTCCATGCCATTCCATGCCATTCCATGCCATTCCATGCCATTCCATGCCATTCCATGCCATTCCATGCCATTCCATGCCATTCCATGCCATTCCATGCCATTCCATGCCATTCCATGCCATTCCATGCCATTCCATGCCATTCCATGCCATTCCATGCCATTCCATGCCATTCCATGCCATTCCATGCCATTCCATGCCATTCCATGCCATTCCATGCCATTCCATGCCATTCCATGCCATTCCATGCCATTCCATGCCATTCCATGCCATTCCATGCCATTCCATGCCATTCCATGCCATTCCATGCCATTCCATGCCATTCCATGCCATTCCATGCCATTCCATGCCATTCCATGCCATTCCATGCCATTCCATGCCATTCCATGCCATTCCATGCCATTCCATGCCATTCCATGCCACTCAATGCGGTGCCATGCCGTGCCATGCCGTGCCATGCCGTGCCATGCCGGTGCCATGCCGGTGCCATGCCGGTGCCATGCCATTCCATGCCATTCCATGCCAGTCCATGCCATTCCATGCCATTCCATGCCACTCAATGCGGTGCCATGCCGTGCCATGCCGTGCCATGCCGTGCTATGCCGTGCCATGCCGTGCCATGCCGTGCCATGCGGTGCCATGCCCTTCCATGCCATTCCATGCCATTCCATGCCATTCCATGCCATTCCATGCCACTCAATGCGGTGCCATGCCGTGCCATGCCGTGCCATGCCGTGCCATGCCGGTGCCATGCCGGTGCCATGCCGGTGCCATGCCATTCCATGCCATTCCATGCCAGTCCATGCCATTCCATGCCATTCCATGCCACTCAATGCGGTGCCATGCCGTGCCATGCCGTGCCATGCCGTGCTATGCCGTGCCATGCCGTGCCATGCCGTGCCATGCCATTCCATGCCATTCCATGCCATTCCATGCCATTCCATGCCATTCCATGCCATTCCATGCCATTCCATGCCATTCCATGCCATTCCATGCCATTCCATGCCATTCCATGCCATTCCATGCCATTCCATGCCATTCCATGCCATTCCATGCCATTCCATGCCATTCCATGCCATTCCATGCCATTCCATGCCATTCCATGCCATTCCATGCCATTCCATGCCATTCCATGCCATTCCATGCCATTCCATGCCATTCCATGCCATTCCATGCCATTCCATGCCATTCCATGCCATTCCATGCCATTCCATGCCATTCCATGCCATTCCATGCCATTCCATGCCATTCCATGCCATTCCATGCCATTCCATGCCATTCCATGCCATTCCATGCCATTCCATGCCATTCCATGCCATTCCATGCCATTCCATGCCGGTGCCATGCCGTGCCATGCCGGTGCCATGCCATTCCATGCCGTGCCATGCCGGTGCCATGCCGTGCCATGCCGGTGCCATGCCATTCCATGCGGTGCCATGCCATTCCATGCCATTCCATGTCATTCCATGCCATTCCATGTCATTCCATGCCATTCCATGCCATTCCATGCCATTCCATACCATTCCATGCCATTCCATGCCATTCCATGCCATTCCATGCCATTCCATGCCATTCCAAGCCATTCCATGCCATTCCATGCCATTCCATGCCATTCCATGCCATTCCATGCCATTCCATGCCATTCCATGCCATTCCATGCCATTCCATGCCATTCCATGCCATTCCATGCCATTCCATGCCATTCCATGCCATTCCATGCCATTCCATGCCATTCCATGCCATTCCATGCCATTCCATGCCATTCCATGCCATTCCATGCCATTCCATGCCATTCCATGCCATTCCATGCCATTCCATGCCATTCCATGCCATTCCATGCCATTCCATGCCATTCCATGCCATTCCATGCCATTCCATGCCATTCCATGCCATTCCATGCCATTCCATGCCATTCCATGCCATTCCATGCCATTCCATGCCATTCCATGCCATTCCATGCCATTCCATGCCATTCCATGCCATTCCATGCCATTCCATGCCAGTCCATGCCAGTCCATGCCATTCCATGCCATTCCATGCCATTCCATGCCATTCCATGCCACTCAATGCGGTGCCATGCCGTGCCATGCCGGTGCCATGCCGGTGCCATGCCGTGCCATGCCGGTGCCATGCCGTGCCATGCCGTGCCATGCCGGTGCCATGCCGTGCCATGCCGGTGCCATGCCGTGCCATGCCGGTGCCATGACGTGCCATGCCGGTGCCATGCCGTGCCATGCCGGTGCCATGCCGTGCCATGCCGGTGCCATGACGTGCCATGCCGGTGCCATGCCGTGCCATGCCGGTGCCATGCCATTCCATGCCATTCCATGCCAGTCCATGCCAGTCCATGCCATTCCATGCTATTCCATGCCACTCAATGCGGTGCCATGCGGTGCCATGCGGTGCCATGCCATTCCATGCCATTCCATGCCATTCCATGCCATTCCATGCCATTCCATGCCATTCCATGCCATTCCATGCCATTCCATGCCATTCCATGCCATTCCATGCCATTCCATGCCAGTCCATGCCAGTCCATGCCAGTCCATGCCATTCCATGCCATTCCATGCCATTCCATGCCACTCAATGCGGTGCCATGCCGTGCCATGCCGGTGCCATGCCGTGCCATGACGTGCCATGCCGGTGCCATGCCGTGCCATGCCGGTGCCATGCCGGTGCCATGCCGGTGCCATGCCGTGCCATGCCGGTGCCATGCCGTGCCATGCCGGTGCCATGCCGTGCCATGCCGGTGCCATGCCGTGCCATGCCGTGCCATGCCGGTGCCATGCCGTGCCATGCCGGTGCCATGCCGTGCCATGCCGTGCCATGCCGTGCCATGCGGTGCCATGCCATTCCATGCCATTCCATGTCATTCCATGCCATTCCATGCCATTCCATGCCATTCCATGCCATTCCATGCCATTCCATGCCATTCCATGCCATTCCATGCCATTCCATGCCATTCCATGCCATTCCATGCCATTCCATGCCATTCCATGCCATTCCATGCCATTCCATGCCATTCCATGCCATTCCATGCCATTCCATGCCATTCCATGCCATTCCATGCCATTCCATGCCATTCCATGCCATTCCATGCCATTCCATGCCATTCCATGCCATTCCATGCCATTCCATGCCATTCCATGCCATTCCATGCCATTCCATGCCATTCCATGCCATTCCATGCCATTCCATGCCATTCCATGCCATTCCATGCCATTCCATGCCATTCCATGCCATTCCATGCCATTCCATGCCATTCCATGCCATTCCATGCCATTCCATGCCATTCCATGCCATTCCATGCCATTCCATGCCATTCCATGCCATTCCATGCCATTCCATGCCATTCCATGCCATTCCATGCCATTCCATGCCATTCCATGCCATTCCATGCCATTCCATGCCATTCCATGCCATTCCATGCCATTCCATGCCATTCCATGCCATTCCATGCCATTCCATGCCATTCCATGCCATTCCATGCCATTCCATGCCATTCCATGCCATTCCATGCCATTCCATGCCATTCCATGCCATTCCATGCCATTCCATGCCATTCCATGCCATTCCATGCCATTCCATGCCATTCCATGCCACTCAATGCGGTGCCATGCCGTGCCATGCCGTGCCATGCCGTGCCATGCCGGTGCCATGCCGGTGCCATGCCGGTGCCATGCCATTCCATGCCATTCCATGCCAGTCCATGCCATTCCATGCCATTCCATGCCACTCAATGCGGTGCCATGCCGTGCCATGCCGTGCCATGCCGTGCTATGCCGTGCCATGCCGTGCCATGCCGTGCCATGCGGTGCCATGCCCTTCCATGCCATTCCATGCCATTCCATGCCATTCCATGCCATTCCATGCCATTCCATGCCATTCCATGCCATTCCATGCCATTCCATGCCATTCCATGCCATTCCATGCCATTCCATGCCATTCCATGCCATTCCATGCCATTCCATGCCATTCCATGCCATTCCATGCCATTCCATGCCATTCCATGCCATTCCATGCCATTCCATGCCATTCCATGCCATTCCATGCCATTCCATGCCATTCCATGCCATTCCATGCCATTCCATGCCATTCCATGCCATTCCATGCCATTCCATGCCATTCCATGCCATTCCATGCCATTCCATGCCATTCCATGCCATTCCATGCCATTCCATGCCATTCCATGCCATTCCATGCCATTCCATGCCATTCCATGCCATTCCATGCCATTCCATGCCATTCCATGCCATTCCATGCCATTCCATGCCATTCCATGCCATTCCATGCCATTCCATGCCATTCCATGCCATTCCATGCCATTCCATGCCGTGCCATGCCATTCCATGCCGTGCCATGCCGGTGCCATGCCGTGCCATGCCGGTGCCATGCCGTGCCATGCCGGTGCCATGCCGTGCCATGCCGGTGCCATGCCGTGCCATGCCGGTGCCATGCCGTGCCATGCCGGTGCCATGCCGTGCCATGCCGGTGCCATGCCGTGCCATGCCGGTGCCATGCCGTGCCATGCCGGTGCCATGCCGTGCCATGCCGGTGCCATGCCGTGCCATGCCGGTGCCATGCCGTGCCATGCCGGTGCCATGCCGTGCCATGCCGGTGCCATGCCGTGCCATGCCGGTGC
The DNA here is from genome assembly GCA_963971235.1 of Cryptus armator. NCBI lineage: Eukaryota > Metazoa > Arthropoda > Insecta > Hymenoptera > Ichneumonidae > Cryptus > Cryptus armator. The sequence goes on along the minus strand of CAXARG010000294.1, from coordinate 1,404,461 downwards.
CATGCCGTGCCATGCCGGTGCCATGCCGTGCCATGCCGGTGCCATGCCGTGCCATGCCGGTGCCATGCCGTGCCATGCCGGTGCCATGCCGTGCCATGCCGGTGCCATGCCGTGCCATGCCGGTGCCATGCCGTGCCATGCCGGTGCCATGCCGTGCCATGCCGGTGCCATGCCGTGCCATGCCGGTGCCATGCCGTGCCATGCCGGTGCCATGCCGTGCCATGCCGGTGCCATGCCGTGCCATGCCGGTGCCATGCCGTGCCATGCCGGTGCCATGCCGGTGCCATGCCGGTGCCATGCCGTGCCATGCCGGTGCCATGCCGTGCCATGCCGGTGCCATGCCGTGCCATGCCGGTGCCATGCCGTGCCATGCCGGTGCCATGCCGTGCCATGCCGGTGCCATGCCGTGCCATGCCGGTGCCATGCCGTGCCATGCCGGTGCCATGCCGTGCCATGCCGTGCCATGCCGGTGCCATGCCGTGCCATGCCGGTGCCATGACGTGCCATGCCGGTGCCATGCCGTGCCATGCCGGTGCCATGCCGGTGCCATGCCGGTGCCATGCCGTGCCATGCCGGTGCCATGCCGTGCCATGCCGGTGCCATGCCGTGCCATGCCGGTGCCATGCCGTGCCATGCCGGTGCCATGCCGTGCCATGCCGGTGCCATGCCGTGCCATGCCGTGCCATGCCGGTGCCATGCCGTGCCATGCCGGTGCCATGCCGTGCCATGCCGGTGCCATGACGTGCCATGCCGGTGCCATGCCGTGCCATGCCGGTGCCATGCCGTGCCATGCCGGTGCCATGACGTGCCATGCCGGTGCCATGCCGTGCCATGCCGTGCCATGCCGGTGCCATGCCGGTGCCATGCCATTCCATGCCATTCCATGCCAGTCCATGCCAGTCCATGCCATTCCATGCTATTCCATGCCACTCAATGCGGTGCCATGCGGTGCCATGCCATTCCATGCCATTCCATGCCATTCCATGCCATTCCATGCCATTCCATGCCATTCCATGCCATTCCATGCCATTCCATGCCATTCCATGCCATTCCATGCCATTCCATGCCATTCCATGCCATTCCATGCCATTCCATGCCATTCCATGCCATTCCATGCCATTCCATGCCATTCCATGCCATTCCATGCCATTCCATGCCATTCCATGCCATTCCATGCCATTCCATGCCATTCCATGCCATTCCATGCCATTCCATGCCATTCCATGCCATTCCATGCCATTCCATGCCATTCCATGCCATTCCATGCCATTCCATGCCATTCCATGCCGGTGCCATGCCGTGCCATGCCGGTGCCATGCCGTGCCATGCCGGTGCCATGCCATTCCATGCCGTGCCATGCCGGTGCCATGCCGTGCCATGCCGGTGCCATGCCATTCCATGCGGTGCCATGCCATTCCATGCCATTCCATGTCATTCCATGCCATTCCATGTCATTCCATGCCATTCCATGCCATTCCATGCCATTCCATGCCATTCCATGCCATTCCATGCCATTCCATGCCATTCCATGCCATTCCATGCCATTCCATGCCATTCCATGCCATTCCATGCCATTCCATGCCATTCCATGCCATTCCATGCCATTCCATGCCATTCCATGCCATTCCATGCCATTCCATGCCATTCCATGCCATTCCATGCCATTCCATGCCATTCCATGCCATTCCATGCCATTCCATGCCATTCCATGCCATTCCATGCCATTCCATGCCATTCCATGCCATTCCATGCCATTCCATGCCATTCCATGCCATTCCATGCCATTCCATGCCATTCCATGCCATTCCATGCCAGTCCATGCCAGTCCATGCCATTCCATGCCATTCCATGCCATTCCATGCCACTCAATGCGGTGCCATGCCGTGCCATGCCGTGCCATGCCGTGCCATGCCGGTGCCATGCCGGTGCCATGCCGGTGCCATGCCATTCCATGCCATTCCATGCCATTCCATGCCAGTCCATGCCATTCCATGCCATTCCATGCCACTCAATGCGGTGCCATGCCGTGCCATGCCGTGCCATGCCGTGCTATGCCGTGCCATGCCGTGCCATGCCGTGCCATGCGGTGCCATGCCCTTCCATGCCATTCCATGCCATTCCATGCCATTCCATGCCATTCCATGCCATTCCATGCCATTCCATGCCATTCCATGCCATTCCATGCCATTCCATGCCATTCCATGCCATTCCATGCCATTCCATGCCATTCCATGCCATTCCATGCCATTCCATGCCATTCCATGCCATTCCATGCCATTCCATGCCATTCCATGCCATTCCATGCCATTCCATGCCATTCCATGCCATTCCATGCCATTCCATGCCATTCCATGCCATTCCATGCCATTCCATGCCATTCCATGCCATTCCATGCCATTCCATGCCGGTGCCATGCCGTGCCATGCCGGTGCCATGCCGTGCCATGCCGGTGCCATGCCGTGCCATGCCGGTGCCATGCCATTCCATGCCGTGCCATGCCGGTGCCATGCCGTGCCATGCCATTCCATGCGGTGCCATGCCATTCCATGCCATTCCATGTCATTCCATGCCATTCCATGTCATTCCATGCCATTCCATGCCATTCCATGCCATTCCATACCATTCCATGCCATTCCATGCCATTCCATGCCATTCCATGCCATTCCATGCCATTCCAAGCCATTCCATGCCATTCCATGCCATTCCATGCCATTCCATGCCATTCCATGCCATTCCATGCCATTCCATGCCATTCCATGCCATTCCATGCCATTCCATGCCATTCCATGCCATTCCATGCCATTCCATGCCATTCCATGCCATTCCATGCCATTCCATGCCATTCCATGCCATTCCATGCCATTCCATGCCATTCCATGCCATTCCATGCCATTCCATGCCATTCCATGCCATTCCATGCCATTCCATGCCATTCCATGCCATTCCATGCCATTCCATGCCATTCCATGCCATTCCATGCCATTCCATGCCATTCCATGCCATTCCATGCCATTCCATGCCATTCCATGCCATTCCATGCCATTCCATGCCATTCCATGCCATTCCATGCCATTCCATGCCATTCCATGCCATCCCATGCCATTCCATGCCAGTCCATGCCAGTCCATGCCAGTCCAAGCCATTCCATGCCATTCCATGCCATTCCATGCCATTCCATGCCACTCAATGCGGTGCCATGCCGTGCCATGCCGGTGCCATGCCGGTGCCATGCCGTGCCATGCCGGTGCCATGCCGTGCCATGCCGTGCCATGCCGGTGCCATGCCGTGCCATGCCGGTGCCATGCCGTGCCATGCCGGTGCCATGACGTGCCATGCCGGTGCCATGCCGTGCCATGCCGGTGCCATGCCGTGCCATGCCGGTGCCATGACGTGCCATGCCGGTGCCATGCCGTGCCATGCCGGTGCCATGCCATTCCATGCCATTCCATGCCAGTCCATGCCAGTCCATGCCATTCCATGCTATTCCATGCCACTCAATGCGGTGCCATGCGGTGCCATGCCATTCCATGCCATTCCATGCCATTCCATGCCATTCCATGCCATTCCATGCCATTCCATGCCATTCCATGCCATTCCATGCCATTCCATGCCATTCCATGCCATTCCATGCCATTCCATGCCAGTCCATGCCAGTCCATGCCAGTCCATGCCATTCCATGCCATTCCATGCCATTCCATGCCACTCAATGCGGTGCCATGCCGTGCCATGCCGGTGCCATGCCGTGCCATGACGTGCCATGCCGGTGCCATGCCGTGCCATGCCGGTGCCATGCCGGTGCCATGCCGTGCCATGCCGGTGCCATGCCGTGCCATGCCGGTGCCATGCCGTGCCATGCCGGTGCCATGCCGTGCCATGCCGTGCCATGCCGGTGCCATGCCGTGCCATGCCGGTGCCATGCCGTGCCATGCCGTGCCATGCCGTGCCATGCGGTGCCATGCCATTCCATGCCATTCCATGTCATTCCATGCCATTCCATGCCATTCCATGCCATTCCATGCCATTCCATGCCATTCCATGCCATTCCATGCCATTCCATGCCATTCCATGCCATTCCATGCCATTCCATGCCATTCCATGCCATTCCATGCCATTCCATGCCATTCCATGCCATTCCATGCCATTCCATGCCATTCCATGCCATTCCATGCCATTCCATGCCATTCCATGCCATTCCATGCCATTCCATGCCATTCCATGCCATTCCATGCCATTCCATGCCATTCCATGCCATTCCATGCCATTCCATGCCATTCCATGCCATTCCATGCCATTCCATGCCATTCCATGCCATTCCATGCCATTCCATGCCATTCCATGCCATTCCATGCCATTCCATGCCATTCCATGCCATTCCATGCCATTCCATGCCATTCCATGCCATTCCATGCCATTCCATGCCATTCCATGCCATTCCATGCCACTCAATGCGGTGCCATGCCGTGCCATGCCGTGCCATGCCGTGCCATGCCGGTGCCATGCCGGTGCCATGCCGGTGCCATGCCATTCCATGCCATTCCATGCCAGTCCATGCCATTCCATGCCATTCCATGCCACTCAATGCGGTGCCATGCCGTGCCATGCCGTGCCATGCCGTGCTATGCCGTGCCATGCCGTGCCATGCCGTGCCATGCGGTGCCATGCCCTTCCATGCCATTCCATGCCATTCCATGCCATTCCATGCCATTCCATGCCACTCAATGCGGTGCCATGCCGTGCCATGCCGTGCCATGCCGTGCCATGCCGGTGCCATGCCGGTGCCATGCCGGTGCCATGCCATTCCATGCCATTCCATGCCAGTCCATGCCATTCCATGCCATTCCATGCCACTCAATGCGGTGCCATGCCGTGCCATGCCGTGCCATGCCGTGCTATGCCGTGCCATGCCGTGCCATGCCGTGCCATGCCATTCCATGCCATTCCATGCCATTCCATGCCATTCCATGCCATTCCATGCCATTCCATGCCATTCCATGCCATTCCATGCCATTCCATGCCATTCCATGCCATTCCATGCCATTCCATGCCATTCCATGCCATTCCATGCCATTCCATGCCATTCCATGCCATTCCATGCCATTCCATGCCATTCCATGCCATTCCATGCCATTCCATGCCATTCCATGCCATTCCATGCCATTCCATGCCATTCCATGCCATTCCATGCCATTCCATGCCATTCCATGCCATTCCATGCCATTCCATGCCATTCCATGCCATTCCATGCCGGTGCCATGCCGTGCCATGCCGGTGCCATGCCGTGCCATGCCGGTGCCATGCCATTCCATGCCGTGCCATGCCGGTGCCATGCCGTGCCATGCCGGTGCCATGCCATTCCATGCGGTGCCATGCCATTCCATGCCATTCCATGTCATTCCATGCCATTCCATGCCATTCCATGCCATTCCATGCCATTCCATGCCATTCCATGCCATTCCATGCCATTCCATGCCATTCCATGCCATTCCATGCCATTCCATGCCATTCCATGCCATTCCATGCCATTCCATGCCATTCCATGCCATTCCATGCCATTCCATGCCATTCCATGCCATTCCATGCCATTCCATGCCATTCCATGCCATTCCATGCCATTCCATGCCATTCCATGCCATTCCATGCCATTCCATGCCATTCCATGCCATTCCATGCCATTCCATGCCATTCCATGCCATTCCATGCCATTCCATGCCATTCCATGCCATTCCATGCCATTCCATGCCATTCCATGCCATTCCATGCCATTCCATGCCATTCCATGCCATTCCATGCCATTCCATGCCATTCCATGCCATTCCATGCCATTCCATGCCATTCCATGCCGTGCCATGCCATTCCATGCCGTGCCATGCCATTCCATGCCGTGCCATGCCGGTGCCATGCCGTGCCATGCCGGTGCCATGCCGTGCCATGCCGGTGCCATGCCGGTGCCATGCCGGTGCCATGCCATTCCATGCCATTCCATGCCATTCCATGCCATTCCATGCCATTCCATGCCATTCCATGCCATTCCATGCCATTCCATGCCATTCCATGCCATTCCATGCCATTCCATGCCATTCCATGCCATTCCATGCCATTCCATGCCATTCCATGCCATTCCATGCCATTCCATGCCATTCCATGCCATTCCATGCCATTCCATGCCATTCCATGCCATTCCATGCCATTCCATGCCATTCCATGCCATTCCATGCCATTCCATGCCATTCCATGCCAGTCCATGCCAGTCCATGCCATTCCATGCCATTCCATGCCATTCCATGCCATTCCATGCCACTCAATGCGGTGCCATGCCGTGCCATGCCGGTGCCATGCCGGTGCCATGCCGTGCCATGCCGGTGCCATGCCGTGCCATGCCGTGCCATGCCGGTGCCATGCCGTGCCATGCCGGTGCCATGCCGTGCCATGCCGGTGCCATGACGTGCCATGCCGGTGCCATGCCGTGCCATGCCGGTGCCATGCCGTGCCATGCCGGTGCCATGACGTGCCATGCCGGTGCCATGCCGTGCCATGCCGGTGCCATGCCATTCCATGCCATTCCATGCCAGTCCATGCCAGTCCATGCCATTCCATGCTATTCCATGCCACTCAATGCGGTGCCATGCGGTGCCATGCCATTCCATGCCATTCCATGCCATTCCATGCCATTCCATGCCATTCCATGCCATTCCATGCCATTCCATGCCATTCCATGCCATTCCATGCCATTCCATGCCAGTCCATGCCAGTCCATGCCAGTCCATGCCATTCCATGCCATTCCATGCCATTCCATGCCACTCAATGCGGTGCCATGCCGTGCCATGCCGGTGCCATGCCGTGCCATGACGTGCCATGCCGGTGCCATGCCGTGCCATGCCGGTGCCATGCCGGTGCCATGCCGTGCCATGCCGGTGCCATGCCGTGCCATGCCGGTGCCATGCCGTGCCATGCCGGTGCCATGCCGTGCCATGCCGTGCCATGCCGGTGCCATGCCGTGCCATGCCGGTGCCATGCCGTGCCATGCCGTGCCATGCCGTGCCATGCGGTGCCATGCCATTCCATGCCATTCCATGTCATTCCATGCCATTCCATGCCATTCCATGCCATTCCATGCCATTCCATGCCATTCCATGCCATTCCATGCCATTCCATGCCATTCCATGCCATTCCATGCCATTCCATGCCATTCCATGCCATTCCATGCCATTCCATGCCATTCCATGCCATTCCATGCCATTCCATGCCATTCCATGCCATTCCATGCCATTCCATGCCATTCCATGCCATTCCATGCCATTCCATGCCATTCCATGCCATTCCATGCCATTCCATGCCATTCCATGCCATTCCATGCCATTCCATGCCATTCCATGCCATTCCATGCCATTCCATGCCATTCCATGCCATTCCATGCCATTCCATGCCATTCCATGCCATTCCATGCCATTCCATGCCATTCCATGCCATTCCATGCCATTCCATGCCACTCAATGCGGTGCCATGCCGTGCCATGCCGTGCCATGCCGTGCCATGCCGGTGCCATGCCGGTGCCATGCCGGTGCCATGCCATTCCATGCCATTCCATGCCAGTCCATGCCATTCCATGCCATTCCATGCCACTCAATGCGGTGCCATGCCGTGCCATGCCGTGCCATGCCGTGCTATGCCGTGCCATGCCGTGCCATGCCGTGCCATGCGGTGCCATGCCCTTCCATGCCATTCCATGCCATTCCATGCCATTCCATGCCATTCCATGCCACTCAATGCGGTGCCATGCCGTGCCATGCCGTGCCATGCCGTGCCATGCCGGTGCCATGCCGGTGCCATGCCGGTGCCATGCCATTCCATGCCATTCCATGCCAGTCCATGCCATTCCATGCCATTCCATGCCACTCAATGCGGTGCCATGCCGTGCCATGCCGTGCCATGCCGTGCTATGCCGTGCCATGCCGTGCCATGCCGTGCCATGCCATTCCATGCCATTCCATGCCATTCCATGCCATTCCATGCCATTCCATGCCATTCCATGCCATTCCATGCCATTCCATGCCATTCCATGCCATTCCATGCCATTCCATGCCATTCCATGCCATTCCATGCCATTCCATGCCATTCCATGCCATTCCATGCCATTCCATGCCATTCCATGCCATTCCATGCCATTCCATGCCATTCCATGCCATTCCATGCCATTCCATGCCATTCCATGCCATTCCATGCCGGTGCCATGCCGTGCCATGCCGGTGCCATGCCGTGCCATGCCGGTGCCATGCCATTCCATGCCGTGCCATGCCGGTGCCATGCCGTGCCATGCCGGTGCCATGCCATTCCATGCGGTGCCATGCCATTCCATGCCATTCCATGTCATTCCATGCCATTCCATGCCATTCCATGCCATTCCATGCCATTCCATGCCATTCCATGCCATTCCATGCCATTCCAAGCCATTCCATGCCATTCCATGCCATTCCATGCCATTCCATGCCATTCCATGCCATTCCATGCCATTCCATGCCATTCCATGCCATTCCATGCCATTCCATGCCATTCCATGCCATTCCATGCCATTCCATGCCATTCCATGCCATTCCATGCCATTCCATGCCATTCCATGCCATTCCATGCCATTCCATGCCATTCCATGCCATTCCATGCCATTCCATGCCATTCCATGCCATTCCATGCCATTCCATGCCATTCCATGCCATTCCATGCCATTCCATGCCATTCCATGCCATTCCATGCCATTCCATGCCATTCCATGCCATTCCATGCCATTCCATGCCATTCCATGCCATTCCATGCCATTCCATGCCATTCCATGCCATTCCATGCCATTCCATGCCATTCCATGCCATTCCATGCCATTCCATGCCGTGCCATGCCATTCCATGCCGTGCCATGCCGGTGCCATGCCGTGCCATGCCGGTGCCATGCCGTGCCATGCCGGTGCCATGCCGTGCCATGCCGGTGCCATGCCGTGCCATGCCGGTGCCATGCCGTGCCATGCCGGTGCCATGCCGTGCCATGCCGGTGCCATGCCGTGCCATGCCGGTGCCATGCCGTGCCATGCCGGTGCCATGCCGTGCCATGCCGGTGCCATGCCGTGCCATGCCGGTGCCATGCCGTGCCATGCCGGTGCCATGCCGTGCCATGCCGGTGCCATGCCGTGCCATGCCGGTGCCATGCCGTGCCATGCCGGTGCCATGCCGTGCCATGCCGGTGCCATGCCGTGCCATGCCGGTGCCATGCCGTGCCATGCCGGTGCCATGCCGGTGCCATGCCGTGCCATGCCGGTGCCATGCCGTGCCATGCCGGTGCCATGCCGTGCCATGCCGGTGCCACGCCGGTGCCATGCCGGTGCCATGCCGTGCCATGCCGGTGCCATGCCGTGCCATGCCGGTGCCATGCCGTGCCATGCCGGTGCCATGCCGTGCCATGCCGGTGCCATGCCGTGCCATGCCGGTGCCATGCCGTGCCATGCCGGTGCCATGCCGTGCCATGCCGGTGCCATGCCGTGCCATGCCGGTGCCATGCCATTCCATGCCATTCCATGTCATTCCATGCCATTCCATGTCATTCCATGCCATTCCATGCCATTCCATGCCATTCCATACCATTCCATGCCATTCCATGCCATTCCATGCCATTCCATGCCATTCCATGCCATTCCATGCCATTCCAAGCCATTCCATGCCATTCCATGCCATTCCATGCCATTCCATGCCATTCCATGCCATTCCATGCCATTCCATGCCATTCCATGCCATTCCATGCCATTCCATGCCATTCCATGCCATTCCATGCCATTCCATGCCATTCCATGCCATTCCATGCCATTCCATGCCATTCCATGCCATTCCATGCCATTCCATGCCATTCCATGCCATTCCATGCCATTCCATGCCAGTCCATGCCAGTCCATGCCATTCCATGCCATTCCATGCCACTCAATGCGGTGCCATGCCGTGCCATGCCGTGCCATGCCGTGCCATGCCGGTGCCATGCCGGTGCCATGCCGGTGCCATGCCATTCCATGCCATTCCATGCCATTCCATGCCAGTCCATGCCATTCCATGCCATTCCATGCCACTCAATGCGGTGCCATGCCGTGCCATGCCGTGCCATGCCGTGCTATGCCGTGCCATGCCGTGCCATGCCGTGCCATGCCGTGCCATGCCGGTGCCATGCCGTGCCATGCCGGTGCCATGCCGTGCCATGCCGGTGCCATGACGTGCCATGCCGGTGCCATGCCGTGCCATGCCGGTGCCATGCCGTGCCATGCCGGTGCCATGACGTGCCATGCCGGTGCCATGCCGTGCCATGCCGGTGCCATGCCATTCCATGCCATTCCATGCCAGTCCATGCCAGTCCATGCCATTCCATGCTATTCCATGCCACTCAATGCGGTGCCATGCGGTGCCATGCCATTCCATGCCATTCCATGCCATTCCATGCCATTCCATGCCATTCCATGCCATTCCATGCCATTCCATGCCATTCCATGCCATTCCATGCCATTCCATGCCATTCCATGCCATTCCATGCCATTCCATGCCATTCCATGCCAGTCCATGCCAGTCCATGCCAGTCCATGCCATTCCATGCCATTCCATGCCATTCCATGCCACTCAATGCGGTGCCATGCCGTGCCATGCCGGTGCCATGCCGTGCCATGACGTGCCATGCCGGTGCCATGCCGTGCCATGCCGGTGCCATGCCGGTGCCATGCCGTGCCATGCCGGTGCCATGCCGTGCCATGCCGGTGCCATGCCGTGCCATGCCGGTGCCATGCCGTGCCATGCCGTGCCATGCCGGTGCCATGCCGTGCCATGCCGTGCCATGCCGTGCCATGCGGTGCCATGCCATTCCATGCCATTCCATGTCATTCCATGCCATTCCATGCCATTCCATGCCATTCCATGCCATTCCATGCCATTCCATGCCATTCCATGCCATTCCATGCCATTCCATGCCATTCCATGCCATTCCATGCCATTCCATGCCATTCCATGCCATTCCATGCCATTCCATGCCATTCCATGCCATTCCATGCCATTCCATGCCATTCCATGCCATTCCATGCCATTCCATGCCATTCCATGCCATTCCATGCCATTCCATGCCATTCCATGCCATTCCATGCCATTCCATGCCATTCCATGCCATTCCATGCCATTCCATGCCATTCCATGCCATTCCATGCCATTCCATGCCATTCCATGCCATTCCATGCCATTCCATGCCATTCCATGCCATTCCATGCCATTCCATGCCATTCCATGCCATTCCATGCCATTCCATGCCGTGCCATGCCATTCCATGCCGTGCCATGCCATTCCATGCCGTGCCATGCCGGTGCCATGCCGTGCCATGCCGGTGCCATGCCGTGCCATGCCGTGCCATGCCGGTGCCATGCCGTGCCATGCCGGTGCCATGCCGTGCCATGCCGGTGCCATGCCGTGCCATGCCGGTGCCATGCCGTGCCATGCCGGTGCCATGCCATTCCATGCCATTCCATGTCATTCCATGCCATTCCATGTCATTCCATGCCATTCCATGCCATTCCATGCCATTCCATACCATTCCATGCCATTCCATGCCATTCCATGCCATTCCATGCCATTCCATGCCATTCCATGCCATTCCAAGCCATTCCATGCCATTCCATGCCATTCCATGCCATTCCATGCCATTCCATGCCATTCCATGCCATTCCATGCCATTCCATGCCATTCCATGCCATTCCATGCCATTCCATGCCATTACATGCCATTCCATGCCATTCCATGCCATTCCATGCCATTCCATGCCATTCCATGCCATTCCATGCCATTCCATGCCATTCCATGCCATTCCATGCCATTCCATGCCATTCCATGCCATTCCATGCCATTCCATGCCATTCCATGCCATTCCATGCCATTCCATGCCATTCCATGCCATTCCATGCCATTCCATGCCATTCCATGCCATTCCATGCCATTCCATGCCATTCCATGCCATTCCATGCCATTCCATGCCATTCCATGCCAGTCCATGCCAGTCCATGCCATTCCATGCCATTCCATGCCATTCCATGCCATTCCATGCCATTCCATGCCACTCAATGCGGTGCCATGCCGGTGCCATGCCGGTGCCATGCCGTGCCATGCCGGTGCCATGCCGTGCCATGCCGTGCCATGCCGGTGCCATGCCGTGCCATGCCGGTGCCATGCCGTGCCATGCCGGTGCCATGACGTGCCATGCCGGTGCCATGCCGTGCCATGCCGGTGCCATGCCGTGCCATGCCGGTGCCATGACGTGCCATGCCGGTGCCATGCCGTGCCATGCCGTGCCATGCCGGTGCCATGCCGGTGCCATGCCGGTGCCATGCCGGTGCCATGCCATTCCATGCCATTCCATGCCAGTCCATGCCAGTCCATGCCATTCCATGCTATTCCATGCCACTCAATGCGGTGCCATGCGGTGCCATGCCATTCCATGCCATTCCATGCCATTCCATGCCATTCCATGCCATTCCATGCCATTCCATGCCATTCCATGCCATTCCATGCCATTCCATGCCATTCCATGCCAGTCCATGCCAGTCCATGCCATTCCATGCCATTCCATGCCATTCCATGCCACTCAATGCGGTGCCATGCCGTGCCATGCCGTGCCATGCCGTGCCATGCCGGTGCCATGCCGGTGCCATGCCGGTGCCATGCCATTCCATGCCATTCCATGCCATTCCATGCCAGTCCATGCCATTCCATGCCATTCCATGCCACTCAATGCGGTGCCATGCCGTGCCATGCCGTGCCATGCCGTGCTATGCCGTGCCATGCCGTGCCATGCCGTGCCATGCCGTGCCATGCGGTGCCATGCCCTTCCATGCCATTCCATGCCATTCCATGCCATTCCATGCCATTCCATGCCATTCCATGCCATTCCATGCCATTCCATGCCATTCCATGCCATTCCATGCCATTCCATGCCATTCCATGCCATTCCATGCCGGTGCCATGCCGTGCCATGCCGGTGCCATGCCGTGCCATGCCGGTGCCATGCCGTGCCATGCCGGTGCCATGCCGGTGCCATGCCGGTGCCATGCCGTGCCATGCCGGTGCCATGCCGTGCCATGCCGGTGCCATGCCGTGCCATGCCGGTGCCATGCCGTGCCATGCCGGTGCCATGCCGTGCCATGCCGGTGCCATGCCGTGCCATGCCGGTGCCATGCCGTGCCATGCCGGTGCCATGCCGTGCCATGCCGTGCCATGCCGGTGCCATGCCGTGCCATGCCGGTGCCATGACGTGCCATGCCGGTGCCATGCCGTGCCATGCCGGTGCCATGCCGGTGCCATGCCGGTGCCATGCCGTGCCATGCCGGTGCCATGCCGTGCCATGCCGGTGCCATGCCGTGCCATGCCGGTGCCATGCCGTGCCATGCCGGTGCCATGCCGTGCCATGCCGGTGCCATGCCGTGCCATGCCGTGCCATGCCGGTGCCATGCCGTGCCATGCCGGTGCCATGCCGTGCCATGCCGGTGCCATGACGTGCCATGCCGGTGCCATGCCGTGCCATGCCGGTGCCATGCCGTGCCATGCCGGTGCCATGACGTGCCATGCCGGTGCCATGCCGTGCCATGCCGTGCCATGCCGGTGCCATGCCGGTGCCATGCCATTCCATGCCATTCCATGCCAGTCCATGCCAGTCCATGCCATTCCATGCTATTCCATGCCACTCAATGCGGTGCCATGCGGTGCCATGCCATTCCATGCCATTCCATGCCATTCCATGCCATTCCATGCCATTCCATGCCATTCCATGCCATTCCATGCCATTCCATGCCATTCCATGCCATTCCATGCCATTCCATGCCATTCCATGCCATTCCATGCCATTCCATGCCATTCCATGCCATTCCATGCCATTCCATGCCATTCCATGCCATTCCATGCCATTCCATGCCATTCCATGCCATTCCATGCCATTCCATGCCATTCCATGCCATTCCATGCCATTCCATGCCATTCCATGCCATTCCATGCCGGTGCCATGCCGTGCCATGCCGGTGCCATGCCGTGCCATGCCGGTGCCATGCCATTCCATGCCGTGCCATGCCGGTGCCATGCCGTGCCATGCCGGTGCCATGCCATTCCATGCGGTGCCATGCCATTCCATGCCATTCCATGTCATTCCATGCCATTCCATGTCATTCCATGCCATTCCATGCCATTCCATGCCATTCCATGCCATTCCATGCCATTCCATGCCATTCCATGCCATTCCATGCCATTCCATGCCATTCCATGCCATTCCATGCCATTCCATGCCATTCCATGCCATTCCATGCCATTCCATGCCATTCCATGCCATTCCATGCCATTCCATGCCATTCCATGCCATTCCATGCCATTCCATGCCATTCCATGCCATTCCATGCCATTCCATGCCATTCCATGCCATTCCATGCCATTCCATGCCATTCCATGCCATTCCATGCCATTCCATGCCATTCCATGCCATTCCATGCCATTCCATGCCAGTCCATGCCAGTCCATGCCATTCCATGCCATTCCATGCCATTCCATGCCATTCCATGCCACTCAATGCGGTGCCATGCCGTGCCATGCCGTGCCATGCCGTGCCATGCCGGTGCCATGCCGGTGCCATGCCGGTGCCATGCCATTCCATGCCATTCCATGCCATTCCATGCCAGTCCATGCCATTCCATGCCATTCCATGCCACTCAATGCGGTGCCATGCCGTGCCATGCCGTGCCATGCCGTGCTATGCCGTGCCATGCCGTGCCATGCGGTGCCATGCCCTTCCATGCCATTCCATGCCATTCCATGCCATTCCATGCCATTCCATGCCATTCCATGCCATTCCATGCCATTCCATGCCATTCCATGCCATTCCATGCCATTCCATGCCATTCCATGCCATTCCATGCCATTCCATGCCATTCCATGCCATTCCATGCCATTCCATGCCATTCCATGCCATTCCATGCCATTCCATGCCATTCCATGCCATTCCATGCCATTCCATGCCATTCCATGCCATTCCATGCCGGTGCCATGCCGTGCCATGCCGGTGCCATGCCGTGCCATGCCGGTGCCATGCCGTGCCATGCCGGTGCCATGCCATTCCATGCCGTGCCATGCCGGTGCCATGCCGTGCCATGCCATTCCATGCGGTGCCATGCCATTCCATGCCATTCCATGTCATTCCATGCCATTCCATGTCATTCCATGCCATTCCATGCCATTCCATGCCATTCCATGCCATTCCATGCCATTCCATGCCATTCCATGCCATTCCATGCCATTCCATGCCATTCCATGCCATTCCATGCCATTCCATGCCATTCCATGCCATTCCATGCCAGTCCATGCCAGTCCATGCCAGTCCATGCCATTCCATGCCATTCCATGCCATTCCATGCCACTCAATGCGGTGCCATGCCGTGCCATGCCGGTGCCATGCCGTGCCATGACGTGCCATGCCGGTGCCATGCCGTGCCATGCCGGTGCCATGCCGGTGCCATGCCGTGCCATGCCGGTGCCATGCCGTGCCATGCCGGTGCCATGCCGTGCCATGCCGGTGCCATGCCGTGCCATGCCGTGCCATGCCGGTGCCATGCCGTGCCATGCCGGTGCCATGCCGTGCCATGCCGTGCCATGCCGTGCCATGCGGTGCCATGCCATTCCATGCCATTCCATGTCATTCCATGCCATTCCATGCCATTCCATGCCATTCCATGCCATTCCATGCCATTCCATGCCATTCCATGCCATTCCATGCCATTCCATGCCATTCCATGCCATTCCATGCCATTCCATGCCATTCCATGCCATTCCATGCCATTCCATGCCATTCCATGCCATTCCATGCCATTCCATGCCATTCCATGCCATTCCATGCCATTCCATGCCATTCCATGCCATTCCATGCCATTCCATGCCATTCCATGCCATTCCATGCCATTCCATGCCATTCCATGCCATTCCATGCCATTCCATGCCATTCCATGCCATTCCATGCCATTCCATGCCATTCCATGCCATTCCATGCCATTCCATGCCATTCCATGCCATTCCATGCCATTCCATGCCATTCCATGCCATTCCATGCCATTCCATGCCATTCCATGCCATTCCATGCCACTCAATGCGGTGCCATGCCGTGCCATGCCGTGCCATGCCGTGCCATGCCGGTGCCATGCCGGTGCCATGCCGGTGCCATGCCATTCCATGCCATTCCATGCCAGTCCATGCCATTCCATGCCATTCCATGCCACTCAATGCGGTGCCATGCCGTGCCATGCCGTGCCATGCCGTGCCATGCCGTGCTATGCCGTGCCATGCCGTGCCATGCCGTGCCATGCGGTGCCATGCCCTTCCATGCCATTCCATGCCATTCCATGCCATTCCATGCCATTCCATGCCACTCAATGCGGTGCCATGCCGTGCCATGCCGTGCCATGCCGTGCCATGCCGGTGCCATGCCGGTGCCATGCCGGTGCCATGCCATTCCATGCCATTCCATGCCAGTCCATGCCATTCCATGCCATTCCATGCCACTCAATGCGGTGCCATGCCGTGCCATGCCG
Source organism: Cryptus armator (assembly GCA_963971235.1). Classification (NCBI taxonomy): domain Eukaryota; kingdom Metazoa; phylum Arthropoda; class Insecta; order Hymenoptera; family Ichneumonidae; genus Cryptus; species Cryptus armator. Next base: position 1,387,856 of record CAXARG010000294.1, on the reverse strand, counting down.
TGCCATGCCGTGCTATGCCGTGCCATGCCGTGCCATGCCGTGCCATGCCATTCCATGCCATTCCATGCCATTCCATGCCATTCCATGCCATTCCATGCCATTCCATGCCATTCCATGCCATTCCATGCCATTCCATGCCATTCCATGCCATTCCATGCCATTCCATGCCATTCCATGCCATTCCATGCCATTCCATGCCATTCCATGCCATTCCATGCCATTCCATGCCATTCCATGCCATTCCATGCCATTCCATGCCATTCCATGCCATTCCATGCCATTCCATGCCATTCCATGCCATTCCATGCCATTCCATGCCATTCCATGCCATTCCATGCCATTCCATGCCATTCCATGCCATTCCATGCCATTCCATGCCATTCCATGCCATTCCATGCCATTCCATGCCGGTGCCATGCCGTGCCATGCCGGTGCCATGCCGTGCCATGCCGGTGCCATGCCATTCCATGCCGTGCCATGCCGGTGCCATGCCGTGCCATGCCGGTGCCATGCCATTCCATGCGGTGCCATGCCATTCCATGCCATTCCATGTCATTCCATGCCATTCCATGCCATTCCATGCCATTCCATGCCATTCCATGCCATTCCATGCCATTCCATGCCATTCCAAGCCATTCCATGCCATTCCATGCCATTCCATGCCATTCCATGCCATTCCATGCCATTCCATGCCATTCCATGCCATTCCATGCCATTCCATGCCATTCCATGCCATTCCATGCCATTCCATGCCATTCCATGCCATTCCATGCCATTCCATGCCATTCCATGCCATTCCATGCCATTCCATGCCATTCCATGCCATTCCATGCCATTCCATGCCATTCCATGCCATTCCATGCCATTCCATGCCATTCCATGCCATTCCATGCCATTCCATGCCATTCCATGCCATTCCATGCCATTCCATGCCATTCCATGCCATTCCATGCCATTCCATGCCATTCCATGCCATTCCATGCCATTCCATGCCATTCCATGCCATTCCATGCCGTGCCATGCCATTCCATGCCGTGCCATGCCGGTGCCATGCCGTGCCATGCCGGTGCCATGCCGTGCCATGCCGGTGCCATGCCGTGCCATGCCGGTGCCATGCCGTGCCATGCCGGTGCCATGCCGTGCCATGCCGGTGCCATGCCGTGCCATGCCGGTGCCATGCCGTGCCATGCCGGTGCCATGCCGTGCCATGCCGGTGCCATGCCGTGCCATGCCGGTGCCATGCCGTGCCATGCCGGTGCCATGCCGTGCCATGCCGGTGCCATGCCGTGCCATGCCGGTGCCATGCCGTGCCATGCCGGTGCCATGCCGTGCCATGCCGGTGCCATGCCGTGCCATGCCGGTGCCATGCCGTGCCATGCCGGTGCCATGCCGTGCCATGCCGGTGCCATGCCGGTGCCATGCCGTGCCATGCCGGTGCCATGCCGTGCCATGCCGGTGCCATGCCGTGCCATGCCGGTGCCATGCCGGTGCCATGCCGGTGCCATGCCGTGCCATGCCGGTGCCATGCCGTGCCATGCCGGTGCCATGCCGTGCCATGCCGGTGCCATGCCGTGCCATGCCGGTGCCATGCCGTGCCATGCCGGTGCCATGCCGTGCCATGCCGGTGCCATGCCGTGCCATGCCGGTGCCATGCCGTGCCATGCCGGTGCCATGCCGTGCCATGCCGGTGCCATGCCATTCCATGCCATTCCATGTCATTCCATGCCATTCCATGTCATTCCATGCCATTCCATGCCATTCCATGCCATTCCATACCATTCCATGCCATTCCATGCCATTCCATGCCATTCCATGCCATTCCATGCCATTCCATGCCATTCCAAGCCATTCCATGCCATTCCATGCCATTCCATGCCATTCCATGCCATTCCATGCCATTCCATGCCATTCCATGCCATTCCATGCCATTCCATGCCATTCCATGCCATTCCATGCCATTCCATGCCATTCCATGCCATTCCATGCCATTCCATGCCATTCCATGCCATTCCATGCCATTCCATGCCATTCCATGCCATTCCATGCCATTCCATGCCATTCCATGCCATTCCATGCCAGTCCATGCCAGTCCATGCCATTCCATGCCATTCCATGCCATTCCATGCCACTCAATGCGGTGCCATGCCGTGCCATGCCGTGCCATGCCGTGCCATGCCGGTGCCATGCCGGTGCCATGCCGGTGCCATGCCATTCCATGCCATTCCATGCCATTCCATGCCAGTCCATGCCATTCCATGCCATTCCATGCCACTCAATGCGGTGCCATGCCGTGCCATGCCGTGCCATGCCGTGCTATGCCGTGCCATGCCGTGCCATGCCGTGCCATGCCGTGCCATGCCGGTGCCATGCCGTGCCATGCCGGTGCCATGCCGTGCCATGCCGGTGCCATGACGTGCCATGCCGGTGCCATGCCGTGCCATGCCGGTGCCATGCCGTGCCATGCCGGTGCCATGACGTGCCATGCCGGTGCCATGCCGTGCCATGCCGGTGCCATGCCATTCCATGCCATTCCATGCCAGTCCATGCCAGTCCATGCCATTCCATGCTATTCCATGCCACTCAATGCGGTGCCATGCGGTGCCATGCCATTCCATGCCATTCCATGCCATTCCATGCCATTCCATGCCATTCCATGCCATTCCATGCCATTCCATGCCATTCCATGCCATTCCATGCCATTCCATGCCATTCCATGCCAGTCCATGCCAGTCCATGCCAGTCCATGCCATTCCATGCCATTCCATGCCATTCCATGCCACTCAATGCGGTGCCATGCCGTGCCATGCCGGTGCCATGCCGTGCCATGACGTGCCATGCCGGTGCCATGCCGTGCCATGCCGGTGCCATGCCGGTGCCATGCCGTGCCATGCCGGTGCCATGCCGTGCCATGCCGGTGCCATGCCGTGCCATGCCGGTGCCATGCCGTGCCATGCCGTGCCATGCCGGTGCCATGCCGTGCCATGCCGTGCCATGCCGTGCCATGCCGTGCCATGCGGTGCCATGCCATTCCATGCCATTCCATGTCATTCCATGCCATTCCATGCCATTCCATGCCATTCCATGCCATTCCATGCCATTCCATGCCATTCCATGCCATTCCATGCCATTCCATGCCATTCCATGCCATTCCATGCCATTCCATGCCATTCCATGCCATTCCATGCCATTCCATGCCATTCCATGCCATTCCATGCCATTCCATGCCATTCCATGCCATTCCATGCCATTCCATGCCATTCCATGCCATTCCATGCCATTCCATGCCATTCCATGCCATTCCATGCCATTCCATGCCATTCCATGCCATTCCATGCCATTCCATGCCATTCCATGCCATTCCATGCCATTCCATGCCATTCCATGCCATTCCATGCCATTCCATGCCATTCCATGCCATTCCATGCCATTCCATGCCATTCCATGCCATTCCATGCCATTCCATGCCATTCCATGCCATTCCATGCCATTCCATGCCATTCCATGCCACTCAATGCGGTGCCATGCCGTGCCATGCCGTGCCATGCCGTGCCATGCCGGTGCCATGCCGGTGCCATGCCGGTGCCATGCCATTCCATGCCATTCCATGCCAGTCCATGCCATTCCATGCCATTCCATGCCACTCAATGCGGTGCCATGCCGTGCCATGCCGTGCCATGCCGTGCTATGCCGTGCCATGCCGTGCCATGCCGTGCCATGCGGTGCCATGCCCTTCCATGCCATTCCATGCCATTCCATGCCATTCCATGCCATTCCATGCCACTCAATGCGGTGCCATGCCGTGCCATGCCGTGCCATGCCGTGCCATGCCGGTGCCATGCCGGTGCCATGCCGGTGCCATGCCATTCCATGCCATTCCATGCCAGTCCATGCCATTCCATGCCATTCCATGCCACTCAATGCGGTGCCATGCCGTGCCATGCCGTGCCATGCCGTGCTATGCCGTGCCATGCCGTGCCATGCCGTGCCATGCCATTCCATGCCATTCCATGCCATTCCATGCCATTCCATGCCATTCCATGCCATTCCATGCCATTCCATGCCATTCCATGCCATTCCATGCCATTCCATGCCATTCCATGCCGGTGCCATGCCGTGCCATGCCGGTGCCATGCCGTGCCATGCCGGTGCCATGCCATTCCATGCCGTGCCATGCCGGTGCCATGCCGTGCCATGCCGGTGCCATGCCATTCCATGCGGTGCCATGCCATTCCATGCCATTCCATGTCATTCCATGCCATTCCATGCCATTCCATGCCATTCCATGCCATTCCATGCCATTCCATGCCATTCCATGCCATTCCAAGCCATTGCATGCCATTCCATGCCATTCCATGCCATTCCATGCCATTCCATGCCATTCCATGCCATTCCATGCCATTCCATGCCATTCCATGCCATTCCATGCCATTCCATGCCATTCCATGCCATTCCATGCCATTCCATGCCATTCCATGCCATTCCATGCCATTCCATGCCATTCCATGCCATTCCATGCCATTCCATGCCATTCCATGCCATTCCATGCCATTCCATGCCATTCCATGCCATTCCATGCCATTCCATGCCATTCCATGCCATTCCATGCCATTCCATGCCATTCCATGCCATTCCATGCCATTCCATGCCATTCCATGCCATTCCATGCCATTCCATGCCATTCCATGCCATTCCATGCCGTGCCATGCCATTCCATGCCGTGCCATGCCGGTGCCATGCCGTGCCATGCCGGTGCCATGCCGTGCCATGCCGGTGCCATGCCGTGCCATGCCGGTGCCATGCCGTGCCATGCCGGTGCCATGCCGTGCCATGCCGGTGCCATGCCGTGCCATGCCGGTGCCATGCCGTGCCATGCCGGTGCCATGCCGTGCCATGCCGGTGCCATGCCGTGCCATGCCGGTGCCATGCCGTGCCATGCCGGTGCCATGCCGTGCCATGCCGGTGCCATGCCGTGCCATGCCGGTGCCATGCCGTGCCATGCCGGTGCCATGCCGTGCCATGCCGGTGCCATGCCGTGCCATGCCGGTGCCATGCCGTGCCATGCCGGTGCCATGCCGGTGCCATGCCGTGCCATGCCGGTGCCATGCCGTGCCATGCCGGTGCCATGCCGTGCCATGCCGGTGCCATGCCGGTGCCATGCCGGTGCCATGCCGTGCCATGCCGGTGCCATGCCGTGCCATGCCGGTGCCATGCCGTGCCATGCCGGTGCCATGCCGTGCCATGCCGGTGCCATGCCGTGCCATGCCGGTGCCATGCCGTGCCATGCCGGTGCCATGCCGTGCCATGCCGGTGCCATGCCGTGCCATGCCGGTGCCATGCCATTCCATGCCATTCCATGTCATTCCATGCCATTCCATGTCATTCCATGCCATTCCATGCCATTCCATGCCATTCCATACCATTCCATGCCATTCCATGCCATTCCATGCCATTCCATGCCATTCCATGCCATTCCATGCCATTCCAAGCCATTCCATGCCATTCCATGCCATTCCATGCCATTCCATGCCATTCCATGCCATTCCATGCCATTCCATGCCATTCCATGCCATTCCATGCCATTCCATGCCATTCCATGCCATTCCATGCCATTCCATGCCATTCCATGCCATTCCATGCCATTCCATGCCATTCCATGCCATTCCATGCCATTCCATGCCATTCCATGCCATTCCATGCCATTCCATGCCATTCCATGCCAGTCCATGCCAGTCCATGCCATTCCATGCCATTCCATGCCACTCAATGCGGTGCCATGCCGTGCCATGCCGTGCCATGCCGTGCCATGCCGGTGCCATGCCGGTGCCATGCCGGTGCCATGCCATTCCATGCCATTCCATGCCATTCCATGCCAGTCCATGCCATTCCATGCCATTCCATGCCACTCAATGCGGTGCCATGCCGTGCCATGCCGTGCCATGCCGTGCTATGCCGTGCCATGCCGTGCCATGCCGTGCCATGCCGTGCCATGCCGGTGCCATGCCGTGCCATGCCGGTGCCATGCCGTGCCATGCCGGTGCCATGACGTGCCATGCCGGTGCCATGCCGTGCCATGCCGGTGCCATGCCGTGCCATGCCGGTGCCATGACGTGCCATGCCGGTGCCATGCCGTGCCATGCCGGTGCCATGCCATTCCATGCCATTCCATGCCAGTCCATGCCAGTCCATGCCATTCCATGCTATTCCATGCCACTCAATGCGGTGCCATGCGGTGCCATGCCATTCCATGCCATTCCATGCCATTCCATGCCATTCCATGCCATTCCATGCCATTCCATGCCATTCCATGCCATTCCATGCCATTCCATGCCATTCCATGCCATTCCATGCCATTCCATGCCAGTCCATGCCAGTCCATGCCAGTCCATGCCATTCCATGCCATTCCATGCCATTCCATGCCACTCAATGCGGTGCCATGCCGTGCCATGCCGGTGCCATGCCGTGCCATGACGTGCCATGCCGGTGCCATGCCGTGCCATGCCGGTGCCATGCCGGTGCCATGCCGTGCCATGCCGGTGCCATGCCGTGCCATGCCGGTGCCATGCCGTGCCATGCCGGTGCCATGCCGTGCCATGCCGTGCCATGCCGGTGCCATGCCGTGCCATGCCGTGCCATGCCGTGCCATGCCGTGCCATGCGGTGCCATGCCATTCCATGCCATTCCATGTCATTCCATGCCATTCCATGCCATTCCATGCCATTCCATGCCATTCCATGCCATTCCATGCCATTCCATGCCATTCCATGCCATTCCATGCCATTCCATGCCATTCCATGCCATTCCATGCCATTCCATGCCATTCCATGCCATTCCATGCCATTCCATGCCATTCCATGCCATTCCATGCCATTCCATGCCATTCCATGCCATTCCATGCCATTCCATGCCATTCCATGCCATTCCATGCCATTCCATGCCATTCCATGCCATTCCATGCCATTCCATGCCATTCCATGCCATTCCATGCCATTCCATGCCATTCCATGCCATTCCATGCCATTCCATGCCATTCCATGCCATTCCATGCCATTCCATGCCATTCCATGCCGTGCCATGCCATTCCATGCCGTGCCATGCCGGTGCCATGCCGTGCCATGCCGGTGCCATGCCGTGCCATGCCGGTGCCATGCCGTGCCATGCCGGTGCCATGCCGTGCCATGCCGGTGCCATGCCGTGCCATGCCGGTGCCATGCCGTGCCATGCCGGTGCCATGCCGTGCCATGCCGGTGCCATGCCGTGCCATGCCGGTGCCATGCCGTGCCATGCCGGTGCCATGCCGTGCCATGCCGGTGCCATGCCGTGCCATGCCGGTGCCATGCCGTGCCATGCCGGTGCCATGCCGTGCCATGCCGGTGCCATGCCGTGCCATGCCGGTGCCATGCCGTGCCATGCCGGTGCCATGCCGTGCCATGCCGGTGCCATGCCGTGCCATGCCGGTGCCATGCCGTGCCATGCCGGTGCCATGCCGTGCCATGCCGGTGCCATGCCGTGCCATGCCGTGCCATGCCGGTGCCATGCCGTGCCATGCCGGTGCCATGCCGTGCCATGCCGGTGCCATGCCGTGCCATGCCGGTGCCATGCCGTGCCATGCCGGTGCCATGCCGTGCCATGCCGGTGCCATGCCGTGCCATGCCGGTGCCATGCCGTGCCATGCCGGTGCCATGCCGTGCCATGCCGGTGCCATGCCGTGCCATGCCGGTGCCATGCCGTGCCATGCCGGTGCCATGCCGTGCCATGCCGGTGCCATGCCGTGCCATGCCGGTGCCATGCCGTGCCATGCCGGTGCCATGCCGTGCCATGCCGGTGCCATGCCGTGCCATGCCGGTGCCATGCCGTGCCATGCCGGTGCCATGCCGTGCCATGCCGGTGCCATGCCGTGCCATGCCGGTGCCATGCCGTGCCATGCCGGTGCCATGCCGTGCCATGCCGGTGCCATGCCGTGCCATGCCGGTGCCATGCCGTGCCATGCCGGTGCCATGCCGTGCCATGCCGGTGCCATGCCGTGCCATGCCGGTGCCATGCCGTGCCATGCCGGTGCCATGCCGTGCCATGCCGGTGCCATGCCGTGCCATGCCGGTGCCATGCCGTGCCATGCCGGTGCCATGCCGTGCCATGCCGGTGCCATGCCGTGCCATGCCGGTGCCATGCCGTGCCATGCCGGTGCCATGCCGTGCCATGCCGGTGCCATGCCGTGCCATGCCGGTGCCATGCCGTGCCATGCCGGTGCCATGCCGTGCCATGCCGGTTCCATGCCGTGCCATGCCGGTGCCATGCCGTGCCATGCCGGTGCCATGCCGTGCCATGCCGGTGCCATGCCGTGCCATGCCGGTGCCATGCCGTGCCATGCCGGTGCCATGCCGTGCCATGCCGGTGCCATGCCGTGCCATGCCGGTGCCATGCCGTGCCATGCCGGTGCCATGCCGTGCCATGCCGGTGCCATGCCGTGCCATGCCGGTGCCATGCCGTGCCATGCCGGTGCCATGCCGTGCCATGCCGGTGCCATGCCGTGCCATGCCGTGCCATGCCGTGCCATGCCGTGCCATGCCGTGCCATGCCGTGCCATGCCGTGCCATGCCGTGCCATGCCGTGCCATGCCGTGCCATGCCGTGCCATGCCGTGCCATGCCGTGCCATGCCGTGCCATGCGGTGCCATGCCATTCCATGCCATTCCATGCCATTCCATGCCATTCCATGCCATTCCATGCCATTCCATGCCATTCCATGTCATTCCATGCCATTCCATGCCATTCCATGCCATTCCATGCCATTCCATGCCATTCCATGCCATTCCATGCCATTCCATGCCATTCCATGCCGTGCCATGCCATTCCATGCCGTGCCATGCCGTGCCATGCGGTGCCATGCCATTCCATGTCATTCCATGCCATTCCATGCCATTCCATGCCATTCCATGCCATTCCATGCCATTCCATGCCATTCCATGCCATTCCATGCCATTCCATGCCATTCCATGCCATTCCATGCCATTCCATGCCATTCCATGCCATTCCATGCCATTCCATACCATTCCATGCCATTCCATGCCATTCCATGCCATTCCATGCCATTCCATGCCATTCCATGCCATTCCATGCCATTCCATGCCATTCCATGCCATTCCATGCCATTCCATGCCATTCCATGCCATTCCATGCCATTCCATGCCATTCCATGCCATTCCATGCCATTCCATGCCATTCCATGCCATTCCATGCCATTCCATGCCAGTCCATGCCAGTCCATGCCATTCCATGCCATTCCATGCCATTCCATGCCATTCCATGCCATTCCATGCCACTCAATGCGGTGCCATGCCGGTGCCATGCCGGTGCCATGCCGTGCCATGCCGGTGCCATGCCGTGCCATGCCGTGCCATGCCGGTGCCATGCCGTGCCATGCCGGTGCCATGCCGTGCCATGCCGGTGCCATGACGTGCCATGCCGGTGCCATGCCGTGCCATGCCGGTGCCATGCCGTGCCATGCCGGTGCCATGACGTGCCATGCCGGTGCCATGCCGTGCCATGCCGTGCCATGCCGGTGCCATGCCGGTGCCATGCCGGTGCCATGCCGGTGCCATGCCATTCCATGCCATTCCATGCCAGTCCATGCCAGTCCATGCCATTCCATGCTATTCCATGCCACTCAATGCGGTGCCATGCGGTGCCATGCCATTCCATGCCATTCCATGCCATTCCATGCCATTCCATGCCATTCCATGCCATTCCATGCCATTCCATGCCATTCCATGCCATTCCATGCCATTCCATGCCATTCCATGCCATTCCATGCCATTCCATGCCATTCCATGCCATTCCATGCCATTCCATGCCATTCCATGCCATTCCATGCCATTCCATGCCATTCCATGCCGGTGCCATGCCGTGCCATGCCGGTGCCATGCCGTGCCATGCCGGTGCCATGCCATTCCATGCCGTGCCATGCCGGTGCCATGCCGTGCCATGCCGGTGCCATGCCATTCCATGCGGTGCCATGCCATTCCATGCCATTCCATGTCATTCCATGCCATTCCATGTCATTCCATGCCATTCCATGCCATTCCATGCCATTCCATGCCATTCCATGCCATTCCATGCCATTCCATGCCATTCCATGCCATTCCATGCCATTCCATGCCATTCCATGCCATTCCATGCCATTCCATGCCATTCCATGCCATTCCATGCCATTCCATGCCATTCCATGCCATTCCATGCCATTCCATGCCATTCCATGCCATTCCATGCCATTCCATGCCATTCCATGCCATTCCATGCCATTCCATGCCATTCCATGCCATTCCATGCCATTCCATGCCAGTCCATGCCATTCCATGCCATTCCATGCCATTCCATGCCACTCAATGCGGTGCCATGCCGTGCCATGCCGTGCCATGCCGTGCCATGCCGGTGCCATGCCGGTGCCATGCCGGTGCCATGCCATTCCATGCCATTCCATGCCATTCCATGCCAGTCCATGCCATTCCATGCCATTCCATGCCACTCAATGCGGTGCCATGCCGTGCCATGCCGTGCCATGCCGTGCTATGCCGTGCCATGCCGTGCCATGCCGTGCCATGCCGTGCCATGCGGTGCCATGCCCTTCCATGCCATTCCATGCCATTCCATGCCATTCCATGCCATTCCATGCCATTCCATGCCATTCCATGCCATTCCATGCCATTCCATGCCATTCCATGCCATTCCATGCCATTCCATGCCATTCCATGCCGGTGCCATGCCGTGCCATGCCGGTGCCATGCCGTGCCATGCCGGTGCCATGCCGTGCCATGCCGGTGCCATGCCGTGCCATGCCGGTGCCATGCCGGTGCCATGCCGTGCCATGCCGGTGCCATGCCGTGCCATGCCGTGCCATGCCGGTGCCATGCCGTGCCATGCCGGTGCCATGCCGTGCCATGCCGTGCCATGCCGTGCCATGCGGTGCCATGCCATTCCATGCCATTCCATGCCATTCCATGCCATTCCATGTCATTCCATGCCATTCCATGCCATTCCATGCCATTCCATGCCATTCCATGCCATTCCATGCCATTCCATGCCATTCCATGCCATTCCATGCCATTCCATGCCATTCCATGCCATTCCATGCCATTCCATGCCATTCCATGCCATTCCATGCCATTCCATGCCATTCCATGCCATTCCATGCCATTCCATGCCATTCCATGCCATTCCATGCCATTCCATGCCATTCCATGCCATTCCATGCCATTCCATGCCATTCCATGCCATTCCATGCCATTCCATGCCATTCCATGCCATTCCATGCCATTCCATGCCATTCCATGCCATTCCATGCCATTCCATGCCATTCCATGCCATTCCATGCCATTCCATGCCATTCCATGCCAGTCCATGCCAGTCCATGCCATTCCATGCCATTCCATGCCATTCCATGCCATTCCATGCCACTCAATGCGGTGCCATGCCGTGCCATGCCGGTGCCATGCCGGTGCCATGCCGTGCCATGCCGGTGCCATGCCGTGCCATGCCGTGCCATGCCGGTGCCATGCCGTGCCATGCCGGTGCCATGCCGTGCCATGCCGGTGCCATGCCGTGCCATGCTGGTGCCATGACGTGCCATGCCGGTGCCATGCCGGTGCCATACCATTCCATGCCATTCCATGCCAGTCCATGCCAGTCCATGCCATTCCATGCTATTCCATGCCACTCAATGCGGTGCCATGCGGTGCCATGCCATTCCATGCCATTCCATGCCATTCCATGCCATTCCATGCCATTCCATGCCATTCCATGCCATTCCATGCCATTCCATGCCATTCCATGCCATTCCATGCCATTCCATGCCATTCCATGCCATTCCATGCCATTCCATGCCATTCCATGCCATTCCATGCCATTCCATGCCATTCCATGCCATTCCATGCCATTCCATGCCATTCCATGCCATTCCATGCCATTCCATGCCATTCCATGCCATTCCATGCCATTCCATGCCATTCCATGCCATTCCATGCCATTCCATGCCATTCCATGCCATTCCATGCCATTCCATGCCATTCCATGCCATTCCATGCCATTCCATGCCATTCCATGCCATTCCATGCCATTCCATGCCATTCCATGCCATTCCATGCCATTCCATGCCATTCCATGCCATTCCATGCCATTCCATGCCATTCCATGCCATTCCATGCCATTCCATGCCATTCCATGCCATTCCATGCCATTCCATGCCATTCCATGCCATTCCATGCCATTCCATGCCATTCCATGCCATTCCATGCCATTCCATGCCATTCCATGCCATTCCATGCCATTCCATGCCATTCCATGCCATTCCATGCCATTCCATGCCATTCCATGCCGTGCCATGCCGTGCCATGCCGTGCCATGCCGTGCCATGCCGTGCCATGCCGTGCCATGCCGTGCCATGCCGTGCCATGCCGTGCCATGCCGTGCCATGCCGTGCCATGCCGGTGCCATGCCGTGCCATGCCGGTGCCATGCCGTGCCATGCCGGTGCCATGCCGTGCCATGCCGGTGCCATGCCGTGCCATGCCGGTGCCATGCCGTGCCATGCCGGTGCCATGCCGTGCCATGCCGGTGCCATGCCGTGCCATGCCGGTGCCATGCCGGTGCCATGCCGTGCCATGCCGGTGCCATGCCGTGCCATGCCGGTGCCATGCCGTGCCATGCCGGTGCCATGCCGTGCTATGCCGTGCCATGCCGGTGCCATGCCGTGCCATGCCGGTGCCATGCCGTGCCATGCCGTGCCATGCCATGCCGTGCCATGCGGTGCCATGCCATTCCATGCCATTCCATGCCATTCCATGCCATTCCATGCCATTCCATGTCATTCCATGCCATTCCATGCCATTCCATGCCATTCCATGCCATTCCATGCCATTCCATGCCATTCCATGCCATTCCATGCCATTCCATGCCATTCCATGCCATTCCATGCCATTCCATGCCATTCCATGCCATTCCATGCCATTCCATGCCATTCCATGCCATTCCATGCCATTCCATGCCATTCCATGCCATTCAATGCCGTGCCATGCCGTGCCATGCCGGTGCCATGCCGTGCCATGCCGGTGCCATGCCGGTGCCATGCCGTGCCATGCCGGTGCCATGCCGTGCCATGCCGGTGCCATGCCGTGCCATGCCGGTGCCATGCCGGTGCCATGCCGTGCCATGCCGGTGCCATGCCGTGCCATGCCGGTGCCATGCCGTGCCATGCCGTGCCATGCCGTGCCATGCCGTGCCATGCCGTGCCATGCCGTGCCATGCCGTGCCATGCCGTGCCATGCCGTGCCATGCCGTGCCATGCCGTGCCATGCCGTGCCATGCCGTGCCATGCCGTGCCATGCCGTGCCATGCCGTGCCATGCCGTGCCATGCCGTGCCATGCCGTGCCATGCCGTGCCATGCCGTGCCATGCCGTGCCATGCCGTGCCATGCCGTGCCATGCCGTGCCATGCGGTGCCATGCCATTCCATGCCATTCCATGCCATTCCATGCCATTCAATGCCGTGCCATGCCGTGCCATGCCGGTGCCATGCCGTGCCATGCCGGTGCCATGCCGTGCCATGCCGGTGCCATGCCGTGCCATGCCGGTGCCATGCCGTGCCATGCCGTGCCATGCCGGTGCCATGCCGAGCCATGCCGGTGCCATGCCGTGCCATGCCGTGCCATGCCGTGCCATGCGGTGCCATGCCATTCCATGTCATTCCATGACATTCCATGCCATTCCATGCCATTCCATGCCATTCCATGCCATTCCATGCCATTCCATGCCATTCCATGCCATTCCATGCCATTCCATGCCATTCCATGCCATTCCATGCCATTCCATGCCATTCCATGCCATTCCATGCCATTCCATGCCATTCCATGCCATTCCATGCCATTCCATGCCATTCCATGCCATTCCATGCCATTCCATGCCATTCCATGCCATTCCATGCCATTCCATGCCATTCCATGCCATTCCATGCCATTCCATGCCATTCCATGCCATTCCATGCCATTCCATGCCATTCCATGCCATTCCATGCCATTCCATGCCATTCCATGCCATTCCATGCCATTCCATGCCATTCCATGCCATTCCATGCCATTCCATGCCATTCCATGCCATTCCATGCCATTCCATGCCATTCCATGCCATTCCATGCCATTCCATGCCATTCCATGCCATTCCATGCCATTCCATGCCATTCCATGCCATTCCATGCCATTCCATGCCATTCCATGCCATTCCATGCCATTCCATGCCGTGCCATGCCGGTGCCATGCCGTGCCATGCCGGTGCCATGCCGTGCCATGCCGGTGCCATGCCGTGCCATGCCGGTGCCATGCCGTGCCATGTCGGTGCCATGCCGTGCCATGCCGGTGCCATGTCGTGCCATGCCGGTGCCATGCCATTCCATGCCATTCCATGCCATTCCATGCCATTCCATGCCATTCCATGCCATTCCATGCCATTCCATGCCGTGCCATGCCGGTGCCATGCCGTGCCATGCCGGTGCCATGCCGTGCCATGCCGGTGCCATGCCGTGCCATGCCGGTGCCATGCCGTGCCATGCCGTGCCATGCCGGTGCCATGCCGTGCCATGCCGGTGCCATGCCGTGCCATGCCGTGCCATGCCGGTGCCATGCCGTGCCATGCCGTGCCATGCCGTGCCATGCCGTGCCATGCCGGTGCCATGCCGTGCCATGCCGGTGCCATTCCGTGCCATGCCGGTGCCATGCCGGTGCCATGCCGTGCCATGCCGGTGCCATGCCGTGCCATGCCGTGCCATGCCGGTGCCATGCCGGTGCCATGCCGGTGCCATGCCGTGCCATGCCGGTGCCATGCCGTGCCATGCCGTGCCATGCCGGTGCCATGCCGTGCCATGCCGGTGCCATGCCGTGCCATGCCGGTGCCATGCCGGTGCCATGCCGTGCCATGCCGGTGCCATGCCGTGCCATGCCGTGCCATGCCGTGCCATGCGGTGCCATGCCATTCCATGCCATTCCATGCCATTCCATGCCATTCCATGCCATTCCATGCCATTCCATGCCATTCCATGCCATTCCATGCCATTCCATGCCATTCCATGCCATTCCATGCCATTCCATGCCATTCCATGCCATTCCATGCCATTCCATGCCATTCCATGCCATTCCATGCCATTCCATGCCATTCCATGCCATTCCATGTCATTCCATGCCATTCCATGCCATTCCATGCCATTCCATGCCATTCCATGCCATTCCATGCCATTCCATGCCATTCCATGCCATTCCATGCCATTCCATGCCATTCCATGCCATTCCATGCCATTCCATGCCATTCCATGCCATTCCATGCCATTCAATGCCGTGCCATGCCGTGCCATGCCGGTGCCATGCCGTGCCATGCCGGTGCCATGCCGGTGCCATGCCGTGCCATGCCGGTGCCATGCCGTGCCATGCCGGTGCCATGCCGGTGCCATGCCGTGCCATGCCGGTGCCATGCCGTGCCATGCCGGTGCCATGCCGTGCCATGCCGGTGCCATGCCGTGCCATGCCGTGCCATGCCGTGTCATGCCGTGCCATGCCGTGCCATGCCGTGCCATGCCGTGCCATGCCGTGCCATGCCGTGCCATGCCGTGCCATACCGTGCCATGCCGTGCCATGCCGTGCCATGCCGTGCCATGCCGTGCCATGCCGTGCCATGCCGTGCCATGCCGTGCCATGCCGTGCCATGCCGTGCCATGCCGTGCCATGCCGTGCCATGCCGTGCCATGCCGTGTCATGCCGTGCCATGCCGTGCCATGCCGTGCCATGCCGTGCCATGCCGTGCCATGCGGTGCCATGCCATTCCATGCCATTCCATGCCATTCCATGCCATTCAATGCCGTGCCATGCCGTGCCATGCCGGTGCCATGCCGTGCCATGCCGGTGCCATGCCGTGCCATGCCGGTGCCATGCCGTGCCATGCCGGTGCCATGCCGTGCCATGCCGTGCCATGCCGGTGCCATGCCGAGCCATGCCGGTGCCATGCCGTGCCATGCCGTGCCATGCCGTGCCATGCGGTGCCATGCCATTCCATGTCATTCCATGACATTCCATGCCATTCCATGCCATTCCATGCCATTCCATGCCATTCCATGCCATTCCATGCCATTCCATGCCATTCCATGCCATTCCATGCCATTCCATGCCATTCCATGCCATTCCATGCCATTCCATGCCATTCCATGCCATTCCATGCCATTCCATGCCATTCCATGCCATTCCATGCCATTCCATGCCATTCCATGCCATTCCATGCCATTCCATGCCATTCCATGCCATTCCATGCCATTCCATGCCATTCCATGCCATTCCATGCCATTCCATGCCATTCCATGCCATTCCATGCCATTCCATGCCATTCCATGCCATTCCATGCCGTGCCATGCCGGTGCCATGCCGTGCCATGCCGGTGCCATGCCGTGCCATGCCGGTGCCATGCCGTGCCATGCCGGTGCCATGCCGTGCCATGCCGGTGCCATGCCGTGCCATGCCGGTGCCATGTCGTGCCATGCCGGTGCCATGCCATTCCATGCCATTCCATGCCATTCCATGCCATTCCATGCCATTCCATGCCATTCCATGCCATTCCATGCCATTCCATGCCATTCCATGCCATTCCATGCCGTGCCATGCCGGTGCCATGCCGTGCCATGCCGGTGCCATGCCGTGCCATGCCGGTGCCATGCCGTGCCATGCCGGTGCCATGCCGTGCCATGCCGGTGCCATGCCGTGCCATGCCGGTGCCATGCCGTGCCATGCCGTGCCATGCCGGTGCCATGCCGTGCCATGCCGGTGCCATGCCGTGCCATGCCGTGCCATGCCGGTGCCATGCCGTGCCATGCCGTGCCATGCCGTGCCATGCCGTGCCATGCCGTGCCATGCCGGTGCCATGCCGTGCCATGCCGGTGCCATTCCGTGCCATGCCGGTGCCATGCCGGTGCCATGCCGTGCCATGCCGGTGCCATGCCGTGCCATGCCGTGCCATGCCGGTGCCATGCCGGTGCCATGCCGGCGCCATGCCGTGCCATGCCGGTGCCATGCCGTGCCATGCCGTGCCATGCCGGTGCCATGCCGTGCCATGCCGGTGCCATGCCGTGCCATGCCGTGCCATGCCGTGCCATGCCGTGCCATGCCGTGCCATGCCGTGCCATGCCGTGCCATGCCGTGCCATGCCGTGCCATGCCGTGCCATGCCGTGCCATGCCGTGCCATGCCGTGCCATGCCGTGCCATGCGGTGCCATGCCATTCCATGTCATTCCATGCCATTCCATGCCATTCCATGCCATTCCATGCCATTCCATGCCATTCCATGCCATTCCATGTCATTCCATGCCATTCCATGCCATTCCATGCCATTCCATGCCATTCCATGCCATTCCATGCCATTCCATGCCATTCCATGCCATTCCATGCCGTGCCATGCCATTCCATGCCGTGCCATGCCGTGCCATGCGGTGCCATGCCATTCCATGTCATTCCATGCCATTCCATGCCATTCCATGCCATTCCATGCCATTCCATGCCATTCCATGCCATTCCATGCCATTCCATGCCATTACATGCCATTCCATGCCATTCCATGCCATTCCATGCCATTCCATGCCATTCCATGCCATTCCATGCCATTCCATGCCATTCCATGCCATTCCATGCCATTCCATGCCATTCCATGCCATTCCATGCCATTCCATGCCATTCCATGCCATTCCATGCCATTCCATGCCATTCCATGCCATTCCATGCCATTCCATGCCATTCCATGCCATTCCATGCCATTCCATGCCATTCCATGCCATTCCATGCCATTCCATGCCATTCCATGCCATTCCATGCCATTCCATGCCATTCCATGCCAGTCCATGCCAGTCCATGCCATTCCATGCCATTCCATGCCATTCCATGCCATTCCATGCCATTCCATGCCACTCAATGCGGTGCCATGCCGGTGCCATGCCGTGCCATGCCGGTGCCATGCCGTGCCATGCCGTGCCATGCCGGTGCCATGCCGTGCCATGCCGGTGCCATGCCGTGCCATGCCGGTGCCATGACGTGCCATGCCGGTGCCATGCCGTGCCATGCCGGTGCCATGCCGTGCCATGCCGGTGCCATGACGTGCCATGCCGGTGCCATGCCGTGCCATGCCGTGCCATGCCGGTGCCATGCCGGTGCCATGCCGGTGCCATGCCGGTGCCATGCCATTCCATGCCATTCCATGCCAGTCCATGCCAGTCCATGCCATTCCATGCTATTCCATGCCACTCAATGCGGTGCCATGCGGTGCCATGCCATTCCATGCCATTCCATGCCATTCCATGCCATTCCATGCCATTCCATGCCATTCCATGCCATTCCATGCCATTCCATGCCATTCCATGCCATTCCATGCCATTCCATGCCATTCCATGCCATTCCATGCCATTCCATGCCATTCCATGCCATTCCATGCCATTCCATGCCATTCCATGCCATTCCATGCCATTCCATGCCATTCCATGCCGGTGCCATGCCGTGCCATGCCGGTGCCATGCCGTGCCATGCCGGTGCCATGCCATTCCATGCCGTGCCATGCCGGTGCCATGCCGTGCCATGCCGGTGCCATGCCATTCCATGCGGTGCCATGCCATTCCATGCCATTCCATGTCATTCCATGCCATTCCATGTCATTCCATGCCATTCCATGCCATTCCATGCCATTCCATGCCATTCCATGCCATTCCATGCCATTCCATGCCATTCCATGCCATTCCATGCCATTCCATGCCATTCCATGCCATTCCATGCCATTCCATGCCATTCCATGCCATTCCATGCCATTCCATGCCATTCCATGCCATTCCATGCCATTCCATGCCATTCCATGCCATTCCATGCCATTCCATGCCATTCCATGCCATTCCATGCCATTCCATGCCATTCCATGCCATTCCATGCCATTCCATGCCATTCCATGCCATTCCATGCCATTCCATGCCATTCCATGCCAGTCCATGCCAGTCCATGCCATTCCATGCCATTCCATGCCATTCCATGCCACTCAATGCGGTGCCATGCCGTGCCATGCCGTGCCATGCCGGTGCCATGCCGGTGCCATGCCGGTGCCATGCCATTCCATGCCATTCCATGCCATTCCATGCCAGTCCATGCCATTCCATGCCATTCCATGCCACTCAATGCGGTGCCATGCCGTGCCATGCCGTGCCATGCCGTGCTATGCCGTGCCATGCCGTGCCATGCCGTGCCATGCCGTGCCATGCCGTGCCATGCGGTGCCATGCCCTTCCATGCCATTCCATGCCATTCCATGCCATTCCATGCCATTCCATGCCATTCCATGCCATTCCATGCCATTCCATGCCATTCCATGCCATTCCATGCCATTCCATGCCGGTGCCATGCCGTGCCATGCCGGTGCCATGCCGTGCCATGCCGGTGCCATGCCGTGCCATGCCGGTGCCATGCCGTGCCATGCCGGTGCCATGCCGTGCCATGCCGGTGCCATGCCGGTGCCATGCCGTGCCATGCCGGTGCCATGCCGTGCCATGCCGTGCCATGCCGGTGCCATGCCGTGCCATGCCGGTGCCATGCCGTGCCATGCCGTGCCATGCCGTGCCATGCGGTGCCATGCCATTCCATGCCATTCCATGCCATTCCATGCCATTCCATGTCATTCCATGCCATTCCATGCCATTCCATGCCATTCCATGCCATTCCATGCCATTCCATGCCATTCCATGCCATTCCATGCCATTCCATGCCATTCCATGCCATTCCATGCCATTCCATGCCATTCCATGCCATTCCATGCCATTCCATGCCATTCCATGCCATTCCATGCCATTCCATGCCATTCCATGCCATTCCATGCCATTCCATGCCATTCCATGCCATTCCATGCCATTCCATGCCATTCCATGCCATTCCATGCCATTCCATGCCATTCCATGCCATTCCATGCCATTCCATGCCATTCCATGCCATTCCATGCCATTCCATGCCATTCCATGCCATTCCATGCCATTCCATGCCATTCCATGCCATTCCATGCCATTCCATGCCATTCCATGCCATTCCATGCCATTCCATGCCATTCCATGCCATTCCATGCCATTCCATGCCATTCCATGCCATTCCATGCCATTCCATGCCATTCCATGCCATTCCATGCCATTCCATGCCATTCCATGCCATTCCATGCCATTCCATGCCATTCCATGCCATTCCATGCCATTCCATGCCATTCCATGCCATTCCATGCCATTCCATGCCATTCCATGCCATTCCATGCCATTCCATGCCATTCCATGCCATTCCATGCCATTCCATGCCATTCCATGCCATTCCATGCCATTCCATGCCATTCCATGCCATTCCATGCCATTCCATGCCATTCCATGCCATTCCATGCCATTCCATGCCATTCCATGCCATTCCATGCCATTCCATGCCAGTCCATGCCAGTCCATGCCATTCCATGCCATTCCATGCCATTCCATGCCATTCCATGCCATTCCATGCCACTCAATGCGGTGCCATGCCGGT
This sequence comes from Cryptus armator, assembly GCA_963971235.1. Classification (NCBI taxonomy): domain Eukaryota; kingdom Metazoa; phylum Arthropoda; class Insecta; order Hymenoptera; family Ichneumonidae; genus Cryptus; species Cryptus armator. Next base: position 1,367,273 of record CAXARG010000294.1, on the reverse strand, counting down.
GCCATGCCCGTGCCATGCCGGTGCCATGCCGTGCCATGCCGTGCCATGCCGGTGCCATGCCGTGCCATGCCGGTGCCATGCCGTGCCATGCCGGTGCCATGACGTGCCATGCCGGTGCCATGCCGTGCCATGCCGGTGCCATGCCGTGCCATGCCGTGCCATGCCGGTGCCATGACGTGCCATGCCGGTGCCATGCCGTGCCATGCCGTGCCATGCCGGTGCCATGCCGGTGCCATGCCGGTGCCATGCCGGTGCCATGCCATTCCATGCCATTCCATGCCAGTCCATGCCAGTCCATGCCATTCCATGCTATTCCATGCCACTCAATGCGGTGCCATGCGGTGCCATGCCATTCCATGCCATTCCATGCCATTCCATGCCATTCCATGCCATTCCATGCCATTCCATGCCATTCCATGCCATTCCATGCCATTCCATGCCATTCCATGCCATTCCATGCCATTCCATGCCATTCCATGCCATTCCATGCCATTCCATGCCATTCCATGCCATTCCATGCCATTCCATGCCATTCCATGCCATTCCATGCCATTCCATGCCATTCCATGCCGGTGCCATGCCGTGCCATGCCGGTGCCATGCCGTGCCATGCCGGTGCCATGCCATTCCATGCCGTGCCATGCCGGTGCCATGCCGTGCCATGCCGGTGCCATGCCATTCCATGCGGTGCCATGCCATTCCATGCCATTCCATGTCATTCCATGCCATTCCATGTCATTCCATGCCATTCCATGCCATTCCATGCCATTCCATGCCATTCCATGCCATTCCATGCCATTCCATGCCATTCCATGCCATTCCATGCCATTCCATGCCATTCCATGCCATTCCATGCCATTCCATGCCATTCCATGCCATTCCATGCCATTCCATGCCATTCCATGCCATTCCATGCCATTCCATGCCATTCCATGCCATTCCATGCCATTCCATGCCATTCCATGCCATTCCATGCCATTCCATGCCATTCCATGCCATTCCATGCCATTCCATGCCATTCCATGCCATTCCATGCCATTCCATGCCATTCCATGCCATTCCATGCCAGTCCATGCCAGTCCATGCCATTCCATGCCATTCCATGCCATTCCATGCCACTCAATGCGGTGCCATGCCGTGCCATGCCGTGCCATGCCGGTGCCATGCCGGTGCCATGCCGGTGCCATGCCATTCCATGCCATTCCATGCCATTCCATGCCAGTCCATGCCATTCCATGCCATTCCATGCCACTCAATGCGGTGCCATGCCGTGCCATGCCGTGCCATGCCGTGCTATGCCGTGCCATGCCGTGCCATGCCGTGCCATGCCGTGCCATGCCGTGCCATGCGGTGCCATGCCCTTCCATGCCATTCCATGCCATTCCATGCCATTCCATGCCATTCCATGCCATTCCATGCCATTCCATGCCATTCCATGCCATTCCATGCCATTCCATGCCATTCCATGCCATTCCATGCCGGTGCCATGCCGTGCCATGCCGGTGCCATGCCGTGCCATGCCGGTGCCATGCCGTGCCATGCCGGTGCCATGCCGTGCCATGCCGGTGCCATGCCGTGCCATGCCGGTGCCATGCCGGTGCCATGCCGTGCCATGCCGGTGCCATGCCGTGCCATGCCGTGCCATGCCGGTGCCATGCCGTGCCATGCCGGTGCCATGCCGTGCCATGCCGTGCCATGCCGTGCCATGCGGTGCCATGCCATTCCATGCCATTCCATGCCATTCCATGCCATTCCATGTCATTCCATGCCATTCCATGCCATTCCATGCCATTCCATGCCATTCCATGCCATTCCATGCCATTCCATGCCATTCCATGCCATTCCATGCCATTCCATGCCATTCCATGCCATTCCATGCCATTCCATGCCATTCCATGCCATTCCATGCCATTCCATGCCATTCCATGCCATTCCATGCCATTCCATGCCATTCCATGCCATTCCATGCCATTCCATGCCATTCCATGCCATTCCATGCCATTCCATGCCATTCCATGCCATTCCATGCCATTCCATGCCATTCCATGCCATTCCATGCCATTCCATGCCATTCCATGCCATTCCATGCCATTCCATGCCATTCCATGCCATTCCATGCCATTCCATGCCATTCCATGCCATTCCATGCCATTCCATGCCATTCCATGCCATTCCATGCCATTCCATGCCATTCCATGCCATTCCATGCCATTCCATGCCATTCCATGCCATTCCATGCCATTCCATGCCATTCCATGCCATTCCATGCCATTCCATGCCATTCCATGCCATTCCATGCCATTCCATGCCATTCCATGCCATTCCATGCCATTCCATGCCATTCCATGCCATTCCATGCCATTCCATGCCATTCCATGCCATTCCATGCCATTCCATGCCATTCCATGCCATTCCATGCCATTCCATGCCATTCCATGCCATTCCATGCCATTCCATGCCATTCCATGCCATTCCATGCCATTCCATGCCATTCCATGCCATTCCATGCCATTCCATGCCATTCCATGCCATTCCATGCCATTCCATGCCATTCAATGCCGTGCCATGCCGTGCCATGCCGTGCCATGCCGTGCCATGCCGTGCCATGCCGTGCCATGCCGTGCCATGCCGTGCCATGCCGTGCCATGCCGTGCCATGCCGTGCCATGCCGTGCCATGCCGTGCCATGCCGGTGCCATGCCGTGCCATGCCGGTGCCATGCCGTGCCATGCCGGTGCCATGCCGTGCCATGCCGGTGCCATGCCGTGCCATGCCGGTGCCATGCCGTGCCATGCCGGTGCCATGCCGTGCCATGCCGGTGCCATGCCGTGCCATGCCGGTGCCATGCCGTGCCATGCCGGTGCCATGCCGTGCCATGCCGGTGCCATGCCGGTGCCATGCCGTGCCATGCCGGTGCCATGCCGTGCCATGCCGGTGCCATGCCGTGCCATGCCGGTGCCATGCCGTGCTATGCCGTGCCATGCCGGTGCCATGCCGTGCCATGCCGGTGCCATGCCATGCCGTGCCATGCGGTGCCATGCCATTCCATGCCATTCCATGCCATTCCATGCCATTCCATGCCATTCCATGTCATTCCATGCCATTCCATGCCATTCCATGCCATTCCATGCCATTCCATGCCATTCCATGCCATTCCATGCCATTCCATGCCATTCCATGCCATTCCATGCCATTCCATGCCATTCCATGCCATTCCATGCCATTCAATGCCGTGCCATGCCGTGCCATGCCGGTGCCATGCCGTGCCATGCCGGTGCCATGCCGGTGCCATGCCGTGCCATGCCGGTGCCATGCCGTGCCATGCCGGTGCCATGCCGGTGCCATGCCGTGCCATGCCGGTGCCATGCCGTGCCATGCCGGTGCCATGCCGTGCCATGCCGTGCCATGCCGTGCCATGCCGTGCCATGCCGTGCCATGCCGTGCCATGCCGTGCCATGCCGTGCCATGCCGTGCCATGCCGTGCCATGCCGTGCCATGCCGTGCCATGCCGTGCCATGCCGTGCCATGCCGTGCCATGCCGTGCCATGCCGTGCCATGCCGTGCCATGCCGTGCCATGCCGTGCCATGCCGTGCCATGCGGTGCCATGCCATTCCATGCCATTCCATGCCATTCCATGCCATTCAATGCCGTGCCATGCCGTGCCATGCCGGTGCCATGCCGTGCCATGCCGGTGCCATGCCGTGCCATGCCGGTGCCATGCCGTGCCATGCCGGTGCCATGCCGTGCCATGCCGTGCCATGCCGGTGCCATGCCGAGCCATGCCGGTGCCATGCCGTGCCATGCCGTGCCATGCCGTGCCATGCGGTGCCATGCCATTCCATGTCATTCCATGACATTCCATGCCATTCCATGCCATTCCATGCCATTCCATGCCATTCCATGCCATTCCATGCCATTCCATGCCATTCCATGCCATTCCATGCCATTCCATGCCATTCCATGCCATTCCATGCCATTCCATGCCATTCCATGCCATTCCATGCCATTCCATGCCATTCCATGCCATTCCATGCCATTCCATGCCATTCCATGCCATTCCATGCCATTCCATGCCATTCCATGCCATTCCATGCCATTCCATGCCATTCCATGCCATTCCATGCCATTCCATGCCATTCCATGCCATTCCATGCCATTCCATGCCATTCCATGCCATTCCATGCCATTCCATGCCATTCCATGCCATTCCATGCCATTCCATGCCATTCCATGCCATTCCATGCCATTCCATGCCATTCCATGCCATTCCATGCCATTCCATGCCATTCCATGCCATTCCATGCCATTCCATGCCATTCCATGCCATTCCATGCCATTCCATGCCATTCCATGCCATTCCATGCCATTCCATGCCATTCCATGCCATTCCATGCCATTCCATGCCATTCCATGCCATTCCATGCCATTCCATGCCATTCCATGCCATTCCATGCCATTCCATGCCGTGCCATGCCGGTGCCATGCCGTGCCATGCCGGTGCCATGCCGGTGCCATGCCGTGCCATGCCGGTGCCATGCCGTGCCATGCCGGTGCCATGCCGTGCCATGCCGGTGCCATGCCGTGCCATGCCGGTGCCATGTCGTGCCATGCCGGTGCCATGCCATTCCATGCCATTCCATGCCATTCCATGCCATTCCATGCCATTCCATGCCATTCCATGCCATTCCATGCCATTCCATGCCATTCCATGCCATTCCATGCCGTGCCATGCCGGTGCCATGCCGTGCCATGCCGGTGCCATGCCGTGCCATGCCGGTGCCATGCCGTGCCATGCCGGTGCCATGCCGTGCCATGCCGTGCCATGCCGGTGCCATGCCGTGCCATGCCGGTGCCATGCCGTGCCATGCCGTGCCATGCCGGTGCCATGCCGTGCCATGCCGTGCCATGCCGTGCCATGCCGTGCCATGCCGTGCCATGCCGTGCCATGCCGTGCCATGCCGGTGCCATGCCGGTGCCATTCCGTGCCATGCCGGTGCCATGCCGGTGCCATGCCGTGCCATGCCGGTGCCATGCCGTGCCATGCCGTGCCATGCCGGTGCCATGCCGGTGCCATGCCGGTGCCATGCCGTGCCATGCCGGTGCCATGCCGTGCCATGCCGTGCCATGCCGGTGCCATGCCGTGCCATGCCGGTGCCATGCCGTGCCATGCCGGTGCCATGCCGGTGCCATGCCGTGCCATGCCGGTGCCATGCCGTGCCATGCCGTGCCATGCCGTGCCATGCGGTGCCATGCCATTCCATGCCATTCCATGCCATTCCATGCCATTCCATGCCATTCCATGCCATTCCATGCCATTCCATGCCATTCCATGCCATTCCATGCCATTCCATGCCATTCCATGCCATTCCATGCCATTCCATGCCATTCCATGCCATTCCATGCCATTCCATGCCATTCCATGTCATTCCATGCCATTCCATGCCATTCCATGCCATTCCATGCCATTCCATGCCATTCCATGCCATTCCATGCCATTCCATGCCATTCCATGCCATTCCATGCCATTCCATGCCATTCCATGCCATTCCATGCCATTCCATGCCATTCCATGCCATTCCATGCCATTCCATGCCATTCAATGCCGTGCCATGCCGTGCCATGCCGGTGCCATGCCGTGCCATGCCGGTGCCATGCCGGTGCCATGCCGTGCCATGCCGGTGCCATGCCGTGCCATGCCGGTGCCATGCCGGTGCCATGCCGTGCCATGCCGGTGCCATGCCGTGCCATGCCGGTGCCATGCCGTGCCATGCCGGTGCCATGCCGTGCCATGCCGTGCCATGCCGTGCCATGCCGTGCCATGCCGTGCCATGCCGTGCCATGCCGTGCCATGCCGTGCCATGCCGTGCCATGCCGTGCCATGCCGTGCCATGCCGTGCCATGCCGTGCCATGCCGTGCCATGCCGTGCCATGCCGTGCCATGCCGTGCCATGCCGTGCCATGCCGTGCCATGCCGTGCCATGCCGTGCCATGCCGTGCCATGCCGTGCCATGCCGTGCCATGCCGTGCCATGCCGTGCCATGCCGTGCCATGCCGTGCCATGCCGTGCCATGCCGTGCCATGCCGTGCCATGCGGTGCCATGCCATTCCATGCCATTCCATGCCATTCCATGCCATTCAATGCCGTGCCATGCCGTGCCATGCCGGTGCCATGCCGTGCCATGCCGGTGCCATGCCGTGCCATGCCGGTGCCATGCCGTGCCATGCCGGTGCCATGCCGTGCCATGCCGTGCCATGCCGGTGCCATGCCGAGCCATGCCGGTGCCATGCCGTGCCATGCCGTGCCATGCCGTGCCATGCGGTGCCATGCCATTCCATGTCATTCCATGACATTCCATGCCATTCCATGCCATTCCATGCCATTCCATGCCATTCCATGCCATTCCATGCCATTCCATGCCATTCCATGCCATTCCATGCCATTCCATGCCATTCCATGCCATTCCATGCCATTCCATGCCATTCCATGCCATTCCATGCCATTCCATGCCATTCCATGCCATTCCATGCCATTCCATGCCATTCCATGCCATTCCATGCCATTCCATGCCATTCCATGCCATTCCATGCCATTCCATGCCATTCCATGCCATTCCATGCCATTCCATGCCATTCCATGCCATTCCATGCCATTCCATGCCATTCCATGCCATTCCATGCCATTCCATGCCATTCCATGCCATTCCATGCCATTCCATGCCATTCCATGCCATTCCATGCCATTCCATGCCATTCCATGCCATTCCATGCCATTCCATGCCATTCCATGCCATTCCATGCCATTCCATGCCATTCCATGCCATTCCATGCCGTGCCATGCCGGTGCCATGCCGTGCCATGCCGGTGCCATGCCGTGCCATGCCGGTGCCATGCCGTGCCATGCCGGTGCCATGCCGTGCCATGCCGGTGCCATGCCGTGCCATGCCGGTGCCATGCCGTGCCATGCCGGTGCCATGCCGTGCCATGCCGGTGCCATGTCGTGCCATGCCGGTGCCATGCCGTGCCATGCCGGTGCCATGCCGTGCCATGCCGGTGCCATGCCGTGCCATGCCGGTGCCATGCCGTGCCATGCCGGTGCCATGCCGTGCCATGCCGTGCCATGCCGGTGCCATGCCGTGCCATGCCGGTGCCATGCCGTGCCATGCCGTGCCATGCCGGTGCCATGCCGTGCCATGCCGTGCCATGCCGTGCCATGCCGTGCCATGCCGTGCCATGCCGGTGCCATGCCGTGCCATGCCGGTGCCATTCCGTGCCATGCCGGTGCCATGCCGGTGCCATGCCGTGCCATGCCGGTGCCATGCCGTGCCATGCCGTGCCATGCCGGTGCCATGCCGGTGCCATGCCGGCGCCATGCCGTGCCATGCCGGTGCCATGCCGTGCCATGCCGTGCCATGCCGGTGCCATGCCGTGCCATGCCGGTGCCATGCCGGTGCCATGCCGTGCCATGCCGGTGCCATGCCGTGCCATGCCGTGCCATGCCGTGCCATGCGGTGCCATGCCATTCCATGCCATTCCATGCCATTCCATGCCATTCCATGCCATTCCATGCCATTCCATGCCATTCCATGCCATTCCATACCATTCCATGCCATTCCATGCCATTCCATGCCATTCCATGCCATTCCATGCCATTCCATGCCATTCCATGCCATTCCATGCCATTCCATGCCATTCCATGCCATTCCATGCCATTCCATGCCATTCCATGCCATTCAATGCCATTCCATGCCATTCCATGCCATTCCATGCCATTCCATGCCATTCCATGCCATTCCATGCCATTCCATGCCATTCCATGCCATTCCATGCCATTCCATGCCATTCCATGCCATTCCATGCCATTCCATGCCATTCCATGCCATTCCATGCCATTCCATGCCATTCCATGCCATTCCATGCCATTCCATGCCATTCCATGCCATTCCATGCCATTCCATGCCATTCCATGCCATTCCATGCCATTCCATGCCATTCCATGCCATTCAATGCCGTGCCATGCCGTGCCATGCCGTGCCATGCCGTGCCATGCCGGTGCCATGCCGTGCCATGCCGTGCCATGCCGGTGCCATGCCGAGCCATGCCGGTGCCATGCCGTGCCATGCCGTGCCATGCCGTGCCATGCGGTGCCATGCCATTCCATGTCATTCCATGACATTCCATGCCATTCCATGCCATTCCATGCCATTCCATGCCATTCCATGCCATTCCATGCCATTCCATGCCATTCCATGCCATTCCATGCCATTCCATGCCATTCCATGCCATTCCATGCCATTCCATGCCATTCCATGCCATTCCATGCCATTCCATGCCATTCCATGCCATTCCATGCCATTCCATGCCATTCCATGCCATTCCATGCCATTCCATGCCATTCCATGCCATTCCATGCCATTCCATGCCATTCCATGCCATTCCATGCCATTCCATGCCATTCCATGCCATTCCATGCCATTCCATGCCATTCCATGCCATTCCATGCCATTCCATGCCATTCCATGCCATTCCATGCCATTCCATGCCATTCCATGCCATTCCATGCCATTCCATGCCATTCCATGCCATTCCATGCCATTCCATGCCATTCCATGCCATTCCATGCCGTGCCATGCCGGTGCCATGCCGTGCCATGCCGGTGCCATGCCGTGCCATGCCGGTGCCATGCCGTGCCATGCCGGTGCCATGCCGTGCCATGCCGGTGCCATGCCGTGCCATGCCGGTGCCATGCCGTGCCATGCCGGTGCCATGCCGTGCCATGCCGGTGCCCATGCCATTCCATGCCATTCCATGCCATTCCATGCCATTCCATGCCATTCCATGCCATTCCATGCCATTCCATGCCGGTGCCATGCCGTGCCATGCCGGTGCCATGCCGTGCCATGCCGGTGCCATGCCGTGCCATGCCGGTGCCATGCCGTGCCATGCCGTGCCATGCCGGTGCCATGCCGTGCCATGCCGGTGCCATGCCGTGCCATGCCGTGCCATGCCGGTGCCATGCCGTGCCATGCCGTGCCATGCCGTGCCATGCCGTGCCATGCCGGTGCCATGCCGTGCCATGCCGGTGCCATTCCGTGCCATGCCGGTGCCATGCCGGTGCCATGCCGTGCCATGCCGGTGCCATGCCGTGCCATGCCGTGCCATGCCGGTGCCATGCCGGTGCCATGCCGGTGCCATGCCGTGCCATGCCGGTGCCATGCCGTGCCATGCCGTGCCATGCCGGTGCCATGCCGTGCCATGCCGGTGCCATGCCGGTGCCATGCCGTGCCATGCCGGTGCCATGCCGTGCCATGCCGTGCCATGCCGTGCCATGCCGTGCCATGCGGTGCCATGCCATTCCATGCCATTCCATGCCATTCCATGCCATTCCATGCCATTCCATGCCATTCCATGCCATTCCATGCCATTCCATGCCATTCCATGCCATTCCATGCCATTCCATGCCATTCCATGCCATTCCATGCCATTCCATGCCATTCCATGCCATTCCATGCCATTCCATGCCATTCCATGCCATTCCATGCCATTCCATGCCATTCCATGCCATTCCATGCCATTCCATGCCATTCCATGCCATTCCATGCCATTCCATGCCATTCCATGCCATTCCATGCCATTCCATGCCATTCCATGCCATTCCATGCCATTCCATGCCATTCCATGCCATTCCATGCCATTCCATGCCATTCCATGCCATTCCATGCCATTCCATGCCATTCCATGCCATTCCATGCCATTCCATGCCATTCCATGCCATTCCATGCCATTCCATGCCATTCCATGCCATTCCATGCCATTCCATGCCATTCCATGCCATTCCATGCCATTCCATGCCATTCCATGCCATTCCATGCCATTCCATGCCATTCCATGCCATTCCATGCCATTCCATGCCAGTCCATGCCATTCCATGCCATTCCATGCCATTCCATGCCACTCAATGCGGTGCCATGCCGTGCCATGCCGGTGCCATGCCGGTGCCATGCCGGTGCCATGCCATTCCATGCCATTCCATGCCAGTCCATGCCATTCCATGCCATTCCATGCCACTCAATGCGGTGCCATGCCGTGCCATGCCGTGCCATGCCGTGCTATGCCGTGCCATGCCGTGCCATGCCGTGCCATGCGGTGCCATGCCCTTCCATGCCATTCCATGCCATTCCATGCCATTCCATGCCATTCCATGCCATTCCATGCCATTCCATGCCATTCCATGCCATTCCATGCCATTCCATGCCATTCCATGCCATTCCATGCCATTCCATGCCATTCCATGCCATTCCATGCCATTCCATGCCATTCCATGCCATTCCATGCCATTCCATGCCATTCCATGCCATTCCATGCCATTCCATGCCATTCCATGCCATTCCATGCCATTCCATGCCATTCCATGCCATTCCATGCCATTCCATGCCATTCCATGCCATTCCATGCCGTGCCATGCCGGTGCCATGCCGTGCCATGCCGGTGCCATGCCGTGCCATGCCGGTGCCATGCCGTGCCATGCCGGTGCCATGCCGTGCCATGCCGGTGCCATGCCGTGCCATGCCGGTGCCATGCCGTGCCATGCCGGTGCCATGCCGTGCCATGCCGGTGCCATGCCGTGCCATGCCGGTGCCATGCCGTGCCATGCCGGTGCCATGCCGTGCCATGCCGGTGCCATGCCGTGCCATGCCGGTGCCATGCCGTGCCATGCCGGTGCCATGCCGTGCCATGCCGGTGCCATGCCGTGCCATGCCGTGCCATGCCGTGCCATGCCGTGCCATGCCGTGCCATGCCGGTGCCATGCCGTGCCATGCCGGTGCCATGCCGTGCCATGCCGGTGCCATGCCGTGCCATGCCGGTGCCATGCCGTGCCATGCCGTGCCATGCCGGTGCCATGCCGTGCCATGCCGGTGCCATGCCGTGCCATGCCGTGCCATGCCGTGCCATGCGGTGCCATGCCATTCCATGCCATTCCATGCCATTCCATGCCATTCCATGTCATTCCATGTCATTCCATGCCATTCCATGCCATTCCATGCCATTCCATGCCATTCCATGTCATTCCATGCCATTCCATGCCATTCCATGCCATTCCATGCCATTCCATGCCATTCCATGCCATTCCATGCCATTCCATGCCATTCCATGCCATTCCATGCCATTCCATGCCATTCCATGCCATTCCATGCCATTCCATGCCATTCCATGCCATTCAATGCCGTGCCATGCCGTGCCATGCCGGTGCCATGCCGTGCCATGCCGGTGCCATGCCGGTGCCATGCCGTGCCATGCCGGTGCCATGCCGGTGCCATGCCGTGCCATGCCGGTGCCATGCCGGTGCCATGCCGTGCCATGCCGGTGCCATGCCGTGCCATGCCGGTGCCATGCCGTGCCATGCCGTGCCATGCCGTGCCATGCCGTGCCATGCCGTGCCATGCCGTGCCATGCCGTGCCATGCCGTGCCATGCCGTGCCATGCCGTGCCATGCCGTGCCATGCCGTGCCATGCCGTGCCATGCCGTGCCATGCCGTGCCATGCCGTGCCATGCCGTGCCATGCCGTGCCATGCCGTGCCATGCCGTGCCATGCCGTGCCATGCCGTGCCATGCCGTGCCATGCCGTGCCATGCCGTGCCATGCCGTGCCATGCCGTGCCATGCCGTGCCATGCCGTGCCATGCCGTGCCATGCCGTGCCATGCCGTGCCATGCCGTGCCATGCCGTGCCATGCCGTGCCATGCCGTGCCATGCCGTGCCATGCCGTGCCATGCCGTGCCATGCCGTGCCATGCCGTGCCATGCCGTGCCATGCCGTGCCATGCCGTGCCATGCCGTGCCATGCCGTGCCATGCGGTGCCATGCCATTCCATGCCATTCCATGCCATTCCATGCCATTCAATGCCGTGCCATGCCGTGCCATGCCGGTGCCATGCCGTGCCATGCCGGTGCCATGCCGTGCCATGCCGGTGCCATGCCGTGCCATGCCGGTGCCATGCCGTGCCATGCCGTGCCATGCCGGTGCCATGCCGAGCCATGCCGGTGCCATGCCGTGCCATGCCGTGCCATGCCGTGCCATGCGGTGCCATGCCATTCCATGTCATTCCATGACATTCCATGCCATTCCATGCCATTCCATGCCATTCCATGCCATTCCATGCCATTCCATGCCATTCCATGCCATTCCATGCCATTCCATGCCATTCCATGCCATTCCATGCCATTCCATGCCATTCCATGCCATTCCATGCCATTCCATGCCATTCCATGCCATTCCATGCCATTCCATGCCATTCCATGCCATTCCATGCCATTCCATGCCATTCCATGCCATTCCATGCCATTCCATGCCATTCCATGCCATTCCATGCCATTCCATGCCATTCCATGCCATTCCATGCCATTCCATGCCATTCCATGCCATTCCATGCCATTCCATGCCATTCCATGCCATTCCATGCCATTCCATGCCATTCCATGCCATTCCATGCCATTCCATGCCATTCCATGCCATTCCATGCCATTCCATGCCATTCCATGCCATTCCATGCCATTCCATGCCATTCCATGCCATTCCATGCCATTCCATGCCATTCCATGCCATTCCATGCCATTCCATGCCATTCCATGCCATTCCATGCCATTCCATGCCATTCCATGCCATTCCATGCCATTCCATGCCATTCCATGCCATTCCATGCCGGTGCCATGCCGTGCCATGCCGGTGCCATGCCGTGCCATGCCGGTGCCATGCCGTGCCATGCCGGTGCCATGCCGTGCCATGCCGTGCCATGCCGGTGCCATGCCGTGCCATGCCGGTGCCATGCCGTGCCATGCCGTGCCATGCCGGTGCCATGCCGTGCCATGCCGTGCCATGCCGTGCCATGCCGTGCCATGCCGTGCCATGCCGGTGCCATGCCGTGCCATGCCGGTGCCATTCCGTGCCATGCCGGTGCCATGCCGGTGCCATGCCGTGCCATGCCGGTGCCATGCCGTGCCATGCCGTGCCATGCCGTGCCATGCCGTGCCATGCCGGTGCCATGCCGTGCCATGCCGGTGCCATTCCGTGCCATGCCGGTGCCATGCCGGTGCCATGCCGTGCCATGCCGGTGCCATGCCGTGCCATGCCGTGCCATGCCGGTGCCATGCCGGTGCCATGCCGGCGCCATGCCGTGCCATGCCGGTGCCATGCCGTGCCATGCCGTGCCATGCCGGTGCCATGCCGTGCCATGCCGGTGCCATGCCGGTGCCATGCCGTGCCATGCCGGTGCCATGCCGTGCCATGCCGTGCCATGCCGTGCCATGCGGTGCCATGCCATTCCATGCCATTCCATGCCATTCCATGCCATTCCATGCCATTCCATGCCATTCCATGCCATTCCATGCCATTCCATGCCATTCCATGCCATTCCATGCCATTCCATGCCATTCCATGCCATTCCATGCCATTCCATGCCATTCCATGCCATTCCATGCCATTCCATGCCATTCCATGCCATTCCATGCCATTCCATGCCATTCCATGCCATTCAATGCCATTCCATGCCATTCCATGCCATTCCATGCCATTCCATGCCATTCCATGCCATTCCATGCCATTCCATGCCATTCCATGCCATTCCATGCCATTCCATGCCATTCCATGCCATTCCATGCCATTCCATGCCATTCCATGCCATTCCATGCCATTCCATGCCATTCCATGCCATTCCATGCCATTCCATGCCATTCCATGCCATTCCATGCCATTCCATGCCATTCCATGCCATTCCATGCCATTCAATGCCGTGCCATGCCGTGCCATGCCGTGCCATGCCGTGCCATGCCGGTGCCATGCCGTGCCATGCCGTGCCATGCCGGTGCCATGCCGAGCCATGCCGGTGCCATGCCGTGCCATGCCGTGCCATGCCGTGCCATGCGGTGCCATGCCATTCCATGTCATTCCATGACATTCCATGCCATTCCATGCCATTCCATGCCATTCCATGCCATTCCATGCCATTCCATGCCATTCCATGCCATTCCATGCCATTCCATGCCATTCCATGCCATTCCATGCCATTCCATGCCATTCCATGCCATTCCATGCCATTCCATGCCATTCCATGCCATTCCATGCCATTCCATGCCATTCCATGCCATTCCATGCCATTCCATGCCATTCCATGCCATTCCATGCCATTCCATGCCATTCCATGCCATTCCATGCCATTCCATGCCATTCCATGCCATTCCATGCCATTCCATGCCATTCCATGCCATTCCATGCCATTCCATGCCATTCCATGCCATTCCATGCCATTCCATGCCATTCCATGCCATTCCATGCCATTCCATGCCATTCCATGCCATTCCATGCCATTCCATGCCATTCCATGCCATTCCATGCCGTGCCATGCCGGTGCCATGCCGTGCCATGCCGGTGCCATGCCGTGCCATGCCGGTGCCATGCCGTGCCATGCCGGTGCCATGCCGTGCCATGCCGGTGCCATGCCGTGCCATGCCGGTGCCATGCCGTGCCATGCCGGTGCCATGCCGTGCCATGCCGGTGCCATGTCGTGCCATGCCGGTGCCATGCCATTCCATGCCATTCCATGCCATTCCATGCCATTCCATGCCATTCCATGCCATTCCATGCCATTCCATGCCGGTGCCATGCCGTGCCATGCCGGTGCCATGCCGTGCCATGCCGGTGCCATGCCGTGCCATGCCGGTGCCATGCCGTGCCATGCCGTGCCATGCCGGTGCCATGCCGTGCCATGCCGTGCCATGCCGTGCCATGCCGTGCCATGCCGTGCCATGCCGTGCCATGCCGTGCCATGCCGTGCCATGCCGTGCCATGCCGTGCCATGCCGTGCCATGCCGTGCCATGCCGTGCCATGCCGTGCCATGCCGTGCCATGCCGTGCCATGCCGTGCCATGCCGTGCCATGCGGTGCCATGCCATTCCATGCCATTCCATGCCATTCCATGCCATTCAATGCCGTGCCATGCCGTGCCATGCCGGTGCCATGCCGTGCCATGCCGTGCCATGCCGGTGCCATGCCGTGCCATGCCGGTGCCATTCCGTGCCATGCCGGTGCCATGCCGGTGCCATGCCGTGCCATGCCGGTGCCATGCCGGTGCCATGCCGTGCCATGCCGGTGCCATGCCGTGCCATGCCGTGCCATGCCGGTGCCATGCCGAGCCATGCCGGTGCCATGCCGTGCCATGCCGTGCCATGCCGTGCCATGCGGTGCCATGCCATTCCATGTCATTCCATGACATTCCATGCCATTCCATGCCATTCCATGCCATTCCATGCCATTCCATGCCATTCCATGCCATTCCATGCCATTCCATGCCATTCCATGCCATTCCATGCCATTCCATGCCATTCCATGCCATTCCATGCCATTCCATGCCATTCCATGCCATTCCATGCCATTCCATGCCATTCCATGCCATTCCATGCCATTCCATGCCATTCCATGCCATTCCATGCCATTCCATGCCATTCCATGCCATTCCATGCCATTCCATGCCATTCCATGCCATTCCATGCCATTCCATGCCATTCCATGCCATTCCATGCCATTCCATGCCATTCCATGCCATTCCATGCCATTCCATGCCATTCCATGCCATTCCATGCCATTCCATGCCATTCCATGCCATTCCATGCCATTCCATGCCATTCCATGCCATTCCATGCCATTCCATGCCATTCCATGCCATTCCATGCCATTCCATGCCATTCCATGCCATTCCATGCCATTCCATGCCATTCCATGCCATTCCATGCCATTCCATGCCATTCCATGCCATTCCATGCCATTCCATGCCATTCCATGCCATTCCATGCCATTCCATGCCATTCCATGCCATTCCATGCCATTCCATGCCGTGCCATGCCGGTGCCATGCCGTGCCATGCCGGTGCCATGCCGGTGCCATGCCGTGCCATGCCGGTGCCATGCCGTGCCATGCCGGTGCCATGCCGTGCCATGCCGGTGCCATGCCGTGCCATGCCGGTGCCATGTCGTGCCATGCCGGTGCCATGCCATTCCATGCCATTCCATGCCATTCCATGCCATTCCATGCCATTCCATGCCATTCCATGCCATTCCATGCCATTCCATGCCATTCCATGCCATTCCATGCCGTGCCATGCCGGTGCCATGCCGTGCCATGCCGGTGCCATGCCGTGCCATGCCGGTGCCATGCCGTGCCATGCCGGTGCCATGCCGTGCCATGCCGTGCCATGCCGGTGCCATGCCGTGCCATGCCGGTGCCATGCCGTGCCATGCCGTGCCATGCCGGTGCCATGCCGTGCCATGCCGTGCCATGCCGTGCCATGCCGTGCCATGCCGTGCCATGCCGGTGCCATGCCGTGCCATGCCGGTGCCATTCCGTGCCATGCCGGTGCCATGCCGGTGCCATGCCGTGCCATGCCGGTGCCATGCCGTGCCATGCCGTGCCATGCCGGTGCCATGCCGGTGCCATGCCGGTGCCATGCCGTGCCATGCCGGTGCCATGCCGTGCCATGCCGTGCCATGCCGGTGCCATGCCGTGCCATGCCGGTGCCATGCCGTGCCATGCCGGTGCCATGCCGGTGCCATGCCGTGCCATGCCGGTGCCATGCCGTGCCATGCCGTGCCATGCCGTGCCATGCGGTGCCATGCCATTCCATGCCATTCCATGCCATTCCATGCCATTCCATGCCATTCCATGCCATTCCATGCCATTCCATGCCATTCCATGCCATTCCATGCCATTCCATGCCATTCCATGCCATTCCATGCCATTCCATGCCATTCCATGCCATTCCATGCCATTCCATGTCATTCCATGCCATTCCATGCCATTCCATGCCATTCCATGCCATTCCATGCCATTCCATGCCATTCCATGCCATTCCATGCCATTCCATGCCATTCCATGCCATTCCATGCCATTCCATGCCATTCCATGCCATTCCATGCCATTCCATGCCATTCCATGCCATTCCATGCCATTCAATGCCGTGCCATGCCGTGCCATGCCGGTGCCATGCCGTGCCATGCCGGTGCCATGCCGGTGCCATGCCGTGCCATGCCGGTGCCATGCCGTGCCATGCCGGTGCCATGCCGGTGCCATGCCGTGCCATGCCGGTGCCATGCCGTGCCATGCCGGTGCCATGCCGTGCCATGCCGGTGCCATGCCGTGCCATGCCGTGCCATGCCGTGTCATGCCGTGCCATGCCGTGCCATGCCGTGCCATGCCGTGCCATGCCGTGCCATGCCGTGCCATGCCGTGCCATGCCGTGCCATGCCGTGCCATGCCGTGCCATGCCGTGCCATGCCGTGCCATGCCGTGCCATGCCGTGCCATGCCGTGCCATGCCGTGCCATGCCGTGCCATGCCGTGCCATGCCGTGCCATGCCGTGCCATGCCGTGCCATGCCGTGCCATGCCGTGCCATGCCGTGCCATGCCGTGCCATGCCGTGCCATGCCGTGCCATGCCGTGCCATGCCGTGCCATGCCGTGCCATGCCGTGCCATGCGGTGCCATGCCATTCCATGCCATTCCATGCCATTCCATGCCATTCAATGCCGTGCCATGCCGTGCCATGCCGGTGCCATGCCGTGCCATGCCGGTGCCATGCCGTGCCATGCCGGTGCCATGCCGTGCCATGCCGGTGCCATGCCGTGCCATGCCGTGCCATGCCGGTGCCATGCCGAGCCATGCCGGTGCCATGCCGTGCCATGCCGTGCCATGCCGTGCCATGCGGTGCCATGCCATTCCATGTCATTCCATGACATTCCATGCCATTCCATGCCATTCCATGCCATTCCATGCCATTCCATGCCATTCCATGCCATTCCATGCCATTCCATGCCATTCCATGCCATTCCATGCCATTCCATGCCATTCCATGCCATTCCATGCCATTCCATGCCATTCCATGCCATTCCATGCCATTCCATGCCATTCCATGCCATTCCATGCCATTCCATGCCATTCCATGCCATTCCATGCCATTCCATGCCATTCCATGCCATTCCATGCCATTCCATGCCATTCCATGCCATTCCATGCCATTCCATGCCATTCCATGCCATTCCATGCCATTCCATGCCATTCCATGCCATTCCATGCCATTCCATGCCATTCCATGCCATTCCATGCCATTCCATGCCATTCCATGCCATTCCATGCCATTCCATGCCATTCCATGCCATTCCATGCCGTGCCATGCCGGTGCCATGCCGTGCCATGCCGGTGCCATGCCGTGCCATGCCGGTGCCATGCCGTGCCATGCCGGTGCCATGCCGTGCCATGCCGGTGCCATGCCGTGCCATGCCGGTGCCATGCCGTGCCATGCCGGTGCCATGCCGTGCCATGCCGGTGCCATGTCGTGCCATGCCGGTGCCATGCCGTGCCATGCCGGTGCCATGCCGTGCCATGCCGGTGCCATGCCGTGCCATGCCGGTGCCATGCCGTGCCATGCCGGTGCCATGCCGTGCCATGCCGTGCCATGCCGTGCCATGCCGGTGCCATGCCGTGCCATGCCGGTGCCATGCCGTGCCATGCCGTGCCATGCCGGTGCCATGCCGTGCCATGCCGTGCCATGCCGTGCCATGCCGTGCCATGCCGTGCCATGCCGGTGCCATGCCGTGCCATGCCGGTGCCATTCCGTGCCATGCCGGTGCCATGCCGGTGCCATGCCGTGCCATGCCGGTGCCATGCCGTGCCATGCCGTGCCATGCCGGTGCCATGCCGGTGCCATGCCGGCGCCATGCCGTGCCATGCCGGTGCCATGCCGTGCCATGCCGTGCCATGCCGGTGCCATGCCGTGCCATGCCGGTGCCATGCCGGTGCCATGCCGTGCCATGCCGGTGCCATGCCGTGCCATGCCGTGCCATGCCGTGCCATGCGGTGCCATGCCATTCCATGCCATTCCATGCCATTCCATGCCATTCCATGCCATTCCATGCCATTCCATGCCATTCCATGCCATTCCATGCCATTCCATGCCATTCCATGCCATTCCATGCCATTCCATGCCATTCCATGCCATTCCATGCCATTCCATGCCATTCCATGCCATTCCATGCCATTCCATGCCATTCCATGCCATTCCATGCCATTCCATGCCATTCAATGCCATTCCATGCCATTCCATGCCATTCCATGCCATTCCATGCCATTCCATGCCATTCCATGCCATTCCATGCCATTCCATGCCATTCCATGCCATTCCATGCCATTCCATGCCATTCCATGCCATTCCATGCCATTCCATGCCATTCCATGCCATTCCATGCCATTCCATGCCATTCCATGCCATTCCATGCCATTCCATGCCATTCCATGCCATTCCATGCCATTCCATGCCATTCCATGCCATTCCATGCCATTCCATGCCATTCCATGCCATTCCATGCCATTCCATGCCATTCCATGCCATTCAATGCCGTGCCATGCCGTGCCATGCCGTGCCATGCCGTGCCATGCCGGTGCCATGCCGTGCCATGCCGTGCCATGCCGGTGCCATGCCGAGCCATGCCGGTGCCATGCCGTGCCATGCCGTGCCATGCCGTGCCATGCGGTGCCATGCCATTCCATGTCATTCCATGACATTCCATGCCATTCCATGCCATTCCATGCCATTCCATGCCATTCCATGCCATTCCATGCCATTCCATGCCATTCCATGCCATTCCATGCCATTCCATGCCATTCCATGCCATTCCATGCCATTCCATGCCATTCCATGCCATTCCATGCCATTCCATGCCATTCCATGCCATTCCATGCCATTCCATGCCATTCCATGCCATTCCATGCCATTCCATGCCATTCCATGCCATTCCATGCCATTCCATGCCATTCCATGCCATTCCATGCCATTCCATGCCATTCCATGCCATTCCATGCCATTCCATGCCATTCCATGCCATTCCATGCCATTCCATGCCATTCCATGCCATTCCATGCCATTCCATGCCATTCCATGCCATTCCATGCCATTCCATGCCATTCCATGCCATTCCATGCCGTGCCATGCCGGTGCCATGCCGTGCCATGCCGGTGCCATGCCGTGCCATGCCGGTGCCATGCCGTGCCATGCCGGTGCCATGCCGTGCCATGCCGGTGCCATGCCGTGCCATGCCGGTGCCATGCCATTCCATGCCATTCCATGCCATTCCATGCCATTCCATGCCATTCCATGCCATTCCATGCCATTCCATGCCATTCCATGCCATTCCATGCCATTCCATGCCATTCCATGCCATTCCATGCCATTCCATGCCGGTGCCATGCCGTGCCATGCCGGTGCCATGCCGTGCCATGCCGGTGCCATGCCGTGCCATGCCGGTGCCATGCCGTGCCATGCCGTGCCATGCCGGTGCCATGCC
Organism: Cryptus armator; assembly: GCA_963971235.1. Classification (NCBI taxonomy): domain Eukaryota; kingdom Metazoa; phylum Arthropoda; class Insecta; order Hymenoptera; family Ichneumonidae; genus Cryptus; species Cryptus armator. The sequence goes on along the minus strand of CAXARG010000294.1, from coordinate 1,346,897 downwards.
GTGCCATGCCGGTGCCATGCCGTGCCATGCCGTGCCATGCCGGTGCCATGCCGTGCCATGCCGTGCCATGCCGTGCCATGCCGTGCCATGCCGGTGCCATGCCGTGCCATGCCGGTGCCATTCCGTGCCATGCCGGTGCCATGCCGGTGCCATGCCGTGCCATGCCGGTGCCATGCCGTGCCATGCCGTGCCATGCCGGTGCCATGCCGGTGCCATGCCGGTGCCATGCCGTGCCATGCCGGTGCCATGCCGTGCCATGCCGTGCCATGCCGGTGCCATGCCGTGCCATGCCGGTGCCATGCCGGTGCCATGCCGTGCCATGCCGGTGCCATGCCGTGCCATGCCGTGCCATGCCGTGCCATGCGGTGCCATGCCATTCCATGCCATTCCATGCCATTCCATGCCATTCCATGCCATTCCATGCCATTCCATGCCATTCCATGCCATTCCATGCCATTCCATGCCATTCCATGCCATTCCATGCCATTCCATGCCATTCCATGCCATTCCATGCCATTCCATGCCATTCCATGCCATTCCATGCCATTCCATGCCATTCCATGCCATTCCATGCCATTCCATGCCATTCCATGCCATTCCATGCCATTCCATGCCATTCCATGCCATTCCATGCCATTCCATGCCATTCCATGCCATTCCATGCCATTCCATGCCATTCCATGCCATTCCATGCCATTCCATGCCATTCCATGCCATTCCATGCCATTCCATGCCATTCCATGCCATTCCATGCCATTCCATGCCATTCCATGCCATTCCATGCCATTCCATGCCATTCCATGCCATTCCATGCCATTCCATGCCATTCCATGCCATTCCATGCCATTCCATGCCATTCCATGCCATTCCATGCCATTCCATGCCATTCCATGCCATTCCATGCCATTCCATGCCATTCCATGCCATTCCATGCCAGTCCATGCCATTCCATGCCATTCCATGCCATTCCATGCCACTCAATGCGGTGCCATGCCGTGCCATGCCGGTGCCATGCCGGTGCCATGCCGGTGCCATGCCATTCCATGCCATTCCATGCCAGTCCATGCCATTCCATGCCATTCCATGCCACTCAATGCGGTGCCATGCCGTGCCATGCCGTGCCATGCCGTGCTATGCCGTGCCATGCCGTGCCATGCCGTGCCATGCGGTGCCATGCCCTTCCATGCCATTCCATGCCATTCCATGCCATTCCATGCCATTCCATGCCATTCCATGCCATTCCATGCCATTCCATGCCATTCCATGCCATTCCATGCCATTCCATGCCATTCCATGCCATTCCATGCCATTCCATGCCATTCCATGCCATTCCATGCCATTCCATGCCATTCCATGCCATTCCATGCCATTCCATGCCATTCCATGCCATTCCATGCCATTCCATGCCATTCCATGCCATTCCATGCCATTCCATGCCATTCCATGCCATTCCATGCCATTCCATGCCATTCCATGCCGTGCCATGCCGGTGCCATGCCGTGCCATGCCGGTGCCATGCCGTGCCATGCCGGTGCCATGCCGTGCCATGCCGGTGCCATGCCGTGCCATGCCGGTGCCATGCCGTGCCATGCCGGTGCCATGCCGTGCCATGCCGGTGCCATGCCGTGCCATGCCGGTGCCATGCCGTGCCATGCCGGTGCCATGCCGTGCCATGCCGGTGCCATGCCGTGCCATGCCGGTGCCATGCCGTGCCATGCCGGTGCCATGCCGTGCCATGCCGGTGCCATGCCGTGCCATGCCGGTGCCATGCCGTGCCATGCCGTGCCATGCCGTGCCATGCCGTGCCATGCCGTGCCATGCCGGTGCCATGCCGTGCCATGCCGGTGCCATGCCGTGCCATGCCGGTGCCATGCCGTGCCATGCCGGTGCCATGCCGTGCCATGCCGGTGCCATGCCGTGCCATGCCGTGCCATGCCGGTGCCATGCCGTGCCATGCCGGTGCCATGCCGTGCCATGCCGTGCCATGCCGTGCCATGCGGTGCCATGCCATTCCATGCCATTCCATGCCATTCCATGCCATTCCATGTCATTCCATGTCATTCCATGCCATTCCATGCCATTCCATGCCATTCCATGCCATTCCATGTCATTCCATGCCATTCCATGCCATTCCATGCCATTCCATGCCATTCCATGCCATTCCATGCCATTCCATGCCATTCCATGCCATTCCATGCCATTCCATGCCATTCCATGCCATTCCATGCCATTCCATGCCATTCCATGCCATTCCATGCCATTCCATGCCATTCAATGCCGTGCCATGCCGTGCCATGCCGGTGCCATGCCGTGCCATGCCGGTGCCATGCCGGTGCCATGCCGTGCCATGCCGGTGCCATGCCGGTGCCATGCCGTGCCATGCCGGTGCCATGCCGGTGCCATGCCGTGCCATGCCGGTGCCATGCCGTGCCATGCCGGTGCCATGCCGTGCCATGCCGTGCCATGCCGTGCCATGCCGTGCCATGCCGTGCCATGCCGTGCCATGCCGTGCCATGCCGTGCCATGCCGTGCCATGCCGTGCCATGCCGTGCCATGCCGTGCCATGCCGTGCCATGCCGTGCCATGCCGTGCCATGCCGTGCCATGCCGTGCCATGCCGTGCCATGCCGTGCCATGCCGTGCCATGCCGTGCCATGCCGTGCCATGCCGTGCCATGCCGTGCCATGCCGTGCCATGCCGTGCCATGCCGTGCCATGCCGTGCCATGCCGTGCCATGCCGTGCCATGCCGTGCCATGCCGTGCCATGCCGTGCCATGCCGTGCCATGCCGTGCCATGCCGTGCCATGCCGTGCCATGCCGTGCCATGCCGTGCCATGCCGTGCCATGCCGTGCCATGCCGTGCCATGCCGTGCCATGCCGTGCCATGCCGTGCCATGCCGTGCCATGCGGTGCCATGCCATTCCATGCCATTCCATGCCATTCCATGCCATTCAATGCCGTGCCATGCCGTGCCATGCCGGTGCCATGCCGTGCCATGCCGGTGCCATGCCGTGCCATGCCGGTGCCATGCCGTGCCATGCCGGTGCCATGCCGTGCCATGCCGTGCCATGCCGGTGCCATGCCGAGCCATGCCGGTGCCATGCCGTGCCATGCCGTGCCATGCCGTGCCATGCGGTGCCATGCCATTCCATGTCATTCCATGACATTCCATGCCATTCCATGCCATTCCATGCCATTCCATGCCATTCCATGCCATTCCATGCCATTCCATGCCATTCCATGCCATTCCATGCCATTCCATGCCATTCCATGCCATTCCATGCCATTCCATGCCATTCCATGCCATTCCATGCCATTCCATGCCATTCCATGCCATTCCATGCCATTCCATGCCATTCCATGCCATTCCATGCCATTCCATGCCATTCCATGCCATTCCATGCCATTCCATGCCATTCCATGCCATTCCATGCCATTCCATGCCATTCCATGCCATTCCATGCCATTCCATGCCATTCCATGCCATTCCATGCCATTCCATGCCATTCCATGCCATTCCATGCCATTCCATGCCATTCCATGCCATTCCATGCCATTCCATGCCATTCCATGCCATTCCATGCCATTCCATGCCATTCCATGCCATTCCATGCCATTCCATGCCATTCCATGCCATTCCATGCCATTCCATGCCATTCCATGCCATTCCATGCCATTCCATGCCATTCCATGCCATTCCATGCCATTCCATGCCATTCCATGCCATTCCATGCCATTCCATGCCATTCCATGCCATTCCATGCCATTCCATGCCATTCCATGCCATTCCATGCCATTCCATGCCGTGCCATGCCGGTGCCATGCCGTGCCATGCCGGTGCCATGCCGTGCCATGCCGGTGCCATGCCGTGCCATGCCGGTGCCATGCCGTGCCATGCCGGTGCCATGCCGTGCCATGCCGGTGCCATGCCGTGCCATGCCGGTGCCATGTCGTGCCATGCCGGTGCCATGCCATTCCATGCCATTCCATGCCATTCCATGCCATTCCATGCCATTCCATGCCATTCCATGCCATTCCATGCCATTCCATGCCATTCCATGCCGGTGCCATGCCGTGCCATGCCGGTGCCATGCCGTGCCATGCCGGTGCCATGCCGTGCCATGCCGGTGCCATGCCGTGCCATGCCGTGCCATGCCGGTGCCATGCCGTGCCATGCCGGTGCCATGCCGTGCCATGCCGTGCCATGCCGGTGCCATGCCGTGCCATGCCGTGCCATGCCGTGCCATGCCGTGCCATGCCGTGCCATGCCGGTGCCATGCCGTGCCATGCCGGTGCCATTCCGTGCCATGCCGGTGCCATGCCGGTGCCATGCCGTGCCATGCCGGTGCCATGCCGTGCCATGCCGTGCCATGCCGGTGCCATGCCGGTGCCATGCCGGTGCCATGCCGTGCCATGCCGGTGCCATGCCGTGCCATGCCGTGCCATGCCGGTGCCATGCCGTGCCATGCCGGTGCCATGCCGGTGCCATGCCGTGCCATGCCGGTGCCATGCCGTGCCATGCCGTGCCATGCCGTGCCATGCGGTGCCATGCCATTCCATGCCATTCCATGCCATTCCATGCCATTCCATGCCATTCCATGCCATTCCATGCCATTCCATGCCATTCCATGCCATTCCATGCCATTCCATGCCATTCCATGCCATTCCATGCCATTCCATGCCATTCCATGCCATTCCATGCCATTCCATGCCATTCCATGCCATTCCATGCCATTCCATGCCATTCCATGCCATTCCATGCCATTCCATGCCATTCCATGCCATTCCATGCCATTCCATGCCATTCCATGCCATTCCATGCCATTCCATGCCATTCCATGCCATTCCATGCCATTCCATGCCATTCCATGCCATTCCATGCCATTCCATGCCATTCCATGCCATTCCATGCCATTCCATGCCATTCCATGCCATTCCATGCCATTCCATGCCATTCCATGCCATTCCATGCCATTCCATGCCATTCCATGCCATTCCATGCCATTCCATGCCATTCCATGCCATTCCATGCCATTCCATGCCATTCCATGCCATTCCATGCCATTCCATGCTATTCCATGCTATTCCATGCCATTCCATGCCATTCCATGCCATTCCATGCCATTCCATGCCATTCCATGCCATTCCATGCCATTCCATGCCATTCCATGCCATTCCATGCCATTCCATGCCATTCCATGCCATTCCATGCCATTCCATGCCATTCCATGCCATTCCATGCCATTCCATGCCATTCCATGCCAGTCCATGCCAGTCCATGCCAGTCCATGCCATTCCATGCCACTCAATGCGGTGCCATGCCGTGCCATGCCGGTGCCATGCCGGTGCCATGCCGGTGCCATGCCATTCCATGCCATTCCATGCCAGTCCATGCCAGTCCATGCCATTCCATGCCATTCCATGCCACTCAATGCGGTGCCATGCCGTGCCATGCCGTGCCATGCCGTGCTATGCCGTGCCATGCCGTGCCATGCCGTGCCATGCGGTGCCATGCCCTTCCATGCCATTCCATGCCATTCCATGCCATTCCATGCCATTCCATGCCATTCCATGCCATTCCATGCCATTCCATGCCATTCCATGCCATTCCATGCCATTCCATGCCATTCCATGCCATTCCATGCCATTCCATGCCATTCCATGCCATTCCATGCCATTCCATGCCATTCCATGCCATTCCATGCCATTCCATGCCATTCCATGCCATTCCATGCCATTCCATGCCATTCCATGCCATTCCATGCCATTCCATGCCATTCCATGCCATTCCATGCCATTCCATGCCATTCCATGCCATTCCATGCCGTGCCATGCCGGTGCCATGCCGTGCCATGCCGGTGCCATGCCGTGCCATGCCGGTGCCATGCCGTGCCATGCCGGTGCCATGCCGTGCCATGCCGGTGCCATGCCGGTGCCATGCCGTGCCATGCCGGTGCCATGCCGTGCCATGCCGTGCCATGCCGGTGCCATGCCGTGCCATGCCGGTGCCATGCCGTGCCATGCCGTGCCATGCCGTGCCATGCGGTGCCATGCCATTCCATGCCATTCCATGCCATTCCATGCCATTCCATGTCATTCCATGCCATTCCATGCCATTCCATGCCGTGCCATGCCGGTGCCATGCCGTGCCATGCCGGTGCCATGCCGTGCCATGCCGGTGCCATGCCGTGCCATGCCGGTGCCATGCCGTGCCATGCCGGTGCCATGCCGTGCCATGCCGGTGCCATGCCGTGCCATGCCGGTGCCATGCCGTGCCATGCCGGTGCCATGCCGTGCCATGCCGGTGCCATGCCGTGCCATGCCGGTGCCATGCCGTGCCATGCCGGTGCCATGCCGTGCCATGCCGGTGCCATGCCGTGCCATGCCGGTGCCATGCCGTGCCATGCCGGTGCCATGCCGTGCCATGCCGGTGCCATGCCGTGCCATGCCGTGCCATGCCGTGCCATGCCGTGCCATGCCGGTGCCATGCCGTGCCATGCCGGTGCCATGCCGTGCCATGCCGGTGCCATGCCGTGCCATGCCGGTGCCATGCCGTGCCATGCCGTGCCATGCCGGTGCCATGCCGTGCCATGCCGGTGCCATGCCGTGCCATGCCGTGCCATGCCGTGCCATGCGGTGCCATGCCATTCCATGCCATTCCATGCCATTCCATGCCATTCCATGTCATTCCATGCCATTCCATGCCATTCCATGCCATTCCATGCCATTCCATGCCATTCCATGCCATTCCATGCCATTCCATGCCATTCCATGCCATTCCATGCCATTCCATGCCATTCCATGCCATTCCATGCCATTCCATGCCATTCCATGCCATTCCATGCCATTCCATGCCATTCCATGCCATTCCATGCCATTCCATGCCATTCCATGCCAGTCCATGCCAGTCCATGCCATTCCATGCCATTCCATGCCATTCCATGCCACTCAATGCGGTGCCATGCCGTGCCATGCCGTGCCATGCCGGTGCCATGCCGGTGCCATGCCATTCCATGCCATTCCATGCCAGTCCATGCCATTCCATGCCATTCCATGCCACTCAATGCGGTGCCATGCCGTGCCATGCCGTGCCATGCCGTGCTATGCCGTGCCATGCCGTGCCATGCCGTGCCATGCGGTGCCATGCCCTTCCATGCCATTCCATGCCATTCCATGCCATTCCATGCCATTCCATGCCATTCCATGCCATTCCATGCCATTCCATGCCATTCCATGCCATTCCATGCCATTCCATGCCATTCCATGCCATTCCATGCCATTCCATGCCATTCCATGCCATTCCATGCCATTCCATGCCATTCCATGCCATTCCATGCCATTCCATGCCATTCCATGCCATTCCATGCCATTCCATGCCATTCCATGCCATTCCATGCCATTCCATGCCATTCCATGCCATTCCATGCCGGTGCCATGCCGTGCCATGCCGGTGCCATGCCGTGCCATGCCGGTGCCATGCCGTGCCATGCCGGTGCCATGCCGTGCCATGCCGGTGCCATGCCGTGCCATGCCGTGCCATGCCGGTGCCATGCCGTGCCATGCCGGTGCCATGCCGTGCCATGCCGTGCCATGCCGGTGCCATGCCGTGCCATGCCGTGCCATGCCGTGCCATGCGGTGCCATGCCATTCCATGCGGTGCCATGCCATTCCATGCCATTCCATGCCAGTCCATGCCAGTCCATGCCATTCCATGCTATTCCATGCCACTCAATGCGGTGCCATGCGGTGCCATGCCATTCCATGCCATTCCATGCCATTCCATGCCCTTCCATGCCATTCCATGCCATTCCATGCCATTCCATGCCATTCCATGCCATTCCATGCCATTCCATGCCATTCCATGCCATTCCATGCCATTCCATGCCATTCCATGCCATTCCATGCCATTCCATGCCATTCCATGCCATTCCATGCCATTCCATGCCATTCCATGCCATTCCATGCCATTCAATGCCGTGCCATGCCGTGCCATGCCGTGCCATGCCGTGCCATGCCGTGCCATGCCGTGCCATGCCGTGCCATGCCGTGCCATGCCGGTGCCATGCCGTGCCATGCCGGTGCCATGCCGTGCCATGCCGGTGCCATGCCGTGCCATGCCGGTGCCATGCCGTGCCATGCCGGTGCCATGCCGTGCCATGCCGGTGCCATGCCGTGCCATGCCGGTGCCATGCCGTGCCATGCCGGTGCCATGCCGTGCCATGCCGGTGCCATGCCGTGCCATGCCGGTGCCATGCCGTGCCATGCCGGTGCCATGCCGTGCCATGCCGGTGCCATGCCGGTGCCATGCCGTGCCATGCCGGTGCCATGCCGTGCCATGCCGGTGCCATGCCGTGCTATGCCGTGCCATGCCGGTGCCATGCCGTGCCATGCCGGTGCCATGCCGTGCCATGCCGGTGCCATGCCGTGCCATGCCGTGCCATGCCATGCCGTGCCATGCGGTGCCATGCCATTCCATGCCATTCCATGCCATTCCATGCCATTCCATGCCATTCCATGTCATTCCATGCCATTCCATGCCATTCCATGCCATTCCATGCCATTCCATGCCATTCCATGCCATTCCATGCCATTCCATGCCATTCCATGCCATTCCATGCCATTCCATGCCATTCCATGCCATTCCATGCCATTCCATGCCATTCAATGCCGTGCCATGCCGTGCCATGCCGGTGCCATGCCGTGCCATGCCGGTGCCATGCCGGTGCCATGCCGTGCCATGCCGGTGCCATGCCGTGCCATGCCGGTGCCATGCCGGTGCCATGCCGTGCCATGCCGGTGCCATGCCGTGCCATGCCGGTGCCATGCCGTGCCATGCCGGTGCCATGCCGTGCCATGCCGGTGCCATGCCGTGCCATGCCGTGCCATGCCGTGTCATGCCGTGCCATGCCGTGCCATGCCGTGCCATGCCGTGCCATGCCGTGCCATGCCGTGCCATGCCGTGCCATGCCGTGCCATGCCGTGCCATGCCGTGCCATGCCGTGCCATGCCGTGCCATGCCGTGCCATGCCGTGCCATGCCGTGCCATGCCGTGCCATGCCGTGCCATGCCGTGCCATGCCGTGCCATGCCGTGCCATGCCGTGCCATGCGGTGCCATGCCATTCCATGCCATTCCATGCCATTCCATGCCATTCAATGCCGTGCCATGCCGTGCCATGCCGGTGCCATGCCGTGCCATGCCGGTGCCATGCCGTGCCATGCCGGTGCCATGCCGTGCCATGCCGGTGCCATGCCGTGCCATGCCGTGCCATGCCGGTGCCATGCCGAGCCATGCCGGTGCCATGCCGTGCCATGCCGTGCCATGCCGTGCCATGCGGTGCCATGCCATTCCATGTCATTCCATGACATTCCATGCCATTCCATGCCATTCCATGCCATTCCATGCCATTCCATGCCATTCCATGCCATTCCATGCCATTCCATGCCATTCCATGCCATTCCATGCCATTCCATGCCATTCCATGCCATTCCATGCCATTCCATGCCGGTGCCATGCCGTGCCATGCCGGTGCCATGCCGTGCCATGCCGGTGCCATGCCGTGCCATGCCGGTGCCATGCCGTGCCATGCCGTGCCATGCCGGTGCCATGCCGTGCCATGCCGGTGCCATGCCGTGCCATGCCGTGCCATGCCGTGCCATGCCGTGCCATGCCGTGCCATGCCGTGCCATGCCGTGCCATGCCGTGCCATGCCGTGCCATGCCGTGCCATGCCGGTGCCATGCCGTGCCATGCCGGTGCCATTCCGTGCCATGCCGGTGCCATGCCGGTGCCATGCCGTGCCATGCCGGTGCCATGCCGTGCCATGCCGTGCCATGCCGGTGCCATGCCGGTGCCATGCCGGCGCCATGCCGTGCCATGCCGTGCCATGCCGTGCCATGCCGTGCCATGCCGGTGCCATGCCGGTGCCATGCCGTGCCATGCCGGTGCCATGCCGTGCCATGCCGTGCCATGCCGTGCCATGCGGTGCCATGCCATTCCATGCCATTCCATGCCATTCCATGCCATTCCATGCCATTCCATGCCATTCCATGCCATTCCATGCCATTCCATGCCATTCCATGCCATTCCATGCCATTCCATGCCATTCCATGCCATTCCATGCCATTCCATGCCATTCCATGCCATTCCATGCCATTCCATGCCATTCCATGCCATTCCATGCCATTCCATGCCATTCCATGCCATTCCATGCCATTCCATGCCATTCCATGCCATTCCATGCCATTCCATGCCATTCCATGCCATTCCATGCCATTCCATGCCATTCCATGCCATTCCATGCCATTCCATGCCATTCCATGCCATTCCATGCCATTCCATGCCATTCCATGCCATTCCATGCCATTCCATGCCATTCCATGCCATTCCATGCCATTCCATGCCATTCCATGCCATTCCATGCCATTCCATGCCATTCAATGCCGTGCCATGCCGTGCCATGCCGTGCCATGCCGTGCCATGCCGTGCCATGCCGTGCCATGCCGTGCCATGCCGTGCCATGCCGTGCCATGCCGTGCCATGCCGGTGCCATGCCGTGCCATGCCGGTGCCATGCCGTGCCATGCCGGTGCCATGCCGTGCCATGCCGGTGCCATGCCGTGCCATGCCGGTGCCATGCCGTGCCATGCCGGTGCCATGCCGTGCCATGCCGGTGCCATGCCGTGCCATGCCGGTGCCATGCCGTGCCATGCCGGTGCCATGCCGTGCCATGCCGGTGCCATGCCGTGCCATGCCGGTGCCATGCCGGTGCCATGCCGTGCCATGCCGGTGCCATGCCGTGCCATGCCGGTGCCATGCCGTGCCATGCCGGTGCCATGCCGTGCTATGCCGTGCCATGCCGGTGCCATGCCGTGCCATGCCGGTGCCATGCCGTGCCATGCCGTGCCATGCCATGCCGTGCCATGCGGTGCCATGCCATTCCATGCCATTCCATGCCATTCCATGCCATTCCATGTCATTCCATGCCATTCCATGCCATTCCATGCCATTCCATGCCATTCCATGCCATTCCATGCCATTCCATGCCATTCCATGCCATTCCATGCCATTCCATGCCATTCCATGCCATTCCATGCCATTCCATGCCATTCCATGCCATTCCATGCCATTCCATGCCATTCCATGCCATTCCATGCCATTCCATGCCATTCCATGCCATTCAATGCCGTGCCATGCCGTGCCATGCCGGTGCCATGCCGTGCCATGCCGGTGCCATGCCGGTGCCATGCCGTGCCATGCCGGTGCCATGCCGTGCCATGCCGGTGCCATGCCGTGCCATGCCGGTGCCATGCCGGTGCCATGCCGTGCCATGCCGGTGCCATGCCGTGCCATGCCGGTGCCATGCCGTGCCATGCCGTGCCATGCCGTGCCATGCCGTGCCATGCCGTGCCATGCCGTGCCATGCCGTGCCATGCCGTGCCATGCCGTGCCATGCCGTGCCATGCCGTGCCATGCCGTGCCATGCCGTGCCATGCCGTGCCATGCCGTGCCATGCCGTGCCATGCCGTGCCATGCCGTGCCATGCCGTGCCATGCCGTGCCATGCCGTGCCATGCCGTGCCATGCCGTGCCATGCCGTGCCATGCCGTGCCATGCCGTGCCATGCCGTGCCATGCCGTGCCATGCCGTGCCATGCCGTGCCATGCCGTGCCATGCCGTGCCATGCCGTGCCATGCCGTGCCATGCCGTGCCATGCCGTGCCATGCCGTGCCATGCCGTGCCATGCCGTGCCATGCCGTGCCATGCGGTGCCATGCCATTCCATGCCATTCCATGCCATTCCATGCCATTCAATGCCGTGCCATGCCGTGCCATGCCGGTGCCATGCCGTGCCATGCCGGTGCCATGCCGTGCCATGCCGGTGCCATGCCGTGCCATGCCGGTGCCATGCCGTGCCATGCCGTGCCATGCCGGTGCCATGCCGAGCCATGCCGGTGCCATGCCGTGCCATGCCGTGCCATGCCGTGCCATGCGGTGCCATGCCATTCCATGTCATTCCATGACATTCCATGCCATTCCATGCCATTCCATGCCATTCCATGCCATTTCATGCCATTCCATGCCATTCCATGCCATTCCATGCCATTCCATGCCATTCCATGCCATTCCATGCCATTCCATGCCATTCCATGCCATTCCATGCCATTCCATGCCATTCCATGCCATTCCATGCCATTCCATGCCATTCCATGCCATTCCATGCCATTCCATGCCATTCCATGCCATTCCATGCCATTCCATGCCATTCCATGCCATTCCATGCCATTCCATGCCATTCCATGCCATTCCATGCCATTCCATGCCATTCCATGCCATTCCATGCCATTCCATGCCATTCCATGCCATTCCATGCCATTCCATGCCATTCCATGCCATTCCATGCCATTCCATGCCATTCCATGCCATTCCATGCCATTCCATGCCATTCCATGCCATTCCATGCCATTCCATGCCATTCCATGCCATTCCATGCCATTCCATGCCATTCCATGCCATTCCATGCCATTCCATGCCATTCCATGCCATTCCATGCCATTCCATGCCGTGCCATGCCGGTGCCATGCCGTGCCATGCCGGTGCCATGCCGTGCCATGCCGGTGCCATGCCGTGCCATGCCGGTGCCATGCCGTGCCATGCCGGTGCCATGCCGTGCCATGCCGGTGCCATGTCGTGCCATGCCGGTGCCATGCCATTCCATGCCATTCCATGCCATTCCATGCCATTCCATGCCATTCCATGCCATTCCATGCCATTCCATGCCATTCCATGCCATTCCATGCCATTCCATGCCGGTGCCATGCCGTGCCATGCCGGTGCCATGCCGTGCCATGCCGGTGCCATGCCGTGCCATGCCGTGCCATGCCGGTGCCATGCCGTGCCATGCCGGTGCCATGCCGTGCCATGCCGTGCCATGCCGGTGCCATGCCGTGCCATGCCGTGCCATGCCGTGCCATGCCGTGCCATGCCGTGCCATGCCGGTGCCATGCCGTGCCATGCCGGTGCCATTCCGTGCCATGCCGGTGCCATGCCGGTGCCATGCCGTGCCATGCCGGTGCCATGCCGTGCCATGCCGTGCCATGCCGGTGCCATGCCGGTGCCATGCCGGTGCCATGCCGTGCCATGCCGGTGCCATGCCGTGCCATGCCGTGCCATGCCGGTGCCATGCCGTGCCATGCCGTGCCATGCCGGTGCCATGCCGGTGCCATGCCGTGCCATGCCGGTGCCATGCCGTGCCATGCCGTGCCATGCCGTGCCATGCGGTGCCATGCCATTCCATGCCATTCCATGCCATTCCATGCCATTCCATGCCATTCCATGCCATTCCATGCCATTCCATGCCATTCCATGCCATTCCATGCCATTCCATGCCATTCCATGCCATTCCATGCCATTCCATGCCATTCCATGCCATTCCATGCCATTCCATGCCATTCCATGCCATTCCATGCCATTCCATGCCATTCCATGCCATTCCATGCCATTCCATGCCATTCCATGCCATTCCATGCCATTCCATGCCATTCCATGCCATTCCATGCCATTCCATGCCATTCCATGCCATTCCATGCCATTCCATGCCATTCCATGCCATTCCATGCCATTCCATGCCATTCCATGCCATTCCATGCCATTCCATGCCATTCCATGCCATTCCATGCCATTCCATGCCATTCCATGCCATTCCATGCCATTCCATGCCATTCCATGCCATTCCATGCCATTCCATGCCATTCCATGCCATTCCATGCCATTCCATGCCATTCCATGCCATTCCATGCCATTCCATGCCATTCCATGCCATTCCATGCCATTCCATGCCATTCCATGCCATTCCATGCTATTCCATGCCATTCCATGCCATTCCATGCCATTCCATGCCATTCCATGCCATTCCATGCCATTCCATGCCATTCCATGCCATTCCATGCCATTCCATGCCATTCCATGCCATTCCATGCCATTCCATGCCATTCCATGCCATTCCATGCCATTCCATGCCATTCCATGCCATTCCATGCCAGTCCATGCCAGTCCATGCCATTCCATGCCATTCCATGCCATTCCATGCCATTCCATGCCACTCAATGCGGTGCCATGCCGTGCCATGCCGGTGCCATGCCGGTGCCATGCCGGTGCCATGCCATTCCATGCCATTCCATGCCAGTCCATGCCAGTCCATGCCATTCCATGCCATTCCATGCCACTCAATGCGGTGCCATGCCGTGCCATGCCGTGCCATGCCGTGCTATGCCGTGCCATGCCGTGCCATGCCGTGCCATGCGGTGCCATGCCCTTCCATGCCATTCCATGCCATTCCATGCCATTCCATGCCATTCCATGCCATTCCATGCCATTCCATGCCATTCCATGCCATTCCATGCCATTCCATGCCATTCCATGCCATTCCATGCCATTCCATGCCATTCCATGCCATTCCATGCCATTCCATGCCATTCCATGCCATTCCATGCCATTCCATGCCATTCCATGCCATTCCATGCCATTCCATGCCATTCCATGCCATTCCATGCCGTGCCATGCCGGTGCCATGCCGTGCCATGCCGGTGCCATGCCGTGCCATGCCGGTGCCATGCCGTGCCATGCCGGTGCCATGCCATTCCATGCCAGTCCATGCCAGTCCATGCCATTCCATGCCATTCCATGCCACTCAATGCGGTGCCATGCCGTGCCATGCCGTGCCATGCCGTGCTATGCCGTGCCATGCCGTGCCATGCCGTGCCATGCGGTGCCATGCCCTTCCATGCCATTCCATGCCATTCCATGCCATTCCATGCCATTCCATGCCATTCCATGCCATTCCATGCCATTCCATGCCATTCCATGCCATTCCATGCCATTCCATGCCATTCCATGCCATTCCATGCCATTCCATGCCATTCCATGCCATTCCATGCCATTCCATGCCATTCCATGCCATTCCATGCCATTCCATGCCATTCCATGCCATTCCATGCCATTCCATGCCATTCCATGCCATTCCATGCCGTGCCATGCCGGTGCCATGCCGTGCCATGCCGGTGCCATGCCGTGCCATGCCGGTGCCATGCCGTGCCATGCCGGTGCCATGCCGTGCCATGCCGGTGCCATGCCGTGCCATGCCGGTGCCATGCCGTGCCATGCCGGTGCCATGCCGTGCCATGCCGGTGCCATGCCGTGCCATGCCGGTGCCATGCCGTGCCATGCCGGTGCCATGCCGTGCCATGCCGGTGCCATGCCGTGCCATGCCGGTGCCATGCCGTGCCATGCCGGTGCCATGCCGTGCCATGCCGGTGCCATGCCGTGCCATGCCGGTGCCATGCCGTGCCATGCCGGTGCCATGCCGTGCCATGCCGTGCCATGCCGTGCCATGCCGGTGCCATGCCGTGCCATGCCGGTGCCATGCCGTGCCATGCCGGTGCCATGCCGTGCCATGCCGGTGCCATGCCGTGCCATGCCGTGCCATGCCGGTGCCATGCCGTGCCATGCCGGTGCCATGCCGTGCCATGCCGTGCCATGCCGTGCCATGCGGTGCCATGCCATTCCATGCCATTCCATGCCATTCCATGCCATTCCATGTCATTCCATGCCATTCCATGCCATTCCATGCCATTCCATGCCATTCCATGCCATTCCATGCCATTCCATGCCATTCCATGCCATTCCATGCCATTCCATGCCATTCCATGCCATTCCATGCCATTCCATGCCATTCCATGCCATTCCATGCCATTCCATGCCATTCCATGCCATTCCATGCCATTCCATGCCATTCCATGCCATTCCATGCCATTCCATGCCATTCCATGCCATTCCATGCCATTCCATGCCATTCCATGCCATTCCATGCCATTCCATGCCAGTCCATGCCAGTCCATGCCATTCCATGCCATTCCATGCCATTCCATGCCATTCCATGCCATTCCATGCCATTCCATGCCATTCCATGCCATTCCATGCCATTCCATGCCATTCCATGCCATTCCATGCCATTCCATGCCATTCCATGCCATTCAATGCCGTGCCATGCCGTGCCATGCCGGTGCCATGCCGTGCCATGCCGGTGCCATGCCGTGCCATGCCGGTGCCATGCCGGTGCCATGCCGTGCCATGCCGGTGCCATGCCGTGCCATGCCGGTGCCATGCCGGTGCCATGCCGTGCCATGCCGGTGCCATGCCGTGCCATGCCGGTGCCATGCCGTGCCATGCCGGTGCCATGCCGTGCCATGCCGTGCCATGCCGTGTCATGCCGTGCCATGCCGTGCCATGCCGTGCCATGCCATTCCATGCCATTCCATGCCACTCAATGCGGTGCCATGCCACTCAATGCGGTGCCATGCCGTGCCATGCCGTGCCATGCCGTGCCATGCCGTGCTATGCCGTGCCATGCCGTGCCATGCCGTGCCATGCGGTGCCATGCCCTTCCATGCCATTCCATGCCATTCCATGCCATTCCATGCCATTCCATGCCATTCCATGCCATTCCATGCCATTCCATGCCATTCCATGCCATTCCATGCCATTCCATGCCATTCCATGCCATTCCATGCCATTCCATGCCATTCCATGCCATTCCATGCCGTGCCATGCCGGTGCCATGCCGTGCCATGCCGGTGCCATGCCGTGCCATGCCGGTGCCATGCCGTGCCATGCCGGTGCCATGCCGTGCCATGCCGGTGCCATGCCGTGCCATGCCGGTGCCATGCCGTGCCATGCCGGTGCCATGCCGTGCCATGCCGGTGCCATGCCGTGCCATGCCGGTGCCATGCCGTGCCATGCCGTGCCATGCCGGTGCCATGCCGTGCCATGCCGGTGCCATGCCGTGCCATGCCGTGCCATGCCGGTGCCATGCCGTGCCATGCCGTGCCATGCCGTGCCATGCCGTGCCATGCCGTGCCATGCCGTGCCATGCCGTGCCATGCCGTGCCATGCCGTGCCATGCCGTGCCATGCCGGTGCCATTCCGTGCCATGCCGGTGCCATGCCGGTGCCATGCCGTGCCATGCCGGTGCCATGCCGTGCCATGCCGTGCCATGCCGGTGCCATGCCGGTGCCATGCCGGTGCCATGCCGTGCCATGCCGGTGCCATGCCGTGCCATGCCGTGCCATGCCGGTGCCATGCCGTGCCATGCCGGTGCCATGCCGGTGCCATGCCGTGCCATGCCGGTGCCATGCCGTGCCATGCCGTGCCATGCCGTGCCATGCGGTGCCATGCCATTCCATGCCATTCCATGCCATTCCATGCCATTCCATGCCATTCCATGCCATTCCATGCCATTCCATGCCATTCCATGCCATTCCATGCCATTCCATGCCATTCCATGCCATTCCATGCCATTCCATGCCATTCCATGCCATTCCATGCCATTCCATGCCATTCCATGCCATTCCATGCCATTCCATGCCATTCCATGCCATTCCATGCCATTCCATGCCATTCCATGCCATTCCATGCCATTCCATGCCATTCCATGCCATTCCATGCCATTCCATGCCATTCCATGCCATTCCATGCCATTCCATGCCATTCCATGCCATTCCATGCCATTCCATGCCATTCCATGCCATTCCATGCCATTCCATGCCATTCCATGCCATTCCATGCCATTCCATGCCATTCCATGCCATTCCATGCCATTCCATGCCATTCCATGCCATTCCATGCCATTCCATGCCATTCCATGCCATTCCATGCCATTCCATGCCATTCCATGCCATTCCATGCCATTCCATGCCATTCCATGCCATTCCATGCCATTCCATGCCATTCCATGCCATTCCATGCCATTCCATGCCATTCCATGCCATTCCATGCCATTCCATGCCATTCCATGCCATTCCATGCCATTCCATGCCATTCCATGCCATTCCATGCCATTCCATGCCATTCCATGCCAGTCCATGCCAGTCCATGCCATTCCATGCCATTCCATGCCATTCCATGCCACTCAATGCGGTGCCATGCCGTGCCATGCCGGTGCCATGCCGGTGCCATGCCGGTGCCATGCCATTCCATGCCATTCCATGCCAGTCCATGCCAGTCCATGCCATTCCATGCCATTCCATGCCACTCAATGCGGTGCCATGCCGTGCCATGCCGTGCCATGCCGTGCTATGCCGTGCCATGCCGTGCCATGCCGTGCCATGCGGTGCCATGCCCTTCCATGCCATTCCATGCCATTCCATGCCATTCCATGCCATTCCATGCCATTCCATGCCATTCCATGCCATTCCATGCCATTCCATGCCATTCCATGCCATTCCATGCCATTCCATGCCATTCCATGCCGTGCCATGCCGGTGCCATGCCGTGCCATGCCGGTGCCATGCCGTGCCATGCCGGTGCCATGCCGTGCCATGCCGGTGCCATGCCGTGCCATGCCGGTGCCATGCCGTGCCATGCCGGTGCCATGCCGTGCCATGCCGGTGCCATGCCGTGCCATGCCGGTGCCATGCCGTGCCATGCCGGTGCCATGCCGTGCCATGCCGGTGCCATGCCGTGCCATGCCGGTGCCATGCCGTGCCATGCCGGTGCCATGCCGTGCCATGCCGGTGCCATGCCGTGCCATGCCGTGCCATGCCGGTGCCATGCCGTGCCATGCCGGTGCCATGCCGTGCCATGCCGTGCCATGCCGTGCCATGCGGTGCCATGCCATTCCATGCCATTCCATGCCATTCCATGCCATTCCATGCCATTCCATGCCATTCCATGCCATTCCATGCCATTCCATGCCATTCCATGCCATTCCATGCCATTCCATGCCATTCCATGCCATTCCATGCCATTCCATGCCATTCCATGCCATTCCATGCCATTCCATGCCATTCCATGCCATTCCATGCCATTCCATGCCATTCCATGCCATTCCATGCCATTCCATGCCATTCCATGCCATTCCATGCCATTCCATGCCATTCCATGCCATTCCATGCCATTCCATGCCATTCCATGCCATTCCATGCCATTCCATGCCATTCCATGCCATTCCATGCCATTCCATGCCATTCCATGCCATTCCATGCCATTCCATGCCATTCCATGCCATTCCATGCCATTCCATGCCATTCCATGCCATTCCATGCCATTCCATGCCATTCCATGCCATTCCATGCCATTCCATGCCATTCCATGCCATTCCATGCCATTCCATGCCATTCCATGCCATTCCATGCCATTCCATGCCATTCCATGCCATTCCATGCCATTCCATGCCATTCCATGCCATTCCATGCCATTCCATGCCATTCCATGCCGTGCCATGCCGGTGCCATGCCGTGCCATGCCGGTGCCATGCCGTGCCATGCCGGTGCCATGCCGTGCCATGCCGGTGCCATGCCGTGCCATGCCGGTGCCATGCCGTGCCATGCCGGTGCCATGTCGTGCCATGCCGGTGCCATGCCATTCCATGCCATTCCATGCCATTCCATGCCATTCCATGCCATTCCATGCCATTCCATGCCATTCCATGCCATTCCATGCCATTCCATGCCATTCCATGCCGGTGCCATGCCGTGCCATGCCGGTGCCATGCCGTGCCATGCCGGTGCCATGCCGTGCCATGCCGGTGCCATGCCGTGCCATGCCGTGCCATGCCGGTGCCATGCCGTGCCATGCCGGTGCCATGCCGTGCCATGCCGTGCCATGCCGTGCCATGCCGGTGCCATGCCGTGCCATGCCGTGCCATGCCGTGCCATGCCGGTGCCATGCCGGTGCCATGCCGTGCCATGCCGGTGCCATTCCGTGCCATGCCGGTGCCATGCCGGTGCCATGCCGGTGCCATGCCGGTGCCATGCCGTGCCATGCCGGTGCCATGCCGTGCCATGCCGTGCCATGCCGGTGCCATGCCGGTGCCATGCCGGTGCCATGCCGTGCCATGCCGGTGCCATGCCGTGCCATGCCGTGCCATGCCGGTGCCATGCCGTGCCATGCCGTGCCATGCCGGTGCCATGCCGGTGCCATGCCGTGCCATGCCGGTGCCATGCCGTGCCATGCCGTGCCATGCCGTGCCATGCGGTGCCATGCCATTCCATGCCATTCCATGCCATTCCATGCCATTCCATGCCATTCCATGCCATTCCATGCCATTCCATGCCATTCCATGCCATTCCATGCCATTCCATGCCATTCCATGCCATTCCATGCCATTCCATGCCATTCCATGCCATTCCATGCCATTCCATGCCATTCCATGCCATTCCATGCCATTCCATGCCATTCCATGCCATTCCATGCCATTCCATGCCATTCCATGCCATTCCATGCCATTCCATGCCATTCCATGCCATTCCATGCCATTCCATGCCATTCCATGCCATTCCATGCCATTCCATGCCATTCCATGCCATTCCATGCCATTCCATGCCATTCCATGCCATTCCATGCCATTCCATGCCATTCCATGCCATTCCATGCCATTCCATGCCATTCCATGCCATTCCATGCCATTCCATGCCATTCCATGCCATTCCATGCCATTCCATGCCATTCCATGCCATTCCATGCCATTCCATGCCATTCCATGCCATTCCATGCCATTCCATGCCATTCCATGCCATTCCATGCCATTCCATGCCATTCCATGCCATTCCATGCCATTCCATGCCATTCCATGCCATTCCATGCTATTCCATGCCATTCCATGCCATTCCATGCCATTCCATGCCATTCCATGCCATTCCATGCCATTCCATGCCATTCCATGCCATTCCATGCCATTCCATGCCATTCCATGCCATTCCATGCCATTCCATGCCATTCCATGCCATTCCATGCCATTCCATGCCAGTCCATGCCAGTCCATGCCATTCCATGCCATTCCATGCCATTCCATGCCACTCAATGCGGTGCCATGCCGTGCCATGCCGGTGCCATGCCGGTGCCATGCCGGTGCCATGCCATTCCATGCCATTCCATGCCAGTCCATGCCAGTCCATGCCATTCCATGCCATTCCATGCCACTCAATGCGGTGCCATGCCGTGCCATGCCGTGCCATGCCGTGCTATGCCGTGCCATGCCGTGCCATGCCGTGCCATGCGGTGCCATGCCCTTCCATGCCATTCCATGCCATTCCATGCCATTCCATGCCATTCCATGCCATTCCATGCCATTCCATGCCATTCCATGCCATTCCATGCCATTCCATGCCATTCCATGCCATTCCATGCCGTGCCATGCCGGTGCCATGCCGTGCCATGCCGGTGCCATGCCGTGCCATGCCGGTGCCATGCCGTGCCATGCCGGTGCCATGCCGGTGCCATGCCGTGCCATGCCGGTGCCATGCCGTGCCATGCCGTGCCATGCCGGTGCCATGCCGTGCCATGCCGGTGCCATGCCGTGCCATGCCGTGCCATGCCGTGCCATGCGGTGCCATGCCATTCCATGCCATTCCATGCCATTCCATGCCATTCCATGTCATTCCATGCCATTCCATGCCATTCCATGCCATTCCATGCCATTCCATGCCATTCCATGCCATTCCATGCCATTCCATGCCATTCCATGCCATTCCATGCCATTCCATGCCATTCCATGCCATTCCATGCCATTCCATGCCATTCCATGCCATTCCATGCCATTCCATGCCATTCCATGCCATTCCATGCCATTCCATGCCATTCCATGCCATTCCATGCCATTCCATGCCATTCCATGCCATTCCATGCCATTCCATGCCATTCCATGCCATTCCATGCCATTCCATGCCATTCCATGCCATTCCATGCCATTCCATGCCATTCCATGCCATTCCATGCCATTCCATGCCAGTCCATGCCAGTCCATGCCATTCCATGCCATTCCATGCCATTCCATGCCACTCAATGCGGTGCCATGCCGTGCCATGCCGTGCCATGCCGTGCCATGCCGGTGCCATGCCGGTGCCATGCCATTCCATGCCATTCCATGCCAGTCCATGCCATTCCATGCCATTCCATGCCACTCAATGCGGTGCCATGCCGTGCCATGCCGTGCCATGCCGTGCTATGCCGTGCCATGCCGTGCCATGCCGTGCCATGCGGTGCCATGCCCTTCCATGCCATTCCATGCCATTCCATGCCATTCCATGCCATTCCATGCCATTCCATGCCATTCCATGCCATTCCATGCCATTCCATGCCATTCCATGCCGGTTCCATGCCATTCCATGCCATTCCATGCCATTCCATGCCATTCCATGCCATTCCATGCCATTCCATGCCATTCCATGCCGGTGCCATGCCGTGCCATGCCGGTGCCATGCCGTGCCATGCCGGTGCCATGCCGTGCCATGCCGGTGCCATGCCGTGCCATGCCGGTGCCATGCCGTGCCATGCCGTGCCATGCCGGTGCCATGCCGTGCCATGCCGGTGCCATGCCGTGCCATGCCGTGCCATGCCGTGCCATGCCGTGCCATGCCGGTGCCATGCCGTGCCATGCCGTGCCATGCCGGTGCCATGCCGTGCCATGCCGTGCCATGCCGTGCCATGCGGTGCCATGCCATTCCATGCGGTGCCATGCCATTCCATGTCATTCCATGTCATTCCATGCCATTCCATGCCATTCCATGTCATTCCATGCCATTCCATGCCATTCCATGCCATTCCATACCATTCCATGCCATTCCATGCCATTCCAAGCCATTCCATGCCATTCCATGCCATTCCATGCCATTCCATGCCATTCCATGCCATTCCATGCCATTCCATGCCATTCCATGCCGTGCCATGCCGGTGCCATGCCGTGCCATGCCGGTGCCATGCCGTGCCATGCCGGTGCCATGCCGTGCCATGCCGGTGCCATGCCGTGCCATGCCGGTGCCATGCCGTGCCATGCCGGTGCCATGCCGTGCCATGCCGGTGCCATGCCGTGCCATGCCGGTGCCATGCCGTGCCATGCCGGTGCCATGCCGTGCCATGCCGGTGCCATGCCGTGCCATGCCGGTGCCATGCCGTGCCATGCCGTGCCATGCCGGTGCCATGCCGTGCCATGCCGGTGCCATGCCGTGCCATGCCGTGCCATGCCGTGCCATGCGGTGCCATGCCATTCCATGCCATTCCATGCCATTCCATGCCATTCCATGCCATTCCATGCCATTCCATGCCATTCCATGCCATTCCATGCCATTCCATGCCATTCCATGCCATTCCATGCCATTCCATGCCATTCCATGCCATTCCATGCCATTCCATGCCATTCCATGCCATTCCATGCCATTCCATGCCATTCCATGCCATTCCATGCCATTCCATGCCATTCCATGCCATTCCATGCCATTCCATGCCATTCCATGCCATTCCATGCCATTCCATGCCATTCCATGCCATTCCATGCCATTCCATGCCATTCCATGCCATTCCATGCCATTCCATGCCATTCCATGCCATTCCATGCCATTCCATGCCATTCCATGCCATTCCATGCCATTCCATGCCATTCCATGCCATTCCATGCCATTCCATGCCATTCCATGCCATTCCATGCCATTCCATGCCATTCCATGCCATTCCATGCCATTCCATGCCATTCCATGCCATTCCATGCCATTCCATGCCATTCCATGCCATTCCATGCCATTCCATGCCATTCCATGCCATTCCATGCCATTCCATGCCATTCCATGCCATTCCATGCCATTCCATGCCATTCCATGCCATTCCATGCCGTGCCATGCCGGTGCCATGCCGTGCCATGCCGGTGCCATGCCGTGCCATGCCGGTGCCATGCCGTGCCATGCCGGTGCCATGCCGTGCCATGCCGGTGCCATGCCGTGCCATGCCGGTGCCATGTCGTGCCATGCCGGTGCCATGCCATTCCATGCCATTCCATGCCATTCCATGCCATTCCATGCCATTCCATGCCATTCCATGCCATTCCATGCCATTCCATGCCATTCCATGCCATTCCATGCCGGTGCCATGCCGTGCCATGCCGGTGCCATGCCGTGCCATGCCGGTGCCATGCCGTGCCATGCCGGTGCCATGCCGTGCCATGCCGTGCCATGCCGGTGCCATGCCGTGCCATGCCGGTGCCATGCCGTGCCATGCCGTGCCATGCCGTGCCATGCCGGTGCCATGCCGTGCCATGCCGTGCCATGCCGTGCCATGCCGGTGCCATGCCGGTGCCATGCCGTGCCATGCCGGTGCCATTCCGTGCCATGCCGGTGCCATGCCGGTGCCATGCCGGTGCCATGCCGGTGCCATGCCGTGCCATGCCGGTGCCATGCCGTGCCATGCCGTGCCATGCCGGTGCCATGCCGGTGCCATGCCGGTGCCATGCCGTGCCATGCCGGTGCCATGCCGTGCCATGCCGTGCCATGCCGGTGCCATGCCGTGCCATGCCGTGCCATGCCGGTGCCATGCCGGTGCCATGCCGTGCCATGCCGGTGCCATGCCGTGCCATGCCGTGCCATGCCGTGCCATGCGGTGCCATGCCATTCCATGCCATTCCATGCCATTCCATGCCATTCCATGCCATTCCATGCCATTCCATGCCATTCCATGCCATTCCATGCCATTCCATGCCATTCCATGCCATTCCATGCCATTCCATGCCATTCCATGCCATTCCATGCCATTCCATGCCATTCCATGCCATTCCATGCCATTCCATGCCATTCCATGCCATTCCATGCCATTCCATGCCATTCCATGCCATTCCATGCCATTCCATGCCATTCCATGCCATTCCATGCCATTCCATGCCATTCCATGCCATTCCATGCCATTCCATGCCATTCCATGCCATTCCATGCCATTCCATGCCATTCCATGCCATTCCATGCCATTCCATGCCATTCCATGCCATTCCATGCCATTCCATGCCATTCCATGCCATTCCATGCCATTCCATGCCATTCCATGCCATTCCATGCCATTCCATGCCATTCCATGCCATTCCATGCCATTCCATGCCATTCCATGCCATTCCATGCCATTCCATGCCATTCCATGCCATTCCATGCCATTCCATGCCATTCCATGCCATTCCATGCCATTCCATGCTATTCCATGCCATTCCATGCCATTCCATGCCATTCCATGCCATTCCATGCCATTCCATGCCATTCCATGCCATTCCATGCCATTCCATGCCATTCCATGCCATTCCATGCCATTCCATGCCATTCCATGCCATTCCATGCCATTCCATGCCATTCCATGCCAGTCCATGCCAGTCCATGCCATTCCATGCCATTCCATGCCATTCCATGCCACTCAATGCGGTGCCATGCCGTGCCATGCCGGTGCCATGCCGGTGCCATGCCGGTGCCATGCCATTCCATGCCATTCCATGCCAGTCCATGCCAGTCCATGCCATTCCATGCCATTCCATGCCACTCAATGCGGTGCCATGCCGTGCCATGCCGTGCCATGCCGTGCTATGCCGTGCCATGCCGTGCCATGCCGTGCCATGCGGTGCCATGCCCTTCCATGCCATTCCATGCCATTCCATGCCATTCCATGCCATTCCATGCCATTCCATGCCATTCCATGCCATTCCATGCCATTCCATGCCATTCCATGCCATTCCATGCCATTCCATGCCGTGCCATGCCGGTGCCATGCCGTGCCATGCCGGTGCCATGCCGTGCCATGCCGGTGCCATGCCGTGCCATGCCGGTGCCATGCCGTGCCATGCCGGTGCCATGCCGTGCCATGCCGGTGCCATGCCGTGCCATGCCGGTGCCATGCCGTGCCATGCCGGTGCCATGCCGTGCCATGCCGGTGCCATGCCGTGCCATGCCGGTGCCATGCCGTGCCATGCCGGTGCCATGCCGTGCCATGCCGGTGCCATGCCGTGCCATGCCGGTGCCATGCCGTGCCATGCCGGTGCCATGCCGTGCCATGCCGGTGCCATGCCGTGCCATGCCGTGCCATGCCGTGCCATGCCGGTGCCATGCCGTGCCATGCCGGTGCCATGCCGTGCCATGCCGGTGCCATGCCGTGCCATGCCGGTGCCATGCCGTGCCATGCCGTGCCATGCCGGTGCCATGCCGTGCCATGCCGGTGCCATGCCGTGCCATGCCGTGCCATGCCGTGCCATGCGGTGCCATGCCATTCCATGCCATTCCATGCCATTCCATGCCATTCCATGTCATTCCATGCCATTCCATGCCATTCCATGCCATTCCATGCCATTCCATGCCATTCCATGCCATTCCATGCCATTCCATGCCATTCCATGCCATTCCATGCCATTCCATGCCATTCCATGCCATTCCATGCCATTCCATGCCATTCCATGCCATTCCATGCCATTCCATGCCATTCCATGCCATTCCATGCCATTCCATGCCATTCCATGCCATTCCATGCCATTCCATGCCATTCCATGCCATTCCATGCCATTCCATGCCATTCCATGCCATTCCATGCCATTCCATGCCATTCCATGCCATTCCATGCCATTCCATGCCATTCCATGCCATTCCATGCCAGTCCATGCCAGTCCATGCCATTCCATGCCATTCCATGCCATTCCATGCCACTCAATGCGGTGCCATGCCGTGCCATGCCGTGCCATGCCGTGCCATGCCGGTGCCATGCCGGTGCCATGCCATTCCATGCCATTCCATGCCAGTCCATGCCATTCCATGCCATTCCATGCCACTCAATGCGGTGCCATGCCGTGCCATGCCGTGCCATGCCGTGCTATGCCGTGCCATGCCGTGCCATGCCGTGCCATGCGGTGCCATGCCCTTCCATGCCATTCCATGCCATTCCATGCCATTCCATGCCATTCCATGCCATTCCATGCCATTCCATGCCATTCCATGCCATTCCATGCCATTCCATGCCATTCCATGCCATTCCATGCCATTCCATGCCATTCCATGCCATTCCATGCCATTCCATGCCGGTGCCATGCCGTGCCATGCCGGTGCCATGCCGTGCCATGCCGGTGCCATGCCGTGCCATGCCGGTGCCATGCCGTGCCATGCCGGTGCCATGCCGTGCCATGCCGTGCCATGCCGGTGCCATGCCGTGCCATGCCGGTGCCATGCCGTGCCATGCCGTGCCATGCCGTGCCATGCCGTGCCATGCCGGTGCCATGCCGTGCCATGCCGTGCCATGCCGGTGCCATGCCGTGCCATGCCGTGCCATGCCGTGCCATGCGGTGCCATGCCATTCCATGCGGTGCCATGCCATTCCATGTCATTCCATGCCATTCCATGTCATTCCATGCCATTCCATGCCATTCCATGTCATTCCATGCCATTCCATGCCATTCCATGCCATTCCATACCATTCCATGCCATTCCATGCCATTCCAAGCCATTCCATGCCATTCCATGCCATTCCATGCCATTCCATGCCATTCCATGCCATTCCATGCCATTCCATGCCATTCCATGCCATTCCATGCCATTCCATGCCATTCCATGCCATTCCATGCCATTCCATGCCATTCCATGCCATTCCATGCCATTCCATGCCATTCCATGCCATTCCATGCCATTCCATGCCATTCCATGCCATTCCATGCCATTCCATGCCATTCCATGCCATTCCATGCCATTCCATGCCATTCCATGCCATTCCATGCCATTCCATGCCATTCCATGCCATTCCATGCCATTCCATGCCATTCCATGCCGTGCCATGCCATTCCATGCCGTGCCATGCCGTGCCATGCCATTCCATGCCGTGCCATGCCGTGCCATGCCATTCCATGCCGGTGCCATGCCGTGCCATGCCGGTGCCATGCCGTGCCATGCCGGTGCCATGCCGTGCCATGCCGGTGCCATGCCGTGCCATGCCGGTGCCATGCCGTGCCATGCCGGTGCCATGCCGTGCCATGCCGTGCCATGCCGTGCCATGCCGTGCCATGCCGTGCCATGCCGTGCCATGCCGTGCCATGCCGTGCCATGCCGTGCCATGCCGTGCCATGCCGTGCCATGCCGTGCCATGCCGTGCCATGCCGGTGCCATGCCGTGCCATGCCGGTGCCATGCCGTGCCATGCCGGTGCCATGCCGTGCCATGCCGTGCCATGCCATGCCGTGCCATGCGGTGCCATGCCATTCCATGCCATTCCATGCCATTCCATGCCATTCCATGCCATTCCATGTCATTCCATGCCATTCCATGCCATTCCATGCCATTCCATGCCATTCCATGCCATTCCATGCCATTCCATGCCATTCCATGCCATTCCATGCCATTCCATGCCATTCCATGCCATTCCATGCCATTCCATGCCATTCCATGCCATTCCATGCCATTCCATGCCATTCCATGCCATTCAATGCCGTGCCATGCCGTGCCATGCCGGTGCCATGCCGTGCCATGCCGGTGCCATGCCGTGCCATGCCGGTGCCATGCCGGTGCCATGCCGTGCCATGCCGGTGCCATGCCGTGCCATGCCGGTGCCATGCCGGTGCCATGCCGTGCCATGCCGGTGCCATGCCGTGCCATGCCGGTGCCATGCCGTGCCATGCCGGTGCCATGCCGTGCCATGCCGTGCCATGCCGTGTCATGCCGTGCCATGCCGTGCCATGCCGTGCCATGCCAGTCCATGCCATTCCATGCCATTCCATGCCACTCAATGCGGTGCCATGCCGTGCCATGCCGTGCCATGCCGTGCCATGCCGTGCCATGCCGTGCTATGCCGTGCCATGCCGTGCCATGCCGTGCCATGCGGTGCCATGCCCTTCCATGCCATTCCATGCCATTCCATGCCATTCCATGCCATTCCATGCCATTCCATGCCATTCCATGCCATTCCATGCCATTCCATGCCATTCCATGCCATTCCATGCCATTCCATGCCATTCCATGCCATTCCATGCCATTCCATGCCATTCCATGCCGTGCCATGCCGGTGCCATGCCGTGCCATGCCGGTGCCATGCCGTGCCATGCCGGTGCCATGCCGTGCCATGCCGGTGCCATGCCGTGCCATGCCGGTGCCATGCCGTGCCATGCCGGTGCCATGCCGTGCCATGCCGGTGCCATGCCGTGCCATGCCGGTGCCATGCCGTGCCATGCCGTGCCATGCCGGTGCCATGCCGTGCCATGCCGGTGCCATGCCGTGCCATGCCGTGCCATGCCGGTGCCATGCCGTGCCATGCCGTGCCATGCCGTGCCATGCCGTGCCATGCCGTGCCATGCCGTGCCATGCCGGTGCCATGCCGTGCCATGCCGGTGCCATTCCGTGCCATGCCGGTGCCATGCCGGTGCCATGCCGTGCCATGCCGGTGCCATGCCGTGCCATGCCGTGCCATGCCGGTGCCATGCCGGTGCCATGCCGGTGCCATGCCGTGCCATGCCGGTGCCATGCCGTGCCATGCCGTGCCATGCCGGTGCCATGCCGTGCCATGCCGGTGCCATGCCGGTGCCATGCCGTGCCATGCCGGTGCCATGCCGTGCCATGCCGTGCCATGCCGTGCCATGCGGTGCCATGCCATTCCATGCCATTCCATGCCATTCCATGCCATTCCATGCCATTCCATGCCATTCCATGCCATTCCATGCCATTCCATGCCATTCCATGCCATTCCATGCCATTCCATGCCATTCCATGCCATTCCATGCCATTCCATGCCATTCCATGCCATTCCATGCCATTCCATGCCATTCCATGCCATTCCATGCCATTCCATGCCATTCCATGCCATTCCATGCCATTCCATGCCATTCCATGCCATTCCATGCCATTCCATGCCATTCCATGCCATTCCATGCCATTCCATGCCATTCCATGCCATTCCATGCCATTCCATGCCATTCCATGCCATTCCATGCCATTCCATGCCATTCCATGCCATTCCATGCCATTCCATGCCATTCCATGCCATTCCATGCCATTCCATGCCATTCCATGCCATTCCATGCCATTCCATGCCATTCCATGCCATTCCATGCCATTCCATGCCATTCCATGCCATTCCATGCCATTCCATGCCATTCCATGCCATTCCATGCCATTCCATGCCATTCCATGCCATTCCATGCCATTCCATGCCATTCCATGCCATTCCATGCCATTCCATGCCATTCCATGCCATTCCATGCCATTCCATGCCAGTCCATGCCAGTCCATGCCATTCCATGCCATTCCATGCCATTCCATGCCACTCAATGCGGTGCCATGCCGTGCCATGCCGGTGCCATGCCGGTGCCATGCCGGTGCCATGCCATTCCATGCCATTCCATGCCAGTCCATGCCAGTCCATGCCATTCCATGCCATTCCATGCCACTCAATGCGGTGCCATGCCGTGCCATGCCGTGCCATGCCGTGCTATGCCGTGCCATGCCGTGCCATGCCGTGCCATGCGGTGCCATGCCCTTCCATGCCATTCCATGCCATTCCATGCCATTCCATGCCATTCCATGCCATTCCATGCCATTCCATGCCATTCCATGCCATTCCATGCCATTCCATGCCATTCCATGCCATTCCATGCCATTCCATGCCATTCCATGCCGTGCCATGCCGGTGCCATGCCGTGCCATGCCGGTGCCATGCCGTGCCATGCCGGTGCCATGCCGTGCCATGCCGGTGCCATGCCGTGCCATGCCGGTGCCATGCCGTGCCATGCCGGTGCCATGCCGTGCCATGCCGGTGCCATGCCGTGCCATGCCGGTGCCATGCCGTGCCATGCCGGTGCCATGCCGTGCCATGCCGGTGCCATGCCGTGCCATGCCGGTGCCATGCCGTGCCATGCCGGTGCCATGCCGTGCCATGCCGGTGCCATGCCGTGCCATGCCGGTGCCATGCCGTGCCATGCCGGTGCCATGCCGTGCCATGCCGGTGCCATGCCGTGCCATGCCGTGCCATGCCGGTGCCATGCCGTGCCATGCCGGTGCCATGCCGTGCCATGCCGTGCCATGCCGTGCCATGCGGTGCCATGCCATTCCATGCCATTCCATGCCATTCCATGCCATTCCATGCCATTCCATGCCATTCCATGCCATTCCATGCCATTCCATGCCATTCCATGCCATTCCATGCCATTCCATGCCATTCCATGCCATTCCATGCCATTCCATGCCATTCCATGCCATTCCATGCCATTCCATGCCATTCCATGCCATTCCATGCCATTCCATGCCATTCCATGCCATTCCATGCCATTCCATGCCATTCCATGCCATTCCATGCCATTCCATGCCATTCCATGCCATTCCATGCCATTCCATGCCATTCCATGCCATTCCATGCCATTCCATGCCATTCCATGCCATTCCATGCCATTCCATGCCATTCCATGCCATTCCATGCCATTCCATGCCATTCCATGCCATTCCATGCCATTCCATGCCATTCCATGCCATTCCATGCCATTCCATGCCATTCCATGCCATTCCATGCCATTCCATGCCATTCCATGCCATTCCATGCCATTCCATGCCATTCCATGCCATTCCATGCCATTCCATGCCATTCCATGCCATTCCATGCCATTCCATGCCATTCCATGCCATTCCATGCCATTCCATGCCATTCCATGCCATTCCATGCCATTCCATGCCATTCCATGCCATTCCATGCCATTCCATGCCATTCCATGCCATTCCATGCCATTCCATGCCATTCCATGCCATTCCATGCCATTCCATGCCATTCCATGCCATTCCATGCCATTCCATGCCATTCCATGCCATTCCATGCCATTCCATGCCATTCCATGCCATTCCATGCCATTCCATGCCACTCCATGCCATTCCATGCCATTCCATGCCATTCCATGCCATTCCATGCCATTCCATGCCATTCCATGCCATTCCATGCCATTCCATGCCATTCCATGCCATTCCATGCCATTCCATGCCATTCCATGCCATTCCATGCCATTCCATGCCATTCCATGCCATTCCATGCCATTCCATGCCATTCCATGCCATTCCATGCCATTCCATGCCATTCCATGCCATTCCATGCCATTCCATGCCATTCCATGCCATTCCATGCCATTCCATGCCATTCCATGCCATTCCATGCCATTCCATGCCATTCCATGCCATTCAATGCCGTGCCATGCCGTGCCATGCCGTGCCATGCCGTGCCATGCCGTGCCATGCCGGTGCCATGCCGTGCCATGCCGGTGCCATGCCGTGCCATGCCGGTGCCATGCCGTGCCATGCCGGTGCCATGCCGTGCCATGCCGGTGCCATGCCGTGCCATGCCGGTGCCATGCCGTGCCATGCCGGTGCCATGCCGGTGCCATGCCGTGCCATGCCGGTGCCATGCCGTGCCATGCCGGTGCCATGCCGTGCTATGCCGTGCCATGCCGGTGCCATGCCGTGCCATGCCGGTGCCATGCCGTGCCATGCCGGTGCCATGCCGTGCCATGCCGTGCCATGCCATGCCGTGCCATGCGGTGCCATGCCATTCCATGCCATTCCATGCCATTCCATGCCATTCCATGCCATTCCATGTCATTCCATGCCATTCCATGCCATTCCATGCCATTCCATGCCATTCCATGCCATTCCATGCCATTCCATGCCATTCCATGCCATTCCATGCCATTCCATGCCATTCCATGCCATTCCATGCCATTCCATGCCATTCAATGCCGTGCCATGCCGTGCCATGCCGGTGCCATGCCGTGCCATGCCGGTGCCATGCCGGTGCCATGCCGTGCCATGCCGGTGCCATGCCGTGCCATGCCGGTGCCATGCCGGTGCCATGCCGTGCCATGCCGGTGCCATGCCGTGCCATGCCGGTGCCATGCCGTGCCATGCCGTGCCATGCCGTGCCATGCCGTGCCATGCCGTGCCATGCCGTGCCATGCCGTGCCATGCCGTGCCATGCCGTGCCATGCCGTGCCATGCCGTGCCATGCCGTGCCATGCCGTGCCATGCCGTGCCATGCCGTGCCATGCCGTGCCATGCCGTGCCATGCCGTGCCATGCCGTGCCATGCCGTGCCATGCCGTGCCATGCCGTGCCATGCCGTGCCATGCCGTGCCATGCCGTGCCATGCCGTGCCATGCCGTGCCATGCCGTGCCATGCCGTGCCATGCCGTGCCATGCCGTGCCATGCCGTGCCATGCCGTGCCATGCCGTGCCATGCCGTGCCATGCCGTGCCATGCCGTGCCATGCCGTGCCATGCCGTGCCATGCCGTGCCATGCGGTGCCATGCCATTCCATGCCATTCCATGCCATTCCATGCCATTCAATGCCGTGCCATGCCGTGCCATGCCGGTGCCATGCCGTGCCATGCCGGTGCCATGCCGTGCCATGCCGGTGCCATGCCGTGCCATGCCGTGCCATGCCGGTGCCATGCCGTGCCATGCCGGTGCCATGCCGTGCCATGCCGGTGCCATGCCGTGCCATGCCGTGCCATGCCGGTGCCATGCCGAGCCATGCCGGTGCCATGCCGTGCCATGCCGTGCCATGCCGTGCCATGCGGTGCCATGCCATTCCATGTCATTCCATGACATTCCATGCCATTCCATGCCATTCCATGCCATTCCATGCCATTCCATGCCATTCCATGCCATTCCATGCCATTCCATGCCATTCCATGCCATTCCATGCCATTCCATGCCATTCCATGCCATTCCATGCCATTCCATGCCATTCCATGCCATTCCATGCCATTCCATGCCATTCCATGCCATTCCATGCCATTCCATGCCATTCCATGCCATTCCATGCCATTCCATGCCATTCCATGCCATTCCATGCCATTCCATGCCATTCCATGCCATTCCATGCCATTCCATGCCATTCCATGCCATTCCATGCCATTCCATGCCATTCCATGCCATTCCATGCCATTCCATGCCATTCCATGCCATTCCATGCCATTCCATGCCATTCCATGCCATTCCATGCCATTCCATGCCATTCCATGCCATTCCATGCCATTCCATGCCATTCCATGCCATTCCATGCCATTCCATGCCGTGCCATGCCGGTGCCATGCCGTGCCATGCCGGTGCCATGCCGTGCCATGCCGGTGCCATGCCGTGCCATGCCGGTGCCATGCCGTGCCATGCCGGTGCCATGCCGTGCCATGCCGGTGCCATGTCGTGCCATGCCGGTGCCATGCCATTCCATGCCATTCCATGCCATTCCATGCCATTCCATGCCATTCCATGCCATTCCATGCCATTCCATGCCATTCCATGCCATTCCATGCCATTCCATGCCATTCCATGCCATTCCATGCCATTCCATGCCATTCCATGCCATTCCATGCCATTCCATGCCGTGCCATGCCGGTGCCATGCCGTGCCATGCCGGTGCCATGCCGTGCCATGCCGGTGCCATGCCGTGCCATGCCGGTGCCATGCCGTGCCATGCCGGTGCCATGCCGTGCCATGCCGTGCCATGCCGGTGCCATGCCGTGCCATGCCGGTGCCATGCCGTGCCATGCCGTGCCATGCCGGTGCCATGCCGTGCCATGCCGTGCCATGCCGTGCCATGCCGTGCCATGCCGTGCCATGCCGGTGCCATGCCGTGCCATGCCGGTGCCATTCCGTGCCATGCCGGTGCCATGCCGGTGCCATGCCGTGCCATGCCGGTGCCATGCCGTGCCATGCCGTGCCATGCCGGTGCCATGCCGGTGCCATGCCGGTGCCATGCCGTGCCATGCCGGTGCCATGCCGTGCCATGCCGTGCCATGCCGGTGCCATGCCGTGCCATGCCGGTGCCATGCCGGTGCCATGCCGTGCCATGCCGGTGCCATGCCGTGCCATGCCGTGCCATGCCGTGCCATGCGGTGCCATGCCATTCCATGCCATTCCATGCCATTCCATGCCATTCCATGCCATTCCATGCCATTCCATGCCATTCCATGCCATTCCATGCCATTCCATGCCATTCCATGCCATTCCATGCCATTCCATGCCATTCCATGCCATTCCATGCCATTCCATGCCATTCCATGCCATTCCATGCCATTCCATGCCATTCCATGCCATTCCATGCCATTCCATGCCATTCCATGCCATTCCATGCCATTCCATGCCATTCCATGCCATTCCATGCCATTCCATGCCATTCCATGCCATTCCATGCCATTCCATGCCATTCCATGCCATTCCATGCCATTCCATGCCATTCCATGCCATTCCATGCCATTCCATGCCATTCCATGCCATTCCATGCCAGTCCATGCCAGTCCATGCCATTCCATGCCATTCCATGCCATTCCATGCCATTCCATGCCATTCCATGCCACTCAATGCGGTGCCATGCCGTGCCATGCCGGTGCCATGCCGGTGCCATGCCGGTGCCATGCCATTCCATGCCATTCCATGCCAGTCCATGCCAGTCCATGCCATTCCATGCCATTCCATGCCACTCAATGCGGTGCCATGCCGTGCCATGCCGTGCCATGCCGTGCTATGCCGTGCCATGCCGTGCCATGCCGTGCCATGCGGTGCCATGCCCTTCCATGCCATTCCATGCCATTCCATGCCATTCCATGCCATTCCATGCCATTCCATGCCATTCCATGCCATTCCATGCCATTCCATGCCATTCCATGCCATTCCATGCCATTCCATGCCATTCCATGCCATTCCATGCCATTCCATGCCATTCCATGCCATTCCATGCCATTCCATGCCATTCCATGCCGTGCCATGCCGGTGCCATGCCGTGCCATGCCGGTGCCATGCCGTGCCATGCCGGTGCCATGCCGTGCCATGCCGGTGCCATGCCGTGCCATGCCGGTGCCATGCCGTGCCATGCCGGTGCCATGCCGTGCCATGCCGGTGCCATGCCGTGCCATGCCGGTGCCATGCCGTGCCATGCCGGTGCCATGCCGTGCCATGCCGGTGCCATGCCGTGCCATGCCGGTGCCATGCCGTGCCATGCCGGTGCCATGCCGTGCCATGCCGTGCCATGCCGGTGCCATGCCGTGCCATGCCGGTGCCATGCCGTGCCATGCCGTGCCATGCCGTGCCATGCGGTGCCATGCCATTCCATGCCATTCCATGCCATTCCATGCCATTCCATGCCATTCCATGCCATTCCATGCCATTCCATGCCATTCCATGCCATTCCATGCCATTCCATGCCATTCCATGCCATTCCATGCCATTCCATGCCATTCCATGCCATTCCATGCCATTCCATGCCATTCCATGCCATTCCATGCCATTCCATGCCATTCCATGCCATTCCATGCCATTCCATGCCATTCCATGCCATTCCATGCCATTCCATGCCATTCCATGCCATTCCATGCCATTCCATGCCATTCCATGCCATTCCATGCCATTCCATGCCATTCCATGCCATTCCATGCCATTCCATGCCATTCCATGCCATTCCATGCCATTCCATGCCATTCCATGCCATTCCATGCCATTCCATGCCATTCCATGCCATTCCATGCCATTCCATGCCATTCCATGCCATTCCATGGCATTCCATGCCATTCCATGCCATTCCATGCCATTCCATGCCATTCCATGCCATTCCATGCCATTCCATGCCATTCCATGCTATTCCATGCCATTCCATGCCATTCCATGCCATTCCATGCCACTCAATGCGGTGCCATGCCGTGCCATGCCGTGCTATGCCGTGCCATGCCGTGCCATGCCGTGCCATGCGGTGCCATGCCCTTCCATGCCATTCCATGCCATTCCATGCCATTCCATGCCATTCCATGCCATTCCATGCCATTCCATGCCATTCCATGCCATTCCATGCCATTCCATGCCATTCCATGCCATTCCATGCCATTCCATGCCATTCCATGCCATTCCATGCCATTCCATGCCATTCCATGCCATTCCATGCCATTCCATGCCATTCCATGCCATTCCATGCCATTCCATGCCGTGCCATGCCGGTGCCATGCCGTGCCATGCCGGTGCCATGCCGTGCCATGCCGGTGCCATGCCGTGCCATGCCGGTGCCATGCCGTGCCATGCCGGTGCCATGCCGTGCCATGCCGGTGCCATGCCGTGCCATGCCGGTGCCATGCCGTGCCATGCCGGTGCCATGCCGTGCCATGCCGGTGCCATGCCGTGCCATGCCGTGCCATGCCGGTGCCATGCCGTGCCATGCCGGTGCCATGCCGTGCCATGCCGTGCCATGCCGTGCCATGCGGTGCCATGCCATTCCATGCCATTCCATGCCATTCCATGCCATTCCATGCCATTCCATGCCATTCCATGCCATTCCATGCCATTCCATGCCATTCCATGCCATTCCATGCCATTCCATGCCATTCCATGCCATTCCATGCCATTCCATGCCATTCCATGCCATTCCATGCCATTCCATGCCATTCCATGCCATTCCATGCCATTCCATGCCATTCCATGCCATTCCATGCCATTCCATGCCATTCCATGCCATTCCATGCCATTCCATGCCATTCCATGCCATTCCATGCCATTCCATGCCATTCCATGCCATTCCATGCCATTCCATGCCATTCCATGCCATTCCATGCCATTCCATGCCATTCCATGCCATTCCATGCCATTCCATGCCATTCCATGCCATTCCATGCCATTCCATGCCATTCCATGCTATTCCATGCCATTCCATGCCATTCCATGCCATTCCATGCCATTCCATGCCATTCCATGCCATTCCATGCCATTCCATGCCATTCCATGCCATTCCATGCCATTCCATGCCAGTCCATGCCAGTCCATGCCATTCCATGCCATTCCATGCCATTCCATGCCATTCCATGCCATTCCATGCCAGTCCATGCCAGTCCATGCCATTCCATGCCATTCCATGCCACTCAATGCGGTGCCATGCCGTGCCATGCCGTGCCATGCCGTGCCATGCCGGTGCCATGCCGGTGCCATGCCGGTGCCATGCCATTCCATGCCATTCCATGCCAGTCCATGCCAGTCCATGCCATTCCATGCCATTCCATGCCAGTCCATGCCAGTCCATGCCATTCCATGCCATTCCATGCCACTCAATGCGGTGCCATGCCGTGCCATGCCGTGCCATGCCGTGCTATGCCGTGCCATGCCGTGCCATGCCGTGCCATGCGGTGCCATGCCATTCCATGCCATTCCATGCCATTCCATGCCAGTCCATGCCAGTCCATGCCATTCCATGCCATTCCATGCCATTCCATGCCATTCCATGCCACTCAATGCGGTGCCATGCCGTGCCATGCCGGTGCCATGCCGGTGCCATGCCGTGCCATGCCGGTGCCATGACGTGCCATGCCGTGCCATGCCGGTGCCATGCCGTGCCATGCCGGTGCCATGCCGTGCCATGCCGGTGCCATGACGTGCCATGCCGGTGCCATGCCGTGCCATGCCGGTGCCATGCCGTGCCATGCCGGTGCCATGACGTGCCATGCCGGTGCCATGCCGTGCCATGCCGTGCCATGCCGGTGCCATGCCGGTGCCATGCCGGTGCCATGCCATTCCATGCCATTCCATGCCAGTCCATGCCAGTCCATGCCATTCCATGCTATTCCATGCCACTCAATGCGGTGCCATGCGGTGCCATGCCATTCCATGCCATTCCATGCCATTCCATGCCCTTCCATGCCATTCCATGCCATTCCATGCCATTCCATGCCATTCCATGCCATTCCATGCCATTCCATGCCATTCCATGCCATTCCATGCCATTCCATGCCATTCCATGCCATTCCATGCCATTCCATGCCATTCCATGCCATTCCATGCCATTCCATGCCATTCCATGCCATTCAATGCCGTGCCATGCCGTGCCATGCCGTGCCATGCCGTGCCATGCCGTGCCATGCCGTGCCATGCCGTGCCATGCCGTGCCATGCCGTGCCATGCCGTGCCATGCCGTGCCATGCCGTGCCATGCCGTGCCATGCCGTGCCATGCCGTGCCATGCCGGTGCCATGCCGTGCCATGCCGGTGCCATGCCGTGCCATGCCGGTGCCATGCCGTGCCATGCCGGTGCCATGCCGTGCCATGCCGGTGCCATGCCGTGCCATGCCGGTGCCATGCCGTGCCATGCCGGTGCCATGCCGTGCCATGCCGGTGCCATGCCGTGCCATGCCGGTGCCATGCCGGTGCCATGCCGTGCCATGCCGGTGCCATGCCGTGCCATGCCGGTGCCATGCCGTGCTATGCCGTGCCATGCCGGTGCCATGCCGTGCCATGCCGGTGCCATGCCGTGCCATGCCGTGCCATGCCATGCCGTGCCATGCGGTGCCATGCCATTCCATGCCATTCCATGCCATTCCATGCCATTCCATGCCATTCCATGTCATTCCATGCCATTCCATGCCATTCCATGCCATTCCATGCCATTCCATGCCATTCCATGCCATTCCATGCCATTCCATGCCATTCCATGCCATTCCATGCCATTCCATGCCATTCCATGCCATTCCATGCCATTCCATGCCATTCCATGCCATTCCATGCCATTCCATGCCATTCAATGCCGTGCCATGCCGTGCCATGCCGGTGCCATGCCGTGCCATGCCGGTGCCATGCCGGTGCCATGCCGTGCCATGCCGGTGCCATGCCGTGCCATGCCGGTGCCATGCCGGTGCCATGCCGTGCCATGCCGGTGCCATGCCGTGCCATGCCGGTGCCATGCCGTGCCATGCCGGTGCCATGCCGTGCCATGCCGTGCCATGCCGTGTCATGCCGTGCCATGCCGTGCCATGCCGTGCCATGCCAGTCCATGCCATTCCATGCCATTCCATGCCACTCAATGCGGTGCCATGCCGTGCCATGCCGTGCCATGCCGTGCCATGCCGTGCCATGCCGTGCTATGCCGTGCCATGCCGTGCCATGCCGTGCCATGCGGTGCCATGCCCTTCCATGCCATTCCATGCCATTCCATGCCATTCCATGCCATTCCATGCCATTCCATGCCATTCCATGCCATTCCATGCCATTCCATGCCATTCCATGCCATTCCATGCCATTCCATGCCATTCCATGCCATTCCATGCCGTGCCATGCCGGTGCCATGCCGTGCCATGCCGGTGCCATGCCGTGCCATGCCGGTGCCATGCCGTGCCATGCCGGTGCCATGCCGTGCCATGCCGGTGCCATGCCGTGCCATGCCGGTGCCATGACGTGCCATGCCGGTGCCATGCCGTGCCATGCCGTGCCATGCCGGTGCCATGCCGGTGCCATGCCGGTGCCATGCCATTCCATGCCATTCCATGCCAGTCCATGCCAGTCCATGCCATTCCATGCTATTCCATGCCACTCAATGCGGTGCCATGCGGTGCCATGCCATTCCATGCCATTCCATCCCATTCCATGCCCTTCCATGCCATTCCATGCCATTCCATGCCATTCCATGCCATTCCATGCCATTCCATGCCATTCCATGCCATTCCATGCCATTCCATGCCATTCCATGCCATTCCATGCCATTCCATGCCATTCCATGCCATTCCATGCCATTCCATGCCATTCCATGCCATTCAATGCCGTGCCATGCCGTGCCATGCCGTGCCATGCCGTGCCATGCCGTGCCATGCCGTGCCATGCCGTGCCATGCCGGTGCCATGCCGTGCCATGCCGGTGCCATGCCGTGCCATGCCGGTGCCATGCCGTGCCATGCCGGTGCCATGCCGTGCCATGCCGGTGCCATGCCGTGCCATGCCGGTGCCATGCCGTGCCATGCCGGTGCCATGCCGTGCCATGCCGGTGCCATGCCGGTGCCATGCCGTGCCATGCCGGTGCCATGCCGTGCCATGCCGGTGCCATGCCGTGCCATGCCGGTGCCATGCCGTGCTATGCCGTGCCATGCCGGTGCCATGCCGTGCCATGCCGGTGCCATGCCGTGCCATGCCGTGCCATGCCATGCCGTGCCATGCGGTGCCATGCCATTCCATGCCATTCCATGCCATTCCATGCCATTCCATGCCATTCCATGTCATTCCATGCCATTCCATGCCATTCCATGCCATTCCATGCCATTCCATGCCATTCCATGCCATTCCATGCCATTCCATGCCATTCCATGCCATTCCATGCCATTCCATGCCATTCCATGCCATTCCATGCCATTCCATGCCATTCCATGCCATTCCATGCCATTCCATGCCATTCAATGCCGTGCCATGCCGTGCCATGCCGGTGCCATGCCGTGCCATGCCGGTGCCATGCCGGTGCCATGCCGTGCCATGCCGGTGCCATGCCGTGCCATGCCGGTGCCATGCCGGTGCCATGCCGTGCCATGCCGGTGCCATGCCGTGCCATGCCGGTGCCATGCCGTGCCATGCCGGTGCCATGCCGTGCCATGCCGTGCCATGCCGTGTCATGCCGTGCCATGCCGTGCCATGCCGTGCCATGCCAGTCCATGCCATTCCATGCCATTCCATGCCACTCAATGCGGTGCCATGCCGTGCCATGCCGTGCCATGCCGTGCCATGCCGTGCCATGCCGTGCTATGCCGTGCCATGCCGTGCCATGCCGTGCCATGCGGTGCCATGCCCTTCCATGCCATTCCATGCCATTCCATGCCATTCCATGCCATTCCATGCCATTCCATGCCATTCCATGCCATTCCATGCCATTCCATGCCATTCCATGCCATTCCATGCCATTCCATGCCGTGCCATGCCGGTGCCATGCCGTGCCATGCCGGTGCCATGCCGTGCCATGCCGGTGCCATGCCGTGCCATGCCGGTGCCATGCCGTGCCATGCCGGTGCCATGCCGTGCCATGCCGGTGCCATGCCGTGCCATGCCGGTGCCATGCCGTGCCATGCCGGTGCCATGCCGTGCCATGCCGTGCCATGCCGGTGCCATGCCGTGCCATGCCGGTGCCATGCCGTGCCATGCCGTGCCATGCCGGTGCCATGCCGTGCCATGCCGTGCCATGCCGTGCCATGCCGTGCCATGCCGTGCCATGCCGTGCCATGCCGTGCCATGCCGGTGCCATGCCGTGCCATGCCGGTGCCATTCCGTGCCATGCCGGTGCCATGCCGGTGCCATGCCGTGCCATGCCGGTGCCATGCCGTGCCATGCCGTGCCATGCCGGTGCCATGCCGGTGCCATGCCGGTGCCATGCCGTGCCATGCCGGTGCCATGCCGTGCCATGCCGTGCCATGCCGGTGCCATGCCGTGCCATGCCGGTGCCATGCCGGTGCCATGCCGTGCCATGCCGGTGCCATGCCGTGCCATGCCGTGCCATGCCGTGCCATGCGGTGCCATGCCATTCCATGCCATTCCATGCCATTCCATGCCATTCCATGCCATTCCATGCCATTCCATGCCATTCCATGCCATTCCATGCCATTCCATGCCATTCCATGCCATTCCATGCCATTCCATGCCATTCCATGCCATTCCATGCCATTCCATGCCATTCCATGCCATTCCATGCCATTCCATGCCATTCCATGCCATTCCATGCCATTCCATGCCATTCCATGCCATTCCATGCCATTCCATGCCATTCCATGCCATTCCATGCCATTCCATGCCATTCCATGCCATTCCATGCCATTCCATGCCATTCCATGCCATTCCATGCCATTCCATGCCATTCCATGCCATTCCATGCCATTCCATGCCATTCCATGCCATTCCATGCCATTCCATGCCATTCCATGCCATTCCATGCCATTCCATGCCATTCCATGCCATTCCATGCCATTCCATGCCATTCCATGCCATTCCATGCCATTCCATGCCATTCCATGCCATTCCATGCCATTCCATGCCAGTCCATGCCAGTCCATGCCATTCCATG
This sequence comes from Cryptus armator, assembly GCA_963971235.1. Classification (NCBI taxonomy): domain Eukaryota; kingdom Metazoa; phylum Arthropoda; class Insecta; order Hymenoptera; family Ichneumonidae; genus Cryptus; species Cryptus armator. Next base: position 1,304,298 of record CAXARG010000294.1, on the reverse strand, counting down.
CCATTCCATGCCATTCCATGCCATTCCATGCCACTCAATGCGGTGCCATGCCGTGCCATGCCGGTGCCATGCCGGTGCCATGCCGGTGCCATGCCATTCCATGCCATTCCATGCCAGTCCATGCCAGTCCATGCCATTCCATGCCATTCCATGCCACTCAATGCGGTGCCATGCCGTGCCATGCCGTGCCATGCCGTGCTATGCCGTGCCATGCCGTGCCATGCCGTGCCATGCGGTGCCATGCCCTTCCATGCCATTCCATGCCATTCCATGCCATTCCATGCCATTCCATGCCATTCCATGCCATTCCATGCCATTCCATGCCATTCCATGCCATTCCATGCCATTCCATGCCATTCCATGCCATTCCATGCCATTCCATGCCATTCCATGCCATCCATGCCGGTGCCATGCCGTGCCATGCCGGTGCCATGCCGTGCCATGCCGGTGCCATGCCGTGCCATGCCGGTGCCATGCCGTGCCATGCCGGTGCCATGCCGTGCCATGCCGGTGCCATGCCGTGCCATGCCGGTGCCATGCCGTGCCATGCCGGTGCCATGCCGTGCCATGCCGGTGCCATGCCGTGCCATGCCGGTGCCATGCCGTGCCATGCCGGTGCCATGCCGTGCCATGCCGGTGCCATGCCGTGCCATGCCGGTGCCATGCCGTGCCATGCCGGTGCCATGCCGTGCCATGCCGTGCCATGCCGGTGCCATGCCGTGCCATGCCGGTGCCATGCCGTGCCATGCCGTGCCATGCCGTGCCATGCGGTGCCATGCCATTCCATGCCATTCCATGCCATTCCATGCCATTCCATGCCATTCCATGCCATTCCATGCCATTCCATGCCATTCCATGCCATTCCATGCCATTCCATGCCATTCCATGCCATTCCATGCCATTCCATGCCATTCCATGCCATTCCATGCCATTCCATGCCATTCCATGCCATTCCATGCCATTCCATGCCATTCCATGCCATTCCATGCCATTCCATGCCATTCCATGCCATTCCATGCCATTCCATGCCATTCCATGCCATTCCATGCCATTCCATGCCATTCCATGCCATTCCATGCCATTCCATGCCATTCCATGCCATTCCATGCCATTCCATGCCATTCCATGCCATTCCATGCCATTCCATGCCATTCCATGCCATTCCATGCCATTCCATGCCATTCCATGCCATTCCATGCCATTCCATGCCATTCCATGCCATTCCATGCCATTCCATGCCATTCCATGCCATTCCATGCCATTCCATGCCATTCCATGCCATTCCATGCCATTCCATGCCATTCCATGCCATTCCATGCCATTCCATGCCAGTCCATGCCAGTCCATGCCATTCCATGCCATTCCATGCCATTCCATGCCATTCCTTGCCATTCCATGCCAGTCCATGCCAGTCCATGCCATTCCATGCCATTCCATGCCACTCAATGCGGTGCCATGCCGTGCCATGCCGTGCCATGCCGTGCCATGCCGTGCCATGCCGTGCCATGCGGTGCCATGCCATTCCATGCCATTCCATGCCATTCCATGCCAGTCCATGCCAGTCCATGCCATTCCATGCCATTCCATGCCATTCCATGCCATTCCATGCCACTCAATGCGGTGCCATGCCGTGCCATGCCGGTGCCATGCCGGTGCCATGCCGTGCCATGCCGGTGCCATGCCGTGCCATGCCGTGCCATGCCGGTGCCATGCCGTGCCATGCCGGTGCCATGCCGTGCCATGCCGGTGCCATGACGTGCCATGCCGGTGCCATGCCGTGCCATGCCGGTGCCATGCCGTGCCATGCCGGTGCCATGACGTGCCATGCCGGTGCCATGCCGTGCCATGCCGTGCCATGCCGGTGCCATGCCGGTGCCATGCCGGTGCCATGCCATTCCATGCCATTCCATGCCAGTCCATGCCAGTCCATGCCATTCCATGCTATTCCATGCCACTCAATGCGGTGCCATGCGGTGCCATGCCATTCCATGCCATTCCATGCCATTCCATGCCATTCCATGCCATTCCATGCCATTCCATGCCATTCCATGCCATTCCATGCCATTCCATGCCATTCAATGCCATGCCATTCCATGCCATGCCGTGCCATGCCGTGCCATGCCGTGCCATGCCGTGCCATGCCGTGCCATGCCGTGCCATGCCGGTGCCATGCCGTGCCATGCCGGTGCCATGCCGTGCCATGCCGGTGCCATGCCGTGCCATGCCGGTGCCATGCCGTGCCATGCCGGTGCCATGCCGTGCCATGCCGGTGCCATGCCGTGCCATGCCGGTGCCATGCCGTGCCATGCCGGTGCCATGCCGTGCCATGCCGGTGCCATGCCGTGCCATGCCGGTGCCATGCCGTGCCATGCCGGTGCCATGCCGTGCCATGCCGGTGCCATGCCGTGCCATGCCGGTGCCATGCCGTGCCATGCCGGTGCCATGCCGTGCCATGCCGGTGCCATGCCGTGCCATGCCGGTGCCATGCCGTGCCATGCCGGTGCCATGCCGTGCCATGCCGGTGCCATGCCGTGCCATGCCGGTGCCATGCCGTGCCATGCCGGTGCCATGCCGGTGCCATGCCGTGCCATGCCGGTGCCATGCCGTGCCATGCCATTCCATGCCAGTCCATGCCATTCCATGCCATTCCATGCCATTCCATGCCATTCCATGCCATTCCATGCCATTCCATGCCATTCCATGCCATTCCATGCCATTCCATGCCATTCCATGCCATTCCATGCCATTCCATGCCATTCCATGCCATTCCATGCCATTCCATGCCATTCCATGCCATTCCATGCCATTCCATGCCATTCCATGCCATTCCATGCCATTCCATGCCATTCCATGCCATTCCATGCCATTCCATGCCATTCCATGCCATTCCATGCCATTCCATGCCATTCCATGCCATTCCATGCCATTCCATGCCATTCCATGCCATTCCATGCCATTCCATGCCATTCCATGCCATTCCATGCCATTCCATGCCATTCCATGCCATTCCATGCCATTCCATGCCATTCCATGCCATTCCATGCCATTCCATGCCATTCCATGCCATTCCATGCCATTCCATGCCATTCCATGCCATTCCATGCCATTCCATGCCATTCCATGCCATTCCATGCCATTCCATGCCATTCCATGCCATTCCATGCCATTCCATGCCATTCCATGCCATTCCATGCCATTCCATGCCATTCCATGCCATTCCATGCCATTCCATGCCATTCCATGCCATTCCATGCCATTCCATGCCATTCCATGCCATTCCATGCCATTCCATGCCATTCCATGCCATTCCATGCCATTCCATGCCATTCCATGCCATTCCATGCCATTCCATGCCATTCCATGCCATTCCATGCCATTCCATGCCATTCCATGCCATTCCATGCCATTCCATGCCATTCCATGCCATTCCATGCCATTCCATGCCATTCCATGCCATTCCATGCCATTCCATGCCATTCCATGCCATTCCATGCCATTCCATGCCATTCCATGCCATTCCATGCCATTCCATGCCATTCCATGCCATTCCATGCCATTCCATGCCATTCCATGCCATTCCATGCCATTCCATGCCATTCCATGCCATTCCATGCCATTCCATGCCATTCCATGCCATTCCATGCCATTCCATGCCATTCCATGCCATTCCATGCCATTCCATGCCATTCCATGCCATTCCATGCCATTCCATGCCAGTCCATGCCGTGCCATGCCGGTGCCATGCCGTGCCATGACGTGCCATGCCGGTGCCATGCCGTGCCATGCCGTGCCATGCCGTGCCATGCCGGTGCCATGCCGGTGCCATGCCATTCCATGCCATTCCATGCCAGTCCATGCCAGTCCATGCCATTCCATGCTATTCCATGCCACTCAATGCGGTGCCATGCGGTGCCATGCCATTCCATGCCATTCCATGCCATTCCATGCCATTCCATGCCATTCCATGCCATTCCATGCCATTCCATGCCATTCCATGCCATTCCATGCCATTCCATGCCATTCCATGCCATTCCATGCCATTCCATGCCATTCCATGCCATTCCATGCCATTCCATGCCATTCCATGCCATTCCATGCCATTCCATGCCATTCCATGCCATTCCATGCCATTCCATGCCATTCCATGCCATTCCATGCCATTCCATGCCATTCCATGCCATTCCATGCCATTCCATGCCATTCCATGCCATTCCATGCCAGTCCATGCCAGTAATGCGGTGCCATGCCGTGCCATGCCGGTGCCATGCCGGTGCCATGCCGGTGCCATGCCATTCCATGCCATTCCATGCCAGTCCATGCCAGTCCATGCCATTCCATGCCATTCCATGCCACTCAATGCGGTGCCATGCCGTGCCATGCCGTGCCATGCCGTGCTATGCCGTGCCATGCCGTGCCATGCCGTGCCATGCGGTGCCATGCCCTTCCATGCCATTCCATGCCATTCCATGCCATTCCATGCCATTCCATGCCATTCCATGCCATTCCATGCCATTCCATGCCATTCCATGCCATTCCATGCCATTCCATGCCATTCCATGCCATTCCATGCCATTCCATGCCATTCCATGCCGTGCCATGCCGGTGCCATGCCGTGCCATGCCGGTGCCATGCCGTGCCATGCCGGTGCCATGCCGTGCCATGCCGGTGCCATGCCGTGCCATGCCGGTGCCATGCCGTGCCATGCCGGTGCCATGCCGTGCCATGCCGTGCCATGCCGGTGCCATGCCGTGCCATGCCGGTGCCATGCCGTGCCATGCCGGTGCCATGCCGTGCCATGCCGGTGCCATGCCGTGCCATGCCGGTGCCATGCCGTGCCATGCCGGTGCCATGCCGTGCCATGCCGTGCCATGCCGGTGCCATGCCGTGCCATGCCGGTGCCATGCCGTGCCATGCCGTGCCATGCCGTGCCATGCGGTGCCATGCCATTCCATGCCATTCCATGCCATTCCATGCCATTCCATGCCATTCCATGCCATTCCATGCCATTCCATGCCATTCCATGCCATTCCATGCCATTCCATGCCATTCCATGCCATTCCATGCCATTCCATGCCATTCCATGCCATTCCATGCCATTCCATGCCATTCCATGCCATTCCATGCCATTCCATGCCATTCCATGCCATTCCATGCCATTCCATGCCATTCCATGCCATTCCATGCCATTCCATGCCATTCCATGCCATTCCATGCCATTCCATGCCATTCCATGCCATTCCATGCCATTCCATGCCATTCCATGCCATTCCATGCTATTCCATGCCATTCCATGCCATTCCATGCCATTCCATGCCATTCCATGCCATTCCATGCCATTCCATGCCATTCCATGCCATTCCATGCCATTCCATGCCATTCCATGCCATTCCATGCCATTCCATGCCATTCCATGCCATTCCATGCCATTCCATGCCATTCCATGCCAGTCCATGCCATTCCATGCCATTCCATGCCATTCCATGCCATTCCATGCCAGTCCATGCCAGTCCATGCCATTCCATGCCATTCCATGCCACTCAATGCGGTGCCATGCCGTGCCATGCCGTGCCATGCCGTGCCATGCCGTGCCATGCGGTGCCATGCCATTCCATGCCATTCCATGCCATTCCATGCCAGTCCATGCCAGTCCATGCCATTCCATGCCATTCCATGCCATTCCATGCCATTCCATGCCACTCAATGCGGTGCCATGCCGTGCCATGCCGGTGCCATGCCGTGCCATGCCGGTGCCATGACGTGCCATGCCGGTGCCATGCCGTGCCATGCCGGTGCCATGCCGTGCCATGCCGGTGCCATGACGTGCCATGCCGGTGCCATGCCGTGCCATGCCGTGCCATGCCGGTGCCATGCCGGTGCCATGCCGGTGCCATGCCATTCCATGCCATTCCATGCCAGTCCATGCCAGTCCATGCCATTCCATGCTATTCCATGCCACTCAATGCGGTGCCATGCGGTGCCATGCCATTCCATGCCATTCCATGCCATTCCATGCCATTCCATGCCATTCCATGCCATTCCATGCCATTCCATTCCATGCCATTCCATGCCATTCCATGCCATTCCATGCCATTCCATGCCATTCCATGCCATTCCATGCCATTCCATGCCATTCCATGCCATTCCATGCCATTCCATGCCATTCCATGCCATTCCATGCCATTCCATGCCATTCCATGCCATTCAATGCCATGCCATTCCATGCCATGCCGTGCCATGCCGTGCCATGCCGTGCCATGCCGTGCCATGCCGGTGCCATGCCGTGCCATGCCGGTGCCATGCCGTGCCATGCCGGTGCCATGCCGTGCCATGCCGGTGCCATGCCGTGCCATGCCGGTGCCATGCCGTGCCATGCCGGTGCCATGCCGTGCCATGCCGGTGCCCATGCCGTGCCATGCCGGTGCCATGCCGTGCCATGCCGGTGCCATGCCGTGCCATGCCGGTGCCATGCCGTGCCATGCCGGTGCCATGCCGTGCCATGCCGGTGCCATGCCGTGCCATGCCGGTGCCATGCCGTGCCATGCCGGTGCCATGCCGTGCCATGCCGGTGCCATGCCGTGCCATGCCGGTGCCATGCCGTGCCATGCCGGTGCCATGCCGTGCCATGCCGGTGCCATGCCGTGCCATGCCGGTGCCATGCCGGTGCCATGCCGTGCCATGCCGGTGCCATGCCGTGCCATGCCGTGCCATGCCGTGCCATGCCATTCCATGCCATTCCATGCCATTCCATGCCATTCCATGCCATTCCATGCCATTCCATGCCATTCCATGCCATTCCATGCCATTCCATGCCATTCCATGCCATTCCATGCCATTCCATGCCATTCCATGCCATTCCATGCCATTCCATGCCATTCCATGCCATTCCATGCCATTCCATGCCATTCCATGCCATTCCATGCCATTCCATGCCATTCCATGCCATTCCATGCCATTCCATGCCATTCCATGCCATTCCATGCCATTCCATGCCATTCCATGCCATTCCATGCCATTCCATGCCATTCCATGCCATTCCATGCCATTCCATGCCATTCCATGCCATTCCATGCCATTCCATGCCATTCCATGCCATTCCATGCCATTCCATGCCATTCCATGCCATTCCATGCCATTCCATGCCATTCCATGCCATTCCATGCCATTCCATGCCATTCCATGCCATTCCATGCCATTCCATGCCATTCCATGCCATTCCATGCCATTCCATGCCATTCCATGCCATTCCATGCCATTCCATGCCATTCCATGCCATTCCATGCCATTCCATGCCATTCCATGCCATTCCATGCCATTCCATGCCATTCCATGCCATTCCATGCCATTCCATGCCATTCCATGCCATTCCATGCCATTCCATGCCATTCCATGCCATTCCATGCCATTCCATGCCATTCCATGCCATTCCATGCCATTCCATGCCATTCCATGCCATTCCATGCCATTCCATGCCATTCCATGCCATTCCATGCCATTCCATGCCATTCCATGCCATTCCATGCCATTCCATGCCATTCCATGCCATTCCATGCCATTCCATGCCATTCCATGCCATTCCATGCCATTCCATGCCATTCCATGCCATTCCATGCCATTCCATGCCATTCCATGCCATTCCATGCCATTCCATGCCATTCCATGCCATTCCATGCCATTCCATGCCATTCCATGCCATTCCATGCCATTCCATGCCATTCCATGCCATTCCATGCCATTCCATGCCATTCCATGCCATTCCATGCCATTCCATGCCATTCCATGCCATTCCATGCCATTCCATGCCATTCCATGCCATTCCATGCCATTCCATGCCATTCCATGCCATTCCATGCCATTCCATGCCATTCCATGCCATTCCATGCCATTCCATGCCATTCCATGCCATTCCATGCCATTCCATGCCATTCCATGCCATTCCATGCCATTCCATGCCATTCCATGCCATTCCATGCCATTCCATGCCATTCCATGCCATTCCATGCCGTGCCATGCCGTGCCATGACGTGCCATGCCGGTGCCATGCCGTGCCATGCCGTGCCATGCCGTGCCATGCCGGTGCCATGCCGGTGCCATGCCGGTGCCATGCCGTGCCATGCCGGTGCCATGCCGTGCCATGCCGTGCCATGCCGTGCCATGCCGGTGCCATGCCGTGCCATGACGTGCCATGCCGGTGCCATGCCGTGCCATGCCGTGCCATGCCGGTGCCATGCCGGTGCCATGCCGGTGCCATGCCGGTGCCATGCCGTGCCATGCCGTGCCATGCCATTCCATGCCATTCCATGCCAGTCCATGCCAGTCCATGCCATTTCATGCCATTCCATGCCACTCAATGCGGTGCCATGCCGTGCCATGCCGGTGCCATGCCGTGCCATGACGTGCCATGCCGGTGCCATGCCGTGCCATGCCGTGCCATGCCGGTGCCATGCCGGTGCCATGCCGGTGCCATGCCGTGCCATGCCGGTGCCATGCCGTGCCATGCCGTGCCATGCCGGTGCCATGCCGTGCCATGCCGGTGCCATGCCGTGCCATGCCGGTGCCATGCCGTGCCATGCCGGTGCCATGCCGTGCCATGCCGTGCCATGCCGGTGCCATGCCGTGCCATGCCGTGCCATGCCGGTGCCATGCCGTGCCATGCCGTGCCATGCCGTGCCATGCGGTGCCATGCCATTCCATGCCATTCCATGCCATTCCATGCCATTCCATGCCATTCCATGTCATTCCATGCCATTCCATGCCATTCCATGCCATTCCATGCCATTCCATGCCATTCCATGCCATTCCATGCCATTCCATGCCATTCCATGCCATTCCATGCCATTCCATGCCATTCCATGCCATTCCATGCCATTCCATGCCATTCCATGCCATTCCATGCCATTCCATGCCATTCCATGCCATTCCATGCCATTCCATGCCATTCCATGCCATTCCATGCCATTCCATGCCATTCCATGCCATTCCATGCCAGTCCATGCCAGTCCATGCCATTCCATGCCATTCCATGCCATTCCATGCCACTCAATGCGGTGCCATGCCGTGCCATGCCGTGCCATGCCGTGCCATGCCGGTGCATGCCGTGCCATGCCGTGCCATGCCGGTGCCATGCCGGTGCCATGCCGGTGCCATGCCATTCCATGCCATTCCATGCCAGTCCATGCCATTCCATGCCATTCCATGCCACTCAATGCGGTGCCATGCCGTGCCATGCCGTGCCATGCCGTGCTATGCCGTGCCATGCCGTGCCATGCCGTGCCATGCGGTGCCATGCCCTTCCATGCCATTCCATGCCATTCCATGCCATTCCATGCCATTCCATGCCATTCCATGCCATTCCATGCCATTCCATGCCATTCCATGCCATTCCATGCCATTCCATGCCATTCCATGCCATTCCATGCCATTCCATGCCATTCCATGCCATTCCATGCCATTCCATGCCATTCCATGCCATTCCATGCCATTCCATGCCATTCCATGCCATTCCATGCCATTCCATGCCATTCCATGCCATTCCATGCCATTCCATGCCATTCCATGCCATTCCATGCCATTCCATGCCATTCCATGCCATTCCATGCCATTCCATGCCGGTGCCATGCCGTGCCATGCCGTGCCATGCCGTGCCATGCCGTGCCATGCGGTGCCATGCCATTCCATGCGGTGCCATGCCATTCCATGCCATTCCATGTCATTCCATGCCATTCCATGTCATTCCATGCCATTCCATGCCATTCCATGTCATTCCATGCCATTCCATGCCATTCCATGCCATTCCATACCATTCCATGCCATTCCATGCCATTCCAAGCCATTCCATGCCATTCCATGCCATTCCATGCCATTCAATGCCATTCCATGCCATTCCATGCCATTCCATGCCATTCCATGCCATTCCATGCCATTCCATGCCATTCCATGCCATTCCATGCCATTCCATGCCATTCCATGCCATTCCATGCCATTCCATGCCATTCCATGCCATTCCATGCCATTCCATGCCATTCCATGCCATTCCATGCCATTCCATGCCATTCCATGCCATTCCATGCCATTCCATGCCATTCCATGCCATTCCATGCCATTCCATGCCATTCCATGCCATTCCATGCCATTCCATGCCATTCCATGCCATTCCATGCCATTCCATGCCATTCCATGCCATTCCATGCCATTCCATGCCATTCCATGCCATTCCATGCCATTCCATGCCATTCCATGCCATTCCATGCCATTCCATGCCATTCCATGCCATTCCATGCCATTCCATGCCATTCCATGCCATTCCATGCCATTCCATGCCATTCCATGCCATTCCATGCCATTCCATGCCATTCCATGCCATTCCATGCCATTCCATGCCATTCCATGCCATTCCATGCCATTCCATGCCATTCCATGCCATTCCATGCCATTCCATGCCAGTCCATGCCAGTCCATGCCATTCCATGCCATTCCATGCCATTCCATGCCATTCCATGCCACTCAATGCGGTGCCATGCCGTGCCATGCCGGTGCCATGCCGGTGCCATGCCGTGCCATGCCGGTGCCATGCCGTGCCATGCCGTGCCATGCCGGTGCCATGCCGTGCCATGCCGGTGCCATGCCGTGCCATGCCGGTGCCATGACGTGCCATGCCGGTGCCATGCCGTGCCATGCCGGTGCCATGCCGTGCCATGCCGGTGCCATGACGTGCCATGCCGGTGCCATGCCGTGCCATGCCGTGCCATGCCGGTGCCATGCCGGTGCCATGCCGGTGCCATGCCATTCCATGCCATTCCATGCCAGTCCATGCCAGTCCATGCCATTCCATGCTATTCCATGCCACTCAATGCGGTGCCATGCGGTGCCATGCCATTCCATGCCATTCCATGCCATTCCATGCCATTCCATGCCATTCCATGCCATTCCATGCCATTCCATGCCATTCCATGCCATTCCATGCCATTCCATGCCATTCCATGCCATTCCATGCCATTCCATGCCATTCCATGCCATTCCATGCCATTCCATGCCATTCCATGCCATTCCATGCCATTCCATGCCATTCCATGCCATTCCATGCCATTCCATGCCATTCCATGCCATTCCATGCCATTCCATGCCATTCCATGCCATTCCATGCCATTCCATGCCATTCCATGCCATTCCATGCCATTCCATGCCATTCCATGCCATTCCATGCCATTCCATGCCATTCCATGCCATTCCATGCCATTCCATGCCATTCCATGCCATTCCATGCCATTCCATGCCATTCCATGCCATTCCATGCCATTCCATGCCATTCCATGCCATTCCATGCCATTCCATGCCATTCCATGCCATTCCATGCCATTCCATGCCATTCCATGCCATTCCATGCCATTCCATGCCATTCCATGCCATTCCATGCCATTCCATGCCATTCCATGCCATTCCATGCCATTCCATGCCATTCCATGCCATTCCATGCCATTCCATGCCATTCCATGCCATTCCATGCCATTCCATGCCATTCCATGCCATTCCATGCCATTCCATGCCATTCCATGCCATTCCATGCCATTCCATGCCATTCCATGCCATTCCATGCCATTCCATGCCATTCCATGCCATTCCATGCCATTCCATGCCATTCCATGCCATTCCATGCCATTCCATGCCATTCCATGCCATTCCATGCCATTCCATGCCATTCCATGCCATTCCATGCCATTCCATGCCATTCCATGCCATTCCATGCCATTCCATGCCATTCCATGCCATTCCATGCCATTCCATGCCATTCCATGCCATTCCATGCCATTCCATGCCATTCCATGCCATTCCATGCCATTCCATGCCATTCCATGCCATTCCATGCCATTCCATGCCATTCCATGCCATTCCATGCCATTCCATGCCATTCCATGCCATTCCATGCCATTCCATGCCATTCCATGCCATTCCATGCCATTCCATGCCATTCCATGCCATTCCATGCCATTCCATGCCATTCCATGCCATTCCATGCCATTCCATGCCATTCCATGCCATTCCATGCCATTCCATGCCATTCCATGCCATTCCATGCCATTCCATGCCATTCCATGCCATTCCATGCCATTCCATGCCATTCCATGCCATTCCATGCCATTCCATGCCATTCCATGCCATTCCATGCCATTCCATGCCATTCCATGCCATTCCATGCCATTCCATGCCATTCCATGCCATTCCATGCCATTCCATGCCATTCCATGCCATTCCATGCCAGTCCATGCCGTGCCATGCCGTGCCATGCCGGTGCCATGCCGTGCCATGACGTGCCATGCCGGTGCCATGCCGTGCCATGCCGTGCCATGCCGTGCCATGCCGGTGCCATGCCGGTGCCATGCCGGTGCCATGCCGTGCCATGCCGGTGCCATGCCGTGCCATGCCGTGCCATGCCGGTGCCATGCCGTGCCATGACGTGCCATGCCGGTGCCATGCCGTGCCATGCCGTGCCATGCCGGTGCCATGCCGGTGCCATGCCGGTGCCATGCCGGTGCCATGCCGTGCCATGCCGTGCCATGCCATTCCATGCCATTCCATGCCAGTCCATGCCAGTCCATGCCATTTCATGCCATTCCATGCCACTCAATGCGGTGCCATGCCGTGCCATGCCGGTGCCATGCCGTGCCATGACGTGCCATGCCGGTGCCATGCCGTGCCATGCCGTGCCATGCCGGTGCCATGCCGTGCCATGCCGGTGCCATGCCGTGCCATGCCGGTGCCATGCCGTGCCATGCCGGTGCCATGCCGTGCCATGCCGGTGCCATGCCGTGCCATGCCGGTGCCATGCCGTGCCATGCCGGTGCCATGCCGGTGCCATGCCGTGCCATGCCGGTGCCATGCCGGTGCCATGCCGTGCCATGCCGGTGCCATGCCGTGCCATGCCGGTGCCATGCCGTGCTATGCCGTGCCATGCCGGTGCCATGCCGTGCCATGCCGGTGCCATGCCGTGCCATGCCGTGCCATGCCATGCCGTGCCATGCCATGCCGTGCCATGCGGTGCCATGCCATTCCATGCCATTCCATGCCATTCCATGTCACTCCATGCCATTCCATGCCATTCCATGCCATTCCATGCCATTCCATGCCATTCCATGCCATTCCATGCCATTCCATGCCATTCCATGCCATTCCATGCCATTCCATGCCATTCCATGCCATTCCATGCCATTCCATGCCATTCCATGCCATTCCATGCCATTCCATGCCATTCCATGCCATTCCATGCCATTCCATGCCATTCCATGCCATTCCATGCCATTCCATGCCATTCCATGCCATTCCATGCCATTCCATGCCATTCCATGCCATTCCATGCCATTCCATGCCATTCAATGCCGTGCCATGCCGTGCCATGCCGGTGCCATGCCGTGCCATGCCGGTGCCATGCCGGTGCAATGCCGTGCCATGCCGGTGCCATGCCGTGCCATGCCGGTGCCATGCCGGTGCCATGCCGTGCCATGCCGGTGCCATGCCGTGCCATGCCGGTGCCATGCCGTGCCATGCCGTGCCATGCCGTGCCATGCCGTGCCATGCCGTGCCATGCCGTGCCATGCCGTGCCATGCCGTGCCATGCCGTGCCATGCCGTGCCATGCCGTGCCATGCCGTGCCATGCCGTGCCATGCCGTGCCATGCCGTGCCATGCCGTGCCATGCCGTGCCATGCCGTGCCATGCCGTGCCATGCCGTGCCATGCCGTGCCATGCCGTGCCATGCCGTGCCATGCCGTGCCATGCCGTGCCATGCCGTGCCATGCCGTGCCATGCCGTGCCATGCCGTGCCATGCCGTGCCATGCCGTGCCATGCCGTGCCATGCCGTGCCATGCGGTGCCATGCCATTCCATGCCATTCCATGCCATTCCATGCCATTCAATGCCGTGCCATGCCGTGCCATGCCGGTGCCATGCCGTGCCATGCCGGTGCCATGCCGTGCCATGCCGGTGCCATGCCGTGCCATGCCGGTGCCATGCCGTGCCATGCCGTGCCATGCCGGTGCCATGCCGAGCCATGCCGGTGCCATGCCGTGCCATGCCGTGCCATGCCGTGCCATGCGGTGCCATGCCATTCCATGTCATTCCATGACATTCCATGCCATTCCATGCCATTCCATGCCATTCCATGCCATTCCATGCCATTCCATGCCATTCCATGCCATTCCATGCCATTCCATGCCATTCCATGCCATTCCATGCCATTCCATGCCATTCCATGCCATTCCATGCCATTCCATGCCATTCCATGCCATTCCATGCCATTCCATGCCATTCCATGCCATTCCATGCCATTCCATGCCATTCCATGCCATTCCATGCCATTCCATGCCATTCCATGCCATTCCATGCCATTCCATGCCATTCCATGCCATTCCATGCCATTCCATGCCATTCCATGCCATTCCATGCCATTCCATGCCATTCCATGCCATTCCATGCCATTCCATGCCATTCCATGCCATTCCATGCCATTCCATGCCATTCCATGCCATTCCATGCCATTCCATGCCATTCCATGCCATTCCATGCCATTCCATGCCGTGCCATGCCGGTGCCATGCCGTGCCATGCCGGTGCCATGCCGTGCCATGCCGGTGCCATGCCGTGCCATGCCGGTGCCATGCCGTGCCATGCCGGTGCCATGCCGTGCCATGCCGGTGCCATGCCGTGCCATGCCGGTGCCATGTCGTGCCATGCCGGTGCCATGCCATTCCATGCCATTCCATGCCATTCCATGCCATTCCATGCCATTCCATGCCATTCCATGCCATTCCATGCCATTCCATGCCATTCCATGCCATTCCATGCCGTGCCATGCCGGTGCCATGCCGTGCCATGCCGGTGCCATGCCGTGCCATGCCGGTGCCATGCCGTGCCATGCCGGTGCCATGCCGTGCCATGCCGTGCCATGCCGGTGCCATGCCGTGCCATGCCGGTGCCATGCCGGTGCCATGCCGTGCCATGCCGGTGCCATGCCGTGCCATGCCGTGCCATGCCGTGCCATGCGGTGCCATGCCATTCCATGCCATTCCATGCCATTCCATGCCATTCCATGCCATTCCATGCCATTCCATGCCATTCCATGCCATTCCATGCCATTCCATGCCATTCCATGCCATTCCATGCCATTCCATGCCATTCCATGCCATTCCATGCCATTCCATGCCATTCCATGCCATTCCATGCCATTCCATGCCATTCCATGCCATTCCATGCCATTCCATGCCGTGCCATGCCGGTGCCATGCCGTGCCATGCCGGTGCCATGCCGTGCCATGCCGGTGCCATGCCGTGCCATGCCGGTGCCATGCCGTGCCATGCCGGTGCCATGCCGTGCCATGCCGGTGCCATGCCGTGCCATGCCGGTGCCATGTCGTGCCATGCCGGTGCCATGCCATTCCATGCCATTCCATGCCATTCCATGCCATTCCATGCCATTCCATGCCATTCCATGCCATTCCATGCCATTCCATGCCATTCCATGCCATTCCATGCCGTGCCATGCCGGTGCCATGCCGTGCCATGCCGTGCCATGCCGTGCCATGCGGTGCCATGCCCTTCCATGCCATTCCATGCCATTCCATGCCATTCCATGCCATTCCATGCCATTCCATGCCATTCCATGCCATTCCATGCCATTCCATGCCATTCCATGCCATTCCATGCCATTCCATGCCGGTGCCATGCCGTGCCATGCCGGTGCCATGCCGTGCCATGCCGGTGCCATGCCGTGCCATGCCGGTGCCATGCCGTGCCATGCCGTGCCATGCCGGTGCCATGCCGTGCCATGCCGGTGCCATGCCGTGCCATGCCGTGCCATGCCGGTGCCATGCCGTGCCATGCCGTGCCATGCGGTGCCATGCCATTCCATGCGGTGCCATGCCATTCCATGCCATTCCATGTCATTCCATGCCATTCCATGTCATTCCATGCCATTCCATGCCATTCCATGTCATTCCATGCCATTCCATGCCATTCCATGCCATTCCATACCATTCCATGCCATTCCATGCCATTCCAAGCCATTCCATGCCATTCCATGCCATTCCATGCCATTCCATGCCATTCCATGCCATTCCATGCCATTCCATGCCATTCCATGCCATTCCATGCCATTCCATGCCATTCCATGCCATTCCATGCCATTCCATGCCATTCCATGCCATTCCATGCCATTCCATGCCATTCCATGCCATTCCATGCCATTCCATGCCATTCCATGCCATTCCATGCCATTCCATGCCATTCCATGCCATTCCATGCCATTCCATGCCATTCCATGCCAGTCCATGCCAGTCCATGCCATTCCATGCCATTCCATGCCATTCCATGCCACTCAATGCGGTGCCATGCCGTGCCATGCCGTGCCATGCCGTGCCATGCCGGTGCCATGCCGGTGCCATGCCGGTGCCATGCCATTCCATGCCATTCCATGCCAGTCCATGCCATTCCATGCCATTCCATGCCACTCAATGCGGTGCCATGCCGTGCCATGCCGTGCCATGCCGTGCTATGCCGTGCCATGCCGTGCCATGCCGTGCCATGCGGTGCCATGCCCTTCCATGCCATTCCATGCCATTCCATGCCATTCCATGCCATTCCATGCCATTCCATGCCATTCCATGCCATTCCATGCCATTCCATGCCATTCCATGCCATTCCATGCCATTCCATGCCATTCCATGCCATTCCATGCCATTCCATGCCATTCCATGCCATTCCATGCCATTCCATGCCATTCCATGCCATTCCATGCCATTCCATGCCATTCCATGCCATTCCATGCCATTCCATGCCATTCCATGCCATTCCATGCCGGTGCCATGCCGTGCCATGCCGGTGCCATGCCGTGCCATGCCGGTGCCATGCCGTGCCATGCCGGTGCCATGCCGTGCCATGCCGGTGCCATGCCATTCCATGCCGTGCCATGCCGGTGCCATGCCGTGCCATGCCGGTGCCATGCCGTGCCATGCCGGTGCCATGCCGTGCCATGCCGGTGCCATGCCGTGCCATGCCGGTGCCATGCCGTGCCATGCCGTGCCATGCCGGTGCCATGCCGTGCCATGCCGGTGCCATGCCGTGCCATGCCGGTGCCATGCCGTGCCATGCCGGTGCCATGCCGTGCCATGCCGGTGCCATGCCGTGCCATGCCGGTGCCATGCCGTGCCATGCCGGTGCCATGCCGTGCCATGCCGGTGCCATGTCGTGCCATGCCGGTGCCATGCCATTCCATGCCATTCCATGCCATTCCATGCCATTCCATGCCATTCCATGCCATTCCATGCCATTCCATGCCATTCCATGCCATTCCATGCCATTCCATGCCATTCCATGCCATTCCATGCCATTCCATGCCATTCCATGCCATTCCATGCCATTCCATGCCATTCCATGCCATTCCATGCCGTGCCATGCCGGTGCCATGCCGTGCCATGCCGGTGCCATGCCGTGCCATGCCGGTGCCATGCCGTGCCATGCCGGTGCCATGCCGTGCCATGCCGGTGCCATGCCGTGCCATGCCGTGCCATGCCGGTGCCATGCCGTGCCATGCCGGTGCCATGCCGTGCCATGCCGTGCCATGCCGGTGCCATGCCGTGCCATGCCGTGCCATGCCGTGCCATGCCGTGCCATGCCGTGCCATGCCGGTGCCATGCCGTGCCATGCCGGTGCCATTCCGTGCCATGCCGGTGCCATGCCGGTGCCATGCCGTGCCATGCCGGTGCCATGCCGTGCCATGCCGTGCCATGCCGGTGCCATGCCGGTGCCATGCCGGTGCCATGCCGTGCCATGCCGGTGCCATGCCGTGCCATGCCGTGCCATGCCGGTGCCATGCCGTGCCATGCCGGTGCCATGCCGGTGCCATGCCGTGCCATGCCGGTGCCATGCCGTGCCATGCCGTGCCATGCCGTGCCATGCGGTGCCATGCCATTCCATGCCATTCCATGCCATTCCATGCCATTCCATGCCATTCCATGCCATTCCATGCCATTCCATGCCATTCCATGCCATTCCATGCCATTCCATGCCATTCCATGCCATTCCATGCCATTCCATGCCATTCCATGCCATTCCATGCCATTCCATGCCATTCCATGCCATTCCATGCCATTCCATGCCATTCCATGCCATTCCATGCCATTCCATGCCATTCCATGCCATTCCATGCCATTCCATGCCATTCCATGCCATTCCATGCCATTCCATGCCATTCCATGCCATTCCATGCCATTCCATGCCATTCCATGCCATTCCATGCCATTCCATGCCATTCCATGCCATTCCATGCCATTCCATGCCATTCCATGCCATTCCATGCCATTCCATGCCAGTCCATGCCAGTCCATGCCATTCCATGCCATTCCATGCCATTCCATGCCATTCCATGCCATTCCATGCCACTCAATGCGGTGCCATGCCGTGCCATGCCGGTGCCATGCCGGTGCCATGCCGGTGCCATGCCGGTGCCATGCCATTCCATGCCATTCCATGCCAGTCCATGCCAGTCCATGCCATTCCATGCCATTCCATGCCACTCAATGCGGTGCCATGCCGTGCCATGCCGTGCCATGCCGTGCTATGCCGTGCCATGCCGTGCCATGCCGTGCCATGCGGTGCCATGCCCTTCCATGCCATTCCATGCCATTCCATGCCATTCCATGCCATTCCATGCCATTCCATGCCATTCCATGCCATTCCATGCCATTCCATGCCATTCCATGCCATTCCATGCCATTCCATGCCATTCCATGCCATTCCATGCCATTCCATGCCATTCCATGCCATTCCATGCCATTCCATGCCATTCCATGCCATTCCATGCCATTCCATGCCATTCCATGCCGTGCCATGCCGGTGCCATGCCGTGCCATGCCGGTGCCATGCCGTGCCATGCCGGTGCCATGCCGTGCCATGCCGGTGCCATGCCGTGCCATGCCGGTGCCATGCCGTGCCATGCCGGTGCCATGCCGTGCCATGCCGGTGCCATGCCGTGCCATGCCGGTGCCATGCCGTGCCATGCCGGTGCCATGCCGTGCCATGCCGGTGCCATGCCGTGCCATGCCGGTGCCATGCCGTGCCATGCCGTGCCATGCCGGTGCCATGCCGTGCCATGCCGGTGCCATGCCGTGCCATGCCGTGCCATGCCGTGCCATGCGGTGCCATGCCATTCCATGCCATTCCATGCCATTCCATGCCATTCCATGCCATTCCATGCCATTCCATGCCATTCCATGCCATTCCATGCCATTCCATGCCATTCCATGCCATTCCATGCCATTCCATGCCATTCCATGCCATTCCATGCCATTCCATGCCATTCCATGCCATTCCATGCCATTCCATGCCATTCCATGCCATTCCATGCCATTCCATGCCATTCCATGCCATTCCATGCCATTCCATGCCATTCCATGCCATTCCATGCCATTCCATGCCATTCCATGCCATTCCATGCCATTCCATGCCATTCCATGCCATTCCATGCCATTCCATGCCATTCCATGCCATTCCATGCCATTCCATGCCATTCCATGCCATTCCATGCCATTCCATGCCATTCCATGCCATTCCATGCCATTCCATGCCATTCCATGCCATTCCATGCCATTCCATGCCATTCCATGCCATTCCATGGCATTCCATGCCATTCCATGCCATTCCATGCCATTCCATGCCATTCCATGCCATTCCATGCCATTCCATGCCATTCCATGCCATTCCATGCTATTCCATGCCATTCCATGCCATTCCATGCCATTCCATGCCACTCAATGCGGTGCCATGCCGTGCCATGCCGTGCTATGCCGTGCCATGCCGTGCCATGCCGTGCCATGCGGTGCCATGCCCTTCCATGCCATTCCATGCCATTCCATGCCATTCCATGCCATTCCATGCCATTCCATGCCATTCCAAGCCATTCCATGCCATTCCATGCCATTCCATGCCATTCCATGCCATTCCATGCCATTCCATGCCATTCCATGCCATTCCATGCCATTCCATGCCATTCCATGCCATTCCATGCCATTCCATGCCATTCCATGCCATTCCATGCCATTCCATGCCGTGCCATGCCGGTGCCATGCCGTGCCATGCCGGTGCCATGCCGTGCCATGCCGGTGCCATGCCGTGCCATGCCGGTGCCATGCCGTGCCATGCCGGTGCCATGCCGTGCCATGCCGGTGCCATGCCGTGCCATGCCGGTGCCATGCCGTGCCATGCCGGTGCCATGCCGTGCCATGCCGGTGCCATGCCGTGCCATGCCGTGCCATGCCGGTGCCATGCCGTGCCATGCCGGTGCCATGCCGTGCCATGCCGTGCCATGCCGTGCCATGCGGTGCCATGCCATTCCATGCCATTCCATGCCATTCCATGCCATTCCATGCCATTCCATGCCATTCCATGCCATTCCATGCCATTCCATGCCATTCCATGCCATTCCATGCCATTCCATGCCATTCCATGCCATTCCATGCCATTCCATGCCATTCCATGCCATTCCATGCCATTCCATGCCATTCCATGCCATTCCATGCCATTCCATGCCATTCCATGCCATTCCATGCCATTCCATGCCATTCCATGCCATTCCATGCCATTCCATGCCATTCCATGCCATTCCATGCCATTCCATGCCATTCCATGCCATTCCATGCCATTCCATGCCATTCCATGCCATTCCATGCCATTCCATGCCATTCCATGCCATTCCATGCCATTCCATGCCATTCCATGCCATTCCATGCCATTCCATGCCATTCCATGCTATTCCATGCCATTCCATGCCATTCCATGCCATTCCATGCCATTCCATGCCATTCCATGCCATTCCATGCCATTCCATGCCATTCCATGCCATTCCATGCCATTCCATGCCATTCCATGCCATTCCATGCCAGTCCATGCCAGTCCATGCCATTCCATGCCATTCCATGCCATTCCATGCCATTCCATGCCATTCCATGCCAGTCCATGCCAGTCCATGCCATTCCATGCCATTCCATGCCACTCAATGCGGTGCCATGCCGTGCCATGCCGTGCCATGCCGTGCCATGCCGGTGCCATGCCGGTGCCATGCCGGTGCCATGCCATTCCATGCCATTCCATGCCAGTCCATGCCAGTCCATGCCATTCCATGCCATTCCATGCCAGTCCATGCCAGTCCATGCCATTCCATGCCATTCCATGCCACTCAATGCGGTGCCATGCCGTGCCATGCCGTGCCATGCCGTGCTATGCCGTGCCATGCCGTGCCATGCCGTGCCATGCGGTGCCATGCCATTCCATGCCATTCCATGCCATTCCATGCCAGTCCATGCCAGTCCATGCCATTCCATGCCATTCCATGCCATTCCATGCCATTCCATGCCACTCAATGCGGTGCCATGCCGTGCCATGCCGGTGCCATGCCGGTGCCATGCCGTGCCATGCCGGTGCCATGACGTGCCATGCCGTGCCATGCCGGTGCCATGCCGTGCCATGCCGGTGCCATGCCGTGCCATGCCGGTGCCATGACGTGCCATGCCGGTGCCATGCCGTGCCATGCCGGTGCCATGCCGTGCCATGCCGGTGCCATGACGTGCCATGCCGGTGCCATGCCGTGCCATGCCGTGCCATGCCGGTGCCATGCCGGTGCCATGCCGGTGCCATGCCATTCCATGCCATTCCATGCCAGTCCATGCCAGTCCATGCCATTCCATGCTATTCCATGCCACTCAATGCGGTGCCATGCGGTGCCATGCCATTCCATGCCATTCCATGCCATTCCATGCCCTTCCATGCCATTCCATGCCATTCCATGCCATTCCATGCCATTCCATGCCATTCCATGCCATTCCATGCCATTCCATGCCATTCCATGCCATTCCATGCCATTCCATGCCATTCCATGCCATTCCATGCCATTCCATGCCATTCCATGCCATTCCATGCCATTCAATGCCGTGCCATGCCGTGCCATGCCGTGCCATGCCGTGCCATGCCGTGCCATGCCGTGCCATGCCGTGCCATGCCGTGCCATGCCGTGCCATGCCGTGCCATGCCGTGCCATGCCGTGCCATGCCGTGCCATGCCGTGCCATGCCGTGCCATGCCGTGCCATGCCGGTGCCATGCCGTGCCATGCCGGTGCCATGCCGTGCCATGCCGGTGCCATGCCGTGCCATGCCGGTGCCATGCCGTGCCATGCCGGTGCCATGCCGTGCCATGCCGGTGCCATGCCGTGCCATGCCGGTGCCATGCCGTGCCATGCCGGTGCCATGCCGTGCCATGCCGGTGCCATGCCGGTGCCATGCCGTGCCATGCCGGTGCCATGCCGTGCCATGCCGGTGCCATGCCGTGCTATGCCGTGCCATGCCGGTGCCATGCCGTGCCATGCCGGTGCCATGCCGTGCCATGCCGTGCCATGCCATGCCGTGCCATGCGGTGCCATGCCATTCCATGCCATTCCATGCCATTCCATGCCATTCCATGCCATTCCATGTCATTCCATGCCATTCCATGCCATTCCATGCCATTCCATGCCATTCCATGCCATTCCATGCCATTCCATGCCATTCCATGCCATTCCATGCCATTCCATGCCATTCCATGCCATTCCATGCCATTCCATGCCATTCCATGCCATTCCATGCCATTCCATGCCATTCAATGCCGTGCCATGCCGTGCCATGCCGGTGCCATGCCGTGCCATGCCGGTGCCATGCCGGTGCCATGCCGTGCCATGCCGGTGCCATGCCGTGCCATGCCGGTGCCATGCCGGTGCCATGCCGTGCCATGCCGGTGCCATGCCGTGCCATGCCGGTGCCATGCCGTGCCATGCCGGTGCCATGCCGTGCCATGCCGTGCCATGCCGTGTCATGCCGTGCCATGCCGTGCCATGCCGTGCCATGCCAGTCCATGCCATTCCATGCCATTCCATGCCACTCAATGCGGTGCCATGCCGTGCCATGCCGTGCCATGCCGTGCCATGCCGTGCCATGCCGTGCTATGCCGTGCCATGCCGTGCCATGCCGTGCCATGCGGTGCCATGCCCTTCCATGCCATTCCATGCCATTCCATGCCATTCCATGCCATTCCATGCCATTCCATGCCATTCCATGCCATTCCATGCCATTCCATGCCATTCCATGCCATTCCATGCCATTCCATGCCGTGCCATGCCGGTGCCATGCCGTGCCATGCCGGTGCCATGCCGTGCCATGCCGGTGCCATGCCGTGCCATGCCGGTGCCATGCCGTGCCATGCCGGTGCCATGCCGTGCCATGCCGGTGCCATGACGTGCCATGCCGGTGCCATGCCGTGCCATGCCGTGCCATGCCGGTGCCATGCCGGTGCCATGCCGGTGCCATGCCATTCCATGCCATTCCATGCCAGTCCATGCCAGTCCATGCCATTCCATGCTATTCCATGCCACTCAATGCGGTGCCATGCGGTGCCATGCCATTCCATGCCATTCCATGCCATTCCATGCCCTTCCATGCCATTCCATGCCATTCCATGCCATTCCATGCCATTCCATGCCATTCCATGCCATTCCATGCCATTCCATGCCATTCCATGCCATTCCATGCCATTCCATGCCATTCCATGCCATTCCATGCCATTCCATGCCATTCCATGCCATTCCATGCCATTCCATGCCATTCAATGCCGTGCCATGCCGTGCCATGCCGTGCCATGCCGTGCCATGCCGTGCCATGCCGTGCCATGCCGTGCCATGCCGGTGCCATGCCGTGCCATGCCGGTGCCATGCCGTGCCATGCCGGTGCCATGCCGTGCCATGCCGGTGCCATGCCGTGCCATGCCGGTGCCATGCCGTGCCATGCCGGTGCCATGCCGTGCCATGCCGGTGCCATGCCGTGCCATGCCGGTGCCATGCCGTGCCATGCCGGTGCCATGCCGGTGCCATGCCGTGCCATGCCGGTGCCATGCCGTGCCATGCCGGTGCCATGCCGTGCCATGCCGGTGCCATGCCGTGCTATGCCGTGCCATGCCGGTGCCATGCCGTGCCATGCCGGTGCCATGCCGTGCCATGCCGTGCCATGCCATGCCGTGCCATGCGGTGCCATGCCATTCCATGCCATTCCATGCCATTCCATGCCATTCCATGCCATTCCATGTCATTCCATGCCATTCCATGCCATTCCATGCCATTCCATGCCATTCCATGCCATTCCATGCCATTCCATGCCATTCCATGCCATTCCATGCCATTCCATGCCATTCCATGCCATTCCATGCCATTCCATGCCATTCCATGCCATTCCATGCCATTCCATGCCATTCAATGCCGTGCCATGCCGTGCCATGCCGGTGCCATGCCGTGCCATGCCGGTGCCATGCCGGTGCCATGCCGTGCCATGCCGGTGCCATGCCGTGCCATGCCGGTGCCATGCCGGTGCCATGCCGTGCCATGCCGGTGCCATGCCGTGCCATGCCGGTGCCATGCCGTGCCATGCCGGTGCCATGCCGTGCCATGCCGTGCCATGCCGTGTCATGCCGTGCCATGCCGTGCCATGCCGTGCCATGCCAGTCCATGCCATTCCATGCCATTCCATGCCACTCAATGCGGTGCCATGCCGTGCCATGCCGTGCCATGCCGTGCCATGCCGTGCCATGCCGTGCTATGCCGTGCCATGCCGTGCCATGCCGTGCCATGCGGTGCCATGCCCTTCCATGCCATTCCATGCCATTCCATGCCATTCCATGCCATTCCATGCCATTCCATGCCATTCCATGCCATTCCATGCCATTCCATGCCATTCCATGCCATTCCATGCCATTCCATGCCATTCCATGCCGTGCCATGCCGGTGCCATGCCGTGCCATGCCGGTGCCATGCCGTGCCATGCCGGTGCCATGCCGTGCCATGCCGGTGCCATGCCGTGCCATGCCGGTGCCATGCCGTGCCATGCCGGTGCCATGCCGTGCCATGCCGGTGCCATGCCGTGCCATGCCGGTGCCATGCCGTGCCATGCCGTGCCATGCCGGTGCCATGCCGTGCCATGCCGGTGCCATGCCGTGCCATGCCGTGCCATGCCGGTGCCATGCCGTGCCATGCCGTGCCATGCCGTGCCATGCCGTGCCATGCCGTGCCATGCCGTGCCATGCCGTGCCATGCCGGTGCCATGCCGTGCCATGCCGGTGCCATTCCGTGCCATGCCGGTGCCATGCCGGTGCCATGCCGTGCCATGCCGGTGCCATGCCGTGCCATGCCGTGCCATGCCGGTGCCATGCCGGTGCCATGCCGGTGCCATGCCGTGCCATGCCGGTGCCATGCCGTGCCATGCCGTGCCATGCCGGTGCCATGCCGTGCCATGCCGGTGCCATGCCGGTGCCATGCCGTGCCATGCCGGTGCCATGCCGTGCCATGCCGTGCCATGCCGTGCCATGCGGTGCCATGCCATTCCATGCCATTCCATGCCATTCCATGCCATTCCATGCCATTCCATGCCATTCCATGCCATTCCATGCCATTCCATGCCATTCCATGCCATTCCATGCCATTCCATGCCATTCCATGCCATTCCATGCCATTCCATGCCATTCCATGCCATTCCATGCCATTCCATGCCATTCCATGCCATTCCATGCCATTCCATGCCATTCCATGCCATTCCATGCCATTCCATGCCATTCCATGCCATTCCATGCCATTCCATGCCATTCCATGCCATTCCATGCCATTCCATGCCATTCCATGCCATTCCATGCCATTCCATGCCATTCCATGCCATTCCATGCCATTCCATGCCATTCCATGCCATTCCATGCCATTCCATGCCATTCCATGCCATTCCATGCCATTCCATGCCATTCCATGCCATTCCATGCCATTCCATGCCATTCCATGCCAGTCCATGCCAGTCCATGCCATTCCATGCCATTCCATGCCATTCCATGCCATTCCATGCCACTCAATGCGGTGCCATGCCGTGCCATGCCGGTGCCATGCCGGTGCCATGCCGGTGCCATGCCATTCCATGCCATTCCATGCCAGTCCATGCCAGTCCATGCCATTCCATGCCATTCCATGCCACTCAATGCGGTGCCATGCCGTGCCATGCCGTGCCATGCCGTGCTATGCCGTGCCATGCCGTGCCATGCCGTGCCATGCGGTGCCATGCCCTTCCATGCCATTCCATGCCATTCCATGCCATTCCATGCCATTCCATGCCATTCCATGCCATTCCATGCCATTCCATGCCATTCCATGCCATTCCATGCCATTCCATGCCGTGCCATGCCGGTGCCATGCCGTGCCATGCCGGTGCCATGCCGTGCCATGCCGGTGCCATGCCGTGCCATGCCGGTGCCATGCCGTGCCATGCCGGTGCCATGCCGTGCCATGCCGGTGCCATGCCGTGCCATGCCGGTGCCATGCCGTGCCATGCCGGTGCCATGCCGTGCCATGCCGGTGCCATGCCGTGCCATGCCGGTGCCATGCCGTGCCATGCCGGTGCCATGCCGTGCCATGCCGGTGCCATGCCGTGCCATGCCGGTGCCATGCCGTGCCATGCCGGTGCCATGCCGTGCCATGCCGGTGCCATGCCGTGCCATGCCGTGCCATGCCGGTGCCATGCCGTGCCATGCCGGTGCCATGCCGTGCCATGCCGTGCCATGCCGTGCCATGCGGTGCCATGCCATTCCATGCCATTCCATGCCATTCCATGCCATTCCATGCCATTCCATGCCATTCCATGCCATTCCATGCCATTCCATGCCATTCCATGCCATTCCATGCCATTCCATGCCATTCCATGCCATTCCATGCCATTCCATGCCATTCCATGCCATTCCATGCCATTCCATGCCATTCCATGCCATTCCATGCCATTCCATGCCATTCCATGCCATTCCATGCCATTCCATGCCATTCCATGCCATTCCATGCCATTCCATGCCATTCCATGCCATTCCATGCCATTCCATGCCATTCCATGCCATTCCATGCCATTCCATGCCATTCCATGCCATTCCATGCCATTCCATGCCATTCCATGCCATTCCATGCCATTCCATGCCATTCCATGCCATTCCATGCCATTCCATGCCATTCCATGCCATTCCATGCCATTCCATGCCATTCCATGCCATTCCATGCCATTCCATGCCATTCCATGCCAGTCCATGCCAGTCCATGCCATTCCATGCCATTCCATGCCATTCCATGCCATTCCTTGCCATTCCATGCCAGTCCATGCCAGTCCATGCCATTCCATGCCATTCCATGCCACTCAATGCGGTGCCATGCCGTGCCATGCCGTGCCATGCCGTGCCATGCCGTGCCATGCCGTGCCATGCGGTGCCATGCCATTCCATGCCATTCCATGCCATTCCATGCCAGTCCATGCCAGTCCATGCCATTCCATGCCATTCCATGCCATTCCATGCCATTCCATGCCACTCAATGCGGTGCCATGCCGTGCCATGCCGGTGCCATGCCGGTGCCATGCCGTGCCATGCCGGTGCCATGCCGTGCCATGCCGTGCCATGCCGGTGCCATGCCGTGCCATGCCGGTGCCATGCCGTGCCATGCCGGTGCCATGACGTGCCATGCCGGTGCCATGCCGTGCCATGCCGGTGCCATGCCGTGCCATGCCGGTGCCATGACGTGCCATGCCGGTGCCATGCCGTGCCATGCCGTGCCATGCCGGTGCCATGCCGGTGCCATGCCGGTGCCATGCCATTCCATGCCATTCCATGCCAGTCCATGCCAGTCCATGCCATTCCATGCTATTCCATGCCACTCAATGCGGTGCCATGCGGTGCCATGCCATTCCATGCCATTCCATGCCATTCCATGCCATTCCATGCCATTCCATGCCATTCCATGCCATTCCATGCCATTCCATGCCATTCCATGCCATTCCATGCCATTCCATGCCATTCAATGCCATGCCATTCCATGCCATGCCGTGCCATGCCGTGCCATGCCGTGCCATGCCGTGCCATGCCGTGCCATGCCGTGCCATGCCGGTGCCATGCCGTGCCATGCCGGTGCCATGCCGTGCCATGCCGGTGCCATGCCGTGCCATGCCGGTGCCATGCCGTGCCATGCCGGTGCCATGCCGTGCCATGCCGGTGCCATGCCGTGCCATGCCGGTGCCATGCCGTGCCATGCCGGTGCCATGCCGTGCCATGCCGGTGCCATGCCGTGCCATGCCGGTGCCATGCCGTGCCATGCCGGTGCCATGCCGTGCCATGCCGGTGCCATGCCGTGCCATGCCGGTGCCATGCCGTGCCATGCCGGTGCCATGCCGTGCCATGCCGGTGCCATGCCGTGCCATGCCGGTGCCATGCCGTGCCATGCCGGTGCCATGCCGTGCCATGCCGGTGCCATGCCGTGCCATGCCGGTGCCATGCCGTGCCATGCCGGTGCCATGCCGGTGCCATGCCGTGCCATGCCGGTGCCATGCCGTGCCATGCCATTCCATGCCAGTCCATGCCATTCCATGCCATTCCATGCCATTCCATGCCATTCCATGCCATTCCATGCCATTCCATGCCATTCCATGCCATTCCATGCCATTCCATGCCATTCCATGCCATTCCATGCCATTCCATGCCATTCCATGCCATTCCATGCCATTCCATGCCATTCCATGCCATTCCATGCCATTCCATGCCATTCCATGCCATTCCATGCCATTCCATGCCATTCCATGCCATTCCATGCCATTCCATGCCATTCCATGCCATTCCATGCCATTCCATGCCATTCCATGCCATTCCATGCCATTCCATGCCATTCCATGCCATTCCATGCCATTCCATGCCATTCCATGCCATTCCATGCCATTCCATGCCATTCCATGCCATTCCATGCCATTCCATGCCATTCCATGCCATTCCATGCCATTCCATGCCATTCCATGCCATTCCATGCCATTCCATGCCATTCCATGCCATTCCATGCCATTCCATGCCATTCCATGCCATTCCATGCCATTCCATGCCATTCCATGCCATTCCATGCCATTCCATGCCATTCCATGCCATTCCATGCCATTCCATGCCATTCCATGCCATTCCATGCCATTCCATGCCATTCCATGCCATTCCATGCCATTCCATGCCATTCCATGCCATTCCATGCCATTCCATGCCATTCCATGCCATTCCATGCCATTCCATGCCATTCCATGCCATTCCATGCCATTCCATGCCATTCCATGCCATTCCATGCCATTCCATGCCATTCCATGCCATTCCATGCCATTCCATGCCATTCCATGCCATTCCATGCCATTCCATGCCATTCCATGCCATTCCATGCCATTCCATGCCATTCCATGCCATTCCATGCCATTCCATGCCATTCCATGCCATTCCATGCCATTCCATGCCATTCCATGCCATTCCATGCCATTCCATGCCATTCCATGCCATTCCATGCCATTCCATGCCATTCCATGCCATTCCATGCCATTCCATGCCATTCCATGCCATTCCATGCCATTCCATGCCATTCCATGCCATTCCATGCCATTCCATGCCATTCCATGCCATTCCATGCCATTCCATGCCATTCCATGCCATTCCATGCCATTCCATGCCATTCCATGCCATTCCATGCCATTCCATGCCAGTCCATGCCGTGCCATGCCGGTGCCATGCCGTGCCATGACGTGCCATGCCGGTGCCATGCCGTGCCATGCCGTGCCATGCCGTGCCATGCCGGTGCCATGCCGGTGCCATGCCATTCCATGCCATTCCATGCCAGTCCATGCCAGTCCATGCCATTCCATGCTATTCCATGCCACTCAATGCGGTGCCATGCGGTGCCATGCCATTCCATGCCATTCCATGCCATTCCATGCCATTCCATGCCATTCCATGCCATTCCATGCCATTCCATGCCATTCCATGCCATTCCATGCCATTCCATGCCATTCCATGCCATTCCATGCCATTCCATGCCATTCCATGCCATTCCATGCCATTCCATGCCATTCCATGCCATTCCATGCCATTCCATGCCATTCCATGCCATTCCATGCCATTCCATGCCATTCCATGCCATTCCATGCCATTCCATGCCATTCCATGCCATTCCATGCCATTCCATGCCATTCCATGCCATTCCATGCCATTCCATGCCATTCCATGCCATTCCATGCCATTCCATGCCATTCCATGCTATTCCATGCCATTCCATGCCATTCCATGCCATTCCATGCCATTCCATGCCATTCCATGCCATTCCATGCCATTCCATGCCATTCCATGCCATTCCATGCCATTCCATGCCATTCCATGCCATTCCATGCCATTCCATGCCATTCCATGCCATTCCATGCCAGTCCATGCCATTCCATGCCATTCCATGCCATTCCATGCCATTCCATGCCAGTCCATGCCAGTCCATGCCATTCCATGCCATTCCATGCCACTCAATGCGGTGCCATGCCGTGCCATGCCGTGCCATGCCGTGCCATGCCGTGCCATGCGGTGCCATGCCATTCCATGCCATTCCATGCCATTCCATGCCAGTCCATGCCAGTCCATGCCATTCCATGCCATTCCATGCCATTCCATGCCATTCCATGCCACTCAATGCGGTGCCATGCCGTGCCATGCCGGTGCCATGCCGGTGCCATGCCGTGCCATGCCGGTGCCATGCCGTGCCATGCCGTGCCATGCCGGTGCCATGCCGTGCCATGCCGGTGCCATGCCGTGCCATGCCGGTGCCATGACGTGCCATGCCGGTGCCATGCCGTGCCATGCCGGTGCCATGCCGTGCCATGCCGGTGCCATGACGTGCCATGCCGGTGCCATGCCGTGCCATGCCGTGCCATGCCGGTGCCATGCCGGTGCCATGCCGGTGCCATGCCATTCCATGCCATTCCATGCCAGTCCATGCCAGTCCATGCCATTCCATGCTATTCCATGCCACTCAATGCGGTGCCATGCGGTGCCATGCCATTCCATGCCATTCCATGCCATTCCATGCCATTCCATGCCATTCCATGCCATTCCATGCCATTCCATTCCATGCCATTCCATGCCATTCCATGCCATTCCATGCCATTCCATGCCATTCCATGCCATTCCATGCCATTCCATGCCATTCCATGCCATTCCATGCCATTCCATGCCATTCCATGCCATTCCATGCCATTCCATGCCATTCCATGCCATTCAATGCCATGCCATTCCATGCCATGCCGTGCCATGCCGTGCCATGCCGTGCCATGCCGTGCCATGCCGGTGCCATGCCGTGCCATGCCGGTGCCATGCCGTGCCATGCCGGTGCCATGCCGTGCCATGCCGGTGCCATGCCGTGCCATGCCGGTGCCATGCCGTGCCATGCCGGTGCCATGCCGTGCCATGCCGGTGCCATGCCGTGCCATGCCGGTGCCATGCCGTGCCATGCCGGTGCCATGCCGTGCCATGCCGGTGCCATGCCGTGCCATGCCGGTGCCATGCCGTGCCATGCCGGTGCCATGCCGTGCCATGCCGGTGCCATGCCGTGCCATGCCGGTGCCATGCCGTGCCATGCCGGTGCCATGCCGTGCCATGCCGGTGCCATGCCGTGCCATGCCGGTGCCATGCCGTGCCATGCCGGTGCCATGCCGTGCCATGCCGGTGCCATGCCGTGCCATGCCGGTGCCATGCCGTGCCATGCCGGTGCCATGCCGGTGCCATGCCGTGCCATGCCGGTGCCATGCCGTGCCATGCCGTGCCATGCCGTGCCATGCCGTGCCATGCCGTGCCATGCCATTCCATGCCATTCCATGCCATTCCATGCCATTCCATGCCATTCCATGCCATTCCATGCCATTCCATGCCATTCCATGCCATTCCATGCCATTCCATGCCATTCCATGCCAGTCCATGCCAGTCCATGCCATTCCATGCCATTCCATGCCATTCCATGCCATTCCATGCCACTCAATGCGGTGCCATGCCGTGCCATGCCGGTGCCATGCCGGTGCCATGCCGGTGCCATGCCATTCCATGCCATTCCATGCCAGTCCATGCCAGTCCATGCCATTCCATGCCATTCCATGCCACTCAATGCGGTGCCATGCCGTGCCATGCCGTGCCATGCCGTGCTATGCCGTGCCATGCGGTGCCATGCCCTTCCATGCCATTCCATGCCATTCCATGCCATTCCATGCCATTCCATGCCATTCCATGCCATTCCATGCCATTCCATGCCATTCCATGCCATTCCATGCCATTCCATGCCATTCCATGCCATTCCATGCCGTGCCATGCCGGTGCCATGCCGTGCCATGCCGGTGCCATGCCGTGCCATGCCGGTGCCATGCCGTGCCATGCCGGTGCCATGCCGTGCCATGCCGGTGCCATGCCGTGCCATGCCGGTGCCATGCCGTGCCATGCCGGTGCCATGCCGTGCCATGCCGGTGCCATGCCGTGCCATGCCGGTGCCATGCCGTGCCATGCCGGTGCCATGCCGTGCCATGCCGGTGCCATGCCGTGCCATGCCGGTGCCATGCCGTGCCATGCCGGTGCCATGCCGTGCCATGCCGGTGCCATGCCGTGCCATGCCGGTGCCATGCCGTGCCATGCCGTGCCATGCCGGTGCCATGCCGTGCCATGCCGGTGCCATGCCGTGCCATGCCGTGCCATGCCGTGCCATGCGGTGCCATGCCATTCCATGCCATTCCATGCCATTCCATGCCATTCCATGCCATTCCATGCCATTCCATGCCATTCCATGCCATTCCATGCCATTCCATGCCATTCCATGCCATTCCATGCCATTCCATGCCATTCCATGCCATTCCATGCCATTCCATGCCATTCCATGCCATTCCATGCCATTCCATGCCATTCCATGCCATTCCATGCCATTCCATGCCATTCCATGCCATTCCATGCCATTCCATGCCATTCCATGCCATTCCATGCCATTCCATGCCATTCCATGCCATTCCATGCCATTCCATGCCATTCCATGCCATTCCATGCCATTCCATGCCATTCCATGCCATTCCATGCCATTCCATGCCATTCCATGCCATTCCATGCCATTCCATGCCATTCCATGCCATTCCATGCCATTCCATGCCATTCCATGCCATTCCATGCCATTCCATGCCATTCCATGCCATTCCATGCCATTCCATGCCATTCCATGCCAGTCCATGCCAGTCCATGCCATTCCATGCCATTCCATGCCATTCCATGCCATTCCTTGCCATTCCATGCCAGTCCATGCCAGTCCATGCCATTCCATGCCATTCCATGCCACTCAATGCGGTGCCATGCCGTGCCATGCCGTGCCATGCCGTGCCATGCCGTGCCATGCCGTGCCATGCGGTGCCATGCCATTCCATGCCATTCCATGCCATTCCATGCCAGTCCATGCCAGTCCATGCCATTCCATGCCATTCCATGCCATTCCATGCCATTCCATGCCACTCAATGCGGTGCCATGCCGTGCCATGCCGGTGCCATGCCGGTGCCATGCCGTGCCATGCCGGTGCCATGCCGTGCCATGCCGTGCCATGCCGGTGCCATGCCGTGCCATGCCGGTGCCATGCCGTGCCATGCCGGTGCCATGACGTGCCATGCCGGTGCCATGCCGTGCCATGCCGGTGCCATGCCGTGCCATGCCGGTGCCATGACGTGCCATGCCGGTGCCATGCCGTGCCATGCCGTGCCATGCCGGTGCCATGCCGGTGCCATGCCGGTGCCATGCCATTCCATGCCATTCCATGCCAGTCCATGCCAGTCCATGCCATTCCATGCTATTCCATGCCACTCAATGCGGTGCCATGCGGTGCCATGCCATTCCATGCCATTCCATGCCATTCCATGCCATTCCATGCCATTCCATGCCATTCCATGCCATTCCATGCCATTCCATGCCATTCCATGCCATTCCATGCCATTCCATGCCATTCAATGCCATGCCATTCCATGCCATGCCGTGCCATGCCGTGCCATGCCGTGCCATGCCGTGCCATGCCGTGCCATGCCGTGCCATGCCGGTGCCATGCCGTGCCATGCCGGTGCCATGCCGTGCCATGCCGGTGCCATGCCGTGCCATGCCGGTGCCATGCCGTGCCATGCCGGTGCCATGCCGTGCCATGCCGGTGCCATGCCGTGCCATGCCGGTGCCATGCCGTGCCATGCCGGTGCCATGCCGTGCCATGCCGGTGCCATGCCGTGCCATGCCGGTGCCATGCCGTGCCATGCCGGTGCCATGCCGTGCCATGCCGGTGCCATGCCGTGCCATGCCGGTGCCATGCCGTGCCATGCCGGTGCCATGCCGTGCCATGCCGGTGCCATGCCGTGCCATGCCGGTGCCATGCCGTGCCATGCCGGTGCCATGCCGTGCCATGCCGGTGCCATGCCGTGCCATGCCGGTGCCATGCCGTGCCATGCCGGTGCCATGCCGTGCCATGCCGGTGCCATGCCGGTGCCATGCCGTGCCATGCCGGTGCCATGCCGTGCCATGCCATTCCATGCCAGTCCATGCCATTCCATGCCATTCCATGCCATTCCATGCCATTCCATGCCATTCCATGCCATTCCATGCCATTCCATGCCATTCCATGCCATTCCATGCCATTCCATGCCATTCCATGCCATTCCATGCCATTCCATGCCATTCCATGCCATTCCATGCCATTCCATGCCATTCCATGCCATTCCATGCCATTCCATGCCATTCCATGCCATTCCATGCCATTCCATGCCATTCCATGCCATTCCATGCCATTCCATGCCATTCCATGCCATTCCATGCCATTCCATGCCATTCCATGCCATTCCATGCCATTCCATGCCATTCCATGCCATTCCATGCCATTCCATGCCATTCCATGCCATTCCATGCCATTCCATGCCATTCCATGCCATTCCATGCCATTCCATGCCATTCCATGCCATTCCATGCCATTCCATGCCATTCCATGCCATTCCATGCCATTCCATGCCATTCCATGCCATTCCATGCCATTCCATGCCATTCCATGCCATTCCATGCCATTCCATGCCATTCCATGCCATTCCATGCCATTCCATGCCATTCCATGCCATTCCATGCCATTCCATGCCATTCCATGCCATTCCATGCCATTCCATGCCATTCCATGCCATTCCATGCCATTCCATGCCATTCCATGCCATTCCATGCCATTCCATGCCATTCCATGCCATTCCATGCCATTCCATGCCATTCCATGCCATTCCATGCCATTCCATGCCATTCCATGCCATTCCATGCCATTCCATGCCATTCCATGCCATTCCATGCCATTCCATGCCATTCCATGCCATTCCATGCCATTCCATGCCATTCCATGCCATTCCATGCCATTCCATGCCATTCCATGCCATTCCATGCCATTCCATGCCATTCCATGCCATTCCATGCCATTCCATGCCATTCCATGCCATTCCATGCCATTCCATGCCATTCCATGCCATTCCATGCCATTCCATGCCATTCCATGCCATTCCATGCCATTCCATGCCATTCCATGCCATTCCATGCCATTCCATGCCATTCCATGCCATTCCATGCCATTCCATGCCATTCCATGCCATTCCATGCCATTCCATGCCATTCCATGCCATTCCATGCCAGTCCATGCCGTGCCATGCCGGTGCCATGCCGTGCCATGACGTGCCATGCCGGTGCCATGCCGTGCCATGCCGTGCCATGCCGTGCCATGCCGGTGCCATGCCGGTGCCATGCCATTCCATGCCATTCCATGCCAGTCCATGCCAGTCCATGCCATTCCATGCTATTCCATGCCACTCAATGCGGTGCCATGCGGTGCCATGCCATTCCATGCCATTCCATGCCATTCCATGCCATTCCATGCCATTCCATGCCATTCCATGCCATTCCATGCCATTCCATGCCATTCCATGCCATTCCATGCCATTCCATGCCATTCCATGCCATTCCATGCCATTCCATGCCATTCCATGCCATTCCATGCCATTCCATGCCATTCCATGCCATTCCATGCCATTCCATGCCATTCCATGCCATTCCATGCCATTCCATGCCATTCCATGCCATTCCATGCCATTCCATGCCATTCCATGCCATTCCATGCCATTCCATGCCATTCCATGCCATTCCATGCCAGTCCATGCCAGTCCATGCCATTCCATGCCATTCCATGCCATTCCATGCCACTCAATGCGGTGCCATGCCGTGCCATGCCGGTGCCATGCCGGTGCCATGCCGGTGCCATGCCATTCCATGCCATTCCATGCCAGTCCATGCCAGTCCATGCCATTCCATGCCATTCCATGCCACTCAATGCGGTGCCATGCCGTGCCATGCCGTGCCATGCCGTGCTATGCCGTGCCATGCCGTGCCATGCCGTGCCATGCGGTGCCATGCCCTTCCATGCCATTCCATGCCATTCCATGCCATTCCATGCCATTCCATGCCATTCCATGCCATTCCATGCCATTCCATGCCATTCCATGCCATTCCATGCCATTCCATGCCATTCCATGCCATTCCATGCCATTCCATGCCATTCCATGCCATTCCATGCCATTCCATGCCATTCCATGCCATTCCATGCCGTGCCATGCCGGTGCCATGCCGTGCCATGCCGGTGCCATGCCGTGCCATGCCGGTGCCATGCCGTGCCATGCCGGTGCCATGCCGTGCCATGCCGGTGCCATGCCGTGCCATGCCGGTGCCATGCCGTGCCATGCCGGTGCCATGCCGTGCCATGCCGTGCCATGCCGGTGCCATGCCGTGCCATGCCGGTGCCATGCCGTGCCATGCCGGTGCCATGCCGTGCCATGCCGGTGCCATGCCGTGCCATGCCGGTGCCATGCCGTGCCATGCCGGTGCCATGCCGTGCCATGCCGTGCCATGCCGGTGCCATGCCGTGCCATGCCGGTGCCATGCCGTGCCATGCCGTGCCATGCCGTGCCATGCGGTGCCATGCCATTCCATGCCATTCCATGCCATTCCATGCCATTCCATGCCATTCCATGCCATTCCATGCCATTCCATGCCATTCCATGCCATTCCATGCCATTCCATGCCATTCCATGCCATTCCATGCCATTCCATGCCATTCCATGCCATTCCATGCCATTCCATGCCATTCCATGCCATTCCATGCCATTCCATGCCATTCCATGCCATTCCATGCCATTCCATGCCATTCCATGCCATTCCATGCCATTCCATGCCATTCCATGCCATTCCATGCCATTCCATGCCATTCCATGCCATTCCATGCCATTCCATGCCATTCCATGCCATTCCATGCCATTCCATGCCATTCCATGCCATTCCATGCCATTCCATGCCATTCCATGCCATTCCATGCCATTCCATGCCATTCCATGCCATTCCATGCCATTCCATGCCATTCCATGCCATTCCATGCCATTCCATGCCATTCCATGCCATTCCATGCCATTCCATGCCATTCCATGCCATTCCATGCCATTCCATGCCATTCCATGCCATTCCATGCCATTCCATGCCATTCCATGCCATTCCATGCCATTCCATGCCAGTCCATGCCATTCCATGCCATTCCATGCCATTCCATGCCATTCCATGCCAGTCCATGCCAGTCCATGCCATTCCATGCCATTCCATGCCACTCAATGCGGTGCCATGCCGTGCCATGCCGTGCCATGCCGTGCCATGCCGTGCCATGCGGTGCCATGCCATTCCATGCCATTCCATGCCATTCCATGCCAGTCCATGCCAGTCCATGCCATTCCATGCCATTCCATGCCATTCCATGCCATTCCATGCCACTCAATGCGGTGCCATGCCGTGCCATGCCGGTGCCATGCCGGTGCCATGCCGTGCCATGCCGGTGCCATGCCGTGCCATGCCGTGCCATGCCGGTGCCATGCCGTGCCATGCCGGTGCCATGCCGTGCCATGCCGGTGCCATGACGTGCCATGCCGGTGCCATGCCGTG
This sequence comes from Cryptus armator, assembly GCA_963971235.1. NCBI lineage: Eukaryota > Metazoa > Arthropoda > Insecta > Hymenoptera > Ichneumonidae > Cryptus > Cryptus armator. The sequence goes on along the minus strand of CAXARG010000294.1, from coordinate 1,266,367 downwards.
CCATGCCGGTGCCATGCCGTGCCATGCCGGTGCCATGACGTGCCATGCCGGTGCCATGCCGTGCCATGCCGTGCCATGCCGGTGCCATGCCGGTGCCATGCCGGTGCCATGCCATTCCATGCCATTCCATGCCAGTCCATGCCAGTCCATGCCATTCCATGCTATTCCATGCCACTCAATGCGGTGCCATGCGGTGCCATGCCATTCCATGCCATTCCATGCCATTCCATGCCATTCCATGCCATTCCATGCCATTCCATGCCATTCCATTCCATGCCATTCCATGCCATTCCATGCCATTCCATGCCATTCCATGCCATTCCATGCCATTCCATGCCATTCCATGCCATTCCATGCCATTCCATGCCATTCCATGCCATTCCATGCCATTCCATGCCATTCCATGCCATTCCATGCCATTCAATGCCATGCCATTCCATGCCATGCCGTGCCATGCCGTGCCATGCCGTGCCATGCCGTGCCATGCCGGTGCCATGCCGTGCCATGCCGGTGCCATGCCGTGCCATGCCGGTGCCATGCCGTGCCATGCCGGTGCCATGCCGTGCCATGCCGGTGCCATGCCGTGCCATGCCGGTGCCATGCCGTGCCATGCCGGTGCCATGCCGTGCCATGCCGGTGCCATGCCGTGCCATGCCGGTGCCATGCCGTGCCATGCCGGTGCCATGCCGTGCCATGCCGGTGCCATGCCGTGCCATGCCGGTGCCATGCCGTGCCATGCCGGTGCCATGCCGTGCCATGCCGGTGCCATGCCGTGCCATGCCGGTGCCATGCCGTGCCATGCCGGTGCCATGCCGTGCCATGCCGGTGCCATGCCGTGCCATGCCGGTGCCATGCCGTGCCATGCCGGTGCCATGCCGTGCCATGCCGGTGCCATGCCGTGCCATGCCGGTGCCATGCCGGTGCCATGCCGTGCCATGCCGGTGCCATGCCGTGCCATGCCGTGCCATGCCGTGCCATGCCGTGCCATGCCGTGCCATGCCATTCCATGCCATTCCATGCCATTCCATGCCATTCCATGCCATTCCATGCCATTCCATGCCATTCCATGCCATTCCATGCCATTCCATGCCATTCCATGCCATTCCATGCCATTCCATGCCATTCCATGCCATTCCATGCCATTCCATGCCATTCCATGCCATTCCATGCCATTCCATGCCATTCCATGCCATTCCATGCCATTCCATGCCATTCCATGCCATTCCATGCCATTCCATGCCATTCCATGCCATTCCATGCCATTCCATGCCATTCCATGCCATTCCATGCCATTCCATGCCATTCCATGCCATTCCATGCCATTCCATGCCATTCCATGCCATTCCATGCCATTCCATGCCATTCCATGCCATTCCATGCCATTCCATGCCATTCCATGCCATTCCATGCCATTCCATGCCATTCCATGCCATTCCATGCCATTCCATGCCATTCCATGCCATTCCATGCCATTCCATGCCATTCCATGCCATTCCATGCCATTCCATGCCATTCCATGCCATTCCATGCCATTCCATGCCATTCCATGCCATTCCATGCCATTCCATGCCATTCCATGCCGTGCCATGCCGTGCCATGCCGGTGCCATGCCGTGCCATGACGTGCCATGCCGGTGCCATGCCGTGCCATGCCGTGCCATGCCGTGCCATGCCGGTGCCATGCCGGTGCCATGCCGGTGCCATGCCGTGCCATGCCGGTGCCATGCCGTGCCATGCCGTGCCATGCCGTGCCATGCCGGTGCCATGCCGTGCCATGACGTGCCATGCCGGTGCCATGCCGTGCCATGCCGTGCCATGCCGGTGCCATGCCGGTGCCATGCCGGTGCCATGCCGGTGCCATGCCGTGCCATGCCGTGCCATGCCATTCCATGCCATTCCATGCCAGTCCATGCCAGTCCATGCCATTTCATGCCATTCCATGCCACTCAATGCGGTGCCATGCCGTGCCATGCCGGTGCCATGCCGTGCCATGACGTGCCATGCCGGTGCCATGCCGTGCCATGCCGTGCCATGCCGGTGCCATGCCGGTGCCATGCCGGTGCCATGCCGTGCCATGCCGGTGCCATGCCGTGCCATGCCGTGCCATGCCGGTGCCATGCCGTGCCATGCCGGTGCCATGCCGTGCCATGCCGGTGCCATGCCGTGCCATGCCGGTGCCATGCCGTGCCATGCCGTGCCATGCCGGTGCCATGCCGTGCCATGCCGTGCCATGCCGGTGCCATGCCGTGCCATGCCGTGCCATGCCGTGCCATGCGGTGCCATGCCATTCCATGCCATTCCATGCCATTCCATGCCATTCCATGCCATTCCATGTCATTCCATGCCATTCCATGCCATTCCATGCCATTCCATGCCATTCCATGCCATTCCATGCCATTCCATGCCATTCCATGCCATTCCATGCCATTCCATGCCATTCCATGCCATTCCATGCCATTCCATGCCATTCCATGCCATTCCATGCCATTCCATGCCATTCCATGCCATTCCATGCCATTCCATGCCATTCCATGCCATTCCATGCCATTCCATGCCATTCCATGCCATTCCATGCCATTCCATGCCATTCCATGCCATTCCATGCCATTCCATGCCATTCCATGCCATTCCATGCCATTCCATGCCAGTCCATGCCAGTCCATGCCATTCCATGCCATTCCATGCCATTCCATGCCACTCAATGCGGTGCCATGCCGTGCCATGCCGTGCCATGCCGTGCCATGCCGGTGCCATGCCGGTGCCATGCCGGTGCCATGCCATTCCATGCCATTCCATGCCAGTCCATGCCATTCCATGCCATTCCATGCCACTCAATGCGGTGCCATGCCGTGCCATGCCGTGCCATGCCGTGCTATGCCGTGCCATGCCGTGCCATGCCGTGCCATGCGGTGCCATGCCCTTCCATGCCATTCCATGCCATTCCATGCCATTCCATGCCATTCCATGCCATTCCATGCCATTCCATGCCATTCCATGCCATTCCATGCCATTCCATGCCATTCCATGCCATTCCATGCCATTCCATGCCATTCCATGCCATTCCATGCCATTCCATGCCATTCCATGCCATTCCATGCCATTCCATGCCATTCCATGCCATTCCATGCCGGTGCCATGCCGTGCCATGCCGGTGCCATGCCGTGCCATGCCGGTGCCATGCCGTGCCATGCCGGTGCCATGCCGTGCCATGCCGGTGCCATGCCATTCCATGCCGTGCCATGCCGGTGCCATGCCGTGCCATGCCGGTGCCATGCCGTGCCATGCCGGTGCCATGCCGTGCCATGCCGGTGCCATGCCGTGCCATGCCGGTGCCATGCCGTGCCATGCCGTGCCATGCCGGTGCCATGCCGTGCCATGCCGGTGCCATGCCGTGCCATGCCGTGCCATGCCGTGCCATGCCGTGCCATGCGGTGCCATGCCATTCCATGCGGTGCCATGCCATTCCATGCCATTCCATGTCATTCCATGCCATTCCATGTCATTCCATGCCATTCCATGCCATTCCATGTCATTCCATGCCATTCCATGCCATTCCATGCCATTCCATACCATTCCATGCCATTCCATGCCATTCCAAGCCATTCCATGCCATTCCATGCCATTCCATGCCATTCAATGCCATTCCATGCCATTCCATGCCATTCCATGCCATTCCATGCCATTCCATGCCATTCCATGCCATTCCATGCCATTCCATGCCATTCCATGCCATTCCATGCCATTCCATGCCATTCCATGCCATTCCATGCCATTCCATGCCATTCCATGCCATTCCATGCCATTCCATGCCATTCCATGCCATTCCATGCCATTCCATGCCATTCCATGCCATTCCATGCCATTCCATGCCATTCCATGCCATTCCATGCCATTCCATACCATTCCATGCCATTCCATGCCATTCCATGCCATTCCATGCCATTCCATGCCATTCCATGCCATTCCATGCCATTCCATGCCATTCCATGCCATTCCATGCCATTCCATGCCATTCCATGCCATTCCATGCCATTCCATGCCATTCCATGCCATTCCATGCCATTCCATGCCATTCCATGCCATTCCATGCCATTCCATGCCATTCCATGCCATTCCATGCCATTCCATGCCATTCCATGCCATTCCATGCCATTCCATGCCATTCCATGCCATTCCATGCCAGTCCATGCCAGTCCATGCCATTCCATGCCATTCCATGCCATTCCATGCCATTCCATGCCACTCAATGCGGTGCCATGCCGTGCCATGCCGGTGCCATGCCGGTGCCATGCCGTGCCATGCCGGTGCCATGCCGTGCCATGCCGTGCCATGCCGGTGCCATGCCGTGCCATGCCGGTGCCATGCCGTGCCATGCCGGTGCCATGACGTGCCATGCCGGTGCCATGCCGTGCCATGCCGGTGCCATGCCGTGCCATGCCGGTGCCATGACGTGCCATGCCGGTGCCATGCCGTGCCATGCCGTGCCATGCCGGTGCCATGCCGGTGCCATGCCGGTGCCATGCCATTCCATGCCATTCCATGCCAGTCCATGCCAGTCCATGCCATTCCATGCTATTCCATGCCACTCAATGCGGTGCCATGCGGTGCCATGCCATTCCATGCCATTCCATGCCATTCCATGCCATTCCATGCCATTCCATGCCATTCCATGCCATTCCATGCCATTCCATGCCATTCCATGCCATTCCATGCCATTCCATGCCATTCCATGCCATTCCATGCCATTCCATGCCATTCCATGCCATTCCATGCCATTCCATGCCATTCCATGCCATTCCATGCCATTCCATGCCATTCCATGCCATTCCATGCCATTCCATGCCATTCCATGCCATTCCATGCCATTCCATGCCATTCCATGCCATTCCATGCCATTCCATGCCATTCCATGCCATTCCATGCCATTCCATGCCATTCCATGCCATTCCATGCCATTCCATGCCATTCCATGCCATTCCATGCCATTCCATGCCATTCCATGCCATTCCATGCCATTCCATGCCATTCCATGCCATTCCATGCCATTCCATGCCATTCCATGCCATTCCATGCCATTCCATGCCATTCCATGCCATTCCATGCCATTCCATGCCATTCCATGCCATTCCATGCCATTCCATGCCATTCCATGCCATTCCATGCCATTCCATGCCATTCCATGCCATTCCATGCCATTCCATGCCATTCCATGCCATTCCATGCCATTCCATGCCATTCCATGCCATTCCATGCCATTCCATGCCATTCCATGCCATTCCATGCCATTCCATGCCATTCCATGCCATTCCATGCCATTCCATGCCATTCCATGCCATTCCATGCCATTCCATGCCATTCCATGCCATTCCATGCCATTCCATGCCATTCCATGCCATTCCATGCCATTCCATGCCATTCCATGCCATTCCATGCCATTCCATGCCATTCCATGCCATTCCATGCCATTCCATGCCATTCCATGCCATTCCATGCCATTCCATGCCATTCCATGCCATTCCATGCCATTCCATGCCATTCCATGCCATTCCATGCCATTCCATGCCATTCCATGCCATTCCATGCCATTCCATGCCATTCCATGCCATTCCATGCCATTCCATGCCATTCCATGCCATTCCATGCCATTCCATGCCATTCCATGCCATTCCATGCCATTCCATGCCATTCCATGCCATTCCATGCCATTCCATGCCATTCCATGCCATTCCATGCCATTCCATGCCATTCCATGCCATTCCATGCCATTCCATGCCATTCCATGCCATTCCATGCCATTCCATGCCATTCCATGCCATTCCATGCCATTCCATGCCATTCCATGCCATTCCATGCCATTCCATGCCATTCCATGCCATTCCATGCCAGTCCATGCCGTGCCATGCCGTGCCATGCCGGTGCCATGCCGTGCCATGACGTGCCATGCCGGTGCCATGCCGTGCCATGCCGTGCCATGCCGTGCCATGCCGGTGCCATGCCGGTGCCATGCCGGTGCCATGCCGTGCCATGCCGGTGCCATGCCGTGCCATGCCGTGCCATGCCGGTGCCATGCCGTGCCATGACGTGCCATGCCGGTGCCATGCCGTGCCATGCCGTGCCATGCCGGTGCCATGCCGGTGCCATGCCGGTGCCATGCCGGTGCCATGCCGTGCCATGCCGTGCCATGCCATTCCATGCCATTCCATGCCAGTCCATGCCAGTCCATGCCATTTCATGCCATTCCATGCCACTCAATGCGGTGCCATGCCGTGCCATGCCGGTGCCATGCCGTGCCATGACGTGCCATGCCGGTGCCATGCCGTGCCATGCCGTGCCATGCCGGTGCCATGCCGTGCCATGCCGGTGCCATGCCGTGCCATGCCGGTGCCATGCCGTGCCATGCCGGTGCCATGCCGTGCCATGCCGGTGCCATGCCGTGCCATGCCGGTGCCATGCCGTGCCATGCCGGTGCCATGCCGGTGCCATGCCGTGCCATGCCGGTGCCATGCCGGTGCCATGCCGTGCCATGCCGGTGCCATGCCGTGCCATGCCGGTGCCATGCCGTGCTATGCCGTGCCATGCCGGTGCCATGCCGTGCCATGCCGGTGCCATGCCGTGCCATGCCGTGCCATGCCATGCCGTGCCATGCCATGCCGTGCCATGCGGTGCCATGCCATTCCATGCCATTCCATGCCATTCCATGTCACTCCATGCCATTCCATGCCATTCCATGCCATTCCATGCCATTCCATGCCATTCCATGCCATTCCATGCCATTCCATGCCATTCCATGCCATTCCATGCCATTCCATGCCATTCCATGCCATTCCATGCCATTCCATGCCATTCCATGCCATTCCATGCCATTCCATGCCATTCCATGCCATTCCATGCCATTCCATGCCATTCCATGCCATTCCATGCCATTCCATGCCATTCCATGCCATTCCATGCCATTCCATGCCATTCCATGCCATTCCATGCCATTCCATGCCATTCCATGCCATTCCATGCCATTCAATGCCGTGCCATGCCGTGCCATGCCGGTGCCATGCCGTGCCATGCCGGTGCCATGCCGGTGCAATGCCGTGCCATGCCGGTGCCATGCCGTGCCATGCCGGTGCCATGCCGGTGCCATGCCGTGCCATGCCGGTGCCATGCCGTGCCATGCCGGTGCCATGCCGTGCCATGCCGTGCCATGCCGTGCCATGCCGTGCCATGCCGTGCCATGCCGTGCCATGCCGTGCCATGCCGTGCCATGCCGTGCCATGCCGTGCCATGCCGTGCCATGCCGTGCCATGCCGTGCCATGCCGTGCCATGCCGTGCCATGCCGTGCCATGCCGTGCCATGCCGTGCCATGCCGTGCCATGCCGTGCCATGCCGTGCCATGCCGTGCCATGCCGTGCCATGCCGTGCCATGCCGTGCCATGCCGTGCCATGCCGTGCCATGCCGTGCCATGCCGTGCCATGCGGTGCCATGCCATTCCATGCCATTCCATGCCATTCCATGCCATTCAATGCCGTGCCATGCCGTGCCATGCCGGTGCCATGCCGTGCCATGCCGGTGCCATGCCGTGCCATGCCGGTGCCATGCCGTGCCATGCCGGTGCCATGCCGTGCCATGCCGTGCCATGCCGGTGCCATGCCGAGCCATGCCGGTGCCATGCCGTGCCATGCCGTGCCATGCCGTGCCATGCGGTGCCATGCCATTCCATGTCATTCCATGACATTCCATGCCATTCCATGCCATTCCATGCCATTCCATGCCATTCCATGCCATTCCATGCCATTCCATGCCATTCCATGCCATTCCATGCCATTCCATGCCATTCCATGCCATTCCATGCCATTCCATGCCATTCCATGCCATTCCATGCCATTCCATGCCATTCCATGCCATTCCATGCCATTCCATGCCATTCCATGCCATTCCATGCCATTCCATGCCATTCCATGCCATTCCATGCCATTCCATGCCATTCCATGCCATTCCATGCCATTCCATGCCATTCCATGCCATTCCATGCCATTCCATGCCATTCCATGCCATTCCATGCCATTCCATGCCATTCCATGCCATTCCATGCCATTCCATGCCATTCCATGCCATTCCATGCCATTCCATGCCGTGCCATGCCGGTGCCATGCCGTGCCATGCCGGTGCCATGCCGTGCCATGCCGGTGCCATGCCGTGCCATGCCGGTGCCATGCCGTGCCATGCCGGTGCCATGCCGTGCCATGCCGGTGCCATGCCGTGCCATGCCGGTGCCATGTCGTGCCATGCCGGTGCCATGCCATTCCATGCCATTCCATGCCATTCCATGCCATTCCATGCCATTCCATGCCATTCCATGCCATTCCATGCCATTCCATGCCATTCCATGCCATTCCATGCCGTGCCATGCCGGTGCCATGCCGTGCCATGCCGGTGCCATGCCGTGCCATGCCGGTGCCATGCCGTGCCATGCCGGTGCCATGCCGTGCCATGCCGTGCCATGCCGGTGCCATGCCGTGCCATGCCGGTGCCATGCCGGTGCCATGCCGTGCCATGCCGGTGCCATGCCGTGCCATGCCGTGCCATGCCGTGCCATGCGGTGCCATGCCATTCCATGCCATTCCATGCCATTCCATGCCATTCCATGCCATTCCATGCCATTCCATGCCATTCCATGCCATTCCATGCCATTCCATGCCATTCCATGCCATTCCATGCCATTCCATGCCATTCCATGCCATTCCATGCCATTCCATGCCATTCCATGCCATTCCATGCCATTCCATGCCATTCCATGCCATTCCATGCCATTCCATGCCGTGCCATGCCGGTGCCATGCCGTGCCATGCCGGTGCCATGCCGTGCCATGCCGGTGCCATGCCGTGCCATGCCGGTGCCATGCCGTGCCATGCCGGTGCCATGCCGTGCCATGCCGGTGCCATGTCGTGCCATGCCGGTGCCATGCCATTCCATGCCATTCCATGCCATTCCATGCCATTCCATGCCATTCCATGCCATTCCATGCCATTCCATGCCATTCCATGCCATTCCATGCCATTCCATGCCGTGCCATGCCGGTGCCATGCCGTGCCATGCCGTGCCATGCCGTGCCATGCGGTGCCATGCCCTTCCATGCCATTCCATGCCATTCCATGCCATTCCATGCCATTCCATGCCATTCCATGCCATTCCATGCCATTCCATGCCATTCCATGCCATTCCATGCCGGTGCCATGCCGTGCCATGCCGGTGCCATGCCGTGCCATGCCGGTGCCATGCCGTGCCATGCCGGTGCCATGCCGTGCCATGCCGTGCCATGCCGGTGCCATGCCGTGCCATGCCGGTGCCATGCCGTGCCATGCCGTGCCATGCCGGTGCCATGCCGTGCCATGCCGTGCCATGCGGTGCCATGCCATTCCATGCGGTGCCATGCCATTCCATGCCATTCCATGTCATTCCATGCCATTCCATGTCATTCCATGCCATTCCATGCCATTCCATGTCATTCCATGCCATTCCATGCCATTCCATGCCATTCCATACCATTCCATGCCATTCCATGCCATTCCAAGCCATTCCATGCCATTCCATGCCATTCCATGCCATTCCATGCCATTCCATGCCATTCCATGCCATTCCATGCCATTCCATGCCATTCCATGCCATTCCATGCCATTCCATGCCATTCCATGCCATTCCATGCCATTCCATGCCATTCCATGCCATTCCATGCCATTCCATGCCATTCCATGCCATTCCATGCCATTCCATGCCATTCCATGCCATTCCATGCCATTCCATGCCATTCCATGCCATTCCATGCCATTCCATGCCATTCCATGCCATTCCATGCCATTCCATGCCATTCCATGCCATTCCATGCCATTCCATGCCATTCCATGCCATTCCATGCCATTCCATGCCATTCCATGCCATTCCATGCCATTCCATGCCATTCCATGCCATTCCATGCCATTCCATGCCATTCCATGCCATTCCATGCCATTCCATGCCATTCCATGCCATTCCATGCCATTCCATGCCATTCCATGCCATTCCATGCCATTCCATGCCATTCCATGCCATTCCATGCCAGTCCATGCCGTGCCATGCCGTGCCATGCCGGTGCCATGCCGTGCCATGACGTGCCATGCCGGTGCCATGCCGTGCCATGCCGTGCCATGCCGTGCCATGCCGGTGCCATGCCGGTGCCATGCCGGTGCCATGCCGTGCCATGCCGGTGCCATGCCGTGCCATGCCGTGCCATGCCGGTGCCATGCCGTGCCATGACGTGCCATGCCGGTGCCATGCCGTGCCATGCCGTGCCATGCCGGTGCCATGCCGGTGCCATGCCGGTGCCATGCCGGTGCCATGCCGTGCCATGCCGTGCCATGCCATTCCATGCCATTCCATGCCAGTCCATGCCAGTCCATGCCATTTCATGCCATTCCATGCCACTCAATGCGGTGCCATGCCGTGCCATGCCGGTGCCATGCCGTGCCATGACGTGCCATGCCGGTGCCATGCCGTGCCATGCCGTGCCATGCCGGTGCCATGCCGGTGCCATGCCGTGCCATGCCGGTGCCATGCCGTGCCATGCCGTGCCATGCCGGTGCCATGCCGTGCCATGCCGGTGCCATGCCGTGCCATGCCGGTGCCATGCCGTGCCATGCCGGTGCCATGCCGTGCCATGCCGTGCCATGCCGGTGCCATGCCGTGCCATGCCGTGCCATGTCGTGCCATGCCGTGCCATGCCGTGCCATGCGGTGCCATGCCATTCCATGCCATTCCATGCCATTCCATGCCATTCCATGTCATTCCATGCCATTCCATGCCATTCCATGCCATTCCATGCCATTCCATGCCATTCCATGCCATTCCATGCCATTCCATGCCATTCCATGCCATTCCATGCCATTCCATGCCATTCCATGCCATTCCATGCCATTCCATGCCATTCCATGCCATTCCATGCCATTCCATGCCATTCCATGCCATTCCATGCCATTCCATGCCATTCCATGCCATTCCATGCCATTCCATGCCAGTCCATGCCAGTCCATGCCATTCCATGCCATTCCATGCCATTCCATGCCACTCAATGCGGTGCCATGCCGTGCCATGCCGTGCCATGCCGTGCCATGCCGGTGCCATGCCGGTGCCATGCCGGTGCCATGCCATTCCATGCCATTCCATGCCAGTCCATGCCATTCCATGCCATTCCATGCCACTCAATGCGGTGCCATGCCGTGCCATGCCGTGCCATGCCGTGCTATGCCGTGCCATGCCGTGCCATGCCGTGCCATGCGGTGCCATGCCCTTCCATGCCATTCCATGCCATTCCATGCCATTCCATGCCATTCCATGCCATTCCATGCCATTCCATGCCATTCCATGCCGGTGCCATGCCGTGCCATGCCGGTGCCATGCCGTGCCATGCCGGTGCCATGCCGTGCCATGCCGGTGCCATGCCGTGCCATGCCGGTGCCATGCCGTGCCATGCCGGTGCCATGCCGTGCCATGCCGGTGCCATGCCGTGCCATGCCGGTGCCATGCCATTCCATGCCGTGCCATGCCGGTGCCATGCCGTGCCATGCCGGTGCCATGCCGTGCCATGCCGGTGCCATGCCGTGCCATGCCGGTGCCATGCCGTGCCATGCCGTGCCATGCCGGTGCCATGCCGTGCCATGCCGGTGCCATGCCGTGCCATGCCGTGCCATGCCGGTGCCATGCCGTGCCATGCCGTGCCATGCCGTGCCATGCGGTGCCATGCCATTCCATGCGGTGCCATGCCATTCCATGCCATTCCATGTCATTCCATGCCATTCCATGTCATTCCATGCCATTCCATGCCATTCCATGTCATTCCATGCCATTCCATGCCATTCCATGCCATTCCATACCATTCCATGCCATTCCATGCCATTCCAAGCCATTCCATGCCATTCCATGCCATTCCATGCCATTCCATGCCATTCCATGCCATTCCATGCCATTCCATGCCATTCCATGCCATTCCATGCCATTCCATGCCATTCCATGCCATTCCATGCCATTCCATGCCATTCCATGCCATTCCATGCCATTCCATGCCATTCCATGCCATTCCATGCCATTCCATGCCATTCCATGCCATTCCATGCCATTCCATGCCATTCCATGCCATTCCATGCCATTCCATGCCATTCCATGCCATTCCATGCCATTCCATGCCATTCCATGCCATTCCATGCCATTCCATGCCATTCCATGCCATTCCATGCCATTCCATGCCATTCCATGCCATTCCATGCCATTCCATGCCATTCCATGCCATTCCATGCCATTCCATGCCATTCCATGCCATTCCATGCCATTCCATGCCATTCCATGCCATTCCATGCCATTCCATGCCATTCCATGCCATTCCATGCCATTCCATGCCATTCCATGCTATTCCATGCCACTCAATGCGGTGCCATGCGGTGCCATGCCATTCCATGCCATTCCATGCCATTCCATGCCATTCCATGCCATTCCATGCCATTCCATGCCATTCCATGCCATTCCATGCCATTCCATGCCATTCCATGCCATTCCATGCCATTCCATGCCATTCCATGCCATTCCATGCCATTCCATGCCATTCCATGCCATTCCATGCCATTCCATGCCATTCCATGCCATTCCATGCCATTCCATGCCATTCCATGCCATTCCATGCCATTCCATGCCATTCCATGCCATTCCATGCCATTCCATGCCATTCCATGCCATTCCATGCCATTCCATGCCATTCCATGCCATTCCATGCCATTCCATGCCATTCCATGCCATTCCATGCCATTCCATGCCATTCCATGCCATTCCATGCCATTCCATGCCATTCCATGCCATTCCATGCCATTCCATGCCGGTGCCATGCCGTGCCATGCCGGTGCCATGCCGTGCCATGCCGGTGCCATGCCGTGCCATGCCGGTGCCATGCCGTGCCATGCCGGTGCCATGCCGTGCCATGCCGGTGCCATGCCGTGCCATGCCGGTGCCATGTCGTGCCATGCCGGTGCCATGCCATTCCATGCCATTCCATGCCATTCCATGCCATTCCATGCCATTCCATGCCATTCCATGCCATTCCATGCCATTCCATGCCATTCCATGCCATTCCATGCCATTCCATGCCATTCCATGCCGTGCCATGCCATTCCATGCCATTCCATGCCATTCCATGCCATTCCATGCCATTCCATGCCATTCCATGCCATTCCATGCCATTCCATGCCATTCCATGCCATTCCATGCCATTCCATGCCATTCCATGCCATTCCATGCCATTCCATGCCATTCCATGCCATTCCATGCCATTCCATGCCATTCCATGCCATTCCATGCCATTCCATGCCATTCCATGCCATTCCATGCCATTCCATGCCATTCCATGCCATTCCATGCCATTCCATGCCATTCCATGCCATTCCATGCCATTCCATGCCGTGCCATGCCGGTGCCATGCCGTGCCATGCCGGTGCCATGCCGTGCCATGCCGGTGCCATGCCGTGCCATGCCGGTGCCATGCCGTGCCATGCGTCGTGCCATGCCGGTGCCATGCCATTCCATGCCATTCCATGCCATTCCATGCCATTCCATGCCATTCCATGCCATTCCATGCCATTCCATGCCATTCCATGCCATTCCATGCCATTCCATGCCGTGCCATGCCGGTGCCATGCCGTGCCATGCCGGTGCCATGCCGTGCCATGCCGGTGCCATGCCGTGCCATGCCGGTGCCATGCCGTGCCATGCCGTGCCATGCCGGTGCCATGCCGTGCCATGCCGGTGCCATGCCGTGCCATGCCGTGCCATGCCGTGCCATGCCGTGCCATGCCGTGCCATGCCGTGCCATGCCGGTGCCATGCCGTGCCATGCCGGTGCCATTCCGTGCCATGCCGGTGCCATGCCGGTGCCATGCCGTGCCATGCCGGTGCCATGCCGTGCCATGCCGTGCCATGCCGGTGCCATGCCGGTGCCATGCCGGTGCCATGCCGTGCCATGCCGGTGCCATGCCGTGCCATGCCGTGCCATGCCGGTGCCATGCCGTGCCATGCCGGTGCCATGCCGGTGCCATGCCGTGCCATGCCGGTGCCATGCCGTGCCATGCCGTGCCATGCCGTGCCATGCGGTGCCATGCCATTCCATGCCATTCCATGCCATTCCATGCCATTCCATGCCATTCCATGCCATTCCATGCCATTCCATGCCATTCCATGCCATTCCATGCCATTCCATGCCATTCCATGCCATTCCATGCCATTCCATGCCATTCCATGCCATTCCATGCCATTCCATGCCATTCCATGCCGTGCCATGCCGGTGCCATGCCGTGCCATGCCGGTGCCATGCCGTGCCATGCCGGTGCCATGCCGTGCCATGCCGGTGCCATGCCGTGCCATGCCGGTGCCATGCCGTGCCATGCCGGTGCCATGCCGTGCCATGCCGGTGCCATGTCGTGCCATGCCGGTGCCATGCCATTCCATGCCATTCCATGCCATTCCATGCCATTCCATGCCATTCCATGCCATTCCATGCCATTCCATGCCATTCCATGCCATTCCATGCCATTCCATGCCGTGCCATGCCGGTGCCATGCCGTGCCATGCCGTGCCATGCCGTGCCATGCCGGTGCCATGCCGGTGCCATGCCGGTGCCATGCCATTCCATGCCATTCCATGCCAGTCCATGCCATTCCATGCCATTCCATGCCACTCAATGCGGTGCCATGCCGTGCCATGCCGTGCTATGCCGTGCCATGCCGTGCCATGCCGTGCCATGCCGTGCCATGCCGTGCCATGCGGTGCCATGCCCTTCCATGCCATTCCATGCCATTCCATGCCATTCCATGCCATTCCATGCCATTCCATGCCATTCCATGCCATTCCATGCCATTCCATGCCATTCCATGCCATTCCATGCCATTCCATGCCATTCCATGCCATTCCATGCCATTCCATGCCATTCCATGCCATTCCATGCCATTCCATGCCGGTGCCATGCCGTGCCATGCCGGTGCCATGCCGTGCCATGCCGGTGCCATGCCGTGCCATGCCGGTGCCATGCCGTGCCATGCCGGTGCCATGCCGTGCCATGCCGTGCCATGCCGTGCCATGCCGGTGCCATGCCGTGCCATGCCGGTGCCATGCCGTGCCATGCCGTGCCATGCCGGTGCCATGCCGTGCCATGCCGTGCCATGCCGTGCCATGCGGTGCCATGCCATTCCATGCGGTGCCATGCCATTCCATGCCGTGCCATGCCATTCCATGCCATTCCATGTCATTCCATGCCATTCCATGTCATTCCATGCCATTCCATGTCATTCCATGCCATTCCATGCCATTCCATGCCATTCCATACCATTCCATGCCATTCCATGCCATTCCAAGCCATTCCATGCCATTCCATGCCATTCCATGCCATTCCATGCCATTCCATGCCATTCCATGCCATTCCATGCCATTCCATGCCATTCCATGCCATTCCATGCCATTCCATGCCATTCCATGCCATTCCATGCCATTCCATGCCATTCCATGCCATTCCATGCCATTCCATGCCATTCCATGCCATTCCATGCCATTCCATGCCATTCCATGCCATTCCATGCCATTCCATGCCATTCCATGCCATTCCATGCCATTCCATGCCATTCCATGCCATTCCATGCCATTCCATGCCATTCCATGCCATTCCATGCCATTCCATGCCATTCCATGCCATTCCATGCCATTCCATGCCATTCCATGCCATTCCATGCCATTCCATGCCATTCCATGCCATTCCATGCCATTCCATGCCATTCCATGCCATTCCATGCCATTCCATGCCATTCCATGCCATTCCATGCCATTCCATGCCATTCCATGCCATTCCATGCCATTCCATGCCATTCCATGCCATTCCATGCCATTCCATGCCATTCCATGCCATTCCATGCCATTCCATGCCATTCCATGCCATTCCATGCCATTCCATGCCATTCCATGCCATTCCATGCCATTCCATGCCATTCCATGCCATTCCATGCCATTCCATGCCATTCCATGCCATTCCATGCCATTCCATGCCATTCCATGCCATTCCATGCCATTCCATGCCATTCCATGCCATTCCATGCCATTCCATGCCATTCCATGCCATTCCATGCCATTCCATGCCATTCCATGCCATTCCATGCCATTCCATGCCATTCCATGCCATTCCATGCCGTGCCATGCCGGTGCCATGCCGTGCCATGCCGTGCCATGCCGGTGCCATGCCGAGCCATGCCGGTGCCATGCCGTGCCATGCCGTGCCATGCCGTGCCATGCGGTGCCATGCCATTCCATGTCATTCCATGACATTCCATGACATTCCATGCCATTCCATGCCATTCCATGCCATTCCATGCCATTCCATGCCACTCAATGCGGTGCCATGCCGTGCCATGCCGGTGCCATGCCGGTGCCATGCCGTGCCATGCCGGTGCCATGCCGTGCCATGCCGTGCCATGCCGGTGCCATGCCGTGCCATGCCGGTGCCATGCCGTGCCATGCCGGTGCCATGACGTGCCATGCCGGTGCCATGCCGTGCCATGCCGGTGCCATGCCGTGCCATGCCGGTGCCATGACGTGCCATGCCGGTGCCATGCCGTGCCATGCCGTGCCATGCCGGTGCCATGCCATTCCATGCCATTCCATGCCAGTCCATGCCAGTCCATGCCATTCCATGCTATTCCATGCCACTCAATGCGGTGCCATGCGGTGCCATGCCATTCCATGCCATTCCATGCCATTCCATGCCATTCCATGCCATTCCATGCCATTCCATGCCATTCCATGCCATTCCATGCCATTCCATGCCATTCCATGCCATTCCATGCCATTCCATGCCATTCCATGCCATTCCATGCCATTCCATGCCATTCCATGCCATTCCATGCCATTCCATGCCATTCCATGCCATTCCATGCCATTCCATGCCATTCCATGCCATTCCATGCCATTCCATGCCATTCCATGCCATTCCATGCCATTCCATGCCATTCCATGCCATTCCATGCCATTCCATGCCATTCCATGCCATTCCATGCCATTCCATGCCATTCCATGCCATT
Organism: Cryptus armator; assembly: GCA_963971235.1. NCBI lineage: Eukaryota > Metazoa > Arthropoda > Insecta > Hymenoptera > Ichneumonidae > Cryptus > Cryptus armator. The sequence goes on along the minus strand of CAXARG010000294.1, from coordinate 1,249,250 downwards.
CCATGCCATTCCATGCCATTCCATGCCATTCCATGCCATTCCATGCCATTCCATGCCATTCCATGCCATTCCATGCCATTCCATGCCATTCCATGCCATTCCATGCCATTCCATGCCATTCCATGCCATTCCATGCCATTCCATGCCATTCCATGCCATTCCATGCCATTCCATGCCATTCCATGCCATTCCATGCCATTCCATGCCATTCCATGCCATTCCATGCCATTCCATGCCATTCCATGCCATTCCATGCCATTCCATGCCATTCAATGCCGTGCCATGCCGTGCCATGCCGTGCCATGCCGTGCCATGCCGTGCCATGCCGTGCCATGCCGTGCCATGCCGTGCCATGCCGGTGCCATGCCGTGCCATGCCGGTGCCATGCCGTGCCATGCCGTGCCATGCCGGTGCCATGCCGTGCCATGCCGGTGCCATGCCGTGCCATGCCGGTGCCATGCCGTGCCATGCCGGTGCCATGCCGTGCCATGCCGGTGCCATGCCGTGCCATGCCGGTGCCATGCCGTGCCATGCCGGTGCCATGCCGTGCCATGCCGGTGCCATGCCGTGCCATGCCGGTGCCATGCCGTGCCATGCCGGTGCCATGCCGGTGCCATGCCGTGCCATGCCGGTGCCATGCCGTGCCATGCCGGTGCCATGCCGTGCCATGCCGGTGCCATGCCGTGCTATGCCGTGCCATGCCGGTGCCATGCCGTGCCATGCCGGTGCCATGCCGTGCCATGCCGTGCCATGCCATGCCGTGCCATGCGGTGCCATGCCATTCCATGCCATTCCATGCCATTCCATGTCACTCCATGCCATTCCATGCCATTCCATGCCATTCCATGCCATTCCATGCCATTCCATGCCATTCCATGCCATTCCATGCCATTCCATGCCATTCCATGCCATTCCATGCCATTCCATGCCATTCCATGCCATTCCATGCCATTCCATGCCATTCCATGCCATTCCATGCCATTCCATGCCATTCCATGCCATTCAATGCCGTGCCATGCCGTGCCATGCCGGTGCCATGCCGTGCCATGCCGGTGCCATGCCGGTGCAATGCCGTGCCATGCCGGTGCCATGCCGTGCCATGCCGGTGCCATGCCGGTGCCATGCCGTGCCATGCCGGTGCCATGCCGTGCCATGCCGGTGCCATGCCGTGCCATGCCGTGCCATGCCGTGCCATGCCGTGCCATGCCGTGCCATGCCGTGCCATGCCGTGCCATGCCGTGCCATGCCGTGCCATGCCGTGCCATGCCGTGCCATGCCGTGCCATGCCGTGCCATGCCGTGCCATGCCGTGCCATGCCGTGCCATGCCGTGCCATGCCGTGCCATGCCGTGCCATGCCGTGCCATGCCGTGCCATGCCGTGCCATGCCGTGCCATGCGGTGCCATGCCATTCCATGCCATTCCATGCCATTCCATGCCATTCAATGCCGTGCCATGCCGTGCCATGCCGGTGCCATGCCGTGCCATGCCGGTGCCATGCCGTGCCATGCCGGTGCCATGCCGTGCCATGCCGGTGCCATGCCGTGCCATGCCGTGCCATGCCGGTGCCATGCCGAGCCATGCCGGTGCCATGCCGTGCCATGCCGAGCCATGCCGGTGCCATGCCGTGCCATGCCGTGCCATGCCGTGCCATGCGGTGCCATGCCATTCCATGTCATTCCATGACATTCCATGCCATTCCATGCCATTCCATGCCATTCCATGCCATTCCATGCCATTCCATGCCATTCCATGCCATTCCATGCCATTCCATGCCATTCCATGCCATTCCATGCCATTCCATGCCATTCCATGCCATTCCATGCCATTCCATGCCATTCCATGCCATTCCATGCCATTCCATGCCATTCCATGCCATTCCATGCCATTCCATGCCATTCCATGCCATTCCATGCCATTCCATGCCATTCCATGCCATTCCATGCCATTCCATGCCATTCCATGCCATTCCATGCCATTCCATGCCATTCCATGCCATTCCATGCCATTCCATGCCATTCCATGCCATTCCATGCCATTCCATGCCATTCCATGCCATTCCATGCCATTCCATGCCATTCCATGCCATTCCATGCCATTCCATGCCATTCCATGCCATTCCATGCCATTCCATGCCATTCCATGCCATTCCATGCCATTCCATGCCGTGCCATGCCGGTGCCATGCCGTGCCATGCCGGTGCCATGCCGTGCCATGCCGGTGCCATGCCGTGCCATGCCGGTGCCATGCCGTGCCATGCCGGTGCCATGCCGTGCCATGCCGGTGCCATGCCGTGCCATGCCGGTGCCATGTCGTGCCATGCCGGTGCCATGCCATTCCATGCCATTCCATGCCATTCCATGCCATTCCATGCCGTGCCATGCCGGTGCCATGCCGTGCCATGCCGGTGCCATGCCGTGCCATGCCGGTGCCATGCCGTGCCATGCCGTGCCATGCCGGTGCCATGCCGTGCCATGCCGGTGCCATGCCGTGCCATGCCGTGCCATGCCGGTGCCATGCCGTGCCATGCCGTGCCATGCCGTGCCATGCCGTGCCATGCGGTGCCATGCCGTGCCATGCCGGTGCCATGCCGTGCCATGCCGTGCCATGCCGTGCCATGCCGTGCCATGCGGTGCCATGCCATTCCATGCGGTGCCATGCCATTCCATGCCATTCCATGTCATTCCATGCCATTCCATGTCATTCCATGCCATTCCATGCCATTCCATGTCATTCCATGCCATTCCATGCCATTCCATGCCATTCCATACCATTCCATGCCATTCCATGCCATTCCAAGCCATTCCATGCCATTCCATGCCATTCCATGCCATTCAATGCCATTCCATGCCATTCCATGCCATTCCATGCCATTCCATGCCATTCCATGCCATTCCATGCCATTCCATGCCATTCCATGCCATTCCATGCCATTCCATGCCATTCCATGCCATTCCATGCCATTCCATGCCATTCCATGCCATTCCATGCCATTCCATGCCATTCCATGCCATTCCATGCCATTCCATGCCATTCCATGCCATTCCATGCCATTCCATGCCATTCCATGCCATTCCATGCCATTCCATGCCATTCCATGCCATTCCATGCCATTCCATGCCATTCCATGCCATTCCATGCCATTCCATGCCATTCCATGCCATTCCATGCCATTCCATGCCATTCCATGCCATTCCATGCCATTCCATGCCATTCCATGCCATTCCATGCCATTCCATGCCATTCCATGCCATTCCATGCCATTCCATGCCATTCCATGCCATTCCATGCCATTCCATGCCATTCCATGCCATTCCATGCCATTCCATGCCATTCCATGCCATTCCATGCCATTCCATGCCATTCCATGCCAGTCCATGCCAGTCCATGCCATTCCATGCCATTCCATGCCATTCCATGCCATTCCATGCCACTCAATGCGGTGCCATGCCGTGCCATGCCGGTGCCATGCCGGTGCCATGCCGTGCCATGCCGGTGCCATGCCGTGCCATGCCGTGCCATGCCGGTGCCATGCCGTGCCATGCCGGTGCCATGCCGTGCCATGCCGGTGCCATGACGTGCCATGCCGGTGCCATGCCGTGCCATGCCGGTGCCATGCCGTGCCATGCCGGTGCCATGACGTGCCATGCCGGTGCCATGCCGTGCCATGCCGTGCCATGCCGGTGCCATGCCGGTGCCATGCCGGTGCCATGCCATTCCATGCCATTCCATGCCAGTCCATGCCAGTCCATGCCATTCCATGCCATTCCATGCCATTCCATGCCATTCCATGCCATTCCATGCCATTCCATGCCATTCCATGCCATTCCATGCCATTCCATGCCATTCCATGCCATTCCATGCCATTCCATGCCATTCCATGCCATTCCATGCCATTCCATGCCAGTCCATGCCGTGCCATGCCGTGCCATGCCGGTGCCATGCCGTGCCATGACGTGCCATGCCGGTGCCATGCCGTGCCATGCCGTGCCATGCCGTGCCATGCCGGTGCCATGCCGGTGCCATGCCGGTGCCATGCCGTGCCATGCCGGTGCCATGCCGTGCCATGCCGTGCCATGCCGGTGCCATGCCGTGCCATGACGTGCCATGCCGGTGCCATGCCGTGCCATGCCGTGCCATGCCGGTGCCATGCCGGTGCCATGCCGGTGCCATGCCGGTGCCATGCCGTGCCATGCCGTGCCATGCCATTCCATGCCATTCCATGCCAGTCCATGCCAGTCCATGCCATTTCATGCCATTCCATGCCACTCAATGCGGTGCCATGCCGTGCCATGCCGGTGCCATGCCGTGCCATGACGTGCCATGCCGGTGCCATGCCGTGCCATGCCGTGCCATGCCGGTGCCATGCCGTGCCATGCCGGTGCCATGCCGTGCCATGCCGGTGCCATGCCGTGCCATGCCGGTGCCATGCCGTGCCATGCCGGTGCCATGCCGTGCCATGCCGGTGCCATGCCGTGCCATGCCGGTGCCATGCCGGTGCCATGCCGTGCCATGCCGGTGCCATGCCGGTGCCATGCCGTGCCATGCCGGTGCCATGCCGTGCCATGCCGGTGCCATGCCGTGCTATGCCGTGCCATGCCGGTGCCATGCCGTGCCATGCCGGTGCCATGCCGTGCCATGCCGTGCCATGCCATGCCGTGCCATGCCATGCCGTGCCATGCGGTGCCATGCCATTCCATGCCATTCCATGCCATTCCATGTCACTCCATGCCATTCCATGCCGTGCCATGCCGGTGCCATGCCGTGCCATGCCGGTGCCATGCCGTGCCATGCCGGTGCCATGCCGTGCCATGCCGGTGCCATGCCGTGCCATGCCGTGCCATGCCGGTGCCATGCCGAGCCATGCCGGTGCCATGCCGTGCCATGCCGTGCCATGCCGTGCCATGCGGTGCCATGCCATTCCATGTCATTCCATGACATTCCATGCCATTCCATGCCATTCCATGCCATTCCATGCCATTCCATGCCATTCCATGCCATTCCATGCCATTCCATGCCATTCCATGCCATTCCATGCCATTCCATGCCATTCCATGCCATTCCATGCCATTCCATGCCATTCCATGCCATTCCATGCCATTCCATGCCATTCCATGCCATTCCATGCCATTCCATGCCATTCCATGCCATTCCATGCCATTCCATGCCATTCCATGCCATTCCATGCCATTCCATGCCATTCCATGCCATTCCATGCCATTCCATGCCATTCCATGCCATTCCATGCCATTCCATGCCATTCCATGCCATTCCATGCCATTCCATGCCATTCCATGCCATTCCATGCCATTCCATGCCATTCCATGCCATTCCATGCCATTCCATGCCGTGCCATGCCGGTGCCATGCCGTGCCATGCCGGTGCCATGCCGTGCCATGCCGGTGCCATGCCGTGCCATGCCGGTGCCATGCCGTGCCATGCCGGTGCCATGCCGTGCCATGCCGGTGCCATGCCGTGCCATGCCGGTGCCATGTCGTGCCATGCCGGTGCCATGCCATTCCATGCCATTCCATGCCATTCCATGCCATTCCATGCCATTCCATGCCATTCCATGCCATTCCATGCCATTCCATGCCATTCCATGCCATTCCATGCCGTGCCATGCCGGTGCCATGCCGTGCCATGCCGGTGCCATGCCGTGCCATGCCGGTGCCATGCCGTGCCATGCCGGTGCCATGCCGTGCCATGCCGTGCCATGCCGGTGCCATGCCGTGCCATGCCGGTGCCATGCCGGTGCCATGCCGTGCCATGCCGGTGCCATGCCGTGCCATGCCGTGCCATGCCGTGCCATGCGGTGCCATGCCATTCCATGCCATTCCATGCCATTCCATGCCATTCCATGCCATTCCATGCCATTCCATGCCATTCCATGCCATTCCATGCCATTCCATGCCATTCCATGCCATTCCATGCCATTCCATGCCATTCCATGCCATTCCATGCCATTCCATGCCATTCCATGCCATTCCATGCCATTCCATGCCATTCCATGCCATTCCATGCCGTGCCATGCCGGTGCCATGCCGTGCCATGCCGGTGCCATGCCGTGCCATGCCGGTGCCATGCCGTGCCATGCCGGTGCCATGCCGTGCCATGCCGGTGCCATGCCGTGCCATGCCGGTGCCATGTCGTGCCATGCCGGTGCCATGCCATTCCATGCCATTCCATGCCATTCCATGCCATTCCATGCCATTCCATGCCATTCCATGCCATTCCATGCCATTCCATGCCATTCCATGCCGTGCCATGCCGGTGCCATGCCGTGCCATGCCGTGCCATGCCGTGCCATGCGGTGCCATGCCCTTCCATGCCATTCCATGCCATTCCATGCCATTCCATGCCATTCCATGCCATTCCATGCCATTCCATGCCATTCCATGCCATTCCATGCCATTCCATGCCATTCCATGCCATTCCATGCCGGTGCCATGCCGTGCCATGCCGGTGCCATGCCGTGCCATGCCGGTGCCATGCCGTGCCATGCCGGTGCCATGCCGTGCCATGCCGTGCCATGCCGGTGCCATGCCGTGCCATGCCGGTGCCATGCCGTGCCATGCCGTGCCATGCCGGTGCCATGCCGTGCCATGCCGTGCCATGCGGTGCCATGCCATTCCATGCGGTGCCATGCCATTCCATGCCATTCCATGTCATTCCATGCCATTCCATGTCATTCCATGCCATTCCATGCCATTCCATGTCATTCCATGCCATTCCATGCCATTCCATGCCATTCCATACCATTCCATGCCATTCCATGCCATTCCAAGCCATTCCATGCCATTCCATGCCATTCCATGCCATTCCATGCCATTCCATGCCATTCCATGCCATTCCATGCCATTCCATGCCATTCCATGCCATTCCATGCCATTCCATGCCATTCCATGCCATTCCATGCCATTCCATGCCATTCCATGCCATTCCATGCCATTCCATGCCATTCCATGCCATTCCATGCCATTCCATGCCATTCCATGCCATTCCATGCCATTCCATGCCATTCCATGCCATTCCATGCCATTCCATGCCATTCCATGCCATTCCATGCCATTCCATGCCATTCCATGCCATTCCATGCCATTCCATGCCATTCCATGCCATTCCATGCCATTCCATGCCATTCCATGCCATTCCATGCCATTCCATGCCATTCCATGCCATTCCATGCCATTCCATGCCATTCCATGCCATTCCATGCCATTCCATGCCATTCCATGCCATTCCATGCCATTCCATGCCATTCCATGCCATTCCATGCCATTCCATGCCATTCCATGCCAGTCCATGCCGTGCCATGCCGTGCCATGCCGGTGCCATGCCGTGCCATGACGTGCCATGCCGGTGCCATGCCGTGCCATGCCGTGCCATGCCGTGCCATGCCGGTGCCATGCCGGTGCCATGCCGGTGCCATGCCGTGCCATGCCGGTGCCATGCCGTGCCATGCCGTGCCATGCCGGTGCCATGCCGTGCCATGACGTGCCATGCCGGTGCCATGCCGTGCCATGCCGTGCCATGCCGGTGCCATGCCGGTGCCATGCCGGTGCCATGCCGGTGCCATGCCGTGCCATGCCGTGCCATGCCATTCCATGCCATTCCATGCCAGTCCATGCCAGTCCATGCCATTTCATGCCATTCCATGCCACTCAATGCGGTGCCATGCCGTGCCATGCCGGTGCCATGCCGTGCCATGACGTGCCATGCCGGTGCCATGCCGTGCCATGCCGTGCCATGCCGGTGCCATGCCGGTGCCATGCCGTGCCATGCCGGTGCCATGCCGTGCCATGCCGTGCCATGCCGGTGCCATGCCGTGCCATGCCGGTGCCATGCCGTGCCATGCCGGTGCCATGCCGTGCCATGCCGGTGCCATGCCGTGCCATGCCGTGCCATGCCGGTGCCATGCCGTGCCATGCCGTGCCATGTCGTGCCATGCCGGTGCCATGCCGTGCCATGCCGTGCCATGCCGTGCCATGCGGTGCCATGCCATTCCATGCCATTCCATGCCATTCCATGCCATTCCATGTCATTCCATGCCATTCCATGCCATTCCATGCCATTCCATGCCATTCCATGCCATTCCATGCCATTCCATGCCATTCCATGCCATTCCATGCCATTCCATGCCATTCCATGCCATTCCATGCCATTCCATGCCATTCCATGCCATTCCATGCCATTCCATGCCATTCCATGCCATTCCATGCCATTCCATGCCATTCCATGCCATTCCATGCCATTCCATGCCAGTCCATGCCAGTCCATGCCATTCCATGCCATTCCATGCCATTCCATGCCACTCAATGCGGTGCCATGCCGTGCCATGCCGTGCCATGCCGTGCCATGCCGGTGCCATGCCGGTGCCATGCCGGTGCCATGCCATTCCATGCCATTCCATGCCAGTCCATGCCATTCCATGCCATTCCATGCCACTCAATGCGGTGCCATGCCGTGCCATGCCGTGCCATGCCGTGCTATGCCGTGCCATGCCGTGCCATGCCGTGCCATGCGGTGCCATGCCCTTCCATGCCATTCCATGCCATTCCATGCCATTCCATGCCATTCCATGCCATTCCATGCCATTCCATGCCATTCCATGCCATTCCATGCCATTCCATGCCATTCCATGCCATTCCATGCCATTCCATGCCATTCCATGCCGGTGCCATGCCGTGCCATGCCGGTGCCATGCCGTGCCATGCCGGTGCCATGCCGTGCCATGCCGGTGCCATGCCGTGCCATGCCGGTGCCATGCCGTGCCATGCCGGTGCCATGCCGTGCCATGCCGGTGCCATGCCGTGCCATGCCGGTGCCATGCCATTCCATGCCGTGCCATGCCGGTGCCATGCCGTGCCATGCCGGTGCCATGCCGTGCCATGCCGGTGCCATGCCGTGCCATGCCGGTGCCATGCCGTGCCATGCCGTGCCATGCCGGTGCCATGCCGTGCCATGCCGGTGCCATGCCGTGCCATGCCGTGCCATGCCGGTGCCATGCCGTGCCATGCCGTGCCATGCCGTGCCATGCGGTGCCATGCCATTCCATGCGGTGCCATGCCATTCCATGCCATTCCATGTCATTCCATGCCATTCCATGTCATTCCATGCCATTCCATGCCATTCCATGTCATTCCATGCCATTCCATGCCATTCCATGCCATTCCATACCATTCCATGCCATTCCATGCCATTCCAAGCCATTCCATGCCATTCCATGCCATTCCATGCCATTCCATGCCATTCCATGCCATTCCATGCCATTCCATGCCATTCCATGCCATTCCATGCCATTCCATGCCATTCCATGCCATTCCATGCCATTCCATGCCATTCCATGCCATTCCATGCCATTCCATGCCATTCCATGCCATTCCATGCCATTCCATGCCATTCCATGCCATTCCATGCCATTCCATGCCATTCCATGCCATTCCATGCCATTCCATGCCATTCCATGCCATTCCATGCCATTCCATGCCATTCCATGCCATTCCATGCCATTCCATGCCATTCCATGCCATTCCATGCCATTCCATGCCATTCCATGCCATTCCATGCCATTCCATGCCATTCCATGCCATTCCATGCCATTCCATGCCATTCCATGCCATTCCATGCCATTCCATGCCATTCCATGCCATTCCATGCCATTCCATGCCATTCCATGCCATTCCATGCCATTCCATGCCATTCCATGCCATTCCATGCTATTCCATGCCACTCAATGCGGTGCCATGCGGTGCCATGCCATTCCATGCCATTCCATGCCATTCCATGCCATTCCATGCCATTCCATGCCATTCCATGCCATTCCATGCCATTCCATGCCATTCCATGCCATTCCATGCCATTCCATGCCATTCCATGCCATTCCATGCCATTCCATGCCATTCCATGCCATTCCATGCCATTCCATGCCATTCCATGCCATTCCATGCCATTCCATGCCATTCCATGCCATTCCATGCCATTCCATGCCATTCCATGCCATTCCATGCCATTCCATGCCATTCCATGCCATTCCATGCCATTCCATGCCATTCCATGCCGGTGCCATGCCGTGCCATGCCGGTGCCATGCCGTGCCATGCCGGTGCCATGCCGTGCCATGCCGGTGCCATGCCGTGCCATGCCGGTGCCATGCCGTGCCATGCCGGTGCCATGCCGTGCCATGCCGGTGCCATGTCGTGCCATGCCGGTGCCATGCCATTCCATGCCATTCCATGCCATTCCATGCCATTCCATGCCATTCCATGCCATTCCATGCCATTCCATGCCATTCCATGCCATTCCATGCCATTCCATGCCATTCCATGCCATTCCATGCCGTGCCATGCCATTCCATGCCATTCCATGCCATTCCATGCCATTCCATGCCATTCCATGCCATTCCATGCCATTCCATGCCATTCCATGCCATTCCATGCCATTCCATGCCATTCCATGCCATTCCATGCCATTCCATGCCATTCCATGCCATTCCATGCCATTCCATGCCATTCCATGCCATTCCATGCCATTCCATGCCATTCCATGCCATTCCATGCCATTCCATGCCATTCCATGCCATTCCATGCCATTCCATGCCATTCCATGCCGTGCCATGCCGGTGCCATGCCGTGCCATGCCGGTGCCATGCCGTGCCATGCCGGTGCCATGCCGTGCCATGCCGGTGCCATGCCGTGCCATGCCGGTGCCATGCCGTGCCATGCCGGTGCCATGTCGTGCCATGCCGGTGCCATGCCATTCCATGCCATTCCATGCCATTCCATGCCATTCCATGCCATTCCATGCCATTCCATGCCATTCCATGCCATTCCATGCCATTCCATGCCATTCCATGCCGTGCCATGCCGGTGCCATGCCGTGCCATGCCGGTGCCATGCCGTGCCATGCCGGTGCCATGCCGTGCCATGCCGGTGCCATGCCGTGCCATGCCGTGCCATGCCGGTGCCATGCCGTGCCATGCCGGTGCCATGCCGTGCCATGCCGTGCCATGCCGTGCCATGCCGTGCCATGCCGTGCCATGCCGTGCCATGCCGGTGCCATGCCGTGCCATGCCGGTGCCATTCCGTGCCATGCCGGTGCCATGCCGGTGCCATGCCGTGCCATGCCGGTGCCATGCCGTGCCATGCCGTGCCATGCCGGTGCCATGCCGGTGCCATGCCGGTGCCATGCCGTGCCATGCCGGTGCCATGCCGTGCCATGCCGTGCCATGCCGGTGCCATGCCGTGCCATGCCGGTGCCATGCCGGTGCCATGCCGTGCCATGCCGGTGCCATGCCGTGCCATGCCGTGCCATGCCGTGCCATGCGGTGCCATGCCATTCCATGCCATTCCATGCCATTCCATGCCATTCCATGCCATTCCATGCCATTCCATGCCATTCCATGCCATTCCATGCCATTCCATGCCATTCCATGCCATTCCATGCCATTCCATGCCATTCCATGCCATTCCATGCCATTCCATGCCATTCCATGCCATTCCATGCCGTGCCATGCCGGTGCCATGCCGTGCCATGCCGGTGCCATGCCGTGCCATGCCGGTGCCATGCCGTGCCATGCCGGTGCCATGCCGTGCCATGCCGGTGCCATGCCGTGCCATGCCGGTGCCATGCCGTGCCATGCCGGTGCCATGTCGTGCCATGCCGGTGCCATGCCATTCCATGCCATTCCATGCCATTCCATGCCATTCCATGCCATTCCATGCCATTCCATGCCATTCCATGCCATTCCATGCCATTCCATGCCGTGCCATGCCGGTGCCATGCCGTGCCATGCCGTGCCATGCCGTGCCATGCCGGTGCCATGCCGGTGCCATGCCGGTGCCATGCCATTCCATGCCATTCCATGCCAGTCCATGCCATTCCATGCCATTCCATGCCACTCAATGCGGTGCCATGCCGTGCCATGCCGTGCTATGCCGTGCCATGCCGTGCCATGCCGTGCCATGCCGTGCCATGCCGTGCCATGCGGTGCCATGCCCTTCCATGCCATTCCATGCCATTCCATGCCATTCCATGCCATTCCATGCCATTCCATGCCATTCCATGCCATTCCATGCCATTCCATGCCATTCCATGCCATTCCATGCCATTCCATGCCATTCCATGCCATTCCATGCCATTCCATGCCATTCCATGCCATTCCATGCCATTCCATGCCGGTGCCATGCCGTGCCATGCCGGTGCCATGCCGTGCCATGCCGGTGCCATGCCGTGCCATGCCGGTGCCATGCCGTGCCATGCCGTGCCATGCCGTGCCATGCCGGTGCCATGCCGTGCCATGCCGGTGCCATGCCGTGCCATGCCGTGCCATGCCGGTGCCATGCCGTGCCATGCCGTGCCATGCCGTGCCATGCGGTGCCATGCCATTCCATGCGGTGCCATGCCATTCCATGCCATTCCATGTCATTCCATGCCATTCCATGTCATTCCATGCCATTCCATGTCATTCCATGCCATTCCATGCCATTCCATGCCATTCCATACCATTCCATGCCATTCCATGCCATTCCAAGCCATTCCATGCCATTCCATGCCATTCCATGCCATTCCATGCCATTCCATGCCATTCCATGCCATTCCATGCCATTCCATGCCATTCCATGCCATTCCATGCCATTCCATGCCATTCCATGCCATTCCATGCCATTCCATGCCATTCCATGCCATTCCATGCCATTCCATGCCATTCCATGCCATTCCATGCCATTCCATGCCATTCCATGCCATTCCATGCCATTCCATGCCATTCCATGCCATTCCATGCCATTCCATGCCATTCCATGCCATTCCATGCCATTCCATGCCATTCCATGCCATTCCATGCCATTCCATGCCATTCCATGCCATTCCATGCCATTCCATGCCATTCCATGCCATTCCATGCCATTCCATGCCATTCCATGCCATTCCATGCCATTCCATGCCATTCCATGCCATTCCATGCCATTCCATGCCATTCCATGCCATTCCATGCCATTCCATGCCATTCCATGCCATTCCATGCCATTCCATGCCATTCCATGCCATTCCATGCCATTCCATGCCATTCCATGCCATTCCATGCCATTCCATGCCATTCCATGCCATTCCATGCCATTCCATGCCATTCCATGCCATTCCATGCCATTCCATGCCATTCCATGCCATTCCATGCCATTCCATGCCATTCCATGCCATTCCATGCCATTCCATGCCATTCCATGCCATTCCATGCCATTCCATGCCATTCCATGCCATTCCATGCCATTCCATGCCATTCCATGCCATTCCATGCCATTCCATGCCATTCCATGCCATTCCATGCCATTCCATGCCATTCCATGCCATTCCATGCCATTCCATGCCATTCCATGCCATTCCATGCCATTCCATGCCATTCCATGCCATTCCATGCCATTCCATGCCATTCCATGCCATTCCATGCCATTCCATGCCATTCCATGCCATTCCATGCCATTCCATGCCATTCCATGCCATTCCATGCCATTCCATGCCGTGCCATGCCGGTGCCATGCCGTGCCATGCCGTGCCATGCCGGTGCCATGCCGAGCCATGCCGGTGCCATGCCGTGCCATGCCGTGCCATGCCGTGCCATGCGGTGCCATGCCATTCCATGTCATTCCATGACATTCCATGACATTCCATGCCATTCCATGCCATTCCATGCCATTCCATGCCATTCCATGCCACTCAATGCGGTGCCATGCCGTGCCATGCCGGTGCCATGCCGGTGCCATGCCGTGCCATGCCGGTGCCATGCCGTGCCATGCCGTGCCATGCCGGTGCCATGCCGTGCCATGCCGGTGCCATGCCGTGCCATGCCGGTGCCATGACGTGCCATGCCGGTGCCATGCCGTGCCATGCCGGTGCCATGCCGTGCCATGCCGGTGCCATGACGTGCCATGCCGGTGCCATGCCGTGCCATGCCGTGCCATGCCGGTGCCATGCCATTCCATGCCATTCCATGCCAGTCCATGCCAGTCCATGCCATTCCATGCTATTCCATGCCACTCAATGCGGTGCCATGCGGTGCCATGCCATTCCATGCCATTCCATGCCATTCCATGCCATTCCATGCCATTCCATGCCATTCCATGCCATTCCATGCCATTCCATGCCATTCCATGCCATTCCATGCCATTCCATGCCATTCCATGCCATTCCATGCCATTCCATGCCATTCCATGCCATTCCATGCCATTCCATGCCATTCCATGCCATTCCATGCCATTCCATGCCATTCCATGCCATTCCATGCCATTCCATGCCATTCCATGCCATTCCATGCCATTCCATGCCATTCCATGCCATTCCATGCCATTCCATGCCATTCCATGCCATTCCATGCCATTCCATGCCATTCCATGCCATTCCATGCCATTCCATGCCATTCCATGCCATTCCATGCCATTCCATGCCATTCCATGCCATTCCATGCCATTCCATGCCATTCCATGCCATTCCATGCCATTCCATGCCATTCCATGCCATTCCATGCCATTCCATGCCATTCCATGCCATTCCATGCCATTCCATGCCATTCCATGCCATTCCATGCCATTCCATGCCATTCCATGCCATTCAATGCCGTGCCATGCCGTGCCATGCCGTGCCATGCCGTGCCATGCCGTGCCATGCCGTGCCATGCCGTGCCATGCCGTGCCATGCCGGTGCCATGCCGTGCCATGCCGGTGCCATGCCGTGCCATGCCGTGCCATGCCGGTGCCATGCCGTGCCATGCCGGTGCCATGCCGTGCCATGCCGGTGCCATGCCGTGCCATGCCGGTGCCATGCCGTGCCATGCCGGTGCCATGCCGTGCCATGCCGGTGCCATGCCGTGCCATGCCGGTGCCATGCCGTGCCATGCCGGTGCCATGCCGTGCCATGCCGGTGCCATGCCGTGCCATGCCGGTGCCATGCCGTGCCATGCCGGTGCCATGCCGTGCCATGCCGGTGCCATGCCGGTGCCATGCCGTGCCATGCCGGTGCCATGCCGTGCCATGCCGGTGCCATGCCGTGCCATGCCGGTGCCATGCCGTGCTATGCCGTGCCATGCCGGTGCCATGCCGTGCCATGCCGGTGCCATGCCGTGCCATGCCGTGCCATGCCATGCCGTGCCATGCGGTGCCATGCCATTCCATGCCATTCCATGCCATTCCATGTCACTCCATGCCATTCCATGCCATTCCATGCCATTCCATGCCATTCCATGCCATTCCATGCCATTCCATGCCATTCCATGCCATTCCATGCCATTCCATGCCATTCCATGCCATTCCATGCCATTCCATGCCATTCCATGCCATTCCATGCCATTCCATGCCATTCCATGCCATTCCATGCCATTCCATGCCATTCAATGCCGTGCCATGCCGTGCCATGCCGGTGCCATGCCGTGCCATGCCGGTGCCATGCCGGTGCAATGCCGTGCCATGCCGGTGCCATGCCGTGCCATGCCGGTGCCATGCCGGTGCCATGCCGTGCCATGCCGGTGCCATGCCGTGCCATGCCGGTGCCATGCCGTGCCATGCCGTGCCATGCCGTGCCATGCCGTGCCATGCCGTGCCATGCCGTGCCATGCCGTGCCATGCCGTGCCATGCCGTGCCATGCCGTGCCATGCCGTGCCATGCCGTGCCATGCCGTGCCATGCCGTGCCATGCCGTGCCATGCCGTGCCATGCCGTGCCATGCCGTGCCATGCCGTGCCATGCCGTGCCATGCCGTGCCATGCCGTGCCATGCCGTGCCATGCCGTGCCATGCCGTGCCATGCCGTGCCATGCCGTGCCATGCCGTGCCATGCCGTGCCATGCCGTGCCATGCCGTGCCATGCGGTGCCATGCCATTCCATGCCATTCCATGCCATTCCATGCCATTCAATGCCGTGCCATGCCGTGCCATGCCGGTGCCATGCCGTGCCATGCCGGTGCCATGCCGTGCCATGCCGGTGCCATGCCGTGCCATGCCGGTGCCATGCCGTGCCATGCCGTGCCATGCCGGTGCCATGCCGAGCCATGCCGGTGCCATGCCGTGCCATGCCGAGCCATGCCGGTGCCATGCCGTGCCATGCCGTGCCATGCCGTGCCATGCGGTGCCATGCCATTCCATGTCATTCCATGACATTCCATGCCATTCCATGCCATTCCATGCCATTCCATGCCATTCCATGCCATTCCATGCCATTCCATGCCATTCCATGCCATTCCATGCCATTCCATGCCATTCCATGCCATTCCATGCCATTCCATGCCATTCCATGCCATTCCATGCCATTCCATGCCATTCCATGCCATTCCATGCCATTCCATGCCATTCCATGCCATTCCATGCCATTCCATGCCATTCCATGCCATTCCATGCCATTCCATGCCATTCCATGCCATTCCATGCCATTCCATGCCATTCCATGCCATTCCATGCCATTCCATGCCATTCCATGCCATTCCATGCCATTCCATGCCATTCCATGCCATTCCATGCCATTCCATGCCATTCCATGCCATTCCATGCCATTCCATGCCATTCCATGCCATTCCATGCCGTGCCATGCCGGTGCCATGCCGTGCCATGCCGGTGCCATGCCGTGCCATGCCGGTGCCATGCCGTGCCATGCCGGTGCCATGCCGTGCCATGCCGGTGCCATGCCGTGCCATGCCGGTGCCATGCCGTGCCATGCCGGTGCCATGCCGTGCCATGCCGGTGCCATGTCGTGCCATGCCGGTGCCATGCCATTCCATGCCATTCCATGCCATTCCATGCCATTCCATGCCGTGCCATGCCGGTGCCATGCCGTGCCATGCCGGTGCCATGCCGTGCCATGCCGGTGCCATGCCGTGCCATGCCGGTGCCATGCCGTGCCATGCCGGTGCCATGCCGTGCCATGCCGGTGCCATGCCGTGCCATGCCGGTGCCATGCCGTGCCATGCCGTGCCATGCCGGTGCCATGCCGTGCCATGCCGGTGCCATGCCGTGCCATGCCGTGCCATGCCGTGCCATGCCGTGCCATGCCGTGCCATGCCGTGCCATGCCGTGCCATGCCGTGCCATGCCGTGCCATGCCGGTGCCATGCCGTGCCATGCCGGTGCCATTCCGTGCCATGCCGGTGCCATGCCGGTGCCATGCCGTGCCATGCCGGTGCCATGCCGTGCCATGCCGTGCCATGCCGGTGCCATGCCGGTGCCATGCCGGTGCCATGCCGTGCCATGCCGGGGCCATGCCGTGCCATGCCGTGCCATGCCGGTGCCATGCCGTGCCATGCCGGTGCCATGCCGGTGCCATGCCGTGCCATGCCGGTGCCATGCCGTGCCATGCCGTGCCATGCCGTGCCATGCGGTGCCATGCCATTCCATGCCATTCCATGCCATTCCATGCCATTCCATGCCATTCCATGCCATTCCATGCCATTCCATGCCATTCCATGCCATTCCATGCCATTCCATGCCATTCCATGCCATTCCATGCCATTCCATGCCGTGCCATGCCGGTGCCATGCCGTGCCATGCCGGTGCCATGCCGTGCCATGCCGGTGCCATGCCGTGCCATGCCGGTGCCATGCCGTGCCATGCCGGTGCCATGCCGTGCCATGCCGGTGCCATGCCGGTGCCATGCCATTCCATGCCATTCCATGCCATTCCATGCCATTCCATGCCATTCCATGCCATTCCATGCCATTCCATGCCATTCCATGCCATTCCATGCCATTCCATGCCATTCCATGCCATTCCATGCCGTGCCATGCCGGTGCCATGCCGTGCCATGCCGTGCCATGCCGTGCCATGCCATTCCATGCCAGTCCATGCCGGTGCCATGCCATTCCATGCCATTCCATGCCAGTCCATGCCATTCCATGCCATTCCATGCCACTCAATGCGGTGCCATGCCGTGCCATGCCGTGCCATGCCCGTGCTATGCCGTGCCATGCCGTGCCATGCCGTGCCATGCCGTGCCATGCCGTGCCATGCCGTGCCATGCCGTGCCATGCCGTGCCATGCCGTGCCATGCCGTGCCATGCCGTGCCATGCC
Source organism: Cryptus armator (assembly GCA_963971235.1). Classification (NCBI taxonomy): domain Eukaryota; kingdom Metazoa; phylum Arthropoda; class Insecta; order Hymenoptera; family Ichneumonidae; genus Cryptus; species Cryptus armator. Next base: position 1,231,213 of record CAXARG010000294.1, on the reverse strand, counting down.
GTGCCATGCCGTGCCATGCCGTGCCATGCCGTGCCATGCCGTGCCATGCCGTGCCATGCCGTGCCATGCCGTGCCATGCGGTGCCATGCCATTCCATGCCATTCCATGCCATTCCATGCCATTCAATGCCGTGCCATGCCGTGCCATGCCGGTGCCATGCCGTGCCATGCCGGTGCCATGCCGTGCCATGCCGGTGCCATGCCGTGCCATGCCGGTGCCATGCCGTGCCATGCCGTGCCATGCCGGTGCCATGCCGGTGCCATGCCGAGCCATGCCGGTGCCATGCCGAGCCATGCCGGTGCCATGCCGTGCCATGCCGTGCCATGCCATTCCATGTCATTCCATGACATTCCATGCCATTCCATGCCATTCCATGCCATTCCATGCCATTCCATGCCATTCCATGCCATTCCATGCCATTCCATGCCATTCCATGCCATTCCATGCCATTCCATGCCATTCCATGCCATTCCATGCCATTCCATGCCATTCCATGCCATTCCATGCCATTCCATGCCATTCCATGCCATTCCATGCCATTCCATGCCATTCCATGCCATTCCATGCCATTCCATGCCATTCCATGCCATTCCATGCCATTCCATGCCATTCCATGCCATTCCATGCCATTCCATGCCATTCCATGCCATTCCATGCCATTCCATGCCATTCCATGCCATTCCATGCCATTCCATGCCATTCCATGCCATTCCATGCCATTCCATGCCATTCCATGCCATTCCATGCCATTCCATGCCATTCCATGCCGTGCCATGCCGGTGCCATGCCGTGCCATGCCGGTGCCATGCCGTGCCATGCCGGTGCCATGCCGTGCCATGCCGGTGCCATGCCGTGCCATGCCGGTGCCATGTCGTGCCATGCCGGTGCCATGCCATTCCATGCCATTCCATGCCATTCCATGCCATTCCATGCCATTCCATGCCATTCCATGCCATTCCATGCCATTCCATGCCATTCCATGCCATTCCATGCCATTCCATGCCATTCCATGCCGTGCCATGCCGGTGCCATGCCTTGCCATGCCGGTGCCATGCCGTGCCATGCCGGTGCCATGCCGTGCCATGCCGGTGCCATGCCGTGCCATGCCGTGCCATGCCGGTGCCATGCCGTGCCATGCCGGTGCCATGCCGTGCCATGCCGTGCCATGCCGTGCCATGCCGTGCCATGCCGTGCCATGCCGTGCCATGCCGTGCCATGCCGGTGCCATGCCGTGCCATGCCGGTGCCATGCCGGTGCCATGCCGTGCCATGCCGGTGCCATGCCGTGCCATGCCGTGCCATGCCGGTGCCATGCCGGTGCCATGCCGGTGCCATGCCGTGCCATGCCGGTGCCATGCCGTGCCATGCCGTGCCATGCCGGTGCCATGCCGTGCCATGCCGGTGCCATGCCGGTGCCATGCCGTGCCATGCCGGTGCCATGCCGTGCCATGCCGGTGCCATGCCGTGCCATGCCGTGCCATGCCGTGCCATGCGGTGCCATGCCATTCCATGCCATTCCATGCCATTCCATGCCATTCCATGCCATTCCATGCCATTCCATGCCATTCCATGCCATTCCATGCCATTCCATGCCATTCCATGCCATTCCATGCCATTCCATGCCATTCCATGCCATTCCATGCCATTCCATGCCATTCCATGCCGTGCCATGCCGGTGCCATGCCGTGCCATGCCGGTGCCATGCCGTGCCATGCCGGTGCCATGCCGTGCCATGCCGGTGCCATGCCGTGCCATGCCGGTGCCATGCCGTGCCATGCCGGTGCCATGCCGTGCCATGCCGGTGCCATGTCGTGCCATGCCGGTGCCATGCCATTCCATGCCATTCCATGCCATTCCATGCCATTCCATGCCATTCCATGCCATTCCATGCCATTCCATGCCATTCCATGCCGTGCCATGCCGGTGCCATGCCGTGCCATGCCGTGCCATGCCGTGCCATGCCGGTGCCATGCCGGTGCCATGCCGGTGCCATGCCATTCCATGCCATTCCATGCCAGTCCATGCCATTCCATGCCATTCCATGCCATTCCATGCCAGTCCATGCCATTCCATGCCATTCCATGCCACTCAATGCGGTGCCATGCCGTGCCATGCCGTGCTATGCCGTGCCATGCCGTGCCATGCCGTGCCATGCCGTGCCATGCGGTGCCATGCCCTTCCATGCCATTCCATGCCATTCCATGCCATTCCATGCCATTCCATGCCATTCCATGCCATTCCATGCCATTCCATGCCATTCCATGCCATTCCATGCCGGTGCCATGCCGTGCCATGCCGGTGCCATGCCGTGCCATGCCGGTGCCATGCCGTGCCATGCCGGTGCCATGCCGTGCCATGCCGTGCCATGCCGGTGCCATGCCGTGCCATGCCGGTGCCATGCCGTGCCATGCCGTGCCATGCCGGTGCCATGCCGTGCCATGCCGTGCCATGCCGTGCCATGCGGTGCCATGCCATTCCATGCGGTGCCATGCCATTCCATGCCATTCCATGTCATTCCATGCCATTCCATGTCATTCCATGCCATTCCATGCCATTCCATGTCATTCCATGCCATTCCATGCCATTCCATGCCATTCCATACCATTCCATGCCATTCCATGCCATTCCAAGCCATTCCATGCCATTCCATGCCATTCCATGCCATTCCATGCCATTCCATGCCATTCCATGCCATTCCATGCCATTCCATGCCATTCCATGCCATTCCATGCCATTCCATGCCATTCCATGCCATTCCATGCCATTCCATGCCATTCCATGCCATTCCATGCCATTCCATGCCATTCCATGCCATTCCATGCCATTCCATGCCATTCCATGCCATTCCATGCCATTCCATGCCATTCCATGCCATTCCATGCCATTCCATGCCATTCCATGCCATTCCATGCCATTCCATGCCATTCCATGCCATTCCATGCCATTCCATGCCATTCCATGCCATTCCATGCCATTCCATGCCATTCCATGCCATTCCATGCCATTCCATGCCATTCCATGCCATTCCATGCCATTCCATGCCATTCCATGCCATTCCATGCCATTCCATGCCATTCCATGCCATTCCATGCCATTCCATGCCATTCCATGCCATTCCATGCCATTCCATGCCATTCCATGCCATTCCATGCCATTCCATGCCATTCCATGCCATTCCATGCCATTCCATGCCATTCCATGCCATTCCATGCCATTCCATGCCATTCCATGCCATTCCATGCCATTCCATGCCATTCCATGCCATTCCATGCCATTCCATGCCATTCCATGCCATTCCATGCCATTCCATGCCATTCCATGCCATTCCATGCCATTCCATGCCATTCCATGCCATTCCATGCCATTCCATGCCATTCCATGCCATTCCATGCCATTCCATGCCATGCCATTCCATGCCATTCCATGCCATTCCATGCCATTCCATGCCATTCCATGCCATTCCATGCCATTCCATGCCATTCCATGCCATTCCATGCCATTCCATGCCATTCCATGCCATTCCATGCCATTCCATGCCATTCCATGCCATTCCATGCCATTCCATGCCATTCCATGCCATTCCATGCCATTCCATGCCATTCCATGCCATTCCATGCCATTCCATGCCATTCCATGCCATTCCATGCCATTCCATGCCATTCCATGCCATTCCATGCCATTCCATGCCATTCCATGCCATTCCATGCCATTCCATGCCATTCCATGCCATTCCATGCCATTCCATGCCATTCCATGCCATTCCATGCCATTCCATGCCATTCCATGCCATTCCATGCCATTCCATGCCATTCCATGCCATTCCATGCCATTCCATGCCATTCCATGCCATTCCATGCCATTCCATGCCATTCCATGCCATTCCATGCCATTCCATGCCATTCCATGCCATTCCATGCCATTCCATGCCATTCCATGCCATTCCATGCCATTCCATGCCATTCCATGCCATTCCATGCCATTCCATGCCATTCCATGCCATTCCATGCCATTCCATGCCATTCCATGCCATTCCATGCCATTCCATGCCATTCCATGCCATTCCATGCCATTCCATGCCATTCCATGCCATTCCATGCCATTCCATGCCATTCCATGCCATTCCATGCCATTCCATGCCATTCCATGCCATTCCATGCCATTCCATGCCATTCCATGCCATTCCATGCCATTCCATGCCATTCCATGCCATTCCATGCCATTCCATGCCATTCCATGCCATTCCATGCCATTCCATGCCATTCCATGCCATTCCATGCCATTCCATGCCATTCCATGCCATTCCATGCCATTCCATGCCATTCCATGCCATTCCATGCCATTCCATGCCATTCCATGCCATTCCATGCCATTCCATGCCATTCCATGCCATTCCATGCCATTCCATGCCATTCCATGCCATTCCATGCCATTCCATGCCATTCCATGCCATTCCATGCCATTCCATGCCATTCCATGCCATTCCATGCCATTCCATGCCATTCCATGCCATTGCATGCCATTCCATGCCATTCCATGCCATTCCATGCCATTCCATGCCATTCCATGCCATTCCATGCCATTCCATGCCATTCCATGCCATTCCATGCCATTCCATGCCAGTCCATGCCGTGCCATGCCGTGCCATGCCGGTGCCATGCCGTGCCATGACGTGCCATGCCGGTGCCATGCCGTGCCATGCCGTGCCATGCCGTGCCATGCCGGTGCCATGCCGGTGCCATGCCGGTTGCCATGCCGTGCCATGACGTGCCATGCCGGTGCCATGCCGTGCCATGCCGTGCCATGCCGGTGCCATGCCGGTGCCATGCCGGTGCCATGCCGGTGCCATGCCGTGCCATGCCGTGCCATGCCATTCCATGCCATTCCATGCCAGTCCATGCCAGTCCATGCCATTTCATGCCATTCCATGCCACTCAATGCGGTGCCATGCCGTGCCATGCCGGTGCCATGCCGTGGCCATGACGTGCCATGCCGGTGCCATGCCGTGCCATGCCGTGCCATGCCGGTGCCATGCCGGTGCCATGCCGTGCCATGCCGGTGCCATGCCGTGCCATGCCGTGCCATGCCGGTGCCATGCCGTGCCATGCCGGTGCCATGCCGTGCCATGCCGGTGCCATGCCGTGCCATGCCGGTGCCATGCCGTGCCATGCCGTGCCATGCCGGTGCCATGCCGTGCCATGCCGTGCCATGCCGTGCCATGCCGGTGCCATGCCGTGCCATGCCGTGCCATGCCGTGCCATGCGGTGCCATGCCATTCCATGCCATTCCATGCCATTCCATGCCATTCCATGTCATTCCATGCCATTCCATGCCATTCCATGCCATTCCATGCCATTCCATGCCATTCCATGCCATTCCATGCCATTCCATGCCATTCCATGCCATTCCATGCCATTCCATGCCATTCCATGCCATTCCATGCCATTCCATGCCATTCCATGCCATTCCATGCCATTCCATGCCATTCCATGCCATTCCATGCCATTCCATGCCATTCCATGCCATTCCATGCCAGTCCATGCCAGTCCATGCCATTCCATGCCATTCCATGCCATTCCATGCCACTCAATGCGGTGCCATGCCGTGCCATGCCGTGCCATGCCGTGCCATGCCGGTGCCATGCCGGTGCCATGCCGGTGCCATGCCATTCCATGCCATTCCATGCCAGTCCATGCCATTCCATGCCATTCCATGCCACTCAATGCGGTGCCATGCCGTGCCATGCCGTGCCATGCCGTGCTATGCCGTGCCATGCCGTGCCATGCCGTGCCATGCGGTGCCATGCCCTTCCATGCCATTCCATGCCATTCCATGCCATTCCATGCCATTCCATGCCATTCCATGCCATTCCATGCCATTCCATGCCATTCCATGCCATTCCATGCCATTCCATGCCATTCCATGCCATTCCATGCCATTCCATGCCATTCCATGCCATTCCATGCCATTCCATGCCATTCCATGCCGGTGCCATGCCGTGCCATGCCGGTGCCATGCCGTGCCATGCCGGTGCCATGCCGTGCCATGCCGGTGCCATGCCGTGCCATGCCGGTGCCATGCCGTGCCATGCCGGTGCCATGCCGTGCCATGCCGGTGCCATGCCGTGCCATGCCGGTGCCATGCCGTGCCATGCCGGTGCCATGCCATTCCATGCCGTGCCATGCCGGTGCCATGCCGTGCCATGCCGGTGCCATGCCGTGCCATGCCGGTGCCATGCCGTGCCATGCCGGTGCCATGCCGTGCCATGCCGTGCCATGCCGGTGCCATGCCGTGCCATGCCGGTGCCATGCCGTGCCATGCCGTGCCATGCCGGTGCCATGCCGTGCCATGCCGTGCCATGCCGTGCCATGCGGTGCCATGCCATTCCATGCGGTGCCATGCCATTCCATGCCATTCCATGTCATTCCATGCCATTCCATGTCATTCCATGCCATTCCATGCCATTCCATGTCATTCCATGCCATTCCATGCCATTCCATGCCATTCCATACCATTCCATGCCATTCCATGCCATTCCAAGCCATTCCATGCCATTCCATGCCATTCCATGCCATTCCATGCCATTCCATGCCATTCCATGCCATTCCATGCCATTCCATGCCATTCCATGCCATTCCATGCCATTCCATGCCATTCCATGCCATTCCATGCCATTCCATGCCATTCCATGCCATTCCATGCCATTCCATGCCATTCCATGCCATTCCATGCCATTCCATGCCATTCCATGCCATTCCATGCCATTCCATGCCATTCCATGCCATTCCATGCCATTCCATGCCATTCCATGCCATTCCATGCCATTCCATGCCATTCCATGCCATTCCATGCCATTCCATGCCATTCCATGCCATTCCATGCCATTCCATGCCATTCCATGCCATTCCATGCCATTCCATGCCATTCCATGCCATTCCATGCCATTCCATGCCATTCCATGCCATTCCATGCCATTCCATGCCATTCCATGCCATTCCATGCCAGTCCATGCCAGTCCATGCCATTCCATGCCATTCCATGCCATTCCATGCCATTCCATGCCATTCCATGCGGTGCCATGCCGTGCCATGCCGGTGCCATGCCGGTGCCATGCCGTGCCATGCCGTGCCATGCCGGTGCCATGCCGTGCCATGCCGGTGCCATGCCGTGCCATGCCGGTGCCATGACGTGCCATGCCGGTGCCATGCCGTGCCATGCCGGTGCCATGCCGTGCCATGCCGGTGCCATGACGTGCCATGCCGGTGCCATGACGTGCCATGCCGGTGCCATGCCGTGCCATGCCGTGCCATGCCGTGCCATGCCGGTGCCATGCCGGTGCCATGCCGGTGCCATGCCATTCCATGCCATTCCATGCCAGTCCATGCCAGTCCATGCCATTCCATGCTATTCCATGCCACTCAATGCGGTGCCATGCGGTGCCATGCCATTCCATGCCATTCCATGCCATTCCATGCCATTCCATGCCATTCCATGCCATTCCATGCCATTCCATGCCATTCCATGCCATTCCATGCCATTCCATGCCATTCCATGCCATTCCATGCCATTCCATGCCATTCCATGCCATTCCATGCCATTCCATGCCATTCCATGCCATTCCATGCCATTCCATGCCATTCCATGCCATTCCATGCCATTCCATGCCATTCCATGCCATTCCATGCCATTCCATGCCATTCCATGCCATTCCATGCCATTCCATGCCATTCCATGCCATTCCATGCCATTCCATGCCATTCCATGCCATTCCATGCCATTCCATGCCATTCCATGCCATTCCATGCCATTCCATGCCATTCCATGCCATTCCATGCCATTCCATGCCATTCCATGCCATTCCATGCCATTCCATGCCATTCCATGCCATTCCATGCCATTCCATGCCATTCCATGCCATTCCATGCCATTCCATGCCATTCCATGCCATTCCATGCCATTCCATGCCATTCCATGCCATTCCATGCCATTCCATGCCATTCCATGCCATTCCATGCCATTCCATGCCATTCCATGCCATTCCATGCCATTCCATGCCATTCCATGCCATTCCATGCCATTCCATGCCATTCCATGCCATTCCATGCCATTCAATGCCGTGCCATGCCGTGCCATGCCGTGCCATGCCGTGCCATGCCGTGCCATGCCGTGCATGCCGTGCCATGCCGTGCCATGCCGTGCCATGCCGTGCCATGCCGTGCCATGCCGTGCCATGCCGTGCCATGCCGTGCCATGCCGTGCCATGCCGTGCCATGCCGTGCCATGCCGTGCCATGCCGTGCCATGCCGTGCCATGCCGTGCCATGCCGTGCCATGCCGTGCCATGCCGTGCCATGCCGGTGCCATGCCGGTGCCATGCCGTGCCATGCCGGTGCCATGCCGTGCCATGCCGGTGCCATGCCGTGCCATGCCGGTGCCATGCCGTGCCATGCCGGTGCCATGCCGTGCCATGCCGGTGCCATGCCGTGCCATGCCGGTGCCATGCCGGTGCCATGCCGTGCCATGCCGGTGCCATGCCGTGCCATGCCGGTGCCATGCCGTGCCATGCCGGTGCCATGCCGTGCTATGCCGTGCCATGCCGGTGCCATGCCGTGCCATGCCGTGCCATGCCATGCCGTGCCATGCGGTGCCATGCCATTCCATGCCATACCATGCCATTCCATGTCACTCCATGCCATTCCATGCCATTCCATGCCATTCCATGCCATTCCATGCCATTCCATGCCATTCCATGCCATTCCATGCCATTCCATGCCATTCCATGCCATTCCATGCCATTCCATGCCATTCCATGCCATTCCATGCCATTCCATGCCATTCCATGCCATTCCATGCCATTCCATGCCATTCCATGCCATTCCATGCCATTCCATGCCATTCCATGCCATTCAATGCCGTGCCATGCCGTGCCATGCCGGTGCCATGCCGTGCCATGCCGGTGCCATGCCGGTGCAATGGGTGCCATGCCGGTGCAATGCCGTGCCATGCCGGTGCCATGCCGTGCCATGCCGGTGCCATGCCGGTGCCATGCCGGTGCCATGCCGTGCCATGCCGGTGCCATGCCGTGCCATGCCGGTGCCATGCCGTGCCATGCCGTGCCATGCCGTGCCATGCCGTGCCATGCCGTGCCATGCCGTGCCATGCCGTGCCATGCCGTGCCATGCCGTGCCATGCCGTGCCATGCCGTGCCATGCCGTGCCATGCCGTGCCATGCCGTGCCATGCCGTGCCATGCCGTGCCATGCCGTGCCATGCCGTGCCATGCCGTGCCATGCCGTGCCATGCCGTGCCATGCCGTGCCATGCCGTGCCATGCCGTGCCATGCCGTGCCATGCCGTGCCATGCCGTGCCATGCCGTGCCATGCCGTGCCATGCCGTGCCATGCCGTGCCATGCCGTGCCATGCCGTGCCATGCCGTGCCATGCCGTGCCATGCCGTGCCATGCCGTGCCATGCCGTGCCATGCGGTGCCATGCCATTCCATGCCATTCCATGCCATTCAATGCCGTGCCATGCCGTGCCATGCCGGTGCCATGCCGTGCCATGCCGGTGCCATGCCGTGCCATGCCGGTGCCATGCCGTGCCATGCCGGTGCCATGCCGTGCCATGCCGTGCCATGCCGGTGCCATGCCGAGCCATGCCGGTGCCATGCCGTGCCATGCCGTGCCATGCCGTGCCATGCGGTGCCATGCCATTCCATGTCATTCCATGACATTCCATGCCATTCCATGCCATTCCATGCCATTCCATGCCATTCCATGCCATTCCATGCCATTCCATGCCATTCCATGCCATTCCATGCCATTCCATGCCATTCCATGCCATTCCATGCCATTCCATGCCATTCCATGCCATTCCATGCCATTCCATGCCATTCCATGCCATTCCATGCCATTCCATGCCATTCCATGCCATTCCATGCCATTCCATGCCATTCCATGCCATTCCATGCCATTCCATGCCATTCCATGCCATTCCATGCCATTCCATGCCATTCCATGCCATTCCATGCCATTCCATGCCATTCCATGCCATTCCATGCCATTCCATGCCATTCCATGCCATTCCATGCCATTCCATGCCATTCCATGCCATTCCATGCCATTCCATGCCATTCCATGCCATTCCATGCCATTCCATGCCATTCCATGCCATTCCATGCCATTCCATGCCATTCCATGCCATTCCATGCCGTGCCATGCCGTGCCATGCCGGTGCCATGCCGTGCCATGCCGGTGCCATGCCGTGCCATGCCGGTGCCATTCCGTGCCATGCCGGTGCCATGCCGGTGCCATGCCGTGCCATGCCGGTGCCATGCCGTGCCATGCCGTGCCATGCCGGTGCCATGCCGGTGCCATGCCGGTGCCATGCCGTGCCATGCCGGTGCCATGCCGTGCCATGCCGTGCCATGCCGGTGCCATGCCGTGCCATGCCGGTGCCATGCCGGTGCCATGCCGTGCCATGCCGGTGCCATGCCGTGCCATGCCGTGCCATGCCGTGCCATGCGGTGCCATGCCATTCCATGCCATTCCATGCCATTCCATGCCATTCCATGCCATTCCATGCCATTCCATGCCATTCCATGCCATTCCATGCCATTCCATGCCATTCCATGCCATTCCATGCCATTCCATGCCATTCCATGCCATTCCATGCCATTCCATGCCATTCCATGCCATTCCATGCCATTCCATGCCATTCCATGCCATTCCATGCCGTGCCATGCCGGTGCCATGCCGTGCCATGCCGGTGCCATGCCGGTGCCATGCCGTGCCATGCCGGTGCCATGCCGTGCCATGCCGGTGCCATGCCGTGCCATGCCGGTGCCATGCCGTGCCATGCCGGTGCCATGCCGTGCCATGCCGGTGCCATGTCGTGCCATGCCGGTGCCATGCCATTCCATGCCATTCCATGCCATTCCATGCCATTCCATGCCATTCCATGCCATTCCATGCCATTCCATGCCATTCCATGCCATTCCATGCCGTGCCATGCCGGTGCCATGCCGTGCCATGCCGTGCCATGCCGTGCCATGCCGGTGCCATGCCGGTGCCATGCCGGTGCCATGCCATTCCATGCCATTCCATGCCAGTCCATGCCATTCCATGCCATTCCATGCCACTCAATGCGGTGCCATGCCGTGCCATGCCGTGCCATGCCGTGCTATGCCGTGCCATGCCGTGCCATGCCGTGCCATGCGGTGCCATGCCCTTCCATGCCATTCCATGCCATTCCATGCCATTCCATGCCATTCCATGCCATTCCATGCCATTCCATGCCGGTGCCATGCCGTGCCATGCCGGTGCCATGCCGTGCCATGCCGGTGCCATGCCGTGCCATGCCGGTGCCATGCCGTGCCATGCCGGTGCCATGCCGTGCCATGCCGGTGCCATGCCGTGCCATGCCGTGCCATGCCGGTGCCATGCCGTGCCATGCCGGTGCCATGCCGTGCCATGCCGTGCCATGCCGGTGCCATGCCGTGCCATGCCGTGCCATGCCGTGCCATGCGGTGCCATGCCATTCCATGCGGTGCCATGCCATTCCATGCCATTCCATGTCATTCCATGCCATTCCATGTCATTCCATGCCATTCCATGCCATTCCATGTCATTCCATGTCATTCCATGCCATTCCATGCCATTCCATACCATTCCATGCCATTCCATGCCATTCCAAGCCATTCCATGCCATTCCATGCCATTCCATGCCATTCCATGCCATTCCATGCCATTCCATGCCATTCCATGCCATTCCATGCCATTCCATGCCATTCCATGCCATTCCATGCCATTCCATGCCATTCCATGCCATTCCATGCCATTCCATGCCATTCCATGCCATTCCATGCCATTCCATGCCATTCCATGCCATTCCATGCCATTCCATGCCATTCCATGCCATTCCATGCCATTCCATGCCATTCCATGCCATTCCATGCCATTCCATGCCATTCCATGCCATTCCATGCCATTCCATGCCATTCCATGCCATTCCATGCCATTCCATGCCATTCCATGCCATTCCATGCCATTCCATGCCATTCCATGCCATTCCATGCCATTCCATGCCATTCCATGCCATTCCATGCCATTCCATGCCGTGCCATGCCATTCCATGCCATTCCATGCCGTGCCATGCCATTCCATGCCGTGCCATGCCGTGCCATGCCATTCCATGCCGTGCCATGCCGTGCCATGCCGGTGCCATGCCGGTGCCATGCCGGTGCCATGCCGTGCCATGCCGGTGCCATGCCGTGCCATGCCGGTGCCATGCCGTGCCATGCCGGTGCCATGCCGTGCCATGCCGGTGCCATGCCGTGCCATGCCGGTGCCATGCCGTGCCATGCCGGTGCCATGCCGTGCCATGCCGGTGCCATGCCGTGCCATGCCGTGCCATGCCGGTGCCATGCCGTGCCATGCCGGTGCCATGCCGTGCCATGCCGGTGCCATGCCGTGCCATGCCGGTGCCATGCCGTGCCATGCCGGTGCCATGCCGGTGCCATGACGTGCCATGCCGGTGCCATGCCGTGCCATGCCGTGCCATGCCGGTGCCATGCCGGTGCCATGCCGGTGCCATGCCATTCCATGCCATTCCATGCCAGTCCATGCCAGTCCATGCCATTCCATGCTATTCCATGCCACTCAATGCGGTGCCATGCGGTGCCATGCCATTCCATGCCATTCCATGCCATTCCATGCCATTCCATGCCATTCCATGCCATTCCATGCCATTCCATGCCATTCCATGCCATTCCATGCCATTCCATGCCATTCCATGCCATTCCATGCCATTCCATGCCATTCCATGCCATTCCATGCCATTCCATGCCATTCCATGCCATTCCATGCCATTCCATGCCATTCCATGCCATTCCGTGCCATTCCATGCCATTCCATGCCATTCCATGCCATTCCATGCCATTCCATGCCATTCCATGCCATTCCATGCCATTCCATGCCATTCCATGCCATTCCATGCCGTGCCATGCCGTGCCATGCCGGTGCCATGCCGTGCCATGCCGTGCCATGCCGTGCCATGCCGTGCCATGCCGTGCCATGCCGTGCCATGCCGGTGCCATGCCGTGCCATGCCGGTGCCATTCCGTGCCATGCCGGTGCCATGCCGGTGCCATGCCGTGCCATGCCGGTGCCATGCCGTGCCATGCCGTGCCATGCCGGTGCCATGCCGGTGCCATGCCGGTGCCATGCCGTGCCATGCCGGTGCCATGCCGTGCCATGCCGTGCCATGCCGGTGCCATGCCGTGCCATGCCGGTGCCATGCCGGTGCCATGCCGTGCCATGCCGGTGCCATGCCGTGCCATGCCGTGCCATGCCGTGCCATGCGGTGCCATGCCATTCCATGCCATTCCATGCCATTCCATGCCATTCCATGCCATTCCATGCCATTCCATGCCATTCCATGCCATTCCATGCCATTCCATGCCATTCCATGCCATTCCATGCCATTCCATGCCATTCCATGCCATTCCATGCCATTCCATGCCATTCCATGCCGTGCCATGCCGGTGCCATGCCGTGCCATGCCGGTGCCATGCCGGTGCCATGCCGTGCCATGCCGGTGCCATGCCGTGCCATGCCGGTGCCATGCCGTGCCATGCCGGTGCCATGCCGTGCCATGCCGGTGCCATGCCGTGCCATGCCGGTGCCATGTCGTGCCATGCCGGTGCCATGCCATTCCATGCCATTCCATGCCATTCCATGCCATTCCATGCCATTCCATGCCATTCCATGCCATTCCATGCCATTCCATGCCATTCCATGCCGTGCCATGCCGGTGCCATGCCGTGCCATGCCGTGCCATGCCGTGCCATGCCGGTGCCATGCCGGTGCCATGCCGGTGCCATGCCATTCCATGCCATTCCATGCCAGTCCATGCCATTCCATGCCATTCCATGCCACTCAATGCGGTGCCATGCCGTGCCATGCCGTGCCATGCCGTGCTATGCCGTGCCATGCCGTGCCATGCCGTGCCATGCGGTGCCATGCCCTTCCATGCCATTCCATGCCATTCCATGCCATTCCATGCCATTCCATGCCATTCCATGCCATTCCATGCCGGTGCCATGCCGTGCCATGCCGGTGCCATGCCGTGCCATGCCGGTGCCATGCCGTGCCATGCCGGTGCCATGCCGTGCCATGCCGGTGCCATGCCGTGCCATGCCGGTGCCATGCCGTGCCATGCCGTGCCATGCCGGTGCCATGCCGTGCCATGCCGGTGCCATGCCGTGCCATGCCGTGCCATGCCGGTGCCATGCCGTGCCATGCCGTGCCATGCCGTGCCATGCGGTGCCATGCCATTCCATGCGGTGCCATGCCATTCCATGCCATTCCATGTCATTCCATGCCATTCCATGTCATTCCATGCCATTCCATGCCATTCCATGTCATTCCATGCCATTCCATGCCATTCCATGCCATTCCATGCCATTCCATACCATTCCATGCCATTCCATGCCATTCCAAGCCATTCCATGCCATTCCATGCCATTCCATGCCATTCCATGCCATTCCATGCCATTCCATGCCATTCCATGCCATTCCATGCCATTCCATGCCATTCCATGCCATTCCATGCCATTCCATGCCATTCCATGCCATTCCATGCCATTCCATGCCATTCCATGCCATTCCATGCCATTCCATGCCATTCCATGCCATTCCATGCCATTCCATGCCATTCCATGCCATTCCATGCCATTCCATGCCATTCCATGCCATTCCATGCCATTCCATGCCATTCCATGCCATTCCATGCCATTCCATGCCATTCCATGCCATTCCATGCCATTCCATGCCATTCCATGCCATTCCATGCCATTCCATGCCATTCCATGCCATTCCATGCCATTCCATGCCATTCCATGCCATTCCATGCCATTCCATGCCATTCCATGCCATTCCATGCCATTCCATGCCATTCCATGCCATTCCATGCCATTCCATGCCATTCCATGCCATTCCATGCCATTCCATGCCATTCCATGCCATTCCATGCCATTCCATGCCATTCCATGCCGTGCCATGCCATTCCATGCCATTCCATGCCGTGCCATGCCATTCCATGCCGTGCCATGCCGTGCCATGCCATTCCATGCCGTGCCATGCCGTGCCATGCCGGTGCCATGCCGGTGCCATGCCGGTGCCATGCCGTGCCATGCCGGTGCCATGCCGTGCCATGCCGGTGCCATGCCGTGCCATGCCGGTGCCATGCCGTGCCATGCCGGTGCCATGCCGTGCCATGCCGGTGCCATGCCGTGCCATGCCGGTGCCATGCCGTGCCATGCCGTGCCATGCCGGTGCCATGCCGTGCCATGCCGGTGCCATGCCGTGCCATGCCGGTGCCATGCCGTGCCATGCCGGTGCCATGCCGTGCCATGCCGGTGCCATGCCGGTGCCATGACGTGCCATGCCGGTGCCATGCCGTGCCATGCCGTGCCATGCCGGTGCCATGCCGGTGCCATGCCGGTGCCATGCCATTCCATGCCATTCCATGCCAGTCCATGCCAGTCCATGCCATTCCATGCTATTCCATGCCACTCAATGCGGTGCCATGCGGTGCCATGCCATTCCATGCCATTCCATGCCATTCCATGCCATTCCATGCCATTCCATGCCATTCCATGCCATTCCATGCCATTCCATGCCATTCCATGCCATTCCATGCCATTCCATGCCATTCCATGCCATTCCATGCCATTCCATGCCATTCCATGCCATTCCATGCCATTCCATGCCATTCCATGCCATTCCATGCCATTCCATGCCATTCCATGCCATTCCATGCCATTCCATGCCATTCCATGCCATTCCATGCCATTCCATGCCATTCCATGCCATTCCATGCCATTCCATGCCATTCCATGCCATTCCATGCCATTCCATGCCATTCCATGCCATTCCATGCCATTCCATGCCATTCCATGCCATTCCATGCCATTCCATGCCATTCCATGCCATTCCATGCCATTCCATGCCATTCCATGCCATTCCATGCCATTCCATGCCATTCCATGCCATTCCATGCCATTCCATGCCATTCCATGCCATTCCATGCCATTCCATGCCATTCCATGCCATTCCATGCCATTCCATGCCATTCCATGCCATTCCATGCCATTCCATGCCATTCCATGCCATTCCATGCCATTCCATGCCATTCCATGCCATTCCATGCCATTCCATGCCATTCCATGCCATTCCATGCCATTCCATGCCATTCCATGCCATTCCATGCCATTCCATGCCATTCCATGCCATTCCATGCCATTCCATGCCATTCCATGCCATTCCATGCCATTCCATGCCATTCCATGCCATTCCATGCCATTCCATGCCATTCCATGCCATTCCATGCCATTCCATGCCATTCCATGCCATTCCATGCCATTCCATGCCATTCCATGCCATTCCATGCCATTCCATGCCATTCCATGCCATTCCATGCCATTCCATGCCATTCCATGCCATTCCATGCCATTCCATGCCATTCCATGCCATTCCATGCCATTCCATGCCATTCCATGCCATTCCATGCCATTCCATGCCATTCCATGCCATTCCATGCCATTCCATGCCAGTCCATGCCAGTCCATGCCATTCCATGCCATTCCATGCCATTCCATGCCACTCAATGCGGTGCCATGCCGTGCCATGCCGGTGCCATGCCGTGCCATGACGTGCCATGCCGGTGCCATGCCGTGCCATGCCGTGCCATGCCGTGCCATGCCGGTGCCATGCCGGTGCCATGCCGGTGCCATGCCGTGCCATGCCGGTGCCATGCCGTGCCATGCCGTGCCATGCCGGTGCCATGCCGTGCCATGACGTGCCATGCCGGTGCCATGCCGTGCCATGCCGTGCCATGCCGGTGCCATGCCGGTGCCATGCCGGTGCCATGCCGGTGCCATGCCGTGCCATGCCGTGCCATGCCATTCCATGCCATTCCATGCCAGTCCATGCCAGTCCATGCCATTTCATGCCATTCCATGCCACTCAATGCGGTGCCATGCCGTGCCATGCCGGTGCCATGCCGTGCCATGACGTGCCATGCCGGTGCCATGCCGTGCCATGCCGTGCCATGCCGGTGCCATGCCGGTGCCATGCCGGTGCCATGCCGTGCCATGCCGGTGCCATGCCGTGCCATGCCGTGCCATGCCGGTGCCATGCCGTGCCATGCCGGTGCCATGCCGTGCCATGCCGGTGCCATGCCGTGCCATGCCGGTGCCATGCCGTGCCATGCCGTGCTATGCCGGTGCCATGCCGTGCCATGCCGGTGCCATGCCGTGCCATGCCGTGCCATGCCGTGCCATGCGGTGCCATGCCATTCCATGCCATTCCATGCCATTCCATGCCATTCCATGTCATTCCATGCCATTCCATGCCATTCCATGCCATTCCATGCCATTCCATGCCATTCCATGCCATTCCATGCCATTCCATGCCATTCCATGCCATTCCATGCCATTCCATGCCATTCCATGCCATTCCATGCCATTCCATGCCATTCCATGCCATTCCATGCCATTCCATGCCATTCCATGCCATTCCATGCCATTCCATGCCATTCCATGCCATTCCATGCCATTCCATGCCATTCCATGCCATTCCATGCCATTCCATGCCATTCCATGCCATTCCATGCCATTCCATGCCATTCCATGCCATTCCATGCCATTCCATGCCATTCCATGCCATTCCATACCAGTCCATGCCAGTCCATGCCATTCCATGCCATTCCATGCCATTCCATGCCACTCAATGCGGTGCCATGCCGTGCCATGCCGTGCCATGCCGTGCCATGCCGGTGCCATGCCGGTGCCATGCCGGTGCCATGCCATTCCATGCCATTCCATGCCAGTCCATGCCATTCCATGCCATTCCATGCCACTCAATGCGGTGCCATGCCGTGCCATGCCGTGCCATGCCGTGCTATGCCGTGCCATGCCGTGCCATGCCGTGCCATGCGGTGCCATGCCCTTCCATGCCATTCCATGCCATTCCATGCCATTCCATGCCATTCCATGCCATTCCATGCCATTCCATGCCATTCCATGCCATTCCATGCCATTCCATGCCATTCCATGCCATTCCATGCCATTCCATGCCATTCCATGCCATTCCATGCCATTCCATGCCATTCCATGCCATTCCATGCCATTCCATGCCATTCCATGCCATTCCATGCCATTCCATGCCATTCCATGCCATTCCATGCCATTCCATGCCATTCCATGCCATTCCATGCCATTCCATGCCATTCCATGCCATTCCATGCCATTCCATGCCATTCCATGCCGGTGCCATGCCGTGCCATGCCGGTGCCATGCCGTGCCATGCCGGTGCCATGCCGTGCCATGCCGGTGCCATGCCGTGCCATGCCGGTGCCATGCCGTGCCATGCCGGTGCCATGCCGTGCCATGCCGGTGCCATGCCATTCCATGCCGTGCCATGCCGGTGCCATGCCGTGCCATGCCGGTGCCATGCCGTGCCATGCCGGTGCCATGCCGTGCCATGCCGGTGCCATGCCGTGCCATGCCGTGCCATGCCGGTGCCATGCCGTGCCATGCCGGTGCCATGCCGTGCCATGCCGTGCCATGCCGGTGCCATGCCGTGCCATGCCGTGCCATGCCGTGCCATGCGGTGCCATGCCATTCCATGCGGTGCCATGCCATTCCATGCCATTCCATGTCATTCCATGCCATTCCATGTCATTCCATGCCATTCCATGCCATTCCATGCCATTCCATGCCATTCCATGCCAGTCCATGCCAGTCCATGCCATTCCATGCCATTCCATGCCATTCCATGCCACTCAATGCGGTGCCATGCCGTGCCATGCCGGTGCCATGCCGGTGCCATGCCGTGCCATGCCGGTGCCATGCCGTGCCATGCCGTGCCATGCCGGTGCCATGCCGTGCCATGCCGGTGCCATGCCGTGCCATGCCGGAGCCATGACGTACCATGCCGGTGCCATGCCGTGCCATGCCGGTGCCATGCCGTGCCATGCCGGTGCCATGACGTGCCATGCCGGTGCCATGCCGTGCCATGCCGTGCCATGCCGGTGCCATGCCGGTGCCATGCCGGTGCCATGCCATTCCATGCCATTCCATGCCAGTCCATGCCAGTCCATGCCATTCCATGCTATCCCATGCCACTCAATGCGGTGCCATGCGGTGCCATGCCATTCCATGCCATTCCATGCCATTCCATGCCATTCCATGCCATTCCATGCCATTCCATGCCATTCCATGCCATTCCATGCCATTCCATGCCATTCCATGCCATTCCATGCCATTCCATGCCATTCCATGCCATTCCATGCCATTCCATGCCATTCCATGCCATTCCATGCCATTCCATGCCATTCCATGCCATTCCATGCCATTCCATGCCATTCCATGCCATTCCATGCCATTCCATGCCATTCCATGCCATTCCATGCCATTCCATGCCATTCCATGCCATTCCATGCCATTCCATGCCATTCCATGCCATTCCATGCCATTCCATGCCATTCCATGCCATTCCATGCCATTCCATGCCATTCCATGCCATTCCATGCCATTCCATGCCATTCCATGCCATTCCATGCCATTCCATGCCATTCCATGCCATTCCATGCCATTCCATGCCATTCCATGCCATTCCATGCCATTCCATGCCATTCCATGCCATTCCATGCCATTCCATGCCATTCCATGCCGTGCCATGCCGGTGCCATGCCGTGCCATGCCGGTGCCATGCCGTGCCATGCCGGTGCCATGCCGTGCCATGCCGGTGCCATGCCGTGCCATGCCGGTGCCATGCCGTGCCATGCCGGTGCCATGCCGTGCCATGCCGGTGCCATGCCGTGCCATGCCGGTGCCATGCCGTGCCATGCCGGTGCCATGCCGTGCCATGCCGGTGCCATGCCGTGCCATGCCGGTGCCATGCCGTGCCATGCCGGTGCCATGCCGTGCCATGCCGGTGCCATGCCGTGCCATGCCGGTGCCATGCCGTGCCATGCCGGTGCCATGCCGTGCCATGCCGGTGCCATGCCGTGCCATGCCGGTGCCATGCCGTGCCATGCCGGTGCCATGCCGTGCCATGCCGGTGCCATGCCGTGCCATGCCGGTGCCATGCCGTGCCATGCCGTGCCATGCCGGTGCCATGCCGTGCCATGCCGGTGCCATGCCGTGCCATGCCGTGCCATGCCGTGCCATGCGGTGCCATGCCATTCCATGCCATTCCATGCCATTCCATGCCATTCCATGCCATTCCATGCCATTCCATGCCATTCCATGCCATTCCATGCCATTCCATGCCATTCCATGCCATTCCATGCCATTCCATGCCATTCCATGCCATTCCATGCCATTCCATGCCATTCCATGCCATTCCATGCCATTCCATGCCATTCCATGCCATTCCATGCCATTCCATGCCATTCCATGCCATTCCATGCCATTCCATGCCATTCCATGCCATTCCATGCCATTCCGTGCCATTCCATGCCATTCCATGCCATTCCATGCCATTCCATGCCATTCCATGCCATTCCATGCCATTCCATGCTATTCCATGCCATTCCATGCCATTCCATGCCATTCCATGCCATTCCATGCCATTCCATGCCATTCCATGCCATTCCATGCCATTCCATGCCATTCCATGCCATTCCATGCCATTCCATGCCATTCCATGCCATTCCATGCCATTCCATGCCATTCCATGCCATTCCATGCCAGTCCATGCCAGTCCATGCCATTCCATGCCATTCCATGCCATTCCATGCCATTCCATGCCATTCCATGCCAGTCCATGCCAGTCCATGCCATTCCATGCCATTCCATGCCACTCAATGCGGTGCCATGCCGTGCCATGCCGTGCCATGCCGTGCCATGCCGGTGCCATGCCGGTGCCATGCCGGTGCCATGCCATTCCATGCCATTCCATGCCAGTCCATGCCAGTCCATGCCATTCCATGCCATTCCATGCCAGTCCATGCCAGTCCATGCCAGTCCATGCCATTCCATGCCATTCCATGCCACTCAATGCGGTGCCATGCCATGCCATGCCGTGCCATGCCGTGCCATGCCGTGCCATGCCGTGCCATGCGGTGCCATGCCATTCCATGCCATTCCATGCCATTCCATGCCAGTCCATGCCAGTCCATGCCATTCCATGCCATTCCATGCCATTCCATGCCATTCCATGCCACTCAATGCGGTGCCATGCCGTGCCATGCCGGTGCCATGCCGGTGCCATGCCGTGCCATGCCGGTGCCATGCCGTGCCATGCCGTGCCATGCCGGTGCCATGCCGTGCCATGCCGGTGCCATGCCGTGCCATGCCGGTGCCATGCCGTGCCATGCCGGTGCCATGACGTGCCATGCCGGTGCCATGCCGTGCCATGCCGGTGCCATGCCGTGCCATGCCGGTGCCATGACGTGCCATGCCGGTGCCATGCCGTGCCATGCCGTGCCATGCCGGTGCCATGCCGGTGCCATGCCGGTGCCATGCCATTCCATGCCATTCCATGCCAGTCCATGCCAGTCCATGCCATTCCATGCTATTCCATGCCACTCAATGCGGTGCCATGCGGTGCCATGCCATTCCATGCCATTCCATGCCATTCCATGCCATTCCATGCCATTCCATGCCATTCCATGCCATTCCATGCCATTCCATGCCATTCCATGCCATTCCATGCCATTCCATGCCATTCCATGCCATTCCATGCCATTCCATGCCATTCCATGCCATTCCATGCCATTCCATGCCATTCCATGCCATTCCATGCCATTCCATGCCATTCCATGCCATTCCATGCCATTCCATGCCATTCCATGCCATTCCATGCCATTCCATGCCATTCCATGCCATTCCATGCCATTCCATGCCATTCCATGCCATTCCATGCCATTCCATGCCATTCCATGCCATTCCATGCCATTCCATGCCATTCCATGCCATTCCATGCCATTCCATGCCATTCCATGCCATTCCATGCCATTCCATGCCATTCCATGCCATTCCATGCCATTCCATGCCGTGCCATGCCATTCCATGCCATTCCATGCCGTGCCATGCCATTCCATGCCGTGCCATGCCGTGCCATGCCATTCCATGCCGTGCCATGCCGTGCCATGCCGGTGCCATGCCGGTGCCATGCCGGTGCCATGCCGTGCCATGCCGGTGCCATGCCGTGCCATGCCGGTGCCATGCCGTGCCATGCCGGTGCCATGCCGTGCCATGCCGGTGCCATGCCGTGCCATGCCGGTGCCATGCCGTGCCATGCCGGTGCCATGCCGTGCCATGCCGTGCCATGCCGGTGCCATGCCGTGCCATGCCGGTGCCATGCCGTGCCATGCCGGTGCCATGCCGTGCCATGCCGGTGCCATGCCGTGCCATGCCGGTGCCATGCCGGTGCCATGACGTGCCATGCCGGTGCCATGCCGTGCCATGCCGTGCCATGCCGGTGCCATGCCGGTGCCATGCCGGTGCCATGCCATTCCATGCCATTCCATGCCAGTCCATGCCAGTCCATGCCATTCCATGCTATTCCATGCCACTCAATGCGGTGCCATGCGGTGCCATGCCATTCCATGCCATTCCATGCCATTCCATGCCATTCCATGCCATTCCATGCCATTCCATGCCATTCCATGCCATTCCATGCCATTCCATGCCATTCCATGCCATTCCATGCCATTCCATGCCATTCCATGCCATTCCATGCCATTCCATGCCATTCCATGCCATTCCATGCCATTCCATGCCATTCCATGCCATTCCATGCCATTCCATGCCATTCCATGCCATTCCATGCCATTCCATGCCATTCCATGCCATTCCATGCCATTCCATGCCATTCCATGCCATTCCATGCCGTGCCATGCCGTGCCATGCCGGTGCCATGCCGTGCCATGCCGTGCCATGCCGTGCCATGCCGTGCCATGCCGTGCCATGCCGTGCCATGCCGGTGCCATGCCGTGCCATGCCGGTGCCATTCCGTGCCATGCCGGTGCCATGCCGGTGCCATGCCGTGCCATGCCGGTGCCATGCCGTGCCATGCCGTGCCATGCCGGTGCCATGCCGGTGCCATGCCGGTGCCATGCCGTGCCATGCCGGTGCCATGCCGTGCCATGCCGTGCCATGCCGGTGCCATGCCGTGCCATGCCGGTGCCATGCCGGTGCCATGCCGTGCCATGCCGGTGCCATGCCGTGCCATGCCGTGCCATGCCGTGCCATGCGGTGCCATGCCATTCCATGCCATTCCATGCCATTCCATGCCATTCCATGCCATTCCATGCCATTCCATGCCATTCCATGCCATTCCATGCCATTCCATGCCATTCCATGCCATTCCATGCCATTCCATGCCATTCCATGCCATTCCATGCCATTCCATGCCATTCCATGCCATTCCATGCCATTCCATGCCATTCCATGCCGTGCCATGCCGGTGCCATGCCGTGCCATGCCGGTGCCATGCCGGTGCCATGCCGTGCCATGCCGGTGCCATGCCGTGCCATGCCGGTGCCATGCCGTGCCATGCCGGTGCCATGCCGTGCCATGCCGGTGCCATGCCGTGCCATGCCGGTGCCATGTCGTGCCATGCCGGTGCCATGCCATTCCATGCCATTCCATGCCATTCCATGCCATTCCATGCCATTCCATGCCATTCCATGCCATTCCATGCCATTCCATGCCATTCCATGCCGTGCCATGCCGGTGCCATGCCGTGCCATGCCGTGCCATGCCGTGCCATGCCGGTGCCATGCCGGTGCCATGCCGGTGCCATGCCATTCCATGCCATTCCATGCCAGTCCATGCCATTCCATGCCATTCCATGCCACTCAATGCGGTGCCATGCCGTGCCATGCCGTGCCATGCCGTGCTATGCCGTGCCATGCCGTGCCATGCCGTGCCATGCGGTGCCATGCCCTTCCATGCCATTCCATGCCATTCCATGCCATTCCATGCCATTCCATGCCATTCCATGCCATTCCATGCCATTCCATGCCGGTGCCATGCCGTGCCATGCCGGTGCCATGCCGTGCCATGCCGGTGCCATGCCGTGCCATGCCGGTGCCATGCCGTGCCATGCCGGTGCCATGCCGTGCCATGCCGGTGCCATGCCGTGCCATGCCGTGCCATGCCGGTGCCATGCCGTGCCATGCCGGTGCCATGCCGTGCCATGCCGTGCCATGCCGGTGCCATGCCGTGCCATGCCGTGCCATGCCGTGCCATGCGGTGCCATGCCATTCCATGCGGTGCCATGCCATTCCATGCCATTCCATGTCATTCCATGCCATTCCATGTCATTCCATGCCATTCCATGCCATTCCATGTCATTCCATGCCATTCCATGCCATTCCATGCCATTCCATACCATTCCATGCCATTCCATGCCATTCCAAGCCATTCCATGCCATTCCATGCCATTCCATGCCATTCCATGCCATTCCATGCCATTCCATGCCATTCCATGCCATTCCATGCCATTCCATGCCATTCCATGCCATTCCATGCCATTCCATGCCATTCCATGCCATTCCATGCCATTCCATGCCATTCCATGCCATTCCATGCCATTCCATGCCATTCCATGCCATTCCATGCCATTCCATGCCATTCCATGCCATTCCATGCCATTCCATGCCATTCCATGCCATTCCATGCCATTCCATGCCATTCCATGCCATTCCATGCCATTCCATGCCATTCCATGCCATTCCATGCCATTCCATGCCATTCCATGCCATTCCATGCCATTCCATGCCATTCCATGCCATTCCATGCCATTCCATGCCATTCCATGCCATTCCATGCCGTGCCATGCCATTCCATGCCATTCCATGCCGTGCCATGCCATTCCATGCCGTGCCATGCCGTGCCATGCCATTCCATGCCGTGCCATGCCGTGCCATGCCGGTGCCATGCCGGTGCCATGCCGGTGCCATGCCGTGCCATGCCGGTGCCATGCCGTGCCATGCCGGTGCCATGCCGTGCCATGCCGGTGCCATGCCGTGCCATGCCGGTGCCATGCCGTGCCATGCCGGTGCCATGCCGTGCCATGCCGGTGCCATGCCGTGCCATGCCGTGCCATGCCGGTGCCATGCCGTGCCATGCCGGTGCCATGCCGTGCCATGCCGGTGCCATGCCGTGCCATGCCGGTGCCATGCCGTGCCATGCCGGTGCCATGCCGGTGCCATGACGTGCCATGCCGGTGCCATGCCGTGCCATGCCGTGCCATGCCGGTGCCATGCCGGTGCCATGCCGGTGCCATGCCATTCCATGCCATTCCATGCCAGTCCATGCCAGTCCATGCCATTCCATGCTATTCCATGCCACTCAATGCGGTGCCATGCGGTGCCATGCCATTCCATGCCATTCCATGCCATTCCATGCCATTCCATGCCATTCCATGCCATTCCATGCCATTCCATGCCATTCCATGCCATTCCATGCCATTCCATGCCATTCCATGCCATTCCATGCCATTCCATGCCATTCCATGCCATTCCATGCCATTCCATGCCATTCCATGCCATTCCATGCCATTCCATGCCATTCCATGCCATTCCATGCCATTCCATGCCATTCCATGCCATTCCATGCCATTCCATGCCATTCCATGCCATTCCATGCCATTCCATGCCATTCCATGCCATTCCATGCCATTCCATGCCATTCCATGCCATTCCATGCCATTCCATGCCATTCCATGCCATTCCATGCCATTCCATGCCATTCCATGCCATTCCATGCCATTCCATGCCATTCCATGCCATTCCATGCCATTCCATGCCATTCCATGCCATTCCATGCCATTCCATGCCATTCCATGCCATTCCATGCCATTCCATGCCATTCCATGCCATTCCATGCCATTCCATGCCATTCCATGCCATTCCATGCCATTCCATGCCATTCCATGCCATTCCATGCCATTCCATGCCATTCCATGCCATTCCATGCCATTCCATGCCATTCCATGCCATTCCATGCCATTCCATGCCATTCCATGCCATTCCATGCCATTCCATGCCATTCCATGCCATTCCATGCCATTCCATGCCATTCCATGCCATTCCATGCCATTCCATGCCATTCCATGCCATTCCATGCCATTCCATGCCATTCCATGCCATTCCATGCCATTCCATGCCATTCCATGCCATTCCATGCCATTCCATGCCATTCCATGCCATTCCATGCCATTCCATGCCATTCCATGCCATTCCATGCCATTCCATGCCATTCCATGCCATTCCATGCCATTCCATGCCATTCCATGCCATTCCATGCCATTCCATGCCATTCCATGCCATTCCATGCCATTCCATGCCATTCCATGCCATTCCATGCCATTCCATGCCATTCCATGCCATTCCATGCCATTCCATGCCATTCCATGCCATTCCATGCCATTCCATGCCATTCCATGCCATTCCATGCCATTCCATGCCAGTCCATGCCAGTCCATGCCATTCCATGCCATTCCATGCCATTCCATGCCACTCAATGCGGTGCCATGCCGTGCCATGCCGGTGCCATGCCGTGCCATGACGTGCCATGCCGGTGCCATGCCGTGCCATGCCGTGCCATGCCGTGCCATGCCGGTGCCATGCCGGTGCCATGCCGGTGCCATGCCGTGCCATGCCGGTGCCATGCCGTGCCATGCCGTGCCATGCCGGTGCCATGCCGTGCCATGACGTGCCATGCCGGTGCCATGCCGTGCCATGCCGTGCCATGCCGGTGCCATGCCGGTGCCATGCCGGTGCCATGCCGGTGCCATGCCGTGCCATGCCGTGCCATGCCATTCCATGCCATTCCATGCCAGTCCATGCCAGTCCATGCCATTTCATGCCATTCCATGCCACTCAATGCGGTGCCATGCCGTGCCATGCCGGTGCCATGCCGTGCCATGACGTGCCATGCCGGTGCCATGCCGTGCCATGCCGTGCCATGCCGGTGCCATGCCGGTGCCATGCCGGTGCCATGCCGTGCCATGCCGGTGCCATGCCGTGCCATGCCGTGCCATGCCGGTGCCATGCCGTGCCATGCCGGTGCCATGCCGTGCCATGCCGGTGCCATGCCGTGCCATGCCGGTGCCATGCCGTGCCATGCCGTGCTATGCCGGTGCCATGCCGTGCCATGCCGGTGCCATGCCGTGCCATGCCGTGCCATGCCGTGCCATGCGGTGCCATGCCATTCCATGCCATTCCATGCCATTCCATGCCATTCCATGTCATTCCATGCCATTCCATGCCATTCCATGCCATTCCATGCCATTCCATGCCATTCCATGCCATTCCATGCCATTCCATGCCATTCCATGCCATTCCATGCCATTCCATGCCATTCCATGCCATTCCATGCCATTCCATGCCATTCCATGCCATTCCATGCCATTCCATGCCATTCCATGCCATTCCATGCCATTCCATGCCATTCCATGCCATTCCATGCCATTCCATGCCATTCCATGCCATTCCATGCCATTCCATGCCATTCCATGCCATTCCATGCCATTCCATGCCATTCCATACCAGTCCATGCCAGTCCATGCCATTCCATGCCATTCCATGCCATTCCATGCCACTCAATGCGGTGCCATGCCGTGCCATGCCGTGCCATGCCGTGCCATGCCGGTGCCATGCCGGTGCCATGCCGGTGCCATGCCATTCCATGCCATTCCATGCCAGTCCATGCCATTCCATGCCATTCCATGCCACTCAATGCGGTGCCATGCCGTGCCATGCCGTGCCATGCCGTGCTATGCCGTGCCATGCCGTGCCATGCCGTGCCATGCGGTGCCATGCCCTTCCATGCCATTCCATGCCATTCCATGCCATTCCATGCCATTCCATGCCATTCCATGCCATTCCATGCCATTCCATGCCATTCCATGCCATTCCATGCCATTCCATGCCATTCCATGCCATTCCATGCCATTCCATGCCATTCCATGCCATTCCATGCCATTCCATGCCATTCCATGCCATTCCATGCCATTCCATGCCATTCCATGCCATTCCATGCCATTCCATGCCATTCCATGCCATTCCATGCCATTCCATGCCATTCCATGCCATTCCATGCCATTCCATGCCATTCCATGCCATTCCATGCCATTCCATGCCATTCCATGCCATTCCATGCCATTCCATGCCATTCCATGCTATTCCATGCCATTCCATGCCATTCCATGCCATTCCATGCCATTCCATGCCATTCCATGCCATTCCATGCCATTCCATGCCATTCCATGCCATTCCATGCCATTCCATGCCATTCCATGCCATTCCATGCCATTCCATGCCATTCCATGCCATTCCATGCCAGTCCATGCCAGTCCATGCCATTCCATGCCATTCCATGCCATTCCATGCCATTCCATGCCATTCCATGCCAGTCCATGCCAGTCCATGCCATTCCATGCCATTCCATGCCACTCAATGCGGTGCCATGCCGTGCCATGCCGTGCCATGCCGTGCCATGCCGGTGCCATGCCGGTGCCATGCCGGTGCCATGCCATTCCATGCCATTCCATGCCAGTCCATGCCAGTCCATGCCATTCCATGCCATTCCATGCCAGTCCATGCCAGTCCATGCCAGTCCATGCCATTCCATGCCATTCCATGCCACTCAATGCGGTGCCATGCCATGCCATGCCGTGCCATGCCGTGCCATGCCGTGCCATGCCGTGCCATGCGGTGCCATGCCATTCCATGCCATTCCATGCCATTCCATGCCAGTCCATGCCAGTCCATGCCATTCCATGCCATTCCATGCCATTCCATGCCATTCCATGCCACTCAATGCGGTGCCATGCCGTGCCATGCCGGTGCCATGCCGGTGCCATGCCGTGCCATGCCGGTGCCATGCCGTGCCATGCCGTGCCATGCCGGTGCCATGCCGTGCCATGCCGGTGCCATGCCGTGCCATGCCGGTGCCATGACGTGCCATGCCGGTGCCATGCCGTGCCATGCCGGTGCCATGCCGTGCCATGCCGGTGCCATGACGTGCCATGCCGGTGCCATGCCGTGCCATGCCGTGCCATGCCGGTGCCATGCCGGTGCCATGCCGGTGCCATGCCATTCCATGCCATTCCATGCCAGTCCATGCCAGTCCATGCCATTCCATGCTATTCCATGCCACTCAATGCGGTGCCATGCGGTGCCATGCCATTCCATGCCATTCCATGCCATTCCATGCCATTCCATGCCATTCCATGCCATTCCATGCCATTCCATGCCATTCCATGCCATTCCATGCCATTCCATGCCATTCCATGCCATTCCATGCCATTCCATGCCATTCCATGCCATTCCATGCCATTCCATGCCATTCCATGCCATTCCATGCCATTCCATGCCATTCCATGCCATTCCATGCCATTCCATGCCATTCAATGCCGTGCCATGCCGTGCCATGCCGTGCCATGCCGTGCCATGCCGTGCCATGCCGTGCCATGCCGTGCCATGCCGTGCCATGCCGTGCCATGCCGTGCCATGCCGTGCCATGCCGTGCCATGCCGTGCCATGCCGTGCCATGCCGTGCCATGCCGGTGCCATGCCGTGCCATGCCGGTGCCATGCCGTGCCATGCCGGTGCCATGCCGTGCCATGCCGGTGCCATGCCGTGCCATGCCGGTGCCATGCCGTGCCATGCCGGTGCCATGCCGTGCCATGCCGGTGCCATGCCGTGCCATGCCGGTGCCATGCCGTGCCATGCCGGTGCCATGCCGTGCCATGCCGGTGCCATGCCGGTGCCATGCCGTGCCATGCCGGTGCCATGCCGTGCCATGCCGGTGCCATGCCGTGCCATGCCGGTGCCATGCCGTGCTATGCCGTGCCATGCCGGTGCCATGCCGTGCCATGCCGGTGCCATGCCGTGCCATGCCGTGCCATGCCATGCCGTGCCATGCGGTGCCATGCCATTCCATGCCATTCCATGCCATTCCATGTCACTCCATGCCATTCCATGCCATTCCATGCCATTCCATGCCATTCCATGCCATTCCATGCCATTCCATGCCATTCCATGCCATTCCATGCCATTCCATGCCATTCCATGCCATTCCATGCCATTCCATGCCATTCCATGCCATTCCATGCCAGTCCATGCCAGTCCATGCCATTCCATGCCATTCCATGCCATTCCATGCCACTCAATGCGGTGCCATGCCGTGCCATGCCGGTGCCATGCCGTGCCATGACGTGCCATGCCGGTGCCATGCCGTGCCATGCCGTGCCATGCCGTGCCATGCCGGTGCCATGCCGGTGCCATGCCGGTGCCATGCCGTGCCATGCCGGTGCCATGCCGTGCCATGCCGTGCCATGCCGGTGCCATGCCGTGCCATGACGTGCCATGCCGGTGCCATGCCGTGCCATGCCGTGCCATGCCGGTGCCATGCCGGTGCCATGCCGGTGCCATGCCGGTGCCATGCCGTGCCATGCCGTGCCATGCCATTCCATGCCATTCCATGCCAGTCCATGCCAGTCCATGCCATTTCATGCCATTCCATGCCACTCAATGCGGTGCCATGCCGTGCCATGCCGGTGCCATGCCGTGCCATGACGTGCCATGCCGGTGCCATGCCGTGCCATGCCGGTGCCATGCCGGTGCCATGCCGGTGCCATGCCGTGCCATGCCGGTGCCATGCCGTGCCATGCCGTGCCATGCCGGTGCCATGCCGTGCCATGCCGGTGCCATGCCGTGCCATGCCGGTGCCATGCCGTGCCATGCCGGTGCCATGCCGTGCCATGCCGTGCTATGCCGGTGCCATGCCGTGCCATGCCGGTGCCATGCCGTGCCATGCCGTGCCATGCCGTGCCATGCGGTGCCATGCCATTCCATGCCATTCCATGCCATTCCATGCCATTCCATGTCATTCCATGCCATTCCATGCCATTCCATGCCATTCCATGCCATTCCATGCCATTCCATGCCATTCCATGCCATTCCATGCCATTCCATGCCATTCCATGCCATTCCATGCCATTCCATGCCATTCCATGCCATTCCATGCCATTCCATGCCATTCCATGCCATTCCATGCCATTCCATGCCATTCCATGCCATTCCATGCCATTCCATGCCATTCCATGCCATTCCATGCCATTCCATGCCATTCCATGCCATTCCATGCCATTCCATGCCATTCCATGCCATTCCATGCCATTCCATGCCATTCCATGCCATTCCATGCCATTCCATGCCATTCCATGCCATTCCATGCCATTCCATGCCATTCCATGCCATTCCATGCCATTCCATGCCATTCCATACCAGTCCATGCCAGTCCATGCCATTCCATGCCATTCCATGCCACTCAATGCGGTGCCATGCCGTGCCATGCCGTGCCATGCCGTGCCATGCCGGTGCCATGCCGGTGCCATGCCGGTGCCATGCCATTCCATGCCATTCCATGCCAGTCCATGCCATTCCATGCCATTCCATGCCACTCAATGCGGTGCCATGCCGTGCCATGCCGTGCCATGCCGTGCTATGCCGTGCCATGCCGTGCCATGCCGTGCCATGCGGTGCCATGCCCTTCCATGCCATTCCATGCCATTCCATGCCATTCCATGCCATTCCATGCCATTCCATGCCATTCCATGCCATTCCATGCCATTCCATGCCATTCCATGCCATTCCATGCCATTCCATGCCATTCCATGCCATTCCATGCCATTCCATGCCATTCCATGCCATTCCATGCCATTCCATGCCATTCCATGCCATTCCATGCCATTCCATGCCATTCCATGCCATTCCATGCCATTCCATGCCATTCCATGCCATTCCATGCCATTCCATGCCATTCCATGCCATTCCATGCCATTCCATGCCATTCCATGCCATTCCATGCCATTCCATGCCATTCCATGCCGGTGCCATGCCGTGCCATGCCGGTGCCATGCCGTGCCATGCCGGTGCCATGCCGTGCCATGCCGGTGCCATGCCGTGCCATGCCGGTGCCATGCCGTGCCATGCCGGTGCCATGCCGTGCCATGCCGGTGCCATGCCATTCCATGCCGTGCCATGCCGGTGCCATGCCGTGCCATGCCGGTGCCATGCCGTGCCATGCCGGTGCCATGCCGTGCCATGCCGGTGCCATGCCGTGCCATGCCGTGCCATGCCGGTGCCATGCCGTGCCATGCCGGTGCCATGCCGTGCCATGCCGTGCCATGCCGGTGCCATGCCGTGCCATGCCGTGCCATGCCGTGCCATGCGGTGCCATGCCATTCCATGCGGTGCCATGCCATTCCATGCCATTCCATGTCATTCCATGCCATTCCATGTCATTCCATGCCATTCCATGCCATTCCATGCCATTCCATGCCATTCCATGCCAGTCCATGCCAGTCCATGCCATTCCATGCCATTCCATGCCATTCCATGCCATTCCATGCCACTCAATGCGGTGCCATGCCGTGCCATGCCGGTGCCATGCCGGTGCCATGCCGTGCCATGCCGGTGCCATGCCGTGCCATGCCGTGCCATGCCGGTGCCATGCCGTGCCATGCCGGTGCCATGCCGTGCCATGCCGGTGCCATGCCGTGCCATGCCGGTGCCATGCCGTGCCATGCCGGTGCCATGCCGTGCCATGCCGGTGCCATGCCGTGCCATGCCGGTGCCATGCCGTGCCATGCCGGTGCCATGCCGTGCCATGCCGTGCCATGCCGGTGCCATGCCGTGCCATGCCGGTGGCATGCCGTGCCATGCCGTGCCATGCCGTGCCATGCCGTGCCATGCCGTGCCATGCCGTGCCATGCCGGTGCCATGCCGTGCCATGCCGGTGCCATTCCGTGCCATGCCGGTGCCATGCCGGTGCCATGCCGTGCCATGCCGGTGCCATGCCGTGCCATGCCGTGCCATGCCGGTGCCATGCCGGTGCCATGCCGGTGCCATGCCGTGCCATGCCGGTGCCATGCCGTGCCATGCCGTGCCATGCCGGTGCCATGCCGTGCCATGCCGGTGCCATGCCGGTGCCATGCCGTGCCATGCCGGTGCCATGCCGTGCCATGCCGTGCCATGCCGTGCCATGCGGTGCCATGCCATTCCATGCCATTCCATGCCATTCCATGCCATTCCATGCCATTCCATGCCATTCCATGCCATTCCATGCCATTCCATGCCATTCCATGCCATTCCATGCCATTCCATGCCATTCCATGCCATTCCATGCCATTCCATGCCATTCCATGCCATTCCATGCCGTGCCATGCCGGTGCCATGCCGTGCCATGCCGGTGCCATGCCGTGCCATGCCGGTGCCATGCCGTGCCATGCCGGTGCCATGCCGTGCCATGCCGGTGCCATGCCGTGCCATGCCGGTGCCATGCCGTGCCATGCCGGTGCCATGTCGTGCCATGCCGGTGCCATGCCATTCCATGCCATTCCATGCCATTCCATGCCATTCCATGCCATTCCATGCCATTCCATGCCATTCCATGCCATTCCATGCCATTCCATGCCATTCCATGCCATTCCATGCCATTCCATGCCGTGCCATGCCGGTGCCATGCCGTGCCATGCCGTGCCATGCCGTGCCATGCCGGTGCCATGCCGGTGCCATGCCGGTGCCATGCCATTCCATGCCGCCATGCCGGTGCCATGCCGGTGCCATGCCATTCCATGCCATTCCATGCCAGTCCATGCCATTCCATGCCATTCCATGCCACTCAATGCGGTGCCATGCCGTGCCATGCCGTGCCATGCCGTGCTATGCCGTGCCATGCCGTGCCATGCCGTGCCATGCGGTGCCATGCCCTTCCATGCCATTCCATGCCATTCCATGCCATTCCATGCCATTCCATGCCATTCCATGCCATTCCATGCCATTCCATGCCATTCCATGCCGGTGCCATGCCGTGCCATGCCGGTGCCATGCCGTGCCATGCCGGTGCCATGCCGTGCCATGCCGGTGCCATGCCGTGCCATGCCGGTGCCATGCCGTGCCATGCCGTGCCATGCCGGTGCCATGCCGTGCCATGCCGGTGCCATGCCGTGCCATGCCGTGCCATGCCGGTGCCATGCCGTGCCATGCCGTGCCATGCCGTGCCATGCCGTGCCATGCGGTGCCATGCCATTCCATGCGGTGCCATGCCATTCCATGCCATTCCATGTCATTCCATGCCATTCCATGTCATTCCATGCCATTCCATGCCATTCCATGTCATTCCATGCCATTCCATGCCATTCCATACCATTCCATGCCATTCCATGCCATTCCAAGCCATTCCATGCCATTCCATGCCATTCCATGCCATTCCATGCCATTCCATGCCATTCCATGCCATTCCATGCCATTCCATGCCATTCCATGCCATTCCATGCCATTCCATGCCATTCCATGCCATTCCATGCCATTCCATGCCATTCCATGCCATTCCATGCCATTCCATGCCATTCCATGCCATTCCATGCCATTCCATGCCATTCCATGCCATTCCATGCCATTCCATGCCATTCCATGCCATTCCATGCCATTCCATGCCATTCCATGCCATTCCATGCCATTCCATGCCATTCCATGCCATTCCATGCCATTCCATGCCATTCCATGCCATTCCATGCCATTCCATGCCATTCCATGCCATTCCATGCCATTCCATGCCATTCCATGCCATTCCATGCCATTCCATGCCATTCCATGCCATTCCATGCCATTCCATGCCATTCCATGCCATTCCATGCCATTCCATGCCATTCCATGCCATTCCATGCCGTGCCATGCCATTCCATGCCATTCCATGCCGTGCCATGCCATTCCATGCCGTGCCATGCCGTGCCATGCCATTCCATGCCGTGCCATGCCGTGCCATGCCGGTGCCATGCCGGTGCCATGCCGGTGCCATTCCATGCCGTGCCATGCCGTGCCATGCCGGTGCCATGCCGGTGCCATGCCGGTGCCATGCCGTGCCATGCCGGTGCCATGCCGTGCCATGCCGGTGCCATGCCGTGCCATGCCGGTGCCATGCCGTGCCATGCCGGTGCCATGCCGTGCCATGCCGGTGCCATGCCGTGCCATGCCGGTGCCATGCCGTGCCATGCCGTGCCATGCCGGTGCCATGCCGTGCCATGCCCGTGCCATGCCGTGCCATGCCGGTGCCATGCCGTGCCATGCCGGTGCCATGCCGTGCCATGCCGGTGCCATGCCGGTGCCATGACGTGCCATGCCGGTGCCATGCCGTGCCATGCCGTGCCATGCCGGTGCCATGCCGGTGCCATGCCGGTGCCATGCCATTCCATGCCATTCCATGCCAGTCCATGCCAGTCCATGCCATTCCATGCTATTCCATGCCACTCAATGCGGTGCCATGCGGTGCCATGCCATTCCATGCCATTCCATGCCATTCCATGCCATTCCATGCCATTCCATGCCATTCCATGCCATTCCATGCCATTCCATGCCATTCCATGCCATTCCATGCCATTCCATGCCATTCCATGCCATTCCATGCCATTCCATGCCATTCCATGCCATTCCATGCCATTCCATGCCATTCCATGCCATTCCATGCCATTCCATGCCATTCCATGCCATTCCATGCCATTCCATGCCATTCCATGCCATTCCATGCCATTCCATGCCATTCCATGCCATTCCATGCCATTCCATGCCATTCCATGCCATTCCATGCCATTCCATGCCATTCCATGCCATTCCATGCCATTCCATGCCATTCCATGCCATTCCATGCCATTCCATGCCATTCCATGCCATTCCATGCCATTCCATGCCATTCCATGCCATTCCATGCCATTCCATGCCATTCCATGCCATTCCATGCCATTCCATGCCATTCCATGCCATTCCATGCCATTCCATGCCATTCCATGCCATTCCATGCCATTCCATGCCATTCCATGCCATTCCATGCCATTCCATGCCATTCCATGCCATTCCATGCCATTCCAT
This sequence comes from Cryptus armator, assembly GCA_963971235.1. Classification (NCBI taxonomy): domain Eukaryota; kingdom Metazoa; phylum Arthropoda; class Insecta; order Hymenoptera; family Ichneumonidae; genus Cryptus; species Cryptus armator. The sequence continues at coordinate 1,195,266 of CAXARG010000294.1, read as the reverse complement.
GCCATTCCATGCCATTCCATGCCATTCCATGCCATTCCATGCCATTCCATGCCATTCCATGCCATTCCATGCCATTCCATGCCATTCCATGCCATTCCATGCCATTCCATGCCATTCCATGCCATTCCATGCCATTCCATGCCATTCCATGCCATTCCATGCCATTCCATGCCATTCCATGCCATTCCATGCCATTCCATGCCATTCCATGCCATTCCATGCCATTCCATGCCATTCCATGCCATTCCATGCCATTCCATGCCATTCCATGCCATTCCATGCCATTCCATGCCATTCCATGCCATTCCATGCCATTCCATGCCATTCCATGCCATTCCATGCCATTCCATGCCATTCCATGCCATTCCATGCCATTCCATGCCATTCCATGCCATTCCATGCCATTCCATGCCATTCCATGCCATTCCATGCCATTCCATGCCATTCCATGCCATTCCATGCCATTCCATGCCATTCCATGCCATTCCATGCCATTCCATGCCATTCCATGCCATTCCATGCCATTCCATGCCATTCCATGCCATTCCATGCCATTCCATGCCATTCCATGCCATTCCATGCCATTCCATGCCATTCCATGCCATTCCATGCCATTCCATGCCATTCCATGCCATTCCATGCCATTCCATGCCATTCCATGCCATTCCATGCCATTCCATGCCATTCCATGCCATTCCATGCCATTCCATGCCATTCCATGCCATTCCATGCCATTCCATGCCATTCCATGCCATTCCATGCCAGTCCATGCCAGTCCATGCCATTCCATGCCATTCCATGCCATTCCATGCCACTCAATGCGGTGCCATGCCGTGCCATGCCGGTGCCATGCCGTGCCATGACGTGCCATGCCGGTGCCATGCCGTGCCATGCCGTGCCATGCCGTGCCATGCCGGTGCCATGCCGGTGCCATGCCGGTGCCATGCCGTGCCATGCCGGTGCCATGCCGTGCCATGCCGTGCCATGCCGGTGCCATGCCGTGCCATGACGTGCCATGCCGGTGCCATGCCGTGCCATGCCGTGCCATGCCGGTGCCATGCCGGTGCCATGCCGGTGCCATGCCGGTGCCATGCCGTGCCATGCCGTGCCATGCCATTCCATGCCATTCCATGCCAGTCCATGCCAGTCCATGCCATTTCATGCCATTCCATGCCACTCAATGCGGTGCCATGCCGTGCCATGCCGGTGCCATGCCGTGCCATGACGTGCCATGCCGGTGCCATGCCGTGCCATGCCGTGCCATGCCGGTGCCATGCCGGTGCCATGCCGGTGCCATGCCGTGCCATGCCGGTGCCATGCCGTGCCATGCCGTGCCATGCCGGTGCCATGCCGTGCCATGCCGGTGCCATGCCGTGCCATGCCGGTGCCATGCCGTGCCATGCCGGTGCCATGCCGTGCCATGCCGTGCTATGCCGGTGCCATGCCGTGCCATGCCGGTGCCATGCCGTGCCATGCCGTGCCATGCCGTGCCATGCGGTGCCATGCCATTCCATGCCATTCCATGCCATTCCATGCCATTCCATGTCATTCCATGCCATTCCATGCCATTCCATGCCATTCCATGCCATTCCATGCCATTCCATGCCATTCCATGCCATTCCATGCCATTCCATGCCATTCCATGCCATTCCATGCCATTCCATGCCATTCCATGCCATTCCATGCCATTCCATGCCATTCCATGCCATTCCATGCCATTCCATGCCATTCCATGCCATTCCATGCCATTCCATGCCATTCCATGCCATTCCATGCCATTCCATGCCATTCCATACCAGTCCATGCCAGTCCATGCCATTCCATGCCATTCCATGCCATTCCATGCCACTCAATGCGGTGCCATGCCGTGCCATGCCGTGCCATGCCGTGCCATGCCGGTGCCATGCCGGTGCCATGCCGGTGCCATGCCATTCCATGCCATTCCATGCCAGTCCATGCCATTCCATGCCATTCCATGCCACTCAATGCGGTGCCATGCCGTGCCATGCCGTGCCATGCCGTGCTATGCCGTGCCATGCCGTGCCATGCCGTGCCATGCGGTGCCATGCCCTTCCATGCCATTCCATGCCATTCCATGCCATTCCATGCCATTCCATGCCATTCCATGCCATTCCATGCCATTCCATGCCATTCCATGCCATTCCATGCCATTCCATGCCATTCCATGCCATTCCATGCCATTCCATGCCATTCCATGCCATTCCATGCCATTCCATGCCATTCCATGCCATTCCATGCCATTCCATGCCATTCCATGCCATTCCATGCCATTCCATGCCATTCCATGCCATTCCATTCCATTCCATGCCGGTGCCATGCCGTGCCATGCCGGTGCCATGCCGTGCCATGCCGGTGCCATGCCGTGCCATGCCGGTGCCATGCCGTGCCATGCCGGTGCCATGCCGTGCCATGCCGGTGCCATGCCGTGCCATGCCGTGCCATGCCGGTGCCATGCCGTGCCATGCCGGTGCCATGCCGTGCCATGCCGGTGCCATGCCATTCCATGCCGTGCCATGCCGGTGCCATGCCGTGCCATGCCGGTGCCATGCCGGTGCCATGCCGGTGCCATGCCATTCCATGCCATTCCATGCCAGTCCATGCCAGTCCATGCCATTCCATGCTATTCCATGCCACTCAATGCGGTGCCATGCGGTGCCATGCCATTCCATGCCATTCCATGCCATTCCATGCCATTCCATGCCATTCCATGCCATTCCATGCCATTCCATGCCATTCCATGCCATTCCATGCCATTCCATGCCATTCCATGCCATTCCATGCCATTCCATGCCATTCCATGCCATTCCATGCCATTCCATGCCATTCCATGCCATTCCATGCCATTCCATGCCATTCCATGCCATTCCATGCCATTCCATGCCATTCCATGCCATTCCATGCCATTCCATGCCATTCCATGCCATTCCATGCCATTCCATGCCATTCCATGCCATTCCATGCCATTCCATGCCATTCCATGCCATTCCATGCCATTCCATGCCATTCCATGCCATTCCATGCCATTCCATGCCATTCCATGCCATTCCATGCCATTCCATGCCATTCCATGCCATTCCATGCCATTCCATGCCATTCCATGCCATTCCATGCCATTCCATGCCATTCCATGCCATTCCATGCCATTCCATGCCATTCCATGCCATTCCATGCCATTCCATGCCATTCCATGCCATTCCATGCCATTCCATGCCATTCCATGCCATTCCATGCCATTCCATGCCATTCCATGCCATTCCATGCCATTCCATGCCATTCCATGCCATTCCATGCCATTCCATGCCATTCCATGCCATTCCATGCCATTCCATGCCATTCCATGCCATTCCATGCCATTCCATGCCATTCCATGCCATTCCATGCCATTCCATGCCATTCCATGCCATTCCATGCCATTCCATGCCATTCCATGCCATTCCATGCCATTCCATGCCATTCCATGCCATTCCATGCCATTCCATGCCATTCCATGCCATTCCATGCCATTCCATGCCATTCCATGCCATTCCATGCCATTCCATGCCATTCCATGCCATTCCATGCCATTCCATGCCATTCCATGCCATTCCATGCCATTCCATGCCATTCCATGCCATTCCATGCCATTCCATGCCATTCCATGCCATTCCATGCCATTCCATGCCATTCCATGCCATTCCATGCCATTCCATGCCATTCCATGCCATTCCATGCCATTCCATGCCATTCCATGCCATTCCATGCCATTCCATGCCATTCCATGCCATTCCATGCCATTCCATGCCATTCCATGCCATTCCATGCCATTCCATGCCATTCCATGCCATTCCATGCCATTCCATGCCATTCCATGCCATTCCATGCCATTCCATGCCAGTCCATGCCAGTCCATGCCATTCCATGCCATTCCATGCCATTCCATGCCACTCAATGCGGTGCCATGCCGTGCCATGCCGGTGCCATGCCGTGCCATGACGTGCCATGCCGGTGCCATGCCGTGCCATGCCGTGCCATGCCGTGCCATGCCGGTGCCATGCCGGTGCCATGCCGGTGCCATGCCGTGCCATGCCGGTGCCATGCCGTGCCATGCCGTGCCATGCCGGTGCCATGCCGTGCCATGACGTGCCATGCCGGTGCCATGCCGTGCCATGCCGTGCCATGCCGGTGCCATGCCGGTGCCATGCCGGTGCCATGCCGGTGCCATGCCGTGCCATGCCGTGCCATGCCATTCCATGCCATTCCATGCCAGTCCATGCCAGTCCATGCCATTTCATGCCATTCCATGCCACTCAATGCGGTGCCATGCCGTGCCATGCCGGTGCCATGCCGTGCCATGACGTGCCATGCCGGTGCCATGCCGTGCCATGCCGTGCCATGCCGGTGCCATGCCGGTGCCATGCCGGTGCCATGCCGTGCCATGCCGGTGCCATGCCGTGCCATGCCGTGCCATGCCGGTGCCATGCCGTGCCATGCCGGTGCCATGCCGTGCCATGCCGGTGCCATGCCGTGCCATGCCGGTGCCATGCCGTGCCATGCCGTGCTATGCCGGTGCCATGCCGTGCCATGCCGGTGCCATGCCGTGCCATGCCGTGCCATGCCGTGCCATGCGGTGCCATGCCATTCCATGCCATTCCATGCCATTCCATGCCATTCCATGTCATTCCATGCCATTCCATGCCATTCCATGCCATTCCATGCCATTCCATGCCATTCCATGCCATTCCATGCCATTCCATGCCATTCCATGCCATTCCATGCCATTCCATGCCATTCCATGCCATTCCATGCCATTCCATGCCATTCCATGCCATTCCATGCCATTCCATGCCATTCCATGCCATTCCATGCCATTCCATGCCATTCCATGCCATTCCATGCCATTCCATGCCATTCCATGCCATTCCATGCCATTCCATACCAGTCCATGCCAGTCCATGCCATTCCATGCCATTCCATGCCATTCCATGCCACTCAATGCGGTGCCATGCCGTGCCATGCCGTGCCATGCCGTGCCATGCCGGTGCCATGCCGGTGCCATGCCGGTGCCATGCCATTCCATGCCATTCCATGCCAGTCCATGCCATTCCATGCCATTCCATGCCACTCAATGCGGTGCCATGCCGTGCCATGCCGTGCCATGCCGTGCTATGCCGTGCCATGCCGTGCCATGCCGTGCCATGCGGTGCCATGCCCTTCCATGCCATTCCATGCCATTCCATGCCATTCCATGCCATTCCATGCCATTCCATGCCATTCCATGCCATTCCATGCCATTCCATGCCATTCCATGCCATTCCATGCCATTCCATGCCATTCCATGCCATTCCATGCCATTCCATGCCATTCCATGCCATTCCATGCCATTCCATGCCATTCCATGCCATTCCATGCCATTCCATGCCATTCCATGCCATTCCATGCCATTCCATGCCATTCCATTCCATTCCATGCCGGTGCCATGCCGTGCCATGCCGGTGCCATGCCGTGCCATGCCGGTGCCATGCCGTGCCATGCCGGTGCCATGCCGTGCCATGCCGGTGCCATGCCGTGCCATGCCGGTGCCATGCCGTGCCATGCCGTGCCATGCCGGTGCCATGCCGTGCCATGCCGGTGCCATGCCGTGCCATGCCGGTGCCATGCCATTCCATGCCGTGCCATGCCGGTGCCATGCCGTGCCATGCCGGTGCCATGCCGTGCCATGCCGGTGCCATGCCGTGCCATGCCGGTGCCATGCCGTGCCATGCCGTGCCATGCCGGTGCCATGCCGTGCCATGCCGGTGCCATGCCGTGCCATGCCGTGCCATGCCGGTGCCATGCCGTGCCATGCCGTGCCATGCCGTGCCATGCGGTGCCATGCCATTCCATGCGGTGCCATGCCATTCCATGCCATTCCATGTCATTCCATGCCATTCCATGTCATTCCATGCCATTCCATGCCATTCCATGTCATTCCATGCCATTCCATGCCATTCCATGCCATTCCATACCATTCCATGCCATTCCATGCCATTCCAAGCCATTCCATGCCATTCCATGCCATTCCATGCCATTCCATGCCATTCCATGCCATTCCATGCCATTCCATGCCATTCCATGCCATTCCATGCCATTCCATGCCATTCCATGCCATTCCATGCCATTCCATGCCATTCCATGCCATTCCATGCCATTCCATGCCATTCCATGCCATTCCATGCCATTCCATGCCATTCCATGCCATTCCAAGCCATTCCATGCCATTCCATGCCATTCCATGCCATTCCATGCCATTCCATGCCATTCCATGCCATTCCATGCCATTCCATGCCATTCCATGCCATTCCATGCCATTCCATGCCATTCCATGCCATTCCATGCCATTCCATGCCATTCCATGCCATTCCATGCCATTCCATGCCATTCCATGCCATTCCATGCCATTCCATGCCATTCCATGCCATTCCATGCCATTCCATGCCATTCCATGCCATTCCATGCCATTCCATGCCATTCCATGCCATTCCATGCCAGTCCATGCCAGTCCATGCCATTCCATGCCATTCCATGCCATTCCATGCCATTCCATGCCACTCAATGCGGTGCCATGCCGTGCCATGCCGGTGCCATGCCGGTGCCATGCCGTGCCATGCCGGTGCCATGCCGTGCCATGCCGTGCCATGCCGGTGCCATGCCGTGCCATGCCGGTGCCATGCCGTGCCATGCCGGTGCCATGACGTGCCATGCCGGTGCCATGCCGTGCCATGCCGGTGCCATGCCGTGCCATGCCGGTGCCATGACGTGCCATGCCGGTGCCATGCCGTGCCATGCCGTGCCATGCCGGTGCCATGCCGGTGCCATGCCGGTGCCATGCCATTCCATGCCATTCCATGCCAGTCCATGCCAGTCCATGCCATTCCATGCTATCCCATGCCACTCAATGCGGTGCCATGCGGTGCCATGCCATTCCATGCCATTCCATGCCATTCCATGCCATTCCATGCCATTCCATGCCATTCCATGCCATTCCATGCCATTCCATGCCATTCCATGCCATTCCATGCCATTCCATGCCATTCCATGCCATTCCATGCCATTCCATGCCATTCCATGCCATTCCATGCCATTCCATGCCATTCCATGCCATTCCATGCCATTCCATGCCATTCCATGCCATTCCATGCCATTCCATGCCATTCCATGCCATTCCATGCCATTCCATGCCATTCCATGCCATTCCATGCCATTCCATGCCATTCCATGCCATTCCATGCCATTCCATGCCATTCCATGCCATTCCATGCCATTCCATGCCATTCCATGCCATTCCATGCCATTCCATGCCATTCCATGCCATTCCATGCCATTCCATGCCATTCCATGCCATTCCATGCCATTCCATGCCATTCCATGCCATTCCATGCCATTCCATGCCATTCCATGCCATTCCATGCCATTCCATGCCATTCCATGCCATTCCATGCCATTCCATGCCATTCCATGCCGTGCCATGCCGGTGCCATGCCGTGCCATGCCGGTGCCATGCCGTGCCATGCCGGTGCCATGCCGTGCCATGCCGGTGCCATGCCGTGCCATGCCGGTGCCATGCCGTGCCATGCCGGTGCCATGCCGTGCCATGCCGGTGCCATGCCGTGCCATGCCGGTGCCATGCCGTGCCATGCCGGTGCCATGCCGTGCCATGCCGGTGCCATGCCGTGCCATGCCGGTGCCATGCCGTGCCATGCCGTGCCATGCCGGTGCCATGCCGTGCCATGCCGGTGCCATGCCGTGCCATGCCGGTGCCATGCCGGTGCCATGCCGTGCCATGCCGGTGCCATGCCGTGCCATGCCGGTGCCATGCCGTGCCATGCCGTGCCATGCCGGTGCCATGCCGTGCCATGCCGGTGCCATGCCGTGCCATGCCGTGCCATGCCGGTGCCATGCCGTGCCATGCCGTGCCATGCCGTGCCATGCGGTGCCATGCCATTCCATGCGGTGCCATGCCATTCCATGCCATTCCATGTCATTCCATGCCATTCCATGCCATTCCATGTCATTCCATGCCATTCCATGCCATTCCATGTCATTCCATGTCATTCCATGCCATTCCATGCCATTCCATACCATTCCATGCCATTCCATGCCATTCCAAGCCATTCCATGCCATTCCATGCCATTCCATGCCATTCCATGCCATTCCATGCCATTCCATGCCATTCCATGCCATTCCATGCCATTCCATGCCATTCCATGCCATTCCATGCCATTCCATGCCATTCCATGCCATTCCATGCCATTCCATGCCATTCCATGCCATTCCATGCCATTCCATGCCATTCCATGCCATTCCATGCCATTCCATGCCATTCCATGCCATTCCATGCCATTCCATGCCATTCCATGCCATTCCATGCCATTCCATGCCATTCCATGCCATTCCATGCCATTCCATGCCATTCCATGCCATTCCATGCCATTCCATGCCATTCCATGCCATTCCATGCCATTCCATGCCATTCCATGCCATTCCATGCCATTCCATGCCATTCCATGCCGTGCCATGCCATTCCATGCCATTCCATGCCGTGCCATGCCATTCCATGCCGTGCCATGCCGTGCCATGCCATTCCATGCCGTGCCATGCCGTGCCATGCCGGTGCCATGCCGGTGCCATGCCGGTGCCATGCCGTGCCATGCCGGTGCCATGCCGTGCCATGCCGGTGCCATGCCGTGCCATGCCGGTGCCATGCCGTGCCATGCCGGTGCCATGCCGTGCCATGCCGGTGCCATGCCGTGCCATGCCGGTGCCATGCCGTGCCATGCCGGTGCCATGCCGTGCCATGCCGTGCCATGCCGGTGCCATGCCGTGCCATGCCGGTGCCATGCCGTGCCATGCCGGTGCCATGCCGTGCCATGCCGGTGCCATGCCGTGCCATGCCGGTGCCATGCCGGTGCCATGACGTGCCATGCCGGTGCCATGCCGTGCCATGCCGTGCCATGCCGGTGCCATGCCGGTGCCATGCCGGTGCCATGCCATTCCATGCCATTCCATGCCAGTCCATGCCAGTCCATGCCATTCCATGCTATTCCATGCCACTCAATGCGGTGCCATGCGGTGCCATGCCATTCCATGCCATTCCATGCCATTCCATGCCATTCCATGCCATTCCATGCCATTCCATGCCATTCCATGCCATTCCATGCCATTCCATGCCATTCCATGCCATTCCATGCCATTCCATGCCATTCCATGCCATTCCATGCCATTCCATGCCATTCCATGCCATTCCATGCCATTCCATGCCATTCCATGCCATTCCATGCCATTCCATGCCATTCCATGCCATTCCATGCCATTCCATGCCATTCCATGCCATTCCATGCCATTCCATGCCATTCCATGCCATTCCATGCCATTCCATGCCATTCCATGCCGTGCCATGCCGTGCCATGCCGGTGCCATGCCGTGCCATGCCGTGCCATGCCGTGCCATGCCGTGCCATGCCGTGCCATGCCGTGCCATGCCGGTGCCATGCCGTGCCATGCCGGTGCCATTCCGTGCCATGCCGGTGCCATGCCGGTGCCATGCCGTGCCATGCCGGTGCCATGCCGTGCCATGCCGTGCCATGCCGGTGCCATGCCGGTGCCATGCCGGTGCCATGCCGTGCCATGCCGGTGCCATGCCGTGCCATGCCGTGCCATGCCGGTGCCATGCCGTGCCATGCCGGTGCCATGCCGGTGCCATGCCGTGCCATGCCGGTGCCATGCCGTGCCATGCCGTGCCATGCCGTGCCATGCGGTGCCATGCCATTCCATGCCATTCCATGCCATTCCATGCCATTCCATGCCATTCCATGCCATTCCATGCCATTCCATGCCATTCCATGCCATTCCATGCCATTCCATGCCATTCCATGCCATTCCATGCCATTCCATGCCATTCCATGCCATTCCATGCCGTGCCATGCCGGTGCCATGCCGTGCCATGCCGGTGCCATGCCGGTGCCATGCCGTGCCATGCCGGTGCCATGCCGTGCCATGCCGGTGCCATGCCGTGCCATGCCGGTGCCATGCCGTGCCATGCCGGTGCCATGCCGTGCCATGCCGGTGCCATGTCGTGCCATGCCGGTGCCATGCCATTCCATGCCATTCCATGCCATTCCATGCCATTCCATGCCATTCCATGCCATTCCATGCCATTCCATGCCATTCCATGCCATTCCATGCCGTGCCATGCCGGTGCCATGCCGTGCCATGCCGTGCCATGCCGTGCCATGCCGGTGCCATGCCGGTGCCATGCCGGTGCCATGCCATTCCATGCCATTCCATGCCAGTCCATGCCATTCCATGCCATTCCATGCCACTCAATGCGGTGCCATGCCGTGCCATGCCGTGCCATGCCGTGCTATGCCGTGCCATGCCGTGCCATGCCGTGCCATGCGGTGCCATGCCCTTCCATGCCATTCCATGCCATTCCATGCCATTCCATGCCATTCCATGCCATTCCATGCCATTCCATGCCGGTGCCATGCCGTGCCATGCCGGTGCCATGCCGTGCCATGCCGGTGCCATGCCGTGCCATGCCGGTGCCATGCCGTGCCATGCCGGTGCCATGCCGTGCCATGCCGGTGCCATGCCGTGCCATGCCGTGCCATGCCGGTGCCATGCCGTGCCATGCCGGTGCCATGCCGTGCCATGCCGTGCCATGCCGGTGCCATGCCGTGCCATGCCGTGCCATGCCGTGCCATGCGGTGCCATGCCATTCCATGCGGTGCCATGCCATTCCATGCCATTCCATGTCATTCCATGCCATTCCATGTCATTCCATGCCATTCCATGCCATTCCATGTCATTCCATGCCATTCCATGCCATTCCATGCCATTCCATGCCATTCCATACCATTCCATGCCATTCCATGCCATTCCAAGCCATTCCATGCCATTCCATGCCATTCCATGCCATTCCATGCCATTCCATGCCATTCCATGCCATTCCATGCCATTCCATGCCATTCCATGCCATTCCATGCCATTCCATGCCATTCCATGCCATTCCATGCCATTCCATGCCATTCCATGCCATTCCATGCCATTCCATGCCATTCCATGCCATTCCATGCCATTCCATGCCATTCCATGCCATTCCATGCCATTCCATGCCATTCCATGCCATTCCATGCCATTCCATGCCATTCCATGCCATTCCATGCCATTCCATGCCATTCCATGCCATTCCATGCCATTCCATGCCATTCCATGCCATTCCATGCCATTCCATGCCATTCCATGCCATTCCATGCCATTCCATGCCATTCCATGCCATTCCATGCCATTCCATGCCATTCCATGCCATTCCATGCCATTCCATGCCATTCCATGCCATTCCATGCCATTCCATGCCATTCCATGCCATTCCATGCCATTCCATGCCATTCCATGCCGTGCCATGCCATTCCATGCCATTCCATGCCGTGCCATGCCATTCCATGCCGTGCCATGCCGTGCCATGCCATTCCATGCCGTGCCATGCCGTGCCATGCCGGTGCCATGCCGGTGCCATGCCGGTGCCATGCCGTGCCATGCCGGTGCCATGCCGTGCCATGCCGGTGCCATGCCGTGCCATGCCGGTGCCATGCCGTGCCATGCCGGTGCCATGCCGTGCCATGCCGGTGCCATGCCGTGCCATGCCGGTGCCATGCCGTGCCATGCCGTGCCATGCCGGTGCCATGCCGTGCCATGCCGGTGCCATGCCGTGCCATGCCGGTGCCATGCCGTGCCATGCCGGTGCCATGCCGTGCCATGCCGGTGCCATGCCGGTGCCATGACGTGCCATGCCGGTGCCATGCCGTGCCATGCCGTGCCATGCCGGTGCCATGCCGGTGCCATGCCGGTGCCATGCCATTCCATGCCATTCCATGCCAGTCCATGCCAGTCCATGCCATTCCATGCTATTCCATGCCACTCAATGCGGTGCCATGCGGTGCCATGCCATTCCATGCCATTCCATGCCATTCCATGCCATTCCATGCCATTCCATGCCATTCCATGCCATTCCATGCCATTCCATGCCATTCCATGCCATTCCATGCCATTCCATGCCATTCCATGCCATTCCATGCCATTCCATGCCATTCCATGCCATTCCATGCCATTCCATGCCATTCCATGCCATTCCATGCCATTCCATGCCATTCCATGCCATTCCATGCCATTCCATGCCATTCCATGCCATTCCATGCCATTCCATGCCATTCCATGCCATTCCATGCCATTCCATGCCATTCCATGCCATTCCATGCCATTCCATGCCATTCCATGCCATTCCATGCCATTCCATGCCATTCCATGCCATTCCATGCCATTCCATGCCATTCCATGCCATTCCATGCCATTCCATGCCATTCCATGCCATTCCATGCCATTCCATGCCATTCCATGCCATTCCATGCCATTCCATGCCATTCCATGCCATTCCATGCCATTCCATGCCATTCCATGCCATTCCATGCCATTCCATGCCATTCCATGCCATTCCATGCCATTCCATGCCATTCCATGCCATTCCATGCCATTCCATGCCATTCCATGCCATTCCATGCCATTCCATGCCATTCCATGCCATTCCATGCCATTCCATGCCATTCCATGCCATTCCATGCCATTCCATGCCATTCCATGCCATTCCATGCCATTCCATGCCATTCCATGCCATTCCATGCCATTCCATGCCATTCCATGCCATTCCATGCCATTCCATGCCATTCCATGCCATTCCATGCCATTCCATGCCATTCCATGCCATTCCATGCCATTCCATGCCATTCCATGCCATTCCATGCCATTCCATGCCATTCCATGCCATTCCATGCCATTCCATGCCATTCCATGCCATTCCATGCCATTCCATGCCATTCCATGCCATTCCATGCCATTCCATGCCATTCCATGCCATTCCATGCCATTCCATGCCATTCCATGCCATTCCATGCCAGTCCATGCCAGTCCATGCCATTCCATGCCATTCCATGCCATTCCATGCCACTCAATGCGGTGCCATGCCGTGCCATGCCGGTGCCATGCCGTGCCATGACGTGCCATGCCGGTGCCATGCCGTGCCATGCCGTGCCATGCCGTGCCATGCCGGTGCCATGCCGGTGCCATGCCGGTGCCATGCCGTGCCATGCCGGTGCCATGCCGTGCCATGCCGTGCCATGCCGGTGCCATGCCGTGCCATGACGTGCCATGCCGGTGCCATGCCGTGCCATGCCGTGCCATGCCGGTGCCATGCCGGTGCCATGCCGGTGCCATGCCGGTGCCATGCCGTGCCATGCCGTGCCATGCCATTCCATGCCATTCCATGCCAGTCCATGCCAGTCCATGCCATTTCATGCCATTCCATGCCACTCAATGCGGTGCCATGCCGTGCCATGCCGGTGCCATGCCGTGCCATGACGTGCCATGCCGGTGCCATGCCGTGCCATGCCGTGCCATGCCGGTGCCATGCCGGTGCCATGCCGGTGCCATGCCGTGCCATGCCGGTGCCATGCCGTGCCATGCCGTGCCATGCCGGTGCCATGCCGTGCCATGCCGGTGCCATGCCGTGCCATGCCGGTGCCATGCCGTGCCATGCCGGTGCCATGCCGTGCCATGCCGTGCTATGCCGGTGCCATGCCGTGCCATGCCGGTGCCATGCCGTGCCATGCCGTGCCATGCCGTGCCATGCGGTGCCATGCCATTCCATGCCATTCCATGCCATTCCATGCCATTCCATGTCATTCCATGCCATTCCATGCCATTCCATGCCATTCCATGCCATTCCATGCCATTCCATGCCATTCCATGCCATTCCATGCCATTCCATGCCATTCCATGCCATTCCATGCCATTCCATGCCATTCCATGCCATTCCATGCCATTCCATGCCATTCCATGCCATTCCATGCCATTCCATGCCATTCCATGCCATTCCATGCCATTCCATGCCATTCCATGCCATTCCATGCCATTCCATGCCATTCCATGCCATTCCATGCCATTCCATGCCATTCCATGCCATTCCATGCCATTCCATGCCATTCCATGCCATTCCATGCCATTCCATACCAGTCCATGCCAGTCCATGCCATTCCATGCCATTCCATGCCATTCCATGCCACTCAATGCGGTGCCATGCCGTGCCATGCCGTGCCATGCCGTGCCATGCCGGTGCCATGCCGGTGCCATGCCGGTGCCATGCCATTCCATGCCATTCCATGCCAGTCCATGCCATTCCATGCCATTCCATGCCACTCAATGCGGTGCCATGCCGTGCCATGCCGTGCCATGCCGTGCTATGCCGTGCCATGCCGTGCCATGCCGTGCCATGCGGTGCCATGCCCTTCCATGCCATTCCATGCCATTCCATGCCATTCCATGCCATTCCATGCCATTCCATGCCATTCCATGCCATTCCATGCCATTCCATGCCATTCCATGCCATTCCATGCCATTCCATGCCATTCCATGCCATTCCATGCCATTCCATGCCATTCCATGCCATTCCATGCCATTCCATGCCATTCCATGCCATTCCATGCCATTCCATGCCATTCCATGCCATTCCATGCCATTCCATGCCATTCCATGCCATTCCATGCCATTCCATGCCGGTGCCATGCCGTGCCATGCCGGTGCCATGCCGTGCCATGCCGGTGCCATGCCGTGCCATGCCGGTGCCATGCCGTGCCATGCCGGTGCCATGCCGTGCCATGCCGGTGCCATGCCGTGCCATGCCGGTGCCATGCCATTCCATGCCGTGCCATGCCGGTGCCATGCCGTGCCATGCCGGTGCCATGCCGTGCCATGCCGGTGCCATGCCGTGCCATGCCGGTGCCATGCCGTGCCATGCCGTGCCATGCCGGTGCCATGCCGTGCCATGCCGGTGCCATGCCGTGCCATGCCGTGCCATGCCGGTGCCATGCCGTGCCATGCCGTGCCATGCCGTGCCATGCGGTGCCATGCCATTCCATGCGGTGCCATGCCATTCCATGCCATTCCATGTCATTCCATGCCATTCCATGTCATTCCATGCCATTCCATGCCATTCCATGCCATTCCATGCCATTCCATGCCAGTCCATGCCAGTCCATGCCATTCCATGCCATTCCATGCCATTCCATGCCACTCAATGCGGTGCCATGCCGTGCCATGCCGGTGCCATGCCGGTGCCATGCCGTGCCATGCCGGTGCCATGCCGTGCCATGCCGTGCCATGCCGGTGCCATGCCGTGCCATGCCGGTGCCATGCCGTGCCATGCCGGAGCCATGACGTACCATGCCGGTGCCATGCCGTGCCATGCCGGTGCCATGCCGTGCCATGCCGGTGCCATGACGTGCCATGCCGGTGCCATGCCGTGCCATGCCGTGCCATGCCGGTGCCATGCCGGTGCCATGCCGGTGCCATGCCATTCCATGCCATTCCATGCCAGTCCATGCCAGTCCATGCCATTCCATGCTATCCCATGCCACTCAATGCGGTGCCATGCGGTGCCATGCCATTCCATGCCATTCCATGCCATTCCATGCCATTCCATGCCATTCCATGCCATTCCATGCCATTCCATGCCATTCCATGCCATTCCATGCCATTCCATGCCATTCCATGCCATTCCATGCCATTCCATGCCATTCCATGCCATTCCATGCCATTCCATGCCATTCCATGCCATTCCATGCCATTCCATGCCATTCCATGCCATTCCATGCCATTCCATGCCATTCCATGCCATTCCATGCCATTCCATGCCATTCCATGCCATTCCATGCCATTCCATGCCATTCCATGCCATTCCATGCCATTCCATGCCATTCCATGCCATTCCATGCCATTCCATGCCATTCCATGCCATTCCATGCCATTCCATGCCATTCCATGCCATTCCATGCCATTCCATGCCATTCCATGCCATTCCATGCCATTCCATGCCATTCCATGCCATTCCATGCCATTCCATGCCATTCCATGCCATTCCATGCCATTCCATGCCATTCCATGCCATTCCATGCCATTCCATGCCATTCCATGCCATTCCATGCCATTCCATGCCATTCCATGCCATTCCATGCCATTCCATGCCATTCCATGCCATTCCATGCCATTCCATGCCATTCCATGCCATTCCATGCCATTCCATGCCATTCCATGCCATTCCATGCCATTCCATGCCATTCCATGCCATTCCATGCCATTCCATGCCATTCCATGCCATTCCATGCCATTCCATGCCATTCCATGCCGTGCCATGCCGGTGCCATGCCGTGCCATGCCGGTGCCATGCCGTGCCATGCCGGTGCCATGCCGTGCCATGCCGGTGCCATGCCGTGCCATGCCGGTGCCATGCCGTGCCATGCCGGTGCCATGCCGTGCCATGCCGGTGCCATGCCGTGCCATGCCGGTGCCATGCCGTGCCATGCCGGTGCCATGCCGTGCCATGCCGGTGCCATGCCGTGCCATGCCGGTGCCATGCCGTGCCATGCCGGTGCCATGCCGTGCCATGCCGGTGCCATGCCGTGCCATGCCGGTGCCATGCCGTGCCATGCCGGTGCCATGCCGTGCCATGCCGGTGCCATGCCGTGCCATGCCGGTGCCATGCCGTGCCATGCCGGTGCCATGCCGTGCCATGCCGTGCCATGCCGGTGCCATGCCGTGCCATGCCGGTGCCATGCCGTGCCATGCCGTGCCATGCCGTGCCATGCGGTGCCATGCCATTCCATGCCATTCCATGCCATTCCATGCCATTCCATGCCATTCCATGCCATTCCATGCCATTCCATGCCATTCCATGCCATTCCATGCCATTCCATGCCATTCCATGCCATTCCATGCCATTCCATGCCATTCCATGCCATTCCATGCCATTCCATGCCATTCCATGCCATTCCATGCCATTCCATGCCATTCCATGCCATTCCATGCCATTCCATGCCATTCCATGCCATTCCATGCCATTCCATGCCATTCCATGCCATTCCATGCCATTCCATGCCATTCCGTGCCATTCCATGCCATTCCATGCCATTCCATGCCATTCCATGCCATTCCATGCCATTCCATGCCATTCCATGCTATTCCATGCCATTCCATGCCATTCCATGCCATTCCATGCCATTCCATGCCATTCCATGCCATTCCATGCCATTCCATGCCATTCCATGCCATTCCATGCCATTCCATGCCATTCCATGCCATTCCATGCCATTCCATGCCATTCCATGCCATTCCATGCCATTCCATGCCAGTCCATGCCAGTCCATGCCATTCCATGCCATTCCATGCCATTCCATGCCATTCCATGCCATTCCATGCCAGTCCATGCCAGTCCATGCCATTCCATGCCATTCCATGCCACTCAATGCGGTGCCATGCCGTGCCATGCCGTGCCATGCCGTGCCATGCCGGTGCCATGCCGGTGCCATGCCGGTGCCATGCCATTCCATGCCATTCCATGCCAGTCCATGCCAGTCCATGCCATTCCATGCCATTCCATGCCAGTCCATGCCAGTCCATGCCAGTCCATGCCATTCCATGCCATTCCATGCCACTCAATGCGGTGCCATGCCATGCCATGCCGTGCCATGCCGTGCCATGCCGTGCCATGCCGTGCCATGCGGTGCCATGCCATTCCATGCCATTCCATGCCATTCCATGCCAGTCCATGCCAGTCCATGCCATTCCATGCCATTCCATGCCATTCCATGCCATTCCATGCCACTCAATGCGGTGCCATGCCGTGCCATGCCGGTGCCATGCCGGTGCCATGCCGTGCCATGCCGGTGCCATGCCGTGCCATGCCGTGCCATGCCGGTGCCATGCCGTGCCATGCCGGTGCCATGCCGTGCCATGCCGGTGCCATGCCGTGCCATGCCGGTGCCATGACGTGCCATGCCGGTGCCATGCCGTGCCATGCCGGTGCCATGCCGTGCCATGCCGGTGCCATGACGTGCCATGCCGGTGCCATGCCGTGCCATGCCGTGCCATGCCGGTGCCATGCCGGTGCCATGCCGGTGCCATGCCATTCCATGCCATTCCATGCCAGTCCATGCCAGTCCATGCCATTCCATGCTATTCCATGCCACTCAATGCGGTGCCATGCGGTGCCATGCCATTCCATGCCATTCCATGCCATTCCATGCCATTCCATGCCATTCCATGCCATTCCATGCCATTCCATGCCATTCCATGCCATTCCATGCCATTCCATGCCATTCCATGCCATTCCATGCCATTCCATGCCATTCCATGCCATTCCATGCCATTCCATGCCATTCCATGCCATTCCATGCCATTCCATGCCATTCCATGCCATTCCATGCCATTCCATGCCATTCCATGCCATTCCATGCCATTCCATGCCATTCCATGCCATTCCATGCCATTCCATGCCATTCCATGCCATTCCATGCCATTCCATGCCATTCCATGCCATTCCATGCCATTCCATGCCATTCCATGCCATTCCATGCCATTCCATGCCATTCCATGCCATTCCATGCCATTCCATGCCATTCCATGCCATTCCATGCCATTCCATGCCATTCCATGCCGTGCCATGCCATTCCATGCCATTCCATGCCGTGCCATGCCATTCCATGCCGTGCCATGCCGTGCCATGCCATTCCATGCCGTGCCATGCCGTGCCATGCCGGTGCCATGCCGGTGCCATGCCGGTGCCATGCCGTGCCATGCCGGTGCCATGCCGTGCCATGCCGGTGCCATGCCGTGCCATGCCGGTGCCATGCCGTGCCATGCCGGTGCCATGCCGTGCCATGCCGGTGCCATGCCGTGCCATGCCGGTGCCATGCCGTGCCATGCCGTGCCATGCCGGTGCCATGCCGTGCCATGCCGGTGCCATGCCGTGCCATGCCGGTGCCATGCCGTGCCATGCCGGTGCCATGCCGTGCCATGCCGGTGCCATGCCGGTGCCATGACGTGCCATGCCGGTGCCATGCCGTGCCATGCCGTGCCATGCCGGTGCCATGCCGGTGCCATGCCGGTGCCATGCCATTCCATGCCATTCCATGCCAGTCCATGCCAGTCCATGCCATTCCATGCTATTCCATGCCACTCAATGCGGTGCCATGCGGTGCCATGCCATTCCATGCCATTCCATGCCATTCCATGCCATTCCATGCCATTCCATGCCATTCCATGCCATTCCATGCCATTCCATGCCATTCCATGCCATTCCATGCCATTCCATGCCATTCCATGCCATTCCATGCCATTCCATGCCATTCCATGCCATTCCATGCCATTCCATGCCATTCCATGCCATTCCATGCCATTCCATGCCATTCCATGCCATTCCATGCCATTCCATGCCATTCCATGCCATTCCATGCCATTCCATGCCATTCCATGCCATTCCATGCCATTCCATGCCATTCCATGCCATTCCATGCCATTCCATGCCATTCCATGCCATTCCATGCCATTCCATGCCATTCCATGCCATTCCATGCCATTCCATGCCATTCCATGCCATTCCATGCCATTCCATGCCGTGCCATGCCGTGCCATGCCGGTGCCATGCCGTGCCATGCCGTGCCATGCCGTGCCATGCCGTGCCATGCCGTGCCATGCCGTGCCATGCCGGTGCCATGCCGTGCCATGCCGGTGCCATTCCGTGCCATGCCGGTGCCATGCCGGTGCCATGCCGTGCCATGCCGGTGCCATGCCGTGCCATGCCGTGCCATGCCGGTGCCATGCCGGTGCCATGCCGGTGCCATGCCGTGCCATGCCGGTGCCATGCCGTGCCATGCCGTGCCATGCCGGTGCCATGCCGTGCCATGCCGGTGCCATGCCGGTGCCATGCCGTGCCATGCCGGTGCCATGCCGTGCCATGCCGTGCCATGCCGTGCCATGCGGTGCCATGCCATTCCATGCCATTCCATGCCATTCCATGCCATTCCATGCCATTCCATGCCATTCCATGCCATTCCATGCCATTCCATGCCATTCCATGCCATTCCATGCCATTCCATGCCATTCCATGCCATTCCATGCCATTCCATGCCATTCCATGCCATTCCATGCCATTCCATGCCATTCCATGCCATTCCATGCCGTGCCATGCCGGTGCCATGCCGTGCCATGCCGGTGCCATGCCGGTGCCATGCCGTGCCATGCCGGTGCCATGCCGTGCCATGCCGGTGCCATGCCGTGCCATGCCGGTGCCATGCCGTGCCATGCCGGTGCCATGCCGTGCCATGCCGGTGCCATGTCGTGCCATGCCGGTGCCATGCCATTCCATGCCATTCCATGCCATTCCATGCCATTCCATGCCATTCCATGCCATTCCATGCCATTCCATGCCATTCCATGCCATTCCATGCCGTGCCATGCCGGTGCCATGCCGTGCCATGCCGTGCCATGCCGTGCCATGCCGGTGCCATGCCGGTGCCATGCCGGTGCCATGCCATTCCATGCCATTCCATGCCAGTCCATGCCATTCCATGCCATTCCATGCCACTCAATGCGGTGCCATGCCGTGCCATGCCGTGCCATGCCGTGCTATGCCGTGCCATGCCGTGCCATGCCGTGCCATGCGGTGCCATGCCCTTCCATGCCATTCCATGCCATTCCATGCCATTCCATGCCATTCCATGCCATTCCATGCCATTCCATGCCGGTGCCATGCCGTGCCATGCCGGTGCCATGCCGTGCCATGCCGGTGCCATGCCGTGCCATGCCGGTGCCATGCCGTGCCATGCCGGTGCCATGCCGTGCCATGCCGGTGCCATGCCGTGCCATGCCGTGCCATGCCGGTGCCATGCCGTGCCATGCCGGTGCCATGCCGTGCCATGCCGTGCCATGCCGGTGCCATGCCGTGCCATGCCGTGCCATGCCGTGCCATGCGGTGCCATGCCATTCCATGCGGTGCCATGCCATTCCATGCCATTCCATGTCATTCCATGCCATTCCATGTCATTCCATGCCATTCCATGCCATTCCATGTCATTCCATGCCATTCCATGCCATTCCATGCCATTCCATACCATTCCATGCCATTCCATGCCATTCCAAGCCATTCCATGCCATTCCATGCCATTCCATGCCATTCCATGCCATTCCATGCCATTCCATGCCATTCCATGCCATTCCATGCCATTCCATGCCATTCCATGCCATTCCATGCCATTCCATGCCATTCCATGCCATTCCATGCCATTCCATGCCATTCCATGCCATTCCATGCCATTCCATGCCATTCCATGCCATTCCATGCCATTCCATGCCATTCCATGCCATTCCATGCCATTCCATGCCATTCCATGCCATTCCATGCCATTCCATGCCATTCCATGCCATTCCATGCCATTCCATGCCATTCCATGCCATTCCATGCCATTCCATGCCATTCCATGCCATTCCATGCCATTCCATGCCATTCCATGCCATTCCATGCCATTCCATGCCATTCCATGCCATTCCATGCCATTCCATGCCATTCCATGCCATTCCATGCCATTCCATGCCATTCCATGCCATTCCATGCCATTCCATGCCGTGCCATGCCATTCCATGCCATTCCATGCCGTGCCATGCCATTCCATGCCGTGCCATGCCGTGCCATGCCATTCCATGCCGTGCCATGCCGTGCCATGCCGGTGCCATGCCGGTGCCATGCCGGTGCCATGCCGTGCCATGCCGGTGCCATGCCGTGCCATGCCGGTGCCATGCCGTGCCATGCCGGTGCCATGCCGTGCCATGCCGGTGCCATGCCGTGCCATGCCGGTGCCATGCCGTGCCATGCCGGTGCCATGCCGTGCCATGCCGTGCCATGCCGGTGCCATGCCGTGCCATGCCGGTGCCATGCCGTGCCATGCCGGTGCCATGCCGTGCCATGCCGGTGCCATGCCGTGCCATGCCGGTGCCATGCCGGTGCCATGACGTGCCATGCCGGTGCCATGCCGTGCCATGCCGTGCCATGCCGGTGCCATGCCGGTGCCATGCCGGTGCCATGCCATTCCATGCCATTCCATGCCAGTCCATGCCAGTCCATGCCATTCCATGCTATTCCATGCCACTCAATGCGGTGCCATGCGGTGCCATGCCATTCCATGCCATTCCATGCCATTCCATGCCATTCCATGCCATTCCATGCCATTCCATGCCATTCCATGCCATTCCATGCCATTCCATGCCATTCCATGCCATTCCATGCCATTCCATGCCATTCCATGCCATTCCATGCCATTCCATGCCATTCCATGCCATTCCATGCCATTCCATGCCATTCCATGCCATTCCATGCCATTCCATGCCATTCCATGCCATTCCATGCCATTCCATGCCATTCCATGCCATTCCATGCCATTCCATGCCATTCCATGCCATTCCATGCCATTCCATGCCATTCCATGCCATTCCATGCCATTCCATGCCATTCCATGCCATTCCATGCCATTCCATGCCATTCCATGCCATTCCATGCCATTCCATGCCATTCCATGCCATTCCATGCCATTCCATGCCATTCCATGCCATTCCATGCCATTCCATGCCATTCCATGCCATTCCATGCCATTCCATGCCATTCCATGCCATTCCATGCCATTCCATGCCATTCCATGCCATTCCATGCCATTCCATGCCATTCCATGCCATTCCATGCCATTCCATGCCATTCCATGCCATTCCATGCCATTCCATGCCATTCCATGCCATTCCATGCCATTCCATGCCATTCCATGCCATTCCATGCCATTCCATGCCATTCCATGCCATTCCATGCCATTCCATGCCATTCCATGCCATTCCATGCCATTCCATGCCATTCCATGCCATTCCATGCCATTCCATGCCATTCCATGCCATTCCATGCCATTCCATGCCATTCCATGCCATTCCATGCCATTCCATGCCATTCCATGCCATTCCATGCCATTCCATGCCATTCCATGCCATTCCATGCCATTCCATGCCATTCCATGCCATTCCATGCCATTCCATGCCATTCCATGCCATTCCATGCCATTCCATGCCATTCCATGCCATTCCATGCCATTCCATGCCATTCCATGCCATTCCATGCCATTCCATGCCATTCCATGCCAGTCCATGCCAGTCCATGCCATTCCATGCCATTCCATGCCATTCCATGCCATTCCATGCCACTCAATGCGGTGCCATGCCGGTGCCATGCCGTGCCATGACGTGCCATGCCGGTGCCATGCCGTGCCATGCCGTGCCATGCCGTGCCATGCCGGTGCCATGCCGGTGCCATGCCGGTGCCATGCCGTGCCATGCCGGTGCCATGCCGTGCCATGCCGTGCCATGCCGGTGCCATGCCGTGCCATGACGTGCCATGCCGGTGCCATGCCGTGCCATGCCGTGCCATGCCGGTGCCATGCCGGTGCCATGCCGGTGCCATGCCGGTGCCATGCCGTGCCATGCCGTGCCATGCCATTCCATGCCATTCCATGCCAGTCCATGCCAGTCCATGCCATTTCATGCCATTCCATGCCACTCAATGCGGTGCCATGCCGTGCCATGCCGGTGCCATGCCGTGCCATGACGTGCCATGCCGGTGCCATGCCGTGCCATGCCGTGCCATGCCGGTGCCATGCCGGTGCCATGCCGGTGCCATGCCGTGCCATGCCGGTGCCATGCCGTGCCATGCCGTGCCATGCCGGTGCCATGCCGTGCCATGCCGGTGCCATGCCGTGCCATGCCGGTGCCATGCCGTGCCATGCCGGTGCCATGCCGTGCCATGCCGTGCTATGCCGGTGCCATGCCGTGCCATGCCGGTGCCATGCCGTGCCATGCCGTGCCATGCCGTGCCATGCGGTGCCATGCCATTCCATGCCATTCCATGCCATTCCATGCCATTCCATGTCATTCCATGCCATTCCATGCCATTCCATGCCATTCCATGCCATTCCATGCCATTCCATGCCATTCCATGCCATTCCATGCCATTCCATGCCATTCCATGCCATTCCATGCCATTCCATGCCATTCCATGCCATTCCATGCCATTCCATGCCATTCCATGCCATTCCATGCCATTCCATGCCATTCCATGCCATTCCATGCCATTCCATGCCATTCCATGCCATTCCATGCCATTCCATGCCATTCCATGCCATTCCATGCCATTCCATGCCATTCCATGCCATTCCATGCCATTCCATGCCATTCCATACCAGTCCATGCCAGTCCATGCCATTCCATGCCATTCCATGCCATTCCATGCCACTCAATGCGGTGCCATGCCGTGCCATGCCGTGCCATGCCGTGCCATGCCGGTGCCATGCCGGTGCCATGCCGGTGCCATGCCATTCCATGCCATTCCATGCCAGTCCATGCCATTCCATGCCATTCCATGCCACTCAATGCGGTGCCATGCCGTGCCATGCCGTGCCATGCCGTGCTATGCCGTGCCATCCCGTGCCATGCCGTGCCATGCGGTGCCATGCCCTTCCATGCCATTCCATGCCATTCCATGCCATTCCATGCCATTCCATGCCATTCCATGCCATTCCATGCCATTCCATGCCATTCCATGCCATTCCATGCCATTCCATGCCATTCCATGCCATTCCATGCCATTCCATGCCATTCCATGCCATTCCATGCCATTCCATGCCATTCCATGCCATTCCATGCCATTCCATGCCATTCCATGCCATTCCATGCCATTCCATGCCATTCCATGCCATTCCATGCCATTCCATGCCATTCCATGCCATTCCATGCCATTCCATGCCATTCCATGCCATTCCATGCCATTCCATGCTATTCCATGCCATTCCATGCCATTCCATGCCATTCCATGCCATTCCATGCCATTCCATGCCATTCCATGCCATTCCATGCCATTCCATGCCATTCCATGCCATTCCATGCCATTCCATGCCATTCCATGCCATTCCATGCCATTCCATGCCATTCCATGCCATTCCATGCCAGTCCATGCCAGTCCATGCCATTCCATGCCATTCCATGCCATTCCATGCCATTCCATGCCATTCCATGCCAGTCCATGCCAGTCCATGCCATTCCATGCCATTCCATGCCACTCAATGCGGTGCCATGCCGTGCCATGCCGTGCCATGCCGTGCCATGCCGGTGCCATGCCGGTGCCATGCCGGTGCCATGCCATTCCATGCCATTCCATGCCAGTCCATGCCAGTCCATGCCATTCCATGCCATTCCATGCCAGTCCATGCCAGTCCATGCCAGTCCATGCCATTCCATGCCATTCCATGCCACTCAATGCGGTGCCATGCCATGCCATGCCGTGCCATGCCGTGCCATGCCGTGCCATGCCGTGCCATGCGGTGCCATGCCATTCCATGCCATTCCATGCCATTCCATGCCAGTCCATGCCAGTCCATGCCATTCCATGCCATTCCATGCCATTCCATGCCATTCCATGCCACTCAATGCGGTGCCATGCCGTGCCATGCCGGTGCCATGCCGGTGCCATGCCGTGCCATGCCGGTGCCATGCCGTGCCATGCCGTGCCATGCCGGTGCCATGCCGTGCCATGCCGGTGCCATGCCGTGCCATGCCGGTGCCATGACGTGCCATGCCGGTGCCATGCCGTGCCATGCCGGTGCCATGCCGTGCCATGCCGGTGCCATGACGTGCCATGCCGGTGCCATGCCGTGCCATGCCGTGCCATGCCGGTGCCATGCCGGTGCCATGCCGGTGCCATGCCATTCCATGCCATTCCATGCCAGTCCATGCCAGTCCATGCCATTCCATGCTATTCCATGCCACTCAATGCGGTGCCATGCGGTGCCATGCCATTCCATGCCATTCCATGCCATTCCATGCCATTCCATGCCATTCCATGCCATTCCATGCCATTCCATGCCATTCCATGCCATTCCATGCCATTCCATGCCATTCCATGCCATTCCATGCCATTCCATGCCATTCCATGCCATTCCATGCCATTCCATGCCATTCCATGCCATTCCATGCCATTCCATGCCATTCCATGCCATTCCATGCCATTCCATGCCATTCCATGCCATTCCATGCCATTCCATGCCATTCCATGCCATTCCATGCCATTCCATGCCATTCCATGCCATTCAATGCCGTGCCATGCCGTGCCATGCCGTGCCATGCCGTGCCATGCCGTGCCATGCCGTGCCATGCCGTGCCATGCCGTGCCATGCCGTGCCATGCCGTGCCATGCCGTGCCATGCCGTGCCATGCCGTGCCATGCCGTGCCATGCCGGTGCCATGCCGTGCCATGCCGGTGCCATGCCGTGCCATGCCGGTGCCATGCCGTGCCATGCCGGTGCCATGCCGTGCCATGCCGGTGCCATGCCGTGCCATGCCGGTGCCATGCCGTGCCATGCCGGTGCCATGCCGTGCCATGCCGGTGCCATGCCGTGCCATGCCGGTGCCATGCCGGTGCCATGCCGTGCCATGCCGGTGCCATGCCGTGCCATGCCGGTGCCATGCCGTGCCATGCCGGTGCCATGCCGTGCTATGCCGTGCCATGCCGGTGCCATGCCGTGCCATGCCGGTGCCATGCCGTGCCATGCCGTGCCATGCCATGCCGTGCCATGCGGTGCCATGCCATTCCATGCCATTCCATGCCATTCCATGTCACTCCATGCCATTCCATGCCATTCCATGCCATTCCATGCCATTCCATGCCATTCCATGCCATTCCATGCCATTCCATGCCATTCCATGCCATTCCATGCCATTCCATGCCATTCCATGCCATTCCATGCCATTCCATGCCATTCCATGCCATTCCATGCCATTCCATGCCATTCCATGCCAGTCCATGCCAGTCCATGCCATTCCATGCCATTCCATGCCATTCCATGCCACTCAATGCGGTGCCATGCCGTGCCATGCCGGTGCCATGCCGTGCCATGACGTGCCATGCCGGTGCCATGCCGTGCCATGCCGTGCCATGCCGTGCCATGCCGGTGCCATGCCGGTGCCATGCCGGTGCCATGCCGTGCCATGCCGGTGCCATGCCGTGCCATGCCGTGCCATGCCGGTGCCATGCCGTGCCATGCCGTGCCATGCCGTGCCATGCCGGTGCCATGCCGGTGCCATGCCGGTGCCATGCCGTGCCATGCCGTGCCATGCCGGTGCCATGCCGTGCCATGCCGGTGCCATGCCGTGCCATGCCGGTGCCATGCCGTGCCATGCCGGTGCCATGCCGTGCCATGCCGTGCTATGCCGGTGCCATGCCGTGCCATGCCGGTGCCATGCCGTGCCATGCCGTGCCATGCCGTGCCATGCGGTGCCATGCCATTCCATGCCATTCCATGCCATTCCATGCCATTCCATGTCATTCCATGCCATTCCATGCCATTCCATGCCATTCCATGCCATTCCATGCCATTCCATGCCATTCCATGCCATTCCATGCCATTCCATGCCATTCCATGCCATTCCATGCCATTCCATGCCATTCCATGCCATTCCATGCCATTCCATGCCATTCCATGCCATTCCATGCCATTCCATGCCATTCCATGCCATTCCATGCCATTCCATGCCATTCCATGCCATTCCATGCCATTCCATGCCATTCCATGCCATTCCATGCCATTCCATGCCATTCCATGCCATTCCATGCCATTCCATGCCATTCCATGCCATTCCATGCCATTCCATACCAGTCCATGCCAGTCCATGCCATTCCATGCCATTCCATGCCATTCCATGCCACTCAATGCGGTGCCATGCCGTGCCATGCCGTGCCATGCCGTGCCATGCCGGTGCCATGCCGGTGCCATGCCGGTGCCATGCCATTCCATGCCATTCCATGCCAGTCCATGCCATTCCATGCCATTCCATGCCACTCAATGCGGTGCCATGCCGTGCCATGCCGTGCCATGCCGTGCTATGCCGTGCCATCCCGTGCCATGCCGTGCCATGCGGTGCCATGCCCTTCCATGCCATTCCATGCCATTCCATGCCATTCCATGCCATTCCATGCCATTCCATGCCATTCCATGCCATTCCATGCCATTCCATGCCATTCCATGCCATTCCATGCCATTCCATGCCATTCCATGCCATTCCATGCCATTCCATGCCATTCCATGCCATTCCATGCCATTCCATGCCATTCCATGCCATTCCATGCCATTCCATGCCATTCCATGCCATTCCATGCCATTCCATGCCATTCCATGCCATTCCATGCCATTCCATGCCATTCCATGCCATTCCATGCCATTCCATGCCATTCCATGCCATTCCATGCCATTCCATGCTATTCCATGCCATTCCATGCCATTCCATGCCATTCCATGCCATTCCATGCCATTCCATGCCATTCCATGCCATTCCATGCCATTCCATGCCATTCCATGCCATTCCATGCCATTCCATGCCATTCCATGCCATTCCATGCCATTCCATGCCATTCCATGCCATTCCATGCCAGTCCATGCCAGTCCATGCCATTCCATGCCATTCCATGCCATTCCATGCCATTCCATGCCATTCCATGCCAGTCCATGCCAGTCCATGCCATTCCATGCCATTCCATGCCACTCAATGCGGTGCCATGCCGTGCCATGCCGTGCCATGCCGTGCCATGCCGGTGCCATGCCGGTGCCATGCCGGTGCCATGCCATTCCATGCCATTCCATGCCAGTCCATGCCAGTCCATGCCATTCCATGCCATTCCATGCCAGTCCATGCCAGTCCATGCCAGTCCATGCCATTCCATGCCATTCCATGCCACTCAATGCGGTGCCATGCCATGCCATGCCGTGCCATGCCGTGCCATGCCGTGCCATGCCGTGCCATGCGGTGCCATGCCATTCCATGCCATTCCATGCCATTCCATGCCAGTCCATGCCAGTCCATGCCATTCCATGCCATTCCATGCCATTCCATGCCATTCCATGCCACTCAATGCGGTGCCATGCCGTGCCATGCCGGTGCCATGCCGGTGCCATGCCGTGCCATGCCGGTGCCATGCCGTGCCATGCCGTGCCATGCCGGTGCCATGCCGTGCCATGCCGGTGCCATGCCGTGCCATGCCGGTGCCATGACGTGCCATGCCGGTGCCATGCCGTGCCATGCCGGTGCCATGCCGTGCCATGCCGGTGCCATGACGTGCCATGCCGGTGCCATGCCGTGCCATGCCGTGCCATGCCGGTGCCATGCCGGTGCCATGCCGGTGCCATGCCATTCCATGCCATTCCATGCCAGTCCATGCCAGTCCATGCCATTCCATGCTATTCCATGCCACTCAATGCGGTGCCATGCGGTGCCATGCCATTCCATGCCATTCCATGCCATTCCATGCCATTCCATGCCATTCCATGCCATTCCATGCCATTCCATGCCATTCCATGCCATTCCATGCCATTCCATGCCATTCCATGCCATTCCATGCCATTCCATGCCATTCCATGCCATTCCATGCCATTCCATGCCATTCCATGCCATTCCATGCCATTCCATGCCATTCCATGCCATTCCATGCCATTCCATGCCATTCCATGCCATTCCATGCCATTCCATGCCATTCCATGCCATTCCATGCCATTCCATGCCATTCCATGCCATTCCATGCCATTCCATGCCATTCAATGCCGTGCCATGCCGTGCCATGCCGTGCCATGCCGTGCCATGCCGTGCCATGCCGTGCCATGCCGTGCCATGCCGTGCCATGCCGTGCCATGCCGTGCCATGCCGTGCCATGCCGTGCCATGCCGTGCCATGCCGTGCCATGCCGTGCCATGCCGTGCCATGCCGGTGCCATGCCGTGCCATGCCGGTGCCATGCCGTGCCATGCCGGTGCCATGCCGTGCCATGCCGGTGCCATGCCGTGCCATGCCGGTGCCATGCCGTGCCATGCCGGTGCCATGCCGTGCCATGCCGGTGCCATGCCGTGCCATGCCGGTGCCATGCCGTGCCATGCCGGTGCCATGCCGGTGCCATGCCGTGCCATGCCGGTGCCATGCCGTGCCATGCCGGTGCCATGCCGTGCCATGCCGGTGCCATGCCGTGCTATGCCGTGCCATGCCGGTGCCATGCCGTGCCATGCCGGTGCCATGCCGTGCCATGCCGTGCCATGCCATGCCGTGCCATGCGGTGCCATGCCATTCCATGCCATTCCATGCCATTCCATGTCACTCCATGCCATTCCATGCCATTCCATGCCATTCCATGCCATTCCATGCCATTCCATGCCATTCCATGCCATTCCATGCCATTCCATGCCATTCCATGCCATTCCATGCCATTCCATGCCATTCCATGCCATTCCATGCCATTCCATGCCATTCCATGCCATTCCATGCCAGTCCATG
This sequence comes from Cryptus armator, assembly GCA_963971235.1. Lineage (NCBI taxonomy): Eukaryota > Metazoa > Arthropoda > Insecta > Hymenoptera > Ichneumonidae > Cryptus > Cryptus armator. The sequence continues at coordinate 1,164,961 of CAXARG010000294.1, read as the reverse complement.
CCAGTCCATGCCATTCCATGCCATTCCATGCCATTCCATGCCACTCAATGCGGTGCCATGCCGTGCCATGCCGGTGCCATGCCGTGCCATGACGTGCCATGCCGGTGCCATGCCGTGCCATGCCGTGCCATGCCGTGCCATGCCGGTGCCATGCCGGTGCCATGCCGGTGCCATGCCGTGCCATGCCGGTGCCATGCCGTGCCATGCCGTGCCATGCCGGTGCCATGCCGTGCCATGACGTGCCATGCCGGTGCCATGCCGTGCCATGCCGTGCCATGCCGGTGCCATGCCGGTGCCATGCCGGTGCCATGCCGGTGCCATGCCGTGCCATGCCGTGCCATGCCATTCCATGCCATTCCATGCCAGTCCATGCCAGTCCATGCCATTTCATGCCATTCCATGCCACTCAATGCGGTGCCATGCCGTGCCATGCCGGTGCCATGCCGTGCCATGACGTGCCATGCCGGTGCCATGCCGTGCCATGCCGGTGCCATGCCGGTGCCATGCCGGTGCCATGCCGTGCCATGCCGGTGCCATGCCGTGCCATGCCGTGCCATGCCGGTGCCATGCCGTGCCATGCCGGTGCCATGCCGTGCCATGCCGGTGCCATGCCGTGCCATGCCGGTGCCATGCCGTGCCATGCCGTGCTATGCCGGTGCCATGCCGTGCCATGCCGGTGCCATGCCGTGCCATGCCGTGCCATGCCGTGCCATGCGGTGCCATGCCATTCCATGCCATTCCATGCCATTCCATGCCATTCCATGTCATTCCATGCCATTCCATGCCATTCCATGCCATTCCATGCCATTCCATGCCATTCCATGCCATTCCATGCCATTCCATGCCATTCCATGCCATTCCATGCCATTCCATGCCATTCCATGCCATTCCATGCCATTCCATGCCATTCCATGCCATTCCATGCCATTCCATGCCATTCCATGCCATTCCATGCCATTCCATGCCATTCCATGCCATTCCATGCCATTCCATGCCATTCCATGCCATTCCATGCCATTCCATGCCATTCCATGCCATTCCATGCCATTCCATGCCATTCCATGCCATTCCATGCCATTCCATGCCATTCCATGCCATTCCATGCCATTCCATGCCATTCCATGCCATTCCATGCCATTCCATGCCATTCCATGCCATTCCATGCCATTCCATGCCATTCCATACCAGTCCATGCCAGTCCATGCCATTCCATGCCATTCCATGCCACTCAATGCGGTGCCATGCCGTGCCATGCCGTGCCATGCCGTGCCATGCCGGTGCCATGCCGGTGCCATGCCGGTGCCATGCCATTCCATGCCATTCCATGCCAGTCCATGCCATTCCATGCCATTCCATGCCACTCAATGCGGTGCCATGCCGTGCCATGCCGTGCCATGCCGTGCTATGCCGTGCCATGCCGTGCCATGCCGTGCCATGCGGTGCCATGCCCTTCCATGCCATTCCATGCCATTCCATGCCATTCCATGCCATTCCATGCCATTCCATGCCATTCCATGCCATTCCATGCCATTCCATGCCATTCCATGCCATTCCATGCCATTCCATGCCATTCCATGCCATTCCATGCCATTCCATGCCATTCCATGCCATTCCATGCCATTCCATGCCATTCCATGCCATTCCATGCCATTCCATGCCATTCCATGCCATTCCATGCCATTCCATGCCATTCCATGCCATTCCATGCCATTCCATGCCATTCCATGCCATTCCATGCCATTCCATGCCATTCCATGCCATTCCATGCCGGTGCCATGCCGTGCCATGCCGGTGCCATGCCGTGCCATGCCGGTGCCATGCCGTGCCATGCCGGTGCCATGCCGTGCCATGCCGGTGCCATGCCGTGCCATGCCGGTGCCATGCCGTGCCATGCCGGTGCCATGCCATTCCATGCCGTGCCATGCCGGTGCCATGCCGTGCCATGCCGGTGCCATGCCGTGCCATGCCGGTGCCATGCCGTGCCATGCCGGTGCCATGCCGTGCCATGCCGTGCCATGCCGGTGCCATGCCGTGCCATGCCGGTGCCATGCCGTGCCATGCCGTGCCATGCCGGTGCCATGCCGTGCCATGCCGTGCCATGCCGTGCCATGCGGTGCCATGCCATTCCATGCGGTGCCATGCCATTCCATGCCATTCCATGTCATTCCATGCCATTCCATGTCATTCCATGCCATTCCATGCCATTCCATGCCATTCCATGCCATTCCATGCCAGTCCATGCCAGTCCATGCCATTCCATGCCATTCCATGCCATTCCATGCCATTCCATGCCACTCAATGCGGTGCCATGCCGTGCCATGCCGGTGCCATGCCGGTGCCATGCCGTGCCATGCCGGTGCCATGCCGTGCCATGCCGTGCCATGCCGGTGCCATGCCGTGCCATGCCGGTGCCATGCCGTGCCATGCCGGAGCCATGACGTACCATGCCGGTGCCATGCCGTGCCATGCCGGTGCCATGCCGTGCCATGCCGGTGCCATGACGTGCCATGCCGGTGCCATGCCGTGCCATGCCGTGCCATGCCGGTGCCATGCCGGTGCCATGCCGGTGCCATGCCATTCCATGCCATTCCATGCCAGTCCATGCCAGTCCATGCCATTCCATGCTATCCCATGCCACTCAATGCGGTGCCATGCGGTGCCATGCCATTCCATGCCATTCCATGCCATTCCATGCCATTCCATGCCATTCCATGCCATTCCATGCCATTCCATGCCATTCCATGCCATTCCATGCCATTCCATGCCATTCCATGCCATTCCATGCCATTCCATGCCATTCCATGCCATTCCATGCCATTCCATGCCATTCCATGCCATTCCATGCCATTCCATGCCATTCCATGCCATTCCATGCCATTCCATGCCATTCCATGCCATTCCATGCCATTCCATGCCATTCCATGCCATTCCATGCCATTCCATGCCATTCCATGCCATTCCATGCCATTCCATGCCATTCCATGCCATTCCATGCCATTCCATGCCATTCCATGCCATTCCATGCCATTCCATGCCATTCCATGCCATTCCATGCCATTCCATGCCATTCCATGCCATTCCATGCCATTCCATGCCATTCCATGCCATTCCATGCCATTCCATGCCATTCCATGCCATTCCATGCCATTCCATGCCATTCCATGCCATTCCATGCCATTCCATGCCATTCCATGCCATTCCATGCCATTCCATGCCATTCCATGCCATTCCATGCCATTCCATGCCATTCCATGCCATTCCATGCCGTGCCATGCCGGTGCCATGCCGTGCCATGCCGGTGCCATGCCGTGCCATGCCGGTGCCATGCCGTGCCATGCCGGTGCCATGCCGTGCCATGCCGGTGCCATGCCGTGCCATGCCGGTGCCATGCCGTGCCATGCCGGTGCCATGCCGTGCCATGCCGGTGCCATGCCGTGCCATGCCGGTGCCATGCCGTGCCATGCCGGTGCCATGCCGTGCCATGCCGGTGCCATGCCGTGCCATGCCGGTGCCATGCCGTGCCATGCCGGTGCCATGCCGTGCCATGCCGGTGCCATGCCGTGCCATGCCGGTGCCATGCCGTGCCATGCCGGTGCCATGCCGTGCCATGCCGGTGCCATGCCGTGCCATGCCGTGCCATGCCGGTGCCATGCCGTGCCATGCCGGTGCCATGCCGTGCCATGCCGTGCCATGCCGTGCCATGCGGTGCCATGCCGTGCCATGCGGTGCCATGCCATTCCATGCCATTCCATGCCATTCCATGCCATTCCATGCCATTCCATGCCATTCCATGCCATTCCATGCCATTCCATGCCATTCCATGCCATTCCATGCCATTCCATGCCATTCCATGCCATTCCATGCCATTCCATGCCATTCCATGCCATTCCATGCCATTCCATGCCATTCCATGCCATTCCATGCCATTCCATGCCATTCCGTGCCATTCCATGCCATTCCATGCCATTCCATGCCATTCCATGCCATTCCATGCCATTCCATGCCATTCCATGCTATTCCATGCCATTCCATGCCATTCCATGCCATTCCATGCCATTCCATGCCATTCCATGCCATTCCATGCCATTCCATGCCATTCCATGCCATTCCATGCCATTCCATGCCATTCCATGCCATTCCATGCCATTCCATGCCATTCCATGCCATTCCATGCCAGTCCATGCCAGTCCATGCCATTCCATGCCATTCCATGCCATTCCATGCCATTCCATGCCATTCCATGCCAGTCCATGCCAGTCCATGCCATTCCATGCCATTCCATGCCACTCAATGCGGTGCCATGCCGTGCCATGCCGTGCCATGCCGTGCCATGCCGGTGCCATGCCGGTGCCATGCCGGTGCCATGCCATTCCATGCCATTCCATGCCAGTCCATGCCAGTCCATGCCATTCCATGCCATTCCATGCCAGTCCATGCCAGTCCATGCCAGTCCATGCCATTCCATGCCATTCCATGCCACTCAATGCGGTGCCATGCCATGCCATGCCGTGCCATGCCGTGCCATGCCGTGCCATGCCGTGCCATGCGGTGCCATGCCATTCCATGCCATTCCATGCCATTCCATGCCAGTCCATGCCAGTCCATGCCATTTCATGCCATTCCATGCCATTCCATGCCATTCCATGCCACTCAATGCGGTGCCATGCCGTGCCATGCCGGTGCCATGCCGGTGCCATGCCGTGCCATGCCGGTGCCATGCCGTGCCATGCCGTGCCATGCCGGTGCCATGCCGTGCCATGCCGGTGCCATGCCGTGCCATGCCGGTGCCATGACGTGCCATGCCGGTGCCATGCCGTGCCATGCCGGTGCCATGCCGTGCCATGCCGGTGCCATGACGTGCCATGCCGGTGCCATGCCGTGCCATGCCGTGCCATGCCGGTGCCATGCCGGTGCCATGCCGGTGCCATGCCATTCCATGCCATTCCATGCCAGTCCATGCCAGTCCATGCCATTCCATGCTATTCCATGCCACTCAATGCGGTGCCATGCGGTGCCATGCCATTCCATGCCATTCCATGCCATTCCATGCCATTCCATGCCATTCCATGCCATTCCATGCCATTCCATGCCATTCCATGCCATTCCATGCCATTCCATGCCATTCCATGCCATTCCATGCCATTCCATGCCATTCCATGCCATTCCATGCCATTCCATGCCATTCCATGCCATTCCATGCCATTCCATGCCATTCCATGCCATTCCATGCCATTCCATGCCATTCCATGCCATTCCATGCCATTCCATGCCATTCCATGCCATTCCATGCCATTCCATGCCATTCCATGCCATTCCATGCCATTCCATGCCATTCCATGCCATTCCATGCCATTCCATGCCATTCCATGCCATTCCATGCCATTCCATGCCATTCCATGCCATTCCATGCCATTCCATGCCATTCAATGCCGTGCCATGCCGTGCCATGCCGTGCCATGCCGTGCCATGCCGTGCCATGCCGTGCCATGCCGTGCCATGCCGTGCCATGCCGTGCCATGCCGTGCCATGCCGTGCCATGCCGTGCCATGCCGTGCCATGCCGTGCCATGCCGTGCCATGCCGTGCCATGCCGTGCCATGCCGTGCCATGCCGTGCCATGCCGTGCCATGCCGTGCCATGCCGGTGCCATGCCGTGCCATGCCGGTGCCATGCCGTGCCATGCCGGTGCCATGCCGTGCCATGCCGGTGCCATGCCGTGCCATGCCGGTGCCATGCCGTGCCATGCCGGTGCCATGCCGTGCCATGCCGGTGCCATGCCGTGCCATGCCGGTGCCATGCCGTGCCATGCCGGTGCCATGCCGGTGCCATGCCGTGCCATGCCGGTGCCATGCCGTGCCATGCCGGTGCCATGCCGTGCCATGCCGGTGCCATGCCGTGCTATGCCGTGCCATGCCGGTGCCATGCCGTGCCATGCCGGTGCCATGCCGTGCCATGCCGTGCCATGCCATGCCGTGCCATGCGGTGCCATGCCATTCCATGCCATTCCATGCCATTCCATGTCACTCCATGCCATTCCATGCCATTCCATGCCATTCCATGCCATTCCATGCCATTCCATGCCATTCCATGCCATTCCATGCCATTCCATGCCATTCCATGCCATTCCATGCCATTCCATGCCATTCCATGCCATTCCATGCCATTCCATGCCATTCAATGCCGTGCCATGCCGTGCCATGCCGGTGCCATGCCGGTGCAATGCCGTGCCATGCCGGTGCCATGCCGTGCCATGCCGGTGCCATGCCGGTGCCATGCCGTGCCATGCCGGTGCCATGCCGTGCCATGCCGGTGCCATGCCGTGCCATGCCGGTGCCATGCCGTGCCATGCCGTGCCATGCCGTGCCATGCCGTGCCATGCCGTGCCATGCCGTGCCATGCCGTGCCATGCCGTGCCATGCCGTGCCATGCCGTGCCATGCCGTGCCATGCCGTGCCATGCCGTGCCATGCCGTGCCATGCCGTGCCATGCCGTGCCATGCCGTGCCATGCCGTGCCATGCCGTGCCATGCCGTGCCATGCCGTGCCATGCCGTGCCATGCCGTGCCATGCCGTGCCATGCCGTGCCATGCCGTGCCATGCCGTGCCATGACGTGCCATGCCGTGCCATGCCGTGCCATGCCGTGCCATGCCGTGCCATGCGGTGCCATGCCATTCCATGCCATTCCATGCCATTCAATGCCGTGCCATGCCGTGCCATGCCGGTGCCATGCCGTGCCATGCCGGTGCCATGCCGTGCCATGCCGGTGCCATGCCGTGCCATGCCGGTGCCATGCCGTGCCATGCCGTGCCATGCCGGTGCCATGCCGAGCCATGCCGGTGCCATGCCGTGCCATGCCGTGCCATGCCGTGCCATGCGGTGCCATGCCATTCCATGTCATTCCATGACATTCCATGCCATTCCATGCCATTCCATGCCATTCCATGCCATTCCATGCCATTCCATGCCATTCCATGCCATTCCATGCCATTCCATGCCATTCCATGCCATTCCATGCCATTCCATGCCATTCCATGCCATTCCATGCCATTCCATGCCATTCCATGCCATTCCATGCCATTCCATGCCATTCCATGCCATTCCATGCCATTCCATGCCATTCCATGCCATTCCATGCCATTCCATGCCATTCCATGCCATTCCATGCCATTCCATGCCATTCCATGCCATTCCATGCCATTCCATGCCATTCCATGCCGTGCCATGCCGGTGCCATGCCGTGCCATGCCGGTGCCATGCCGTGCCATGCCGGTGCCATGCCGTGCCATGCCGGTGCCATGCCGTGCCATGCCGGTGCCATGCCGTGCCATGCCGGTGCCATGCCGTGCCATGCCGGTGCCATGTCGTGCCATGCCGGTGCCATGCCATTCCATGCCATTCCATGCCATTCCATGCCATTCCATGCCATTCCATGCCATTCCATGCCATTCCATGCCATTCCATGCCATTCCATGCCATTCCATGCCATTCCATGCCATTCCATGCCATTCCATGCCATTCCATGCCGTGCCATGCCGGTGCCATGCCGTGCCATGCCGGTGCCATGCCGTGCCATGCCGGTGCCATGCCGTGCCATGCCGGTGCCATGCCGTGCCATGCCGTGCCATGCCGGTGCCATGCCGTGCCATGCCGGTGCCATGCCGTGCCATGCCGTGCCATGCCGTGCCATGCCGTGCCATGCCGTGCCATGCCGTGCCATGCCGGTGCCATGCCGTGCCATGCCGGTGCCATTCCGTGCCATGCCGGTGCCATGCCGGTGCCATGCCGTGCCATGCCGGTGCCATGCCGTGCCATGCCGTGCCATGCCGGTGCCATGCCGGTGCCATGCCGGTGCCATGCCGTGCCATGCCGGTGCCATGCCGTGCCATGCCGTGCCATGCCGGTGCCATGCCGTGCCATGCCGGTGCCATGCCGGTGCCATGCCGTGCCATGCCGGTGCCATGCCGTGCCATGCCGTGCCATGCCGTGCCATGCGGTGCCATGCCATTCCATGCCATTCCATGCCATTCCATGCCATTCCATGCCATTCCATGCCATTCCATGCCATTCCATGCCATTCCATGCCATTCCATGCCATTCCATGCCATTCCATGCCATTCCATGCCATTCCATGCCATTCCATGCCATTCCATGCCATTCCATGCCATTCCATGCCATTCCATGCCATTCCATGCCGTGCCATGCCGGTGCCATGCCGTGCCATGCCGGTGCCATGCCGTGCCATGCCGGTGCCATGCCGTGCCATGCCGGTGCCATGCCGTGCCATGCCGGTGCCATGCCGTGCCATGCCGGTGCCATGCCGTGCCATGCCGGTGCCATGTCGTGCCATGCCGGTGCCATGCCATTCCATGCCATTCCATGCCATTCCATGCCATTCCATGCCATTCCATGCCATTCCATGCCATTCCATGCCATTCCATGCCATTCCATGCCATTCCATGCCATTCCATGCCATTCCATGCCGTGCCATGCCGGTGCCATGCCGTGCCATGCCGTGCCATGCCGTGCCATGCCGGTGCCATGCCGGTGCCATGCCGGTGCCATGCCATTCCATGCCATTCCATGCCAGTCCATGCCATTCCATGCCATTCCATGCCACTCAATGCGGTGCCATGCCGTGCCATGCCGTGCCATGCCGTGCTATGCCGTGCCATGCCGTGCCATGCCGTGCCATGCGGTGCCATGCCCTTCCATGCCATTCCATGCCATTCCATGCCATTCCATGCCATTCCATGCCATTCCATGCCATTCCATGCCATTCCATGCCATTCCATGCCGGTGCCATGCCGTGCCATGCCGGTGCCATGCCGTGCCATGCCGGTGCCATGCCGTGCCATGCCGGTGCCATGCCGTGCCATGCCGGTGCCATGCCGTGCCATGCCGTGCCATGCCGGTGCCATGCCGTGCCATGCCGGTGCCATGCCGTGCCATGCCGTGCCATGCCGGTGCCATGCCGTGCCATGCCGTGCCATGCCGTGCCATGCCGTGCCATGCGGTGCCATGCCATTCCATGCGGTGCCATGCCATTCCATGCCATTCCATGTCATTCCATGCCATTCCATGTCATTCCATGCCATTCCATGCCATTCCATGTCATTCCATGCCATTCCATGCCATTCCATGCCATTCCATACCATTCCATGCCATTCCATGCCATTCCAAGCCATTCCATGCCATTCCATGCCATTCCATGCCATTCCATGCCATTCCATGCCATTCCATGCCATTCCATGCCATTCCATGCCATTCCATGCCATTCCATGCCATTCCATGCCATTCCATGCCATTCCATGCCATTCCATGCCATTCCATGCCATTCCATGCCATTCCATGCCATTCCATGCCATTCCATGCCATTCCATGCCATTCCATGCCATTCCATGCCATTCCATGCCATTCCATGCCATTCCATGCCATTCCATGCCATTCCATGCCATTCCATGCCATTCCATGCCATTCCATGCCATTCCATGCCATTCCATGCCATTCCATGCCATTCCATGCCATTCCATGCCATTCCATGCCATTCCATGCCATTCCATGCCATTCCATGCCATTCCATGCCATTCCATGCCATTCCATGCCATTCCATGCCATTCCATGCCATTCCATGCCATTCCATGCCATTCCATGCCATTCCATGCCATTCCATGCCATTCCATGCCATTCCATGCCATTCCATGCCATTCCATGCCATTCCATGCCATTCCATGCCATTCCATGCCATTCCATGCCATTCCATGCCATTCCATGCCGTGCCATGCCATTCCATGCCATTCCATGCCGTGCCATGCCATTCCATGCCGTGCCATGCCGTGCCATGCCATTCCATGCCGTGCCATGCCGTGCCATGCCGGTGCCATGCCGGTGCCATGCCGGTGCCATTCCATGCCGTGCCATGCCGTGCCATGCCGGTGCCATGCCGGTGCCATGCCGGTGCCATGCCGTGCCATGCCGGTGCCATGCCGTGCCATGCCGGTGCCATGCCGTGCCATGCCGGTGCCATGCCGTGCCATGCCGGTGCCATGCCGTGCCATGCCGGTGCCATGCCGTGCCATGCCGGTGCCATGCCGTGCCATGCCGTGCCATGCCGGTGCCATGCCGTGCCATGCCCGTGCCATGCCGTGCCATGCCGGTGCCATGCCGTGCCATGCCGGTGCCATGCCGTGCCATGCCGGTGCCATGCCGGTGCCATGACGTGCCATGCCGGTGCCATGCCGTGCCATGCCGTGCCATGCCGGTGCCATGCCGGTGCCATGCCGGTGCCATGCCATTCCATGCCATTCCATGCCAGTCCATGCCAGTCCATGCCATTCCATGCTATTCCATGCCACTCAATGCGGTGCCATGCGGTGCCATGCCATTCCATGCCATTCCATGCCATTCCATGCCATTCCATGCCATTCCATGCCATTCCATGCCATTCCATGCCATTCCATGCCATTCCATGCCATTCCATGCCATTCCATGCCATTCCATGCCATTCCATGCCATTCCATGCCATTCCATGCCATTCCATGCCATTCCATGCCATTCCATGCCATTCCATGCCATTCCATGCCATTCCATGCCATTCCATGCCATTCCATGCCATTCCATGCCATTCCATGCCATTCCATGCCATTCCATGCCATTCCATGCCATTCCATGCCATTCCATGCCATTCCATGCCATTCCATGCCATTCCATGCCATTCCATGCCATTCCATGCCATTCCATGCCATTCCATGCCATTCCATGCCATTCCATGCCATTCCATGCCATTCCATGCCATTCCATGCCATTCCATGCCATTCCATGCCATTCCATGCCATTCCATGCCATTCCATGCCATTCCATGCCATTCCATGCCATTCCATGCCATTCCATGCCATTCCATGCCATTCCATGCCATTCCATGCCATTCCATGCCATTCCATGCCATTCCATGCCATTCCATGCCATTCCATGCCATTCCATGCCATTCCATGCCATTCCATGCCATTCCATGCCATTCCATGCCATTCCATGCCATTCCATGCCATTCCATGCCATTCCATGCCATTCCATGCCATTCCATGCCATTCCATGCCATTCCATGCCATTCCATGCCATTCCATGCCATTCCATGCCATTCCATGCCATTCCATGCCATTCCATGCCATTCCATGCCATTCCATGCCATTCCATGCCATTCCATGCCATTCCATGCCATTCCATGCCATTCCATGCCATTCCATGCCATTCCATGCCATTCCATGCCATTCCATGCCATTCCATGCCATTCCATGCCATTCCATGCCATTCCATGCCATTCCATGCCATTCCATGCCATTCCATGCCATTCCATGCCATTCCATGCCATTCCATGCCATTCCATGCCATTCCATGCCATTCCATGCCATTCCATGCCATTCCATGCCATTCCATGCCATTCCATGCCATTCCATGCCATTCCATGCCATTCCATGCCATTCCATGCCATTCCATGCCATTCCATGCCATTCCATGCCATTCCATGCCATTCCATGCCATTCCATGCCATTCCATGCCATTCCATGCCATTCCATGCCATTCCATGCCATTCCATGCCATTCCATGCCATTCCATGCCAGTCCATGCCAGTCCATGCCATTCCATGCCATTCCATGCCATTCCATGCCACTCAATGCGGTGCCATGCCGTGCCATGCCGGTGCCATGCCGTGCCATGACGTGCCATGCCGGTGCCATGCCGTGCCATGCCGTGCCATGCCGTGCCATGCCGGTGCCATGCCGGTGCCATGCCGGTGCCATGCCGTGCCATGCCGGTGCCATGCCGTGCCATGCCGTGCCATGCCGGTGCCATGCCGTGCCATGACGTGCCATGCCGGTGCCATGCCGTGCCATGCCGTGCCATGCCGGTGCCATGCCGGTGCCATGCCGGTGCCATGCCGGTGCCATGCCGTGCCATGCCGTGCCATGCCATTCCATGCCATTCCATGCCAGTCCATGCCAGTCCATGCCATTTCATGCCATTCCATGCCACTCAATGCGGTGCCATGCCGTGCCATGCCGGTGCCATGCCGTGCCATGACGTGCCATGCCGGTGCCATGCCGTGCCATGCCGTGCCATGCCGGTGCCATGCCGGTGCCATGCCGGTGCCATGCCGTGCCATGCCGGTGCCATGCCGTGCCATGCCGTGCCATGCCGGTGCCATGCCGTGCCATGCCGGTGCCATGCCGTGCCATGCCGGTGCCATGCCGTGCCATGCCGGTGCCATGCCGTGCCATGCCGTGCTATGCCGGTGCCATGCCGTGCCATGCCGGTGCCATGCCGTGCCATGCCGTGCCATGCCGTGCCATGCGGTGCCATGCCATTCCATGCCATTCCATGCCATTCCATGCCATTCCATGTCATTCCATGCCATTCCATGCCATTCCATGCCATTCCATGCCATTCCATGCCATTCCATGCCATTCCATGCCATTCCATGCCATTCCATGCCATTCCATGCCATTCCATGCCATTCCATGCCATTCCATGCCATTCCATGCCATTCCATGCCATTCCATGCCATTCCATGCCATTCCATGCCATTCCATGCCATTCCATGCCATTCCATGCCATTCCATGCCATTCCATGCCATTCCATGCCATTCCATGCCATTCCATGCCATTCCATGCCATTCCATACCAGTCCATGCCAGTCCATGCCATTCCATGCCATTCCATGCCATTCCATGCCACTCAATGCGGTGCCATGCCGTGCCATGCCGTGCCATGCCGTGCCATGCCGGTGCCATGCCGGTGCCATGCCGGTGCCATGCCATTCCATGCCATTCCATGCCAGTCCATGCCATTCCATGCCATTCCATGCCACTCAATGCGGTGCCATGCCGTGCCATGCCGTGCCATGCCGTGCTATGCCGTGCCATGCCGTGCCATGCCGTGCCATGCGGTGCCATGCCCTTCCATGCCATTCCATGCCATTCCATGCCATTCCATGCCATTCCATGCCATTCCATGCCATTCCATGCCATTCCATGCCATTCCATGCCATTCCATGCCATTCCATGCCATTCCATGCCATTCCATGCCATTCCATGCCATTCCATGCCATTCCATGCCATTCCATGCCATTCCATGCCATTCCATGCCATTCCATGCCATTCCATGCCATTCCATGCCATTCCATGCCATTCCATGCCATTCCATGCCATTCCATTCCATTCCATGCCGGTGCCATGCCGTGCCATGCCGGTGCCATGCCGTGCCATGCCGGTGCCATGCCGTGCCATGCCGGTGCCATGCCGTGCCATGCCGGTGCCATGCCGTGCCATGCCGGTGCCATGCCGTGCCATGCCGTGCCATGCCGGTGCCATGCCGTGCCATGCCGGTGCCATGCCGTGCCATGCCGGTGCCATGCCATTCCATGCCGTGCCATGCCGGTGCCATGCCGTGCCATGCCGGTGCCATGCCGGTGCCATGCCGGTGCCATGCCATTCCATGCCATTCCATGCCAGTCCATGCCAGTCCATGCCATTCCATGCTATTCCATGCCACTCAATGCGGTGCCATGCGGTGCCATGCCATTCCATGCCATTCCATGCCATTCCATGCCATTCCATGCCATTCCATGCCATTCCATGCCATTCCATGCCATTCCATGCCATTCCATGCCATTCCATGCCATTCCATGCCATTCCATGCCATTCCATGCCATTCCATGCCATTCCATGCCATTCCATGCCATTCCATGCCATTCCATGCCATTCCATGCCATTCCATGCCATTCCATGCCATTCCATGCCATTCCATGCCATTCCATGCCATTCCATGCCATTCCATGCCATTCCATGCCATTCCATGCCATTCCATGCCATTCCATGCCATTCCATGCCATTCCATGCCATTCCATGCCATTCCATGCCATTCCATGCCATTCCATGCCATTCCATGCCATTCCATGCCATTCCATGCCATTCCATGCCATTCCATGCCATTCCATGCCATTCCATGCCATTCCATGCCATTCCATGCCATTCCATGCCATTCCATGCCATTCCATGCCATTCCATGCCATTCCATGCCATTCCATGCCATTCCATGCCATTCCATGCCATTCCATGCCATTCCATGCCATTCCATGCCATTCCATGCCATTCCATGCCATTCCATGCCATTCCATGCCATTCCATGCCATTCCATGCCATTCCATGCCATTCCATGCCATTCCATGCCATTCCATGCCATTCCATGCCATTCCATGCCATTCCATGCCATTCCATGCCATTCCATGCCATTCCATGCCATTCCATGCCATTCCATGCCATTCCATGCCATTCCATGCCATTCCATGCCATTCCATGCCATTCCATGCCATTCCATGCCATTCCATGCCATTCCATGCCATTCCATGCCATTCCATGCCATTCCATGCCATTCCATGCCATTCCATGCCATTCCATGCCATTCCATGCCATTCCATGCCATTCCATGCCATTCCATGCCATTCCATGCCATTCCATGCCATTCCATGCCATTCCATGCCATTCCATGCCATTCCATGCCATTCCATGCCATTCCATGCCATTCCATGCCATTCCATGCCATTCCATGCCATTCCATGCCAGTCCATGCCAGTCCATGCCATTCCATGCCATTCCATGCCATTCCATGCCACTCAATGCGGTGCCATGCCGTGCCATGCCGGTGCCATGCCGTGCCATGACGTGCCATGCCGGTGCCATGCCGTGCCATGCCGTGCCATGCCGTGCCATGCCGGTGCCATGCCGGTGCCATGCCGGTGCCATGCCGTGCCATGCCGGTGCCATGCCGTGCCATGCCGTGCCATGCCGGTGCCATGCCGTGCCATGACGTGCCATGCCGGTGCCATGCCGTGCCATGCCGTGCCATGCCGGTGCCATGCCGGTGCCATGCCGGTGCCATGCCGGTGCCATGCCGTGCCATGCCGTGCCATGCCATTCCATGCCATTCCATGCCAGTCCATGCCAGTCCATGCCATTTCATGCCATTCCATGCCACTCAATGCGGTGCCATGCCGTGCCATGCCGGTGCCATGCCGTGCCATGACGTGCCATGCCGGTGCCATGCCGTGCCATGCCGTGCCATGCCGGTGCCATGCCGGTGCCATGCCGGTGCCATGCCGTGCCATGCCGGTGCCATGCCGTGCCATGCCGTGCCATGCCGGTGCCATGCCGTGCCATGCCGGTGCCATGCCGTGCCATGCCGGTGCCATGCCGTGCCATGCCGGTGCCATGCCGTGCCATGCCGTGCTATGCCGGTGCCATGCCGTGCCATGCCGGTGCCATGCCGTGCCATGCCGTGCCATGCCGTGCCATGCGGTGCCATGCCATTCCATGCCATTCCATGCCATTCCATGCCATTCCATGTCATTCCATGCCATTCCATGCCATTCCATGCCATTCCATGCCATTCCATGCCATTCCATGCCATTCCATGCCATTCCATGCCATTCCATGCCATTCCATGCCATTCCATGCCATTCCATGCCATTCCATGCCATTCCATGCCATTCCATGCCATTCCATGCCATTCCATGCCATTCCATGCCATTCCATGCCATTCCATGCCATTCCATGCCATTCCATGCCATTCCATGCCATTCCATGCCATTCCATGCCATTCCATGCCATTCCATGCCATTCCATACCAGTCCATGCCAGTCCATGCCATTCCATGCCATTCCATGCCATTCCATGCCACTCAATGCGGTGCCATGCCGTGCCATGCCGTGCCATGCCGTGCCATGCCGGTGCCATGCCGGTGCCATGCCGGTGCCATGCCATTCCATGCCATTCCATGCCAGTCCATGCCATTCCATGCCATTCCATGCCACTCAATGCGGTGCCATGCCGTGCCATGCCGTGCCATGCCGTGCTATGCCGTGCCATGCCGTGCCATGCCGTGCCATGCGGTGCCATGCCCTTCCATGCCATTCCATGCCATTCCATGCCATTCCATGCCATTCCATGCCATTCCATGCCATTCCATGCCATTCCATGCCATTCCATGCCATTCCATGCCATTCCATGCCATTCCATGCCATTCCATGCCATTCCATGCCATTCCATGCCATTCCATGCCATTCCATGCCATTCCATGCCATTCCATGCCATTCCATGCCATTCCATGCCATTCCATGCCATTCCATGCCATTCCATTCCATTCCATGCCGGTGCCATGCCGTGCCATGCCGGTGCCATGCCGTGCCATGCCGGTGCCATGCCGTGCCATGCCGGTGCCATGCCGTGCCATGCCGGTGCCATGCCGTGCCATGCCGGTGCCATGCCGTGCCATGCCGGTGCCATGCCGTGCCATGCCGTGCCATGCCGGTGCCATGCCGTGCCATGCCGGTGCCATGCCGTGCCATGCCGGTGCCATGCCATTCCATGCCGTGCCATGCCGGTGCCATGCCGTGCCATGCCGGTGCCATGCCGTGCCATGCCGGTGCCATGCCGTGCCATGCCGGTGCCATGCCGTGCCATGCCGTGCCATGCCGGTGCCATGCCGTGCCATGCCGGTGCCATGCCGTGCCATGCCGTGCCATGCCGGTGCCATGCCGTGCCATGCCGTGCCATGCCGTGCCATGCGGTGCCATGCCATTCCATGCGGTGCCATGCCATTCCATGCCATTCCATGTCATTCCATGCCATTCCATGTCATTCCATGCCATTCCATGCCATTCCATGTCATTCCATGCCATTCCATGCCATTCCATGCCATTCCATACCATTCCATGCCATTCCATGCCATTCCAAGCCATTCCATGCCATTCCATGCCATTCCATGCCATTCCATGCCATTCCATGCCATTCCATGCCATTCCATGCCATTCCATGCCATTCCATGCCATTCCATGCCATTCCATGCCATTCCATGCCATTCCATGCCATTCCATGCCATTCCATGCCATTCCATGCCATTCCATGCCATTCCATGCCATTCCATGCCATTCCAAGCCATTCCATGCCATTCCATGCCATTCCATGCCATTCCATGCCATTCCATGCCATTCCATGCCATTCCATGCCATTCCATGCCATTCCATGCCATTCCATGCCATTCCATGCCATTCCATGCCATTCCATGCCATTCCATGCCATTCCATGCCATTCCATGCCATTCCATGCCATTCCATGCCATTCCATGCCATTCCATGCCATTCCATGCCATTCCATGCCATTCCATGCCATTCCATGCCAGTCCATGCCAGTCCATGCCATTCCATGCCATTCCATGCCATTCCATGCCATTCCATGCCACTCAATGCGGTGCCATGCCGTGCCATGCCGGTGCCATGCCGGTGCCATGCCGTGCCATGCCGGTGCCATGCCGTGCCATGCCGTGCCATGCCGGTGCCATGCCGTGCCATGCCGGTGCCATGCCGTGCCATGCCGGTGCCATGACGTGCCATGCCGGTGCCATGCCGTGCCATGCCGGTGCCATGCCGTGCCATGCCGGTGCCATGACGTGCCATGCCGGTGCCATGCCGTGCCATGCCGTGCCATGCCGGTGCCATGCCGGTGCCATGCCGGTGCCATGCCATTCCATGCCATTCCATGCCAGTCCATGCCAGTCCATGCCATTCCATGCTATCCCATGCCACTCAATGCGGTGCCATGCCATTCCATGCCATTCCATGCCATTCCATGCCATTCCATGCCATTCCATGCCATTCCATGCCATTCCATGCCATTCCATGCCATTCCATGCCATTCCATGCCATTCCATGCCATTCCATGCCATTCCATGCCATTCCATGCCATTCCATGCCATTCCATGCCATTCCATGCCATTCCATGCCATTCCATGCCATTCCATGCCATTCCATGCCATTCCATGCCATTCCATGCCATTCCATGCCATTCCATGCCATTCCATGCCATTCCATGCCATTCCATGCCATTCCATGCCATTCCATGCCATTCCATGCCATTCCATGCCATTCCATGCCATTCCATGCCATTCCATGCCATTCCATGCCATTCCATGCCATTCCATGCCATTCCATGCCATTCCATGCCATTCCATGCCATTCCATGCCATTCCATGCCATTCCATGCCATTCCATGCCATTCCATGCCATTCCATGCCATTCCATGCCGTGCCATGCCGGTGCCATGCCGTGCCATGCCGGTGCCATGCCGTGCCATGCCGGTGCCATGCCGTGCCATGCCGGTGCCATGCCGTGCCATGCCGGTGCCATGCCGTGCCATGCCGGTGCCATGCCGTGCCATGCCGGTGCCATGCCGTGCCATGCCGGTGCCATGCCGTGCCATGCCGGTGCCATGCCGTGCCATGCCGGTGCCATGCCGTGCCATGCCGGTGCCATGCCGTGCCATGCCGGTGCCATGCCGTGCCATGCCGGTGCCATGCCGTGCCATGCCGGTGCCATGCCGTGCCATGCCGTGCCATGCCGGTGCCATGCCGTGCCATGCCGGTGCCATGCCGTGCCATGCCGTGCCATGCCGTGCCATGCGGTGCCATGCCATTCCATGCCATTCCATGCCATTCCATGCCATTCCATGCCATTCCATGCCATTCCATGCCATTCCATGCCATTCCATGCCATTCCATGCCATTCCATGCCATTCCATGCCATTCCATGCCATTCCATGCCATTCCATGCCATTCCATGCCATTCCATGCCATTCCATGCCATTCCATGCCATTCCATGCCATTCCATGCCATTCCATGCCATTCCATGCCATTCCATGCCATTCCATGCCATTCCATGCCATTCCATGCCATTCCATGCCATTCCATGCCATTCCATGCCATTCCATGCCATTCCATGCCATTCCATGCCATTCCATGCCATTCCATGCCATTCCATGCCATTCCATGCCATTCCATGGCATTCCATGCCATTCCATGCCATTCCATGCCATTCCATGCCATTCCATGCCATTCCATGCCATTCCATGCCATTCCATGCCATTCCATGCCATTCCATGCCATTCCATGCCATTCCATGCCATTCCATGCCATTCCATGCCATTCCATGCCATTCCATGCCATTCCATGCCATTCCATGCCATTCCATGCCATTCCATGCCATTCCATGCCATTCCATGCCATTCCATGCCATTCCATGCCATTCCATGCCATTCCATGCCATTCCATGCCATTCCATGCCATTCCATGCCATTCCATGCCATTCCATGCCATTCCATGCCATTCCATGCCATTCCATGCCATTCCATGCCATTCCATGCCATTCCATGCCATTCCATGCCATTCCATGCCATTCCATGCCATTCCATGCCATTCCATGCCATTCCATGCCATTCCATGCCATTCCATGCCATTCCATGCCATTCCATGCCATTCCATGCCATTCCATGCCATTCCATGCCATTCCATGCCATTCCATGCCATTCCATGCCATTCCATGCCATTCCATGCCATTCCATGCCATTCCATGCCATTCCATGCCATTCCATGCCATTCCATGCCATTCCATGCCATTCCATGCCATTCCATGCCATTCCATGCCATTCCATGCCATTCCATGCCATTCCATGCCATTCCATGCCATTCCATGCCATTCCATGCCATTCCATGCCATTCCATGCCATTCCATGCCATTCCATGCCATTCCATGCCATTCCATGCCATTCCATGCCATTCCATGCCATTCCATGCCATTCCATGCCATTCCATGCCAGTCCATGCCAGTCCATGCCATTCCATGCCATTCCATGCCATTCCATGCCACTCAATGCGGTGCCATGCCGTGCCATGCCGGTGCCATGCCGTGCCATGACGTGCCATGCCGGTGCCATGCCGTGCCATGCCGTGCCATGCCGTGCCATGCCGGTGCCATGCCGGTGCCATGCCGGTGCCATGCCGTGCCATGCCGGTGCCATGCCGTGCCATGCCGTGCCATGCCGGTGCCATGCCGTGCCATGACGTGCCATGCCGGTGCCATGCCGTGCCATGCCGTGCCATGCCGGTGCCATGCCGGTGCCATGCCGGTGCCATGCCGGTGCCATGCCGGTGCCATGCCGTGCCATGCCGTGCCATGCCATTCCATGCCATTCCATGCCAGTCCATGCCAGTCCATGCCATTTCATGCCATTCCATGCCACTCAATGCGGTGCCATGCCGTGCCATGCCGGTGCCATGCCGTGCCATGACGTGCCATGCCGGTGCCATGCCGTGCCATGCCGTGCCATGCCGGTGCCATGCCGGTGCCATGCCGGTGCCATGCCGTGCCATGCCGGTGCCATGCCGTGCCATGCCGTGCCATGCCGGTGCCATGCCGTGCCATGCCGGTGCCATGCCGTGCCATGCCGGTGCCATGCCGTGCCATGCCGGTGCCATGCCGTGCCATGCCGTGCTATGCCGGTGCCATGCCGTGCCATGCCGGTGCCATGCCGTGCCATGCCGTGCCATGCCGTGCCATGCGGTGCCATGCCATTCCATGCCATTCCATGCCATTCCATGCCATTCCATGTCATTCCATGCCATTCCATGCCATTCCATGCCATTCCATGCCATTCCATGCCATTCCATGCCATTCCATGCCATTCCATGCCATTCCATGCCATTCCATGCCATTCCATGCCATTCCATGCCATTCCATGCCATTCCATGCCATTCCATGCCATTCCATGCCATTCCATGCCATTCCATGCCATTCCATGCCATTCCATGCCATTCCATGCCATTCCATGCCATTCCATGCCATTCCATGCCATTCCATGCCATTCCATGCCATTCCATGCCATTCCATACCAGTCCATGCCAGTCCATGCCATTCCATTCCATTCCATGCCATTCCATGCCATTCCATGCCATTCCATGCCATTCCATGCCATTCCATGCCATTCCATGCCGTGCCATGCCATTCCATGCCATTCCATGCCGTGCCATGCCATTCCATGCCGTGCCATGCCGTGCCATGCCATTCCATGCCGTGCCATGCCGTGCCATGCCGGTGCCATGCCGGTGCCATGCCGGTGCCATTCCATGCCGTGCCATGCCGTGCCATGCCGGTGCCATGCCGGTGCCATGCCGGTGCCATGCCGTGCCATGCCGGTGCCATGCCGTGCCATGCCGGTGCCATGCCGTGCCATGCCGGTGCCATGCCGTGCCATGCCGGTGCCATGCCGTGCCATGCCGGTGCCATGCCGTGCCATGCCGGTGCCATGCCGTGCCATGCCGTGCCATGCCGGTGCCATGCCGTGCCATGCCCGTGCCATGCCGTGCCATTCCGGTGCCATGCCGTGCCATGCCGGTGCCATGCCGTGCCATGCCGGTGCCATGCCGGTGCCATGACGTGCCATGCCGGTGCCATGCCGTGCCATGCCGTGCCATGCCGGTGCCATGCCGGTGCCATGCCGGTGCCATGCCATTCCATGCCATTCCATGCCAGTCCATGCCAGTCCATGCCATTCCATGCTATTCCATGCCACTCAATGCGGTGCCATGCGGTGCCATGCCATTCCATGCCATTCCATGCCATTCCATGCCATTCCATGCCATTCCATGCCATTCCATGCCATTCCATGCCATTCCATGCCATTCCATGCCATTCCATGCCATTCCATGCCATTCCATGCCATTCCATGCCATTCCATGCCATTCCATGCCATTCCATGCCATTCCATGCCATTCCATGCCATTCCATGCCATTCCATGCCATTCCATGCCATTCCATGCCATTCCATGCCATTCCATGCCATTCCATGCCATTCCATGCCATTCCATGCCATTCCATGCCATTCCATGCCATTCCATGCCATTCCATGCCATTCCATGCCATTCCATGCCATTCCATGCCATTCCATGCCATTCCATGCCATTCCATGCCATTCCATGCCATTCCATGCCATTCCATGCCATTCCATGCCATTCCATGCCATTCCATGCCATTCCATGCCATTCCATGCCATTCCATGCCATTCCATGCCATTCCATGCCATTCCATGCCATTCCATGCCATTCCATGCCATTCCATGCCATTCCATGCCATTCCATGCCATTCCATGCCATTCCATGCCATTCCATGCCATTCCATGCCATTCCATGCCATTCCATGCCATTCCATGCCATTCCATGCCATTCCATGCCATTCCATGCCATTCCATGCCATTCCATGCCATTCCATGCCATTCCATGCCATTCCATGCCATTCCATGCCATTCCATGCCATTCCATGCCATTCCATGCCATTCCATGCCATTCCATGCCATTCCATGCCATTCCATGCCATTCCATGCCATTCCATGCCATTCCATGCCATTCCATGCCATTCCATGCCATTCCATGCCATTCCATGCCATTCCATGCCATTCCATGCCATTCCATGCCATTCCATGCCATTCCATGCCATTCCATGCCATTCCATGCCATTCCATGCCATTCCATGCCATTCCATGCCATTCCATGCCATTCCATGCCATTCCATGCCATTCCATGCCATTCCATGCCATTCCATGCCATTCCATGCCATTCCATGCCATTCCATGCCATTCCATGCCATTCCATGCCATTCCATGCCATTCCATGCCATTCCATGCCATTCCATGCCATTCCATGCCATTCCATGCCATTCCATGCCATTCCATGCCATTCCATGCCATTCCATGCCATTCCATGCCATTCCATGCCATTCCATGCCATTCCATGCCATTCCATGCCATTCCATGCCATTCCATGCCATTCCATGCCATTCCATGCCATTCCATGCCAGTCCATGCCAGTCCATGCCATTCCATGCCATTCCATGCCATTCCATGCCACTCAATGCGGTGCCATGCCGTGCCATGCCGGTGCCATGCCGTGCCATGACGTGCCATGCCGGTGCCATGCCGTGCCATGCCGTGCCATGCCGTGCCATGCCGGTGCCATGCCGGTGCCATGCCGGTGCCATGCCGTGCCATGCCGGTGCCATGCCGTGCCATGCCGTGCCATGCCGGTGCCATGCCGTGCCATGACGTGCCATGCCGGTGCCATGCCGTGCCATGCCGTGCCATGCCGGTGCCATGCCGGTGCCATGCCGGTGCCATGCCGGTGCCATGCCGTGCCATGCCGTGCCATGCCATTCCATGCCATTCCATGCCAGTCCATGCCAGTCCATGCCATTTCATGCCATTCCATGCCACTCAATGCGGTGCCATGCCGTGCCATGCCGGTGCCATGCCGTGCCATGACGTGCCATGCCGGTGCCATGCCGTGCCATGCCGTGCCATGCCGGTGCCATGCCGGTGCCATGCCGGTGCCATGCCGTGCCATGCCGGTGCCATGCCGTGCCATGCCGTGCCATGCCGGTGCCATGCCGTGCCATGCCGGTGCCATGCCGTGCCATGCCGGTGCCATGCCGTGCCATGCCGGTGCCATGCCGTGCCATGCCGTGCTATGCCGGTGCCATGCCGTGCCATGCCGGTGCCATGCCGTGCCATGCCGTGCCATGCCGTGCCATGCGGTGCCATGCCATTCCATGCCATTCCATGCCATTCCATGCCATTCCATGTCATTCCATGCCATTCCATGCCATTCCATGCCATTCCATGCCATTCCATGCCATTCCATGCCATTCCATGCCATTCCATGCCATTCCATGCCATTCCATGCCATTCCATGCCATTCCATGCCATTCCATGCCATTCCATGCCATTCCATGCCATTCCATGCCATTCCATGCCATTCCATGCCATTCCATGCCATTCCATGCCATTCCATGCCATTCCATGCCATTCCATGCCATTCCATGCCATTCCATGCCATTCCATGCCATTCCATGCCATTCCATACCAGTCCATGCCAGTCCATGCCATTCCATGCCATTCCATGCCATTCCATGCCACTCAATGCGGTGCCATGCCGTGCCATGCCGTGCCATGCCGTGCCATGCCGGTGCCATGCCGGTGCCATGCCGGTGCCATGCCATTCCATGCCATTCCATGCCAGTCCATGCCATTCCATGCCATTCCATGCCACTCAATGCGGTGCCATGCCGTGCCATGCCGTGCCATGCCGTGCTATGCCGTGCCATGCCGTGCCATGCCGTGCCATGCGGTGCCATGCCCTTCCATGCCATTCCATGCCATTCCATGCCATTCCATGCCATTCCATGCCATTCCATGCCATTCCATGCCATTCCATGCCATTCCATGCCATTCCATGCCATTCCATGCCATTCCATGCCATTCCATGCCATTCCATGCCATTCCATGCCATTCCATGCCATTCCATGCCATTCCATGCCATTCCATGCCATTCCATGCCATTCCATGCCATTCCATGCCATTCCATTCCATTCCATGCCGGTGCCATGCCGTGCCATGCCGGTGCCATGCCGTGCCATGCCGGTGCCATGCCGTGCCATGCCGGTGCCATGCCGTGCCATGCCGGTGCCATGCCGTGCCATGCCGGTGCCATGCCGTGCCATGCCGTGCCATGCCGGTGCCATGCCGTGCCATGCCGGTGCCATGCCGTGCCATGCCGGTGCCATGCCATTCCATGCCGTGCCATGCCGGTGCCATGCCGTGCCAT
Source organism: Cryptus armator (assembly GCA_963971235.1). Lineage (NCBI taxonomy): Eukaryota > Metazoa > Arthropoda > Insecta > Hymenoptera > Ichneumonidae > Cryptus > Cryptus armator. The sequence goes on along the minus strand of CAXARG010000294.1, from coordinate 1,140,433 downwards.
GCCGGTGCCATGCCGTGCCATGCCGGTGCCATGCCGTGCCATGCCGGTGCCATGCCGTGCCATGCCGTGCCATGCCGGTGCCATGCCGTGCCATGCCGGTGCCATGCCGTGCCATGCCGTGCCATGCCGGTGCCATGCCGTGCCATGCCGTGCCATGCCGTGCCATGCGGTGCCATGCCATTCCATGCGGTGCCATGCCATTCCATGCCATTCCATGTCATTCCATGCCATTCCATGTCATTCCATGCCATTCCATGCCATTCCATGTCATTCCATGCCATTCCATGCCATTCCATGCCATTCCATACCATTCCATGCCATTCCATGCCATTCCAAGCCATTCCATGCCATTCCATGCCATTCCATGCCATTCCATGCCATTCCATGCCATTCCATGCCATTCCATGCCATTCCATGCCATTCCATGCCATTCCATGCCATTCCATGCCATTCCATGCCATTCCATGCCATTCCATGCCATTCCATGCCATTCCATGCCATTCCATGCCATTCCATGCCATTCCATGCCATTCCATGCCATTCCAAGCCATTCCATGCCATTCCATGCCATTCCATGCCATTCCATGCCATTCCATGCCATTCCATGCCATTCCATGCCATTCCATGCCATTCCATGCCATTCCATGCCATTCCATGCCATTCCATGCCATTCCATGCCATTCCATGCCATTCCATGCCATTCCATGCCATTCCATGCCATTCCATGCCATTCCATGCCATTCCATGCCATTCCATGCCATTCCATGCCATTCCATGCCATTCCATGCCATTCCATGCCAGTCCATGCCAGTCCATGCCATTCCATGCCATTCCATGCCATTCCATGCCATTCCATGCCACTCAATGCGGTGCCATGCCGTGCCATGCCGGTGCCATGCCGGTGCCATGCCGTGCCATGCCGGTGCCATGCCGTGCCATGCCGTGCCATGCCGGTGCCATGCCGTGCCATGCCGGTGCCATGCCGTGCCATGCCGGTGCCATGACGTGCCATGCCGGTGCCATGCCGTGCCATGCCGGTGCCATGCCGTGCCATGCCGGTGCCATGACGTGCCATGCCGGTGCCATGCCGTGCCATGCCGTGCCATGCCGGTGCCATGCCGGTGCCATGCCGGTGCCATGCCATTCCATGCCATTCCATGCCAGTCCATGCCAGTCCATGCCATTCCATGCTATCCCATGCCACTCAATGCGGTGCCATGCGGTGCCATGCCATTCCATGCCATTCCATGCCATTCCATGCCATTCCATGCCATTCCATGCCATTCCATGCCATTCCATGCCATTCCATGCCATTCCATGCCATTCCATGCCATTCCATGCCATTCCATGCCATTCCATGCCATTCCATGCCATTCCATGCCATTCCATGCCATTCCATGCCATTCCATGCCATTCCATGCCATTCCATGCCATTCCATGCCATTCCATGCCATTCCATGCCATTCCATGCCATTCCATGCCATTCCATGCCATTCCATGCCATTCCATGCCATTCCATGCCATTCCATGCCATTCCATGCCATTCCATGCCATTCCATGCCATTCCATGCCATTCCATGCCATTCCATGCCATTCCATGCCATTCCATGCCATTCCATGCCATTCCATGCCATTCCATGCCATTCCATGCCATTCCATGCCATTCCATGCCATTCCATGCCATTCCATGCCATTCCATGCCATTCCATGCCATTCCATGCCATTCCATGCCATTCCATGCCATTCCATGCCATTCCATGCCATTCCATGCCATTCCATGCCATTCCATGCCATTCCATGCCATTCCATGCCATTCCATGCCATTCCATGCCATTCCATGCCATTCCATGCCATTCCATGCCATTCCATGCCATTCCATGCCATTCCATGCCATTCCATGCCATTCCATGCCATTCCATGCCGTGCCATGCCATTCCATGCCGTGCCATGCCGGTGCCATGCCGTGCCATGCCGGTGCCATGCCGTGCCATGCCGGTGCCATGCCGTGCCATGCCGGTGCCATGCCGTGCCATGCCGGTGCCATGCCGTGCCATGCCGGTGCCATGCCGTGCCATGCCGGTGCCATGCCGTGCCATGCCGGTGCCATGCCGTGCCATGCCGGTGCCATGCCGTGCCATGCCGGTGCCATGCCGTGCCATGCCGTGCCATGCCGGTGCCATGCCGTGCCATGCCGGTGCCATGCCGTGCCATGCCGTGCCATGCCGTGCCATGCGGTGCCATGCCATTCCATGCCATTCCATGCCATTCCATGCCATTCCATGCCATTCCATGCCATTCCATGCCATTCCATGCCATTCCATGCCATTCCATGCCATTCCATGCCATTCCATGCCATTCCATGCCATTCCATGCCATTCCATGCCATTCCATGCCATTCCATGCCATTCCATGCCATTCCATGCCATTCCATGCCATTCCATGCCATTCCATGCCATTCCATGCCATTCCATGCCATTCCATGCCATTCCATGCCATTCCATGCCATTCCATGCCATTCCATGCCATTCCATGCCATTCCATGCCATTCCGTGCCATTCCATGCCATTCCATGCCATTCCATGCCATTCCATGCCATTCCATGCCATTCCATGCCATTCCATGCTATTCCATGCCATTCCATGCCATTCCATGCCATTCCATGCCATTCCATGCCATTCCATGCCATTCCATGCCATTCCATGCCATTCCATGCCATTCCATGCCATTCCATGCCATTCCATGCCATTCCATGCCAGTCCATGCCAGTCCATGCCATTCCATGCCATTCCATGCCATTCCATGCCATTCCATGCCAGTCCATGCCATTCCATGCCATTCCATGCCACTCAATGCGGTGCCATGCCGTGCCATGCCGTGCCATGCCGTGCCATGCCGGTGCCATGCCGGTGCCATGCCGGTGCCATGCCATTCCATGCCATTCCATGCCAGTCCATGCCAGTCCATGCCATTCCATGCCATTCCATGCCAGTCCATGCCAGTCCATGCCATTCCATGCCATTCCATGCCACTCAATGCGGTGCCATGCCATGCCATGCCGTGCCATGCCGTGCTATGCCGTGCCATGCCGTGCCATGCCGTGCCATGCGGTGCCATGCCATTCCATGCCATTCCATGCCATTCCATGCCAGTCCATGCCAGTCCATGCCATTCCATGCCATTCCATGCCATTCCATGCCATTCCATGCCACTCAATGCGGTGCCATGCCGTGCCATGCCGGTGCCATGCCGGTGCCATGCCGTGCCATGCCGGTGCCATGCCGTGCCATGCCGTGCCATGCCGGTGCCATGCCGTGCCATGCCGGTGCCATGCCGTGCCATGCCGGTGCCATGACGTGCCATGCCGGTGCCATGCCGTGCCATGCCGGTGCCATGCCGTGCCATGCCGGTGCCATGACGTGCCATGCCGGTGCCATGCCGTGCCATGCCGTGCCATGCCGGTGCCATGCCGGTGCCATGCCGGTGCCATGCCATTCCATGCCATTCCATGCCAGTCCATGCCAGTCCATGCCATTCCATGCTATTCCATGCCACTCAATGCGGTGCCATGCGGTGCCATGCCATTCCATGCCATTCCATGCCATTCCATGCCATTCCATGCCATTCCATGCCATTCCATGCCATTCCATGCCATTCCATGCCATTCCATGCCATTCCATGCCATTCCATGCCATTCCATGCCATTCCATGCCATTCCATGCCATTCCATGCCATTCCATGCCATTCAATGCCGTGCCATGCCGTGCCATGCCGTGCCATGCCGTGCCATGCCGTGCCATGCCGTGCCATGCCGTGCCATGCCGTGCCATGCCGTGCCATGCCGTGCCATGCCGTGCCATGCCGTGCCATGCCGTGCCATGCCGGTGCCATGCCGTGCCATGCCGGTGCCATGCCGTGCCATGCCGGTGCCATGCCGTGCCATGCCGGTGCCATGCCGTGCCATGCCGGTGCCATGCCGTGCCATGCCGGTGCCATGCCGTGCCATGCCGGTGCCATGCCGTGCCATGCCGGTGCCATGCCGGTGCCATGCCGTGCCATGCCGGTGCCATGCCGTGCCATGCCGGTGCCATGCCGTGCCATGCCGGTGCCATGCCGTGCTATGCCGTGCCATGCCGGTGCCATGCCGTGCCATGCCGGTGCCATGCCGTGCCATGCCGTGCCATGCCATGCCGTGCCATGCGGTGCCATGCCATTCCATGCCATTCCATGCCATTCCATGCCATTCCATGCCATTCCATGCCATTCCATGCCATTCCATGCCATTCCATGCCATTCCATGCCATTCCATGCCATTCCATGCCATTCCATGCCATTCCATGCCATTCCATGCCATTCCATGCCATTCCATGCCATTCCATGCCATTCCATGCCATTCCATGCCATTCCATGCCATTCCATGCCATTCCATGCCATTCCATGCCATTCAATGCCGTGCCATGCCGTGCCATGCCGTGCCATGCCGTGCCATGCCGTGCCATGCCGTGCCATGCCGTGCCATGCCGTGCCATGCCGTGCCATGCCGTGCCATGCCGTGCCATGCCGTGCCATGCCGTGCCATGCCGGTGCCATGCCGTGCCATGCCGGTGCCATGCCGTGCCATGCCGGTGCCATGCCGTGCCATGCCGGTGCCATGCCGTGCCATGCCGGTGCCATGCCGTGCCATGCCGGTGCCATGCCGTGCCATGCCGGTGCCATGCCGTGCCATGCCGGTGCCATGCCGGTGCCATGCCGTGCCATGCCGGTGCCATGCCGTGCCATGCCGGTGCCATGCCGTGCCATGCCGGTGCCATGCCGTGCTATGCCGTGCCATGCCGGTGCCATGCCGTGCCATGCCGGTGCCATGCCGTGCCATGCCGTGCCATGCCATGCCGTGCCATGCGGTGCCATGCCATTCCATGCCATTCCATGCCATTCCATGCCATTCCATGCCATTCCATGTCATTCCATGCCATTCCATGCCATTCCATGCCATTCCATGCCATTCCATGCCATTCCATGCCATTCCATGCCATTCCATGCCATTCCATGCCATTCCATGCCATTCCATGCCATTCCATGCCATTCCATGCCATTCCATGCCATTCCATGCCATTCCATGCCGTGCCATGCCGGTGCCATGCCGTGCCATGCCGGTGCCATGCCGGTGCCATGCCGTGCCATGCCGGTGCCATGCCGTGCCATGCCGGTGCCATGCCGGTGCCATGCCGTGCCATGCCGGTGCCATGCCGTGCCATGCCGGTGCCATGCCGTGCCATGCCGTGCCATGCCGTGCCATGCCGTGCCATGCCGTGCCATGCCGTGCCATGCCGTGCCATGCCGTGCCATGCCGTGCCATGCGGTGCCATGCCATTCCATGCCATTCCATGCCATTCCATGCCATTCAATGCCGTGCCATGCCGTGCCATGCCGGTGCCATGCCGTGCCATGCCGGTGCCATGCCGTGCCATGCCGGTGCCATGCCGTGCCATGCCGGTGCCATGCCGTGCCATGCCGTGCCATGCCGGTGCCATGCCGAGCCATGCCGGTGCCATGCCGTGCCATGCCGTGCCATGCCGTGCCATGCGGTGCCATGCCATTCCATGTCATTCCATGACATTCCATGCCATTCCATGCCATTCCATGCCATTCCATGCCATTCCATGCCATTCCATGCCATTCCATGCCATTCCATGCCATTCCATGCCATTCCATGCCATTCCATGCCATTCCATGCCATTCCATGCCATTCCATGCCATTCCATGCCATTCCATGCCATTCCATGCCATTCCATGCCGTGCCATGCCGGTGCCATGCCGTGCCATGCCGGTGCCATGCCGTGCCATGCCGGTGCCATGCCGTGCCATGCCGGTGCCATGCCGTGCCATGCCGGTGCCATGCCGGTGCCATGCCGGTGCCATGCCGTGCCATGCCGGTGCCATGCCGTGCCATGCCGGTGCCATGTCGTGCCATGCCGGTGCCATGCCATTCCATGCCATTCCATGCCATTCCATGCCATTCCATGCCATTCCATGCCATTCCATGCCATTCCATGCCATTCCATGCCATTCCATGCCATTCCATGCCATTCCATGCCATTCCATGCCATTCCATGCCATTCCATGCCATTCCATGCCATTCCATGCCGTGCCATGCCGGTGCCATGCCGTGCCATGCCGGTGCCATGCCGTGCCATGCCGGTGCCATGCCGTGCCATGCCGGTGCCATGCCGTGCCATGCCGGTGCCATGCCGTGCCATGCCGTGCCATGCCGGTGCCATGCCGTGCCATGCCGGTGCCATGCCGTGCCATGCCGTGCCATGCCGGTGCCATGCCGTGCCATGCCGTGCCATGCCGTGCCATGCCGTGCCATGCCGTGCCATGCCGTGCCATGCCGGTGCCATGCCGTGCCATGCCGGTGCCATTCCGTGCCATGCCGGTGCCATGCCGGTGCCATGCCGTGCCATGCCGGTGCCATGCCGTGCCATGCCGTGCCATGCCGGTGCCATGCCGGTGCCATGCCGGTGCCATGCCGTGCCATGCCGGTGCCATGCCGTGCCATGCCGTGCCATGCCGGTGCCATGCCGTGCCATGCCGGTGCCATGCCGGTGCCATGCCGTGCCATGCCGGTGCCATGCCGTGCCATGCCGTGCCATGCCGTGCCATGCGGTGCCATGCCATTCCATGCCATTCCATGCCATTCCATGCCATTCCATGCCATTCCATGCCATTCCATGCCATTCCATGCCATTCCATGCCATTCCATGCCATTCCATGCCATTCCATGCCATTCCATGCCATTCCATGCCATTCCATGCCATTCCATGCCATTCCATGCCATTCCATGCCATTCCATGCCATTCCATGCCATTCCATGCCATTCCATGCCATTCCATGCCATTCCATGCCATTCCATGCCATTCCATGCCATTCCATGCCATTCCATGCCATTCCATGCCATTCCATGCCATTCCATGCCATTCCATGCCATTCCATGCCATTCCATGCCATTCCATGCCATTCCATGCCATTCCATGCCATTCCATGCCATTCCATGCCATTCCATGCCATTCCATGCCATTCCATGCCATTCCATGCCATTCCATGCTATTCCATGCCATTCCATGCCATTCCATGCCATTCCATGCCATTCCATGCCATTCCATGCCATTCCATGCCATTCCATGCCATTCCATGCCATTCCATGCCATTCCATGCCATTCCATGCCATTCCATGCCATTCCATGCCATTCCATGCCATTCCATGCCATTCCATGCCATTCCATGCCATTCCATGCCATTCCATGCCATTCCATGCCAGTCCATGCCAGTCCATGCCATTCCATGCCATTCCATGCCATTCCATGCCACTCAATGCGGTGCCATGCCGTGCCATGCCGGTGCCATGCCGGTGCCATGCCGGTGCCATGCCATTCCATGCCATTCCATGCCAGTCCATGCCAGTCCATGCCATTCCATGCCATTCCATGCCATTCCATGCCAGTCCATGCCAGTCCATGCCATTCCATGCCATTCCATGCCATTCCATGCCACTCAATGCGGTGCCATGCCGTGCCATGCCGGTGCCATGCCGGTGCCATGCCGGTGCCATGCCATTCCATGCCATTCCATGCCAGTCCATGCCAGTCCATGCCATTCCATGCCATTCCATGCCACTCAATGCGGTGCCATGCCGTGCCATGCCGTGCCATGCCGTGCTATGCCGTGCCATGCCGTGCCATGCCGTGCCATGCGGTGCCATGCCCTTCCATGCCATTCCATGCCATTCCATGCCATTCCATGCCATTCCATGCCATTCCATGCCATTCCATGCCATTCCATGCCATTCCATGCCATTCCATGCCATTCCATGCCATTCCATGCCATTCCATGCCATTCCATGCCATTCCATGCCATTCCATGCCATTCCATGCCATTCCATGCCATTCCATGCCATTCCATGCCATTCCATGCCATTCCATGCCGTGCCATGCCGGTGCCATGCCGTGCCATGCCGGTGCCATGCCGTGCCATGCCGGTGCCATGCCGTGCCATGCCGGTGCCATGCCGTGCCATGCCGGTGCCATGCCGTGCCATGCCGGTGCCATGCCGTGCCATGCCGGTGCCATGCCGTGCCATGCCGGTGCCATGCCGTGCCATGCCGGTGCCATGCCGTGCCATGCCGGTGCCATGCCGTGCCATGCCGGTGCCATGCCGTGCCATGCCGGTGCCATGCCGTGCCATGCCGGTGCCATGCCGTGCCATGCCGGTGCCATGCCGTGCCATGCCGGTGCCATGCCGTGCCATGCCGGTGCCATGCCGTGCCATGCCGGTGCCATGCCGTGCCATGCCGGTGCCATGCCGTGCCATGCCGTGCCATGCCGGTGCCATGCCGTGCCATGCCGGTGCCATGCCGTGCCATGCCGTGCCATGCCGTGCCATGCGGTGCCATGCCATTCCATGCCATTCCATGCCATTCCATGCCATTCCATGCCATTCCATGCCATTCCATGCCATTCCATGCCATTCCATGCCATTCCATGCCATTCCATGCCATTCCATGCCATTCCATGCCATTCCATGCCATTCCATGCCATTCCATGCCATTCCATGCCATTCCATGCCATTCCATGCCATTCCATGCCATTCCATGCCATTCCATGCCATTCCATGCCATTCCATGCCATTCCATGCCATTCCATGCCATTCCATGCCATTCCATGCCATTCCATGCCATTCCATGCCATTCCATGCCATTCCATGCCATTCCATGCCATTCCATGCCATTCCATGCCATTCCATGCCATTCCATGCCATTCCATGCCATTCCATGCCATTCCATGCTATTCCATGCCATTCCATGCCATTCCATGCCATTCCATGCCATTCCATGCCATTCCATGCCATTCCATGCCATTCCATGCCATTCCATGCCATTCCATGCCATTCCATGCCATTCCATGCCAGTCCATGCCAGTCCATGCCATTCCATGCCATTCCATGCCATTCCATGCCAGTCCATGCCAGTCCATGCCATTCCATGCCATTCCATGCCACTCAATGCGGTGCCATGCCGTGCCATGCCGTGCCATGCCGTGCCATGCCGTGCCATGCGGTGCCATGCCATTCCATGCCATTCCATGCCATTCCATGCCAGTCCATGCCAGTCCATGCCATTCCATGCCATTCCATGCCATTCCATGCCATTCCATGCCACTCAATGCGGTGCCATGCCGTGCCATGCCGGTGCCATGCCGGTGCCATGCCGTGCCATGCCGGTGCCATGCCGTGCCATGCCGTGCCATGCCGGTGCCATGCCGTGCCATGCCGGTGCCATGCCGTGCCATGCCGGTGCCATGACGTGCCATGCCGGTGCCATGCCGTGCCATGCCGGTGCCATGCCGTGCCATGCCGGTGCCATGACGTGCCATGCCGGTGCCATGCCGTGCCATGCCGTGCCATGCCGGTGCCATGCCGGTGCCATGCCGGTGCCATGCCATTCCATGCCATTCCATGCCAGTCCATGCCAGTCCATGCCATTCCATGCTATTCCATGCCACTCAATGCGGTGCCATGCGGTGCCATGCCATTCCATGCCATTCCATGCCATTCCATGCCATTCCATGCCATTCCATGCCATTCCATGCCATTCCATGCCATTCCATGCCATTCCATGCCATTCCATGCCATTCCATGCCATTCCATGCCATTCCATGCCATTCCATGCCATTCCATGCCATTCCATGCCATTCCATGCCATTCAATGCCGTGCCATGCCGTGCCATGCCGTGCCATGCCGTGCCATGCCGTGCCATGCCGTGCCATGCCGTGCCATGCCGTGCCATGCCGTGCCATGCCGTGCCATGCCGTGCCATGCCGGTGCCATGCCGTGCCATGCCGGTGCCATGCCGTGCCATGCCGGTGCCATGCCGTGCCATGCCGGTGCCATGCCGTGCCATGCCGGTGCCATGCCGTGCCATGCCGGTGCCATGCCGTGCCATGCCGGTGCCATGCCGTGCCATGCCGGTGCCATGCCGTGCCATGCCGGTGCCATGCCGTGCCATGCCGGTGCCATGCCGTGCCATGCCGGTGCCATGCCGTGCCATGCCGGTGCCATGCCGTGCCATGCCGGTGCCATGCCGTGCCATGCCGGTGCCATGCCGTGCCATGCCGGTGCCATGCCGTGCCATGCCGGTGCCATGCCGTGCCATGCCGGTGCCATGCCGTGCCATGCCGGTGCCATGCCGTGCCATGCCGGTGCCATGCCGGTGCCATGCCGTGCCATGCCGGTGCCATGCCGTGCCATGCCGTGCCATGACATTCCATGCCTTCATGCCATTCCATGCCATTCCATGCCATTCCATGCCATTCCATGCCATTCCATGCCATTCCATGCCATTCCATGCCATTCCATGCCATTCCATGCCATTCCATGCCTTCCATGCCATTCCATGCCATTCCATGCCATTCCATGCCATTCCATGCCATTCCATGCCATTCCATGCCATTCCATGCCATTCCATGCCATTCCATGCCATTCCATGCCATTCCAGGCCATTCCATGCCATTCCATGCCCATTCCATGCCATTCCATGCCATTCCATGCCATTCCATGCCATTTCCATGCCATTCCATGCCATTCCATGCATTCCATGCCATTCCATGCCATTCCATGCCATTCCATGCCATTCCATGCCATTCCATGCCATTCCATGCCATTCCATGCCATTCCATGCCATTCCATGCCATTCATGCCATTCCATGCCATTCCATGCCATTCCATGCCATTCCATGCCATTCCATGCCATTCCATGCCATTCCATGCCATTCCATGCCATTCCATGCCATTCCATGCCATTCCATGCCATTCCATGCCATTCATGCCATTCCATGCCATTCCATGCCATTCCATGCCATTCCATGCCATTCCATGCCATTCCATGCATCATTCCATTGCCATTCCATGCCATTCCATGCCATTCCATGCCATTCCATGCATTCCATGCCATTCCATGCCATTCCATGCCATTCCATTGCCATTCCATGCCATTCCCATGCCATTCCATGCCATTCCATGCCATTCCATGCCATTCCATGCCATTCCATGCCATTCCATGCCATTCCATGCATTCCATGCCATTCATGCCATTCCATGCCATTCCATGCCATTCCATGCCATTCCATGCCATTCCATGCCATTCCATGCCATTCCATGCCATTCCATGCCATTCCATGCCATTCCATGCCATTCCATGCCATTCCATGCCATTCCATGCCATTCCATGCCATTCCATGCCATTCCATGCCATTCCATGCCATTCCATGCATTCCATGCCATTCCATGCATTCCATGCCATTCCATGCCATTCCATGCATTCCATGCCATTCCATGCCATTCCATGCCATTCCATGCCATTCCATGCCATTCCATGCCATTCATGCCATTCCATGCCATTCCATGCCATTCATGCCATTCCATGCCATTCCATGCCATTCCATGCCATTCCATGCCATTCCATGCCATTCCATGCCATTCCATGCCATTCCATGCCATTCCATGCCATTCCATGCCATTCCATGCCATTCCATGCCATTCCATGCCATTCCATGCCATTCCATGCCTTCATGCCATTCCATGCCATTCCATGCCATTCCATGCCATTCCATGCCATTCCATGCCATTCCATGCCATTCAATGCCGTGCCATGCCGTGCCATGCCGTGCCATGCCGTGCCATGCCGTGCCATGCCGTGCCATGCCGTGCCATGCCGTGCCATGCCGTGCCATGCCGTGCCATGCCGTGCCATGCCGTGCATGCGTGCCTGCGTGCCATGCCGGTGCCATGCCGTGCCATGCCGGTGCCATGCCGTGCCATGCCGGTGCCATGCCGTGCCATGCCGGTGCCATGCCGTGCCATGCCGGTGCCATTGCCGTGCCATGCCGGTGCCATGCCGTGCCATGCCGGTGCCATGCCGTGCCATGCCGGTGCCATGCCGTGCCATGCCGGTGGCCATGCCGGTGCCATGCCGTGCCATGCCGGTGCCATGCCGTGCCATGCCGGTGCCATGCCGTGCCATGCCGGTGCCATGCCGTGCCATGCCGGTGCCATGCCGTGCCATGCCGGTGCCATGCCGTGCCATGCCGGTGCCATGCCGTGCCATGCCGGTGCCATGCCGTGCCATGCCGGTGCCATGCCGTGCCATGCCGGTGCCATGCCGTGCCATGCCGGTGCCATGCCGTGCCATGCCGGTGCCATGCCGTGCCATGCCGTGCCATGACATTCCATGCCATTCCATGCCATTCCATGCCATTCCATGCCATTCCATGCCATTCCATGCCATTCCATGCCATTCCATGCCATTCCATGCCATTCCATGCCATTCCATGCCATTCCATGCCATTCCATGCCATTCCATGCCATTCCATGCCATTCCATGCCATTCCATGCCATTCCATGCCATTCCATGCCATTCCATGCCATTCCATGCCATTCCATGCCATTCCATGCCATTCCATGCCATTCCATGCCATTCCATGCCATTCCATGCCATTCCATGCCATTCCATGCCATTCCATGCCATTCCATGCCATTCCATGCCATTCCATGCCATTCCATGCCATTCCATGCCATTCCATGCCATTCCATGCCATTCCATGCCATTCCATGCCATTCCATGCCATTCCATGCCATTCCATGCCATTCCATGCCATTCCATGCCATTCCATGCCATTCCATGCCATTCCATGCCATTCCATGCCATTCCATGCCATTCCATGCCATTCCATGCCATTCCATGCCATTCCATGCCATTCCATGCCATTCCATGCCATTCCATGCCATTCCATGCCATTCCATGCCATTCCATGCCATTCCATGCCATTCCATGCCATTCCATGCCATTCCATGCCATTCCATGCCATTCCATGCCATTCCATGCCATTCCATGCCATTCCATGCCATTCCATGCCATTCCATGCCATTCCATGCCATTCCATGCCATTCCATGCCATTCCATGCCATTCCATGCCATTCCATGCCATTCCATGCCATTCCATGCCATTCCATGCCATTCCATGCCATTCCATGCCATTCCATGCCATTCCATGCCATTCCATGCCAGTCCATGCCGTGCCATGCCGGTGCCATGCCGTGCCATGACGTGCCATGCCGGTGCCATGCCGTGCCATGCCGGTGCCATGCCGTGCCATGCCGGTGCCATGCCGTGCCATGCCGTGCCATGCCGGTGCCATGCCGTGCCATGCCGGTGCCATGCCGTGCCATGCCGGTGCCATGCCGTGCCATGCCGGTGCCATGCCGTGCCATGCCGTGCCATGCCGGTGCCATGCCGTGCCATGCCGTGCCATGCCGGTGCCATGCCGTGCCATGCCGTGCCATGCCGTGCCATGCGGTGCCATGCCATTCCATGCCATTCCATGCCATTCCATGCCATTCCATGTCATTCCATGCCATTCCATGCCATTCCATGCCATTCCATGCCATTCCATGCCATTCCATGCCATTCCATGCCATTCCATGCCATTCCATGCCATTCCATGCCATTCCATGCCATTCCATGCCATTCCATGCCATTCCATGCCATTCCATGCCATTCCATGCCATTCCATGCCATTCCATGCCATTCCATGCCATTCCATGCCATTCCATGCCATTCCATGCCATTCCATGCCATTCCATGCCATTCCATGCCATTCCATGCCATTCCATGCCATTCCATGCCAGTCCATGCCAGTCCATGCCATTCCATGCCATTCCATGCCATTCCATGCCACTCAATGCGGTGCCATGCCGTGCCATGCCGTGCCATGCCGTGCCATGCCGGTGCCATGCCGGTGCCATGCCGGTGCCATGCCATTCCATGCCATTCCATGCCAGTCCATGCCATTCCATGCCATTCCATGCCACTCAATGCGGTGCCATGCTGTGCCATGCCGTGCCATGCCGTGCTATGCCGTGCCATGCCATTCCATGCCATTCCATGCCATTCCATGCCATTCCATGCCATTCCATGCCATTCCATGCCATTCCATGCCATTCCATGCCATTCCATGCCATTCCATGCCATTCCATGCCATTCCATGCCATTCCATGCCATTCCATGCCATTCCATGCCATTCCATGCCATTCCATGCCATTCCATGCCATTCCATGCCATTCCATGCCATTCCATGCCATTCCATGCCATTCCATGCCATTCCATGCCATTCCATGCCATTCCATGCCATTCCATGCCATTCCATGCCATTCCATGCCATTCCATGCCATTCCATGCCGGTGCCATGCCGTGCCATGCCGGTGCCATGCCGTGCCATGCCGGTGCCATGCCGTGCCATGCCGGTGCCATGCCGTGCCATGCCGGTGCCATGCCATTCCATGCCGTGCCATGCCGGTGCCATGCCGTGCCATGCCGGTGCCATGCCGTGCCATGCCGGTGCCATGCCGTGCCATGCCGGTGCCATGCCGTGCCATGCCGTGCCATGCCGGTGCCATGCCGTGCCATGCCGGTGCCATGCCGTGCCATGCCGTGCCATGCCGTGCCATGCCGTGCCATGCGGTGCCATGCCATTCCATGCGGTGCCATGCCATTCCATGCCATTCCATGTCATTCCATGCCATTCCATGTCATTCCATGCCATTCCATGCCATTCCATGTCATTCCATGCCATTCCATGCCATTCCATGCCATTCCATACCATTCCATGCCATTCCATGCCATTCCAAGCCATTCCATGCCATTCCATGCCATTCCATGCCATTCCATGCCATTCCATGCCATTCCATGCCATTCCATGCCATTCCATGCCATTCCATGCCATTCCATGCCATTCCATGCCATTCCATGCCATTCCATGCCATTCCATGCCATTCCATGCCATTCCATGCCATTCCATGCCATTCCATGCCATTCCATGCCATTCCATGCCATTCCATGCCATTCCATGCCATTCCATGCCATTCCATGCCATTCCATGCCATTCCATGCCATTCCATGCCATTCCATGCCATTCCATGCCATTCCATGCCATTCCATGCCATTCCATGCCATTCCATGCCATTCCATGCCATTCCATGCCATTCCATGCCATTCCATGCCATTCCATGCCATTCCATGCCATTCCATGCCATTCCATGCCATTCCATGCCATTCCATGCCATTCCATGCCATTCCATGCCATTCCATGCCAGTCCATGCCAGTCCATGCCATTCCATGCCATTCCATGCCATTCCATGCCATTCCATGCCACTCAATGCGGTGCCATGCCGTGCCATGCCGGTGCCATGCCGGTGCCATGCCGTGCCATGCCGGTGCCATGCCGTGCCATGCCGTGCCATGCCGGTGCCATGCCGTGCCATGCCGGTGCCATGACGTGCCATGCCGGTGCCATGCCGTGCCATGCCGGTGCCATGCCGTGCCATGCCGGTGCCATGACGTGCCATGCCGGTGCCATGCCGTGCCATGCCGTGCCATGCCGGTGCCATGCCATTCCATGCCATTCCATGCCAGTCCATGCCAGTCCATGCCATTCCATGCTATTCCATGCCACTCAATGCGGTGCCATGCGGTGCCATGCCATTCCATGCCATTCCATGCCATTCCATGCCATTCCATGCCATTCCATGCCATTCCATGCCATTCCATGCCATTCCATGCCATTCCATGCCATTCCATGCCATTCCATGCCATTCCATGCCATTCCATGCCATTCCATGCCATTCCATGCCATTCCATGCCATTCCATGCCATTCCATGCCATTCCATGCCATTCCATGCCATTCCATGCCATTCCATGCCATTCCATGCCATTCCATGCCATTCCATGCCATTCCATGCCATTCCATGCCATTCCATGCCATTCCATGCCATTCCATGCCATTCCATGCCATTCCATGCCATTCCATGCCATTCCATGCCATTCCATGCCATTCCATGCCATTCCATGCCATTCCATGCCATTCCATGCCATTCCATGCCATTCCATGCCATTCCATGCCATTCCATGCCATTCCATGCCATTCCATGCCATTCCATGCCATTCCATGCCATTCCATGCCATTCCATGCCATTCCATGCCATTCCATGCCATTCCATGCCATTCCATGCCATTCCATGCCATTCCATGCCATTCCATGCCATTCCATGCCATTCCATGCCATTCCATGCCATTCCATGCCATTCCATGCCATTCCATGCCATTCCATGCCATTCCATGCCATTCCATGCCATTCCATGCCATTCCATGCCATTCCATGCCATTCCATGCCATTCCATGCCATTCCATGCCATTCCATGCCATTCCATGCCATTCCATGCCATTCCATGCCATTCCATGCCATTCCATGCCATTCCATGCCATTCCATGCCATTCCATGCCATTCCATGCCATTCCATGCCATTCCATGCCATTCCATGCCATTCCATGCCATTCCATGCCATTCCATGCCATTCCATGCCATTCCATGCCATTCCATGCCATTCCATGCCATTCCATGCCATTCCATGCCATTCCATGCCATTCCATGCCATTCCATGCCATTCCATGCCATTCCATGCCATTCCATGCCATTCCATGCCATTCCATGCCATTCCATGCCATTCCATGCCATTCCATGCCATTCCATGCCATTCCATGCCATTCCATGCCATTCCATGCCATTCCATGCCATTCCATGCCATTCCATGCCATTCCATGCCATTCCATGCCATTCCATGCCATTCCATGCCATTCCATGCCATTCCATGCCATTCCATGCCATTCCATGCCATTCCATGCCATTCCATGCCATTCCATGCCATTCCATGCCATTCCATGCCATTCCATGCCATTCCATGCCATTCCATGCCATTCCATGCCATTCCATGCCATTCCATGCCATTCCATGCCATTCCATGCCATTCCATGCCATTCCATGCCATTCCATGCCATTCCATGCCATTCCATGCCATTCCATGCCATTCCATGCCATTCCATGCCATTCCATGCCATTCCATGCCATTCCATGCCATTCCATGCCATTCCATGCCATTCCATGCCATTCCATGCCATTCCATGCCATTCCATGCCATTCCATGCCATTCCATGCCATTCCATGCCATTCCATGCCATTCCATGCCATTCCATGCCATTCCATGCCATTCCATGCCATTCCATGCCATTCCATGCCATTCCATGCCATTCCATGCCATTCCATGCCATTCCATGCCATTCCATGCCATTCCATGCCATTCCATGCCATTCCATGCCATTCCATGCCATTCCATGCCATTCCATGCCATTCCATGCCATTCCATGCCATTCCATGCCATTCCATGCCATTCCATGCCATTCCATGCCATTCCATGCCATTCCATGCCATTCCATGCCATTCCATGCCATTCCATGCCATTCCATGCCATTCCATGCCATTCCATGCCATTCCATGCCATTCCATGCCATTCCATGCCATTCCATGCCATTCCATGCCATTCCATGCCATTCCATGCCATTCCATGCCATTCCATGCCATTCCATGCCATTCCATGCCATTCCATGCCATTCCATGCCATTCCATGCCATTCCATGCCATTCCATGCCATTCCATGCCATTCCATGCCAGTCCATGCCGTGCCATGCCGTGCCATGCCGGTGCCATGCCGTGCCATGACGTGCCATGCCGGTGCCATGCCGTGCCATGCCGTGCCATGCCGTGCCATGCCGTGCCATGCCGGTGCCATGCCGGTGCCATGCCGGTGCCATGCCGTGCCATGCCGGTGCCATGCCGTGCCATGCCGTGCCATGCCGGTGCCATGCCGTGCCATGACGTGCCATGCCGGTGCCATGCCGTGCCATGCCGTGCCATGCCGGTGCCATGCCGGTGCCATGCCGGTGCCATGCCGGTGCCATGCCGTGCCATGCCGTGCCATGCCATTCCATGCCATTCCATGCCAGTCCATGCCAGTCCATGCCATTTCATGCCATTCCATGCCACTCAATGCGGTGCCATGCCGTGCCATGCCGGTGCCATGCCGTGCCATGACGTGCCATGCCGGTGCCATGCCGTGCCATGCCGTGCCATGCCGGTGCCATGCCGGTGCCATGCCGTGCCATGCCGGTGCCATGCCGTGCCATGCCGTGCCATGCCGGTGCCATGCCGTGCCATGCCGGTGCCATGCCGTGCCATGCCGGTGCCATGCCGTGCCATGCCGGTGCCATGCCGTGCCATGCCGTGCCATGCCGGTGCCATGCCGTGCCATGCCGTGCCATGCCGGTGCCATGCCGTGCCATGCCGTGCCATGCCGTGCCATGCGGTGCCATGCCATTCCATGCCATTCCATGCCATTCCATGCCATTCCATGCCATTCCATGCCATTCCATGCCATTCCATGCCATTCCATGCCATTCCATGCCATTCCATGCCATTCCATGCCATTCCATGCCATTCCATGCCATTCCATGCCATTCCATGCCATTCCATGCCATTCCATGCCATTCCATGCCATTCCATGCCATTCCATGCCATTCCATGCCATTCCATGCCATTCCATGCCATTCCATGCCATTCCATGCCATTCCATGCCATTCCATGCCATTCCATGCCATTCCATGCCATTCCATGCCATTCCATGCCATTCCATGCCATTCCATGCCATTCCATGCCATTCCATGCCATTCCATGCCATTCCATGCCATTCCATGCCATTCCATGCCATTCCATGCCATTCCATGCCATTCCATGCCATTCCATGCCATTCCATGCCATTCCATGCCATTCCATGCCATTCCATGCCATTCCATGCCACTCAATGCGGCGCCATGCCGTGCCATGCCGTGCCATGCCGTGCCATGCCGGTGCCATGCCGGTGCCATGCCGGTGCCATGCCATTCCATGCCATTCCATGCCAGTCCATGCCATTCCATGCCATTCCATGCCACTCAATGCGGTGCCATGCCGTGCCATGCCGTGCCATGCCGTGCTATGCCGTGCCATGCCGTGCCATGCCGTGCCATGCGGTGCCATGCCCTTCCATGCCATTCCATGCCATTCCATGCCATTCCATGCCATTCCATGCCATTCCATGCCATTCCATGCCATTCCATGCCATTCCATGCCATTCCATGCCATTCCATGCCATTCCATGCCATTCCATGCCATTCCATGCCATTCCATGCCATTCCATGCCATTCCATGCCATTCCATGCCGGTGCCATGCCGTGCCATGCCGGTGCCATGCCGTGCCATGCCGGTGCCATGCCGTGCCATGCCGGTGCCATGCCGTGCCATGCCGGTGCCATGCCGTGCCATGCCGGTGCCATGCCGTGCCATGCCGGTGCCATGCCGTGCCATGCCGGTGCCATGCCATTCCATGCCGTGCCATGCCGGTGCCATGCCGTGCCATGCCGGTGCCATGCCGTGCCATGCCGGTGCCATGCCGTGCCATGCCGGTGCCATGCCGTGCCATGCCGTGCCATGCCGGTGCCATGCCGTGCCATGCCGGTGCCATGCCGTGCCATGCCGTGCCATGCCGGTGCCATGCCGTGCCATGCCGTGCCATGCCGTGCCATGCGGTGCCATGCCATTCCATGCGGTGCCATGCCATTCCATGCCATTCCATGTCATTCCATGCCATTCCATGTCATTCCATGCCATTCCATGCCATTCCATGTCATTCCATGCCATTCCATGCCATTCCATGCCATTCCATGCCATTCCATGCCATTCCAAGCCATTCCATGCCATTCCATGCCATTCCATGCCATTCCATGCCATTCCATGCCATTCCATGCCATTCCATGCCATTCCATGCCATTCCATGCCATTCCATGCCATTCCATGCCATTCCATGCCATTCCATGCCATTCCATGCCATTCCATGCCATTCCATGCCATTCCATGCCATTCCATGCCATTCCATGCCATTCCATGCCATTCCATGCCATTCCATGCCATTCCATGCCATTCCATGCCATTCCATGCCATTCCATGCCATTCCATGCCATTCCATGCCATTCCATGCCATTCCATGCCATTCCATGCCATTCCATGCCATTCCATGCCATTCCATGCCATTCCATGCCATTCCATGCCATTCCATGCCATTCCATGCCATTCCATGCCATTCCATGCCATTCCATGCCATTCCATGCCATTCCATGCCATTCCATGCCATTCCATGCCATTCCATGCCATTCCATGCCATTCCATGCCATTCCATGCCATTCCATGCCATTCCATGCCATTCCATGCCATTCCATGCCATTCCATGCCATTCCATGCCATTCCATGCCATTCCATGCCATTCCATGCCATTCCATGCCATTCCATGCCATTCCATGCCATTCCATGCCATTCCATGCCATTCCATGCCATTCCATGCCATTCCATGCCATTCCATGCCATTCCATGCCAGTCCATGCCAGTCCATGCCATTCCATGCCATTCCATGCCATTCCATGCCATTCCATGCCACTCAATGCGGTGCCATGCCGTGCCATGCCGGTGCCATGCCGGTGCCATGCCGTGCCATGCCGGTGCCATGCCGTGCCATGCCGTGCCATGCCGGTGCCATGCCGTGCCATGCCGGTGCCATGCCGTGCCATGCCGGTGCCATGCCGTGCCATGCCGGTGCCATGCCGTGCCATGCCGTGCCATGCCGTGCCATGCCGTGCCATGCCGTGCCATGCCGTGCCATGCCGTGCCATGCCGTGCCATGCCGTGCCATGCCGTGCCATGCCGTGCCATGCCGTGCCATGCCGTGCCATGCCGTGCCATGCCGTGCCATGCCGTGCCATGCCGTGCCATGCCGGTGCCATGCCGTGCCATGCCGGTGCCATGCCGTGCCATGCCGGTGCCATGCCGTGCCATGCCGGTGCCATGCCGTGCCATGCCGGTGCCATGCCGTGCCATGCCGGTGCCATGCCGTGCCATGCCGGTGCCATGCCGTGCCATGCCGGTGCCATGCCGTGCCATGCCGGTGCCATGCCGTGCCATGCCGGTGCCATGCCGTGCCATGCCGGTGCCATGCCGTGCCATGCCGGTGCCATGCCGTGCCATGCCGGTGCCATGCCGTGCCATGCCGGTGCCATGCCGTGCCATGCCGGTGCCATGCCGTGCCATGCCGGTGCCATGCCGGTGCCATGCCGTGCCATGCCGGTGCCATGCCGTGCCATGCCGTGCCATGCCGTGCCATGACATTCCATGCCATTCCATGCCATTCCATGCCATTCCATGCCATTCCATGCCATTCCATGCCATTCCATGCCATTCCATGCCATTCCATGCCATTCCATGCCATTCCATGCCATTCCATGCCATTCCATGCCATTCCATGCCATTCCATGCCATTCCATGCCATTCCATGCCATTCCATGCCATTCCATGCCATTCCATGCCATTCCATGCCATTCCATGCCATTCCATGCCATTCCATGCCATTCCATGCCATTCCATGCCATTCCATGCCATTCCATGCCATTCCATGCCATTCCATGCCATTCCATGCCATTCCATGCCATTCCATGCCATTCCATGCCATTCCATGCCATTCCATGCCATTCCATGCCATTCCATGCCATTCCATGCCATTCCATGCCATTCCATGCCATTCCATGCCATTCCATGCCATTCCATGCCATTCCATGCCATTCCATGCCATTCCATGCCATTCCATGCCATTCCATGCCATTCCATGCCATTCCATGCCATTCCATGCCATTCCATGCCATTCCATGCCATTCCATGCCATTCCATGCCATTCCATGCCATTCCATGCCATTCCATGCCATTCCATGCCATTCCATGCCATTCCATGCCATTCCATGCCATTCCATGCCATTCCATGCCATTCCATGCCATTCCATGCCATTCCATGCCATTCCATGCCATTCCATGCCATTCCATGCCATTCCATGCCATTCCATGCCATTCCATGCCAGTCCATGCCAGTCCATGCCATTCCATGCCATTCCATGCCATTCCATGCCATTCCATGCCACTCAATGCGGTGCCATGCCGTGCCATGCCGGTGCCATGCCGGTGCCATGCCGTGCCATGCCGGTGCCATGCCGTGCCATGCCGTGCCATGCCGGTGCCATGCCGTGCCATGCCGGTGCCATGCCGTGCCATGCCGGTGCCATGCCGTGCCATGCCGGTGCCATGCCGTGCCATGCCGTGCCATGCCGTGCCATGCCGTGCCATGCCGTGCCATGCCGTGCCATGCCGTGCCATGCCGTGCCATGCCGTGCCATGCCGTGCCATGCCGTGCCATGCCGTGCCATGCCGTGCCATGCCGTGCCATGCCGTGCCATGCCGTGCCATGCCGTGCCATGCCGTGCCATGCCGTGCCATGCCGTGCCATGCCGTGCCATGCCGTGCCATGCCGGTGCCATGCCGTGCCATGCCGGTGCCATGCCGTGCCATGCCGGTGCCATGCCGTGCCATGCCGGTGCCATGCCGTGCCATGCCGGTGCCATGCCGTGCCATGCCGGTGCCATGCCGTGCCATGCCGGTGCCATGCCGTGCCATGCCGGTGCCATGCCGTGCCATGCCGGTGCCATGCCGTGCCATGCCGGTGCCATGCCGTGCCATGCCGGTGCCATGCCGTGCCATGCCGGTGCCATGCCGTGCCATGCCGGTGCCATGCCGTGCCATGCCGGTGCCATGCCGTGCCATGCCGGTGCCATGCCGTGCCATGCCGGTGCCATGCCGTGCCATGCCGGTGCCATGCCGGTGCCATGCCGTGCCATGCCGGTGCCATGCCGTGCCATGCCGTGCCATGCCGTGCCATGACATTCCATGCCATTCCATGCCATTCCATGCCATTCCATGCCATTCCATGCCATTCCATGCCATTCCATGCCATTCCATGCCATTCCATGCCATTCCATGCCATTCCATGCCATTCCATGCCATTCCATGCCATTCCATGCCATTCCATGCCATTCCATGCCATTCCATGCCATTCCATGCCATTCCATGCCATTCCATGCCATTCCATGCCATTCCATGCCATTCCATGCCATTCCATGCCATTCCATGCCATTCCATGCCATTCCATGCCATTCCATGCCATTCCATGCCATTCCATGCCATTCCATGCCATTCCATGCCATTCCATGCCATTCCATGCCATTCCATGCCATTCCATGCCATTCCATGCCATTCCATGCCATTCCATGCCATTCCATGCCATTCCATGCCATTCCATGCCATTCCATGCCATTCCATGCCATTCCATGCCATTCCATGCCATTCCATGCCATTCCATGCCATTCCATGCCATTCCATGCCATTCCATGCCATTCCATGCCATTCCATGCCATTCCATGCCATTCCATGCCATTCCATGCCATTCCATGCCATTCCATGCCATTCCATGCCATTCCATGCCATTCCATGCCATTCCATGCCATTCCATGCCATTCCATGCCATTCCATGCCATTCCATGCCATTCCATGCCATTCCATGCCATTCCATGCCATTCCATGCCATTCCATGCCATTCCATATGCCATTCCATGCCATTCCATGCCATTCCATGCCATTCCATGCCATTCCATGCCATTCCATGCCATTCCATGCCATTCCATGCCATTCCATGCCATTCCATGCCATTCCATGCCATTCCATGCCATTCCAAGCCATTCCATGCCATTCCATGCCATTCCATGCCATTCCATGCCATTCCATGCCATTCCATGCCATTCCATGCCATTCCATGCCATTCCATGCCATTCCATGCCATTCCATGCCATTCCATGCCAGTCCATGCCGTGCCATGCCGGTGCCATGCCGTGCCATGACGTGCCATGCCGGTGCCATGCCGTGCCATGACGTGCCATGCCGGTGCCATGCCGTGCCATGCCGTGCCATGCCGTGCCATGCCGGTGCCATGCCGGTGCCATGCCGGTGCCATGCCGTGCCATGCCGGTGCCATGCCGTGCCATGCCGTGCCATGCCGGTGCCATGCCGTGCCATGACGTGCCATGCCGGTGCCATGCCGTGCCATGCCGTGCCATGCCGGTGCCATGCCGGTGCCATGCCGGTGCCATGCCGGTGCCATGCCGTGCCATGCCGTGCCATGCCATTCCATGCCATTCCATGCCAGTCCATGCCAGTCCATGCCATTTCATGCCATTCCATGCCACTCAATGCGGTGCCATGCCGTGCCATGCCGGTGCCATGCCGTGCCATGACGTGCCATGCCGGTGCCATGCCGTGCCATGCCGTGCCATGCCGGTGCCATGCCGGTGCCATGCCGGTGCCATGCCGTGCCATGCCGGTGCCATGCCGTGCCATGCCGTGCCATGCCGGTGCCATGCCGTGCCATGCCGGTGCCATGCCGTGCCATGCCGGTGCCATGCCGTGCCATGCCGGTGCCATGCCGTGCCATGCCGTGCCATGCCGGTGCCATGCCGTGCCATGCCGTGCCATGCCGGTGCCATGCCGTGCCATGCCGTGCCATGCCGTGCCATGCGGTGCCATGCCATTCCATGCCATTCCATGCCATTCCATGCCATTCCATGTCATTCCATGCCATTCCATGCCATTCCATGCCATTCCATGCCATTCCATGCCATTCCATGCCATTCCATGCCATTCCATGCCATTCCATGCCATTCCATGCCATTCCATGCCATTCCATGCCATTCCATGCCATTCCATGCCATTCCATGCCATTCCATGCCATTCCATGCCATTCCATGCCATTCCATGCCATTCCATGCCATTCCATGCCATTCCATGCCATTCCATGCCAGTCCATGCCAGTCCATGCCATTCCATGCCATTCCATGCCATTCCATGCCACTCAATGCGGTGCCATGCCGTGCCATGCCGTGCCATGCCGTGCCATGCCGGTGCCATGCCGGTGCCATGCCGGTGCCATGCCATTCCATGCCATTCCATGCCAGTCCATGCCATTCCATGCCATTCCATGCCACTCAATGCGGTGCCATGCTGTGCCATGCCGTGCCATGCCGTGCTATGCCGTGCCATGCCGTGCCATGCCGTGCCATGCGGTGCCATGCCCTTCCATGCCATTCCATGCCATTCCATGCCATTCCATGCCATTCCATGCCATTCCATGCCATTCCATGCCATTCCATGCCATTCCATGCCATTCCATGCCATTCCATGCCATTCCATGCCATTCCATGCCATTCCATGCCATTCCATGCCATTCCATGCCATTCCATGCCATTCCATGCCATTCCATGCCATTCCATGCCATTCCATGCCATTCCATGCCGGTGCCATGCCGTGCCATGCCGGTGCCATGCCGTGCCATGCCGGTGCCATGCCGTGCCATGCCGGTGCCATGCCGTGCCATGCCGGTGCCATGCCATTCCATGCCGTGCCATGCCGGTGCCATGCCGTGCCATGCCGGTGCCATGCCGTGCCATGCCGGTGCCATGCCGTGCCATGCCGTGCCATGCCGGTGCCATGCCGTGCCATGCCGGTGCCATGCCGTGCCATGCCGTGCCATGCCGTGCCATGCCGTGCCATGCGGTGCCATGCCATTCCATGCGGTGCCATGCCATTCCATGCCATTCCATGTCATTCCATGCCATTCCATGCCATTCCATGCCATTCCATGCCATTCCATGCCATTCCATGCCATTCCATGCCATTCCATGCCATTCCATGCCATTCCATGCCATTCCATGCCATTCCATGCCATTCCATGCCATTCCATGCCATTCCATGCCATTCCATGCCATTCCATGCCATTCCATGCCATTCCATGCCATTCCATGCCATTCCATGCCATTCCATGCCATTCCATGCCATTCCATGCCATTCCATGCCATTCCATGCCATTCCATGCCATTCCATGCCATTCCATGCCATTCCATGCCATTCCATGCCATTCCATGCCATTCCATGCCATTCCATGCCATTCCATGCCATTCCATGCCATTCCATGCCATTCCATGCCATTCCATGCCATTCCATGCCATTCCATGCCATTCCATGCCATTCCATGCCATTCCATGCCATTCCATGCCATTCCATGCCATTCCATGCCATTCCATGCCATTCCATGCCATTCCATGCCATTCCATGCCATTCCATGCCATTCCATGCCATTCCATGCCATTCCATGCCATTCCAGCCATTCCATGCCATTCCATGCCATCCATGCCATTCCATGCCATTCCATGCCATTCCATGCCATTCCATGCCATTCCATGCCATTCCATGCCATTCCATGCCATTCCATGCCATTCCATGCCATTCCATGCCTTCCATGCCATTCCATGCCATTCCATGCCATTCCATGCCATTCCATGCCATTCCATGCCATTCCATGCCATTCCATGCCATTCCATGCCATTCCATGCCATTCATGCCATTCCATGCCATTCCATGCCATTCCATGCCATCCATGCCATTCCATGCCATTCCATGCCATTCCATGCCATTCCATGCCATTCCATGCCATTCCATGCCGTGCCATGCCGGTGCCATGCCGTGCCATGACGTGCCATGCCGGTGCCATGCCGTGCCATGACGTGCCATGCCGGTGCCATGCCGTGCCATGCCGTGCCATGCCGTGCCATGCCGGTGCCATGCCGGGTGCCATGCCGGTGCCATGCCGTGCCATGCCGGTGCCATGCCGTGCCATGCCGTGCCATGCCGGTGCCATGCCGTGCCATGACGTGCCATGCCGGTGCCATGCCGTGCCATGCCGTGCCATGCCGGTGCCATGCCGGTGCCATGCCGGTGCCATGCCGGTGCCATGCCGTGCCATGCCGTGCCATGCCATTTCCATGCCATTCCATGCCAGTCCCATGCCAGTCCATGCCATTTCATGCCATTCCATGCCACTCAATGCGGTGCCATGCCGTGCCATGCCGGTGCCATGCCGTGCCATGACGTGCCATGCCGGTGCCATGCCGTGCCATGCCGTGCCATGCCGGTGCCATGCCGGTGCCATGCCGGTGCCATGCCGTGCCATGCCGGTGCCAATGCCGTGCCATGCCGTGCCATGCCGGTGCCATGCCGTGCCATGCCGGTGCCATGCCGTGCCATGCCGGTGCCATGCCGTGCCATGCCGGTGCCATGCCGTGCCATGCCGTGCCATGCCGGTGCCATGCCGTGCCATGCCGTGCCATGCCGGTGCCATGCCGTGCCATGCCGTGCCATGCCGTGCCATGCGGTGCCATGCCATTCCATGCATCCATGCCATTCCATGCCATTCCATGTCATTCCATGCCATTCCATGCATTCCATGCCATTCCATGCCATTCCATGCCATTCCATGCCATTCCATGCCATTCCATGCCATTCCATGCCATTCCATGCCATTCCATGCCATTCCATGCCATTCCATGCCATTCCATGCCATTCCATGCCATTCCATGCCATTCCATGCCATTCCATGCCATTCCATGCCATTCCATGCCATTCCATGCCATTCCATGCCAGTCCATGCCAGTCCATGCCATTCCATGCCATTCATGCCATTCCATGCCACTCAATGCGGTGCCATGCCGTGCCATGCCGTGCCATGCCGTGCCATGCCGGTGCCATGCCGGTGCCATGCCGGTGCCATGCCATTCCATGCCATTCCATGCCAGTCCATGCCATTCCATGCCATTCCATGCCACTCAATGCGGTGCCATGCTGTGCCATGCCGTGCCATGCCGTGCTATGCCGTGCCATGCCGTGCCATGCCGTGCCATGCGGTGCCATGCCCTTCCATGCCATTCCATGCCATTCCATGCCATTCCATGCCATTCCATGCCATTCCATGCCATTCCATGCCATTCCATGCCATTCCATGCCATTACCATGCCATTCCATGCCATTCCATGCCATTCCATGCCATTCCATGCCATTCCATGCCATTCCATGCCATTCCATGCCATTCCATGCCATTCCATGCCATTCCATGCCATTCCATGCCATTCCATGCCGGTGCCATGCCGTGCCATGCCGGGTGCCATGCCGTGCCATGCCGGTGCCATGCCGTGCCATGCCGGTGCCATTGCCGTGCCATGCCGGTGCCATGCCATTCCATGCCGTGCCATGCCGGTGCCATGCCGTGCCATGCCGGTGCCATGCCGTGCCATGCCGGTGCCATGCCGTGCCATGCCGTGCCATGCCGGTGCCATGCCGTGCATGCCGGTGCCATTGCCGTGCCATGCCGTGCCATGCCGTGCCATGCCGTGCCATGCGGTGCCATGCCATTCCATGCGGTGCCATGCCATTCCATGCCATTCCATGTCATTCCATGCCATTCCATGTCATTCCATGCCATTCCATGCCATTCCATGTCATTCCATGCCATTCCATGCCATTCCATGCCATTCCATACCATTCCATGCCATTCCATGCCATTCCAAGCCATTCCATGCCATTCCATGCCATTCCATGCCATTCCATGCCATTCCATGCCATTCCATGCCATTCCATGCCATTCCATGCCATTCCATGCCATTTCCATGCCATTCCATGCCATTGCCATGCCATTCCATGCCATTCCATGCCATTCCATGCCATTCCATGCCATTCCATGCCATTCCATGCCATTCCATGCCATTCCATGCCATTCCATGCCATTCCATGCCATTCCATGCCATTCCATGCCATTCCATGCCATTCCATGCCATTCCATGCCATTCCATGCCATTCCATGCCATTCCATGCCATTCCATGCCAGTCCATGCCAGTCCATGCCATTCCATGCCATTCCATGCCATTCCATGCCATTCCATGCCACTCAATGCGGTGCCATGCCGTGCCATGCCGGTGCCATGCCGGTGCCATGCCGTGCCATGCCGGTGCCATGCCGTGCCATGCCGTGCCATGCCGGTGCCATGCCGTGCCATGCCGGTGCCATGCCGTGCCATGCCGGTGCCATGACGTGCCATGCCGGTGCCATGCCGTGCCATGCCGGTGCCATGCCGTGCCATGCCGGTGCCATGACGTGCCATGCCGGTGCCATGCCGTGCCATGCCGTGCCATGCCGGTGCCATGCCGGTGCCATGCCGGTGCCATGCCATTCCATGCCATTCCATGCCAGTCCATGCCAGTCCATGCCATTCCATGCTATTCCATGCCACTCAATGCGGTGCCATGCGGTGCCATGCCATTCCATGCCATTCCATGCCATTCCATGCCATTCCATGCCATTCCATGCCATTCCATGCCATTCCATGCCATTCCATGCCATTCCATGCCATTCCATGCCATTCCATGCCATTCCATGCCATTCCATGCCATTCCATGCCATTCCATGCCATTCCATGCCATTCCATGCCATTCCATGCCATTCCATGCCATTCCATGCCATTCCATGCCATTCCATGCCATTCCATGCCATTCCATGCCATTCCATGCCATTCCATGCCATTCCATGCCATTCCATGCCATTCCATGCCATTCCATGCCATTCCATGCCATTCCATGCCATTCCATGCCATTCCATGCCATTCCATGCCATTCCATGCCATTCCATGCCATTCCATGCCATTCCATGCCATTCCATGCCATTCCATGCCATTCCATGCCATTCCATGCCATTCCATGCCATTCCATGCCATTCCATGCCATTCCATGCCATTCCATGCCATTCCATGCCATTCCATGCCATTCCATGCCATTCCATGCCATTCCATGCCATTCCATGCCATTCCATGCCATTCCATGCCATTCCATGCCATTCCATGCCATTCCATGCCATTCCATGCCATTCCATGCCATTCCATGCCATTCCATGCCATTCCATGCCATTCCATGCCATTCCATGCCATTCCATGCCATTCCATGCCATTCCATGCCATTCCATGCCATTCCATGCCATTCCATGCCATTCCATGCCATTCCATGCCATTCCATGCCATTCCATGCCATTCCATGCCATTCCATGCCATTCCATGCCATTCCATGCCATTCCATGCCATTCCATGCCATTCCATGCCATTCCATGCCATTCCATGCCATTCCATGCCATTCCATGCCATTCCATGCCATTCCATGCCATTCCATGCCATTCCATGCCATTCCATGCCATTCCATGCCATTCCATGCCATTCCATGCCATTCCATGCCATTCCATGCCATTCCATGCCATTCCATGCCATTCCATGCCATTCCATGCCATTCCATGCCATTCCATGCCATTCCATGCCATTCCATGCCATTCCATGCCATTCCATGCCATTCCATGCCATTCCATGCCATTCCATGCCATTCCATGCCATTCCATGCCATTCCATGCCATTCCATGCCATTCCATGCCATTCCATGCCATTCCATGCCATTCCATGCCATTCCATGCCATTCCATGCCATTCCATGCCATTCCATGCCATTCCATGCCATTCCATGCCATTCCATGCCATTCCATGCCATTCCATGCCATTCCATGCCATTCCATGCCATTCCATGCCATTCCATGCCATTCCATGCCATTCCGTGCCATTCCATGCCATTCCATGCCATTCCATGCCATTCCATGCCATTCCATGCCATTCCATGCCATTCCATGCCATTCCATGCCATTCCATGCCATTCCATGCCATTCCATGCCATTCCATGCCATTCCATGCCATTCCATGCCATTCCATGCCATTCCATGCCATTCCATGCCATTCCATGCCATTCCATGCCATTCCATGCCATTCCATGCCATTCCATGCCATTCCATGCCATTCCATGCCATTCCATGCCATTCCATGCCATTCCATGCCATTCCATGCCATTCCATGCCATTCCATGCCATTCCATGCCATTCCATGCCATTCCATGCCATTCCATGCCATTCCATGCCAGTCCATGCCAGTCCATGCCATTCCATGCCATTCCATGCCACTCAATGCGGTGCCATGCCGTGCCATGCCGGTGCCATGCCGTGCCATGACGTGCCATGCCGGTGCCATGCCGTGCCATGCCGTGCCATGCCGTGCCATGCCGGTGCCATGCCGGTGCCATGCCGGTGCCATGCCGTGCCATGCCGGTGCCATGCCGTGCCATGCCGTGCCATGCCGGTGCCATGCCGTGCCATGACGTGCCATGCCGGTGCCATGCCGTGCCATGCCGTGCCATGCCGGTGCCATGCCGGTGCCATGCCGGTGCCATGCCGGTGCCATGCCGTGCCATGCCGTGCCATGCCATTCCATGCCATTCCATGCCAGTCCATGCCAGTCCATGCCATTTCATGCCATTCCATGCCACTCAATGCGGTGCCATGCCGTGCCATGCCGGTGCCATGCCGTGCCATGACGTGCCATGCCGGTGCCATGCCGTGCCATGCCGTGCCATGCCGGTGCCATGCCGGTGCCATGCCGGTGCCATGCCGTGCCATGCCGGTGCCATGCCGTGCCATGCCGTGCCATGCCGGTGCCATGCCGTGCCATGCCGGTGCCATGCCGTGCCATGCCGGTGCCATGCCGTGCCATGCCGGTGCCATGCCGTGCCATGCCGGTGCCATGCCGTGCCATGCCGTGCTATGCCGGTGCCATGCCGTGCCATGCCGGTGCCATGCCGTGCCATGCCGTGCCATGCCGTGCCATGCGGTGCCATGCCATTCCATGCCATTCCATGCCATTCCATGCCATTCCATGTCATTCCATGCCATTCCATGCCATTCCATGTCATTCCATGCCATTCCATGCCATTCCATGCCATTCCATGCCATTCCATGCCATTCCATGCCATTCCATGCCATTCCATGCCATTCCATGCCATTCCATGCCATTCCATGCCATTCCATGCCATTCCATGCCATTCCATGCCATTCCATGCCATTCCATGCCATTCCATGCCATTCCATGCCATTCCATGCCATTCCATGCCATTCCATGCCATTCCATGCCATTCCATGCCATTCCATGCCATTCCATGCCATTCCATGCCATTCCATGCCATTCCATGCCATTCCATGCCATTCCATGCCATTCCATACCAGTCCATGCCAGTCCATGCCATTCCATGCCATTCCATGCCATTCCATGCCACTCAATGCGGTGCCATGCCGTGCCATGCCGTGCCATGCCGTGCCATGCCGGTGCCATGCCGGTGCCATGCCGGTGCCATGCCATTCCATGCCATTCCATGCCAGTCCATGCCATTCCATGCCATTCCATGCCACTCAATGCGGTGCCATGCCGTGCCATGCCGTGCCATGCCGTGCTATGCCGTGCCATGCCGTGCCATGCCGTGCCATGCGGTGCCATGCCCTTCCATGCCATTCCATGCCATTCCATGCCATTCCATGCCATTCCATGCCATTCCATGCCATTCCATGCCATTCCATGCCATTCCACGCCATTCCATGCCATTCCATGCCATTCCATGCCATTCCATGCCATTCCATGCCGGTGCCATGCCGTGCCATGCCGGTGCCATGCCGTGCCATGCCGGTGCCATGCCGTGCCATGCCGGTGCCATGCCGTGCCATGCCGGTGCCATGCCGTGCCATGCCGGTGCCATGCCGTGCCATGCCGGTGCCATGCCATTCCATGCCGTGCCATGCCGGTGCCATGCCGTGCCATGCCGGTGCCATGCCGTGCCATGCCGGTGCCATGCCGTGCCATGCCGGTGCCATGCCGTGCCATGCCGTGCCATGCCGGTGCCATGCCGTGCCATGCCGGTGCCATGCCGTGCCATGCCGTGCCATGCCGGTGCCATGCCGTGCCATGCCGTGCCATGCCGTGCCATGCGGTGCCATGCCATTCCATGCGGTGCCATGCCATTCCATGCCATTCCATGTCATTCCATGCCATTCCATGTCATTCCATGCCATTCCATGCCATTCCATGTCATTCCATGCCGTTCCATGCCATTCCATGCCATTCCATACCATTCCATGCCATTCCATGCCATTCCAAGCCATTCCATGCCATTCCATGCCATTCCATGCCATTCCATGCCATTCCATGCCATTCCATGCCATTCCATGCCATTCCATGCCATTCCATGCCATTCCATGCCATTCCATGCCATTCCATGCCATTCCATGCCATTCCATGCCATTCCATGCCATTCCATGCCATTCCATGCCATTCCATGCCATTCCATGCCATTCCATGCCATTCCATGCCATTCCATGCCATTCCATGCCATTCCATGCCATTCCATGCCATTCCATGCCATTCCATGCCATTCCATGCCATTCCATGCCATTCCATGCCATTCCATGCCATTCCATGCCATTCCATGCCATTCCATGCCATTCCATGCCATTCCATGCCATTCCATGCCATTCCATGCCATTCCATGCCATTCCATGCCATTCCATGCCATTCCATGCCATTCCATGCCATTCCATGCCATTCCATGCCATTCCATGCCATTCCATGCCATTCCATGCCATTCCATGCCACTCAATGCGGTGCCATGCCGTGCCATGCCGGTGCCATGCCGGTGCCATGCCGTGCCATGCCGGTGCCATGCCGTGCCATGCCGTGCCATGCCGGTGCCATGCCGTGCCATGCCGGTGCCATGCCGTGCCATGCCGGTGCCATGACGTGCCATGCCGGTGCCATGCCGTGCCATGCCGGTGCCATGCCGTGCCATGCCGGTGCCATGACGTGCCATGCCGGTGCCATGCCGTGCCATGCCGTGCCATGCCGGTGCCATGACGTGCCATGCCGGTGCCATGCCGTGCCATGCCGTGCCATGCCGGTGCCATGCCGGTGCCATGCCGGTGCCATGCCATTCCATGCCATTCCATGCCAGTCCATGCCAGTCCATGCCATTCCATGCTATCCCATGCCACTCAATGCGGTGCCATGCGGTGCCATGCCATTCCATGCCATTCCATGCCATTCCATGCCATTCCATGCCATTCCATGCCATTCCATGCCATTCCATGCCATTCCATGCCATTCCATGCCATTCCATGCCATTCCATGCCATTCAATGCCGTGCCATGCCGGTGCCATGCCGTGCCATGCCGGTGCCATGCCGGTGCCATGCCGTGCCATGCCGGTGCCATGCCGTGCCATGCCGGTGCCATGCCGGTGCCATGCCGTGCCATGCCGGTGCCATGCCGTGCCATGCCGGTGCCATGCCGTGCCATGCCGTGCCATGCCGTGCCATGCCGTGCCATGCCGTGCCATGCCGTGCCATGCCGTGCCATGCCGTGCCATGCCGTGCCATGCCGTGCCATGCCGTGCCATGCCGTGCCATGCCGTGCCATGCCGTGCCATGCCGTGCCATGCCGTGCCATGCCGTGCCATGCCGTGCCATGCGGTGCCATGCCATTCCATGCCATTCCATGCCATTCCATGCCATTCAATGCCGTGCCATGCCGTGCCATGCCGGTGCCATGCCGTGCCATGCCGGTGCCATGCCGTGCCATGCCGGTGCCATGCCGTGCCATGCCGGTGCCATGCCGTGCCATGCCGTGCCATGCCGGTGCCATGCCGAGCCATGCCGGTGCCATGCCGTGCCATGCCGTGCCATGCCGTGCCATGCGGTGCCATGCCATTCCATGTCATTCCATGACATTCCATGCGGTGCCATGCCATTCCATGTCATTCCATGACATTCCATGCCATTCCATGCCATTCCATGCCATTCCATGCCATTCCATGCCATTCCATGCCATTCCATGCCATTCCATGCCATTCCATGCCATTCCATGCCATTCCATGCCATTCCATGCCATTCCATGCCATTCCATGCCATTCCATGCCATTCCATGCCATTCCATGCCATTCCATGCCATTCCATGCCATTCCATGCCATTCCATGCCATTCCATGCCATTCCATGCCATTCCATGCCATTCCATGCCATTCCATGCCATTCCATGCCATTCCATGCCATTCCATGCCATTCCATGCCATTCCATGCCATTCCATGCCATTCCATGCCGTGCCATGCCGGTGCCATGCCGTGCCATGCCGGTGCCATGCCGTGCCATGCCGGTGCCATGCCGTGCCATGCCGGTGCCATGCCGTGCCATGCCGGTGCCATGCCGTGCCATGGCGGTGCCATGTCGTGCCATGCCGGTGCCATGCCATTCCATGCCATTCCATGCCATTCCATGCCATTCCATGCCATTCCATGCCATTCCATGCCATTCCATGCCATTCCATGCCATTCCATGCCATTCCATGCCATTCCATGCCATTCCATGCCATTCCATGCCATTCCATGCCATTCCATGCCATTCCATGCCATTCCATGCCATTCCATGCCATTCCATGCCATTCCATGCCATTCCATGCCATTCCATGCCATTCCATGCCATTCCATGCCATTCCATGCCATTCCATGCCATTCCATGCCATTCCATGCCATTCCATGCCATTCCATGCCATTCCATGCCATTCCATGCCATTCCATGCCATTCCATGCCGTGCCATGCCGGTGCCATGCCGTGCCATGCCGGTGCCATGCCGTGCCATGCCGGTGCCATGCCGTGCCATGCCGGTGCCATGCCGTGCCATGCCGGTGCCATGCCGTGCCATGGCGGTGCCATGTCGTGCCATGCCGGTGCCATGCCATTCCATGCCATTCCATGCCATTCCATGCCATTCCATGCCGTGCCATGCCGGTGCCATGCCGTGCCATGCCGGTGCCATGCCGTGCCATGCCGGTGCCATGCCGTGCCATGCCGTGCCATGCCGGTGCCATGCCGTGCCATGCCGGTGCCATGCCGTGCCATGCCGTGCCATGCCGGTGCCATGCCGTGCCATGCCGTGCCATGCCGTGCCATGCCGTGCCATGCCGTGCCATGCCGGTGCCATGCCGTGCCATGCCGGTGCCATTCCGTGCCATGCCGGTGCCATGCCGGTGCCATGCCGTGCCATGCCGGTGCCATGCCGTGCCATGCCGTGCCATGCCGGTGCCATGCCGGTGCCATGCCGGTGCCATGCCGTGCCATGCCGGTGCCATGCCGTGCCATGCCGTGCCATGCCGGTGCCATGCCGTGCCATGCCGGTGCCATGCCGGTGCCATGCCGTGCCATGCCGGTGCCATGCCGTGCCATGCCGTGCCATGCCGTGCCATGCCGTGCCATGCGGTGCCATGCCATTCCATGCCATTCCATGCCATTCCATGCCATTCCATGCCATTCCATGCCATTCCATGCCATTCCATGCCATTCCATGCCATTCCATGCCATTCCATGCCATTCCATGCCATTCCATGCCATTCCATGCCATTCAATGCCGTGCCATGCCGTGCCATGCCGGTGCCATGCCGTGCCATGCCGGTGCCATGCCGTGCCATGCCGGTGCCATGCCGTGCCATGCCGGTGCCATGCCGTGCCATGCCGTGCCATGCCGGTGCCATGCCGTGCCATGCCGGTGCCATGCCGTGCCATGCCGGTGCCATGCCGTGCCATGCCGGTGCCATGCCGTGCCATGCCGGTGCCATGCCGTGCCATGCCGGTGCCATGCCGTGCCATGCCGGTGCCATGCCGTGCC
The DNA here is from genome assembly GCA_963971235.1 of Cryptus armator. Classification (NCBI taxonomy): domain Eukaryota; kingdom Metazoa; phylum Arthropoda; class Insecta; order Hymenoptera; family Ichneumonidae; genus Cryptus; species Cryptus armator. The sequence continues at coordinate 1,104,053 of CAXARG010000294.1, read as the reverse complement.
ATGCCGGTGCCATGCCGTGCCATGCCGGTGCCATGCCGGTGCCATGCCGTGCCATGCCGGTGCCATGCCGTGCTATGCCGTGCCATGCCGGTGCCATGCCGTGCCATGCCGGTGCCATGCCGTGCCATGCCGTGCCATGCCATGCCGTGCCATGCCGTGCCATGCCATGCCGTGCCATGCGGTGCCATGCCATTCCATGCCATTCCATGCCATTCCATGCCATTCCATGCCATTCCATGTCATTCCATGCCATTCCATGCCATTCCATGCCATTCCATGCCATTCCATGCCATTCCATGCCATTCCATGCCATTCCATGCCATTCCATGCCATTCCATGCCATTCCATGCCATTCCATGCCATTCCATGCCATTCAATGCCGTGCCATGCCGGTGCCATGCCGTGCCATGCCGGTGCCATGCCGGTGCCATGCCGTGCCATGCCGGTGCCATGCCGTGCCATGCCGGTGCCATGCCGGTGCCATGCCGTGCCATGCCGGTGCCATGCCGTGCCATGCCGGTGCCATGCCGTGCCATGCCGTGCCATGCCGTGTCATGCCGTGCCATGCCGTGCCATGCCGTGCCATGCCGTGCCATGCCGTGCCATGCCGTGCCATGCCGTGCCATGCCGTGCCATGCCGTGCCATGCCGTGCCATGCCGTGCCATGCCGTGCCATGCCGTGCCATGCCGTGCCATGCCGTGCCATGCCGTGCCATGCCGTGCCATGCGGTGCCATGCCATTCCATGCCATTCCATGCCATTCCATGCCATTCAATGCCGTGCCATGCCGTGCCATGCCGGTGCCATGCCGTGCCATGCCGGTGCCATGCCGTGCCATGCCGGTGCCATGCCGTGCCATGCCGGTGCCATGCCGTGCCATGCCGTGCCATGCCGGTGCCATGCCGAGCCATGCCGGTGCCATGCCGTGCCATGCCGTGCCATGCCGTGCCATGCGGTGCCATGCCATTCCATGTCATTCCATGACATTCCATGCCATTCCATGCCATTCCATGCCATTCCATGCCATTCCATGCCATTCCATGCCATTCCATGCCATTCCATGCCATTCCATGCCATTCCATGCCATTCCATGCCATTCCATGCCATTCCATGCCATTCCATGCCATTCCATGCCATTCCATGCCATTCCATGCCATTCCATGCCATTCCATGCCATTCCATGCCATTCCATGCCATTCCATGCCATTCCATGCCATTCCATGCCATTCCATGCCATTCCATGCCATTCCATGCCATTCCATGCCATTCCATGCCATTCCATGCCATTCCATGCCATTCCATGCCATTCCATGCCATTCCATGCCATTCCATGCCATTCCATGCCATTCCATGCCATTCCATGCCGTGCCATGCCGGTGCCATGCCGTGCCATGCCGGTGCCATGCCGTGCCATGCCGGTGCCATGCCGTGCCATGCCGGTGCCATGCCGTGCCATGCCGGTGCCATGCCGTGCCATGCCGGTGCCATGCCGGTGCCATGCCGGTGCCATGCCGTGCCATGCCGGTGCCATGCCGTGCCATGCCGTGCCATGCCGGTGCCATGCCGTGCCATGCCGGTGCCATGCCGGTGCCATGCCGTGCCATGCCGGTGCCATGCCGTGCCATGCCGTGCCATGCCGTGCCATGCCGTGCCATGCGGTGCCATGCCATTCCATGCCATTCCATGCCATTCCATGCCATTCCATGCCATTCCATGCCATTCCATGCCATTCCATGCCATTCCATGCCATTCCATGCCATTCCATGCCATTCCATGCCATTCCATGCCATTCCATGCCATTCAATGCCGTGCCATGCCGTGCCATGCCGGTGCCATGCCGTGCCATGCCGGTGCCATGCCGTGCCATGCCGGTGCCATGCCGTGCCATGCCGGTGCCATGCCGTGCCATGCCGTGCCATGCCGGTGCCATGCCGTGCCATGCCGGTGCCATGCCGTGCCATGCCGGTGCCATGCCGTGCCATGCCGGTGCCATGCCGTGCCATGCCGGTGCCATGCCGTGCCATGCCGGTGCCATGCCGTGCCATGCCGGTGCCATGCCGTGCCATGCCGTGCTATGCCGTGCCATGCCGGTGCCATGCCGTGCCATGCCGGTGCCATGCCGTGCCATGCCGTGCCATGCCATGCCGTGCCATGCCGTGCCATGCCATGCCGTGCCATGCGGTGCCATGCCATTCCATGCCATTCCATGCCATTCCATGCCATTCCATGCCATTCCATGTCATTCCATGCCATTCCATGCCATTCCATGCCATTCCATGCCATTCCATGCCATTCCATGCCATTCCATGCCATTCCATGCCATTCCATGCCATTCCATGCCATTCCATGCCATTCCATGCCATTCCATGCCATTCAATGCCGTGCCATGCCGGTGCCATGCCGTGCCATGCCGGTGCCATGCCGGTGCCATGCCGTGCCATGCCGGTGCCATGCCGTGCCATGCCGGTGCCATGCCGGTGCCATGCCGTGCCATGCCGGTGCCATGCCGTGCCATGCCGGTGCCATGCCGTGCCATGCCGTGCCATGCCGTGTCATGCCGTGCCATGCCGTGCCATGCCGTGCCATGCCGTGCCATGCCGTGCCATGCCGTGCCATGCCGTGCCATGCCGTGCCATGCCGTGCCATGCCGTGCCATGCCGTGCCATGCCGTGCCATGCCGTGCCATGCCGTGCCATGCCGTGCCATGCCGTGCCATGCCGTGCCATGCGGTGCCATGCCATTCCATGCCATTCCATGCCATTCCATGCCATTCAATGCCGTGCCATGCCGTGCCATGCCGGTGCCATGCCGTGCCATGCCGGTGCCATGCCGTGCCATGCCGGTGCCATGCCGTGCCATGCCGGTGCCATGCCGTGCCATGCCGTGCCATGCCGGTGCCATGCCGAGCCATGCCGGTGCCATGCCGTGCCATGCCGTGCCATGCCGTGCCATGCGGTGCCATGCCATTCCATGTCATTCCATGACATTCCATGCCATTCCATGCCATTCCATGCCATTCCATGCCATTCCATGCCATTCCATGCCATTCCATGCCATTCCATGCCATTCCATGCCATTCCATGCCATTCCATGCCATTCCATGCCATTCCATGCCATTCCATGCCATTCCATGCCATTCCATGCCATTCCATGCCATTCCATGCCATTCCATGCCATTCCATGCCATTCCATGCCATTCCATGCCATTCCATGCCATTCCATGCCATTCCATGCCATTCCATGCCATTCCATGCCATTCCATGCCATTCCATGCCATTCCATGCCATTCCATGCCATTCCATGCCATTCCATGCCATTCCATGCCATTCCATGCCATTCCATGCCATTCCATGCCATTCCATGCCGTGCCATGCCGGTGCCATGCCGTGCCATGCCGGTGCCATGCCGTGCCATGCCGGTGCCATGCCGTGCCATGCCGGTGCCATGCCGTGCCATGCCGGTGCCATGCCGTGCCATGGCGGTGCCATGTCGTGCCATGCCGGTGCCATGCCATTCCATGCCATTCCATGCCATTCCATGCCATTCCATGCCATTCCATGCCATTCCATGCCATTCCATGCCATTCCATGCCATTCCATGCCATTCCATGCCGTGCCATGCCGGTGCCATGCCGTGCCATGCCGGTGCCATGCCGTGCCATGCCGGTGCCATGCCGTGCCATGCCGGTGCCATGCCGTGCCATGCCGGTGCCATGCCGTGCCATGCCGTGCCATGCCGGTGCCATGCCGTGCCATGCCGGTGCCATGCCGTGCCATGCCGTGCCATGCCGGTGCCATGCCGTGCCATGCCGTGCCATGCCGTGCCATGCCGTGCCATGCCGTGCCATGCCGTGCCATGCCGGTGCCATGCCGTGCCATGCCGGTGCCATTCCGTGCCATGCCGGTGCCATGCCGGTGCCATGCCGTGCCATGCCGGTGCCATGCCGTGCCATGCCGTGCCATGCCGGTGCCATGCCGGTGCCATGCCGGTGCCATGCCGTGCCATGCCGGTGCCATGCCGTGCCATGCCGTGCCATGCCGGTGCCATGCCGTGCCATGCCGGTGCCATGCCGGTGCCATGCCGTGCCATGCCGGTGCCATGCCGTGCCATGCCGTGCCATGCCGTGCCATGCCGTGCCATGCGGTGCCATGCCATTCCATGCCATTCCATGCCATTCCATGCCATTCCATGCCATTCCATGCCATTCCATGCCATTCCATGCCATTCCATGCCATTCCATGCCATTCCATGCCATTCCATGCCATTCCATGCCATTCCATGCCATTCCATGCCATTCCATGCCATTCCATGCCATTCCATGCCATTCCATGCCATTCCATGCCATTCCATGCCATTCCATGCCATTCCATGCCATTCCATGCCATTCCATGCCATTCCATGCCATTCCATGCCATTCCATGCCATTCCATGCCATTCCATGCCATTCCATGCCATTCCATGCCATTCCATGCCATTCCATGCCATTCCATGCCATTCCATGCCATTCCATGCCATTCCATGCCATTCCATGCCATTCCATGCCATTCCATGCCATTCCATGCCATTCCATGCCATTCCATGCCATTCCATGCCATTCCATGCCATTCCATGCCATTCCATGCCATTCCATGCCATTCCATGCCATTCCATGCCATTCCATGCCATTCCATGCCATTCCATGCCATTCCATGCCATTCCATGCCATTCCATGCCATTCCATGCCATTCCATGCCATTCCATGCCATTCCATGCCATTCCATGCCATTCCATGCCATTCCATGCCATTCCATGCCATTCCATGCCATTCCATGCCATTCCATGCCATTCCATGCCATTCCATGCCATTCCATGCCATTCCATGCCATTCCATGCCATTCCATGCCATTCCATGCCATTCCATGCCATTCCATGCCATTCCATGCCATTCCATGCCATTCCATGCCATTCCATGCCATTCCATGCCATTCCATGCCATTCCATGCCATTCCATGCCATTCCATGCCATTCCATGCCATTCCATGCCATTCCATGCCATTCCATGCCATTCCATGCCATTCCATGCCATTCCATGCCATTCCATGCCATTCCATGCCATTCCATGCCATTCAATGCCGTGCCATGCCGTGCCATGCCGGTGCCATGCCGTGCCATGCCGGTGCCATGCCGTGCCATGCCGGTGCCATGCCGTGCCATGCCGTGCCATGCCGGTGCCATGCCGTGCCATGCCGGTGCCATGCCGTGCCATGCCGGTGCCATGCCGTGCCATGCCGGTGCCATGCCGTGCCATGCCGGTGCCATGCCGTGCCATGCCGGTGCCATGCCGTGCCATGCCGGTGCCATGCCGTGCCATGCCGGTGCCATGCCGTGCCATGCCGGTGCCATGCCGGTGCCATGCCGTGCCATGCCGGTGCCATGCCGTGCTATGCCGTGCCATGCCGGTGCCATGCCGTGCCATGCCGGTGCCATGCCGTGCCATGCCGTGCCATGCCATGCCGTGCCATGCCGTGCCATGCCATGCCGTGCCATGCGGTGCCATGCCATTCCATGCCATTCCATGCCATTCCATGCCATTCCATGCCATTCCATGTCATTCCATGCCATTCCATGCCATTCCATGCCATTCCATGCCATTCCATGCCATTCCATGCCATTCCATGCCATTCCATGCCATTCCATGCCATTCCATGCCATTCCATGCCATTCCATGCCATTCCATGCCATTCAATGCCGTGCCATGCCGGTGCCATGCCGTGCCATGCCGGTGCCATGCCGGTGCCATGCCGTGCCATGCCGGTGCCATGCCGTGCCATGCCGGTGCCATGCCGGTGCCATGCCGTGCCATGCCGGTGCCATGCCGTGCCATGCCGGTGCCATGCCGTGCCATGCCGTGCCATGCCGTGTCATGCCGTGCCATGCCGTGCCATGCCGTGCCATGCCGTGCCATGCCGTGCCATGCCGTGCCATGCCGTGCCATGCCGTGCCATGCCGTGCCATGCCGTGCCATGCCGTGCCATGCCGTGCCATGCCGTGCCATGCCGTGCCATGCCGTGCCATGCCGTGCCATGCCGTGCCATGCGGTGCCATGCCATTCCATGCCATTCCATGCCATTCCATGCCATTCAATGCCGTGCCATGCCGTGCCATGCCGGTGCCATGCCGTGCCATGCCGGTGCCATGCCGTGCCATGCCGGTGCCATGCCGTGCCATGCCGGTGCCATGCCGTGCCATGCCGTGCCATGCCGGTGCCATGCCGAGCCATGCCGGTGCCATGCCGTGCCATGCCGTGCCATGCCGTGCCATGCGGTGCCATGCCATTCCATGTCATTCCATGACATTCCATGCCATTCCATGCCATTCCATGCCATTCCATGCCATTCCATGCCATTCCATGCCATTCCATGCCATTCCATGCCATTCCATGCCATTCCATGCCATTCCATGCCATTCCATGCCATTCCATGCCATTCCATGCCATTCCATGCCATTCCATGCCATTCCATGCCATTCCATGCCATTCCATGCCATTCCATGCCATTCCATGCCATTCCATGCCATTCCATGCCATTCCATGCCATTCCATGCCATTCCATGCCATTCCATGCCATTCCATGCCATTCCATGCCATTCCATGCCATTCCATGCCATTCCATGCCATTCCATGCCATTCCATGCCATTCCATGCCATTCCATGCCATTCCATGCCATTCCATGCCGTGCCATGCCGGTGCCATGCCGTGCCATGCCGGTGCCATGCCGTGCCATGCCGGTGCCATGCCGTGCCATGCCGGTGCCATGCCGTGCCATGCCGGTGCCATGCCGTGCCATGCCGGTGCCATGCCGGTGCCATGCCGGTGCCATGCCGTGCCATGCCGGTGCCATGCCGTGCCATGCCGTGCCATGCCGGTGCCATGCCGTGCCATGCCGGTGCCATGCCGGTGCCATGCCGTGCCATGCCGGTGCCATGCCGTGCCATGCCGTGCCATGCCGTGCCATGCCGTGCCATGCGGTGCCATGCCATTCCATGCCATTCCATGCCATTCCATGCCATTCCATGCCATTCCATGCCATTCCATGCCATTCCATGCCATTCCATGCCATTCCATGCCATTCCATGCCATTCCATGCCATTCCATGCCATTCCATGCCATTCAATGCCGTGCCATGCCGTGCCATGCCGGTGCCATGCCGTGCCATGCCGGTGCCATGCCGTGCCATGCCGGTGCCATGCCGTGCCATGCCGGTGCCATGCCGTGCCATGCCGTGCCATGCCGGTGCCATGCCGTGCCATGCCGGTGCCATGCCGTGCCATGCCGGTGCCATGCCGTGCCATGCCGGTGCCATGCCGTGCCATGCCGGTGCCATGCCGTGCCATGCCGGTGCCATGCCGTGCCATGCCGGTGCCATGCCGTGCCATGCCGTGCTATGCCGTGCCATGCCGGTGCCATGCCGTGCCATGCCGGTGCCATGCCGTGCCATGCCGTGCCATGCCATGCCGTGCCATGCCGTGCCATGCCATGCCGTGCCATGCGGTGCCATGCCATTCCATGCCATTCCATGCCATTCCATGCCATTCCATGCCATTCCATGTCATTCCATGCCATTCCATGCCATTCCATGCCATTCCATGCCATTCCATGCCATTCCATGCCATTCCATGCCATTCCATGCCATTCCATGCCATTCCATGCCATTCCATGCCATTCCATGCCATTCCATGCCATTCAATGCCGTGCCATGCCGGTGCCATGCCGTGCCATGCCGGTGCCATGCCGGTGCCATGCCGTGCCATGCCGGTGCCATGCCGTGCCATGCCGGTGCCATGCCGGTGCCATGCCGTGCCATGCCGGTGCCATGCCGTGCCATGCCGGTGCCATGCCGTGCCATGCCGTGCCATGCCGTGTCATGCCGTGCCATGCCGTGCCATGCCGTGCCATGCCGTGCCATGCCGTGCCATGCCGTGCCATGCCGTGCCATGCCGTGCCATGCCGTGCCATGCCGTGCCATGCCGTGCCATGCCGTGCCATGCCGTGCCATGCCGTGCCATGCCGTGCCATGCCGTGCCATGCCGTGCCATGCGGTGCCATGCCATTCCATGCCATTCCATGCCATTCCATGCCATTCAATGCCGTGCCATGCCGTGCCATGCCGGTGCCATGCCGTGCCATGCCGGTGCCATGCCGTGCCATGCCGGTGCCATGCCGTGCCATGCCGGTGCCATGCCGTGCCATGCCGTGCCATGCCGGTGCCATGCCGAGCCATGCCGGTGCCATGCCGTGCCATGCCGTGCCATGCCGTGCCATGCGGTGCCATGCCATTCCATGTCATTCCATGACATTCCATGCCATTCCATGCCATTCCATGCCATTCCATGCCATTCCATGCCATTCCATGCCATTCCATGCCATTCCATGCCATTCCATGCCATTCCATGCCATTCCATGCCATTCCATGCCATTCCATGCCATTCCATGCCATTCCATGCCATTCCATGCCATTCCATGCCATTCCATGCCATTCCATGCCATTCCATGCCATTCCATGCCATTCCATGCCATTCCATGCCATTCCATGCCATTCCATGCCATTCCATGCCATTCCATGCCATTCCATGCCATTCCATGCCATTCCATGCCATTCCATGCCATTCCATGCCATTCCATGCCATTCCATGCCATTCCATGCCATTCCATGCCATTCCATGCCATTCCATGCCGTGCCATGCCGGTGCCATGCCGTGCCATGCCGGTGCCATGCCGTGCCATGCCGGTGCCATGCCGTGCCATGCCGGTGCCATGCCGTGCCATGCCGGTGCCATGCCGTGCCATGGCGGTGCCATGTCGTGCCATGCCGGTGCCATGCCATTCCATGCCATTCCATGCCATTCCATGCCATTCCATGCCATTCCATGCCATTCCATGCCATTCCATGCCGTGCCATGCCGGTGCCATGCCGTGCCATGCCGGTGCCATGCCGTGCCATGCCGGTGCCATGCCGTGCCATGCCGGTGCCATGCCGTGCCATGCCGGTGCCATGCCGTGCCATGCCGTGCCATGCCGGTGCCATGCCGTGCCATGCCGGTGCCATGCCGTGCCATGCCGTGCCATGCCGGTGCCATGCCGTGCCATGCCGTGCCATGCCGTGCCATGCCGTGCCATGCCGTGCCATGCCGTGCCATGCCGGTGCCATGCCGTGCCATGCCGGTGCCATTCCGTGCCATGCCGGTGCCATGCCGGTGCCATGCCGTGCCATGCCGGTGCCATGCCGTGCCATGCCGTGCCATGCCGGTGCCATGCCGGTGCCATGCCGGTGCCATGCCGTGCCATGCCGGTGCCATGCCGTGCCATGCCGTGCCATGCCGGTGCCATGCCGTGCCATGCCGGTGCCATGCCGGTGCCATGCCGTGCCATGCCGGTGCCATGCCGTGCCATGCCGTGCCATGCCGTGCCATGCCGTGCCATGCGGTGCCATGCCATTCCATGCCATTCCATGCCATTCCATGCCATTCCATGCCATTCCATGCCATTCCATGCCATTCCATGCCATTCCATGCCATTCCATGCCATTCCATGCCATTCCATGCCATTCCATGCCATTCCATGCCATTCCATGCCATTCCATGCCATTCCATGCCATTCCATGCCATTCCATGCCATTCCATGCCATTCCATGCCATTCCATGCCATTCCATGCCATTCCATGCCATTCCATGCCATTCCATGCCATTCCATGCCATTCCATGCCATTCCATGCCATTCCATGCCATTCCATGCCATTCCATGCCATTCCATGCCATTCCATGCCATTCCATGCCATTCCATGCCATTCCATGCCATTCCATGCCATTCCATGCCATTCCATGCCATTCCATGCCATTCCATGCCATTCCATGCCATTCCATGCCATTCCATGCCATTCCATGCCATTCCATGCCATTCCATGCCATTCCATGCCATTCCATGCCATTCCATGCCATTCCATGCCATTCCATGCCATTCCATGCCATTCCATGCCATTCCATGCCATTCCATGCCATTCCATGCCATTCCATGCCATTCCATGCCATTCCATGCCATTCCATGCCATTCCATGCCATTCCATGCCATTCCATGCCATTCCATGCCATTCCATGCCATTCCATGCCATTCCATGCCATTCCATGCCATTCCATGCCATTCCATGCCATTCCATGCCATTCCATGCCATTCCATGCCATTCCATGCCATTCCATGCCATTCCATGCCATTCCATGCCATTCCATGCCATTCCATGCCATTCCATGCCATTCCATGCCATTCCATGCCATTCCATGCCATTCCATGCCATTCCATGCCATTCCATGCCATTCCATGCCATTCCATGCCATTCCATGCCATTCCATGCCATTCCATGCCATTCCATGCCATTCCATGCCATTCCATGCCATTCCATGCCATTCCATGCCATTCCATGCCATTCAATGCCGTGCCATGCCGTGCCATGCCGGTGCCATGCCGTGCCATGCCGGTGCCATGCCGTGCCATGCCGGTGCCATGCCGTGCCATGCCGTGCCATGCCGGTGCCATGCCGTGCCATGCCGGTGCCATGCCGTGCCATGCCGGTGCCATGCCGTGCCATGCCGGTGCCATGCCGTGCCATGCCGGTGCCATGCCGTGCCATGCCGGTGCCATGCCGTGCCATGCCGGTGCCATGCCGTGCCATGCCGGTGCCATGCCGTGCCATGCCGGTGCCATGCCGGTGCCATGCCGTGCCATGCCGGTGCCATGCCGTGCTATGCCGTGCCATGCCGGTGCCATGCCGTGCCATGCCGGTGCCATGCCGTGCCATGCCGTGCCATGCCATGCCGTGCCATGCCGTGCCATGCCATGCCGTGCCATGCGGTGCCATGCCATTCCATGCCATTCCATGCCATTCCATGCCATTCCATGCCATTCCATGTCATTCCATGCCATTCCATGCCATTCCATGCCATTCCATGCCATTCCATGCCATTCCATGCCATTCCATGCCATTCCATGCCATTCCATGCCATTCCATGCCATTCCATGCCATTCCATGCCATTCCATGCCATTCAATGCCGTGCCATGCCGGTGCCATGCCGTGCCATGCCGGTGCCATGCCGGTGCCATGCCGTGCCATGCCGGTGCCATGCCGTGCCATGCCGGTGCCATGCCGGTGCCATGCCGTGCCATGCCGGTGCCATGCCGTGCCATGCCGGTGCCATGCCGTGCCATGCCGTGCCATGCCGTGTCATGCCGTGCCATGCCGTGCCATGCCGTGCCATGCCGTGCCATGCCGTGCCATGCCGTGCCATGCCGTGCCATGCCGTGCCATGCCGTGCCATGCCGTGCCATGCCGTGCCATGCCGTGCCATGCCGTGCCATGCCGTGCCATGCCGTGCCATGCCGTGCCATGCCGTGCCATGCGGTGCCATGCCATTCCATGCCATTCCATGCCATTCCATGCCATTCAATGCCGTGCCATGCCGTGCCATGCCGGTGCCATGCCGTGCCATGCCGGTGCCATGCCGTGCCATGCCGGTGCCATGCCGTGCCATGCCGGTGCCATGCCGTGCCATGCCGTGCCATGCCGGTGCCATGCCGAGCCATGCCGGTGCCATGCCGTGCCATGCCGTGCCATGCCGTGCCATGCGGTGCCATGCCATTCCATGTCATTCCATGACATTCCATGCCATTCCATGCCATTCCATGCCATTCCATGCCATTCCATGCCATTCCATGCCATTCCATGCCATTCCATGCCATTCCATGCCATTCCATGCCATTCCATGCCATTCCATGCCATTCCATGCCATTCCATGCCATTCCATGCCATTCCATGCCATTCCATGCCATTCCATGCCATTCCATGCCATTCCATGCCATTCCATGCCATTCCATGCCATTCCATGCCATTCCATGCCATTCCATGCCATTCCATGCCATTCCATGCCATTCCATGCCATTCCATGCCATTCCATGCCATTCCATGCCATTCCATGCCATTCCATGCCATTCCATGCCATTCCATGCCATTCCATGCCATTCCATGCCATTCCATGCCATTCCATGCCATTCCATGCCGTGCCATGCCGGTGCCATGCCGTGCCATGCCGGTGCCATGCCGTGCCATGCCGGTGCCATGCCGTGCCATGCCGGTGCCATGCCGTGCCATGCCGGTGCCATGCCGTGCCATGCCGGTGCCATGCCGGTGCCATGCCGGTGCCATGCCGTGCCATGCCGGTGCCATGCCGTGCCATGCCGTGCCATGCCGGTGCCATGCCGTGCCATGCCGGTGCCATGCCGGTGCCATGCCGTGCCATGCCGGTGCCATGCCGTGCCATGCCGTGCCATGCCGTGCCATGCCGTGCCATGCGGTGCCATGCCATTCCATGCCATTCCATGCCATTCCATGCCATTCCATGCCATTCCATGCCATTCCATGCCATTCCATGCCATTCCATGCCATTCCATGCCATTCCATGCCATTCCATGCCATTCCATGCCATTCCATGCCATTCCATGCCATTCCATGCCATTCAATGCCGTGCCATGCCGTGCCATGCCGGTGCCATGCCGTGCCATGCCGGTGCCATGCCGTGCCATGCCGGTGCCATGCCGTGCCATGCCGGTGCCATGCCGTGCCATGCCGTGCCATGCCGGTGCCATGCCGTGCCATGCCGGTGCCATGCCGTGCCATGCCGGTGCCATGCCGTGCCATGCCGGTGCCATGCCGTGCCATGCCGGTGCCATGCCGTGCCATGCCGGTGCCATGCCGTGCCATGCCGGTGCCATGCCGTGCCATGCCGGTGCCATGCCGTGCCATGCCGGTGCCATGCCGGTGCCATGCCGTGCCATGCCGGTGCCATGCCGTGCTATGCCGTGCCATGCCGGTGCCATGCCGTGCCATGCCGGTGCCATGCCGTGCCATGCCGTGCCATGCCATGCCGTGCCATGCCGTGCCATGCCATGCCGTGCCATGCGGTGCCATGCCATTCCATGCCATTCCATGCCATTCCATGCCATTCCATGCCATTCCATGTCATTCCATGCCATTCCATGCCATTCCATGCCATTCCATGCCATTCCATGCCATTCCATGCCATTCCATGCCATTCCATGCCATTCCATGCCATTCCATGCCATTCCATGCCATTCCATGCCATTCCATGCCATTCCATGCCATTCAATGCCGTGCCATGCCGGTGCCATGCCGTGCCATGCCGGTGCCATGCCGGTGCCATGCCGTGCCATGCCGGTGCCATGCCGTGCCATGCCGGTGCCATGCCGGTGCCATGCCGTGCCATGCCGGTGCCATGCCGTGCCATGCCGGTGCCATGCCGTGCCATGCCGTGCCATGCCGTGTCATGCCGTGCCATGCCGTGCCATGCCGTGCCATGCCGTGCCATGCCGTGCCATGCCGTGCCATGCCGTGCCATGCCGTGCCATGCCGTGCCATGCCGTGCCATGCCGTGCCATGCCGTGCCATGCCGTGCCATGCCGTGCCATGCCGTGCCATGCCGTGCCATGCCGTGCCATGCGGTGCCATGCCATTCCATGCCATTCCATGCCATTCCATGCCATTCAATGCCGTGCCATGCCGTGCCATGCCGGTGCCATGCCGTGCCATGCCGGTGCCATGCCGTGCCATGCCGGTGCCATGCCGTGCCATGCCGGTGCCATGCCGTGCCATGCCGTGCCATGCCGGTGCCATGCCGAGCCATGCCGGTGCCATGCCGTGCCATGCCGTGCCATGCCGTGCCATGCGGTGCCATGCCATTCCATGTCATTCCATGACATTCCATGCCATTCCATGCCATTCCATGCCATTCCATGCCATTCCATGCCATTCCATGCCATTCCATGCCATTCCATGCCATTCCATGCCATTCCATGCCATTCCATGCCATTCCATGCCATTCCATGCCATTCCATGCCATTCCATGCCATTCCATGCCATTCCATGCCATTCCATGCCATTCCATGCCATTCCATGCCATTCCATGCCATTCCATGCCATTCCATGCCATTCCATGCCATTCCATGCCATTCCATGCCATTCCATGCCATTCCATGCCATTCCATGCCATTCCATGCCATTCCATGCCATTCCATGCCATTCCATGCCATTCCATGCCATTCCATGCCATTCCATGCCATTCCATGCCATTCCATGCCATTCCATGCCGTGCCATGCCGGTGCCATGCCGTGCCATGCCGGTGCCATGCCGTGCCATGCCGGTGCCATGCCGTGCCATGCCGGTGCCATGCCGTGCCATGCCGGTGCCATGCCGTGCCATGGCGGTGCCATGTCGTGCCATGCCGGTGCCATGCCATTCCATGCCATTCCATGCCATTCCATGCCATTCCATGCCATTCCATGCCATTCCATGCCATTCCATGCCATTCCATGCCATTCCATGCCATTCCATGCCGTGCCATGCCGGTGCCATGCCGTGCCATGCCGGTGCCATGCCGTGCCATGCCGGTGCCATGCCGTGCCATGCCGGTGCCATGCCGTGCCATGCCGGTGCCATGCCGTGCCATGCCGTGCCATGCCGGTGCCATGCCGTGCCATGCCGGTGCCATGCCGTGCCATGCCGTGCCATGCCGGTGCCATGCCGTGCCATGCCGTGCCATGCCGTGCCATGCCGTGCCATGCCGTGCCATGCCGTGCCATGCCGGTGCCATGCCGTGCCATGCCGGTGCCATTCCGTGCCATGCCGGTGCCATGCCGGTGCCATGCCGTGCCATGCCGGTGCCATGCCGTGCCATGCCGTGCCATGCCGGTGCCATGCCGGTGCCATGCCGGTGCCATGCCGTGCCATGCCGGTGCCATGCCGTGCCATGCCGTGCCATGCCGGTGCCATGCCGTGCCATGCCGGTGCCATGCCGGTGCCATGCCGTGCCATGCCGGTGCCATGCCGTGCCATGCCGTGCCATGCCGTGCCATGCCGTGCCATGCGGTGCCATGCCATTCCATGCCATTCCATGCCATTCCATGCCATTCCATGCCATTCCATGCCATTCCATGCCATTCCATGCCATTCCATGCCATTCCATGCCATTCCATGCCATTCCATGCCATTCCATGCCATTCCATGCCATTCCATGCCATTCCATGCCATTCCATGCCATTCCATGCCATTCCATGCCATTCCATGCCATTCCATGCCATTCCATGCCATTCCATGCCATTCCATGCCATTCCATGCCATTCCATGCCATTCCATGCCATTCCATGCCATTCCATGCCATTCCATGCCATTCCATGCCATTCCATGCCATTCCATGCCATTCCATGCCATTCCATGCCATTCCATGCCATTCCATGCCATTCCATGCCATTCCATGCCATTCCATGCCATTCCATGCCATTCCATGCCATTCCATGCCATTCCATGCCATTCCATGCCATTCCATGCCATTCCATGCCATTCCATGCCATTCCATGCCATTCCATGCCATTCCATGCCATTCCATGCCATTCCATGCCATTCCATGCCATTCCATGCCATTCCATGCCATTCCATGCCATTCCATGCCATTCCATGCCATTCCATGCCATTCCATGCCATTCCATGCCATTCCATGCCATTCCATGCCATTCCATGCCATTCCATGCCATTCCATGCCATTCCATGCCATTCCATGCCATTCCATGCCATTCCATGCCATTCCATGCCATTCCATGCCATTCCATGCCATTCCATGCCATTCCATGCCATTCCATGCCATTCCATGCCATTCCATGCCATTCCATGCCATTCCATGCCATTCCATGCCATTCCATGCCATTCCATGCCATTCCATGCCATTCCATGCCATTCCATGCCATTCCATGCCATTCCATGCCAGTCCATGCCAGTCCATGCCATTCCATGCCATTCCATGCCATTCCATGCCACTCAATGCGGTGCCATGCCGTGCCATGCCGGTGCCATGCCGGTGCCATGCCGGTGCCATGCCATTCCATGCCATTCCATGCCAGTCCATGCCAGTCCATGCCATTCCATGCCATTCCATGCCACTCAATGCGGTGCCATGCCGTGCCATGCCGTGCCATGCCGTGCTATGCCGTGCCATGCCGTGCCATGCCGTGCCATGCGGTGCCATGCCCTTCCATGCCATTCCATGCCATTCCATGCCATTCCATGCCATTCCATGCCATTCCATGCCATTCCATGCCATTCCATGCCATTCCATGCCATTCCATGCCATTCCATGCCATTCCATGCCATTCCATGCCATTCCATGCCATTCCATGCCATTCCATGCCATTCCATGCCATTCCATGCCATTCCATGCCATTCCATGCCGTGCCATGCCGGTGCCATGCCGTGCCATGCCGGTGCCATGCCGTGCCATGCCGGTGCCATGCCGTGCCATGCCGGTGCCATGCCGTGCCATGCCGGTGCCATGCCGTGCCATGCCGGTGCCATGCCGTGCCATGCCGGTGCCATGCCGTGCCATGCCGGTGCCATGCCGTGCCATGCCGGTGCCATGCCGTGCCATGCCGTGCCATGCCGGTGCCATGCCGTGCCATGCCGGTGCCATGCCGTGCCATGCCGTGCCATGCCGGTGCCATGCCGTGCCATGCCGTGCCATGCCGTGCCATGCCGTGCCATGCCGTGCCATGCCGTGCCATGCCGGTGCCATGCCGTGCCATGCCGGTGCCATGCCGTGCCATGCCGTGCCATGCCGTGCCATGCCGGTGCCATGCCGGTGCCATGCCGGTGCCATGCCGTGCCATGCCGGTGCCATGCCGTGCCATGCCGTGCCATGCCGGTGCCATGCCGTGCCATGCCGGTGCCATGCCGGTGCCATGCCGTGCCATGCCGGTGCCATGCCGTGCCATGCCGTGCCATGCCGTGCCATGCGGTGCCATGCCATTCCATGCCATTCCATGCCATTCCATGCCATTCCATGCCATTCCATGCCATTCCATGCCATTCCATGCCATTCCATGCCATTCCATGCCATTCCATGCCATTCCATGCCATTCCATGCCATTCCATGCCATTCCATGCCATTCCATGCCATTCCATGCCATTCCATGCCATTCCATGCCATTCCATGCCATTCCATGCCATTCCATGCCATTCCATGCCATTCCATGCCATTCCATGCCATTCCATGCCATTCCATGCCATTCCATGCCATTCCATGCCATTCCATGCCATTCCATGCCATTCCATGCCATTCCATGCCATTCCATGCCATTCCATGCCATTCCATGCCATTCCATGCCATTCCATGCCATTCCATGCCATTCCATGCCATTCCATGCCATTCCATGCCATTCCATGCCATTCCATGCCATTCCATGCCATTCCATGCCATTCCATGCCATTCCATGCCATTCCATGCCATTCCATGCCATTCCATGCCATTCCATGCCATTCCATGCCATTCCATGCCATTCCATGCCATTCCATGCCATTCCATGCCATTCCATGCCATTCCATGCCATTCCATGCCATTCCATGCCATTCCATGCCATTCCATGCCATTCCATGCCATTCCATGCCATTCCATGCCATTCCATGCCATTCCATGCCATTCCATGCCATTCCATGCCATTCCATGCCATTCCATGCCATTCCATGCCACTCAATGCGGTGCCATGCTATTCCATGCCATTCCATGCCATTCCATGCCATTCCATGCCATTCCATGCCATTCCATGCCATTCCATGCCATTCCATGCCATTCCATGCCATTCCATGCCATTCCATGCCATTCCATGCCATTCCATGCCATTCCATGCCAGTCCATGCCAGTCCATGCCATTCCCTGCCATTCCATGCCATTCCATGCCATTCCATGCCATTCCATGCCAGTCCATGCCAGTCCATGCCATTCCATGCCATTCCATGCCACTCAATGTGGTGCCATGCCGTGCCATGCCGTGCCATGCCGTGCCATGCCGGTGCCATGCCGGTGCCATGCCGGTGCCATGCCATTCCATGCCATTCCATGCCAGTCCATGCCAGTCCATGCCATTCCATGCCATTCCATGCCAGTCCATGCCAGTCCATGCCATTCCATGCCATTCCATGCCACTCAATGCGGTGCCATGCCATGCCATGCCGTGCCATGCCGTGCTATGCCGTGCCATGCCGTGCCATGCCGTGCCATGCGGTGCCATGCCATTCCATGCCATTCCATGCCATTCCATGCCAGTCCATGCCAGTCCATGCCATTCCATGCCATTCCATGCCATTCCATGCCACTCAATGCGGTGCCATGCCGTGCCATGCCGGTGCCATGCCGGTGCCATGCCGTGCCATGCCGGTGCCATGCCGTGCCATGCCGTGCCATGCCGGTGCCATGCCGTGCCATGCCGGTGCCATGCCGTGCCATGCCGGTGCCATGACGTGCCATGCCGGTGCCATGCCGTGCCATGCCGGTGCCATGCCGTGCCATGCCGGTGCCATGACGTGCCATGCCGGTGCCATGCCGTGCCATGCCGTGCCATGCCGGTGCCATGCCGGTGCCATGCCGGTGCCATGCCATTCCATGCCATTCCATGCCAGTCCATGCCAGTCCATGCCATTCCATGCTATTCCATGCCACTCAATGCGGTGCCATGCGGTGCCATGCCATTCCATGCCATTCCATGCCATTCCATGCCATTCCATGCCATTCCATGCCATTCCATGCCATTCCATGCCATTCCATGCCATTCCATGCCATTCCATGCCATTCCATGCCATTCCATGCCATTCCATGCCATTCCATGCCATTCCATGCCATTCCATGCCATTCCATGCCATTCCATGCCATTCCATGCCATTCCATGCCATTCCATGCCATTCCATGCCATTCCATGCCATTCAATGCCGTGCCATGCCGTGCCATGCCGTGCCATGCCGTGCCATGCCGTGCCATGCCGTGCCATGCCGTGCCATGCCGTGCCATGCCGTGCCATGCCGTGCCATGCCGTGCCATGCCGTGCCATGCCGTGCCATGCCGTGCCATGCCGTGCCATGCCGTGCCATGCCGTGCCATGCCGTGCCATGCCGTGCCATGCCGTGCCATGCCGGTGCCATGCCGTGCCATGCCGGTGCCATGCCGTGCCATGCCGGTGCCATGCCGTGCCATGCCGGTGCCATGCCGTGCCATGCCGTGCCATGCCGTGTCATGCCGTGCCATGCCGTGCCATGCCGTGCCATGCCGTGCCATGCCGTGCCATGCCGTGCCATGCCGTGCCATGCCGTGCCATGCCGTGCCATGCCGTGCCATGCCGTGCCATGCCGTGCCATGCCGTGCCATGCCGTGCCATGCCGTGCCATGCCGTGCCATGCCGTGCCATGCGGTGCCATGCCATTCCATGCCATTCCATGCCATTCCATGCCATTCAATGCCGTGCCATGCCGTGCCATGCCGGTGCCATGCCGTGCCATGCCGGTGCCATGCCGTGCCATGCCGGTGCCATGCCGTGCCATGCCGGTGCCATGCCGTGCCATGCCGTGCCATGCCGGTGCCATGCCGAGCCATGCCGGTGCCATGCCGTGCCATGCCGTGCCATGCCGTGCCATGCGGTGCCATGCCATTCCATGTCATTCCATGACATTCCATGCCATTCCATGCCATTCCATGCCATTCCATGCCATTCCATGCCATTCCATGCCATTCCATGCCATTCCATGCCATTCCATGCCATTCCATGCCATTCCATGCCATTCCATGCCATTCCATGCCATTCCATGCCATTCCATGCCATTCCATGCCATTCCATGCCATTCCATGCCATTCCATGCCATTCCATGCCATTCCATGCCATTCCATGCCATTCCATGCCATTCCATGCCATTCCATGCCATTCCATGCCATTCCATGCCATTCCATGCCATTCCATGCCATTCCATGCCATTCCATGCCATTCCATGCCATTCCATGCCATTCCATGCCATTCCATGCCATTCCATGCCATTCCATGCCATTCCATGCCATTCCATGCCGTGCCATGCCGGTGCCATGCCGTGCCATGCCGGTGCCATGCCGTGCCATGCCGGTGCCATGCCGTGCCATGCCGGTGCCATGCCGTGCCATGCCGGTGCCATGCCGTGCCATGCCGGTGCCATGCCGGTGCCATGCCGGTGCCATGCCGTGCCATGCCGGTGCCATGCCGTGCCATGCCGTGCCATGCCGGTGCCATGCCGTGCCATGCCGGTGCCATGCCGGTGCCATGCCGTGCCATGCCGGTGCCATGCCGTGCCATGCCGTGCCATGCCGTGCCATGCCGTGCCATGCGGTGCCATGCCATTCCATGCCATTCCATGCCATTCCATGCCATTCCATGCCATTCCATGCCATTCCATGCCATTCCATGCCATTCCATGCCATTCCATGCCATTCCATGCCATTCCATGCCATTCCATGCCATTCCATGCCATTCCATGCCATTCAATGCCGTGCCATGCCGTGCCATGCCGGTGCCATGCCGTGCCATGCCGGTGCCATGCCGTGCCATGCCGGTGCCATGCCGTGCCATGCCGGTGCCATGCCGTGCCATGCCGTGCCATGCCGGTGCCATGCCGTGCCATGCCGGTGCCATGCCGTGCCATGCCGGTGCCATGCCGTGCCATGCCGGTGCCATGCCGTGCCATGCCGGTGCCATGCCGTGCCATGCCGGTGCCATGCCGTGCCATGCCGGTGCCATGCCGTGCCATGCCGGTGCCATGCCGTGCCATGCCGGTGCCATGCCGGTGCCATGCCGTGCCATGCCGGTGCCATGCCGTGCTATGCCGTGCCATGCCGGTGCCATGCCGTGCCATGCCGGTGCCATGCCGTGCCATGCCGTGCCATGCCATGCCGTGCCATGCCGTGCCATGCCATGCCGTGCCATGCGGTGCCATGCCATTCCATGCCATTCCATGCCATTCCATGCCATTCCATGCCATTCCATGTCATTCCATGCCATTCCATGCCATTCCATGCCATTCCATGCCATTCCATGCCATTCCATGCCATTCCATGCCATTCCATGCCATTCCATGCCATTCCATGCCATTCCATGCCATTCCATGCCATTCCATGCCATTCAATGCCGTGCCATGCCGGTGCCATGCCGTGCCATGCCGGTGCCATGCCGGTGCCATGCCGTGCCATGCCGGTGCCATGCCGTGCCATGCCGGTGCCATGCCGGTGCCATGCCGTGCCATGCCGGTGCCATGCCGTGCCATGCCGGTGCCATGCCGTGCCATGCCGTGCCATGCCGTGCCATGCCGTGTCATGCCGTGCCATGCCGTGCCATGCCGTGCCATGCCGTGCCATGCCGTGCCATGCCGTGCCATGCCGTGCCATGCCGTGCCATGCCGTGCCATGCCGTGCCATGCCGTGCCATGCCGTGCCATGCCGTGCCATGCCGTGCCATGCCGTGCCATGCCGTGCCATGCCGTGCCATGCGGTGCCATGCCATTCCATGCCATTCCATGCCATTCCATGCCATTCAATGCCGTGCCATGCCGTGCCATGCCGGTGCCATGCCGTGCCATGCCGGTGCCATGCCGTGCCATGCCGGTGCCATGCCGTGCCATGCCGGTGCCATGCCGTGCCATGCCGGTGCCATGCCGTGCCATGCCGTGCCATGCCGGTGCCATGCCGAGCCATGCCGGTGCCATGCCGTGCCATGCCGTGCCATGCCGTGCCATGCGGTGCCATGCCATTCCATGTCATTCCATGACATTCCATGCCATTCCATGCCATTCCATGCCATTCCATGCCATTCCATGCCATTCCATGCCATTCCATGCCATTCCATGCCATTCCATGCCATTCCATGCCATTCCATGCCATTCCATGCCATTCCATGCCATTCCATGCCATTCCATGCCATTCCATGCCATTCCATGCCATTCCATGCCATTCCATGCCATTCCATGCCATTCCATGCCATTCCATGCCATTCCATGCCATTCCATGCCATTCCATGCCATTCCATGCCATTCCATGCCATTCCATGCCATTCCATGCCATTCCATGCCATTCCATGCCATTCCATGCCATTCCATGCCATTCCATGCCATTCCATGCCATTCCATGCCATTCCATGCCATTCCATGCCGTGCCATGCCGGTGCCATGCCGTGCCATGCCGGTGCCATGCCGTGCCATGCCGGTGCCATGCCGTGCCATGCCGGTGCCATGCCGTGCCATGCCGGTGCCATGCCGTGCCATGGCGGTGCCATGTCGTGCCATGCCGGTGCCATGCCATTCCATGCCATTCCATGCCATTCCATGCCATTCCATGCCATTCCATGCCATTCCATGCCATTCCATGCCATTCCATGCCGTGCCATGCCGGTGCCATGCCGTGCCATGCCGGTGCCATGCCGTGCCATGCCGGTGCCATGCCGTGCCATGCCGGTGCCATGCCGTGCCATGCCGGTGCCATGCCGTGCCATGCCGTGCCATGCCGGTGCCATGCCGTGCCATGCCGGTGCCATGCCGTGCCATGCCGTGCCATGCCGGTGCCATGCCGTGCCATGCCGTGCCATGCCGTGCCATGCCGTGCCATGCCGTGCCATGCCGTGCCATGCCGGTGCCATGCCGTGCCATGCCGGTGCCATTCCGTGCCATGCCGGTGCCATGCCGGTGCCATGCCGTGCCATGCCGGTGCCATGCCGTGCCATGCCGTGCCATGCCGGTGCCATGCCGGTGCCATGCCGGTGCCATGCCGTGCCATGCCGGTGCCATGCCGTGCCATGCCGTGCCATGCCGGTGCCATGCCGTGCCATGCCGGTGCCATGCCGGTGCCATGCCGTGCCATGCCGGTGCCATGCCGTGCCATGCCGTGCCATGCCGTGCCATGCCGTGCCATGCGGTGCCATGCCATTCCATGCCATTCCATGCCATTCCATGCCATTCCATGCCATTCCATGCCATTCCATGCCATTCCATGCCATTCCATGCCATTCCATGCCATTCCATGCCATTCCATGCCATTCCATGCCATTCCATGCCATTCCATGCCATTCCATGCCATTCCATGCCATTCCATGCCATTCCATGCCATTCCATGCCATTCCATGCCATTCCATGCCATTCCATGCCATTCCATGCCATTCCATGCCATTCCATGCCATTCCATGCCATTCCATGCCATTCCATGCCATTCCATGCCATTCCATGCCATTCCATGCCATTCCATGCCATTCCATGCCATTCCATGCCATTCCATGCCATTCCATGCCATTCCATGCCATTCCATGCCATTCCATGCCATTCCATGCCATTCCATGCCATTCCATGCCATTCCATGCCATTCCATGCCATTCCATGCCATTCCATGCCATTCCATGCCATTCCATGCCATTCCATGCCATTCCATGCCATTCCATGCCATTCCATGCCATTCCATGCCATTCCATGCCATTCCATGCCATTCCATGCCATTCCATGCCATTCCATGCCATTCCATGCCATTCCATGCCATTCCATGCCATTCCATGCCATTCCATGCCATTCCATGCCATTCCATGCCATTCCATGCCATTCCATGCCATTCCATGCCATTCCATGCCATTCCATGCCATTCCATGCCATTCCATGCCATTCCATGCCATTCCATGCCATTCCATGCCATTCCATGCCATTCCATGCCATTCCATGCCATTCCATGCCATTCCATGCCATTCCATGCCATTCCATGCCATTCCATGCCATTCCATGCCATTCCATGCCATTCCATGCCATTCCATGCCATTCCATGCCATTCCATGCCATTCCATGCCATTCCATGCCAGTCCATGCCAGTCCATGCCATTCCATGCCATTCCATGCCATTCCATGCCACTCAATGCGGTGCCATGCCGTGCCATGCCGGTGCCATGCCGGTGCCATGCCGGTGCCATGCCATTCCATGCCATTCCATGCCAGTCCATGCCAGTCCATGCCATTCCATGCCATTCCATGCCACTCAATGCGGTGCCATGCCGTGCCATGCCGTGCCATGCCGTGCTATGCCGTGCCATGCCGTGCCATGCCGTGCCATGCGGTGCCATGCCCTTCCATGCCATTCCATGCCATTCCATGCCATTCCATGCCATTCCATGCCATTCCATGCCATTCCATGCCATTCCATGCCATTCCATGCCATTCCATGCCATTCCATGCCATTCCATGCCATTCCATGCCATTCCATGCCATTCCATGCCATTCCATGCCATTCCATGCCATTCCATGCCATTCCATGCCGTGCCATGCCGGTGCCATGCCGTGCCATGCCGGTGCCATGCCGTGCCATGCCGGTGCCATGCCGTGCCATGCCGGTGCCATGCCGTGCCATGCCGGTGCCATGCCGTGCCATGCCGGTGCCATGCCGTGCCATGCCGGTGCCATGCCGTGCCATGCCGGTGCCATGCCGTGCCATGCCGGTGCCATGCCGTGCCATGCCGTGCCATGCCGGTGCCATGCCGTGCCATGCCGGTGCCATGCCGTGCCATGCCGTGCCATGCCGGTGCCATGCCGTGCCATGCCGTGCCATGCCGTGCCATGCCGTGCCATGCCGTGCCATGCCGTGCCATGCCGGTGCCATGCCGTGCCATGCCGGTGCCATGCCGTGCCATGCCGTGCCATGCCGTGCCATGCCGGTGCCATGCCGGTGCCATGCCGGTGCCATGCCGTGCCATGCCGGTGCCATGCCGTGCCATGCCGTGCCATGCCGGTGCCATGCCGTGCCATGCCGGTGCCATGCCGGTGCCATGCCGTGCCATGCCGGTGCCATGCCGTGCCATGCCGTGCCATGCCGTGCCATGCGGTGCCATGCCATTCCATGCCATTCCATGCCATTCCATGCCATTCCATGCCATTCCATGCCATTCCATGCCATTCCATGCCATTCCATGCCATTCCATGCCATTCCATGCCATTCCATGCCATTCCATGCCATTCCATGCCATTCCATGCCATTCCATGCCATTCCATGCCATTCCATGCCATTCCATGCCATTCCATGCCATTCCATGCCATTCCATGCCATTCCATGCCATTCCATGCCATTCCATGCCATTCCATGCCATTCCATGCCATTCCATGCCATTCCATGCCATTCCATGCCATTCCATGCCATTCCATGCCATTCCATGCCATTCCATGCCATTCCATGCCATTCCATGCCATTCCATGCCATTCCATGCCGTGCCATGCCGGTGCCATGCCGTGCCATGCCGGTGCCATGCCGTGCCATGCCGGTGCCATGCCGTGCCATGCCGGTGCCATGCCGTGCCATGCCGGTGCCATGCCGTGCCATGGCGGTGCCATGTCGTGCCATGCCGGTGCCATGCCATTCCATGCCATTCCATGCCATTCCATGCCATTCCATGCCATTCCATGCCATTCCATGCCATTCCATGCCATTCCATGCCATTCCATGCCATTCCATGCCATTCCATGCCATTCCATGCCATTCCATGCCATTCCATGCCATTCCATGCCATTCCATGCCATTCCATGCCATTCCATGCCATTCCATGCCATTCCATGCCATTCCATGCCATTCCATGCCATTCCATGCCATTCCATGCCATTCCATGCCATTCCATGCCATTCCATGCCATTCCATGCCATTCCATGCCATTCCATGCCATTCCATGCCATTCCATGCCATTCCATGCCATTCCATGCCATTCCATGCCGTGCCATGCCGGTGCCATGCCGTGCCATGCCGGTGCCATGCCGTGCCATGCCGGTGCCATGCCGTGCCATGCCGGTGCCATGCCGTGCCATGCCGGTGCCATGCCGTGCCATGCCGGTGCCATGCCGTGCCATGCCGGTGCCATGCCGTGCCATGCCGTGCCATGCCGTGCCATGCCGTGCCATGCCGTGCCATGCCGTGCCATGCCGTGCCATGCCGTGCCATGCCGTGCCATGCCGTGCCATGCCGTGCCATGCCGTGCCATGCCGTGCCATGCCGTGCCATGCCGTGCCATGCCGTGCCATGCCGTGCCATGCCGTGCCATGCGGTGCCATGCCATTCCATGCCATTCCATGCCATTCCATGCCATTCAATGCCGTGCCATGCCGTGCCATGCCGGTGCCATGCCGTGCCATGCCGGTGCCATGCCGTGCCATGCCGGTGCCATGCCGTGCCATGCCGGTGCCATGCCGTGCCATGCCGTGCCATGCCGGTGCCATGCCGAGCCATGCCGGTGCCATGCCGTGCCATGCCGTGCCATGCCGTGCCATGCGGTGCCATGCCATTCCATGTCATTCCATGACATTCCATGCGGTGCCATGCCATTCCATGTCATTCCATGACATTCCATGCCATTCCATGCCATTCCATGCCATTCCATGCCATTCCATGCCATTCCATGCCATTCCATGCCATTCCATGCCATTCCATGCCATTCCATGCCATTCCATGCCATTCCATGCCATTCCATGCCATTCCATGCCATTCCATGCCATTCCATGCCATTCCATGCCATTCCATGCCATTCCATGCCATTCCATGCCATTCCATGCCATTCCATGCCATTCCATGCCATTCCATGCCATTCCATGCCATTCCATGCCATTCCATGCCATTCCATGCCATTCCATGCCATTCCATGCCGTGCCATGCCGGTGCCATGCCGTGCCATGCCGGTGCCATGCCGTGCCATGCCGGTGCCATGCCGTGCCATGCCGGTGCCATGCCGTGCCATGCCGGTGCCATGCCGTGCCATGGCGGTGCCATGTCGTGCCATGCCGGTGCCATGCCATTCCATGCCATTCCATGCCATTCCATGCCATTCCATGCCATTCCATGCCATTCCATGCCATTCCATGCCATTCCATGCCATTCCATGCCATTCCATGCCATTCCATGCCATTCCATGCCATTCCATGCCATTCCATGCCATTCCATGCCATTCCATGCCATTCCATGCCATTCCATGCCATTCCATGCCATTCCATGCCATTCCATGCCATTCCATGCCATTCCATGCCATTCCATGCCATTCCATGCCATTCCATGCCATTCCATGCCATTCCATGCCATTCCATGCCATTCCATGCCATTCCATG
Organism: Cryptus armator; assembly: GCA_963971235.1. Classification (NCBI taxonomy): domain Eukaryota; kingdom Metazoa; phylum Arthropoda; class Insecta; order Hymenoptera; family Ichneumonidae; genus Cryptus; species Cryptus armator. The sequence goes on along the minus strand of CAXARG010000294.1, from coordinate 1,077,036 downwards.
CCGTGCCATGCCGGTGCCATGCCGTGCCATGCCGGTGCCATGCCGTGCCATGCCGGTGCCATGCCGTGCCATGCCGGTGCCATGCCGTGCCATGCCGGTGCCATGCCGTGCCATGGCGGTGCCATGTCGTGCCATGCCGGTGCCATGCCATTCCATGCCATTCCATGCCATTCCATGCCATTCCATGCCATTCCATGCCGTGCCATGCCGGTGCCATGCCGTGCCATGCCGGTGCCATGCCGTGCCATGCCGGTGCCATGCCGTGCCATGCCGTGCCATGCCGGTGCCATGCCGTGCCATGCCGGTGCCATGCCGTGCCATGCCGTGCCATGCCGGTGCCATGCCGTGCCATGCCGTGCCATGCCGTGCCATGCCGTGCCATGCCGTGCCATGCCGGTGCCATGCCGTGCCATGCCGGTGCCATTCCGTGCCATGCCGGTGCCATGCCGGTGCCATGCCGTGCCATGCCGGTGCCATGCCGTGCCATGCCGTGCCATGCCGGTGCCATGCCGGTGCCATGCCGGTGCCATGCCGTGCCATGCCGGTGCCATGCCGTGCCATGCCGTGCCATGCCGGTGCCATGCCGTGCCATGCCGGTGCCATGCCGGTGCCATGCCGTGCCATGCCGGTGCCATGCCGTGCCATGCCGTGCCATGCCGTGCCATGCCGTGCCATGCGGTGCCATGCCATTCCATGCCATTCCATGCCATTCCATGCCATTCCATGCCATTCCATGCCATTCCATGCCATTCCATGCCATTCCATGCCATTCCATGCCATTCCATGCCATTCCATGCCATTCCATGCCATTCCATGCCATTCCATGCCATTCCATGCCATTCCATGCCATTCCATGCCATTCCATGCCATTCCATGCCATTCCATGCCATTCCATGCCATTCCATGCCATTCCATGCCATTCCATGCCATTCCATGCCATTCCATGCCATTCCATGCCATTCCATGCCATTCCATGCCATTCCATGCCATTCCATGCCATTCCATGCCATTCCATGCCATTCCATGCCATTCCATGCCATTCCATGCCATTCCATGCCATTCCATGCCATTCCATGCCATTCCATGCCATTCCATGCCATTCCATGCCATTCCATGCCATTCCATGCCATTCCATGCCATTCCATGCCATTCCATGCCATTCCATGCCATTCCATGCCATTCCATGCCATTCCATGCCATTCCATGCCATTCCATGCCATTCCATGCCATTCCATGCCATTCCATGCCATTCCATGCCATTCCATGCCATTCCATGCCATTCCATGCCATTCCATGCCATTCCATGCCATTCCATGCCATTCCATGCCATTCCATGCCATTCCATGCCATTCCATGCCATTCCATGCCATTCCATGCCATTCCATGCCATTCCATGCCATTCCATGCCATTCCATGCCATTCCATGCCAGTCCATGCCAGTCCATGCCATTCCATGCCATTCCATGCCATTCCATGCCATTCCATGCCACTCAATGCGGTGCCATGCCGTGCCATGCCGGTGCCATGCCGGTGCCATGCCGGTGCCATGCCATTCCATGCCATTCCATGCCAGTCCATGCCAGTCCATGCCATTCCATGCCATTCCATGCCACTCAATGCGGTGCCATGCCGTGCCATGCCGTGCCATGCCGTGCTATGCCGTGCCATGCCGTGCCATGCCGTGCCATGCCGTGCCATGCGGTGCCATGCCCTTCCATGCCATTCCATGCCATTCCATGCCATTCCATGCCATTCCATGCCATTCCATGCCATTCCATGCCATTCCATGCCATTCCATGCCATTCCATGCCATTCCATGCCATTCCATGCCATTCCATGCCATTCCATGCCATTCCATGCCATTCCATGCCATTCCATGCCATTCCATGCCATTCCATGCCATTCCATGCCATTCCATGCCATTCCATGCCATTCCATGCCATTCCATGCCGTGCCATGCCGGTGCCATGCCGTGCCATGCCGGTGCCATGCCGTGCCATGCCGGTGCCATGCCGTGCCATGCCGGTGCCATGCCGTGCCATGCCGGTGCCATGCCGTGCCATGCCGGTGCCATGCCGTGCCATGCCGGTGCCATGCCGTGCCATGCCGGTGCCATGCCGTGCCATGCCGTGCCATGCCGGTGCCATGCCGTGCCATGCCGGTGCCATGCCGTGCCATGCCGTGCCATGCCGGTGCCATGCCGTGCCATGCCGTGCCATGCCGTGCCATGCCGTGCCATGCCGTGCCATGCCGTGCCATGCCGGTGCCATGCCGTGCCATGCCGGTGCCATGCCGTGCCATGCCGTGCCATGCCGTGCCATGCCGGTGCCATGCCGGTGCCATGCCGGTGCCATGCCGTGCCATGCCGGTGCCATGCCGTGCCATGCCGTGCCATGCCGGTGCCATGCCGTGCCATGCCGGTGCCATGCCGGTGCCATGCCGTGCCATGCCGGTGCCATGCCGTGCCATGCCGTGCCATGCCGTGCCATGCGGTGCCATGCCATTCCATGCCATTCCATGCCATTCCATGCCATTCCATGCCATTCCATGCCATTCCATGCCATTCCATGCCATTCCATGCCATTCCATGCCATTCCATGCCATTCCATGCCATTCCATGCCATTCCATGCCATTCCATGCCATTCCATGCCATTCCATGCCATTCCATGCCATTCCATGCCATTCCATGCCATTCCATGCCATTCCATGCCATTCCATGCCATTCCATGCCATTCCATGCCATTCCATGCCATTCCATGCCATTCCATGCCATTCCATGCCATTCCATGCCATTCCATGCCATTCCATGCCATTCCATGCCATTCCATGCCATTCCATGCCATTCCATGCCATTCCATGCCATTCCATGCCATTCCATGCCATTCCATGCCATTCCATGCCATTCCATGCCATTCCATGCCATTCCATGCCATTCCATGCCATTCCATGCCATTCCATGCCATTCCATGCCATTCCATGCCATTCCATGCCATTCCATGCCATTCCATGCCATTCCATGCCATTCCATGCCATTCCATGCCATTCCATGCCATTCCATGCCATTCCATGCCATTCCATGCCATTCCATGCCATTCCATGCCATTCCATGCCATTCCATGCCATTCCATGCCATTCCATGCCATTCCATGCCATTCCATGCCATTCCATGCCATTCCATGCCATTCCATGCTATTCCATGCCATTCCATGCCATTCCATGCCATTCCATGCCATTCCATGCCATTCCATGCCATTCCATGCCATTCCATGCCATTCCATGCCATTCCATGCCATTCCATGCCATTCCATGCCATTCCATGCCATTCCATGCCAGTCCATGCCAGTCCATGCCATTCCATGCCATTCCATGCCATTCCATGCCACTCAATGCGGTGCCATGCCGTGCCATGCCGGTGCCATGCCGGTGACATGCCGGTGCCATGCCATTCCATGCCATTCCATGCCACTCAATGCGGTGCCATGCCGTGCCATGCCGGTGCCATGCCGGTGACATGCCGGTGCCATGCCATTCCATGCCATTCCATGCCAGTCCATGCCAGTCCATGCCATTCCATGCCATTCCATGCCACTCAATGCGGTGCCATGCCGTGCCATGCCGTGCCATGCCGTGCTATGCCGTGCCATGCCGTGCCATGCCGTGCCATGCGGTGCCATGCCCTTCCATGCCATTCCATGCCATTCCATGCCATTCCATGCCATTCCATGCCATTCCATGCCATTCCATGCCATTCCATGCCATTCCATGCCATTCCATGCCATTCCATGCCATTCCATGCCATTCCATGCCATTCCATGCCATTCCATGCCATTCCATGCCATTCCATGCCATTCCATGCCATTCCATGCCGTGCCATGCCGGTGCCATGCCGTGCCATGCCGGTGCCATGCCGTGCCATGCCGGTGCCATGCCGTGCCATGCCGGTGCCATGCCGTGCCATGCCGGTGCCATGCCGTGCCATGCCGGTGCCATGCCGTGCCATGCCGGTGCCATGCCGTGCCATGCCGGTGCCATGCCGTGCCATGCCGGTGCCATGCCGTGCCATGCCGTGCCATGCCGGTGCCATGCCGTGCCATGCCGGTGCCATGCCGTGCCATGCCGTGCCATGCCGTGCCATGCGGTGCCATGCCATTCCATGCCATTCCATGCCATTCCATGCCATTCCATGCCATTCCATGCCATTCCATGCCATTCCATGCCATTCCATGCCATTCCATGCCATTCCATGCCATTCCATGCCATTCCATGCCATTCCATGCCATTCCATGCCATTCCATGCCATTCCATGCCATTCCATGCCATTCCATGCCATTCCATGCCATTCCATGCCATTCCATGCCATTCCATGCCATTCCATGCCATTCCATGCCATTCCATGCCATTCCATGCCATTCCATGCCATTCCATGCCATTCCATGCCATTCCATGCCATTCCATGCCATTCCATGCCATTCCATGCCATTCCATGCCATTCCATGCCATTCCATGCCATTCCATGCCATTCCATGCCATTCCATGCCATTCCATGCCATTCCATGCCATTCCATGCCATTCCATGCCATTCCATGCCATTCCATGCCATTCCATGCCATTCCATGCCATTCCATGCCATTCCATGCCATTCCATGCCATTCCATGCCATTCCATGCCATTCCATGCCATTCCATGCCATTCCATGCCATTCCATGCCATTCCATGCCATTCCATGCCATTCCATGCCATTCCATGCCATTCCATGCCATTCCATGCCATTCCATGCCATTCCATGCCATTCCATGCCATTCCATGCCATTCCATGCCATTCCATGCCATTCCATGCCATTCCATGCCATTCCATGCCATTCCATGCCATTCCATGCCATTCCATGCCATTCCATGCCAGTCCATGCCAGTCCATGCCATTCCATGCCATTCCATGCCATTCCATGCCATTCCATGCCATTCCATGCCAGTCCATGCCAGTCCATGCCATTCCATGCCATTCCATGCCACTCAATGCGGTGCCATGCCGTGCCATGCCGTGCCATGCCGTGCCATGCCGGTGCCATGCCGGTGCCATGCCGGTGCCATGCCATTCCATGCCATTCCATGCCAGTCCATGCCAGTCCATGCCATTCCATGCCATTCCATGCCAGTCCATGCCAGTCCATGCCATTCCATGCCATTCCATGCCACTCAATGCGGTGCCATGCCGTGCCATGCCGTGCCATGCCGTGCTATGCCGTGCCATGCCGTGCCATGCCGTGCCATGCGGTGCCATGCCATTCCATGCCATTCCATGCCATTCCATGCCAGTCCATGCCAGTCCATGCCATTCCATGCCATTCCATGCCATTCCATGCCATTCCATGCCACTCAATGCGGTGCCATGCCGTGCCATGCCGGTGCCATGCCGGTGCCATGCCGTGCCATGCCGGTGCCATGCCGTGCCATGCCGTGCCATGCCGGTGCCATGCCGTGCCATGCCGGTGCCATGCCGTGCCATGCCGGTGCCATGACGTGCCATGCCGGTGCCATGCCGTGCCATGCCGGTGCCATGCCGTGCCATGCCGGTGCCATGACGTGCCATGCCGGTGCCATGCCGTGCCATGCCGTGCCATGCCGGTGCCATGCCGGTGCCATGCCGGTGCCATGCCATTCCATGCCATTCCATGCCAGTCCATGCCAGTCCATGCCATTCCATGCTATTCCATGCCACTCAATGCGGTGCCATGCGGTGCCATGCCATTCCATGCCATTCCATGCCATTCCATGCCATTCCATGCCATTCCATGCCATTCCATGCCATTCCATGCCATTCCATGCCATTCCATGCCATTCCATGCCATTCCATGCCATTCCATGCCATTCCATGCCATTCAATGCCGTGCCATGCCATTCCATGCCATTCCATGCCATTCAATGCCGTGCCATGCCGTGCCATGCCGTGCCATGCCGTGCCATGCCGTGCCATGCCGTGCCATGCCGTGCCATGCCGGTGCCATGCCGTGCCATGCCGGTGCCATGCCGTGCCATGCCGGTGCCATGCCGTGCCATGCCGGTGCCATGCCGTGCCATGCCGGTGCCATGCCGTGCCATGCCGGTGCCATGCCGTGCCATGCCGGTGCCATGCCGTGCCATGCCGGTGCCATGCCGTGCCATGCCGGTGCCATGCCGTGCCATGCCGGTGCCATGCCGTGCCATGCCGGTGCCATGCCGTGCCATGCCGGTGCCATGCCGTGCCATGCCGGTGCCATGCCGTGCCATGCCGGTGCCATGCCGTGCCATGCCGGTGCCATGCCGTGCCATGCCGGTGCCATGCCGTGCCATGCCGGTGCCATGCCGTGCCATGCCGGTGCCATGCCGTGCCATGCCGGTGCCATGCCGGTGCCATGCCGGTGCCATGCCGGTGCCATGCCGGTGCCATGCCGTGCCATGCCGGTGCCATGCCGTGCCATGCCGGTGCCATGCCGTGCCATGCCGTGCCATGCCGTGCCATGCCGTGCCATGCCATTCCATGCCATTCCATGCCATTCCATGCCATTCCATGCCATTCCATGCCATTCCATGCCATTCCATGCCATTCCATGCCATTCCATGCCATTCCATGCCATTCCATGCCATTCCATGCCATTCCATGCCATTCCATGCCATTCCATGCCATTCCATGCCATTCCATGCCATTCCATGCCATTCCATGCCATTCCATGCCATTCCATGCCATTCCATGCCATTCCATGCCATTCCATGCTATTCCATGCCATTCCATGCCATTCCATGCCATTCCATGCCATTCCATGCCATTCCATGCCATTCCATGCCATTCCATGCCATTCCATGCCATTCCATGCCATTCCATGCCATTCCATGCCATTCCATGCCATTCCATGCCATTCCATGCCATTCCATGCCATTCCATGCCATTCCATGCCATTCCATGCCATTCCATGCCATTCCATGCCATTCCATGCCATTCCATGCCATTCCATGCCATTCCATGCCATTCCATGCCATTCCATGCCATTCCATGCCATTCCATGCCATTCCATGCCATTCCATGCCATTCCATGCCATTCCATGCCATTCCATGCCATTCCATGCCATTCCATGCCATTCCATGCCATTCCATGCCATTCCATGCCATTCCATGCCATTCCATGCCATTCCATGCCATTCCATGCCATTCCATGCCATTCCATGCCATTCCATGCCATTCCATGCCATTCCATGCCATTCCATGCCATTCCATGCCATTCCATGCCATTCCATGCCATTCCATGCCATTCCATGCCATTCCATGCCATTCCATGCCATTCCATGCCATTCCATGCCATTCCATGCCATTCCATGCCATTCCATGCCATTCCATGCCATTCCATGCCATTCCATGCCATTCCATGCCATTCCATGCCATTCCATGCCATTCCATGCCATTCCATGCCATTCCATGCCATTCCATGCCATTCCATGCCATTCCATGCCATTCCATGCCATTCCATGCCATTCCATGCCATTCCATGCCATTCCATGCCATTCCATGCCATTCCATGCCATTCCATGCCATTCCATGCCATTCCATGCCATTCCATGCCATTCCATGCCATTCCATGCCATTCCATGCCATTCCATGCCATTCCATGCCATTCCATGCCATTCCATGCCATTCCATGCCATTCCATGCCATTCCATGCCATTCCATGCCATTCCATGCCATTCCATGCCATTCCATGCCATTCCATGCCATTCCATGCCATTCCATGCCATTCCATGCCATTCCATGCCATTCCATGCCATTCCATGCCATTCCATGCCATTCCATGCCATTCCATGCCATTCCATGCCATTCCATGCCATTCCATGCCATTCCATGCCATTCCATGCCATTCCATGCCATTCCATGCCATTCCATGCCATTCCATGCCAGTCCATGCCGTGCCATGCCGGTGCCATGCCGTGCCATGACGTGCCATGCCGGTGCCATGCCGTGCCATGCCGTGCCATGCCGTGCCATGCCGGTGCCATGCCGGTGCCATGCCGGTGCCATGCCGTGCCATGCCGGTGCCATGCCGTGCCATGCCGTGCCATGCCGGTGCCATGCCGTGCCATGACGTGCCATGCCGGTGCCATGCCGTGCCATGCCGTGCCATGCCGGTGCCATGCCGGTGCCATGCCGGTGCCATGCCGGTGCCATGCCGTGCCATGCCGTGCCATGCCATTCCATGCCATTCCATGCCAGTCCATGCCAGTCCATGCCATTTCATGCCATTCCATGCCACTCAATGCGGTGCCATGCCGTGCCATGCCGGTGCCATGCCGTGCCATGACGTGCCATGCCGGTGCCATGCCGTGCCATGCCGTGCCATGCCGGTGCCATGCCGGTGCCATGCCGGTGCCATGCCGTGCCATGCCGGTGCCATGCCGTGCCATGCCGTGCCATGCCGGTGCCATGCCGTGCCATGCCGGTGCCATGCCGTGCCATGCCGGTGCCATGCCGTGCCATGCCGGTGCCATGCCGTGCCATGCCGGTGCCATGCCGTGCCATGCCGTGCCATGCCGGTGCCATGCCGTGCCATGCCATTCCATGCCATTCCATGTCATTCCATGCCATTCCATGCCATTCCATGCCATTCCATACCATTCCATGCCATTCCATGCCATTCCAAGCCATTCCATGCCATTCCATGCCATTCCATGCCATTCCATGCCATTCCATGCCATTCCATGCCATTCCATGCCATTCCATGCCATTCCATGCCATTCCATGCCATTCCATGCCATTCCATGCCATTCCATGCCATTCCATGCCATTCCATGCGATTCCATGCCATTCCATGCCATTCCATGCCATTCCATGCCATTCCATGCCATTCCATGCCATTCCATGCCATTCCATGCCATTCCATGCCATTCCATGCCATTCCATGCCATTCCATGCCATTCCATGCCATTCCATGCCATTCCATGCCATTCCATGCCATTCCATGCCATTCCATGCCATTCCATGCCATTCCATGCCATTCCATGCCATTCCATGCCATTCCATGCCATTCCATGCCATTCCATGCCATTCCATGCCATTCCATGCCATTCCATGCCATTCCATGCCATTCCATGCCATTCCATGCCATTCCATGCCAGTCCATGCCAGTCCATGCCATTCCATGCCATTCCATGCCATTCCATGCCATTCCATGCCACTCAATGCGGTGCCATGCCGTGCCATGCCGGTGCCATGCCGGTGCCATGCCGTGCCATGCCGTGCCATGCCGGTGCCATGCCGTGCCATGCCGGTGCCATGCCGTGCCATGCCGGTGCCATGACGTGCCATGCCGGTGCCATGCCGTGCCATGCCGGTGCCATGCCGTGCCATGCCGGTGCCATGACGTGCCATGCCGGTGCCATGCCGTGCCATGCCGTGCCATGCCGGTGCCATGCCGGTGCCATGCCGGTGCCATGCCATTCCATGCCATTCCATGCCAGTCCATGCCAGTCCATGCCATTCCATGCCATTCCATGCCAGTCCATGCCAGTCCATGCCATTCCATGCCATTCCATGCCACTCAATGCGGTGCCATGCCGTGCCATGCCGTGCCATGCCGTGCTATGCCGTGCCATGCCGTGCCATGCCGTGCCATGCGGTGCCATGCCATTCCATGCCATTCCATGCCATTCCATGCCAGTCCATGCCAGTCCATGCCATTCCATGCCATTCCATGCCATTCCATGCCATTCCATGCCACTCAATGCGGTGCCATGCCGTGCCATGCCGGTGCCATGCCGTGCCATGCCGTGCCATGCCGTGCCATGCCGTGCCATGCCGTGCCATGCCGTGCCATGCCGGTGCCATGCCGTGCCATGCCGGTGCCATGCCGTGCCATGCCGGTGCCATGCCGTGCCATGCCGGTGCCATGCCGTGCCATGCCGGTGCCATGCCGTGCCATGCCGGTGCCATGCCGTGCCATGCCGGTGCCATGCCGTGCCATGCCGGTGCCATGCCGTGCCATGCCGGTGCCATGCCGTGCCATGCCGGTGCCATGCCGTGCCATGCCGGTGCCATGCCGTGCCATGCCGGTGCCATGCCGTGCCATGCCGGTGCCATGCCGTGCCATGCCGGTGCCATGCCGTGCCATGCCGGTGCCATGCCGTGCCATGCCGGTGCCATGCCGTGCCATGCCGGTGCCATGCCGGTGCCATGCCGTGCCATGCCGGTGCCATGCCGTGCCATGCCGTGCCATGCCGGTGCCATGCCGGTGCCATGCCGTGCCATGCCGGTGCCATGCCGTGCCATGCCGTGCCATGCCGTGCCATGCCATTCCATGCCATTCCATGCCATTCCATGCCATTCCATGCCATTCCATGCCATTCCATGCCATTCCATGCCATTCCATGCCATTCCATGCCATTCCATGCCATTCCATGCCATTCCATGCCATTCCATGCCATTCCATGCCATTCCATGCCATTCCATGCCATTCCATGCCATTCCATGCCATTCCATGCCATTCCATGCCATTCCATGCCATTCCATGCCATTCCATGCCATTCCATGCCATTCCATGCCATTCCATGCCATTCCATGCCATTCCATGCCATTCCATGCCATTCCATGCCATTCCATGCCATTCCATGCCATTCCATGCCATTCCATGCCATTCCATGCCATTCCATGCCATTCCATGCCATTCCATGCCATTCCATGCCATTCCATGCCATTCCATGCCATTCCATGCCATTCCATGCCATTCCATGCCATTCCATGCCATTCCATGCCATTCCATGCCATTCCATGCCATTCCATGCCATTCCATGCCATTCCATGCCATTCCATGCCATTCCATGCCATTCCATGCCATTCCATGCCATTCCATGCCATTCCATGCCATTCCATGCCATTCCATGCCATTCCATGCCATTCCATGCCATTCCATGCCATCCCATGCCATTCCATGCCATTCCATGCCATTCCATGCCATTCCATGCCATTCCATGCCATTCCATGCCATTCCATGCCATTCCATGCCATTCCATGCCATTCCATGCCATTCCATGCCATTCAATGCCGTGCCATGCCGTGCCATGCCGTGCCATGCCGTGCCATGCCGTGCCATGCCGTGCCATGCCGTGCCATGCCGGTGCCATGCCGTGCCATGCCGGTGCCATGCCGTGCCATGCCGGTGCCATGCCGTGCCATGCCGGTGCCATGCCGTGCCATGCCGGTGCCATGCCGTGCCATGCCGGTGCCATGCCGTGCCATGCCGGTGCCATGCCGTGCCATGCCGGTGCCATGCCGTGCCATGCCGGTGCCATGCCGTGCCATGCCGGTGCCATGCCGGTGCCATGCCGTGCCATGCCGGTGCCATGCCGTGCCATGCCGGTGCCATGCCGTGCCATGCCGGTGCCATGCCGTGCTATGCCGTGCCATGCCGGTGCCATGCCGTGCCATGCCGGTGCCATGCCGTGCCATGCCGTGCCATGCCATGCCGTGCCATGCGGTGCCATGCCATTCCATGCCATTCCATGCCATTCCATGTCATTCCATGCCATTCCATGCCATTCCATGCCATTCCATGCCATTCCATGCCATTCCATGCCATTCCATGCCATTCCATGCCATTCCATGCCATTCCATGCCATTCCATGCCATTCCATGCCATTCCATGCCATTCCATGCCATTCCATGCCATTCCATGCCATTCCATGCCATTCAATGCCGTGCCATGCCGTGCCATGCCGGTGCCATGCCGTGCCATGCCGGTGCCATGCCGGTGCAATGCCGTGCCATGCCGGTGCCATGCCGTGCCATGCCGGTGCCATGCCGGTGCCATGCCGTGCCATGCCGGTGCCATGCCGTGCCATGCCGGTGCCATGCCGTGCCATGCCGGTGCCATGCCGTGCCATGCCGTGCCATGCCGTGCCATGCCGTGCCATGCCGTGCCATGCCGTGCCATGCCGTGCCATGCCGTGCCATGCCGTGCCATGCCGTGCCATGCCGTGCCATGCCGTGCCATGCCGTGCCATGCCGTGCCATGCCGGTGCCATGCCGTGCCATGCCGGTGCCATGCCGTGCTATGCCGTGCCATGCCGGTGCCATGCCGTGCCATGCCGGTGCCATGCCGTGCCATGCCGTGCCATGCCATGCCGTGCCATGCGGTGCCATGCCATTCCATGCCATTCCATGCCATTCCATGTCATTCCATGCCATTCCATGCCATTCCATGCCATTCCATGCCATTCCATGCCATTCCATGCCATTCCATGCCATTCCATGCCATTCCATGCCATTCCATGCCATTCCATGCCATTCCATGCCATTCCATGCCATTCCATGCCATTCCATGCCATTCCATGCCATTCAATGCCGTGCCATGCCGTGCCATGCCGGTGCCATGCCGTGCCATGCCGGTGCCATGCCGGTGCAATGCCGTGCCATGCCGGTGCCATGCCGTGCCATGCCGGTGCCATGCCGGTGCCATGCCGTGCCATGCCGGTGCCATGCCGTGCCATGCCGGTGCCATGCCGTGCCATGCCGTGCCATGCCGTGCCATGCCGTGCCATGCCGTGCCATGCCGTGCCATGCCGTGCCATGCCGTGCCATGCCGTGCCATGCCGTGCCATGCCGTGCCATGCCGTGCCATGCCGTGCCATGCCGTGCCATGCCGTGCCATGCCGTGCCATGCCGTGCCATGCCGTGCCATGCCGTGCCATCCCGTGCCATGCCGTGCCATGCCGTGCCATGCCGTGCCATGCCGTGCCATGCCGTGCCATGCCGTGCCATGCCGTGCCATGCCGTGCCATGCCGTGCCATGCCGTGCCATGCCGTGCCATGCCGTGCCATGCCGTGCCATGCCGTGCCATGCCGTGCCATGCCGTGCCATGCCGTGCCATGCCGTGCCATGCCGTGCCATGCCGTGCCATGCCGTGCCATGCCGTGCCATGCCGTGCCATGCCGTGCCATGCCGTGCCATGCCGTGCCATGCCGTGCCATGCCGTGCCATGCCGTGCCATGCCGTGCCATGCGGTGCCATGCCATTCCATGCCATTCCATGCCATTCCATGCCATTCAATGCCGTGCCATGCCGTGCCATGCCGGTGCCATGCCGTGCCATGCCGGTGCCATGCCGTGCCATGCCGGTGCCATGCCGTGCCATGCCGGTGCCATGCCGTGCCATGCCGTGCCATGCCGGTGCCATGCCGAGCCATGCCGGTGCCATGCCGTGCCATGCCGTGCCATGCGGTGCCATGCCATTCCATGTCATTCCATGACATTCCATGACATTCCATGCCATTCCATGCCATTCCATGCCATTCCATGCCATTCCATGCCATTCCATGCCATTCCATGCCATTCCATGCCATTCCATGCCATTCCATGCCATTCCATGCCATTCCATGCCATTCCATGCCATTCCATGCCATTCCATGCCATTCCATGCCATTCCATGCCATTCCATGCCATTCCATGCCATTCCATGCCATTCCATGCCATTCCATGCCATTCCATGCCATTCCATGCCATTCCATGCCATTCCATGCCATTCCATGCCATTCCATGCCATTCCATGCCGTGCCATGCCGGTGCCATGCCGTGCCATGCCGGTGCCATGCCGTGCCATGCCGGTGCCATGCCGTGCCATGCCGGTGCCATGCCGTGCCATGCCGGTGCCATGCCGTGCCATGCCGGTGCCATGCCGTGCCATGCCGGTGCCATGTCGTGCCATGCCGGTGCCATGCCATTCCATGCCATTCCATGCCATTCCATGCCATTCCATGCCATTCCATGCCATTCCATGCCATTCCATGCCATTCCATGCCATTCCATGCCGTGCCATGCCGGTGCCATGCCGTGCCATGCCGGTGCCATGCCGTGCCATGCCGGTGCCATGCCGTGCCATGCCGGTGCCATGCCGTGCCATGCCGTGCCATGCCGGTGCCATGCCGTGCCATGCCGTGCCATGCCGGTGCCATGCCGTGCCATGCCGTGCCATGCCGTGCCATGCCGTGCCATGCCGTGCCATGCCGGTGCCATGCCGTGCCATGCCGGTGCCATTCCGTGCCATGCCGGTGCCATGCCGGTGCCATGCCGTGCCATGCCGGTGCCATGCCGTGCCATGCCGTGCCATGCCGGTGCCATGCCGGTGCCATGCCGGTGCCATGCCGTGCCATGCCGGTGCCATGCCGTGCCATGCCGTGCCATGCCGGTGCCATGCCGTGCCATGCCGGTGCCATGCCGGTGCCATGCCGTGCCATGCCGGTGCCATGCCGTGCCATGCCGTGCCATGCCGTGCCATGCGGTGCCATGCCATTCCATGCCATTCCATGCCATTCCATGCCATTCCATGCCATTCCATGCCATTCCATGCCATTCCATGCCATTCCATGCCATTCCATGCCATTCCATGCCATTCCATGCCATTCCATGCCATTCCATGCCATTCCATGCCATTCCATGCCATTCCATGCCATTCCATGCCATTCCATGCCATTCCATGCCATTCCATGCCATTCCATGCCATTCCATGCCATTCCATGCCATTCCATGCCATTCCATGCCATTCCATGCCATTCCATGCCATTCCATGCCATTCCATGCCATTCCATGCCATTCCATGCCATTCCATGCCATTCCATGCCATTCCATGCCATTCCATGCCATTCCATGCCATTCCATGCCATTCCATGCCATTCCATGCCATTCCATGCCATTCCATGCCATTCCATGCCATTCCATGCCATTCCATGCCATTCCATGCCATTCCATGCCATTCCATGCCATTCCATGCCATTCCATGCCATTCCATGCCATTCCATGCTATTCCATGCCATTCCATGCCATTCCATGCCATTCCATGCCATTCCATGCCATTCCATGCCATTCCATGCCATTCCATGCCATTCCATGCCATTCCATGCCATTCCATGCCATTCCATGCCATTCCATGCCATTCCATGCCATTCCATGCCATTCCATGCCATTCCATGCCATTCCATGCCATTCCATGCCAGTCCATGCCAGTCCATGCCATTCCATGCCATTCCATGCCATTCCATGCCACTCAATGCGGTGCCATGCCGTGCCATGCCGGTGCCATGCCGGTGCCATGCCGGTGCCATGCCATTCCATGCCATTCCATGCCAGTCCATGCCAGTCCATGCCATTCCATGCCATTCCATGCCACTCAATGCGGTGCCATGCCGTGCCATGCCGTGCCATGCCGTGCTATGCCGTGCCATGCCGTGCCATGCCGTGCCATGCGGTGCCATGCCCTTCCATGCCATTCCATGCCATTCCATGCCATTCCATGCCATTCCATGCCATTCCATGCCATTCCATGCCATTCCATGCCATTCCATGCCATTCCATGCCATTCCATGCCATTCCATGCCATTCCATGCCATTCCATGCCATTCCATGCCGTGCCATGCCGGTGCCATGCCGTGCCATGCCGGTGCCATGCCGTGCCATGCCGGTGCCATGCCGTGCCATGCCGGTGCCATGCCGTGCCATGCCGGTGCCATGCCGTGCCATGCCGGTGCCATGCCGTGCCATGCCGTGCCATGCCGGTGCCATGCCGTGCCATGCCGGTGCCATGCCGTGCCATGCCGTGCCATGCCGTGCCATGCGGTGCCATGCCATTCCATGCCATTCCATGCCATTCCATGCCATTCCATGCCATTCCATGCCATTCCATGCCATTCCATGCCATTCCATGCCATTCCATGCCATTCCATGCCATTCCATGCCATTCCATGCCATTCCATGCCATTCCATGCCATTCCATGCCATTCCATGCCATTCCATGCCATTCCATGCCATTCCATGCCATTCCATGCCATTCCATGCCATTCCATGCCATTCCATGCCATTCCATGCCATTCCATGCCATTCCATGCCATTCCATGCCATTCCATGCCATTCCATGCCATTCCATGCCATTCCATGCCATTCCATGCCATTCCATGCCATTCCATGCCATTCCATGCCATTCCATGCCATTCCATGCCATTCCATGCCATTCCATGCCATTCCATGCCATTCCATGCCATTCCATGCCATTCCATGCCATTCCATGCCATTCCATGCCATTCCATGCCATTCCATGCCATTCCATGCCATTCCATGCCATTCCATGCCATTCCATGCCATTCCATGCCATTCCATGCCATTCCATGCCATTCCATGCCATTCCATGCCATTCCATGCCATTCCATGCCATTCCATGCCATTCCATGCCATTCCATGCCATTCCATGCCATTCCATGCCATTCCATGCCAGTCCATGCCAGTCCATGCCATTCCATGCCATTCCATGCCATTCCATGCCATTCCATGCCATTCCATGCCATTCCATGCCATTCCATGCCATTCCATGCCAGTCCATGCCAGTCCATGCCATTCCATGCCATTCCATGCCACTCAATGCGGTGCCATGCCGTGCCATGCCGTGCCATGCCGTGCCATGCCGGTGCCATGCCGGTGCCATGCCGGTGCCATGCCATTCCATGCCATTCCATGCCAGTCCATGCCAGTCCATGCCATTCCATGCCATTCCATGCCAGTCCATGCCAGTCCATGCCATTCCATGCCATTCCATGCCACTCAATGCGGTGCCATGCCGTGCCATGCCGTGCCATGCCGTGCTATGCCGTGCCATGCCGTGCCATGCCGTGCCATGCGGTGCCATGCCATTCCATGCCATTCCATGCCATTCCATGCCAGTCCATGCCAGTCCATGCCATTCCATGCCATTCCATGCCATTCCATGCCATTCCATGCCACTCAATGCGGTGCCATGCCGTGCCATGCCGGTGCCATGCCGGTGCCATGCCGTGCCATGCCGGTGCCATGCCGTGCCATGCCGTGCCATGCCGGTGCCATGCCGTGCCATGCCGGTGCCATGCCGTGCCATGCCGGTGCCATGACGTGCCATGCCGGTGCCATGCCGTGCCATGCCGGTGCCATGCCGTGCCATGCCGGTGCCATGCCGTGCCATGCCGGTGCCATGCCGTGCCATGCCGGTGCCATGCCGTGCCATGCCGGTGCCATGCCGTGCCATGCCGGTGCCATGCCGTGCCATGCCGTGCCATGCCGGTGCCATGCCGTGCCATGCCATTCCATGCCATTCCATGTCATTCCATGCCATTCCATGCCATTCCATGCCATTCCATACCATTCCATGCCATTCCATGCCATTCCAAGCCATTCCATGCCATTCCATGCCATTCCATGCCATTCCATGCCATTCCATGCCATTCCATGCCATTCCATGCCATTCCATGCCATTCCATGCCATTCCATGCCATTCCATGCCATTCCATGCCATTCCATGCCATTCCATGCCATTCCATGCGATTCCATGCCATTCCATGCCATTCCATGCCATTCCATGCCATTCCATGCCATTCCATGCCATTCCATGCCATTCCATGCCATTCCATGCCATTCCATGCCATTCCATGCCATTCCATGCCATTCCATGCCATTCCATGCCATTCCATGCCATTCCATGCCATTCCATGCCATTCCATGCCATTCCATGCCATTCCATGCCATTCCATGCCATTCCATGCCATTCCATGCCATTCCATGCCATTCCATGCCATTCCATGCCATTCCATGCCATTCCATGCCATTCCATGCCATTCCATGCCATTCCATGCCATTCCATGCCATTCCATGCCATTCCATGCCAGTCCATGCCAGTCCATGCCATTCCATGCCATTCCATGCCATTCCATGCCATTCCATGCCACTCAATGCGGTGCCATGCCGTGCCATGCCGGTGCCATGCCGGTGCCATGCCGTGCCATGCCGTGCCATGCCGGTGCCATGCCGTGCCATGCCGGTGCCATGCCGTGCCATGCCGGTGCCATGACGTGCCATGCCGGTGCCATGCCGTGCCATGCCGGTGCCATGCCGTGCCATGCCGGTGCCATGACGTGCCATGCCGGTGCCATGCCGTGCCATGCCGTGCCATGCCGGTGCCATGCCGGTGCCATGCCGGTGCCATGCCATTCCATGCCATTCCATGCCAGTCCATGCCAGTCCATGCCATTCCATGCCATTCCATGCCAGTCCATGCCAGTCCATGCCATTCCATGCCATTCCATGCCACTCAATGCGGTGCCATGCCGTGCCATGCCGTGCCATGCCGTGCTATGCCGTGCCATGCCGTGCCATGCCGTGCCATGCGGTGCCATGCCATTCCATGCCATTCCATGCCATTCCATGCCAGTCCATGCCAGTCCATGCCATTCCATGCCATTCCATGCCATTCCATGCCATTCCATGCCACTCAATGCGGTGCCATGCCGTGCCATGCCGGTGCCATGCCGTGCCATGCCGTGCCATGCCGTGCCATGCCGTGCCATGCCGTGCCATGCCGTGCCATGCCGGTGCCATGCCGTGCCATGCCGGTGCCATGCCGTGCCATGCCGGTGCCATGCCGTGCCATGCCGGTGCCATGCCGTGCCATGCCGGTGCCATGCCGTGCCATGCCGGTGCCATGCCGTGCCATGCCGGTGCCATGCCGTGCCATGCCGGTGCCATGCCGTGCCATGCCGGTGCCATGCCGTGCCATGCCGGTGCCATGCCGTGCCATGCCGGTGCCATGCCGTGCCATGCCGGTGCCATGCCGTGCCATGCCGGTGCCATGCCGTGCCATGCCGGTGCCATGCCGTGCCATGCCGGTGCCATGCCGTGCCATGCCGGTGCCATGCCGTGCCATGCCGGTGCCATGCCGGTGCCATGCCGTGCCATGCCGGTGCCATGCCGTGCCATGCCGTGCCATGCCGGTGCCATGCCGGTGCCATGCCGTGCCATGCCGGTGCCATGCCGTGCCATGCCGTGCCATGCCGTGCCATGCCATTCCATGCCATTCCATGCCATTCCATGCCATTCCATGCCATTCCATGCCATTCCATGCCATTCCATGCCATTCCATGCCATTCCATGCCATTCCATGCCATTCCATGCCATTCCATGCCATTCCATGCCATTCCATGCCATTCCATGCCATTCCATGCCATTCCATGCCATTCCATGCCATTCCATGCCATTCCATGCCATTCCATGCCATTCCATGCCATTCCATGCCATTCCATGCCATTCCATGCCATTCCATGCCATTCCATGCCATTCCATGCCATTCCATGCCATTCCATGCCATTCCATGCCATTCCATGCCATTCCATGCCATTCCATGCCATTCCATGCCATTCCATGCCATTCCATGCCATTCCATGCCATTCCATGCCATTCCATGCCATTCCATGCCATTCCATGCCATTCCATGCCATTCCATGCCATTCCATGCCATTCCATGCCATTCCATGCCATTCCATGCCATTCCATGCCATTCCATGCCATTCCATGCCATTCCATGCCATTCCATGCCATTCCATGCCATTCCATGCCATTCCATGCCATTCCATGCCATTCCATGCCATTCCATGCCATTCCATGCCATTCCATGCCATTCCATGCCATTCCATGCCATTCCATGCCATTCCATGCCATTCCATGCCATCCCATGCCATTCCATGCCATTCCATGCCATTCCATGCCATTCCATGCCATTCCATGCCATTCCATGCCATTCCATGCCATTCCATGCCATTCCATGCCATTCCATGCCATTCCATGCCATTCAATGCCGTGCCATGCCGTGCCATGCCGTGCCATGCCGTGCCATGCCGTGCCATGCCGTGCCATGCCGTGCCATGCCGGTGCCATGCCGTGCCATGCCGGTGCCATGCCGTGCCATGCCGGTGCCATGCCGTGCCATGCCGGTGCCATGCCGTGCCATGCCGGTGCCATGCCGTGCCATGCCGGTGCCATGCCGTGCCATGCCGGTGCCATGCCGTGCCATGCCGGTGCCATGCCGTGCCATGCCGGTGCCATGCCGTGCCATGCCGGTGCCATGCCGGTGCCATGCCGTGCCATGCCGGTGCCATGCCGTGCCATGCCGGTGCCATGCCGTGCCATGCCGGTGCCATGCCGTGCTATGCCGTGCCATGCCGGTGCCATGCCGTGCCATGCCGGTGCCATGCCGTGCCATGCCGTGCCATGCCATGCCGTGCCATGCGGTGCCATGCCATTCCATGCCATTCCATGCCATTCCATGTCATTCCATGCCATTCCATGCCATTCCATGCCATTCCATGCCATTCCATGCCATTCCATGCCATTCCATGCCATTCCATGCCATTCCATGCCATTCCATGCCATTCCATGCCATTCCATGCCATTCCATGCCATTCCATGCCATTCCATGCCATTCCATGCCATTCCATGCCATTCAATGCCGTGCCATGCCGTGCCATGCCGGTGCCATGCCGTGCCATGCCGGTGCCATGCCGGTGCAATGCCGTGCCATGCCGGTGCCATGCCGTGCCATGCCGGTGCCATGCCGGTGCCATGCCGTGCCATGCCGGTGCCATGCCGTGCCATGCCGGTGCCATGCCGTGCCATGCCGGTGCCATGCCGTGCCATGCCGTGCCATGCCGTGCCATGCCGTGCCATGCCGTGCCATGCCGTGCCATGCCGTGCCATGCCGTGCCATGCCGTGCCATGCCGTGCCATGCCGTGCCATGCCGTGCCATGCCGTGCCATGCCGTGCCATGCCGGTGCCATGCCGTGCCATGCCGGTGCCATGCCGTGCTATGCCGTGCCATGCCGGTGCCATGCCGTGCCATGCCGGTGCCATGCCGTGCCATGCCGTGCCATGCCATGCCGTGCCATGCGGTGCCATGCCATTCCATGCCATTCCATGCCATTCCATGTCATTCCATGCCATTCCATGCCATTCCATGCCATTCCATGCCATTCCATGCCATTCCATGCCATTCCATGCCATTCCATGCCATTCCATGCCATTCCATGCCATTCCATGCCATTCCATGCCATTCCATGCCATTCCATGCCATTCCATGCCATTCCATGCCATTCAATGCCGTGCCATGCCGTGCCATGCCGGTGCCATGCCGTGCCATGCCGGTGCCATGCCGGTGCAATGCCGTGCCATGCCGGTGCCATGCCGTGCCATGCCGGTGCCATGCCGGTGCCATGCCGTGCCATGCCGGTGCCATGCCGTGCCATGCCGGTGCCATGCCGTGCCATGCCGTGCCATGCCGTGCCATGCCGTGCCATGCCGTGCCATGCCGTGCCATGCCGTGCCATGCCGTGCCATGCCGTGCCATGCCGTGCCATGCCGTGCCATGCCGTGCCATGCCGTGCCATGCCGTGCCATGCCGTGCCATGCCGTGCCATGCCGTGCCATGCCGTGCCATGCCGTGCCATCCCGTGCCATGCCGTGCCATGCCGTGCCATGCCGTGCCATGCCGTGCCATGCCGTGCCATGCCGTGCCATGCCGTGCCATGCCGTGCCATGCCGTGCCATGCCGTGCCATGCCGTGCCATGCCGTGCCATGCCGTGCCATGCCGTGCCATGCCGTGCCATGCCGTGCCATGCCGTGCCATGCCGTGCCATGCCGTGCCATGCCGTGCCATGCCGTGCCATGCCGTGCCATGCCGTGCCATGCCGTGCCATGCCGTGCCATGCCGTGCCATGCCGTGCCATGCCGTGCCATGCCGTGCCATGCCGTGCCATGCGGTGCCATGCCATTCCATGCCATTCCATGCCATTCCATGCCATTCAATGCCGTGCCATGCCGTGCCATGCCGGTGCCATGCCGTGCCATGCCGGTGCCATGCCGTGCCATGCCGGTGCCATGCCGTGCCATGCCGGTGCCATGCCGTGCCATGCCGTGCCATGCCGGTGCCATGCCGAGCCATGCCGGTGCCATGCCGTGCCATGCCGTGCCATGCGGTGCCATGCCATTCCATGTCATTCCATGACATTCCATGACATTCCATGCCATTCCATGCCATTCCATGCCATTCCATGCCATTCCATGCCATTCCATGCCATTCCATGCCATTCCATGCCATTCCATGCCATTCCATGCCATTCCATGCCATTCCATGCCATTCCATGCCATTCCATGCCATTCCATGCCATTCCATGCCATTCCATGCCATTCCATGCCATTCCATGCCATTCCATGCCATTCCATGCCGTGCCATGCCGGTGCCATGCCGTGCCATGCCGGTGCCATGCCGTGCCATGCCGGTGCCATGCCGTGCCATGCCGGTGCCATGCCGTGCCATGCCGGTGCCATGCCGTGCCATGCCGGTGCCATGCCGTGCCATGCCGGTGCCATGTCGTGCCATGCCGGTGCCATGCCATTCCATGCCATTCCATGCCATTCCATGCCATTCCATGCCATTCCATGCCATTCCATGCCATTCCATGCCATTCCATGCCATTCCATGCCGTGCCATGCCGGTGCCATGCCGTGCCATGCCGGTGCCATGCCGTGCCATGCCGGTGCCATGCCGTGCCATGCCGGTGCCATGCCGTGCCATGCCGTGCCATGCCGGTGCCATGCCGTGCCATGCCGTGCCATGCCGGTGCCATGCCGTGCCATGCCGTGCCATGCCGTGCCATGCCGTGCCATGCCGTGCCATGCCGGTGCCATGCCGTGCCATGCCGGTGCCATTCCGTGCCATGCCGGTGCCATGCCGGTGCCATGCCGTGCCATGCCGGTGCCATGCCGTGCCATGCCGTGCCATGCCGGTGCCATGCCGGTGCCATGCCGGTGCCATGCCGTGCCATGCCGGTGCCATGCCGTGCCATGCCGTGCCATGCCGGTGCCATGCCGTGCCATGCCGGTGCCATGCCGGTGCCATGCCGTGCCATGCCGGTGCCATGCCGTGCCATGCCGTGCCATGCCGTGCCATGCGGTGCCATGCCATTCCATGCCATTCCATGCCATTCCATGCCATTCCATGCCATTCCATGCCATTCCATGCCATTCCATGCCATTCCATGCCATTCCATGCCATTCCATGCCATTCCATGCCATTCCATGCCATTCCATGCCATTCCATGCCATTCCATGCCATTCCATGCCATTCCATGCCATTCCATGCCATTCCATGCCATTCCATGCCATTCCATGCCATTCCATGCCATTCCATGCCATTCCATGCCATTCCATGCCATTCCATGCCATTCCATGCCATTCCATGCCATTCCATGCCATTCCATGCCATTCCATGCCATTCCATGCCATTCCATGCCATTCCATGCCATTCCATGCCATTCCATGCCATTCCATGCCATTCCATGCCATTCCATGCCATTCCATGCCATTCCATGCCATTCCATGCCATTCCATGCCATTCCATGCCATTCCATGCCATTCCATGCCATTCCATGCCATTCCATGCCATTCCATGCCATTCCATGCCATTCCATGCCATTCCATGCTATTCCATGCCATTCCATGCCATTCCATGCCATTCCATGCCATTCCATGCCATTCCATGCCATTCCATGCCATTCCATGCCATTCCATGCCATTCCATGCCATTCCATGCCATTCCATGCCATTCCATGCCATTCCATGCCATTCCATGCCATTCCATGCCATTCCATGCCATTCCATGCCATTCCATGCCAGTCCATGCCAGTCCATGCCATTCCATGCCATTCCATGCCATTCCATGCCACTCAATGCGGTGCCATGCCGTGCCATGCCGGTGCCATGCCGGTGCCATGCCGGTGCCATGCCATTCCATGCCATTCCATGCCAGTCCATGCCAGTCCATGCCATTCCATGCCATTCCATGCCACTCAATGCGGTGCCATGCCGTGCCATGCCGTGCCATGCCGTGCTATGCCGTGCCATGCCGTGCCATGCCGTGCCATGCGGTGCCATGCCCTTCCATGCCATTCCATGCCATTCCATGCCATTCCATGCCATTCCATGCCATTCCATGCCATTCCATGCCATTCCATGCCATTCCATGCCATTCCATGCCATTCCATGCCATTCCATGCCATTCCATGCCATTCCATGCCATTCCATGCCGTGCCATGCCGGTGCCATGCCGTGCCATGCCGGTGCCATGCCGTGCCATGCCGGTGCCATGCCGTGCCATGCCGGTGCCATGCCGTGCCATGCCGGTGCCATGCCGTGCCATGCCGGTGCCATGCCGTGCCATGCCGTGCCATGCCGGTGCCATGCCGTGCCATGCCGGTGCCATGCCGTGCCATGCCGTGCCATGCCGTGCCATGCGGTGCCATGCCATTCCATGCCATTCCATGCCATTCCATGCCATTCCATGCCATTCCATGCCATTCCATGCCATTCCATGCCATTCCATGCCATTCCATGCCATTCCATGCCATTCCATGCCATTCCATGCCATTCCATGCCATTCCATGCCATTCCATGCCATTCCATGCCATTCCATGCCATTCCATGCCATTCCATGCCATTCCATGCCATTCCATGCCATTCCATGCCATTCCATGCCATTCCATGCCATTCCATGCCATTCCATGCCATTCCATGCCATTCCATGCCATTCCATGCCATTCCATGCCATTCCATGCCATTCCATGCCATTCCATGCCATTCCATGCCATTCCATGCCATTCCATGCCATTCCATGCCATTCCATGCCATTCCATGCCATTCCATGCCATTCCATGCCATTCCATGCCATTCCATGCCATTCCATGCCATTCCATGCCATTCCATGCCATTCCATGCCATTCCATGCCATTCCATGCCATTCCATGCCATTCCATGCCATTCCATGCCATTCCATGCCATTCCATGCCATTCCATGCCATTCCATGCCATTCCATGCCATTCCATGCCATTCCATGCCATTCCATGCCATTCCATGCCATTCCATGCCATTCCATGCCAGTCCATGCCAGTCCATGCCATTCCATGCCATTCCATGCCATTCCATGCCATTCCATGCCATTCCATGCCATTCCATGCCATTCCATGCCATTCCATGCCAGTCCATGCCAGTCCATGCCATTCCATGCCATTCCATGCCACTCAATGCGGTGCCATGCCGTGCCATGCCGTGCCATGCCGTGCCATGCCGGTGCCATGCCGGTGCCATGCCGGTGCCATGCCATTCCATGCCATTCCATGCCAGTCCATGCCAGTCCATGCCATTCCATGCCATTCCATGCCAGTCCATGCCAGTCCATGCCATTCCATGCCATTCCATGCCACTCAATGCGGTGCCATGCCGTGCCATGCCGTGCCATGCCGTGCTATGCCGTGCCATGCCGTGCCATGCCGTGCCATGCGGTGCCATGCCATTCCATGCCATTCCATGCCATTCCATGCCAGTCCATGCCAGTCCATGCCATTCCATGCCATTCCATGCCATTCCATGCCATTCCATGCCACTCAATGCGGTGCCATGCCGTGCCATGCCGGTGCCATGCCGGTGCCATGCCGTGCCATGCCGGTGCCATGCCGTGCCATGCCGTGCCATGCCGGTGCCATGCCGTGCCATGCCGGTGCCATGCCGTGCCATGCCGGTGCCATGACGTGCCATGCCGGTGCCATGCCGTGCCATGCCGGTGCCATGCCGTGCCATGCCGGTGCCATGCCGTGCCATGCCGGTGCCATGACGTGCCATGCCGGTGCCATGCCGTGCCATGCCGTGCCATGCCGGTGCCATGCCGGTGCCATGCCGGTGCCATGCCATTCCATGCCATTCCATGCCAGTCCATGCCAGTCCATGCCATTCCATGCTATTCCATGCCACTCAATGCGGTGCCATGCGGTGCCATGCCATTCCATGCCATTCCATGCCATTCCATGCCATTCCATGCCATTCCATGCCATTCCATGCCATTCCATGCCATTCCATGCCATTCCATGCCATTCCATGCCATTCCATGCCATTCCATGCCATTCCATGCCATTCCATGCCATTCAATGCCGTGCCATGCCGTGCCATGCCGTGCCATGCCGGTGCCATGCCGTGCCATGCCGGTGCCATGCCGTGCCATGCCGGTGCCATGCCGTGCCATGCCGGTGCCATGCCGTGCCATGCCGGTGCCATGCCGTGCCATGCCGGTGCCATGCCGTGCCATGCCGGTGCCATGCCGTGCCATGCCGGTGCCATGCCGTGCCATGCCGGTGCCATGCCGTGCCATGCCGGTGCCATGCCGTGCCATGCCGGTGCCATGCCGTGCCATGCCGGTGCCATGCCGTGCCATGCCGGTGCCATGCCGTGCCATGCCGGTGCCATGCCGTGCCATGCCGGTGCCATGCCGTGCCATGCCGGTGCCATGCCGTGCCATGCCGGTGGCATGCCGTGCCATGCCGGTGCCATGCCGGTGCCATGCCGTGCCATGCCGGTGCCATGCCGTGCCATGCCGTGCCATGCCGGTGCCATGCCGGTGCCATGCCGTGCCATGCCGGTGCCATGCCGTGCCATGCCGTGCCATGCCGTGCCATGCCATTCCATGCCATTCCATGCCATTCCATGCCATTCCATGCCATTCCATGCCATTCCATGCCATTCCATGCCATTCCATGCCATTCCATGCCATTCCATGCCATTCCATGCCATTCCATGCCATTCCATGCCATTCCATGCCATTCCATGCCATTCCATGCCATTCCATGCCATTCCATGCCATTCCATGCCATTCCATGCCATTCCATGCCATTCCATGCCATTCCATGCCATTCCATGCCATTCCATGCCATTCCATGCCATTCCATGCCATTCCATGCCATTCCATGCCATTCCATGCCATTCCATGCCATTCCATGCCATTCCATGCCATTCCATGCCATTCCATGCCATTCCATGCCATTCCATGCCATTCCATGCCATTCCATGCCATTCCATGCCATTCCATGCCATTCCATGCCATTCCATGCTATTCCATGCCATTCCATGCCATTCCATGCCATTCCATGCCATTCCATGCCATTCCATGCCATTCCATGCCATTCCATGCCATTCCATGCCATTCCATGCCATTCCATGCCATTCCATGCCATTCCATGCCATTCCATGCCATTCCATGCCATTCCATGCCATTCCATACCATTCCATGCCATTCCATGTCATTCCATGCCATTCCATGCCATTCCATGCCATTCCATGCCATTCCATGCCATTCCATGCTATTCCATGCCGTGCCATGCCATTCCATGCCGGTGCCATGCCGTGCCATGCCGGTGCCATGCCGTGCCATGCCGGTGCCATGCCGTGCCATGCCGGTGCCATGCCGTGCCATGCCATTCCATGCCATTCCATGCCGTGCCATGCCATTCCATGCCATTCCATGCCATTCCATGCCATTCCATGCCATTCCATGCCATTCCATGCCATTCCATGCCATTCCATGCCATTCCATGCCATTCCATGCCATTCCATGCCATTCCATGCCATTCCATGCCATTCCATGCCATTCCATGCCATTCCATGCCATTCCATGCCATTCCATGCCATTCCATGCCATTCCATGCCATTCCATGCCATTCCATGCCATTCCATGCCATTCCATGCCATTCCATGCCATTCAATGCCGTGCCATGCCGTGCCATGCCGTGCCATGCCGTGCCATGCCGTGCCATGCCGTGCCATGCCGTGCCATGCCGTGCCATGCCGTGCCATGCCGTGCCATGCCGGTGCCATGCCGTGCCATGCCGGTGCCATGCCGTGCCATGCCGGTGCCATGCCGTGCCATGCCGGTGCCATGCCGTGCCATGCCGGTGCCATGCCGTGCCATGCCGGTGCCATGCCGTGCCATGCCGGTGCCATGCCGGTGCCATGCCGTGCCATGCCGGTGCCATGCCGTGCCATGCCGGTGCCATGCCGTGCCATGCCGGTGCCATGCCGTGCTATGCCGTGCCATGCCGGTGCCATGCCGTGCCATGCCGGTGCCATGCCGTGCCATGCCATGCCGTGCCATGCGGTGCCATGCCATTCCATGCCATTCCATGCCATTCCATGTCATTCCATGCCATTCCATGCCATTCCATGCCATTCCATGCCATTCCATGCCATTCCATGCCATTCCATGCCATTCCATGCCATTCCATGCCATTCCATGCCATTCCATGCCATTCCATGCCATTCCATGCCATTCCATGCCATTCCATGCCATTCCATGCCATTCCATGCCATTCCATGCCATTCCATGCCATTCCATGCCATTCAATGCCGTGCCATGCCGTGCCATGCCGGTGCCATGCCGTGCCATGCCGGTGCCATGCCGAGCCATGCCGGTGCCATGCCGAGCCATGCCGGTGCCATGCCGTGCCATGCCGTGCCATGCGGTGCCATGCCATTCCATGTCATTCCATGACATTCCATGCCATTCCATGCCATTCCATGCCATTCCATGCCATTCCATGCCATTCCATGCCATTCCATGCCATTCCATGCCATTCCATGCCATTCCATGCCATTCCATGCCATTCCATGCCATTCCATGCCATTCCATGCCATTCCATGCCATTCCATGCCATTCCATGCCATTCCATGCCATTCCATGCCATTCCATGCCATTCCATGCCATTCCATGCCATTCCATGCCGTGCCATGCCGGTGCCATCCCGTGCCATGCCGGTGCCATGCCGTGCCATGCCGGTGCCATGCCGTGCCATGCCGGTGCCATGCCGTGCCATGCCGGTGCCATGTCGTGCCATGCCGGTGCCATGTCGTGCCATGCCATTCCATGCCATTCCATGCCATTCCATGCCATTCCATGCCATTCCATGCCATTCCATGCCGTGCCATGCCATTCCATGCCGTGCCATGCCGGTGCCATGCCGTGCCATGCCGGTGCCATGCCGTGCCATGCCGGTGCCATGCCGTGCCATGCCGGTGCCATGCCGTGCCATGCCGTGCCATGCCGGTGCCATGCCGTGCCATGCCGTGCCATGCCGGTGCCATGCCGTGCCATGCCGGTGCCATGCCGTGCCATGCCGTGCCATGCCGGTGCCATGCCGTGCCATGCCGTGCCATGCCGGTGCCATGCCGTGCCATGCCGTGCCATGCCGTGCCATGCCGTGCCATGCCGTGCCATGCCGGTGCCATGCCGTGCCATGCCGGTGCCATTCCGTGCCATGCCGGTGCCATGCCGGTGCCATGCCGTGCCATGCCGGTGCCATGCCGTGCCATGCCGTGCCATGCCGGTGCCATGCCGGTGCCATGCCGGTGCCATGCCGTGCCATGCCGGTGCCATGCCGTGCCATGCCGTGCCATGCCGGTGCCATGCCGTGCCATGCCGGTGCCATGCCGGTGCCATGCCGTGCCATGCCGGTGCCATGCCGTGCCATGCCGTGCCATGCCGTGCCATGCGGTGCCATGCCATTCCATGCCATTCCATGCCATTCCATGCCATTCCATGCCATTCCATGCCATTCCATGCCATTCCATGCCATTCCATGCCATTCCATGCCATTCCATGCCATTCCATGCCATTCCATGCCATTCCATGCCATTCCATGCCATTCCATGCCATTCCATGCCATTCCATGCCATTCCATGCCATTCCATGCCATTCCATGCCATTCCATGCCATTCCATGCCATTCCATGCCATTCCATGCCATTCCATGCCATTCCATGCCATTCCATGCCATTCCATGCCATTCCATGCCATTCCATGCCATTCCATGCCATTCCATGCCATTCCATGCCATTCCATGCCATTCCATGCCATTCCATGCCATTCCATGCCATTCCATGCCATTCCATGCCATTCCATGCCATTCCATGCCATTCCATGCCATTCCATGCCATTCCATGCCATTCCATGCCATTCCATGCCATTCCATGCCATTCCATGCCATTCCATGCCATTCCATGCCATTCCATGCCATTCCATGCCATTCCATGCCATTCCATGCCATTCCATGCCAGTCCATGCCAGTCCATGCCATTCCATGCCATTCCATGCCATTCCATGCCACTCAATGCGGTGCCATGCCGTGCCATGCCGGTGCCATGCCGGTGCCATGCCGGTGCCATGCCATTCCATGCCATTCCATGCCAGTCCATGCCAGTCCATGCCATTCCATGCCATTCCATGCCACTCAATGCGGTGCCATGCCGTGCCATGCCGTGCCATGCCGTGCTATGCCGTGCCATGCCGTGCCATGCCGTGCCATGCGGTGCCATGCCATTCCATGCCATTCCATGCCATTCCATGCCATTCCATGCCATTCCATGCCATTCCATGCCATTCCATGCCATTCCATGCCATTCCATGCCATTCCATGCCATTCCATGCCATTCCATGCCATTCCATGCCATTCCATGCCATTCCATGCCATTCCATGCCGTGCCATGCCGGTGCCATGCCGTGCCATGCCGGTGCCATGCCGTGCCATGCCGGTGCCATGCCGTGCCATGCCGGTGCCATGCCGTGCCATGCCGGTGCCATGCCGTGCCATGCCGGTGCCATGCCGTGCCATGCCGGTGCCATGCCGTGCCATGCCGGTGCCATGCCGTGCCATGCCGTGCCATGCCGGTGCCATGCCGTGCCATGCCGGTGCCATGCCGTGCCATGCCGTGCCATGCCGTGCCATGCGGTGCCATGCCATTCCATGCCATTCCATGCCATTCCATGCCATTCCATGCCATTCCATGCCATTCCATGCCATTCCATGCCATTCCATGCCATTCCATGCCATTCCATGCCATTCCATGCCATTCCATGCCATTCCATGCCATTCCATGCCATTCCATGCCATTCCATGCCATTCCATGCCATTCCATGCCATTCCATGCCATTCCATGCCATTCCATGCCATTCCATGCCATTCCATGCCATTCCATGCCATTCCATGCCATTCCATGCCATTCCATGCCATTCCATGCCATTCCATGCCATTCCATGCCATTCCATGCCATTCCATGCCATTCCATGCCATTCCATGCCATTCCATGCCATTCCATGCCATTCCATGCCATTCCATGCCATTCCATGCCATTCCATGCCATTCCATGCCATTCCATGCCATTCCATGCCATTCCATGCCATTCCATGCCATTCCATGCCATTCCATGCCATTCCATGCCATTCCATGCCATTCCATGCCATTCCATGCCATTCCATGCCATTCCATGCCATTCCATGCCAGTCCATGCCAGTCCATGCCATTCCATGCCATTCCATGCCATTCCATGCCATTCCATGCCATTCCATGCCATTCCATGCCATTCCATGCCATTCCATGCCAGTCCATGCCAGTCCATGCCATTCCATGCCATTCCATGCCACTCAATGCGGTGCCATGCCGTGCCATGCCGTGCCATGCCGTGCCATGCCGGTGCCATGCCGGTGCCATGCCGGTGCCATGCCATTCCATGCCATTCCATGCCAGTCCATGCCAGTCCATGCCATTCCATGCCATTCCATGCCAGTCCATGCCAGTCCATGCCATTCCATGCCATTCCATGCCACTCAATGCGGTGCCATGCCGTGCCATGCCGTGCCATGCCGTGCCATGCCGTGCTATGCCGTGCCATGCCGTGCCATGCCGTGCAATGCGGTGCCATGCCATTCCATGCCATTCCATGCCATTCCATGCCAGTCCATGCCAGTCCATGCCATTCCATGCCATTCCATGCCATTCCATGCCATTCCATGCCACTCAATGCGGTGCCATGCCGTGCCATGCCGGTGCCATGCCGGTGCCATGCCGTGCCATGCCGGTGCCATGCCGTGCCATGCCGTGCCATGCCGGTGCCATGCCGTGCCATGCCGGTGCCATGCCGTGCCATGCCGGTGCCATGACGTGCCATGCCGGTGCCATGCCGTGCCATGCCGGTGCCATGCCGTGCCATGCCGGTGCCATGCCGTGCCATGCCGGTGCCATGACGTGCCATGCCGGTGCCATGCCGTGCCATGCCGTGCCATGCCGGTGCCATGCCGGTGCCATGCCGGTGCCATGCCATTCCATGCCATTCCATGCCAGTCCATGCCAGTCCATGCCATTCCATGCCATTCCATGCCATTCCATGCCATTCCATGCCATTCCATGCCATTCCATGCCATTCCATGCCATTCCATGCCATTCCATGCCATTCCATGCCATTCCATGCCATTCCATGCCATTCCATGCCATTCCATGCCATTCCATGCCATTCCATGCCATTCCATGCCATTCCATGCCATTCCATGCCATTCCATGCCATTCCATGCCATTCCATGCCATTCCATGCCATTCCATGCCATTCCATGCCATTCCATGCCATTCCATGCCATTCCATGCCATTCCATGCCATTCCATGCCATTCCATGCCATTCCATGCCATTCCATGCCATTCCATGCCATTCCATGCCATTCCATGCCAGTCCATGCCAGTCCATGCCATTCCATGCCATTCCATGCCATTCCATGCCATTCCATGCCATTCCATGCCATTCCATGCCATTCCATGCCATTCCATGCCAGTCCATGCCAGTCCATGCCATTCCATGCCATTCCATGCCACTCAATGCGGTGCCATGCCGTGCCATGCCGTGCCATGCCGTGCCATGCCGGTGCCATGCCGGTGCCATGCCGGTGCCATGCCATTCCATGCCATTCCATGCCAGTCCATGCCAGTCCATGCCATTCCATGCCATTCCATGCCAGTCCATGCCAGTCCATGCCATTCCATGCCATTCCATGCTATTCCATGCCATTCCATGCCATTCCATGCCATTCCATGCCATTCCATGCCATTCCATGCCATTCCATGCCATTCCATGCCATTCCATGCCATTCCATGCCATTCCATGCCATTCCATGCCATTCCATGCCATTCCATGCCATTCCATGCCATTCCATGCCATTCCATGCCTTTCCATGCCATTCCATGCCATTCAATGCCGTGCCATGCCGTGCCATGCCGTGCCATGCCGTGCCATGCCGGTGCCATGCCGTGCCATGCCGGTGCCATGCCGTGCCATGCCGTTGCCATGCCGTGCCATGCCGGTGCCATGCCGTGCCATGCCGGTGCCATGCCGTGCCATGCCGGTGCCATGCCGTGCCATGCCGGTGCCATGCCGTGCCATGCCGGTGCCATGCCGTGCCATGCCGTGCCATGCCGTGCCATGCCGTGCCATGCCGTGCCATGCCGTGCCATGCCGTGCCATGCCGTGCCATGCCGGTGCCATGCCATTCCATGCCATTCCATGCCATTCCATGCCATTCCATGCCATTCCATGCCATTCCATGCCATTCCATGCCATTCCATGCCATTCCATGCCATTCCATGCCATTCCATGCCATTCCATGCCATTCCATGCCATTCCATGCCATTCCATGCCATTCCATGCCATTCCATGCCATTCCATGCCATTCCATGCCATTCCATGCCATTCCATGCCATTCCATGCCATTCCATGCCATTCCATGCCATTCCATGCCATTCCATGCCATTCCATGCCATTCCATGCCATTCCATGCCATTCCATGCCATTCCATGCCATTCCATGCCATTCCATGCCATTCCATGCCATTCCATGCCATTCCATGCCATTCCATGCCATTCCATGCCATTCCATGCCATTCCATGCCATTCCATGCCATTCCATGCCATTCCATGCCATTCCATGCCATTCCATGCCATTCCATGCCATTCCATGCCATTCCATGCCATTCCATGCCATTCCATGCCATTCCATGCCATTCCATGCCATTCCATGCCATTCCATGCCATTCCATGCCATTCCATGCCATTCCATGCCATTCCATGCCATTCCATGCCATTCCATGCCATTCCATGCCATTCCATGCCATTCCATGCCATTCCATGCCATTCCATGCCATTCCATGCCATTCCATGCCATTCCATGCCATTCCATGCCATTCCATGCCATTCCATGCCATTCCATGCCATTCCATGCCATTCCATGCCATTCCATGCCAGTCCATGCCAGTCCATGCCATTCCATGCCATTCCATGCCATTCCATGCCATTCCATGCCATTCCATGCCATTCCATGCCATTCCATGCCATTCCATGCCAGTCCATGCCAGTCCATGCCATTCCATGCCATTCCATGCCACTCAATGCGGTGCCATGCCGTGCCATGCCGTGCCATGCCGTGCCATGCCGGTGCCATGCCGGTGCCATGCCGGTGCCATGCCATTCCATGCCATTCCATGCCAGTCCATGCCAGTCCATGCCATTCCATGCCATTCCATGCCAGTCCATGCCAGTCCATGCCATTCCATGCCATTCCATGCCACTCAATGCGGTGCCATGCCGTGCCATGCCGTGCCATGCCGTGCCATGCCGTGCTATGCCGTGCCATGCCGTGCCATGCCGTGCCATGCGGTGCCATGCCATTCCATGCCATTCCATGCCATTCCATGCCAGTCCATGCCAGTCCATGCCATTCCATGCCATTCCATGCCATTCCATGCCATTCCATGCCACTCAATGCGGTGCCATGCCGTGCCATGCCGGTGCCATGCCGGTGCCATGCCGTGCCATGCCGGTGCCATGCCGTGCCATGCCGTGCCATGCCGGTGCCATGCCGTGCCATGCCGGTGCCATGCCGTGCCATGCCGGTGCCATGACGTGCCATGCCGGTGCCATGCCGTGCCATGCCGGTGCCATGCCGTGCCATGCCGGTGCCATGCCGTGCCATGCCGGTGCCATGACGTGCCATGCCGGTGCCATGCCGTGCCATGCCGTGCCATGCCGGTGCCATGCCGGTGCCATGCCGGTGCCATGCCATTCCATGCCATTCCATGCCAGTCCATGCCAGTCCATGCCATTCCATGCTATTCCATGCCACTCAATGCGGTGCCATGCGGTGCCATGCCATTCCATGCCATTCCATGCCATTCCATGCCAGTCCATGCCATTCCATGCCACTCAATGCGGTGCCATGCCGTGCCATGCGGTGCCATGCCGTGCCATGCCGTGCTATGCCGTGCCATGCCGTGCCATGCCGTGCCATGCCGTGCCATGCCGTGCCATGCCGTGCCATGCCGGTGCCATGCCGTGCCATGCCGGTGCCATGCCGTGCCATGCCGTGCCATGCGGTGCCATGCCATTCCATGCAGTGCCATGCCATTCCATGCCATTCCATGCCATTCCATGCCATTCCATGCCATTCCATGCCATTCCATGCCATTCCATGCCATTCCATGCCATTCCATGCCATTCCATGCCATTCCATGCCATTCCATGCCATTCCATGCCATTCCATGCCATTCCATGCCATTCCATGCCATTCCATGCCATTCCATGCCATTCCATGCCATTCCATGCCATTCCATGCCATTCCATGCCATTCCATGCCATTCCATGCCATTCCATGCCATTCCATGCCATTCCATGCCATTCCATGCCATTCCATGCCATTCCATGCCATTCCATGCCATTCCATGCCATTCCATGCCATTCCATGCCATTCCATGCCATTCCATGCCATTCCATGCCATTCCATGCCATTCCATGCTATTCCATGCCATTCCATGCCATTCCATGCCATTCCATGCCATTCCATGCCATTCCATGCCATTCCATGCCATTCCATGCCATTCCATGCCATTCCATGCCATTCCATGCCATTCCATGCCATTCCATGCCATTCCATGCCATTCCATGCCATTCCATGCCATTCCATGCCTTTCCATGCCATTCCATGCCATTCAATGCCGTGCCATGCCGTGCCATGCCGTGCCATGCCGTGCCATGCCGGTGCCATGCCGTGCCATGCCGGTGCCATGCCGTGCCATGCCGTTGCCATGCCGTGCCATGCCGGTGCCATGCCGTGCCATGCCGGTGCCATGCCGTGCCATGCCGGTGCCATGCCGTGCCATGCCGGTGCCATGCCGTGCCATGCCGGTGCCATGCCGTGCCATGCCGTGCCATGCCGTGCCATGCCGTGCCATGCCGTGCCATGCCGTGCCATGCCGTGCCATGCCGTGCCATGCCGGTGCCATGCCATTCCATGCCATTCCATGCCATTCCATGCCATTCCATGCCATTCCATGCCATTCCATGCCATTCCATGCCATTCCATGCCATTCCATGCCATTCCATGCCATTCCATGCCATTCCATGCCATTCCATGCCATTCCATGCCATTCCATGCCATTCCATGCCATTCCATGCCATTCCATGCCATTCCATGCCATTCCATGCCATTCCATGCCTTTCCATGCCATTCCATGCCATTCAATGCCGTGCCATGCCGTGCCATGCCGTGCCATGCCGTGCCATGCCGGTGCCATGCCGTGCCATGCCGGTGCCATGCCGTGCCATGCCGTTGCCATGCCGTGCCATGCCGGTGCCATGCCGTGCCATGCCGGTGCCATGCCGTGCCATGCCGGTGCCATGCCGTGCCATGCCGGTGCCATGCCGTGCCATGCCGGTGCCATGCCGTGCCATGCCGTGCCATGCCGTGCCATGCCGTGCCATGCCGTGCCATGCCGTGCCATGCCGTGCCATGCCGTGCCATGCCGTGCCATGCCGTGCCATGCCGGTGCCATGCCGTGCCATGCCGGTGCCATGCCGTGCCATGCCGGTGCCATGCCGTGCCATTCCGGTGCCATGCCGGTGCCATGCCGTGCCATGCCGGTGCCATGCCGTGCCATGCCGGTGCCATGCCGGTGCCATGCCGTGCCATGCCGTGCCATGCCGTGCCATGCCGTGCCATGCCGTGCCATGCCGTGCCATGCCGTGCCATGCCGTGCCATGCCGTGCCATGCCGGGCCATGCGGTGCCATGCCATTCCATGCCATTCCATGCCATTCCATGCCAGTCCATGCCATTCCATGCCACTCAATGCGGTGCCATGCCGTGCCATGCGGTGCCATGCCGTGCCATGCCGTGCCATGCCGTGCCATGCCGTGCCATGCCGTGCCATGCCGTGCCATGCCGTGCCATGCCGTGCCATGCCGGTGCCATGCCGTGCCATGCCGTGCCATGCCGTGCCATGCCGGTGCCATGCCGTGCCATGCCGTGCCATGCCGGTGCCATGCCGTGCCATGCCGGTGCCATGCCGTGCCATGCCGGTGCCATGCCGTGCCATGCGGTGCCATGCCATTCCATGCGGTGCCATGCCATTCCATGCCATTCCATGCCATTCCATGCCATTCCATGCCATTCAATGCCATTCCATGCCATTCCATGCCATTCCATGCCGGTGCCATGCCGTGCCATGCCGGTGCCATGCCGTGCCATGCCGGTGCCATGCCGTGCCATGCCGGTGCCATGCCGTGCCATGCCGGTGCCATGCCGTGCCATGCCATTCCATGCCATTCCATGCCGTGCCATGCCGGTGCCATGCCGTGCCATGCCGGTGCCATGCCGTGCCATGCCGGTGCCATGCCGTGCCATGCCGGTGCCATGCCGTGCCATGCCGTGCCATGCCGTGCCATGCCATTCCATGCCATTCCATGCCATTCCATGCCATTCCATGCCATTCCATGCCATTCCATGCCATTCCATGCCATTCCATGCCATTCCATGCCATTCCATGCCATTCCATGCCATTCCATGCCATTCCATGCCATTCCATGCCATTCCATGCCATTCCATGCCATTCCATGCCATTCCATGCCATTCCATGCCATTCCATGCCATTCCATGCCATTCCATGCCATTCCATGCCATTCCATGCCATTCCATGCCATTCCATGCCATTCCATGCCATTCCATGCCATTCCATGCCATTCCATGCCATTCCATGCCATTCCATGCCATTCCATGCCATTCCATGCCATTCCATGCCATTCCATGCCATTCCATGCCGTGCCATGCCGTGCCATGCCGGTGCCATGCCGTGCCATGCCGGTGCCATGCCGTGTCATGCCGGTGCCATGCCGTGCCATGCCGTGCCATGCCGGTGCCATGCCGTGCCATGCCGTTGCCATGCCGTGCCATGCCGGTGCCATGCCGTGCCATGCCGGTGCCATGCCGTGCCATGCCGGTGCCATGCCGTGCCATGCCGGTGCCATGCCGTGCCATGCCGGTGCCATGCCGTGCCATGCCGTGCCATGCCGTGCCATGCCGTGCCATGCCGTGCCATGCCGTGCCATGCCGTGCCATGCCGTGCCATGCCGGTGCCATGCCGTGCCATGCCGGTGCCATGCCGTGCCATGCCGGTGCCATGCCGTGCCATTCCGGTGCCATGCCGGTGCCATGCCGTGCCATGCCGGTGCCATGCCGTGCCATGCCGGTGCCATGCCGGTGCCATGCCGTGCCATGCCGTGCCATGCCGTGCCATGCCGTGCCATGCCGTGCCATGCCGTGCCATGCCGGGCCATGCGGTGCCATGCCATTCCATGCCATTCCATGCCATTCCATGCCAGTCCATGCCATTCCATGCCACTCAATGCGGTGCCATGCCGTGCCATGCGGTGCCATGCCGTGCCATGCCGTGCCATGCCGTGCCATGCCGTGCCATGCCGTGCCATGCCGTGCCATGCCGTGCCATGCCGTGCCATGCCGGTGCCATGCCGTGCCATGCCGTGCCATGCCGTGCCATGCCGGTGCCATGCCGTGCCATGCCGTGCCATGCCGGTGCCATGCCGTGCCATGCCGGTGCCATGCCGTGCCATGCCGGTGCCATGCCGTGCCATGCCGGTGCCATGCCGTGCCATGCGGTGCCATGCCATTCCATGCGGTGCCATGCCATTCCATGCCATTCCATGCCATTCCATGCCATTCCATGCCATTCAATGCCATTCCATGCCATTCCATGCCATTCCATGCCGGTGCCATGCCGTGCCATGCCGGTGCCATGCCGTGCCATGCCGGTGCCATGCCGTGCCATGCCGGTGCCATGCCGTGCCATGCCGGTGCCATGCCGTGCCATGCCATTCCATGCCATTCCATGCCGTGCCATGCCGTGCCATGCCGGTGCCATGCCGTGCCATGCCGGTGCCATGCCGTGCCATTCCGGTGCCATGCCGGTGCCATGCCGTGCCATGCCGGTGCCATGCCGTGCCATGCCGGTGCCATGCCGTGCCATGCCGTGCCATGCCGTGCCATGCCGTGCCATGCCGTGCCATGCCGGGCCATGCGGTGCCATGCCATTCCATGCCATTCCATGCCATTCCATGCTATTCCATGCCATTCCATGCCATTCCATGCCATTCCATGCCATTCCATGCCATTCCATGCCATTCCATGCCATTCCATGCCATTCCATGCCATTCCATGCCATTCCAAGCCATTCCATGCCATTCCATGCCATTCCATGCCATTCCATGCCATTCCATGCCATTCCATGCCATTCCATGCCATGCCATGCCGTGCCATGCCGGTGCCATGCCGTGCCATGCCGGTGCCATGCCGTGCCATGCCGGTGCCATGCCGTGCCATGCCGGTGCCATGCCGTGCCATGCCGGTGCCATGCCGTGCCATGCCGGTGCCATGCCGTGCCATGCCATTCCATGCCATTCCATGCCATTCCATGCCATTCCATGCCATTCCATGCCATTCCATGCCATTCCATGCCATTCCATGCCATTCCATGCCATTCCATGCCATTCCATGCCATTCCATGCCATTCCATGCCATTCCATGCCATTCCATGCCATTCCATGCCATTCCATGCCATTCCATGCCATTCCATGCCATTCCATGCCATTCCATGCCATTCCATGCCATTCAATGCCGTGCCATGCCGTGCCATGCCGTGCCATGCCGGTGCCATGCCGTGCCATGCCGGTGCCATGCCGTGCCATGCCGGTGCCATGCCGTGCCATGCCGGTGCCATGCCGTGCCATGCCGGTGCCATGCCGTGCCATGCCGGTGCCATGCCGTGCCATGCCGGTGCCATTCAATGCCATTCCGTGCCATTCAATGCCATTCCGTGCCATTCAATGCCATTCCGTGCCATTCAATGCCATTCCGTGCCATTCAATGCCATTCCGTGCCATTCAATGCCGTGCCTTGCCGTGCCATGCCGTGCCATGCCGTGCCATGCCGTGCCATGCCGTGCCATGCCGTGCCATGCCGTGCCATGCCATTCCATGCCGTGCCATGCCATTCCATGCCATTCCATGCCATTCCATGCCATTCCATGCCATTCCATGCCATTCCATGCCATTCCATGCCATTCCATGCCATTCCATGCCATTCCATGCCATTCCATGCCATTCCATGCCATTCCATGCCATTCCATGCCGGTGCCATGCCGTGCCATGCCGGTGCCATGCCGTGCCATGCCGGTGCCATGCCGTGCCATGCCGGTGCCATGCCGTGCCATGCCGGTGCCATGCCGTGCCATGCCGGTGCCATGCCGTGCCATGCCGGTGCCATGCCGTGCCATGCCGGTGCCATGCCGCTGCCATGCCGTGCCATGCCGGTGCCATGCCGTGCCATGCCGTGCCATGCCGGTGCCATGCCGTGCCATGCCGGTGCCATGCCGTGCCATGCCGGTGCCATGCCGTGCCATGCCGGTGCCATGCCGTGCCATTCCGTGCCATTCAATGCCATTCCATGCCATTCAATGCCGTGCCTTGCCGTGCCATGCCGTGCCATGCCGTGCCATGCCGTGCCATGCCGTGCCATGCCGTGCCATGCCGTGCCATGCCGTGCCATGCCGTGCCATGCCGGTGCCATGCCGTGCCATGCCGGTGCCATTCCGTGCCATGCCGGTGCCATGCCGGTGCCATGCCGTGCCATGCCGGTGCCATGCCGTGCCATGCCGTGCCATGCCGGTGCCATGCCGGTGCCATGCCGGTGCCATGCCGTGCCATGCCGGTGCCATGCCGTGCCATGCCGTGCCATGCCGGTGCCATGCCGTGCCATGCCGGTGCCATGCCGGTGCCGTGCCGTGCCATGCCGGTGCCATGCCGTGCCATGCCGTGCCATGCCGTGCCATGCGGTGCCATGCCATTCCATGCCATTCCATGCCATTCCATGCCATTCCATGCCATTCCATGCCATTCCATGCCATTCCATGCCATTCCATGCCATTCCATGCCATTCCATGCCATTCCATGCCATTCCATGCCATTCCATGCCATTCCATGCCATTCCATGCCATTCCATGCCGTGCCATGCCGGTGCCATGCCATTCCATGCCATTCCATGCCATTCCATGCCATTCCATGCCATTCCATG
Organism: Cryptus armator; assembly: GCA_963971235.1. Lineage (NCBI taxonomy): Eukaryota > Metazoa > Arthropoda > Insecta > Hymenoptera > Ichneumonidae > Cryptus > Cryptus armator. The sequence goes on along the minus strand of CAXARG010000294.1, from coordinate 1,036,085 downwards.
CCATTCCATGCCATTCCATGCCATTCCATGCCGGGCCATGCCGGTGCCATGCCGTGCCATGCCGTGCCATGCCGTGCCATGCCGGTGCCATGCCGGTGCCATGCCGGTGCCATGCCGGTGCCATGCCATTCCATGCCATTCCATGCCACTCAATGCGGTGCCATGCCGTGCCATGCCGTGCCATGCCGTGCTATGCCGTGCCATGCCGTGCCATGCCGTGCCATGCGGTGCCATGCCCTTCCATGCCATTCCATGCCATTCCATGCCATTCCATGCCATTCCATGCCATTCCATGCCATTCCATGCCATTCCATGCCATTCCATGCCATTCCATGCCATTCCATGCCATTCCATGCCATTCCATGCCATTCCATGCCATTCCATGCCATTCCATGCCATTCCATGCCATTCCATGCCATTCCATGCCATTCCATGCCATTCCATGCCATTCCATGCCATTCCATGCCATTCCATGCCATTCCATGCCATTCCATGCCATTCCATGCCGGTGCCATGCCGTGCCATGCCGGTGCCATGCCGTGCCATGCCGGTGCCATGCCGTGCCATGCCGGTGCCATGCCGTGCCATGCCGGTGCCATGCCGTGCCATGCCGTGCCATGCCGGTGCCATGCCGTGCCATGCCGGTGCCATGCCGTGCCATGCCGTGCCATGCCGGTGCCATGCCGTGCCATGCCGTGCCATGCCGTGCCATGCGGTGCCATGCCATTCCATGCGGTGCCATGCCATTCCATGCCATTCCATGTCATTCCATGCCATTCCATGTCATTCCATGCCATTCCATGCCATTCCATGTCATTCCATGCCATTCCATGCCATTCCATGCCATTCCATACCATTCCATGCCATTCCATGCCATTCCAAGCCATTCCATGCCATTCCATGCCATTCCATGCCATTCCATGCCATTCCATGCCATTCCATGCCATTCCATGCCATTCCATGCCATTCCATGCCATTCCATGCCATTCCATGCCATTCCATGCCATTCCATGCCATTCCATGCCATTCCATGCCATTCCATGCCATTCCATGCCATTCCATGCCATTCCATGCCATTCCATGCCATTCCATGCCATTCCATGCCATTCCATGCCATTCCATGCCATTCCATGCCATTCCATGCCATTCCATGCCATTCCATGCCATTCCATGCCATTCCATGCCATTCCATGCCATTCCATGCCATTCCATGCCATTCCATGCCATTCCATGCCATTCCATGCCATTCCATGCCATTCCATGCCATTCCATGCCATTCCATGCCATTCCATGCCATTCCATGCCATTCCATGCCATTCCATGCCATTCCATGCCATTCCATGCCATTCCATGCCATTCCATGCCATTCCATGCCATTCCATGCCATTCCATGCCATTCCATGCCATTCCATGCCATTCCATGCCATTCCATGCCATTCCATGCCATTCCATGCCATTCCATGCCATTCCATGCCATTCCATGCCATTCCATGCCATTCCATGCCATTCCATGCCATTCCATGCCATTCCATGCCATTCCATGCCATTCCATGCCATTCCATGCCATTCCATGCCATTCCATGCCATTCCATGCCATTCCATGCCGTGCCATGCCATTCCATGCCATTCCATGCCGTGCCATGCCATTCCATGCCGTGCCATGCCGTGCCATGCCATTCCATGCCGTGCCATGCCGTGCCATGCCGGTGCCATGCCGGTGCCATGCCGTGCCATGCCCGTGCCATGCCGTGCCATGCCGGTGCCATGCCGTGCCATGCCGGTGCCATGCCGTGCCATGCCGGTGCCATGCCGTGCCATGCCGGTGCCATGCCGTGCCATGCCGGTGCCATGCCGTGCCATGCCGTGCCATGCCGGTGCCATGCCGTGCCATGCCGGTGCCATGCCGTGCCATGCCGGTGCCATGCCGTGCCATGCCGGTGCCATGCCGTGCCATGCCGTGCCATGCCGTGCCATGCCGTGCCATGCCGTGCCATGCCGTGCCATGCCGTGCCATGCCGTGCCATGCCGTGCCATGCCGTGCCATGCCGTGCCATGCCGTGCCATGCCGTGCCATGCCGTGCCATGCCGTGCCATGCCGTGCCATGCCGTGCCATGCCGTGCCATGCCGTGCCATGCCGTGCCATGCCGTGCCATGCCGTGCCATGCCGTGCCATGCCGTGCCATGCCGTGCCATGCCGTGCCATGCCGTGCCATGCCGTGCCATGCCGTGCCATGCCGTGCCATGCCGTGCCATGCCGTGCCATGCCGTGCCATGCCGTGCCATGCCGTGCCATGCCGTGCCATGCCGTGCCATGCCGTGCCATGCCGTGCCATGCCGTGCCATGCCGTGCCATGCCGTGCCATGCCGTGCCATGCCGTGCCATGCCGTGCCATGCCATTCCATGTCATTCCATGCCATTCCATGCCATTCCATGCCATTCCATGCCGTGCCATGCCATTCCATGCCGTGCCATGCCGTGCCATGCGGTGCCATGCCATTCCATGTCATTCCATGCCATTCCATGCCATTCCATGCCATTCCATGCCATTCCATGCCATTCCATGCCATTCCATGCCATTCCATGCCATTCCATGCCATTCCATGCCATTCCATGCCATTCCATGCCATTCCATGCCATTCCATGCCATTCCATGCCATTCCATGCCATTCCATGCCATTCCATGCCATTCCATGCCATTCCATGCCATTCCATGCCATTCCATGCCATTCCATGCCATTCCATGCCATTCCATGCCATTCCATGCCATTCCATGCCAGTCCATGCCATTCCATGCCATTCCATGCCATTCCATGCCATTCCATGCCATTCCATGCCATTCCATGCCATTCCATGCCATTCCATGCCATTCCATGCCATTCCATGCCATTCCATGCCATTCCATGCCATTCCATGCCATTCCATGCCAGTCCATGCCAGTCCATGCCATTCCATGCCATTCCATGCCATTCCATGCCATTCCATGCCACTCAATGCGGTGCCATGCCGTGCCATGCCGGTGCCATGCCGGTGCCATGCCGTGCCATGCCGTGCCATGCCGGTGCCATGCCGTGCCATGCCGGTGCCATGCCGTGCCATGCCGGTGCCATGACGTGCCATGCCGGTGCCATGCCGTGCCATGCCGGTGCCATGCCGTGCCATGCCGGTGCCATGACGTGCCATGCCGGTGCCATGCCGTGCCATGCCGTGCCATGCCGGTGCCATGCCGGTGCCATGCCGGTGCCATGCCATTCCATGCCATTCCATGCCAGTCCATGCCAGTCCATGCCATTCCATGCTATTCCATGCCACTCAATGCGGTGCCATGCGGTGCCATGCCATTCCATGCCATTCCATGCCATTCCATGCCATTCCATGCCATTCCATGCCATTCCATGCCATTCCATGCCATTCCATGCCATTCCATGCCATTCCATGCCATTCCATGCCATTCCATGCCATTCCATGCCATTCCATGCCATTCCATGCCATTCCATGCCATTCCATGCCATTCCATGCCATTCCATGCCATTCCATGCCATTCCATGCCATTCCATGCCATTCCATGCCATTCCATGCCATTCCATGCCATTCCATGCCATTCCATGCCATTCCATGCCATTCCATGCCATTCCATGCCATTCCATGCCATTCCATGCCATTCCATGCCATTCCATGCCATTCCATGCCATTCCATGCCATTCCATGCCATTCCATGCCATTCCATGCCATTCCATGCCATTCCATGCCATTCCATGCCATTCCATGCCATTCCATGCCATTCCATGCCATTCCATGCCATTCCATGCCATTCCATGCCATTCCATGCCATTCCATGCCATTCCATGCCATTCCATGCCATTCCATGCCATTCCATGCCATTCCATGCCATTCCATGCCATTCCATGCCATTCCATGCCATTCCATGCCATTCCATGCCATTCCATGCCATTCCATGCCATTCCATGCCATTCCATGCCATTCCATGCCATTCCATGCCATTCCATGCCATTCCATGCCATTCCATGCCATTCCATGCCATTCCATGCCATTCCATGCCATTCCATGCCATTCCATGCCATTCCATGCCATTCCATGCCATTCCATGCCATTCCATGCCATTCCATGCCATTCCATGCCATTCCATGCCATTCCATGCCATTCCATGCCATTCAATGCCGTGCCATGCCGTGCCATGCCGTGCCATGCCGTGCCATGCCGTGCCATGCCGTGCCATGCCGTGCCATGCCGTGCCATGCCGTGCCATGCCGTGCCATGCCGTGCCATGCCGTGCCATGCCGTGCCATGCCGTGCCATGCCGTGCCATGCCGTGCCATGCCGTGCCATGCCGGTGCCATGCCGTGCCATGCCGGTGCCATGCCGTGCCATGCCGGTGCCATGCCGTGCCATGCCGGTGCCATGCCGTGCCATGCCGGTGCCATGCCGTGCCATGCCGGTGCCATGCCGTGCCATGCCGGTGCCATGCCGTGCCATGCCGGTGCCATGCCGTGCCATGCCGGTGCCATGCCGTGCCATGCCGGTGCCATGCCGGTGCCATGCCGTGCCATGCCGGTGCCATGCCGTGCCATGCCGGTGCCATGCCGTGCCATGCCGGTGCCATGCCGTGCTATGCCGTGCCATGCCGGTGCCATGCCGTGCCATGCCGGTGCCATGCCGTGCCATGCCGTGCCATGCCATGCCGTGCCATGCGGTGCCATGCCATTCCATGCCATTCCATGCCATTCCATGTCATTCCATGCCATTCCATGCCATTCCATGCCATTCCATGCCATTCCATGCCATTCCATGCCATTCCATGCCATTCCATGCCATTCCATGCCATTCCATGCCATTCCATGTCATTCCATGCCATTCCATGCCATTCCATGCCATTCCATGCCATTCCATGCCATTCCATGCCATTCCATGCCATTCCATGCCATTCCATGCCATTCCATGCCATTCCATGCCATTCCATGCCATTCCATGCCATTCCATGCCATTCCATGCCATTCCATGCCATTCCATGCCATTCCATGCCATTCCATGCCATTCCATGCCATTCCATGCCATTCAATGCCGTGCCATGCCGTGCCATGCCGGTGCCATGCCGTGCCATGCCGTGCCATGCCGTGCCATGCCGTGCCATGCCGTGCCATGCCGTGCCATGCCGTGCCATGCCGTGCCATGCCGTGCCATGCCGTGCCATGCCGTGCCATGCCGTGCCATGCCGTGCCATGCCGTGCCATGCCGTGCCATGCCGTGCCATGCCGTGCCATGCCGTGCCATGCCGTGCCATGCCGTGCCATGCCGTGCCATGCCGTGCCATGCCGTGCCATGCCGTGCCATGCCGTGCCATGCCGTGCCATGCCGTGCCATGCCGTGCCATGCGGTGCCATGCCATTCCATGCCATTCCATGCCATTCCATGCCATTCAATGCCGTGCCATGCCGTGCCATGCCGGTGCCATGCCGTGCCATGCCGGTGCCATGCCGTGCCATGCCGGTGCCATGCCGTGCCATGCCGTGCCATGCCGGTGCCATGCCGTGCCATGCCGGTGCCATGCCGTGCCATGCGGTGCCATGCCGTGCCATGCGGTGCCATGCCATTCCATGCCATTCCATGCCATTCCATGCCATTCCATGCCATTCCATGCCATTCCATGCCATTCCATGCCATTCCATGCCATTCCATGCCATTCCATGCCGTGCCATGCCATTCCATGCCGTGCCATGCCGTGCCATGCCGTGCCATGCCGTGCCATGCCGTGCCATGCCGTGCCATGCCGTGCCATGCCGGTGCCATGCCGTGGCATGCCGGTGCCATGCCGTGCCATGCCGTGCCATGCCGTGCCATGCCGGTGCCATGCCGTGCCATGCCGTGCCATGCCGGTGCCATGCCGGTGCCACGCCGTGCCATGCCGGTGCCATGCCGGTGCCATGCCGGTGCCATGCCGGTGCCATGCCGTGTCATGCCGGTGCCATGCCGTGCCATGCCGGTGCCATGCCGTGCCATGCCGGTGCCATGCCATTCCATGCGGTGCCATGCCATTCCATGCCATTCCATGCCATTCCATGCCATTCCATGCCATTCCATGCCATTCCATGCCATTCCATGCCATTCCATGCCATTCCATGCCATTCCATGCTATTCCATGCCATTCCATGCCATTCCATGCCATTCCATGCCATTCCATGCCATTCCATGCCATTCCATGCCATTCCATGCCATTCCATGCCATTCCATGCCATTCCATGCCATTCCATGCCATTCCATGCCATTCCATGCCATTCCATGCCATTCCATGCCATTCCATGCCATTCCATGCCATTCCATGCCATTCCATGCCATTCCATGCCATTCCATGCCATTCCATGCCATTCCATGCCATTCCATGCCATTCCATGCCATTCCATGCCATTCCATGCCATTCCATGCCATTCCATGCCATTCCATGCCATTCCATGCCATTCCATGCCATTCCATGCCATTCCATGCCATTCCATGCCATTCCATGCCGTGCCATGCCATTCCATGCCATTCCATGCCGTGCCATGCCATTCCATGCCGTGCCATGCCGTGCCATGCCATTCCATGCCGTGCCATGCCATTCCATGTCATTCCATGCCATTCCATGCCATTCCATGCCATTCCATGCCATTCCATGCCATTCCATGCCATTCCATGCCATTCCATGCCATTCCATGCCATTCCATGCCATTCCATGCCATTCCATGCCATTCCATGCCATTCCATGCCATTCCATGCCATTCCATGCCATTCCATGCCATTCCATGCCATTCCATGCCATTCCATGCCACTCAATGCGGTGCCATGCCGTGCCATGCCGTGCCATGCCGTGCCATGCCGTGCCATGCCGTGCCATGCCGTGCCATGCCGTGCCATGCCGTGCCATGCCGTGCCATGCCGTGCCATGTCATTCCATGCCATTCCATGCCATTCCATGCCATTCCATGCCGTGCCATGCCATTCCATGCCGTGCCATGCCGTGCCATGCGGTGCCATGCCATTCCATGTCATTCCATGCCATTCCATGCCATTCCATGCCATTCCATGCCATTCCATGCCATTCCATGCCATTCCATGCCATTCCATGCCATTCCATGCCATTCCATGCCATTCCATGCCATTCCATGCCATTCCATGCCATTCCATGCCATTCCATGCCATTCCATGCCATTCCATGCCATTCCATGCCATTCCATGCCACTCAATGCGGTGCCATGCCGTGCCATGCCGTGCCATGCCGTGCCATGCCGTGCCATGCCGTGCCATGCCGTGCCATGCCGTGCCATGCCGTGCCATGCCGTGCCATGCCGTGCCATGCCGTGCCATGCCGTGCCATGCCGTGCCATGCCGTGCCATGCCGTGCCATGCCGTGCCATGCGGTGCCATGCCATTCCATGTCATTCCATGCCATTCCATGCCATTCCATGCCATTCCATGCCATTCCATGCCATTCCATGTCATTCCATGCCATTCCATGCCATTCCATGCCATTCCATGCCATTCCATGCCATTCCATGCCATTCCATGCCATTCCATGCCGTGCCATGCCATTCCATGCCGTGCCATGCCGTGCCATGCGGTGCCATGCCATTCCATGTCATTCCATGCCATTCCATGCCATTCCATGCCATTCCATGCCATTCCATGCCATTCCATGCCATTCCATGCCATTCCATGCCATTCCATGCCATTCCATGCCATTCCATGCCATTCCATGCCATTCCATGCCATTCCATGCCATTCCATGCCATTCCATGCCATTCCATGCCATTCCATGCCATTCCATGCCATTCCATGCCATTCCATGCCATTCCATGCCATTCCATGCCATTCCATGCCATTCCATGCCATTCCATGCCATTCCATGCCATTCCATGCCATTCCATGCCATTCCATGCCATTCCATGCCATTCCATGCCATTCCATGCCATTCCATGCCATTCCATGCCATTCCATGCCATTCCATGCCATTCCATGCCATTCCATGCCATTCCATGCCATTCCATGCCAGTCCATGCCAGTCCATGCCATTCCATGCCATTCCATGCCATTCCATGCCACTCAATGCGGTGCCATGCCGTGCCATGCCGGTGCCATGCCGGTGCCATGCCGTGCCATGCCGTGCCATGCCGGTGCCATGCCGTGCCATGCCGGTGCCATGCCGTGCCATGCCGGTGCCATGACGTGCCATGCCGGTGCCATGCCGTGCCATGCCGGTGCCATGCCGTGCCATGCCGGTGCCATGACGTGCCATGCCGGTGCCATGCCGTGCCATGCCGTGCCATGCCGGTGCCATGCCGGTGCCATGCCGGTGCCATGCCATTCCATGCCATTCCATGCCAGTCCATGCCAGTCCATGCCATTCCATGCTATTCCATGCCACTCAATGCGGTGCCATGCCGTGCCATGCCGTGCCATGCCGTGCTATGCCGTGCCATGCCGTGCCATGCCGTGCCATGCGGTGCCATGCCCTTCCATGCCATTCCATGCCATTCCATGCCATTCCATGCCATTCCATGCCATTCCATGCCATTCCATGCCATTCCATGCCATTCCATGCCATTCCATGCCATTCCATGCCATTCCATGCCATTCCATGCCATTCCATGCCATTCCATGCCATTCCATGCCATTCCATGCCATTCCATGCCATTCCATGCCATTCCATGCCATTCCATGCCATTCCATGCCATTCCATGCCATTCCATGCCATTCCATGCCATTCCATGCCATTCCATGCCATTCCATGCCGGTGCCATGCCGTGCCATGCCGGTGCCATGCCGTGCCATGCCGGTGCCATGCCGTGCCATGCCGGTGCCATGCCGTGCCATGCCGGTGCCATGCCGTGCCATGCCGTGCCATGCCGGTGCCATGCCGTGCCATGCCGGTGCCATGCCGTGCCATGCCGTGCCATGCCGGTGCCATGCCGTGCCATGCCGTGCCATGCCGTGCCATGCGGTGCCATGCCATTCCATGCGGTGCCATGCCATTCCATGCCATTCCATGTCATTCCATGCCATTCCATGTCATTCCATGCCATTCCATGCCATTCCATGTCATTCCATGCCATTCCATGCCATTCCATGCCATTCCATACCATTCCATGCCATTCCATGCCATTCCAAGCCATTCCATGCCATTCCATGCCATTCCATGCCATTCCATGCCATTCCATGCCATTCCATGCCATTCCATGCCATTCCATGCCATTCCATGCCATTCCATGCCATTCCATGCCATTCCATGCCATTCCATGCCATTCCATGCCATTCCATGCCATTCCATGCCATTCCATGCCATTCCATGCCATTCCATGCCATTCCATGCCATTCCATGCCATTCCATGCCATTCCATGCCATTCCATGCCATTCCATGCCATTCCATGCCATTCCATGCCATTCCATGCCATTCCATGCCATTCCATGCCATTCCATGCCATTCCATGCCATTCCATGCCATTCCATGCCATTCCATGCCATTCCATGCCATTCCATGCCATTCCATGCCATTCCATGCCATTCCATGCCATTCCATGCCATTCCATGCCATTCCATGCCATTCCATGCCATTCCATGCCATTCCATGCCATTCCATGCCATTCCATGCCATTCCATGCCATTCCATGCCATTCCATGCCATTCCATGCCATTCCATGCCATTCCATGCCATTCCATGCCATTCCATGCCATTCCATGCCATTCCATGCCATTCCATGCCATTCCATGCCATTCCATGCCATTCCATGCCATTCCATGCCATTCCATGCCATTCCATGCCATTCCATGCCATTCCATGCCATTCCATGCCATTCCATGCCGTGCCATGCCATTCCATGCCATTCCATGCCGTGCCATGCCATTCCATGCCGTGCCATGCCGTGCCATGCCATTCCATGCCGTGCCATGCCGTGCCATGCCGGTGCCATGCCGGTGCCATGCCGTGCCATGCCGGTGCCATGCCGTGCCATGCCGGTGCCATGCCGTGCCATGCCGTGCCATGCCGTGCCATGCCGGTGCCATGCCGTGCCATGCCGGTGCCATGCCGTGCCATGCCGGTGCCATGCCGTGCCATGCCGTGCCATGCCGGTGCCATGCCGTGCCATGCCGGTGCCATGCCGTGCCATGCCGGTGCCATGCCGTGCCATGCCGGTGCCATGCCGTGCCATGCCGGTGCCATGCCGTGCCATGCCGTGCCATGCCGTGCCATGCCGTGCCATGCCGTGCCATGCCGTGCCATGCCGTGCCATGCCGTGCCATGCCGTGCCATGCCGTGCCATGCCGTGCCATGCCGTGCCATGCCGTGCCATGCCGTGCCATGCCGTGCCATGCCGTGCCATGCCGTGCCATGCCGTGCCATGCCGTGCCATGCCGTGCCATGCCGTGCCATGCCGTGCCATGCCGTGCCATGCCGTGCCATGCCGTGCCATGCCGTGCCATGCCGTGCCATGCCGTGCCATGCCGTGCCATGCCGTGCCATGCCGTGCCATGCCGTGCCATGCCGTGCCATGCCGTGCCATGCCGTGCCATGCCGTGCCATGCCGTGCCATGCCGTGCCATGCCGTGCCATGCCGTGCCATGCCGTGCCATGCCGTGCCATGCCGTGCCATGCCATTCCATGTCATTCCATGCCATTCCATGCCATTCCATGCCATTCCATGCCGTGCCATGCCATTCCATGCCGTGCCATGCCGTGCCATGCGGTGCCATGCCATTCCATGTCATTCCATGCCATTCCATGCCATTCCATGCCATTCCATGCCATTCCATGCCATTCCATGCCATTCCATGCCATTCCATGCCATTCCATGCCATTCCATGCCATTCCATGCCATTCCATGCCATTCCATGCCATTCCATGCCATTCCATGCCATTCCATGCCATTCCATGCCATTCCATGCCATTCCATGCCATTCCATGCCATTCCATGCCATTCCATGCCATTCCATGCCATTCCATGCCATTCCATGCCATTCCATGCCATTCCATGCCAGTCCATGCCATTCCATGCCATTCCATGCCATTCCATGCCATTCCATGCCATTCCATGCCATTCCATGCCATTCCATGCCATTCCATGCCATTCCATGCCATTCCATGCCATTCCATGCCATTCCATGCCATTCCATGCCATTCCATGCCAGTCCATGCCAGTCCATGCCATTCCATGCCATTCCATGCCATTCCATGCCATTCCATGCCACTCAATGCGGTGCCATGCCGTGCCATGCCGGTGCCATGCCGGTGCCATGCCGTGCCATGCCGTGCCATGCCGGTGCCATGCCGTGCCATGCCGGTGCCATGCCGTGCCATGCCGGTGCCATGACGTGCCATGCCGGTGCCATGCCGTGCCATGCCGGTGCCATGCCGTGCCATGCCGGTGCCATGACGTGCCATGCCGGTGCCATGCCGTGCCATGCCGTGCCATGCCGGTGCCATGCCGGTGCCATGCCGGTGCCATGCCATTCCATGCCATTCCATGCCAGTCCATGCCAGTCCATGCCATTCCATGCTATTCCATGCCACTCAATGCGGTGCCATGCGGTGCCATGCCATTCCATGCCATTCCATGCCATTCCATGCCATTCCATGCCATTCCATGCCATTCCATGCCATTCCATGCCATTCCATGCCATTCCATGCCATTCCATGCCATTCCATGCCATTCCATGCCATTCCATGCCATTCCATGCCATTCCATGCCATTCCATGCCATTCCATGCCATTCCATGCCATTCCATGCCATTCCATGCCATTCCATGCCATTCCATGCCATTCCATGCCATTCCATGCCATTCCATGCCATTCCATGCCATTCCATGCCATTCCATGCCATTCCATGCCATTCCATGCCATTCCATGCCATTCCATGCCATTCCATGCCATTCCATGCCATTCCATGCCATTCCATGCCATTCCATGCCATTCCATGCCATTCCATGCCATTCCATGCCATTCCATGCCATTCCATGCCATTCCATGCCATTCCATGCCATTCCATGCCATTCCATGCCATTCCATGCCATTCCATGCCATTCCATGCCATTCCATGCCATTCCATGCCATTCCATGCCATTCCATGCCATTCCATGCCATTCCATGCCATTCCATGCCATTCCATGCCATTCCATGCCATTCCATGCCATTCCATGCCATTCCATGCCATTCCATGCCATTCCATGCCATTCCATGCCATTCCATGCCATTCCATGCCATTCCATGCCATTCCATGCCATTCCATGCCATTCCATGCCATTCCATGCCATTCCATGCCATTCCATGCCATTCCATGCCATTCAATGCCGTGCCATGCCGTGCCATGCCGTGCCATGCCGTGCCATGCCGTGCCATGCCGTGCCATGCCGTGCCATGCCGTGCCATGCCGTGCCATGCCGTGCCATGCCGTGCCATGCCGTGCCATGCCGTGCCATGCCGTGCCATGCCGTGCCATGCCGTGCCATGCCGTGCCATGCCGTGCCATGCCGGTGCCATGCCGTGCCATGCCGGTGCCATGCCGTGCCATGCCGGTGCCATGCCGTGCCATGCCGGTGCCATGCCGTGCCATGCCGGTGCCATGCCGTGCCATGCCGGTGCCATGCCGTGCCATGCCGGTGCCATGCCGTGCCATGCCGGTGCCATGCCGTGCCATGCCGGTGCCATGCCGTGCCATGCCGGTGCCATGCCGGTGCCATGCCGTGCCATGCCGGTGCCATGCCGTGCCATGCCGGTGCCATGCCGTGCCATGCCGGTGCCATGCCGTGCCATGCCGGTGCCATGCCGTGCTATGCCGTGCCATGCCGGTGCCATGCCGTGCCATGCCGGTGCCATGCCGTGCCATGCCGTGCCATGCCATGCCGTGCCATGCGGTGCCATGCCATTCCATGCCATTCCATGCCATTCCATGTCATTCCATGCCATTCCATGCCATTCCATGCCATTCCATGCCATTCCATGCCATTCCATGCCATTCCATGCCATTCCATGCCATTCCATGCCATTCCATGTCATTCCATGCCATTCCATGCCATTCCATGCCATTCCATGCCATTCCATGCCATTCCATGCCATTCCATGCCATTCCATGCCATTCCATGCCATTCCATGCCATTCCATGCCATTCCATGCCATTCCATGCCATTCCATGCCATTCCATGCCATTCCATGCCATTCCATGCCATTCCATGCCATTCCATGCCATTCAATGCCGTGCCATGCCGTGCCATGCCGGTGCCATGCCGTGCCATGCCGTGCCATGCCGTGCCATGCCGTGCCATGCCGTGCCATGCCGTGCCATGCCGTGCCATGCCGTGCCATGCCGTGCCATGCCGTGCCATGCCGTGCCATGCCGTGCCATGCCGTGCCATGCCGTGCCATGCCGTGCCATGCCGTGCCATGCCGTGCCATGCCGTGCCATGCCGTGCCATGCCGTGCCATGCCGTGCCATGCCGTGCCATGCCGTGCCATGCCGTGCCATGCCGTGCCATGCGGTGCCATGCCATTCCATGCCATTCCATGCCATTCCATGCCATTCAATGCCGTGCCATGCCGTGCCATGCCGGTGCCATGCCGTGCCATGCCGGTGCCATGCCGTGCCATGCCGGTGCCATGCCGTGCCATGCCGTGCCATGCCGGTGCCATGCCGAGCCATGCCGGTGCCATGCCGTGCCATGCGGTGCCATGCCATTCCATGCCATTCCATGCCATTCCATGCCATTCCATGCCATTCCATGCCATTCCATGCCATTCCATGCCATTCCATGCCATTCCATGCCATTCCATGCCATTCCATGCCATTCCATGCCGTGCCATGCCATTCCATGCCGTGCCATGCCGTGCCATGCCGTGCCATGCCGTGCCATGCCGTGCCATGCCGTGCCATGCCGTGCCATGCCGGTGCCATGCCGTGGCATGCCGGTGCCATGCCGTGCCATGCCGTGCCATGCCGTGCCATGCCGGTGCCATGCCGTGCCATGCCGTGCCATGCCGGTGCCATGCCGGTGCCACGCCGTGCCATGCCGGTGCCATGCCGGTGCCATGCCGGTGCCATGCCGGTGCCATGCCGTGTCATGCCGGTGCCATGCCGTGCCATGCCGGTGCCATGCCGTGCCATGCCGGTGCCATGCCATTCCATGCGGTGCCATGCCATTCCATGCCATTCCATGCCATTCCATGCCATTCCATGCCATTCCATGCCATTCCATGCCATTCCATGCCATTCCATGCCATTCCATGCCATTCCATGCCATTCCATGCCATTCCATGCTATTCCATGCCATTCCATGCCATTCCATGCCATTCCATGCCATTCCATGCCATTCCATGCCATTCCATGCCATTCCATGCCATTCCATGCCATTCCATGCCATTCCATGCCATTCCATGCCATTCCATGCCATTCCATGCCATTCCATGCCATTCCATGCCATTCCATGCCATTCCATGCCATTCCATGCCATTCCATGCCATTCCATGCCATTCCATGCCATTCCATGCCATTCCATGCCATTCCATGCCATTCCATGCCATTCCATGCCATTCCATGCCATTCCATGCCATTCCATGCCATTCCATGCCATTCCATGCCATTCCATGCCATTCCATGCCATTCCATGCCATTCCATGCCATTCCATGCCATTCCATGCCATTCCATGCCATTCCATGCCATTCCATGCCATTCCATGCCATTCCATGCCATTCCATGCCATTCCATGCCGTGCCATGCCATTCCATGCCATTCCATGCCGTGCCATGCCATTCCATGCCGTGCCATGCCGTGCCATGCCATTCCATGCCGTGCCATGCCGTGCCATGCCGGTGCCATGCCGGTGCCATGCCGTGCCATGCCGGTGCCATGCCGTGCCATGCCGGTGCCATGCCGTGCCATGCCGGTGCCATGCCGTGCCATGCCGGTGCCATGCCGTGCCATGCCGGTGCCATGCCGTGCCATGCCGGTGCCATGCCGTGCCATGCCGGTGCCATGCCGTGCCATGCCGTGCCATGCCGGTGCCATGCCGTGCCATGCCGGTGCCATGCCGTGCCATGCCGGTGCCATGCCGTGCCATGCCGGTGCCATGCCGTGCCATGCCGGTGCCATGCCGTGCCATGCCGTGCCATGCCGTGCCATGCCGTGCCATGCCGTGCCATGCCGTGCCATGCCGTGCCATGCCGTGCCATGCCGTGCCATGCCGTGCCATGCCGTGCCATGCCGTGCCATGCCGTGCCATGCCGTGCCATGCCGTGCCATGCCGTGCCATGCCGTGCCATGCCGTGCCATGCCGTGCCATGCCGTGCCATGCCGTGCCATGCCGTGCCATGCCGTGCCATGCCGTGCCATGCCGTGCCATGCCGTGCCATGCCGTGCCATGCCGTGCCATGCCGTGCCATGCCGTGCCAT
Source organism: Cryptus armator (assembly GCA_963971235.1). Taxonomy (NCBI): domain Eukaryota; kingdom Metazoa; phylum Arthropoda; class Insecta; order Hymenoptera; family Ichneumonidae; genus Cryptus; species Cryptus armator. Next base: position 1,020,662 of record CAXARG010000294.1, on the reverse strand, counting down.
GCCGTGCCATGCCGTGCCATGCCGTGCCATGTCATTCCATGCCATTCCATGCCATTCCATGCCATTCCATGCCGTGCCATGCCATTCCATGCCGTGCCATGCCGTGCCATGCGGTGCCATGCCATTCCATGTCATTCCATGCCATTCCATGCCATTCCATGCCATTCCATGCCATTCCATGCCATTCCATGCCATTCCATGCCATTCCATGCCATTCCATGCCATTCCATGCCATTCCATGCCATTCCATGCCATTCCATGCCATTCCATGCCATTCCATGCCATTCCATGCCATTCCATGCCATTCCATGCCATTCCATGCCACTCAATGCGGTGCCATGCCGTGCCATGCCGTGCCATGCCGTGCCATGCCGTGCCATGCCGTGCCATGCCGTGCCATGCCGTGCCATGCCGTGCCATGCCGTGCCATGCCGTGCCATGCCGTGCCATGCCGTGCCATGCCGTGCCATGCCGTGCCATGCCGTGCCATGCGGTGCCATGCCATTCCATGTCATTCCATGCCATTCCATGCCATTCCATGCCATTCCATGCCATTCCATGCCATTCCATGTCATTCCATGCCATTCCATGCCATTCCATGCCATTCCATGCCATTCCATGCCATTCCATGCCATTCCATGCCATTCCATGCCGTGCCATGCCATTCCATGCCGTGCCATGCCGTGCCATGCGGTGCCATGCCATTCCATGTCATTCCATGCCATTCCATGCCATTCCATGCCATTCCATGCCATTCCATGCCATTCCATGCCATTCCATGCCATTCCATGCCATTCCATGCCATTCCATGCCATTCCATGCCATTCCATGCCATTCCATGCCATTCCATGCCATTCCATGCCATTCCATGCCATTCCATGCCATTCCATGCCATTCCATGCCATTCCATGCCATTCCATGCCATTCCATGCCATTCCATGCCATTCCATGCCATTCCATGCCATTCCATGCCATTCCATGCCATTCCATGCCATTCCATGCCATTCCATGCCATTCCATGCCATTCCATGCCATTCCATGCCATTCCATGCCATTCCATGCCATTCCATGCCATTCCATGCCATTCCATGCCATTCCATGCCATTCCATGCCATTCCATGCCAGTCCATGCCAGTCCATGCCATTCCATGCCATTCCATGCCATTCCATGCCATTCCATGCCACTCAATGCGGTGCCATGCCGTGCCATGCCGGTGCCATGCCGGTGCCATGCCGTGCCATGCCGTGCCATGCCGGTGCCATGCCGTGCCATGCCGGTGCCATGCCGTGCCATGCCGGTGCCATGACGTGCCATGCCGGTGCCATGCCGTGCCATGCCGGTGCCATGCCGTGCCATGCCGGTGCCATGACGTGCCATGCCGGTGCCATGCCGTGCCATGCCGTGCCATGCCGGTGCCATGCCGGTGCCATGCCGGTGCCATGCCATTCCATGCCATTCCATGCCAGTCCATGCCAGTCCATGCCATTCCATGCTATTCCATGCCACTCAATGCGGTGCCATGCGGTGCCATGCCATTCCATGCCATTCCATGCCATTCCATGCCATTCCATGCCATTCCATGCCATTCCATGCCATTCCATGCCATTCCATGCCATTCCATGCCATTCCATGCCATTCCATGCCATTCCATGCCATTCCATGCCATTCCATGCCATTCCATGCCATTCCATGCCATTCCATGCCATTCCATGCCATTCCATGCCATTCCATGCCATTCCATGCCATTCCATGCCATTCCATGCCATTCCATGCCATTCCATGCCATTCCATGCCATTCCATGCCATTCCATGCCATTCCATGCCATTCCATGCCATTCCATGCCATTCCATGCCATTCCATGCCATTCCATGCCATTCCATGCCATTCCATGCCGTGCCATGCCATTCCATGCCATTCCATGCCGTGCCATGCCATTCCATGCCGTGCCATGCCGTGCCATGCCATTCCATGCCGTGCCATGCCGTGCCATGCCGGTGCCATGCCGGTGCCATGCCGGTGCCATGCCGTGCCATGCCGGTGCCATGCCGTGCCATGCCGGTGCCATGCCGTGCCATGCCGGTGCCATGCCGTGCCATGCCGGTGCCATGCCGTGCCATGCCGGTGCCATGCCGTGCCATGCCGGTGCCATGCCGTGCCATGCCGGTGCCATGCCGTGCCATGCCGGTGCCATGCCGTGCCATGCCGGTGCCATGCCGTGCCATGCCGGTGCCATGCCGTGCCATGCCGGTGCCATGCCGTGCCATGCCGTGCCATGCCGGTGCCATGCCGTGCCATGCCGGTGCCATGCCGTGCCATGCCGTGCCATGCCGGTGCCATGCCGTGCCATGCCGTGCCATGCCGTGCCATGCGGTGCCATGCCATTCCATGCGGTGCCATGCCATTCCATGCCATTCCATGTCATTCCATGCCATTCCATGTCATTCCATGCCATTCCATGCCATTCCATGTCATTCCATGCCATTCCATGCCATTCCATGCCATTCCATACCATTCCATGCCATTCCATGCCATTCCAAGCCATTCCATGCCATTCCATGCCATTCCATGCCATTCCATGCCATTCCATGCCATTCCATGCCATTCCATGCCATTCCATGCCATTCCATGCCATTCCATGCCATTCCATGCCATTCCATGCCATTCCATGCCATTCCATGCCATTCCATGCCATTCCATGCCATTCCATGCCATTCCATGCCATTCCATGCCATTCCATGCCATTCCATGCCATTCCATGCCATTCCATGCCATTCCATGCCATTCCATGCCATTCCATGCCATTCCATGCCATTCCATGCCATTCCATGCCATTCCATGCCATTCCATGCCATTCCATGCCATTCCATGCCATTCCATGCCATTCCATGCCATTCCATGCCATTCCATGCCATTCCATGCCATTCCATGCCATTCCATGCCATTCCATGCCATTCCATGCCATTCCATGCCATTCCATGCCATTCCATGCCATTCCATGCCATTCCATGCCATTCCATGCCGTGCCATGCCATTCCATGCCATTCCATGCCGTGCCATGCCATTCCATGCCGTGCCATGCCGTGCCATGCCATTCCATGCCGTGCCATGCCGTGCCATGCCGGTGCCATGCCGGTGCCATGCCGTGCCATGCCGGTGCCATGCCGTGCCATGCCGGTGCCATGCCGTGCCATGCCGGTGCCATGCCGTGCCATGCCGGTGCCATGCCGTGCCATGCCGGTGCCATGCCGTGCCATGCCGGTGCCATGCCGTGCCATGCCGGTGCCATGCCGTGCCATGCCGGTGCCATGCCGTGCCATGCCGTGCCATGCCGGTGCCATGCCGTGCCATGCCGGTGCCATGCCGTGCCATGCCGGTGCCATGCCGTGCCATGCCGGTGCCATGCCGTGCCATGCCGTGCCATGCCGTGCCATGCCGTGCCATGCCGTGCCATGCCGTGCCATGCCGTGCCATGCCGTGCCATGCCGTGCCATGCCGTGCCATGCCGTGCCATGCCGTGCCATGCCGTGCCATGCCGTGCCATGCCGTGCCATGCCGTGCCATGCCGTGCCATGCCGTGCCATGCCGTGCCATGCCGTGCCATGCCGTGCCATGCCGTGCCATGCCGTGCCATGCCGTGCCATGCCGTGCCATGCCGTGCCATGCCGTGCCATGCCGTGCCATGCCGTGCCATGCCGTGCCATGCCGTGCCATGCCGTGCCATGCCGTGCCATGCCGTGCCATGCCGTGCCATGCCGTGCCATGCCGTGCCATGCCGTGCCATGCCGTGCCATGCCGTGCCATGCCGTGCCATGCCGTGCCATGCCGTGCCATGCCGTGCCATGCCGTGCCATGCCGTGCCATGCCGTGCCATGCCGTGCCATGCCATTCCATGTCATTCCATGCCATTCCATGCCATTCCATGCCATTCCATGCCGTGCCATGCCATTCCATGCCGTGCCATGCCGTGCCATGCGGTGCCATGCCATTCCATGTCATTCCATGCCATTCCATGCCATTCCATGCCATTCCATGCCATTCCATGCCATTCCATGCCATTCCATGCCATTCCATGCCATTCCATGCCATTCCATGCCATTCCATGCCATTCCATGCCATTCCATGCCATTCCATGCCATTCCATGCCATTCCATGCCATTCCATGCCATTCCATGCCATTCCATGCCATTCCATGCCATTCCATGCCATTCCATGCCATTCCATGCCATTCCATGCCATTCCATGCCATTCCATGCCATTCCATGCCATTCCATGCCATTCCATGCCATTCCATGCCATTCCATGCCATTCCATGCCATTCCATGCCAGTCCATGCCAGTCCATGCCATTCCATGCCATTCCATGCCATTCCATGCCATTCCATGCCACTCAATGCGGTGCCATGCCGTGCCATGCCGGTGCCATGCCGGTGCCATGCCGTGCCATGCCGTGCCATGCCGGTGCCATGCCGTGCCATGCCGGTGCCATGCCGTGCCATGCCGGTGCCATGACGTGCCATGCCGGTGCCATGCCGTGCCATGCCGGTGCCATGACGTGCCATGCCGGTGCCATGCCGTGCCATGCCGTGCCATGCCGGTGCCATGCCGGTGCCATGCCGGTGCCATGCCATTCCATGCCATTCCATGCCAGTCCATGCCAGTCCATGCCATTCCATGCTATTCCATGCCACTCAATGCGGTGCCATGCGGTGCCATGCCATTCCATGCCATTCCATGCCATTCCATGCCATTCCATGCCATTCCATGCCATTCCATGCCATTCCATGCCATTCCATGCCATTCCATGCCATTCCATGCCATTCCATGCCATTCCATGCCATTCCATGCCATTCCATGCCATTCCATGCCATTCCATGCCATTCCATGCCATTCCATGCCATTCCATGCCATTCCATGCCATTCCATGCCATTCCATGCCATTCCATGCCATTCCATGCCATTCCATGCCATTCCATGCCATTCCATGCCATTCCATGCCATTCCATGCCATTCCATGCCATTCCATGCCATTCCATGCCATTCCATGCCATTCCATGCCATTCCATGCCATTCCATGCCATTCCATGCCATTCCATGCCATTCCATGCCATTCCATGCCATTCCATGCCATTCCATGCCATTCCATGCCATTCCATGCCATTCCATGCCATTCCATGCCATTCCATGCCATTCCATGCCATTCCATGCCATTCCATGCCATTCCATGCCATTCCATGCCATTCCATGCCATTCCATGCCATTCCATGCCATTCCATGCCATTCCATGCCATTCCATGCCATTCCATGCCATTCCATGCCATTCCATGCCATTCCATGCCATTCCATGCCATTCCATGCCATTCCATGCCATTCCATGCCATTCCATGCCATTCCATGCCATTCCATGCCATTCCATGCCATTCCATGCCATTCCATGCCATTCCATGCCATTCCATGCCATTCCATGCCATTCCATGCCATTCAATGCCGTGCCATGCCGTGCCATGCCGTGCCATGCCGTGCCATGCCGTGCCATGCCGTGCCATGCCGTGCCATGCCGTGCCATGCCGTGCCATGCCGGTGCCATGCCGTGCCATGCCGGTGCCATGCCGTGCCATGCCGGTGCCATGCCGTGCCATGCCGGTGCCATGCCGTGCCATGCCGGTGCCATGCCGTGCCATGCCGGTGCCATGCCGTGCCATGCCGGTGCCATGCCGTGCCATGCCGGTGCCATGCCGTGCCATGCCGGTGCCATGCCGTGCCATGCCGGTGCCATGCCGGTGCCATGCCGTGCCATGCCGGTGCCATGCCGTGCCATGCCGGTGCCATGCCGTGCCATGCCGGTGCCATGCCGTGCTATGCCGTGCCATGCCGGTGCCATGCCGTGCCATGCCGGTGCCATGCCGTGCCATGCCGTGCCATGCCATGCCGTGCCATGCGGTGCCATGCCATTCCATGCCATTCCATGCCATTCCATGTCATTCCATGCCATTCCATGCCATTCCATGCCATTCCATGCCATTCCATGCCATTCCATGCCATTCCATGCCATTCCATGCCATTCCATGCCATTCCATGCCATTCCATGCCATTCCATGCCATTCCATGCCATTCCATGCCATTCCATGCCATTCCATGCCATTCCATGCCATTCCATGCCATTCCATGCCATTCCATGCCATTCCATGCCATTCCATGCCATTCCATGCCATTCCATGCCATTCCATGCCATTCCATGCCATTCCATGCCATTCCATGCCATTCCATGCCATTCCATGCCATTCCATGCCATTCCATGCCATTCCATGCCAGTCCATGCCATTCCATGCCATTCCATGCCATTCCATGCCATTCCATGCCATTCCATGCCATTCCATGCCATTCCATGCCATTCCATGCCACTCAATGCGGTGCCATGCCGGTGCCATGCCGGTGCCATGCCGTGCCATGCCGTGCCATGCCGTGCCATGCCGTGCCATGCCGTGCCATGCCGTGCCATGCCGTGCCATGCCGTGCCATGCCGTGCCATGCCGTGCCATGCCGTGCCATGCCGTGCCATGCCGTGCCATGCCGTGCCATGCCGTGCCATGCCGTGCCATGCCGTGCCATGCCGTGCCATGCCGTGCCATGCCGTGCCATGCCGTGCCATGCCGTGCCATGCCGTGCCATGCGGTGCCATGCCATTCCATGTCATTCCATGCCATTCCATGCCATTCCATGCCATTCCATGCCATTCCATGCCATTCCATGCCATTCCATGCCATTCCATGTCATTCCATGCCATTCCATGCCATTCCATGCCATTCCATGCCATTCCATGCCGTGCCATGCCATTCCATGCCGTGCCATGCCGTGCCATGCGGTGCCATGCCATTCCATGTCATTCCATGCCATTCCATGCCATTCCATGCCATTCCATGCCATTCCATGCCATTCCATGCCATTCCATGCCATTCCATGCCATTCCATGCCATTCCATGCCATTCCATGCCATTCCATGCCATTCCATGCCATTCCATGCCATTCCATGCCATTCCATGCCATTCCATGCCATTCCATGCCATTCCATGCCATTCCATGCCATTCCATGCCATTCCATGCCATTCCATGCCATTCCATGCCATTCCATGCCATTCCATGCCATTCCATGCCATTCCATGCCATTCCATGCCATTCCATGCCATTCCATGCCATTCCATGCCATTCCATGCCATTCCATGCCATTCCATGCCATTCCATGCCATTCCATGCCATTCCATGCCATTCCATGCCATTCCATGCCATTCCATGCCATTCCATGCCATTCCATGCCATTCCATGCCATTCCATGCCATTCCATGCCATTCCATGCCAGTCCATGCCAGTCCATGCCATTCCATGCCATTCCATGCCATTCCATGCCATTCCATGCCACTCAATGCGGTGCCATGCCGTGCCATGCCGGTGCCATGCCGGTGCCATGCCGTGCCATGCCGTGCCATGCCGGTGCCATGCCGTGCCATGCCGGTGCCATGCCGTGCCATGCCGGTGCCATGACGTGCCATGCCGGTGCCATGCCGTGCCATGCCGGTGCCATGCCGTGCCATGCCGGTGCCATGACGTGCCATGCCGGTGCCATGCCGTGCCATGCCGTGCCATGCCGGTGCCATGCCGGTGCCATGCCGGTGCCATGCCATTCCATGCCATTCCATGCCAGTCCATGCCAGTCCATGCCATTCCATGCTATTCCATGCCACTCAATGCGGTGCCATGCCATTCCATGCCATTCCATGCCAGTCCATGCCAGTCCATGCCATTCCATGCTATTCCATGCCACTCAATGCGGTGCCATGCGGTGCCATGCCATTCCATGCCATTCCATGCCATTCCATGCCATTCCATGCCATTCCATGCCATTCCATGCCATTCCATGCCATTCCATGCCATTCCATGCCATTCCATGCCATTCCATGCCATTCCATGCCATTCCATGCCATTCCATGCCATTCCATGCCATTCCATGCCATTCCATGCCATTCCATGCCATTCCATGCCATTCCATGCCATTCCATGCCATTCCATGCCATTCCATGCCATTCCATGCCATTCCATGCCATTCCATGCCATTCCATGCCATTCCATGCCATTCCATGCCATTCCATGCCATTCCATGCCATTCCATGCCATTCCATGCCATTCCATGCCATTCCATGCCATTCCATGCCATTCCATGCCATTCCATGCCATTCCATGCCATTCCATGCCATTCCATGCCATTCCATGCCATTCCATGCCATTCCATGCCATTCCATGCCATTCCATGCCATTCCATGCCATTCCATGCCATTCCATGCCATTCCATGCCATTCCATGCCATTCCATGCCATTCCATGCCATTCCATGCCATTCCATGCCATTCCATGCCATTCCATGCCATTCCATGCCATTCCATGCCATTCCATGCCATTCCATGCCATTCCATGCCATTCCATGCCATTCCATGCCATTCCATGCCATTCCATGCCATTCCATGCCATTCCATGCCATTCCATGCCATTCCATGCCATTCCATGCCATTCCATGCCATTCCATGCCATTCCATGCCATTCCATGCCATTCCATGCCATTCCATGCCATTCCATGCCATTCCATGCCATTCCATGCCATTCCATGCCATTCCATGCCATTCCATGCCATTCCATGCCATTCAATGCCGTGCCATGCCGTGCCATGCCGTGCCATGCCGTGCCATGCCGTGCCATGCCGTGCCATGCCGTGCCATGCCGTGCCATGCCGTGCCATGCCGGTGCCATGCCGTGCCATGCCGGTGCCATGCCGTGCCATGCCGGTGCCATGCCGTGCCATGCCGGTGCCATGCCGTGCCATGCCGGTGCCATGCCGTGCCATGCCGGTGCCATGCCGTGCCATGCCGGTGCCATGCCGTGCCATGCCGGTGCCATGCCGTGCCATGCCGGTGCCATGCCGGTGCCATGCCGTGCCATGCCGGTGCCATGCCGTGCCATGCCGGTGCCATGCCGGTGCCATGCCGTGCCATGCCGGTGCCATGCCGTGCCATGCCGGTGCCATGCCGTGCCATGCCGGTGCCATGCCGTGCTATGCCGTGCCATGCCGGTGCCATGCCGTGCCATGCCGGTGCCATGCCGTGCCATGCCGTGCCATGCCATGCCGTGCCATGCGGTGCCATGCCATTCCATGCCATTCCATGCCATTCCATGCCATTCCATGCCATTCCATGCCATTCCATGCCATTCCATGCCATTCCATGCCATTCCATGCCATTCCATGCCATTCCATGCCATTCCATGCCATTCCATGCCATTCCATGCCATTCCATGCCGGTGCCATGCCGTGCCATGCCGGTGCCATGCCGTGCCATGCCGGTGCCATGCCGGTGCCATGCCGTGCCATGCCGGTGCCATGCCGTGCCATGCCGGTGCCATGCCGTGCCATGCCGGTGCCATGCCGTGCTATGCCGTGCCATGCCGGTGCCATGCCGTGCCATGCCGGTGCCATGCCGTGCCATGCCGTGCCATGCCATGCCGTGCCATGCGGTGCCATGCCATTCCATGCCATTCCATGCCATTCCATGCCATTCCATGCCATTCCATGCCATTCCATGCCATTCCATGCCATTCCATGCCATTCCATGCCATTCCATGCCATTCCATGCCATTCCATGCCATTCCATGCCATTCCATGCCATTCCATGTCATTCCATGCCATTCCATGCCATTCCATGCCATTCCATGCCATTCCATGCCATTCCATGCCATTCCATGCCATTCCATGCCATTCCATGCCATTCCATGCCATTCCATGCCATTCCATGCCATTCCATGCCATTCCATGCCATTCCATGCCATTCCATGCCATTCCATGCCATTCCATGCCATTCCATGCCATTCCATGCCATTCCATGCCATTCCATGCCATTCCATGCCATTCCATGCCATTCCATGCCATTCAATGCCGTGCCATGCCGTGCCATGCCGGTGCCATGCCGGTGCCATGCCGGTGCAATGCCGTGCCATGCCGGTGCCATGCCGTGCCATGCCGGTGCCATGCCGGTGCCATGCCGTGCCATGCCGGTGCCATGCCGTGCCATGCCGGTGCCATGCCGTGCCATGCCGTGCCATGCCGTGCCATGCCGTGCCATGCCGTGCCATGCCGTGCCATGCCGTGCCATGCCGTGCCATGCCGTGCCATGCCGTGCCATGCCGTGCCATGCCGTGCCATGCCGTGCCATGCCGTGCCATGCCGTGCCATGCCGTGCCATGCCGTGCCATGCCGTGCCATGCCGTGCCATGCCGTGCCATGCCGTGCCATGCCGTGCCATGCCGTGCCATGCCGTGCCATGCCGTGCCATGCCGTGCCATGCCGTGCCATGCCGTGCCATGCCGTGCCATGCCGTGCCATGCCGTGCCATGCCGTGCCATGCCGTGCCATGCCGTGCCATGCCGTGCCATGCCGTGCCATGCCGTGCCATGCCGTGCCATGCCGTGCCATGCCGTGCCATGCCGTGCCATGCCGTGCCATGCCGTGCCATGCGGTGCCATGCCATTCCATGCCATTCCATGCCATTCCATGCCATTCAATGCCGTGCCATGCCGTGCCATGCCGGTGCCATGCCGTGCCATGCCGGTGCCATGCCGTGCCATGCCGGTGCCATGCCGTGCCATGCCGGTGCCATGCCGTGCCATGCCGTGCCATGCCGGTGCCATGCCGAGCCATGCCGGTGCCATGCCGTGCCATGCGGTGCCATGCCATTCCATGCCATTCCATGCCATTCCATGCCATTCCATGCCATTCCATGCCATTCCATGCCATTCCATGCCATTCCATGCCATTCCATGCCATTCCATGCCATTCCATGCCATTCCATGCCGTGCCATGCCATTCCATGCCGTGCCATGCCGTGCCATGCCGTGCCATGCCGTGCCATGCCGGTGCCATGCCGGTGCCATGCCGTGGCATGCCGGTGCCATGCCGTGCCATGCCGTGCCATGCCGTGCCATGCCGGTGCCATGCCGTGCCATGCCGTGCCATGCCGGTGCCATGCCGGTGCCACGCCGTGCCATGCCGGTGCCATGCCGGTGCCATGCCGGTGCCATGCCGTGTCATGCCGGTGCCATGCCGTGCCATGCCGGTGCCATGCCGTGCCATGCCGGTGCCATGCCATTCCATGCGGTGCCATGCCATTCCATGCCATTCCATGCCATTCCATGCCATTCCATGCCATTCCATGCCATTCCATGCCATTCCATGCCATTCCATGCCATTCCATGCCATTCCATGCCATTCCATGCTATTCCATGCCATTCCATGCCATTCCATGCCATTCCATGCCATTCCATGCCATTCCATGCCATTCCATGCCATTCCATGCCATTCCATGCCATTCCATGCCATTCCATGCCATTCCAAGCCATTCCATGCCATTCCATGCCATTCCATGCCATTCCATGCCATTCCATGCCATTCCATGCCATTCCATGCCATTCCATGCCATTCCATGCCGTGCCATGCCGTGCCATGCCGGTGCCATGCCGTGCCATGCCGGTGCCATGCCGTGCCATGCCGGTGCCATGCCGTGCCATGCCGGTGCCATGCCGTGCCATGCCGGTGCCATGCCGTGCCATGCCGATGCCATGCCGTGCCATGCCGGTGCCATGCCGTGCCATGCCGGTGCCATGCCGTGCCATGCCGGTGCCATGCCGTGCCATGCCGGTGCCATGCCGAGCCATGCCGGTGCCATGCCGGTGCCATGCCGGTGCCATGCCGTGCCATGCCGTGCCATGCCGTGACATGCCGGTGCCATGCCGTGCCATGCCGGTGCCATGCCGTGCCATGCCGGTGCCATGCCGTGCCATGCCGTGCCATACCGGTGCCATGCCGTGCCATGCCGGTGCCATGCCGTGCCATGCCGGTGCCATGCCGTGCCATGCCGGTGCCATGCCGTGCCATGCCGGTGCCATGCCGTGCCATGCCGGTGCCATGCCGTGCCATGCCGGTGCCATGCCGGTGCCATGCCGTGCCATGCCGGTGCCATGCCGTGCCATGCGGTGCCATGCCATTCCATGCGGTGCCATGCCATTCCATGCCATTCCATGCCATTCCATGCCATTCCATGCCATTCCATGCCATTCCATGCCATTCCATGCCATTCCATGCCATTCCATGCCATTCCATGCCATTCCATGCCATTCCATGCCATTCCATGCCATTCCATGCCATTCCATGCCATTCCATGCCATTCCATGCCATTCCATGCCATTCCATGCCATTCCATGCCATTCCATGCCATTCCATGCCATTCCATGCCATTCCATGCCATTCCATGCCGGTGCCATGCCGTGCCATGCCGGTGCCATGCCGGTGCCATGCCGTGTCATGCCGGTGCCATGCCGTGCCATGCCGGTGCCATGCCGTGCCATGCCGGTGCCATGCCGTGCCATGCCGTTGCCATGCCGTGCCATGCCGGTGCCATGCCGTGCCATGCCGGTGCCATGCCGTGCCATGCCGGTGCCATGCCGTGCCATGCCGGTGCCATGCCGTGCCATGCCGGTGCCATGCCGTGCCATGCCGGTGCCATGCCGTGCAATGCCGTGCCATGCCGTGCCATGCCGTGCCATGCCGTGCCATGCCGTGCCATGCCGTGCCATGCCGTGCCATGCCGTGCCATGCCGTGCCATGCCGTGCCATGCCGTGCCATGCCGGTGCCATGCCGTGCCATGCCGGTGCCATGCCGTGCCATTCCGGTGCCATGCCGGTGCCATGCCGTGCCATGCCGGTGCCATGCCGTGCCATGCCGGTGCCATGCCGTGCCATGCCGTGCCATGCCGTGCCATGCCGTGCCATGCCGTGCCATGCCGTGCCATGCCGTGCCATGCCGTGCCATGCCGTGCCATGCCGGGCCATGCGGTGCCATGCCATTCCATGCCATTCCATGCCATTCCATGCCAGTCCATGCCATTCCATGCCACTCAATGCGGTGCCATGCCGTGCCATGCCGTGCCATGCCGTGCCATGCCGTGCCATGCCGTGCCATGCCGTGCCATGCCGTGCCATGCCGTGCCATGCCGTGCCATGCCGTGCCATGCCGTGCCATGCCGTGCCATGCCGTGCCATGCGGTGCCATGCCATTCCATGCCATTCCATGCCATTCCATGCCATTCAATGCCGTGCCATGCCGTGCCATGCCGGTGCCATGCCGTGCCATGCCGGTGCCATGCCGGTGCCATGCCGTGCCATGCCGGTGCCATGCCGTGCCATGCCGGTGCCATGCCGTGCCATGCCGGTGCCATGCCGTGCCATGCCGGTGCCATGCCGTGCCATGCCGTGCCATGCCGTGCCATGCCGTGCCATGCCGTGCCATGCCGTGCCATGCCGTGCCATGCCGGTGCCATGCCGTGCCATGCCGGTGCCATGCCGTGCCATGCCGTTGCCATGCCGTGCCATGCCGGTGACATGCCGTGCCATGCCGGTGCCATGCCGTGCCATGCCGGTGCCATGCCGTGCCATGCCGGTGCCATGCCGTGCCATGCCGGTGCCATGCCGTGCCATGCCGGTGCCATGCCGTGCCATGCCGGTGCCATGCCGTGCCATGCCGTGCCATGCCGTGCCATGCCGTGCCATGCCGTGCCATGCCGTGCCATGCCGTGCCATGCCGTGCCATGCCGTGCCATGCCGTGCCATGCCGTGCCATGCCGTGCCATGCCGTGCCATGCCGTGCCATGCCGTGCCATGCCGTGCCATGCCGGTGCCATGCCGTGCCATGCCGTGCCATGCCGTGCCATGCCGGTGCCATGCCGTGCCATGCCGTGCCATGCCGGTGCCATGCCGTGCCATGCCGTGCCATGCCGGTGCCATGCCGTGCCATGCCGTGCCATGCCGGTGCCATGCCGTGCCATGCCGGTGCCATGCCGTGCCATGCCGGTGCCATGCCGTGCCATGCGGTGCCATGCCATTCCATGCCATTCCATGCCATTCCATGCCATTCCATGCCATTCAATGCCATTCCATGCCATTCCATGCCATTCCATGCCATTCCATGCCATTCCATGCCATTCCATGCCATTCCATGCCATTCCATGCCATTCCATGCCATTCCATGCCATTCCATGCCATTCCATGCCATTCCATGCCATTCCATGCCATTCCATGCCATTCCATGCCATTCCATGCCATTCCATGCCATTCCATGCCATTCCATGCCATTCCATGCCATTCCATGCCATTCCATGCCATTCCATGCCATTCCATGCCATTCCATGCCATTCCATGCCATTCCATGCCATTCCATGCCATTCCATGCCATTCCATGCCATTCCATGCCATTCCATGCCATTCCATGCCGGTGCCATGCCGTGCCATGCCGGTGCCATGCCGTGCCATGCCGTGCCATGCCGGTGCCATGCCGTGCCATGCCATTCCATGCCATTCCATGCCGTGCCATGCCGGTGCCATGCCGTGCCATGCCGGTGCCATGCCGTGCCATGCCGGTGCCATGCCGTGCCATGCCGGTGCCATGCCGTGCCATGCCGGTGCCATACCGTGCCATGCCGTGCCATGCCGTGCCATGCCATTCCATGCCATTCCATGCCATTCCATGCCATTCCATGCCATTCCATGCCATTCCATGCCATTCCATGCCATTCCATGCCATTCCATGCCATTCCATGCCATTCCATGCCATTCCATGCCATTCCATGCCATTCCATGCCATTCCATGCCATTCCATGCCATTCCATGCCATTCCATGCCATTCCATGCCATTCCATGCCATTCCATGCCATTCCATGCCATTCCATGCCATTCCATGCCATTCCATGCCATTCCATGCCATTCCATGCCGTGCCATGCCGTGCCATGCCGGTGCCATGCCGTGCCATGCCGTGCCATGCCGGTGCCATGCCGTGTCATGCCGGTGCCATGCCGTGCCATGCCGGTGCCATGCCGTGCCATGCCGGTGCCATGCCATTCCATGCGGTGCCATGCCATTCCATGCCATTCCATGCCATTCCATGCCATTCCATGCCATTCCATGCCATTCCATGCCATTCCATGCCATTCCATGCCATTCCATGCCATTCCATGCCATTCCATGCCATTCCATGCCATTCCATGCCATTCCATGCCATTCCATGCTATTCCATGCCATTCCATGCCATTCCATGCCATTCCATGCCATTCCATGCCATTCCATGCCATTCCATGCCATTCCATGCCATTCCATGCCATTCCATGCCATTCCATGCCATTCCAAGCCATTCCATGCCATTCCATGCCATTCCATGCCATTCCATGCCATTCCATGCCATTCCATGCCATTCCATGCCATGCCATGCCGTGCCATGCCGGTGCCATGCCGTGCCATGCCGGTGCCATGCCGTGCCATGCCGGTGCCATGCCGTGCCATGCCGGTGCCATGCCGTGCCATGCCGGTGCCATGCCGTGCCATGCCGGTGCCATGCCGTGCCATGCCATTCCATGCCATTCCATGCCATTCCATGCCATTCCATGCCATTCCATGCCATTCCATGCCATTCCATGCCATTCCATGCCATTCCATGCCATTCCATGCCATTCCATGCCATTCCATGCCATTCCATGCCATTCCATGCCATTCCATGCCATTCCATGCCATTCCATGCCATTCCATGCCATTCCATGCTATTCCATGCCATTCCATGCCATTCCATGCCATTCCATGCCATTCCATGCCATTCCATGCCATTCCATGCCATTCCATGCCATTCCATGCCATTCCATGCCATTCCATGCCATTCCATGCCATTCCATGCCATTCCATGCCATTCCATGCCATTCCATGCCATTCCATGCCATTCCATGCCATTCCATGCCATTCCATGCCATTCCATGCCATTCAATGCCGTGCCATGCCGTGCCATGCCGTGCCATGCCGTGCCATGCCGTGCCATGCCGGTGCCATACCGTGCCATGCCGTGCCATGCCGTGCCATGCCGGTGCCATGCCGTGCCATGCCGGTGCCATGCCGTGCCATGCCGGTGCCATGCCGTGCCATGCCGGTGCCATGCCGTGCCATGCCGTGCCATGCCGTGCCATGCCGTGCCATGCCGTGCCATGCCGTGCCATGCCGTGCCATGCCGTGCCATGCCGTGCCATGCCGTGCCATGCCGTGCCATGCCGTGCCATGCCGTGCCATGCCGTGCCATGCCGTGCCATGCCGTGCCATGCCGTGCCATGCGGTGCCATGCCATTCCATGCCATTCCATGCCATTCCATGCCACTCAATGCGGTGCCATGCCGTGCCATGCCATGCCATGCCGTGCTATGCCGTGCCATGCCGTGCCATGCCGTGCCATGCGGTGCCATGCCATTCCATGCCATTCCATGCCATTCCATGCCAGTCCATGCCAGTCCATGCCATTCCATGCCATTCCATGCCATTCCATGCCATTCCATGCCACTCAATGCGGTGCCATGCCGTGCCATGCCGGTGCCATGCCGGTGCCATGCCGTGCCATGCCGGTGCCATGCCGTGCCATGCCGTGCCATGCCGGTGCCATGCCGTGCCATGCCGGTGCCATGCCGTGCCATGCCGGTGCCATGCCGTGCCATGCCGGTGCCATGACGTGCCATGCCGGTGCCATGCCGTGCCATGCCGTGCCATGCCGGTGCCATGCCGGTGCCATGCCGGTGCCATGCCATTCCATGCCATTCCATGCCAGTCCATGCCAGTCCATGCCATTCCATGCTATTCCATGCCACTCAATGCGGTGCCATGCGGTGCCATGCCATTCCATGCCATTCCATGCCATTCCATGCCATTCCATGCCATTCCATGCCATTCCATGCCATTCCATGCCATTCCATGCCATTCCATGCCATTCCATGCCATTCCATGCCATTCCATGCCATTCCATGCCATTCCATGCCATTCAATGCCGTGCCATGCCGTGCCATGCCGTGCCATGCCGGTGCCATGCCGTGCCATGCCGGTGCCATGCCGTGCCATGCCGGTGCCATGCCGTGCCATGCCGGTGCCATGCCGTGCCATGCCGGTGCCATGCCGTGCCATGCCGGTGCCATGCCGTGCCATGCCGGTGCCATGCCGTGCCATGCCGGTGCCATGCCGTGCCATGCCGGTGCCATGCCGTGCCATGCCGGTGCCATGCCGTGCCATGCCGGTGCCATGCCGTGCCATGCCGGTGCCATGCCGTGCCATGCCGGTGCCATGCCGTGCCATGCCGGTGCCATGCCGTGCCATGCCGGTGCCATGCCGGTGCCATGCCGTGCCATGCCGGTGCCATGCCGTGCCATGCCGTGCCATGCCGGTGCCATGCCGGTGCCATGCCGTGCCATGCCGGTGCCATGCCGTGCCATGCCGTGCCATGCCGTGCCATGCCATTCCATGCCATTCCATGCCATTCCATGCCATTCCATGCCATTCCATGCCATTCCATGCCATTCCATGCCATTCCATGCCATTCCATGCCATTCCATGCCATTCCATGCCATTCCATGCCATTCCATGCCATTCCATGCCATTCCATGCCATTCCATGCCATTCCATGCCATTCCATGCCATTCCATGCCATTCCATGCCATTCCATGCCATTCCATGCCATTCCATGCCATTCCATGCCATTCCATGCCATTCCATGCCATTCCATGCCATTCCATGCCATTCCATGCCATTCCATGCCATTCCATGCCATTCCATGCCATTCCATGCCATTCCATGCCATTCCATGCCATTCCATGCCATTCCATGCCATTCCATGCCATTCCATGCCATTCCATGCCATTCCATGCCATTCCATGCCATTCCATGCCATTCCATGCCATTCCATGCCATTCCATGCCATTCCATGCCATTCCATGCCATTCCATGCCATTCCATGCCATTCCATGCCATTCCATGCCATTCCATGCCATTCCATGCCATTCCATGCCATTCCATGCCATTCCATGCCATTCCATGCCATTCCATGCCATTCCATGCCATTCCATGCCATTCCATGCCATTCCATGCCATTCCATGCCATTCCATGCCATTCCATGCCATTCCATGCCATTCCATGCCATTCCATGCCATTCCATGCCATTCCATGCCATTCCATGCCATTCCATGCCATTCCATGCCATTCCATGCCATTCCATGCCATTCCATGCCATTCCATGCCATTCCATGCCATTCCATGCCATTCCATGCCATTCCATGCCATTCCATGCCGTGCCATGCCATTCCATGCCGGTGCCATGCCGTGCCATGCCGGTGCCATGCCGTGCCATGCCGGTGCCATGCCGTGCCATGCCATTCCATGCCATTCCATGCCGTGCCATGCCATTCCATGCCATTCCATGCCATTCCATGCCATTCCATGCCATTCCATGCCATTCCATGCCATTCCATGCCATTCCATGCCATTCCATGCCATTCCATGCCATTCCATGCCATTCCATGCCATTCCATGCCATTCCATGCCATTCCATGCCATTCCATGCCATTCCATGCCATTCCATGCCATTCCATGCCATTCCATGCCATTCCATGCCATTCCATGCCATTCCATGCCATTCCATGCCATTCCATGCCATTCCATGCCATTCCATGCCATTCCATGCCATTCCATGCCATTCCATGCCATTCCATGCCATTCCATGCCATTCCATGCCATTCCATGCCATTCAATGCCGTGCCATGCCGTGCCATGCCGTGCCATGCCGTGCCATGCCGTGCCATGCCGTGCCATGCCGTGCCATGCCGGTGCCATGCCGTGCCATGCCGGTGCCATGCCGTGCCATGCCGGTGCCATGCCGTGCCATGCCGGTGCCATGCCGTGCCATGCCGGTGCCATGCCGTGCCATGCCGGTGCCATGCCGTGCCATGCCGGTGCCATGCCGTGCCATGCCGGTGCCATGCCGTGCCATGCCGGTGCCATGCCGTGCCATGCCGGTGCCATGCCGGTGCCATGCCGTGCCATGCCGGTGCCATGCCGTGCCATGCCGGTGCCATGCCGTGCCATGCCGGTGCCATGCCGTGCTATGCCGTGCCATGCCGGTGCCATGCCGTGCCATGCCGGTGCCATGCCGTGCCATGCCGTGCCATGCCATGCCGTGCCATGCGGTGCCATGCCATTCCATGCCATTCCATGCCATTCCATGTCATTCCATGCCATTCCATGCCATTCCATGCCATTCCATGCCATTCCATGCCATTCCATGCCATTCCATGCCATTCCATGCCATTCCATGCCATTCCATGCCATTCCATGCCATTCCATGCCATTCCATGCCATTCCATGCCATTCCATGCCATTCCATGCCATTCAATGCCGTGCCATGCCGTGCCATGCCGGTGCCATGCCGTGCCATGCCGGTGCCATGCCGAGCCATGCCGGTGCCATGCCGAGCCATGCCGGTGCCATGCCGTGCCATGCCGTGCCATGCGGTGCCATGCCATTCCATGTCATTCCATGACATTCCATGCCATTCCATGCCATTCCATGCCATTCCATGCCATTCCATGCCATTCCATGCCATTCCATGCCATTCCATGCCATTCCATGCCATTCCATGCCATTCCATGCCATTCCATGCCATTCCATGCCATTCCATGCCATTCCATGCCATTCCATGCCATTCCATGCCATTCCATGCCATTTCATGCCATTCCATGCCATTCCATGCCATTCCATGCCATTCCATGCCGTGCCATGCCGGTGCCATGCCGTGCCATGCCGGTGCCATGCCGTGCCATGCCGGTGCCATGCCGTGCCATGCCGGTGCCATGCCGTGCCATGCCGGTGCCATGTCGTGCCATGCCGGTGCCATGCCATTCCATGCCATTCCATGCCATTCCATGCCATTCCATGCCATTCCATGCCATTCCATGCCATTCCATGCCGTGCCATGCCGGTGCCATGCCGTGCCATGCCGGTGCCATGCCGTGCCATGCCGGTGCCATGCCGTGCCATGCCGGTGCCATGCCGTGCCATGCCGTGCCATGCCGGTGCCATGCCGTGCCATGCCGTGCCATGCCGGTGCCATGCCGTGCCATGCCGGTGCCATGCCGTGCCATGCCGTGCCATGCCGGTGCCATGCCGTGCCATGCCGTGCCATGCCGGTGCCATGCCGTGCCATGCCGTGCCATGCCGTGCCATGCCGTGCCATGCCGTGCCATGCCGGTGCCATGCCGTGCCATGCCGGTGCCATTCCGTGCCATGCCGGTGCCATGCCGGTGCCATGCCGTGCCATGCCGGTGCCATGCCGTGCCATGCCGTGCCATGCCGGTGCCATGCCGGTGCCATGCCGGTGCCATGCCGTGCCATGCCGGTGCCATGCCGTGCCATGCCGTGCCATGCCGGTGCCATGCCGTGCCATGCCGGTGCCATGCCGGTGCCATGCCGTGCCATGCCGGTGCCATGCCGTGCCATGCCGTGCCATGCCGTGCCATGCGGTGCCATGCCATTCCATGCCATTCCATGCCATTCCATGCCATTCCATGCCATTCCATGCCATACCATGCCATTCCATGCCATTCCATGCCATTCCATGCCATTCCATGCCATTCCATGCCATTCCATGCCATTCCATGCCATTCCATGCCATTCCATGCCATTCCATGCCATTCCATGCCATTCCATGCCATTCCATGCCATTCCATGCCATTCCATGCCATTCCATGCCATTCCATGCCATTCCATGCCATTCCATGCCATTCCATGCCATTCCATGCCATTCCATGCTATTCCATGCCATTCCATGCCATTCCATGCCATTCCATGCCATTCCATGCCATTCCATGCCATTCCATGCCATTCCATGCCATTCCATGCCATTCCATGCCATTCCATGCCATTCCATGCCATTCCATGCCATTCCATGCCATTCCATGCCATTCCATGCCATTCCATGCCAGTCCATGCCAGTCCATGCCATTCCATGCCATTCCATGCCATTCCATGCCACTCAATGCGGTGCCATGCCGTGCCATGCCGGTGCCATGCCGGTGCCATGCCGGTGCCATGCCATTCCATGCCATTCCATGCCAGTCCATGCCAGTCCATGCCATTCCATGCCATTCCATGCCACTCAATGCGGTGCCATGCCGTGCCATGCCGTGCCATGCCGTGCTATGCCGTGCCATGCCGTGCCATGCCGTGCCATGCGGTGCCATGCCCTTCCATGCCATTCCATGCCATTCCATGCCATTCCATGCCATTCCATGCCATTCCATGCCATTCCATGCCATTCCATGCCATTCCATGCCATTCCATGCCATTCCATGCCATTCCATGCCATTCCATGCCATTCCATGCCATTCCATGCCATTCCATGCCATTCCATGCCATTCCATGCCGTGCCATGCCGGTGCCATGCCGTGCCATGCCGGTGCCATGCCGTGCCATGCCGGTGCCATGCCGTGCCATGCCGGTGCCATGCCGTGCCATGCCGGTGCCATGCCGTGCCATGCCGGTGCCATGCCGTGCCATGCCGGTGCCATGCCGTGCCATGCCGGTGCCATGCCGTGCCATGCCGGTGCCATGCCGTGCCATGCCGTGCCATGCCGGTGCCATGCCGTGCCATGCCGGTGCCATGCCGTGCCATGCCGTGCCATGCCGTGCCATGCGGTGCCATGCCATTCCATGCCATTCCATGCCATTCCATGCCATTCCATGCCATTCCATGCCATTCCATGCCATTCCATGCCATTCCATGCCATTCCATGCCATTCCATGCCATTCCATGCCATTCCATGCCATTCCATGCCATTCCATGCCATTCCATGCCATTCCATGCCATTCCATGCCATTCCATGCCATTCCATGCCATTCCATGCCATTCCATGCCATTCCATGCCATTCCATGCCATTCCATGCCATTCCATGCCATTCCATGCCATTCCATGCCATTCCATGCCATTCCATGCCATTCCATGCCATTCCATGCCATTCCATGCCATTCCATGCCATTCCATGCCATTCCATGCCATTCCATGCCATTCCATGCCATTCCATGCCATTCCATGCCATTCCATGCCATTCCATGCCATTCCATGCCATTCCATGCCATTCCATGCCATTCCATGCCATTCCATGCCATTCCATGCCATTCCATGCCATTCCATGCCATTCCATGCCATTCCATGCCATTCCATGCCATTCCATGCCATTCCATGCCATTCCATGCCATTCCATGCCATTCCATGCCATTCCATGCCATTCCATGCCATTCCATGCCATTCCATGCCATTCCATGCCATTCCATGCCATTCCATGCCATTCCATGCCATTCCATGCCATTCCATGCCATTCCATGCCATTCCATGCCATTCCATGCCATTCCATGCCATTCCATGCCATTCCATGCCATTCCATGCCATTCCATGCCATTCCATGCCAGTCCATGCCAGTCCATGCCATTCCATGCCATTCCATGCCATTCCATGCCATTCCATGCCATTCCATGCCATTCCATGCCATTCCATGCCATTCCATGCCAGTCCATGCCAGTCCATGCCATTCCATGCCATTCCATGCCACTCAATGCGGTGCCATGCCGTGCCATGCCGTGCCATGCCGTGCCATGCCGGTGCCATGCCGGTGCCATGCCGGTGCCATGCCGGTGCCATGCCATTCCATGCCAGTCCATGCCAGTCCATGCCATTCCATGCCATTCCATGCCAGTCCATGCCAGTCCATGCCATTCCATGCCATTCCATGCCACTCAATGCGGTGCCATGCCGTGCCATGCCGTGCCATGCCGTGCTATGCCGTGCCATGCCGTGCCATGCCGTGCCATGCGGTGCCATGCCATTCCATGCCATTCCATGCCATTCCATGCCAGTCCATGCCAGTCCATGCCATTCCATGCCATTCCATGCCATTCCATGCCATTCCATGCCACTCAATGCGGTGCCATGCCGTGCCATGCCGGTGCCATGCCGGTGCCATGCCGTGCCATGCCGGTGCCATGCCGTGCCATGCCGTGCCATGCCGGTGCCATGCCGTGCCATGCCGGTGCCATGCCGTGCCATGCCGGTGCCATGACGTGCCATGCCGGTGCCATGCCGTGCCATGCCGGTGCCATGCCGTGCCATGCCGGTGCCATGCCGTGCCATGCCGGTGCCATGACGTGCCATGCCGGTGCCATGCCGTGCCATGCCGTGCCATGCCGGTGCCATGCCGGTGCCATGCCGGTGCCATGCCATTCCATGCCATTCCATGCCAGTCCATGCCAGTCCATGCCATTCCATGCTATTCCATGCCACTCAATGCGGTGCCATGCGGTGCCATGCCATTCCATGCCATTCCATGCCATTCCATGCCATTCCATGCCATTCCATGCCATTCCATGCCATTCCATGCCATTCCATGCCATTCCATGCCATTCCATGCCATTCCATGCCATTCCATGCCATTCCATGCCATTCCATGCCATTCCATGCCATTCCATGCCATTCCATGCCATTCCATGCCATTCCATGCCATTCCATGCCATTCCATGCCATTCCATGCCATTCAATGCCGTGCCATGCCGTGCCATGCCGTGCCATGCCGGTGCCATGCCGTGCCATGCCGGTGCCATGCCGTGCCATGCCGGTGCCATGCCGTGCCATGCCGGTGCCATGCCGTGCCATGCCGGTGCCATGCCGTGCCATGCCGGTGCCATGCCGTGCCATGCCGGTGCCATGCCGTGCCATGCCGGTGCCATGCCGTGCCATGCCGGTGCCATGCCGTGCCATGCCGGTGCCATGCCGTGCCATGCCGGTGCCATGCCGTGCCATGCCGGTGCCATGCCGTGCCATGCCGGTGCCATGCCGTGCCATGCCGGTGCCATGCCGTGCCATGCCGGTGCCATGCCGTGCCATGCCGGTGCCATGCCGTGCCATGCCGGTGCCATGCCGTGCCATGCCGGTGCCATGCCGGTGCCATGCCGTGCCATGCCGGTGCCATGCCGTGCCATGCCGTGCCATGCCGGTGCCATGCCGGTGCCATGCCGTGCCATGCCGGTGCCATGCCGTGCCATGCCGGTGCCATGCCGTGCCATGCCGGTGCCATGCCGTGCCATGCCGGTGCCATGCCGTGCCATGCCGGTGCCATGCCGTGCCATGCCGGTGCCATGCCGTGCCATGCCGGTGCCATGCCGTGCCATGCCGGTGCCATGCCGTGCCATGCCGGTGCCATGCCGTGCCATGCCGGTGCCATGCCGTGCCATGCCGGTGCCATGCCGTGCCATGCCGGTGCCATGCCGTGCCATGCCGGTGCCATGCCGTGCCATGCCGGTGCCATGCCGTGCCATGCCGGTGCCATGCCGGTGCCATGCCGTGCCATGCCGGTGCCATGCCGTGCCATGCCGTGCCATGCCGGTGCCATGCCGGTGCCATGCCGTGCCATGCCGGTGCCATGCCGTGCCATGCCGTGCCATGCCGTGCCATGCCATTCCATGCCATTCCATGCCATTCCATGCCATTCCATGCCATTCCATGCCATTCCATGCCATTCCATGCCATTCCATGCCATTCCATGCCATTCCATGCCATTCCATGCCATTCCATGCCATTCCATGCCATTCCATGCCATTCCATGCCATTCCATGCCATTCCATGCCATTCCATGCCATTCCATGCCATTCCATGCCATTCCATGCCATTCCATGCCATTCCATGCCATTCCATGCCATTCCATGCCATTCCATGCCATTCCATGCCATTCCATGCCATTCCCATGCCATTCCATGCCATTCCATGCCATTCCATGCCATTCCATGCCATTCCATGCCATTCCATGCCATTCCATGCCATTCCATGCCATTCCATGCCATTCCATGCCATTCCATGCCATTCCATGCCATTCCATGCCATTCCATGCCATTCCATGCCATTCCATGCCATTCCATGCCATTCCATGCCATTCCATGCCATTCCATGCCATTCCATGCCATTCCATGCCATTCCATGCCATTCCATGCCATTCCATGCCATTCCATGCCATTCCATGCCATTCCATGCCATTCCATGCCATTCCATGCCATTCCATGCCATTCCATGCCATTCCATGCCATTCCATGCCATTCCATGCCATTCCATGCCATTCCATGCCATTCCATGCCGGTGCCATGCCGTGCCATGCGGTGCCATGCCGTGCCATGCCGGTGCCATGCCGTGCCATGCCATTCCATGCCATTCCATGCCGTGCCATGCCATTCCATGCCATTCCATGCCATTCCATGCCATTCCATGCCATTCCATGCCATTCCATGCCATTCCATGCCATTCCATGCCATTCCATGCCATTCCATGCCATTCCATGCCATTCCATGCCATTCCATGCCATTCCATGCCATTCCATGCCATTCCATGCCATTCCATGCCATTCCATGCCATTCCATGCCATTCCATGCCACTCAATGCGGTGCCATGCCGTGCCATGCCGGTGCCATGCCGGTGCCATGCCGTGCCATGCCGGTGCCATGCCGTGCCATGCCGTGCCATGCCGGTGCCATGCCGTGCCATGCCGGTGCCATGCCGTGCCATGCCGGTGCCATGACGTGCCATGCCGGTGCCATGCCGTGCCATGCCGGTGCCATGCCGTGCCATGCCGGTGCCATGCCGTGCCATGCCGGTGCCATGACGTGCCATGCCGGTGCCATGCCGTGCCATGCCGTGCCATGCCGGTGCCATGCCGGTGCCATGCCGGTGCCATGCCATTCCATGCCATTCCATGCCAGTCCATGCCAGTCCATGCCATTCCATGCTATTCCATGCCACTCAATGCGGTGCCATGCGGTGCCATGCCATTCCATGCCATTCCATGCCATTCCATGCCATTCCATGCCATTCCATGCCATTCCATGCCATTCCATGCCATTCCATGCCATTCCATGCCATTCCATGCCATTCCATGCCATTCCATGCCATTCCATGCCATTCCATGCCATTCCATGCCATTCCATGCCATTCCATGCCATTCCATGCCATTCCATGCCATTCAATGCCGTGCCATGCCGTGCCATGCCGTGCCATGCCGTGCCATGCCGTGCCATGCCGGTGCCATGCCGTGCCATGCCGGTGCCATGCCGTGCCATGCCGGTGCCATGCCGTGCCATGCCGGTGCCATGCCGTGCCATGCCGGTGCCATGCCGTGCCATGCCGGTGCCATGCCGTGCCATGCCGGTGCCATGCCGTGCCATGCCGGTGCCATGCCGTGCCATGCCGGTGCCATGCCGTGCCATGCCGGTGCCATGCCGTGCCATGCCGGTGCCATGCCGTGCCATGCCGGTGCCATGCCGTGCCATGCCGGTGCCATGCCGTGCCATGCCGGTGCCATGCCGTGCCATGCCGGTGCCATGCCGTGCCATGCCGGTGCCATGCCGGTGCCATGCCGTGCCATGCCGGTGCCATGCCGTGCCATGCCGTGCCATGCCGGTGCCATGCCGGTGCCATGCCGTGCCATGCCGGTGCCATGCCGTGCCATGCCGTGCCATGCCGTGCCATGCCATTCCATGCCATTCCATGCCATTCCATGCCATTCCATGCCATTCCATGCCATTCCATGCCATTCCATGCCATTCCATGCCATTCCATGCCATTCCATGCCATTCCATGCCATTCCATGCCATTCCATGCCATTCCATGCCATTCCATGCCATTCCATGCCATTCCATGCCATTCCATGCCATTCCATGCCATTCCATGCCATTCCATGCCATTCCATGCCATTCCATGCCATTCCATGCCATTCCATGCCATTCCATGCCATTCCATGCCATTCCATGCCATTCCATGCCATTCCATGCCATTCCATGCCATTCCATGCCATTCCATGCCATTCCATGCCATTCCATGCCATTCCATGCCATTCCATGCCATTCCATGCCATTCCATGCCATTCCATGCCATTCCATGCCATTCCATGCCATTCCATGCCATTCCATGCCATTCCATGCCATTCCATGCCATTCCATGCCATTCCATGCCATTCCATGCCATTCCATGCCATTCCATGCCATTCCATGCCATTCCATGCCATTCCATGCCATTCCATGCCATTCCATGCCATTCCATGCCATTCCATGCCATTCCATGCCATTCCATGCCATTCCATGCCATTCCATGCCATTCCATGCCATTCCATGCCATTCCATGCCATTCCATGCCATTCCATGCCATTCCATGCCATTCCATGCCATTCCATGCCATTCCATGCCATTCCATGCCATTCCATGCCATTCCATGCCATTCCATGCCATTCCATGCCATTCCATGCCATTCCATGCCATTCCATGCCATTCCATGCCATTCCATGCCATTCCATGCCATTCCATGCCATTCCATGCCATTCCATGCCATTCCATGCCATTCCATGCCATTCCATGCCATTCCATGCCATTCCATGCCATTCCATGCCATTCCATGCCATTCCATGCCATTCCATGCCATTCCATGCCATTCCATGCCATTCCATGCCATTCCATGCCATTCCATGCCATTCCATGCCATTCCATGCCATTCCATGCCATTCCATGCCATTCCATGCCATTCCATGCCATTCCATGCCATTCCATGCCATTCAATGCCGTGCCATGCCGTGCCATGCCGTGCCATGCCGTGCCATGCCGTGCCATGCCGTGCCATGCCGTGCCATGCCGTGCCATGCCGTGCCATGCCGGTGCCATGCCGTGCCATGCCGGTGCCATGCCGTGCCATGCCGGTGCCATGCCGTGCCATGCCGGTGCCATGCCGTGCCATGCCGGTGCCATGCCGTGCCATGCCGGTGCCATGCCGTGCCATGCCGGTGCCATGCCGTGCCATGCCGGTGCCATGCCGTGCCATGCCGGTGCCATGCCGGTGCCATGCCGTGCCATGCCGGTGCCATGCCGTGCCATGCCGGTGCCATGCCGGTGCCATGCCGTGCCATGCCGGTGCCATGCCGTGCCATGCCGGTGCCATGCCGTGCCATGCCGGTGCCATGCCGTGCTATGCCGTGCCATGCCGGTGCCATGCCGTGCCATGCCGGTGCCATGCCGTGCCATGCCGTGCCATGCCATGCCGTGCCATGCGGTGCCATGCCATTCCATGCCATTCCATGCCATTCCATGCCATTCCATGCCATTCCATGCCATTCCATGCCATTCCATGCCATTCCATGCCATTCCATGCCATTCCATGCCATTCCATGCCATTCCATGCCATTCCATGCCATTCCATGCCATTCCATGCCATTCCATGCCGGTGCCATGCCGTGCCATGCCGGTGCCATGCCGTGCCATGCCGGTGCCATGCCGGTGCCATGCCGTGCCATGCCGGTGCCATGCCGTGCCATGCCGGTGCCATGCCGTGCCATGCCGGTGCCATGCCGTGCTATGCCGTGCCATGCCGGTGCCATGCCGTGCCATGCCGGTGCCATGCCGTGCCATGCCGTGCCATGCCATGCCGTGCCATGCGGTGCCATGCCATTCCATGCCATTCCATGCCATTCCATGCCATTCCATGCCATTCCATGCCATTCCATGCCATTCCATGCCATTCCATGCCATTCCATGCCATTCCATGCCATTCCATGCCATTCCATGCCATTCCATGCCATTCCATGCCATTCCATGCCATTCCATGTCATTCCATGCCATTCCATGCCATTCCATGCCATTCCATGCCATTCCATGCCATTCCATGCCATTCCATGCCATTCCATGCCATTCCATGCCATTCCATGCCATTCCATGCCATTCCATGCCATTCCATGCCATTCCATGCCATTCCATGCCATTCCATGCCATTCCATGCCATTCCATGCCATTCCATGCCATTCCATGCCATTCCATGCCATTCAATGCCGTGCCATGCCGTGCCATGCCGGTGCCATGCCGGTGCCATGCCGGTGCAATGCCGTGCCATGCCGGTGCCATGCCGTGCCATGCCGGTGCCATGCCGGTGCCATGCCGTGCCATGCCGGTGCCATGCCGTGCCATGCCGGTGCCATGCCGTGCCATGCCGTGCCATGCCGTGCCATGCCGTGCCATGCCGTGCCATGCCGTGCCATGCCGTGCCATGCCGTGCCATGCCGTGCCATGCCGTGCCATGCCGTGCCATGCCGTGCCATGCCGTGCCATGCCGTGCCATGCCGTGCCATGCCGTGCCATGCCGTGCCATGCCGTGCCATGCCGTGCCATGCCGTGCCATGCCGTGCCATGCCGTGCCATGCCGTGCCATGCCGTGCCATGCCGTGCCATGCCGTGCCATGCCGTGCCATGCCGTGCCATGCCGTGCCATGCCGTGCCATGCCGTGCCATGCCGTGCCATGCCGTGCCATGCCGTGCCATGCCGTGCCATGCCGTGCCATGCCGTGCCATGCCGTGCCATGCCGTGCCATGCCGTGCCATGCCGTGCCATGCCGTGCCATGCGGTGCCATGCCATTCCATGCCATTCCATGCCATTCCATGCCATTCAATGCCGTGCCATGCCGTGCCATGCCGGTGCCATGCCGTGCCATGCCGGTGCCATGCCGTGCCATGCCGGTGCCATGCCGTGCCATGCCGGTGCCATGCCGTGCCATGCCGTGCCATGCCGGTGCCATGCCGAGCCATGCCGGTGCCATGCCGTGCCATGCGGTGCCATGCCATTCCATGCCATTCCATGCCATTCCATGCCATTCCATGCCATTCCATGCCATTCCATGCCATTCCATGCCATTCCATGCCATTCCATGCCATTCCATGCCATTCCATGCCATTCCATGCCGTGCCATGCCATTCCATGCCGTGCCATGCCGTGCCATGCCGTGCCATGCCGTGCCATGCCGGTGCCATGCCGTGGCATGCCGGTGCCATGCCGTGCCATGCCGTGCCATGCCGTGCCATGCCGGTGCCATGCCGTGCCATGCCGTGCCATGCCGGTGCCATGCCGGTGCCACGCCGTGCCATGCCGGTGCCATGCCGGTGCCATGCCGGTGCCATGCCGTGTCATGCCGGTGCCATGCCGTGCCATGCCGGTGCCATGCCGTGCCATGCCGGTGCCATGCCATTCCATGCGGTGCCATGCCATTCCATGCCATTCCATGCCATTCCATGCCATTCCATGCCATTCCATGCCATTCCATGCCATTCCATGCCATTCCATGCCATTCCATGCCATTCCATGCCATTCCATGCCATTCCATGCCATTCCATGCTATTCCATGCCATTCCATGCCATTCCATGCCATTCCATGCCATTCCATGCCATTCCATGCCATTCCATGCCATTCCATGCCATTCCATGCCATTCCATGCCATTCCATGCCATTCCAAGCCATTCCATGCCATTCCATGCCATTCCATGCCATTCCATGCCATTCCATGCCATTCCATGCCATTCCATGCCATTCCATGCCGTGCCATGCCGTGCCATGCCGGTGCCATGCCGTGCCATGCCGGTGCCATGCCGTGCCATGCCGGTGCCATGCCGTGCCATGCCGGTGCCATGCCGTGCCATGCCGGTGCCATGCCGTGCCATGCCGATGCCATGCCGTGCCATGCCGGTGCCATGCCGTGCCATGCCGGTGCCATGCCGTGCCATGCCGGTGCCATGCCGTGCCATGCCGGTGCCATGCCGAGCCATGCCGGTGCCATGCCGGTGCCATGCCGGTGCCATGCCGTGCCATGCCGTGCCATGCCGTGACATGCCGGTGCCATGCCGTGCCATGCCGGTGCCATGCCGTGCCATGCCGGTGCCATGCCGTGCCATGCCGTGCCATACCGGTGCCATGCCGTGCCATGCCGGTGCCATGCCGTGCCATGCCGGTGCCATGCCGTGCCATGCCGGTGCCATGCCGTGCCATGCCGGTGCCATGCCGTGCCATGCCGGTGCCATGCCGTGCCATGCCGGTGCCATGCCGGTGCCATGCCGTGCCATGCCGGTGCCATGCCGTGCCATGCGGTGCCATGCCATTCCATGCGGTGCCATGCCATTCCATGCCATTCCATGCCATTCCATGCCATTCCATGCCATTCCATGCCATTCCATGCCATTCCATGCCATTCCATGCCATTCCATGCCATTCCATGCCATTCCATGCCATTCCATGCCATTCCATGCCATTCCATGCCATTCCATGCCATTCCATGCCATTCCATGCCATTCCATGCCATTCCATGCCATTCCATGCCATTCCATGCCATTCCATGCCGGTGCCATGCCGTGTCATGCCGGTGCCATGCCGTGCCATGCCGGTGCCATGCCGTGCCATGCCGGTGCCATGCCGTGCCATGCCGTTGCCATGCCGTGCCATGCCGGTGCCATGCCGTGCCATGCCGGTGCCATGCCGTGCCATGCCGGTGCCATGCCGTGCCATGCCGGTGCCATGCCGTGCCATGCCGGTGCCATGCCGTGCCATGCCGGTGCCATGCCGTGCAATGCCGTGCCATGCCGTGCCATGCCGTGCCATGCCGTGCCATGCCGTGCCATGCCGTGCCATGCCGTGCCATGCCGTGCCATGCCGTGCCATGCCGTGCCATGCCGTGCCATGCCGGTGCCATGCCGTGCCATGCCGGTGCCATGCCGTGCCATTCCGGTGCCATGCCGGTGCCATGCCGTGCCATGCCGGTGCCATGCCGTGCCATGCCGGTGCCATGCCGTGCCATGCCGTGCCATGCCGTGCCATGCCGTGCCATGCCGTGCCATGCCGTGCCATGCCGTGCCATGCCGTGCCATGCCGTGCCATGCCGGGCCATGCGGTGCCATGCCATTCCATGCCATTCCATGCCATTCCATGCCAGTCCATGCCATTCCATGCCACTCAATGCGGTGCCATGCCGTGCCATGCCGTGCCATGCCGTGCCATGCCGTGCCATGCCGTGCCATGCCGTGCCATGCCGTGCCATGCCGTGCCATGCCGTGCCATGCCGTGCCATGCCGTGCCATGCCGTGCCATGCCGTGCCATGCGGTGCCATGCCATTCCATGCCATTCCATGCCATTCCATGCCATTCAATGCCGTGCCATGCCGTGCCATGCCGGTGCCATGCCGTGCCATGCCGGTGCCATGCCGGTGCCATGCCGTGCCATGCCGGTGCCATGCCGTGCCATGCCGGTGCCATGCCGTGCCATGCCGGTGCCATGCCGTGCCATGCCGGTGCCATGCCGTGCCATGCCGTGCCATGCCGTGCCATGCCGTGCCATGCCGTGCCATGCCGTGCCATGCCGTGCCATGCCGGTGCCATGCCGTGCCATGCCGGTGCCATGCCGTGCCATGCCGTTGCCATGCCGTGCCATGCCGGTGACATGCCGTGCCATGCCGGTGCCATGCCGTGCCATGCCGGTGCCATGCCGTGCCATGCCGGTGCCATGCCGTGCCATGCCGGTGCCATGCCGTGCCATGCCGGTGCCATGCCGTGCCATGCCGGTGCCATGCCGTGCCATGCCGTGCCATGCCGTGCCATGCCGTGCCATGCCGTGCCATGCCGTGCCATGCCGTGCCATGCCGTGCCATGCCGTGCCATGCCGTGCCATGCCGTGCCATGCCGTGCCATGCCGTGCCATGCCGTGCCATGCCGTGCCATGCCGGTGCCATGCCGTGCCATGCCGTGCCATGCCGTGCCATGCCGGTGCCATGCCGTGCCATGCCGTGCCATGCCGGTGCCATGCCGTGCCATGCCGTGCCATGCCGGTGCCATGCCGTGCCATGCCGTGCCATGCCGGTGCCATGCCGTGCCATGCCGGTGCCATGCCGTGCCATGCCGGTGCCATGCCGTGCCATGCGGTGCCATGCCATTCCATGCCATTCCATGCCATTCCATGCCATTCCATGCCATTCAATGCCATTCCATGCCATTCCATGCCATTCCATGCCATTCCATGCCATTCCATGCCATTCCATGCCATTCCATGCCATTCCATGCCATTCCATGCCATTCCATGCCATTCCATGCCATTCCATGCCATTCCATGCCATTCCATGCCATTCCATGCCATTCCATGCCATTCCATGCCATTCCATGCCATTCCATGCCATTCCATGCCATTCCATGCCATTCCATGCCATTCCATGCCATTCCATGCCATTCCATGCCATTCCATGCCATTCCATGCCATTCCATGCCATTCCATGCCATTCCATGCCATTCCATGCCATTCCATGCCATTCCATGCCATTCCATGCCGGTGCCATGCCGTGCCATGCCGGTGCCATGCCGTGCCATGCCGTGCCATGCCGGTGCCATGCCGTGCCATGCCATTCCATGCCATTCCATGCCGTGCCATGCCGGTGCCATGCCGTGCCATGCCGGTGCCATGCCGTGCCATGCCGGTGCCATGCCGTGCCATGCCGGTGCCATGCCGTGCCATGCCGGTGCCATACCGTGCCATGCCGTGCCATGCCGTGCCATGCCATTCCATGCCATTCCATGCCATTCCATGCCATTCCATGCCATTCCATGCCATTCCATGCCATTCCATGCCATTCCATGCCATTCCATGCCATTCCATGCCATTCCATGCCATTCCATGCCATTCCATGCCATTCCATGCCATTCCATGCCATTCCATGCCATTCCATGCCATTCCATGCCATTCCATGCCGTGCCATGCCGTGCCATGCCGGTGCCATGCCGTGCCATGCCGTGCCATGCCGGTGCCATGCCGTGTCATGCCGGTGCCATGCCGTGCCATGCCGGTGCCATGCCGTGCCATGCCGGTGCCATGCCATTCCATGCGGTGCCATGCCATTCCATGCCATTCCATGCCATTCCATGCCATTCCATGCCATTCCATGCCATTCCATGCCATTCCATGCCATTCCATGCCATTCCATGCCATTCCATGCCATTCCATGCCATTCCATGCCATTCCATGCCATTCCATGCTATTCCATGCCATTCCATGCCATTCCATGCCATTCCATGCCATTCCATGCCATTCCATGCCATTCCATGCCATTCCATGCCATTCCATGCCATTCCATGCCATTCCATGCCATTCCATGCCATTCCAAGCCATTCCATGCCATTCCATGCCATTCCATGCCATTCCATGCCATTCCATGCCATTCCATGCCATTCCATGCCATGCCATGCCGTGCCATGCCGGTGCCATGCCGTGCCATGCCGGTGCCATGCCGTGCCATGCCGGTGCCATGCCGTGCCATGCCGGTGCCATGCCGTGCCATGCCGGTGCCATGCCGTGCCATGCCGGTGCCATGCCGTGCCATGCCATTCCATGCCATTCCATGCCATTCCATGCCATTCCATGCCATTCCATGCCATTCCATGCCATTCCATGCCATTCCATGCCATTCCATGCCATTCCATGCCATTCCATGCCATTCCATGCCATTCCATGCCATTCCATGCCATTCCATGCCATTCCATGCCATTCCATGCCATTCCATGCCATTCCATGCCATTCCATGCCATTCCATGCCATTCCATGCCATTCCATGCCATTCCATGCCATTCCATGCCATTCCATGCCATTCCATGCCATTCCATGCCATTCCATGCCATTCCATGCCATTCCATGCCATTCCATGCCATTCCATGCCATTCCATGCCATTCCATGCCATTCCATGCCATTCCATGCCATTCCATGCCATTCCATGCCATTCCATGCCATTCAATGCCGTGCCATGCCGTGCCATGCCGTGCCATGCCGTGCCATGCCGTGCCATGCCGGTGCCATACCGTGCCATGCCGTGCCATGCCGTGCCATGCCGGTGCCATGCCGTGCCATGCCGGTGCCATGCCGTGCCATGCCGGTGCCATGCCGTGCCATGCCGGTGCCATGCCGTGCCATGCCGTGCCATGCCGTGCCATGCCGTGCCATGCCGTGCCATGCCGTGCCATGCCGTGCCATGCCGTGCCATGCCGTGCCATGCCGTGCCATGCCGTGCCATGCCGTGCCATGCCGTGCCATGCCGTGCCATGCCGTGCCATGCCGTGCCATGCGGTGCCATGCCATTCCATGCCATTCCATGCCATTCCATGCCACTCAATGCGGTGCCATGCCGTGCCATGCCATGCCATGCCGTGCTATGCCGTGCCATGCCGTGCCATGCCGTGCCATGCGGTGCCATGCCATTCCATGCCATTCCATGCCATTCCATGCCAGTCCATGCCAGTCCATGCCATTCCATGCCATTCCATGCCATTCCATGCCATTCCATGCCACTCAATGCGGTGCCATGCCGTGCCATGCCGGTGCCATGCCGGTGCCATGCCGTGCCATGCCGGTGCCATGCCGTGCCATGCCGTGCCATGCCGGTGCCATGCCGTGCCATGCCGGTGCCATGCCGTGCCATGCCGGTGCCATGCCGTGCCATGCCGGTGCCATGACGTGCCATGCCGGTGCCATGCCGTGCCATGCCGTGCCATGCCGGTGCCATGCCGGTGCCATGCCGGTGCCATGCCATTCCATGCCATTCCATGCCAGTCCATGCCAGTCCATGCCATTCCATGCTATTCCATGCCACTCAATGCGGTGCCATGCGGTGCCATGCCATTCCATGCCATTCCATGCCATTCCATGCCATTCCATGCCATTCCATGCCATTCCATGCCATTCCATGCCATTCCATGCCATTCCATGCCATTCCATGCCATTCCATGCCATTCCATGCCATTCCATGCCATTCCATGCCATTCCATGCCATTCCATGCCATTCAATGCCGTGCCATGCCGTGCCATGCCGTGCCATGCCGGTGCCATGCCGTGCCATGCCGGTGCCATGCCGTGCCATGCCGGTGCCATGCCGTGCCATGCCGGTGCCATGCCGTGCCATGCCGGTGCCATGCCGTGCCATGCCGGTGCCATGCCGTGCCATGCCGGTGCCATGCCGTGCCATGCCGGTGCCATGCCGTGCCATGCCGGTGCCATGCCGTGCCATGCCGGTGCCATGCCGTGCCATGCCGGTGCCATGCCGTGCCATGCCGGTGCCATGCCGTGCCATGCCGGTGCCATGCCGTGCCATGCCGGTGCCATGCCGTGCCATGCCGGTGCCATGCCGTGCCATGCCGGTGCCATGCCGTGCCATGCCGGTGCCATGCCGGTGCCATGCCGTGCCATGCCGGTGCCATGCCGTGCCATGCCGTGCCATGCCGGTGCCATGCCGGTGCCATGCCGTGCCATGCCGGTGCCATGCCGTGCCATGCCGTGCCATGCCGTGCCATGCCATTCCATGCCATTCCATGCCATTCCATGCCATTCCATGCCATTCCATGCCATTCCATGCCATTCCATGCCATTCCATGCCATTCCATGCCATTCCATGCCATTCCATGCCATTCCATGCCATTCCATGCCATTCCATGCCATTCCATGCCATTCCATGCCATTCCATGCCATTCCATGCCATTCCATGCCATTCCATGCCATTCCATGCCATTCCATGCCATTCCATGCCATTCCATGCCATTCCATGCCATTCCATGCCATTCCATGCCATTCCATGCCATTCCATGCCATTCCATGCCATTCCATGCCATTCCATGCCATTCCATGCCATTCCATGCCATTCCATGCCATTCCATGCCATTCCATGCCATTCCATGCCATTCCATGCCATTCCATGCCATTCCATGCCATTCCATGCCATTCCATGCCATTCCATGCCATTCCATGCCATTCCATGCCATTCCATGCCATTCCATGCCATTCCATGCCATTCCATGCCATTCCATGCCATTCCATGCCATTCCATGCCATTCCATGCCATTCCATGCCATTCCATGCCATTCCATGCCATTCCATGCCATTCCATGCCATTCCATGCCATTCCATGCCATTCCATGCCATTCCATGCCATTCCATGCCATTCCATGCCATTCCATGCCATTCCATGCCATTCCATGCCATTCCATGCCGTGCCATGCCATTCCATGCCGGTGCCATGCCGTGCCATGCCGGTGCCATGCCGTGCCATGCCGGTGCCATGCCGTGCCATGCCATTCCATGCCATTCCATGCCGTGCCATGCCATTCCATGCCATTCCATGCCATTCCATGCCATTCCATGCCATTCCATGCCATTCCATGCCATTCCATGCCATTCCATGCCATTCCATGCCATTCCATGCCATTCCATGCCATTCCATGCCATTCCATGCCATTCCATGCCATTCCATGCCATTCCATGCCATTCCATGCCATTCCATGCCATTCCATGCCATTCCATGCCATTCCATGCCATTCCATGCCATTCCATGCCATTCCATGCCATTCCATGCCATTCCATGCCATTCCATGCCATTCCATGCCATTCCATGCCATTCCATGCCATTCCATGCCATTCCATGCCATTCCATGCCATTCCATGCCATTCCATGCCATTCAATGCCGTGCCATGCCGTGCCATGCCGTGCCATGCCGTGCCATGCCGTGCCATGCCGTGCCATGCCGTGCCATGCCGGTGCCATGCCGTGCCATGCCGGTGCCATGCCGTGCCATGCCGGTGCCATGCCGTGCCATGCCGGTGCCATGCCGTGCCATGCCGGTGCCATGCCGTGCCATGCCGGTGCCATGCCGTGCCATGCCGGTGCCATGCCGTGCCATGCCGGTGCCATGCCGTGCCATGCCGGTGCCATGCCGTGCCATGCCGGTGCCATGCCGGTGCCATGCCGTGCCATGCCGGTGCCATGCCGTGCCATGCCGGTGCCATGCCGTGCCATGCCGGTGCCATGCCGTGCTATGCCGTGCCATGCCGGTGCCATGCCGTGCCATGCCGGTGCCATGCCGTGCCATGCCGTGCCATGCCATGCCGTGCCATGCGGTGCCATGCCATTCCATGCCATTCCATGCCATTCCATGTCATTCCATGCCATTCCATGCCATTCCATGCCATTCCATGCCATTCCATGCCATTCCATGCCATTCCATGCCATTCCATGCCATTCCATGCCATTCCATGCCATTCCATGCCATTCCATGCCATTCCATGCCATTCCATGCCATTCCATGCCATTCCATGCCATTCAATGCCGTGCCATGCCGTGCCATGCCGGTGCCATGCCGTGCCATGCCGGTGCCATGCCGAGCCATGCCGGTGCCATGCCGAGCCATGCCGGTGCCATGCCGTGCCATGCCGTGCCATGCGGTGCCATGCCATTCCATGTCATTCCATGACATTCCATGCCATTCCATGCCATTCCATGCCATTCCATGCCATTCCATGCCATTCCATGCCATTCCATGCCATTCCATGCCATTCCATGCCATTCCATGCCATTCCATGCCATTCCATGCCATTCCATGCCATTCCATGCCATTCCATGCCATTCCATGCCATTCCATGCCATTTCATGCCATTCCATGCCATTCCATGCCATTCCATGCCATTCCATGCCGTGCCATGCCGGTGCCATGCCGTGCCATGCCGGTGCCATGCCGTGCCATGCCGGTGCCATGCCGTGCCATGCCGGTGCCATGCCGTGCCATGCCGGTGCCATGTCGTGCCATGCCGGTGCCATGCCATTCCATGCCATTCCATGCCATTCCATGCCATTCCATGCCATTCCATGCCATTCCATGCCATTCCATGCCGTGCCATGCCGGTGCCATGCCGTGCCATGCCGGTGCCATGCCGTGCCATGCCGGTGCCATGCCGTGCCATGCCGGTGCCATGCCGTGCCATGCCGTGCCATGCCGGTGCCATGCCGTGCCATGCCGTGCCATGCCGGTGCCATGCCGTGCCATGCCGGTGCCATGCCGTGCCATGCCGTGCCATGCCGGTGCCATGCCGTGCCATGCCGTGCCATGCCGGTGCCATGCCGTGCCATGCCGTGCCATGCCGTGCCATGCCGTGCCATGCCGTGCCATGCCGGTGCCATGCCGTGCCATGCCGGTGCCATTCCGTGCCATGCCGGTGCCATGCCGGTGCCATGCCGTGCCATGCCGGTGCCATGCCGTGCCATGCCGTGCCATGCCGGTGCCATGCCGGTGCCATGCCGGTGCCATGCCGTGCCATGCCGGTGCCATGCCGTGCCATGCCGTGCCATGCCGGTGCCATGCCGTGCCATGCCGGTGCCATGCCGGTGCCATGCCGTGCCATGCCGGTGCCATGCCGTGCCATGCCGTGCCATGCCGTGCCATGCGGTGCCATGCCATTCCATGCCATTCCATGCCATTCCATGCCATTCCATGCCATTCCATGCCATACCATGCCATTCCATGCCATTCCATGCCATTCCATGCCATTCCATGCCATTCCATGCCATTCCATGCCATTCCATGCCATTCCATGCCATTCCATGCCATTCCATGCCATTCCATGCCATTCCATGCCATTCCATGCCATTCCATGCCATTCCATGCCATTCCATGCCATTCCATGCCATTCCATGCCATTCCATGCCATTCCATGCCATTCCATGCCATTCCATGCCATTCCATGCTATTCCATGCCATTCCATGCCATTCCATGCCATTCCATGCCATTCCATGCCATTCCATGCCATTCCATGCCATTCCATGCCATTCCATGCCATTCCATGCCATTCCATGCCATTCCATGCCATTCCATGCCATTCCATGCCATTCCATGCCATTCCATGCCATTCCATGCCATTCCATGCCAGTCCATGCCAGTCCATGCCATTCCATGCCATTCCATGCCATTCCATGCCACTCAATGCGGTGCCATGCCGTGCCATGCCGGTGCCATGCCGGTGCCATGCCGGTGCCATGCCATTCCATGCCATTCCATGCCAGTCCATGCCAGTCCATGCCATTCCATGCCATTCCATGCCACTCAATGCGGTGCCATGCCGTGCCATGCCGTGCCATGCCGTGCTATGCCGTGCCATGCCGTGCCATGCCGTGCCATGCGGTGCCATGCCCTTCCATGCCATTCCATGCCATTCCATGCCATTCCATGCCATTCCATGCCATTCCATGCCATTCCATGCCATTCCATGCCATTCCATGCCATTCCATGCCATTCCATGCCATTCCATGCCATTCCATGCCATTCCATGCCATTCCATGCCATTCCATGCCATTCCATGCCATTCCATGCCATTCCATGCCGTGCCATGCCGGTGCCATGCCGTGCCATGCCGGTGCCATGCCGTGCCATGCCGGTGCCATGCCGTGCCATGCCGGTGCCATGCCGTGCCATGCCGGTGCCATGCCGTGCCATGCCGGTGCCATGCCGTGCCATGCCGGTGCCATGCCGTGCCATGCCGGTGCCATGCCGTGCCATGCCGGTGCCATGCCGTGCCATGCCGTGCCATGCCGGTGCCATGCCGTGCCATGCCGGTGCCATGCCGTGCCATGCCGTGCCATGCCGTGCCATGCGGTGCCATGCCATTCCATGCCATTCCATGCCATTCCATGCCATTCCATGCCATTCCATGCCATTCCATGCCATTCCATGCCATTCCATGCCATTCCATGCCATTCCATGCCATTCCATGCCATTCCATGCCATTCCATGCCATTCCATGCCATTCCATGCCATTCCATGCCATTCCATGCCATTCCATGCCATTCCATGCCATTCCATGCCATTCCATGCCATTCCATGCCATTCCATGCCATTCCATGCCATTCCATGCCATTCCATGCCATTCCATGCCATTCCATGCCATTCCATGCCATTCCATGCCATTCCATGCCATTCCATGCCATTCCATGCCATTCCATGCCATTCCATGCCATTCCATGCCATTCCATGCCATTCCATGCCATTCCATGCCATTCCATGCCATTCCATGCCATTCCATGCCATTCCATGCCATTCCATGCCATTCCATGCCATTCCATGCCATTCCATGCCATTCCATGCCATTCCATGCCATTCCATGCCATTCCATGCCATTCCATGCCATTCCATGCCATTCCATGCCATTCCATGCCATTCCATGCCATTCCATGCCATTCCATGCCATTCCATGCCATTCCATGCCATTCCATGCCATTCCATGCCATTCCATGCCATTCCATGCCATTCCATGCCATTCCATGCCATTCCATGCCATTCCATGCCATTCCATGCCATTCCATGCCATTCCATGCCATTCCATGCCATTCCATGCCATTCCATGCCAGTCCATGCCAGTCCATGCCATTCCATGCCATTCCATGCCATTCCATGCCATTCCATGCCATTCCATGCCATTCCATGCCATTCCATGCCATTCCATGCCAGTCCATGCCAGTCCATGCCATTCCATGCCATTCCATGCCACTCAATGCGGTGCCATGCCGTGCCATGCCGTGCCATGCCGTGCCATGCCGGTGCCATGCCGGTGCCATGCCGGTGCCATGCCGGTGCCATGCCATTCCATGCCAGTCCATGCCAGTCCATGCCATTCCATGCCATTCCATGCCAGTCCATGCCAGTCCATGCCATTCCATGCCATTCCATGCCACTCAATGCGGTGCCATGCCGTGCCATGCCGTGCCATGCCGTGCTATGCCGTGCCATGCCGTGCCATGCCGTGCCATGCGGTGCCATGCCATTCCATGCCATTCCATGCCATTCCATGCCAGTCCATGCCAGTCCATGCCATTCCATGCCATTCCATGCCATTCCATGCCATTCCATGCCACTCAATGCGGTGCCATGCCGTGCCATGCCGGTGCCATGCCGGTGCCATGCCGTGCCATGCCGGTGCCATGCCGTGCCATGCCGTGCCATGCCGGTGCCATGCCGTGCCATGCCGGTGCCATGCCGTGCCATGCCGGTGCCATGACGTGCCATGCCGGTGCCATGCCGTGCCATGCCGGTGCCATGCCGTGCCATGCCGGTGCCATGCCGTGCCATGCCGGTGCCATGACGTGCCATGCCGGTGCCATGCCGTGCCATGCCGTGCCATGCCGGTGCCATGCCGGTGCCATGCCGGTGCCATGCCATTCCATGCCATTCCATGCCAGTCCATGCCAGTCCATGCCATTCCATGCTATTCCATGCCACTCAATGCGGTGCCATGCGGTGCCATGCCATTCCATGCCATTCCATGCCATTCCATGCCATTCCATGCCATTCCATGCCATTCCATGCCATTCCATGCCATTCCATGCCATTCCATGCCATTCCATGCCATTCCATGCCATTCCATGCCATTCCATGCCATTCCATGCCATTCCATGCCATTCCATGCCATTCCATGCCATTCCATGCCATTCCATGCCATTCCATGCCATTCCATGCCATTCCATGCCATTCAATGCCGTGCCATGCCGTGCCATGCCGTGCCATGCCGTGCCATGCCGTGCCATGCCGGTGCCATGCCGTGCCATGCCGGTGCCATGCCGTGCCATGCCGGTGCCATGCCGTGCCATGCCGGTGCCATGCCGTGCCATGCCGGTGCCATGCCGTGCCATGCCGGTGCCATGCCGTGCCATGCCGGTGCCATGCCGTGCCATGCCGGTGCCATGCCGTGCCATGCCGGTGCCATGCCGTGCCATGCCGGTGCCATGCCGTGCCATGCCGGTGCCATGCCGTGCCATGCCGGTGCCATGCCGTGCCATGCCGGTGCCATGCCGTGCCATGCCGGTGCCATGCCGTGCCATGCCGGTGCCATGCCGTGCCATGCCGGTGCCATGCCGTGCCATGCCGGTGCCATGCCGGTGCCATGCCGTGCCATGCCGGTGCCATGCCGTGCCATGCCGTGCCATGCCGGTGCCATGCCGGTGCCATGCCGTGCCATGCCGGTGCCATGCCGTGCCATGCCGTGCCATGCCGTGCCATGCCATTCCATGCCATTCCATGCCATTCCATGCCATTCCATGCCATTCCATGCCATTCCATGCCATTCCATGCCATTCCATGCCATTCCATGCCATTCCATGCCATTCCATGCCATTCCATGCCATTCCATGCCATTCCATGCCATTCCATGCCATTCCATGCCATTCCATGCCATTCCATGCCATTCCATGCCATTCCATGCCATTCCATGCCATTCCATGCCATTCCATGCCATTCCATGCCATTCCATGCCATTCCATGCCATTCCATGCCATTCCATGCCATTCCATGCCATTCCATGCCATTCCATGCCATTCCATGCCATTCCATGCCATTCCATGCCATTCCATGCCATTCCATGCCATTCCATGCCATTCCATGCCATTCCATGCCATTCCATGCCATTCCATGCCATTCCATGCCATTCCATGCCATTCCATGCCATTCCATGCCATTCCATGCCATTCCATGCCATTCCATGCCATTCCATGCCGGTGCCATGCCGTGCCATGCCGGTGCCATGCCGTGCCATGCCGGTGCCATGCCGTGCCATGCCATTCCATGCCATTCCATGCCGTGCCATGCCATTCCATGCCATTCCATGCCATTCCATGCCATTCCATGCCATTCCATGCCATTCCATGCCATTCCATGCCATTCCATGCCATTCCATGCCATTCCATGCCATTCCATGCCATTCCATGCCATTCCATGCCATTCCATGCCATTCCATGCCATTCCATGCCATTCCATGCCATTCCATGCCATTCCATGCCACTCAATGCGGTGCCATGCCGTGCCATGCCGGTGCCATGCCGGTGCCATGCCGTGCCATGCCGGTGCCATGCCGTGCCATGCCGTGCCATGCCGGTGCCATGCCGTGCCATGCCGGTGCCATGCCGTGCCATGCCGGTGCCATGACGTGCCATGCCGGTGCCATGCCGTGCCATGCCGGTGCCATGCCGTGCCATGCCGGTGCCATGCCGTGCCATGCCGGTGCCATGACGTGCCATGCCGGTGCCATGCCGTGCCATGCCGTGCCATGCCGGTGCCATGCCGGTGCCATGCCGGTGCCATGCCATTCCATGCCATTCCATGCCAGTCCATGCCAGTCCATGCCATTCCATGCTATTCCATGCCACTCAATGCGGTGCCATGCGGTGCCATGCCATTCCATGCCATTCCATGCCATTCCATGCCATTCCATGCCATTCCATGCCATTCCATGCCATTCCATGCCATTCCATGCCATTCCATGCCATTCCATGCCATTCCATGCCATTCCATGCCATTCCATGCCATTCCATGCCATTCCATGCCATTCCATGCCATTCCATGCCATTCCATGCCATTCCATGCCATTCCATGCCATTCAATGCCGTGCCATGCCGTGCCATGCCGTGCCATGCCGTGCCATGCCGTGCCATGCCGGTGCCATGCCGTGCCATGCCGGTGCCATGCCGTGCCATGCCGGTGCCATGCCGTGCCATGCCGGTGCCATGCCGTGCCATGCCGGTGCCATGCCGTGCCATGCCGGTGCCATGCCGTGCCATGCCGGTGCCATGCCGTGCCATGCCGGTGCCATGCCGTGCCATGCCGGTGCCATGCCGTGCCATGCCGGTGCCATGCCGTGCCATGCCGGTGCCATGCCGTGCCATGCCGGTGCCATGCCGTGCCATGCCGGTGCCATGCCGTGCCATGCCGGTGCCATGCCGTGCCATGCCGGTGCCATGCCGTGCCATGCCGGTGCCATGCCGGTGCCATGCCGTGCCATGCCGGTGCCATGCCGTGCCATGCCGTGCCATGCCGGTGCCATGCCGGTGCCATGCCGTGCCATGCCGGTGCCATGCCGTGCCATGCCGTGCCATGCCGTGCCATGCCATTCCATGCCATTCCATGCCATTCCATGCCATTCCATGCCATTCCATGCCATTCCATGCCATTCCATGCCATTCCATG
Organism: Cryptus armator; assembly: GCA_963971235.1. Classification (NCBI taxonomy): domain Eukaryota; kingdom Metazoa; phylum Arthropoda; class Insecta; order Hymenoptera; family Ichneumonidae; genus Cryptus; species Cryptus armator. Next base: position 976,055 of record CAXARG010000294.1, on the reverse strand, counting down.
CCATTCCATGCCATTCCATGCCATTCCATGCCATTCCATGCCATTCCATGCCATTCCATGCCATTCCATGCCATTCCATGCCATTCCATGCCATTCCATGCCATTCCATGCCATTCCATGCCATTCCATGCCATTCCATGCCATTCCATGCCATTCCATGCCATTCCATGCCATTCCATGCCATTCCATGCCATTCCATGCCATTCCATGCCATTCCATGCCATTCCATGCCATTCCATGCCATTCCATGCCATTCCATGCCATTCCATGCCATTCCATGCCATTCCATGCCATTCCATGCCATTCCATGCCATTCCATGCCATTCCATGCCATTCCATGCCATTCCATGCCATTCCATGCCATTCCATGCCATTCCATGCCATTCCATGCCATTCCATGCCATTCCATGCCATTCCATGCCATTCCATGCCATTCCATGCCATTCCATGCCATTCCATGCCATTCCATGCCATTCCATGCCATTCCATGCCATTCCATGCCGGTGCCATGCCGTGCCATGCCGGTGCCATGCCGTGCCATGCCGGTGCCATGCCGTGCCATGCCATTCCATGCCATTCCATGCCGTGCCATGCCATTCCATGCCATTCCATGCCATTCCATGCCATTCCATGCCATTCCATGCCATTCCATGCCATTCCATGCCATTCCATGCCATTCCATGCCATTCCATGCCATTCCATGCCATTCCATGCCATTCCATGCCATTCCATGCCATTCCATGCCATTCCATGCCATTCCATGCCATTCCATGCCATTCCATGCCATTCCATGCCATTCCATGCCATTCCATGCCATTCCATGCCATTCCATGCCATTCCATGCCATTCCATGCCATTCAATGCCGTGCCATGCCGTGCCATGCCGTGCCATGCCGTGCCATGCCGTGCCATGCCGTGCCATGCCGTGCCATGCCGTGCCATGCCGTGCCATGCCGTGCCATGCCGTGCCATGCCGGTGCCATGCCGTGCCATGCCGGTGCCATGCCGTGCCATGCCGGTGCCATGCCGTGCCATGCCGGTGCCATGCCGTGCCATGCCGGTGCCATGCCGTGCCATGCCGGTGCCATGCCGTGCCATGCCGGTGCCATGCCGTGCCATGCCGGTGCCATGCCGTGCCATGCCGGTGCCATGCCGGTGCCATGCCGTGCCATGCCGGTGCCATGCCGTGCCATGCCGGTGCCATGCCGTGCCATGCCGGTGCCATGCCGTGCTATGCCGTGCCATGCCGGTGCCATGCCGTGCCATGCCGGTGCCATGCCGTGCCATGCCGTGCCATGCCATGCCGTGCCATGCGGTGCCATGCCATTCCATGCCATTCCATGCCATTCCATGTCATTCCATGCCATTCCATGCCATTCCATGCCATTCCATGCCATTCCATGCCATTCCATGCCATTCCATGCCATTCCATGCCATTCCATGCCATTCCATGCCATTCCATGCCATTCCATGCCATTCCATGCCATTCCATGCCATTCCATGCCATTCAATGCCGTGCCATGCCGTGCCATGCCGGTGCCATGCCGTGCCATGCCGGTGCCATGCCGGTGCAATGCCGTGCCATGCCGGTGCCATGCCGTGCCATGCCGGTGCCATGCCGGTGCCATGCCGTGCCATGCCGGTGCCATGCCGTGCCATGCCGGTGCCATGCCGTGCCATGCCGGTGCCATGCCGTGCCATGCCGTGCCATGCCGTGCCATGCCGTGCCATGCCGTGCCATGCCGTGCCATGCCGTGCCATGCCGTGCCATGCCGTGCCATGCCGTGCCATGCCGTGCCATGCCGTGCCATGCCGTGCCATGCCGTGCCATGCCGTGCCATGCCGTGCCATGCCGTGCCATGCCGTGCCATGCCGTGCCATGCCGTGCCATGCGGTGCCATGCCATTCCATGCCATTCCATGCCATTCCATGCCATTCAATGCCGTGCCATGCCGTGCCATGCCGGTGCCATGCCGTGCCATGCCGGTGCCATGCCGTGCCATGCCGGTGCCATGCCGTGCCATGCCGGTGCCATGCCGTGCCATGCCGTGCCATGCCGGTGCCATGCCGAGCCATGCCGGTGCCATGCCGAGCCATGCCGGTGCCATGCCGTGCCATGCCGTGCCATGCGGTGCCATGCCATTCCATGTCATTCCATGACATTCCATGCCATTCCATGCCATTCCATGCCATTCCATGCCATTCCATGCCATTCCATGCCATTCCATGCCATTCCATGCCATTCCATGCCATTCCATGCCATTCCATGCCATTCCATGCCATTCCATGCCATTCCATGCCATTCCATGCCATTCCATGCCATTCCATGCCATTCCATGCCATTCCATGCCATTCCATGCCATTCCATGCCATTCCATGCCATTCCATGCCATTCCATGCCATTCCATGCCATTCCATGCCATTCCATGCCATTCCATGCCATTCCATGCCATTCCATGCCGGTGCCATGCCGTGCCATGCCGGTGCCATGCCGTGCCATGCCGGTGCCATGCCGTGCCATGCCATTCCATGCCATTCCATGCCGTGCCATGCCATTCCATGCCATTCCATGCCATTCCATGCCATTCCATGCCATTCCATGCCATTCCATGCCATTCCATGCCATTCCATGCCATTCCATGCCATTCCATGCCATTCCATGCCATTCCATGCCATTCCATGCCATTCCATGCCATTCCATGCCATTCCATGCCATTCCATGCCATTCCATGCCATTCCATGCCATTCCATGCCATTCGATGCCATTCCATGCCATTCCATGCCATTCCATGCCATTCCATGCCATTCCATGCCATTCCATGCCATTCCATGCCATTCAATGCCGTGCCATGCCGTGCCATGCCGTGCCATGCCGTGCCATGCCGTGCCATGCCGTGCCATGCCGTGCCATGCCGTGCCATGCCGTGCCATGCCGTGCCATGCCGTGCCATGCCGTGCCATGCCGGTGCCATGCCGTGCCATGCCGGTGCCATGCCGTGCCATGCCGGTGCCATGCCGTGCCATGCCGGTGCCATGCCGTGCCATGCCGGTGCCATGCCGTGCCATGCCGGTGCCATGCCGTGCCATGCCGGTGCCATGCCGTGCCATGCCGGTGCCATGCCGGTGCCATGCCGTGCCATGCCGGTGCCATGCCGTGCCATGCCGGTGCCATGCCGTGCCATGCCGGTGCCATGCCGTGCCATGCCGTGCCATGCCGGTGCCATGCCGTGCTATGCCGTGCCATGCCGGTGCCATGCCGTGCCATGCCGTGCCATGCCATGCCGTGCCATGCGGTGCCATGCCATTCCATGCCATTCCATGCCATTCCATGTCATTCCATGCCATTCCATGCCATTCCATGCCATTCCATGCCATTCCATGCCATTCCATGCCATTCCATGCCATTCCATGCCATTCCATGCCATTCCATGCCATTCCATGCCATTCCATGCCATTCCATGCCATTCCATGCCATTCCATGCCATTCAATGCCGTGCCATGCCGTGCCATGCCGGTGCCATGCCGTGCCATGCCGGTGCCATGCCGGTGCAATGCCGTGCCATGCCGGTGCCATGCCGTGCCATGCCGGTGCCATGCCGGTGCCATGCCGTGCCATGCCGGTGCCATGCCGTGCCATGCCGGTGCCATGCCGTGCCATGCCGGTGCCATGCCGTGCCATGCCGTGCCATGCCGTGCCATGCCGTGCCATGCCGTGCCATGCCGTGCCATGCCGTGCCATGCCGTGCCATGCCGTGCCATGCCGTGCCATGCCGTGCCATGCCGTGCCATGCCGTGCCATGCCGTGCCATGCCGTGCCATGCCGTGCCATGCCGTGCCATGCCGTGCCATGCCGTGCCATGCGGTGCCATGCCATTCCATGCCATTCCATGCCATTCCATGCCATTCCATGCCATTCAATGCCGTGCCATGCCGTGCCATGCCGGTGCCATGCCGTGCCATGCCGGTGCCATGCCGTGCCATGCCGGTGCCATGCCGTGCCATGCCGGTGCCATGCCGTGCCATGCCGGTGCCATGCCGGTGCCATGCCGAGCCATGCCGGTGCCATGCCGAGCCATGCCGGTGCCATGCCGAGCCATGCCGGTGCCATGCCGTGCCATGCCATTCCATGTCATTCCATGACATTCCATGCCATTCCATGCCATTCCATGCCATTCCATGCCATTCCATGCCATTCCATGCCATTCCATGCCATTCCATGCCATTCCATGCCATTCCATGCCATTCCATGCCATTCCATGCCATTCCATGCCATTCCATGCCATTCCATGCCATTCCATGCCATTCCATGCCATTCCATGCCATTCCATGCCATTCCATGCCATTCCATGCCATTCCATGCCATTCCATGCCATTCCATGCCATTCCATGCCATTCCATGCCGTGCCATGCCGGTGCCATGCCGTGCCATGCCGGTGCCATGCCGTGCCATGCCGGTGCCATGCCGTGCCATGCCGGTGCCATGCCGTGCCATGCCGGTGCCATGCCGTGCCATGCCGGTGCCATGTCGTGCCATGCCGGTGCCATGCCATTCCATGCCATTCCATGCCATTCCATGCCATTCCATGCCATTCCATGCCATTCCATGCCATTCCATGCCGTGCCATGCCGGTGCCATGCCGTGCCATGCCGGTGCCATGCCGTGCCATGCCGGTGCCATGCCGTGCCATGCCGGTGCCATGCCGTGCCATGCCGGTGCCATGACGTGCCATGCCGGTGCCATGCCGTGCCATGCCGTGCCATGCCGGTGCCATGCCGGTGCCATGCCGGTGCCATGCCATTCCATGCCATTCCATGCCAGTCCATGCCAGTCCATGCCATTCCATGCTATTCCATGCCACTCAATGCGGTGCCATGCGGTGCCATGCCATTCCATGCCATTCCATGCCATTCCATGCCATTCCATGCCATTCCATGCCATTCCATGCCATTCCATGCCATTCCATGCCATTCCATGCCATTCCATGCCATTCCATGCCATTCCATGCCATTCCATGCCATTCCATGCCATTCCATGCCATTCCATGCCATTCCATGCCATTCCATGCCATTCCATGCCATTCAATGCCATTCCATGCCATTCAATGCCGTGCCATGCCGTGCCATGCCGTGCCATGCCGTGCCATGCCGTGCCATGCCGTGCCATGCCGTGCCATGCCGGTGCCATGCCGTGCCATGCCATTCCATGCCATTTCATGCCATTCCATGCCATTCCATGCCATTCCATGCCATTCCATGCCGTGCCATGCCGGTGCCATGCCGTGCCATGCCGGTGCCATGCCGTGCCATGCCGGTGCCATGCCGTGCCATGCCGGTGCCATGCCGTGCCATGCCGGTGCCATGTCGTGCCATGCCGGTGCCATGCCATTCCATGCCATTCCATGCCATTCCATGCCATTCCATGCCATTCCATGCCATTCCATGCCATTCCATGCCGTGCCATGCCGGTGCCATGCCGTGCCATGCCGGTGCCATGCCGTGCCATGCCGGTGCCATGCCGTGCCATGCCGGTGCCATGCCGTGCCATGCCGTGCCATGCCGGTGCCATGCCGTGCCATGCCGTGCCATGCCGGTGCCATGCCGTGCCATGCCGGTGCCATGCCGTGCCATGCCGTGCCATGCCGGTGCCATGCCGTGCCATGCCGTGCCATGCCGGTGCCATGCCGTGCCATGCCGTGCCATGCCGTGCCATGCCGTGCCATGCCGTGCCATGCCGGTGCCATGCCGTGCCATGCCGGTGCCATTCCGTGCCATGCCGGTGCCATGCCGGTGCCATGCCGTGCCATGCCGGTGCCATGCCGTGCCATGCCGTGCCATGCCGGTGCCATGCCGGTGCCATGCCGGTGCCATGCCGTGCCATGCCGGTGCCATGCCGTGCCATGCCGTGCCATGCCGGTGCCATGCCGTGCCATGCCGGTGCCATGCCGGTGCCATGCCGTGCCATGCCGGTGCCATGCCGTGCCATGCCGTGCCATGCCGTGCCATGCGGTGCCATGCCATTCCATGCCATTCCATGCCATTCCATGCCATTCCATGCCATTCCATGCCATACCATGCCATTCCATGCCATTCCATGCCATTCCATGCCATTCCATGCCATTCCATGCCATTCCATGCCATTCCATGCCATTCCATGCCATTCCATGCCATTCCATGCCATTCCATGCCATTCCATGCCATTCCATGCCATTCCATGCCATTCCATGCCATTCCATGCCATTCCATGCCATTCCATGCCATTCCATGCCATTCCATGCCATTCCATGCCATTCCATGCCATTCCATGCTATTCCATGCCATTCCATGCCATTCCATGCCATTCCATGCCATTCCATGCCATTCCATGCCATTCCATGCCATTCCATGCCATTCCATGCCATTCCATGCCATTCCATGCCATTCCATGCCATTCCATGCCATTCCATGCCATTCCATGCCATTCCATGCCATTCCATGCCATTCCATGCCAGTCCATGCCAGTCCATGCCATTCCATGCCATTCCATGCCATTCCATGCCACTCAATGCGGTGCCATGCCGTGCCATGCCGGTGCCATGCCGGTGCCATGCCGGTGCCATGCCATTCCATGCCATTCCATGCCAGTCCATGCCAGTCCATGCCATTCCATGCCATTCCATGCCACTCAATGCGGTGCCATGCCGTGCCATGCCGTGCCATGCCGTGCTATGCCGTGCCATGCCGTGCCATGCCGTGCCATGCGGTGCCATGCCCTTCCATGCCATTCCATGCCATTCCATGCCATTCCATGCCATTCCATGCCATTCCATGCCATTCCATGCCATTCCATGCCATTCCATGCCATTCCATGCCATTCCATGCCATTCCATGCCATTCCATGCCATTCCATGCCATTCCATGCCATTCCATGCCATTCCATGCCATTCCATGCCATTCCATGCCGTGCCATGCCGGTGCCATGCCGTGCCATGCCGGTGCCATGCCGTGCCATGCCGGTGCCATGCCGTGCCATGCCGGTGCCATGCCGTGCCATGCCGGTGCCATGCCGTGCCATGCCGGTGCCATGCCGTGCCATGCCGGTGCCATGCCGTGCCATGCCGGTGCCATGCCGTGCCATGCCGGTGCCATGCCGTGCCATGCCGTGCCATGCCGGTGCCATGCCGTGCCATGCCGGTGCCATGCCGTGCCATGCCGTGCCATGCCGTGCCATGCGGTGCCATGCCATTCCATGCCATTCCATGCCATTCCATGCCATTCCATGCCATTCCATGCCATTCCATGCCATTCCATGCCATTCCATGCCATTCCATGCCATTCCATGCCATTCCATGCCATTCCATGCCATTCCATGCCATTCCATGCCATTCCATGCCATTCCATGCCATTCCATGCCATTCCATGCCATTCCATGCCATTCCATGCCATTCCATGCCATTCCATGCCATTCCATGCCATTCCATGCCATTCCATGCCATTCCATGCCATTCCATGCCATTCCATGCCATTCCATGCCATTCCATGCCATTCCATGCCATTCCATGCCATTCCATGCCATTCCATGCCATTCCATGCCATTCCATGCCATTCCATGCCATTCCATGCCATTCCATGCCATTCCATGCCATTCCATGCCATTCCATGCCATTCCATGCCATTCCATGCCATTCCATGCCATTCCATGCCATTCCATGCCATTCCATGCCATTCCATGCCATTCCATGCCATTCCATGCCATTCCATGCCATTCCATGCCATTCCATGCCATTCCATGCCATTCCATGCCATTCCATGCCATTCCATGCCATTCCATGCCATTCCATGCCATTCCATGCCATTCCATGCCATTCCATGCCATTCCATGCCATTCCATGCCATTCCATGCCATTCCATGCCATTCCATGCCATTCCATGCCATTCCATGCCATTCCATGCCATTCCATGCCATTCCATGCCATTCCATGCCAGTCCATGCCAGTCCATGCCATTCCATGCCATTCCATGCCATTCCATGCCATTCCATGCCATTCCATGCCATTCCATGCCATTCCATGCCATTCCATGCCAGTCCATGCCAGTCCATGCCATTCCATGCCATTCCATGCCACTCAATGCGGTGCCATGCCGTGCCATGCCGTGCCATGCCGTGCCATGCCGGTGCCATGCCGGTGCCATGCCGGTGCCATGCCGGTGCCATGCCATTCCATGCCAGTCCATGCCAGTCCATGCCATTCCATGCCATTCCATGCCAGTCCATGCCAGTCCATGCCATTCCATGCCATTCCATGCCACTCAATGCGGTGCCATGCCGTGCCATGCCGTGCCATGCCGTGCTATGCCGTGCCATGCCGTGCCATGCCGTGCCATGCGGTGCCATGCCATTCCATGCCATTCCATGCCATTCCATGCCAGTCCATGCCAGTCCATGCCATTCCATGCCATTCCATGCCATTCCATGCCATTCCATGCCACTCAATGCGGTGCCATGCCGTGCCATGCCGGTGCCATGCCGGTGCCATGCCGTGCCATGCCGGTGCCATGCCGTGCCATGCCGTGCCATGCCGGTGCCATGCCGTGCCATGCCGGTGCCATGCCGTGCCATGCCGGTGCCATGACGTGCCATGCCGGTGCCATGCCGTGCCATGCCGGTGCCATGCCGTGCCATGCCGGTGCCATGCCGTGCCATGCCGGTGCCATGACGTGCCATGCCGGTGCCATGCCGTGCCATGCCGTGCCATGCCGGTGCCATGCCGGTGCCATGCCGGTGCCATGCCATTCCATGCCATTCCATGCCAGTCCATGCCAGTCCATGCCATTCCATGCTATTCCATGCCACTCAATGCGGTGCCATGCGGTGCCATGCCATTCCATGCCATTCCATGCCATTCCATGCCATTCCATGCCATTCCATGCCATTCCATGCCATTCCATGCCATTCCATGCCATTCCATGCCATTCCATGCCATTCCATGCCATTCCATGCCATTCCATGCCATTCCATGCCATTCCATGCCATTCCATGCCATTCCATGCCATTCCATGCCATTCCATGCCATTCCATGCCATTCCATGCCATTCCATGCCATTCAATGCCGTGCCATGCCGTGCCATGCCGTGCCATGCCGTGCCATGCCGTGCCATGCCGGTGCCATGCCGTGCCATGCCGGTGCCATGCCGTGCCATGCCGGTGCCATGCCGTGCCATGCCGGTGCCATGCCGTGCCATGCCGGTGCCATGCCGTGCCATGCCGGTGCCATGCCGTGCCATGCCGGTGCCATGCCGTGCCATGCCGGTGCCATGCCGTGCCATGCCGGTGCCATGCCGTGCCATGCCGGTGCCATGCCGTGCCATGCCGGTGCCATGCCGTGCCATGCCGGTGCCATGCCGTGCCATGCCGGTGCCATGCCGTGCCATGCCGGTGCCATGCCGTGCCATGCCGGTGCCATGCCGTGCCATGCCGGTGCCATGCCGTGCCATGCCGGTGCCATGCCGGTGCCATGCCGTGCCATGCCGGTGCCATGCCGTGCCATGCCGTGCCATGCCGGTGCCATGCCGGTGCCATGCCGTGCCATGCCGGTGCCATGCCGTGCCATGCCGTGCCATGCCGTGCCATGCCATTCCATGCCATTCCATGCCATTCCATGCCATTCCATGCCATTCCATGCCATTCCATGCCATTCCATGCCATTCCATGCCATTCCATGCCATTCCATGCCATTCCATGCCATTCCATGCCATTCCATGCCATTCCATGCCATTCCATGCCATTCCATGCCATTCCATGCCATTCCATGCCATTCCATGCCATTCCATGCCATTCCATGCCATTCCATGCCATTCCATGCCATTCCATGCCATTCCATGCCATTCCATGCCATTCCATGCCATTCCATGCCATTCCATGCCATTCCATGCCATTCCATGCCATTCCATGCCATTCCATGCCATTCCATGCCATTCCATGCCATTCCATGCCATTCCATGCCATTCCATGCCATTCCATGCCATTCCATGCCATTCCATGCCATTCCATGCCATTCCATGCCATTCCATGCCATTCCATGCCATTCCATGCCATTCCATGCCATTCCATGCCGGTGCCATGCCGTGCCATGCCGGTGCCATGCCGTGCCATGCCGGTGCCATGCCGTGCCATGCCATTCCATGCCATTCCATGCCGTGCCATGCCATTCCATGCCATTCCATGCCATTCCATGCCATTCCATGCCATTCCATGCCATTCCATGCCATTCCATGCCATTCCATGCCATTCCATGCCATTCCATGCCATTCCATGCCATTCCATGCCATTCCATGCCATTCCATGCCATTCCATGCCATTCCATGCCATTCCATGCCATTCCATGCCATTCCATGCCACTCAATGCGGTGCCATGCCGTGCCATGCCGGTGCCATGCCGGTGCCATGCCGTGCCATGCCGGTGCCATGCCGTGCCATGCCGTGCCATGCCGGTGCCATGCCGTGCCATGCCGGTGCCATGCCGTGCCATGCCGGTGCCATGACGTGCCATGCCGGTGCCATGCCGTGCCATGCCGGTGCCATGCCGTGCCATGCCGGTGCCATGCCGTGCCATGCCGGTGCCATGACGTGCCATGCCGGTGCCATGCCGTGCCATGCCGTGCCATGCCGGTGCCATGCCGGTGCCATGCCGGTGCCATGCCATTCCATGCCATTCCATGCCAGTCCATGCCAGTCCATGCCATTCCATGCTATTCCATGCCACTCAATGCGGTGCCATGCGGTGCCATGCCATTCCATGCCATTCCATGCCATTCCATGCCATTCCATGCCATTCCATGCCATTCCATGCCATTCCATGCCATTCCATGCCATTCCATGCCATTCCATGCCATTCCATGCCATTCCATGCCATTCCATGCCATTCCATGCCATTCCATGCCATTCCATGCCATTCCATGCCATTCCATGCCATTCCATGCCATTCCATGCCATTCAATGCCGTGCCATGCCGTGCCATGCCGTGCCATGCCGTGCCATGCCGTGCCATGCCGGTGCCATGCCGTGCCATGCCGGTGCCATGCCGTGCCATGCCGGTGCCATGCCGTGCCATGCCGGTGCCATGCCGTGCCATGCCGGTGCCATGCCGTGCCATGCCGGTGCCATGCCGTGCCATGCCGGTGCCATGCCGTGCCATGCCGGTGCCATGCCGTGCCATGCCGGTGCCATGCCGTGCCATGCCGGTGCCATGCCGTGCCATGCCGGTGCCATGCCGTGCCATGCCGGTGCCATGCCGTGCCATGCCGGTGCCATGCCGTGCCATGCCGGTGCCATGCCGTGCCATGCCGGTGCCATGCCGTGCCATGCCGGTGCCATGCCGGTGCCATGCCGTGCCATGCCGGTGCCATGCCGTGCCATGCCGTGCCATGCCGGTGCCATGCCGGTGCCATGCCGTGCCATGCCGGTGCCATGCCGTGCCATGCCGTGCCATGCCGTGCCATGCCATTCCATGCCATTCCATGCCATTCCATGCCATTCCATGCCATTCCATGCCATTCCATGCCATTCCATGCCATTCCATGCCATTCCATGCCATTCCATGCCATTCCATGCCATTCCATGCCATTCCATGCCATTCCATGCCATTCCATGCCATTCCATGCCATTCCATGCCATTCCATGCCATTCCATGCCATTCCATGCCATTCCATGCCATTCCATGCCATTCCATGCCATTCCATGCCATTCCATGCCATTCCATGCCATTCCATGCCATTCCATGCCATTCCATGCCATTCCATGCCATTCCATGCCATTCCATGCCATTCCATGCCATTCCATGCCATTCCATGCCATTCCATGCCATTCCATGCCATTCCATGCCATTCCATGCCATTCCATGCCATTCCATGCCATTCCATGCCATTCCATGCCATTCCATGCCATTCCATGCCATTCCATGCCATTCCATGCCATTCCATGCCATTCCATGCCATTCCATGCCATTCCATGCCATTCCATGCCATTCCATGCCATTCCATGCCATTCCATGCCATTCCATGCCATTCCATGCCATTCCATGCCATTCCATGCCATTCCATGCCATTCCATGCCATTCCATGCCGGTGCCATGCCGTGCCATGCCGGTGCCATGCCGTGCCATGCCGGTGCCATGCCGTGCCATGCCATTCCATGCCATTCCATGCCGTGCCATGCCATTCCATGCCATTCCATGCCATTCCATGCCATTCCATGCCATTCCATGCCATTCCATGCCATTCCATGCCATTCCATGCCATTCCATGCCATTCCATGCCATTCCATGCCATTCCATGCCATTCCATGCCATTCCATGCCATTCCATGCCATTCCATGCCATTCCATGCCATTCCATGCCATTCCATGCCATTCCATGCCATTCCATGCCATTCCATGCCATTCCATGCCATTCCATGCCATTCCATGCCATTCCATGCCATTCAATGCCGTGCCATGCCGTGCCATGCCGTGCCATGCCGTGCCATGCCGTGCCATGCCGTGCCATGCCGTGCCATGCCGTGCCATGCCGTGCCATGCCGTGCCATGCCGTGCCATGCCGGTGCCATGCCGTGCCATGCCGGTGCCATGCCGTGCCATGCCGGTGCCATGCCGTGCCATGCCGGTGCCATGCCGTGCCATGCCGGTGCCATGCCGTGCCATGCCGGTGCCATGCCGTGCCATGCCGGTGCCATGCCGTGCCATGCCGGTGCCATGCCGTGCCATGCCGGTGCCATGCCGGTGCCATGCCGTGCCATGCCGGTGCCATGCCGTGCCATGCCGGTGCCATGCCGTGCCATGCCGGTGCCATGCCGTGCTATGCCGTGCCATGCCGGTGCCATGCCGTGCCATGCCGGTGCCATGCCGTGCCATGCCGTGCCATGCCATGCCGTGCCATGCGGTGCCATGCCATTCCATGCCATTCCATGCCATTCCATGTCATTCCATGCCATTCCATGCCATTCCATGCCATTCCATGCCATTCCATGCCATTCCATGCCATTCCATGCCATTCCATGCCATTCCATGCCATTCCATGCCATTCCATGCCATTCCATGCCATTCCATGCCATTCCATGCCATTCCATGCCATTCAATGCCGTGCCATGCCGTGCCATGCCGGTGCCATGCCGTGCCATGCCGGTGCCATGCCGGTGCAATGCCGTGCCATGCCGGTGCCATGCCGTGCCATGCCGGTGCCATGCCGGTGCCATGCCGTGCCATGCCGGTGCCATGCCGTGCCATGCCGGTGCCATGCCGTGCCATGCCGGTGCCATGCCGTGCCATGCCGTGCCATGCCGTGCCATGCCGTGCCATGCCGTGCCATGCCGTGCCATGCCGTGCCATGCCGTGCCATGCCGTGCCATGCCGTGCCATGCCGTGCCATGCCGTGCCATGCCGTGCCATGCCGTGCCATGCCGTGCCATGCCGTGCCATGCCGTGCCATGCCGTGCCATGCCGTGCCATGCCGTGCCATGCGGTGCCATGCCATTCCATGCCATTCCATGCCATTCCATGCCATTCAATGCCGTGCCATGCCGTGCCATGCCGGTGCCATGCCGTGCCATGCCGGTGCCATGCCGTGCCATGCCGGTGCCATGCCGTGCCATGCCGGTGCCATGCCGTGCCATGCCGTGCCATGCCGGTGCCATGCCGAGCCATGCCGGTGCCATGCCGAGCCATGCCGGTGCCATGCCGTGCCATGCCGTGCCATGCGGTGCCATGCCATTCCATGTCATTCCATGACATTCCATGCCATTCCATGCCATTCCATGCCATTCCATGCCATTCCATGCCATTCCATGCCATTCCATGCCATTCCATGCCATTCCATGCCATTCCATGCCATTCCATGCCATTCCATGCCATTCCATGCCATTCCATGCCATTCCATGCCATTCCATGCCATTCCATGCCATTCCATGCCATTCCATGCCATTCCATGCCATTCCATGCCATTCCATGCCATTCCATGCCATTCCATGCCATTCCATGCCATTCCATGCCATTCCATGCCATTCCATGCCATTCCATGCCATTCCATGCCATTCCATGCCGGTGCCATGCCGTGCCATGCCGGTGCCATGCCGTGCCATGCCGGTGCCATGCCGTGCCATGCCATTCCATGCCATTCCATGCCGTGCCATGCCATTCCATGCCATTCCATGCCATTCCATGCCATTCCATGCCATTCCATGCCATTCCATGCCATTCCATGCCATTCCATGCCATTCCATGCCATTCCATGCCATTCCATGCCATTCCATGCCATTCCATGCCATTCCATGCCATTCCATGCCATTCCATGCCATTCCATGCCATTCCATGCCATTCCATGCCATTCCATGCCATTCGATGCCATTCCATGCCATTCCATGCCATTCCATGCCATTCCATGCCATTCCATGCCATTCCATGCCATTCAATGCCGTGCCATGCCGTGCCATGCCGTGCCATGCCGTGCCATGCCGTGCCATGCCGTGCCATGCCGTGCCATGCCGTGCCATGCCGTGCCATGCCGTGCCATGCCGTGCCATGCCGTGCCATGCCGGTGCCATGCCGTGCCATGCCGGTGCCATGCCGTGCCATGCCGGTGCCATGCCGTGCCATGCCGGTGCCATGCCGTGCCATGCCGGTGCCATGCCGTGCCATGCCGGTGCCATGCCGTGCCATGCCGGTGCCATGCCGTGCCATGCCGGTGCCATGCCGGTGCCATGCCGTGCCATGCCGGTGCCATGCCGTGCCATGCCGGTGCCATGCCGTGCCATGCCGGTGCCATGCCGTGCCATGCCGTGCCATGCCGGTGCCATGCCGTGCTATGCCGTGCCATGCCGGTGCCATGCCGTGCCATGCCGTGCCATGCCATGCCGTGCCATGCGGTGCCATGCCATTCCATGCCATTCCATGCCATTCCATGTCATTCCATGCCATTCCATGCCATTCCATGCCATTCCATGCCATTCCATGCCATTCCATGCCATTCCATGCCATTCCATGCCATTCCATGCCATTCCATGCCATTCCATGCCATTCCATGCCATTCCATGCCATTCCATGCCATTCCATGCCATTCAATGCCGTGCCATGCCGTGCCATGCCGGTGCCATGCCGTGCCATGCCGGTGCCATGCCGGTGCAATGCCGTGCCATGCCGGTGCCATGCCGTGCCATGCCGGTGCCATGCCGGTGCCATGCCGTGCCATGCCGGTGCCATGCCGTGCCATGCCGGTGCCATGCCGTGCCATGCCGGTGCCATGCCGTGCCATGCCGTGCCATGCCGTGCCATGCCGTGCCATGCCGTGCCATGCCGTGCCATGCCGTGCCATGCCGTGCCATGCCGTGCCATGCCGTGCCATGCCGTGCCATGCCGTGCCATGCCGTGCCATGCCGTGCCATGCCGTGCCATGCCGTGCCATGCCGTGCCATGCCGTGCCATGCCGTGCCATGCGGTGCCATGCCATTCCATGCCATTCCATGCCATTCCATGCCATTCCATGCCATTCAATGCCGTGCCATGCCGTGCCATGCCGGTGCCATGCCGTGCCATGCCGGTGCCATGCCGTGCCATGCCGGTGCCATGCCGTGCCATGCCGGTGCCATGCCGTGCCATGCCGGTGCCATGCCGGTGCCATGCCGAGCCATGCCGGTGCCATGCCGAGCCATGCCGGTGCCATGCCGAGCCATGCCGGTGCCATGCCGTGCCATGCCATTCCATGTCATTCCATGACATTCCATGACATTCCATGCCATTCCATGCCATTCCATGCCATTCCATGCCATTCCATGCCATTCCATGCCATTCCATGCCATTCCATGCCATTCCATGCCATTCCATGCCATTCCATGCCATTCCATGCCATTCCATGCCATTCCATGCCATTCCATGCCATTCCATGCCATTCCATGCCATTCCATGCCATTCCATGCCATTCCATGCCATTCCATGCCATTCCATGCCATTCCATGCCATTCCATGCCATTCCATGCCATTCCATGCCGTGCCATGCCGGTGCCATGCCGTGCCATGCCGGTGCCATGCCGTGCCATGCCGGTGCCATGCCGTGCCATGCCGGTGCCATGCCGTGCCATGCCGGTGCCATGCCGTGCCATGCCGGTGCCATGTCGTGCCATGCCGGTGCCATGCCATTCCATGCCATTCCATGCCATTCCATGCCATTCCATGCCATTCCATGCCATTCCATGCCATTCCATGCCGTGCCATGCCGGTGCCATGCCGTGCCATGCCGGTGCCATGCCGTGCCATGCCGGTGCCATGCCGTGCCATGCCGGTGCCATGCCGTGCCATGCCGGTGCCATGACGTGCCATGCCGGTGCCATGCCGTGCCATGCCGTGCCATGCCGGTGCCATGCCGGTGCCATGCCGGTGCCATGCCATTCCATGCCATTCCATGCCAGTCCATGCCAGTCCATGCCATTCCATGCTATTCCATGCCACTCAATGCGGTGCCATGCGGTGCCATGCCATTCCATGCCATTCCATGCCATTCCATGCCATTCCATGCCATTCCATGCCATTCCATGCCATTCCATGCCATTCCATGCCATTCCATGCCATTCCATGCCATTCCATGCCATTCCATGCCATTCCATGCCATTCCATGCCATTCCATGCCATTCCATGCCATTCCATGCCATTCCATGCCATTCCATGCCATTCAATGCCGTGCCATGCCGTGCCATGCCGTGCCATGCCGTGCCATGCCGTGCCATGCCGTGCCATGCCGTGCCATGCCGGTGCCATGCCGTGCCATGCCGGTGCCATGCCGTGCCATGCCGGTGCCATGCCGTGCCATGCCGGTGCCATGCCGTGCCATGCCGGTGCCATGCCGTGCCATGCCGGTGCCATGCCGTGCCATGCCGGTGCCATGCCGTGCCATGCCGGTGCCATGCCGTGCCATGCCGGTGCCATGCCGTGCCATGCCGGTGCCATGCCGGTGCCATGCCGTGCCATGCCGGTGCCATGCCGTGCCATGCCGTGCCATGCCGGTGCCATGCCGGTGCCATGCCGTGCCATGCCGGTGCCATGCCGTGCCATGCCGTGCCATGCCGTGCCATGCCATTCCATGCCATTCCATGCCATTCCATGCCATTCCATGCCATTCCATGCCATTCCATGCCATTCCATGCCATTCCATGCCATTCCATGCCATTCCATGCCATTCCATGCCATTCCATGCCATTCCATGCCATTCCATGCCATTCCATGCCATTCCATGCCATTCCATGCCATTCCATGCCATTCCATGCCATTCCATGCCATTCCATGCCATTCCATGCCATTCCATGCCATTCCATGCCATTCCATGCCATTCCATGCCATTCCATGCCATTCCATGCCATTCCATGCCATTCCATGCCATTCCATGCCATTCCATGCCATTCCATGCCATTCCATGCCATTCCATGCCATTCCATGCCATTCCATGCCATTCCATGCCATTCCATGCCATTCCATGCCATTCCATGCCATTCCATGCCATTCCATGCCATTCCATGCCATTCCATGCCATTCCATGCCATTCCATGCCATTCCATGCCATTCCATGCCATTCCATGCCATTCCATGCCATTCCATGCCATTCCATGCCATTCCATGCCAGTCCATGCCATTCCATGCCATTCCATGCCATTCCATGCCATTCCATGCCATTCCATGCCATTCCATGCCAGTCCATGCCAGTCCATGCCATTCCATGCCATTCCATGCCATTCCATGCCATTCCATGCCATTCCATGCCATTCCATGCCATTCCATGCCGTGCCATGCCGGTGCCATGCCGGTGCCATGCCGGTGCCATGCCATTCCATGCCATTCCATGCCAGTCCATGCCAGTCCATGCCATTCCATGCCATTCCATGCCAGTCCATGCCAGTCCATGCCATTCCATGCCATTCCATGCCATTCCATGCCACTCAATGCGGTGCCATGCCGTGCCATGCCGTGCCATGCCGTGCTATGCCGTGCCATGCCGTGCCATGCCGTGCCATGCGGTGCCATGCCATTCCATGCCATTCCATGCCAGTCCATGCCAGTCCATGCCATTCCATGCCATTCCATGCCATTCCATGCCATTCCATGCCACTCAATGCGGTGCCATGCCGTGCCATGCCGGTGCCATGCCGGTGCCATGCCGTGCCATGCCGGTGCCATGCCGGTGCCATGCCGTGCCATGCCGGTGCCATGCCGGTGCCATGCCGTGCCATGCCGGTGCCATGCCGTGCCATGCCGGTGCCATGCCGTGCCATGCCGGTGCCATGCCGTGCCATGCCGGTGCCATGCCGTGCCATGCCGGTGCCATGCCGTGCCATGCCGGTGCCATGCCGTGCCATGCCGGTGCCATGCCGGTGCCATGCCGTGCCATGCCGTGCCATGCCGGTGCCATGCCGGTGCCATGCCGTGCCATGCCGGTGCCATGCCGTGCCATGCCGTGCCATGCCGTGCCATGCCATTCCATGCCATTCCATGCCATTCCATGCCATTCCATGCCATTCCATGCCATTCCATGCCATTCCATGCCATTCCATGCCATTCCATGCCATTCCATGCCATTCCATGCCATTCCATGCCATTCCATGCCATTCCATGCCATTCCATGCCATTCCATGCCATTCCATGCCATTCCATGCCATTCCATGCCATTCCATGCCATTCCATGCCATTCCATGCCATTCCATGCCATTCCATGCCATTCCATGCCATTCCATGCCATTCCATGCCATTCCATGCCATTCCATGCCATTCCATGCCATTCCATGCCATTCCATGCCATTCCATGCCATTCCATGCCATTCCATGCCATTCCATGCCATTCCATGCCATTCCATGCCATTCCATGCCATTCCATGCCATTCCATGCCATTCCATGCCATTCCATGCCATTCCATGCCATTCCATGCCATTCCATGCCATTCCATGCCATTCCATGCCATTCCATGCCATTCCATGCCATTCCATGCCATTCCATGCCATTCCATGCCATTCCATGCCATTCCATGCCATTCCATGCCATTCCATGCCGGTGCCATGCCGTGCCATGCCGGTGCCATGCCGTGCCATGCCGGTGCCATGCCGGTGCCATGCCGTGCCATGCCGGTGCCATGCCGTGCCATGCCGGTGCCATGCCGTGCCATGCCATTCCATGCCATTCCATGCCGGTGCCATGCCGTGCCATGCCGGTGCCATGCCGTGCCATGCCGGTGCCATGCCGGTGCCATGCCGGTGCCATGCCGTGCCATGCCGGTGCCATGCCGTGCCATGCCGTGCCATGCCGTGCCATGCCGTGCCATGCCATTCCATGCCATTCCATGCCATTCCATGCCATTCCATGCCATTCCATGCCATTCCATGCCATTCCATGCCATTCCATGCCATTCCATGCCATTCCATGCCATTCCATGCCATTCCATGCCATTCCATGCCATTCCATGCCATTCCATGCCATTCCATGCCATTCCATGCCATTCCATGCCATTCCATGCCATTCCATGCCATTCCATGCCATTCCATGCCATTCCATGCCATTCCATGCCATTCCATGCCATTCCATGCCATTCCATGCCATTCCATGCCATTCCATGCCATTCCATGCCATTCCATGCCATTCCATGCCATTCCATGCCATTCCATGCCATTCCATGCCATTCCATGCCATTCCATGCCATTCCATGCCATTCCATGCCATTCCATGCCATTCCATGCCATTCCATGCCATTCCATGCCATTCCATGCCATTCCATGCCATTCCATGCCATTCCATGCCATTCCATGCCATTCCATGCCATTCCATGCCATTCCATGCCATTCCATGCCATTCCATGCCATTCCATGCCATTCCATGCCATTCCATGCCATTCCATGCCGTGCCATGCCGGTGCCATGCCGTGCCATGCCGGTGCCATGCCGTGCCATGCCGGTGCCATGCCGTGCCATGCCGGTGCCATGCCGTGCCATGCCGGTGCCATGCCGTGCCATGCCGGTGCCATGCCGTGCCATGCCGGTGCCATGCCGTGCCATGCCGGTGCCATGCCGTGCCATGCCGGTGCCATGCCGTGCCATGCCGGTGCCATGCCGTGCCATGCCGCTGCCATGCCGTGCCATGCCGGTGCCATGCCGTGCCATGCCGTGCCATGCCGGTGCCATGCCGTGCCATGCCGGTGCCATGCCGTGCCATGCCGGTGCCATGCCGTGCCATGCCGGTGCCATGCCGGTGCCATGCCGTGCCATGCCGGTGCCATGCCGTGCCATGCCGTGCCATGCCGGTGCCATGCCGTGCCATGCCGGTGCCATGCCGGTGCCATGCCGTGCCATGCCGGTGCCATGCCGTGCCATGCCGGTGCCATTCAATGCCATTCCGTGCCATTCAATGCCATTCCATGCCATTCAATGCCGTGCCTTGCCGTGCCATGCCGTGCCATGCCGTGCCATGCCGTGCCATGCCGTGCCATGCCATTCCATGCCATTCCATGCCATTTCATGCCATTCCATGCCATTCCATGCCATTCCATGCCGTGCCATGCCGGTGCCATGCCGTGCCATGCCGGTGCCATGCCGTGCCATGCCGGTGCCATGCCGGTGCCATGCCGTGCCATGCCGGTGCCATGCCGTGCCATGCCGGTGCCATGCCGTGCCATGCCGGTGCCATGCCGTGCCATGCCGGTGCCATGCCGTGCCATGCCGGTGCCATGCCGTGCCATGCCGGTGCCATGCCGGTGCCATGCCGTGCCATGCCGTGCCATGCCGGTGCCATGCCGTGCCATGCCGGTGCCATGCCGTGCCATGCCGGTGCCATGCCGTGCCATGCCGGTGCCATGCCGTGCCATGCCGGTGCCATTCAATGCCATTCCGT
This sequence comes from Cryptus armator, assembly GCA_963971235.1. Lineage (NCBI taxonomy): Eukaryota > Metazoa > Arthropoda > Insecta > Hymenoptera > Ichneumonidae > Cryptus > Cryptus armator. The sequence goes on along the minus strand of CAXARG010000294.1, from coordinate 955,179 downwards.
GCCATTCAATGCCATTCCATGCCATTCAATGCCGTGCCTTGCCGTGCCATGCCGTGCCTTGCAGTGCCATGCCGTGCCATGCCGTGCCATGCCATTCCATGCCATTCCATGCCATTTCATGCCATTTCATGCCATTCCATGCCATTCCATGCCATTCCATGCCATTCCATGCCATTCCATGCCATTCCATGCCATTCCATGCCATTCCATGCCATTCCATGCCATTCCATGCCATTCCATGCCATTCCATGCCATTCCATGCCATTCCATGCCATTCCATGCCATTGCATGCCATTCCATGCCATTCCATGCTATTCCATGCCATTCCATGCCATTCCATGCCATTCCATGCCATTCCATGCCGTGCCATGCCGGTGCCATGCCGGTGCCATGCCGTGCCATGCCGGTGCTATGCCGTGCCATGCCGTGCCATGCCGTGCCATGCCGTGCCATGCCGTGCCATGCCATTCCATGCCATTCCATGCCATTCCATGCCATTCCATGCCATTCCATGCCATTCCATGCCATTCCATGCCATTCCATGCCATTCCATGCCATTCCATGCCTTTCCATGCCATTCCATGCCATTCAATGCCGTGCCATGCCGTGCCATGCCGTGCCATGCCGTGCCATGCCGTGCCATGCCGGTGCCATGCCGGTGCCATGCCGTGCCATGCCGGTGCCATGCCGTGCCATGCCGGTGCCATGCCGTGCCATGCCGGTGCCATGCCGTGCCATGCCGGTGCCATGCCGTGCCATGCCGGTGCCATGCCGTGCCATGCCGGTGCCATGCCGGTGCCATGCCGTGCCATGCCGGTGCCATGCCGTGCCATGCCGGTGCCATGCCGTGCCATGCCTGTGCCATGCCGTGCCATGCCGGTGCCATGCCGTGCCATGCCGGTGCCATGCCGTGCCATGCCGTGCCATGCCGTGCCATGCCGTGCCATGCCGTGCCATGCCGTGCCATGCCGGTGCCATGCCGTGCCATGCCGTGCCATGCCGGTGCCATGCCGTGCCATGCCGGTGCCATGCCGTGCCATGCCGGTGCCATGCCGGTGCCATGCCGTGCCATGCGGTGCCATGCCATTCCATGCGGTGCCATGCCATTCCATGCCATTCCATGCCATTCCATGCCATTCCATGCCATTCCATGCCATTCCATGCCATTCCATGCCATTCCATGCCATTCCATGCCATTCCATGCCATTCCATGCCATTCCATGCCATTCCATGCCATTCCATGCCATTCCATGCCATTCCATGCCATTCCATGCCATTCCATGCCATTCCATGCCATTCCATGCCATTCCATGCCATTCCATGCCATTCCATGCCGTGCCATGCCGTGCCATGCCGTGCCATGCCGTGCCATGCCGTGCCATGCCGTGCCATGCCGGTGCCATGCCGTGGCATGCCGGTGCCATGCCGTGCCATGCCGTGCCATGCCGTGCCATGCCGGTGCCATGCCGTGCCATGCCGTGCCATGCCGGTGCCATGCCGGTGCCACGCCGTGCCATGCCGGTGCCATGCCGGTGCCATGCCGGTGCCATGCCGTGCCATGCCGGTGCCATGCCATTCCATGCGGTGCCATGCCATTCCATGCCATTCCATGCCATTCCATGCCATTCCATGCCATTCCATGCCATTCCATGCCATTCCATGCCATTCCATGCCATTCCATGCCATTCCATGCCATTCCATGCCATTCCATGCCATTCCATGCCATTCCATGCCATTCCATGCCATTCCATGCCATTCCATGCTATTCCATGCCATTCCATGCCATTCCATGCCATTCCATGCCATTCCATGCCATTCCATGCCATTCCATGCCATTCCATGCCATTCCATGCCATTCCATGCCATTCCAAGCCATTCCATGCCATTCCATGCCATTCCATGCCATTCCATGCCATTCCATGCCATTCCATGCCATTCCATGCCGTGCCATGCCGTGCCATGCCGGTGCCATGCCGTGCCATGCCGGTGCCATGCCGTGCCATGCCGGTGCCATGCCGTGCCATGCCGGTGCCATGCCGTGCCATGCCGGTGCCATGCCGTGCCATGCCGGTGCCATGCCGTGCCATGCCGGTGCCATGCCGTGCCATGCCGGTGCCATGCCGTGCCATGCCGATGCCATGCCGTGCCATGCCGGTGCCATGCCGTGCCATGCCGGTGCCATGCCGTGCCATGCCGGTGCCATGCCGTGCCATGCCGGTGCCATGCCGTGCCATGCCGGTGCCATGCCGGTGCCATGCCGGTGCCATGCCGTGCCATGCCGTGCCATGCCGTGCCATGCCGGTGCCATGCCGTGCCATGCCGGTGCCATGCCGTGCCATGCCGTGCCATACCGGTGCCATGCCGTGCCATGCCGGTGCCATGCCGTGCCATGCCGGTGCCATGCCGTGCCATGCCGGTGCCATGCCGTGCCATGCCGGTGCCATGCCGTGCCATGCCGGTGCCATGCCGGTGCCATGCCGTGCCATGCCGGTGCCATGCCGTGCCATGCGGTGCCATGCCATTCCATGCGGTGCCATGCCATTCCATGCCATTCCATGCCATTCCATGCCATTCCATGCCATTCCATGCCATTCCATGCCATTCCATGCCATTCCATGCCATTCCATGCCATTCCATGCCATTCCATGCCATTCCATGCCATTCCATGCCATTCCATGCCATTCCATGCCATTCCATGCCATTCCATGCCGGTGCCATGCCGTGCCATGCCGGTGCCATGCCGTGTCATGCCGGTGCCATGCCGTGCCATGCCGGTGCCATGCCGTGCCATGCCGGTGCCATGCCGTGCCATGCCGTTGCCATGCCGTGCCATGCCGGTGCCATGCCGTGCCATGCCGGTGCCATGCCGTGCCATGCCGGTGCCATGCCGTGCCATGCCGGTGCCATGCCGTGCCATGCCGGTGCCATGCCGTGCCATGCCGGTGCCATGCCGTGCCATGCCGTGCCATGCCGTGCCATGCCGTGCCATGCCGTGCCATGCCGTGCCATGCCGTGCCATGCCGTGCCATGCCGTGCCATGCCGGTGCCATGCCGTGCCATGCCGGTGCCATGCCGTGCCATTCCGGTGCCATGCCGGTGCCATGCCGTGCCATGCCGGTGCCATGCCGTGCCATGCCGGTGCCATGCCGTGCCATGCCGTGCCATGCCGTGCCATGCCGTGCCATGCCGTGCCATGCCGGGCCATGCGGTGCCATGCCATTCCATGCCATTCCATGCCATTCCATGCCAGTCCATGCCATTCCATGCCACTCAATGCGGTGCCATGCCGTGCCATGCGGTGCCATGCCGTGCCATGCCGTGCCATGCCGTGCCATGCCGTGCCATGCCGTGCCATGCCGGTGCCATGCCGTGCCATGCCGTGCCATGCCGTGCCATGCCGGTGCCATGCCGTGCCATGCCGTGCCATGCCGGTGCCATGCCGTGCCATGCCGGTGCCATGCCGTGCCATGCCGGTGCCATGCCGTGCCATGCGGTGCCATGCCATTCCATGCGGTGCCATGCCATTCCATGCCATTCCATGCCATTCCATGCCATTCCATGCCATTCAATGCCATTCCATGCCATTCCATGCCATTCCATGCCGGTGCCATGCCGTGCCATGCCGGTGCCATGCCGTGCCATGCCGGTGCCATGCCGTGCCATGCCGGTGCCATGCCGTGCCATGCCATTCCATGCCATTCCATGCCGTGCCATGCCGGTGCCATGCCGTGCCATGCCGGTGCCATGCCGTGCCATGCCGGTGCCATGCCGTGCCATGCCGGTGCCATGCCGTGCCATGCCGGTGCCATGCCGTGCCATGCCGGTGCCATGCCGTGCCATGCCGTGCCATGCCGTGCCATGCCATTCCATGCCATTCCATGCCATTCCATGCCATTCCATGCCATTCCATGCCATTCCATGCCATTCCATGCCATTCCATGCCATTCCATGCCATTCCATGCCATTCCATGCCATTCCATGCCATTCCATGCCATTCCATGCCATTCCATGCCATTCCATGCCAGTCCATGCCAGTCCATGCCATTCCATGCCATTCCATGCCATTCCATGCCACTCAATGCGGTGCCATGCCGTGCCATGCCGGTGCCATGCCGGTGCCATGCCGGTGCCATGCCATTCCATGCCATTCCATGCCAGTCCATGCCAGTCCATGCCATTCCATGCCATTCCATGCCACTCAATGCGGTGCCATGCCGTGCCATGCCGTGCCATGCCGTGCTATGCCGTGCCATGCCGTGCCATGCCGTGCCATGCGGTGCCATGCCCTTCCATGCCATTCCATGCCATTCCATGCCATTCCATGCCATTCCATGCCATTCCATGCCATTCCATGCCATTCCATGCCATTCCATGCCATTCCATGCCGGTGCCATGCCGTGCCATGCCGGTGCCATGCCGTGCCATGCCGGTGCCATGCCGTGCCATGCCGGTGCCATGCCGTGCCATGCCGGTGCCATGCCGTGCCATGCCGGTGCCATGCCGTGCCATGCCGGTGCCATGCCGTGCCATGCCGGTGCCATGCCGTGCCATGCCGGTGCCATGCCGTGCCACGCCGTGCCATGCCGGTGCCATGCCGTGCCATGCCGGTGCCATGCCGTGCCATGCCGTGCCATGCCGTGCCATGCCGGTGCCATGCCGGTGCCATGCCGGTGCCATGCCATTCCATGCCATTCCATGCCAGTCCATGCCAGTCCATGCCATTCCATGCCATTCCATGCCATTCCATGCCATTCCATGCCATTCCATGCCATTCCATGCCATTCCATGCCATTCCATGCCATTCCATGCCATTCCATGCCATTCCATGCCATTCCATGCCATTCCATGCCATTCCATGCCATTCCATGCCATTCCATGCCATTCCATGCCATTCCATGCCATTCCATGCCATTCCATGCCATTCCATGCCATTCCATGCCATTCCATGCCATTCCATGCCATTCCATGCCATTCCATGCCATTCCATGCCATTCCATGCCATTCCATGCTATTCCATGCCATTCCATGCCATTCCATGCCATTCCATGCCATTCCATGCCATTCCATGCCATTCCATGCCATTCCATGCCATTCCATGCCATTCCATGCCATTCCATGCCATTCCATGCCATTCCATGCCATTCCATGCCAGTCCATGCCATTCCATGCCATTCCATGCCATTCCATGCCATTCCATGCCATTCCATGCCAGTCCATGCCAGTCCATGCCATTCCATGCCATTCCATGCCATTCCATGCCATTCCATGCCATTCCATGCCATTCCATGCCATTCCATGCCATTCCATGCCATTCCATGCCATTCCATGCCATTCCATGCCATTCCATGCCATTCCATGCCATTCCATGCCATTCCATGCCATTCCATGCCATTCCATGCCATTCCATGCCATTCCATGCCATTCCATGCCATTCCATGCCATTCCATGCCATTCCATGCCATTCCATGCCATTCCATGCCATTCCATGCCATTCCATGCCATTCCATGCCATTCCATGCCGGTGCCATGCCGTGCCATGCCGGTGCCATGCCGTGCCATGCCGGTGCCATGCCGGTGCCATGCCGTGCCATGCCGGTGCCATGCCGTGCCATGCCGGTGCCATGCCGTGCCATGCCATTCCATGCCATTCCATGCCGGTGCCATGCCGTGCCATGCCGGTGCCATGCCGTGCCATGCCGGTGCCATGCCGGTGCCATGCCGGTGCCATGCCGTGCCATGCCGGTGCCATGCCGTGCCATGCCGTGCCATGCCGTGCCATGCCATTCCATGCCATTCCATGCCATTCCATGCCATTCCATGCCATTCCATGCCATTCCATGCCATTCCATGCCATTCCATGCCATTCCATGCCATTCCATGCCATTCCATGCCATTCCATGCCATTCCATGCCATTCCATGCCATTCCATGCCATTCCATGCCATTCCATGCCATTCCATGCCATTCCATGCCATTCCATGCCATTCCATGCCATTCCATGCCATTCCATGCCATTCCATGCCATTCCATGCCATTCCATGCCATTCCATGCCATTCCATGCCATTCCATGCCATTCCATGCCATTCCATGCCATTCCATGCCATTCCATGCCATTCCATGCCATTCCATGCCATTCCATGCCATTCCATGCCATTCCATGCCATTCCATGCCATTCCATGCCATTCCATGCCATTCCATGCCATTCCATGCCATTCCATGCCATTCCATGCCATTCCATGCCATTCCATGCCATTCCATGCCATTCCATGCCATTCCATGCCATTCCATGCCATTCCATGCCATTCCATGCCATTCCATGCCATTCCATGCCATTCCATGCCATTCCATGCCGTGCCATGCCGGTGCCATGCCGTGCCATGCCGGTGCCATGCCGTGCCATGCCGGTGCCATGCCGTGCCATGCCGGTGCCATGCCGTGCCATGCCGGTGCCATGCCGTGCCATGCCGGTGCCATGCCGTGCCATGCCGGTGCCATGCCGTGCCATGCCGGTGCCATGCCGTGCCATGCCGGTGCCATGCCGTGCCATGCCGCTGCCATGCCGTGCCATGCCGGTGCCATGCCGTGCCATGCCGTGCCATGCCGGTGCCATGCCGTGCCATGCCGGTGCCATGCCGTGCCATGCCGGTGCCATGCCGTGCCATGCCGGTGCCATGCCGGTGCCATGCCGTGCCATGCCGGTGCCATGCCGTGCCATGCCGTGCCATGCCGGTGCCATGCCGTGCCATGCCGGTGCCATGCCGGTGCCATGCCGTGCCATGCCGGTGCCATGCCGTGCCATGCCGGTGCCATTCAATGCCATTCCGTGCCATTCAATGCCATTCCATGCCATTCAATGCCGTGCCTTGCCGTGCCATGCCGTGCCATGCCGTGCCATGCCGTGCCATGCCGTGCCATGCCATTCCATGCCATTCCATGCCATTTCATGCCATTCCATGCCATTCCATGCCATTCCATGCCGTGCCATGCCGGTGCCATGCCGTGCCATGCCGGTGCCATGCCGTGCCATGCCGGTGCCATGCCGGTGCCATGCCGTGCCATGCCGGTGCCATGCCGTGCCATGCCGGTGCCATGCCGTGCCATGCCGGTGCCATGCCGTGCCATGCCGGTGCCATGCCGTGCCATGCCGGTGCCATGCCGTGCCATGCCGGTGCCATGCCGGTGCCATGCCGTGCCATGCCGTGCCATGCCGGTGCCATGCCGTGCCATGCCGGTGCCATGCCGTGCCATGCCGGTGCCATGCCGTGCCATGCCGGTGCCATGCCGTGCCATGCCGGTGCCATTCAATGCCATTCCGTGCCATTCAATGCCATTCCATGCCATTCAATGCCGTGCCTTGCCGTGCCATGCCGTGCCTTGCAGTGCCATGCCGTGCCATGCCGTGCCATGCCATTCCATGCCATTCCATGCCATTTCATGCCATTTCATGCCATTCCATGCCATTCCATGCCATTCCATGCCATTCCATGCCATTCCATGCCATTCCATGCCATTCCATGCCATTCCATGCCATTCCATGCCATTCCATGCCATTCCATGCCATTCCATGCCATTCCATGCCATTCCATGCCATTCCATGCCATTGCATGCCATTCCATGCCATTCCATGCTATTCCATGCCATTCCATGCCATTCCATGCCATTCCATGCCATTCCATGCCGTGCCATGCCGGTGCCATGCCGGTGCCATGCCGTGCCATGCCGGTGCTATGCCGTGCCATGCCGTGCCATGCCGTGCCATGCCGTGCCATGCCGTGCCATGCCATTCCATGCCATTCCATGCCATTCCATGCCATTCCATGCCATTCCATGCCATTCCATGCCATTCCATGCCATTCCATGCCATTCCATGCCATTCCATGCCTTTCCATGCCATTCCATGCCATTCAATGCCGTGCCATGCCGTGCCATGCCGTGCCATGCCGTGCCATGCCGTGCCATGCCGGTGCCATGCCGGTGCCATGCCGTGCCATGCCGGTGCCATGCCGTGCCATGCCGGTGCCATGCCGTGCCATGCCGGTGCCATGCCGTGCCATGCCGGTGCCATGCCGTGCCATGCCGGTGCCATGCCGTGCCATGCCGGTGCCATGCCGGTGCCATGCCGTGCCATGCCGGTGCCATGCCGTGCCATGCCGGTGCCATGCCGTGCCATGCCTGTGCCATGCCGTGCCATGCCGGTGCCATGCCGTGCCATGCCGGTGCCATGCCGTGCCATGCCGTGCCATGCCGTGCCATGCCGTGCCATGCCGTGCCATGCCGTGCCATGCCGGTGCCATGCCGTGCCATGCCGTGCCATGCCGGTGCCATGCCGTGCCATGCCGGTGCCATGCCGTGCCATGCCGGTGCCATGCCGGTGCCATGCCGTGCCATGCGGTGCCATGCCATTCCATGCGGTGCCATGCCATTCCATGCCATTCCATGCCATTCCATGCCATTCCATGCCATTCCATGCCATTCCATGCCATTCCATGCCATTCCATGCCATTCCATGCCATTCCATGCCATTCCATGCCATTCCATGCCATTCCATGCCATTCCATGCCATTCCATGCCATTCCATGCCATTCCATGCCATTCCATGCCATTCCATGCCATTCCATGCCATTCCATGCCATTCCATGCCATTCCATGCCGTGCCATGCCGTGCCATGCCGTGCCATGCCGTGCCATGCCGTGCCATGCCGTGCCATGCCGTGCCATGCCGGTGCCATGCCGTGGCATGCCGGTGCCATGCCGTGCCATGCCGTGCCATGCCGTGCCATGCCGGTGCCATGCCGTGCCATGCCGTGCCATGCCGGTGCCATGCCGGTGCCACGCCGTGCCATGCCGGTGCCATGCCGGTGCCATGCCGGTGCCATGCCGTGCCATGCCGGTGCCATGCCATTCCATGCGGTGCCATGCCATTCCATGCCATTCCATGCCATTCCATGCCATTCCATGCCATTCCATGCCATTCCATGCCATTCCATGCCATTCCATGCCATTCCATGCCATTCCATGCCATTCCATGCCATTCCATGCCATTCCATGCCATTCCATGCCATTCCATGCCATTCCATGCTATTCCATGCCATTCCATGCCATTCCATGCCATTCCATGCCATTCCATGCCATTCCATGCCATTCCATGCCATTCCATGCCATTCCATGCCATTCCATGCCATTCCAAGCCATTCCATGCCATTCCATGCCATTCCATGCCATTCCATGCCATTCCATGCCATTCCATGCCATTCCATGCCGTGCCATGCCGTGCCATGCCGGTGCCATGCCGTGCCATGCCGGTGCCATGCCGTGCCATGCCGGTGCCATGCCGTGCCATGCCGGTGCCATGCCGTGCCATGCCGGTGCCATGCCGTGCCATGCCGGTGCCATGCCGTGCCATGCCGGTGCCATGCCGTGCCATGCCGGTGCCATGCCGTGCCATGCCGATGCCATGCCGTGCCATGCCGGTGCCATGCCGTGCCATGCCGGTGCCATGCCGTGCCATGCCGGTGCCATGCCGTGCCATGCCGGTGCCATGCCGTGCCATGCCGGTGCCATGCCGGTGCCATGCCGGTGCCATGCCGTGCCATGCCGTGCCATGCCGTGCCATGCCGGTGCCATGCCGTGCCATGCCGGTGCCATGCCGTGCCATGCCGTGCCATACCGGTGCCATGCCGTGCCATGCCGGTGCCATGCCGTGCCATGCCGGTGCCATGCCGTGCCATGCCGGTGCCATGCCGTGCCATGCCGGTGCCATGCCGTGCCATGCCGGTGCCATGCCGGTGCCATGCCGTGCCATGCCGGTGCCATGCCGTGCCATGCGGTGCCATGCCATTCCATGCGGTGCCATGCCATTCCATGCCATTCCATGCCATTCCATGCCATTCCATGCCATTCCATGCCATTCCATGCCATTCCATGCCATTCCATGCCATTCCATGCCATTCCATGCCATTCCATGCCATTCCATGCCATTCCATGCCATTCCATGCCGGTGCCATGCCGTGCCATGCCGGTGCCATGCCGTGTCATGCCGGTGCCATGCCGTGCCATGCCGGTGCCATGCCGTGCCATGCCGGTGCCATGCCGTGCCATGCCGTTGCCATGCCGTGCCATGCCGGTGCCATGCCGTGCCATGCCGGTGCCATGCCGTGCCATGCCGGTGCCATGCCGTGCCATGCCGGTGCCATGCCGTGCCATGCCGGTGCCATGCCGTGCCATGCCGGTGCCATGCCGTGCCATGCCGTGCCATGCCGTGCCATGCCGTGCCATGCCGTGCCATGCCGTGCCATGCCGTGCCATGCCGTGCCATGCCGTGCCATGCCGGTGCCATGCCGTGCCATGCCGGTGCCATGCCGTGCCATTCCGGTGCCATGCCGGTGCCATGCCGTGCCATGCCGGTGCCATGCCGTGCCATGCCGGTGCCATGCCGTGCCATGCCGTGCCATGCCGTGCCATGCCGTGCCATGCCGTGCCATGCCGGGCCATGCGGTGCCATGCCATTCCATGCCATTCCATGCCATTCCATGCCAGTCCATGCCATTCCATGCCACTCAATGCGGTGCCATGCCGTGCCATGCGGTGCCATGCCGTGCCATGCCGTGCCATGCCGTGCCATGCCGTGCCATGCCGTGCCATGCCGGTGCCATGCCGTGCCATGCCGTGCCATGCCGTGCCATGCCGGTGCCATGCCGTGCCATGCCGTGCCATGCCGGTGCCATGCCGTGCCATGCCGGTGCCATGCCGTGCCATGCCGGTGCCATGCCGTGCCATGCGGTGCCATGCCATTCCATGCGGTGCCATGCCATTCCATGCCATTCCATGCCATTCCATGCCATTCCATGCCATTCAATGCCATTCCATGCCATTCCATGCCATTCCATGCCGGTGCCATGCCGTGCCATGCCGGTGCCATGCCGTGCCATGCCGGTGCCATGCCGTGCCATGCCGGTGCCATGCCGTGCCATGCCATTCCATGCCATTCCATGCCGTGCCATGCCGGTGCCATGCCGTGCCATGCCGGTGCCATGCCGTGCCATGCCGGTGCCATGCCGTGCCATGCCGGTGCCATGCCGTGCCATGCCGGTGCCATGCCGTGCCATGCCGGTGCCATGCCGTGCCATGCCGTGCCATGCCGTGCCATGCCATTCCATGCCATTCCATGCCATTCCATGCCATTCCATGCCATTCCATGCCATTCCATGCCATTCCATGCCATTCCATGCCATTCCATGCCATTCCATGCCATTCCATGCCATTCCATGCCATTCCATGCCATTCCATGCCATTCCATGCCATTCCATGCCAGTCCATGCCAGTCCATGCCATTCCATGCCATTCCATGCCATTCCATGCCACTCAATGCGGTGCCATGCCGTGCCATGCCGGTGCCATGCCGGTGCCATGCCGGTGCCATGCCATTCCATGCCATTCCATGCCAGTCCATGCCAGTCCATGCCATTCCATGCCATTCCATGCCACTCAATGCGGTGCCATGCCGTGCCATGCCGTGCCATGCCGTGCTATGCCGTGCCATGCCGTGCCATGCCGTGCCATGCGGTGCCATGCCCTTCCATGCCATTCCATGCCATTCCATGCCATTCCATGCCATTCCATGCCATTCCATGCCATTCCATGCCATTCCATGCCATTCCATGCCATTCCATGCCATTCCATGCCATTCCATGCCGGTGCCATGCCGTGCCATGCCGGTGCCATGCCGTGCCATGCCGGTGCCATGCCGTGCCATGCCGGTGCCATGCCGTGCCATGCCGGTGCCATGCCGTGCCATGCCGGTGCCATGCCGTGCCATGCCGGTGCCATGCCGTGCCATGCCGGTGCCATGCCGTGCCATGCCGGTGCCATGCCGTGCCACGCCGTGCCATGCCGGTGCCATGCCGTGCCATGCCGGTGCCATGCCGTGCCATGCCGTGCCATGCCGTGCCATGCCGGTGCCATGCCGGTGCCATGCCGGTGCCATGCCATTCCATGCCATTCCATGCCAGTCCATGCCAGTCCATGCCATTCCATGCCATTCCATGCCATTCCATGCCATTCCATGCCATTCCATGCCATTCCATGCCATTCCATGCCATTCCATGCCATTCCATGCCATTCCATGCCATTCCATGCCATTCCATGCCATTCCATGCCATTCCATGCCATTCCATGCCATTCCATGCCATTCCATGCCATTCCATGCCATTCCATGCCATTCCATGCCATTCCATGCCATTCCATGCCATTCCATGCCATTCCATGCCATTCCATGCTATTCCATGCCATTCCATGCCATTCCATGCCATTCCATGCCATTCCATGCCATTCCATGCCATTCCATGCCATTCCATGCCATTCCATGCCATTCCATGCCATTCCATGCCATTCCATGCCATTCCATGCCATTCCATGCCAGTCCATGCCATTCCATGCCATTCCATGCCATTCCATGCCATTCCATGCCATTCCATGCCAGTCCATGCCAGTCCATGCCATTCCATGCCATTCCATGCCACTCAATGCGGTGCCATGCCGTGCCATGCCGTGCCATGCCGTGCCATGCCGGTGCCATGCCGGTGCCATGCCGGTGCCATGCCATTCCATGCCATTCCATGCCAGTCCATGCCAGTCCATGCCATTCCATGCCATTCCATGCCAGTCCATGCCAGTCCATGCCATTCCATGCCATTCCATGCCACTCAATGCGGTGCCATGCCGTGCCATGCCGTGCCATGCCGTGCTATGCCGTGCCATGCCGTGCCATGCCGTGCCATGCGGTGCCATGCCATTCCATGCCATTCCATGCCATTCCATGCCAGTCCATGCCAGTCCATGCCATTCCATGCCATTCCATGCCATTCCATGCCATTCCATGCCATTCCATGCCACTCAATGCGGTGCCATGCCGTGCCATGCCGGTGCCATGCCGGTGCCATGCCGTGCCATGCCATTCCATGCCATTCCATGCCATTCCATGCCATTCCATGCCATTCCATGCCATTCCATGCCATTCCATGCCATTCCATGCCATTCCATGCCATTCCATGCCATTCCATGCCATTCCATGCCATTCCATGCCATTCCATGCCATTCCATGCCATTCCATGCCATTCCATGCCATTCCATGCCATTCCATGCCATTCCATGCCATTCCATGCCATTCCATGCCATTCAATGCCGTGCCATGCCGTGCCATGCCGTGCCATGCCGTGCCATGCCGTGCCATGCCGTGCCATGCCGTGCCATGCCGGTGCCATGCCGTGCCATGCCGGTGCCATGCCGTGCCATGCCGGTGCCATGCCGTGCCACGCCGTGCCATGCCGGTGCCATGCCGTGCCATGCCGGTGCCATGCCGTGCCATGCCGTGCCATGCCGTGCCATGCCGGTGCCATGCCGGTGCCATGCCGGTGCCATGCCATTCCATGCCATTCCATGCCAGTCCATGCCAGTCCATGCCATTCCATGCCATTCCATGCCATTCCATGCCATTCCATGCCATTCCATGCCATTCCATGCCATTCCATGCCATTCCATGCCATTCCATGCCATTCCATGCCATTCCATGCCATTCCATGCCATTCCATGCCATTCCATGCCATTCCATGCCATTCCATGCCATTCCATGCCATTCCATGCCATTCCATGCCATTCCATGCCATTCCATGCCATTCCATGCCATTCCATGCCATTCCATGCCATTCCATGCCATTCCATGCCATTCCATGCCATTCCATGCTATTCCATGCCATTCCATGCCATTCCATGCCATTCCATGCCATTCCATGCCATTCCATGCCATTCCATGCCATTCCATGCCATTCCATGCCATTCCATGCCATTCCATGCCATTCCATGCCATTCCATGCCATTCCATGCCATTCCATGCCAGTCCATGCCATTCCATGCCATTCCATGCCATTCCATGCCATTCCATGCCAGTCCATGCCAGTCCATGCCATTCCATGCCATTCCATGCCACTCAATGCGGTGCCATGCCGTGCCATGCCGTGCCATGCCGTGCCATGCCGGTGCCATGCCGGTGCCATGCCGGTGCCATGCCATTCCATGCCATTCCATGCCAGTCCATGCCAGTCCATGCCATTCCATGCCATTCCATGCCAGTCCATGCCAGTCCATGCCATTCCATGCCATTCCATGCCACTCAATGCGGTGCCATGCCGTGCCATGCCGTGCCATGCCGTGCTATGCCGTGCCATGCCGTGCCATGCCGTGCCATGCGGTGCCATGCCATTCCATGCCATTCCATGCCATTCCATGCCAGTCCATGCCAGTCCATGCCATTCCATGCCATTCCATGCCATTCCATGCCATTCCATGCCACTCAATGCGGTGCCATGCCGTGCCATGCCGGTGCCATGCCGGTGCCATGCCGTGCCATGCCATTCCATGCCATTCCATGCCATTCCATGCCATTCCATGCCATTCCATGCCATTCCATGCCATTCCATGCCATTCCATGCCATTCCATGCCATTCCATGCCATTCCATGCCATTCCATGCCATTCCATGCCATTCCATGCCATTCCATGCCATTCCATGCCATTCCATGCCATTCCATGCCATTCCATGCCATTCCATGCCATTCCATGCCATTCCATGCCATTCCATGCCATTCAATGCCGTGCCATGCCGTGCCATGCCGTGCCATGCCGTGCCATGCCGTGCCATGCCGTGCCATGCCGTGCCATGCCGTGCCATGCCGGTGCCATGCCGTGCCATGCCGGTGCCATGCCGTGCCATGCCGGTGCCATGCCGTGCCATGCCGGTGCCATGCCGTGCCATGCCGGTGCCATGCCGTGCCATGCCGGTGCCATGCCGTGCCATGCCGGTGCCATGCCGTGCCATGCCGGTGCCATGCCGTGCCATGCCGGTGCCATGCCGTGCCATGCCGGTGCCATGCCGTGCCATGCCGGTGCCATGCCGTGCCATGCCGGTGCCATGCCGTGCCATGCCGGTGCCATTGCCATGCCGTGCCATGCCGGTGCCATGCCGTGCCATGCCGGTGCCATGCCGTGCCATGCCGTGCCATGCCGTGCCATGCCGGTGCCATGCGTGCCATGCCGGTGCCATGCCGTGCCATGCGTGCCATGCCGTTCCATGCCGTGCCATGCCGTGCCATGGCCATTCCATGCCATTCCATGCCATTCCATGCCATTCCATGCCATTCCCATGCCATTCCATGCCATTCCATGCCATTCCATGCCATTCCATGCCATTCCATGCCATTCCATGCCATTCCATGCCATTCCATGCCATTCCATGCCATTCCATGCCATTCCATGCCATTCCATGCCATTCCATGCCATTCCATGCCATTCCATGCCATCCATGCCATTCCATGCCATTCATGCCATTCCATGCCATTCCATGCCATTCCATGCCATTCCATGCCATTCCATGCCATTCCATGCCATTCCATGCCATTCCATGCCATTCCATGCCATTCCATGCATTCCATGCCATTCCATGCCATTCCATGCCATTCCATGCCATTCCATGCCATTCCATGCCATTCCATGCCATTCCATGCCATTCCATGCCATTCCATGCCATTCCATGCCATTCCATGCCATTCCATGCCATTCCATGCCATTCCATGCCATTCCATGCATTCCATCCATTCATGCCATTCCATGCCATTCCATGCCATTCCATGCCATTCCATGCCATTCCATGCCATTCCATGCCATTCCATGCCATTCCATGCCATTCCATGCCATTCCATGCCATTCCATGCCATTCCATGCCATTCCATGCCATTCCATGCCATTCCATGCCATTCCATGCCCATCCTTCCATGCCATTCCATGCCGTGCCATGCCATTCCATGCCGGTGCCATGCCGTGCCATGCCGGTGCCATGCCGTGCCATGCAGTGCCATGCCGTGCCATGCATCCATGCCGGTGCCATGCCGTGCCATGCCGGTGCCATGCCGTGCCATGCCAGGTGCCATGCGTGCCATGCCGGTGCCATGCCGTGCCATGCCGGTGCCATGCCGGTGCCATGCCGTGCCATGCCGGTGCCATGCCGTGCCATGCCGTGCCATGCCGGCCAGCCGTGCCATGCCGTGCCATGCCGGCATGCCGTGCCATGCCATTCCATGCCATTCCATGCAATTCCATGCCATTCCATGCCATTCCATGCCATTCCATGCCATTCCATGCCATTCCATGCCATTCCATGCCATTCCATGCCATTCCATGCCATTCCATGCCATTCCATGCCATTCCATGCCATTCCATGCCATTCCATGCCATTCCATGCCATTCCATGCCATTCCATGCTTCCGTCTTCCATGCCATTCCATGCCATTCCATGCCATTCCATGCCATTCCATGCCATTCCATGCCATTCCATGCCATTCCTGCCATTCCATGCCATTCCATGCCATTCCATGCCATTCCATGCCATTCCATGCCATTCCATGCCATTCCATGCCATTCCATGCCATTCCATGCCATTCCATGCCATTCCATGCCATTCCATGCCATTCCATGCCATTCCATGCCATTCCATGCCATTCCATGCCATTCCATGCCATTCCATGCCATTCCATGCCATTCCATGCCATTCCATGCCATTCCATGCCATTCCATGCCATTCCATGCCATTCCATGCCATTCCATGCCATTCCATGCCATTCCATGCCATTCCATGCCATTCCATGCCATTCCATGCCATTCCATGCCATTCCATGCCATTCCATGCCATTCCATGCCATTCCATGCCATTCCATGCCATTCCATGCCGTGCCATGCCGGTGCCATGCCGTGCCATGCCGGTGCCATGCCGTGCCATGCCGGTGCCATGCCGTGCCATGCCGGTGCCATGCCGTGCCATGCCGGTGCCATGCCGTGCCATGCCGGTGCCATGCCGTGCCATGCCGGTGCCATGCCGTGCCATGCCGCTGCCATGCCGTGCCATGCCGGTGCCATGCCGTGCCATGCCGTGCCATGCCGGTGCCATGCCGTGCCATGCCGGTGCCATGCCGTGCCATGCCGGTGCCATGCCGTGCCATGCCGGTGCCATGCCGTGCCATGCCGGTGCCATGCCGTGCCATGCCGGTGCCATGCCGGTGCCATGCCGTGCCATGCCGGTGCCATGCCGTGCCATGCCGTGCCATGCCGGTGCCATGCCGTGCCATGCCGGTGCCATGCCGGTGCCATGCCGTGCCATGCCGGTGCCATGCCGTGCCATGCCGGTGCCATTCAATGCCATTCCGTGCCATTCAATGCCATTCCATGCCATTCAATGCCGTGCCTTGCCGTGCCATGCCGTGCCATGCCGTGCCATGCCGTGCCATGCCGTGCCATGCCATTCCATGCCATTCCATGCCATTTCATGCCATTCCATGCCATTCCATGCCATTCCATGCCGTGCCATGCCGGTGCCATGCCGTGCCATGCCGGTGCCATGCCGTGCCATGCCGGTGCCATGCCGGTGCCATGCCGTGCCATGCCGGTGCCATGCCGTGCCATGCCGGTGCCATGCCGTGCCATGCCGGTGCCATGCCGTGCCATGCCGGTGCCATGCCGTGCCATGCCGGTGCCATGCCGTGCCATGCCGGTGCCATGCCGTGCCATGCCGGTGCCATGCCGTGCCATGCCGTGCCATGCCGTGCCATGCCGGTGCCATGCCGTGCCATGCCGGTGCCATGCCGTGCCATGCCGGTGCCATGCCGTGCCATGCCGGTGCCATGCCGTGCCATGCCGGTGCCATTCAATGCCATTCCGTGCCATTCAATGCCATTCCATGCCATTCAATGCCGTGCCTTGCCGTGCCATGCCGTGCCTTGCAGTGCCATGCCGTGCCATGCCGTGCCATGCCATTCCATGCCATTCCATGCCATTTCATGCCATTTCATGCCATTCCATGCCATTCCATGCCATTCCATGCCATTCCATGCCATTCCATGCCATTCCATGCCATTCCATGCCATTCCATGCCATTCCATGCCATTCCATGCCATTCCATGCCATTCCATGCCATTCCATGCCATTCCATGCTATTCCATGCCATTCCATGCCATTCCATGCCATTCCATGCCATTCCATGCCGTGCCATGCCGGTGCCATGCCGGTGCCATGCCGTGCCATGCCGGTGCTATGCCGTGCCATGCCGTGCCATGCCGTGCCATGCCGTGCCATGCCGTGCCATGCCATTCCATGCCATTCCATGCCATTCCATGCCATTCCATGCCATTCCATGCCATTCCATGCCATTCCATGCCATTCCATGCCATTCCATGCCATTCCATGCCATTCCATGCCATTCCATGCCATTCCATGCCATTCCATGCCATTCCATGCCATTCCATGCCATTCCATGCCTTTCCATGCCATTCCATGCCATTCAATGCCGTGCCATGCCGTGCCATGCCGTGCCATGCCGTGCCATGCCGTGCCATGCCGGTGCCATGCCGGTGCCATGCCGTGCCATGCCGGTGCCATGCCGTGCCATGCCGGTGCCATGCCGTGCCATGCCGGTGCCATGCCGTGCCATGCCGGTGCCATGCCGTGCCATGCCGGTGCCATGCCGTGCCATGCCGGTGCCATGCCGGTGCCATGCCGTGCCATGCCGGTGCCATGCCGTGCCATGCCGGTGCCATGCCGTGCCATGCCTGTGCCATGCCGTGCCATGCCGGTGCCATGCCGTGCCATGCCGGTGCCATGCCGTGCCATGCCGTGCCATGCCGTGCCATGCCGTGCCATGCCGTGCCATGCCGTGCCATGCCGGTGCCATGCCGTGCCATGCCGTGCCATGCCGGTGCCATGCCGTGCCATGCCGGTGCCATGCCGTGCCATGCCGGTGCCATGCCGGTGCCATGCCGTGCCATGCGGTGCCATGCCATTCCATGCGGTGCCATGCCATTCCATGCCATTCCATGCCATTCCATGCCATTCCATGCCATTCCATGCCATTCCATGCCATTCCATGCCATTCCATGCCATTCCATGCCATTCCATGCCATTCCATGCCATTCCATGCCATTCCATGCCATTCCATGCCATTCCATGCCATTCCATGCCATTCCATGCCATTCCATGCCATTCCATGCCATTCCATGCCATTCCATGCCATTCCATGCCATTCCATGCCATTCCATGCCATTCCATGCCATTCCATGCCGTGCCATGCCGTGCCATGCCGTGCCATGCCGTGCCATGCCGTGCCATGCCGTGCCATGCCGGTGCCATGCCGTGGCATGCCGGTGCCATGCCGTGCCATGCCGTGCCATGCCGGTGCCATGCCGTGCCATGCCGGTGCCATGCCGTGCCATGCCGGTGCCATGCCGGTGCCATGCCGTGCCATGCGGTGCCATGCCATTCCATGCGGTGCCATGCCATTCCATGCCATTCCATGCCATTCCATGCCATTCCATGCCATTCCATGCCATTCCATGCCATTCCATGCCATTCCATGCCATTCCATGCCATTCCATGCCATTCCATGCCATTCCATGCCATTCCATGCCATTCCATGCCATTCCATGCCATTCCATGCCATTCCATGCCATTCCATGCCATTCCATGCCATTCCATGCCATTCCATGCCATTCCATGCCATTCCATGCCATTCCATGCCATTCCATGCCATTCCATGCCATTCCATGCCATTCCATGCCATTCCATGCCATTCCATGCCGTGCCATGCCGTGCCATGCCGTGCCATGCCGTGCCATGCCGTGCCATGCCGTGCCATGCCGGTGCCATGCCGTGGCATGCCGGTGCCATGCCGTGCCATGCCGTGCCATGCCGTGCCATGCCGGTGCCATGCCGTGCCATGCCGTGCCATGCCGGTGCCATGCCGGTGCCACGCCGTGCCATGCCGGTGCCATGCCGGTGCCATGCCGGTGCCATGCCGTGCCATGCCGGTGCCATGCCATTCCATGCGGTGCCATGCCATTCCATGCCATTCCATGCCATTCCATGCCATTCCATGCCATTCCATGCCATTCCATGCCATTCCATGCCATTCCATGCCATTCCATGCCATTCCATGCCATTCCATGCCATTCCATGCCATTCCATGCCATTCCATGCCATTCCATGCCATTCCATGCCATTCCATGCCATTCCATGCCATTCCATGCTATTCCATGCCATTCCATGCCATTCCATGCCATTCCATGCCATTCCATGCCATTCCATGCCATTCCATGCCATTCCATGCCATTCCATGCCATTCCATGCCATTCCATGCCATTCCAAGCCATTCCATGCCATTCCATGCCATTCCATGCCATTCCATGCCATTCCATGCCATTCCATGCCATTCCATGCCGTGCCATGCCGTGCCATGCCGGTGCCATGCCGTGCCATGCCGGTGCCATGCCGTGCCATGCCGGTGCCATGCCGTGCCATGCCGGTGCCATGCCGTGCCATGCCGGTGCCATGCCGTGCCATGCCGGTGCCATGCCGTGCCATGCCGATGCCATGCCGTGCCATGCCGGTGCCATGCCGTGCCATGCCGGTGCCATGCCGTGCCATGCCGGTGCCATGCCGTGCCATGCCGGTGCCATGCCGTGCCATGCCGGTGCCATGCCGGTGCCATGCCGGTGCCATGCCGTGCCATGCCGTGCCATGCCGTGCCATGCCGGTGCCATGCCGTGCCATGCCGGTGCCATGCCGTGCCATGCCGTGCCATACCGGTGCCATGCCGTGCCATGCCGGTGCCATGCCGTGCCATGCCGGTGCCATGCCGTGCCATGCCGGTGCCATGCCGTGCCATGCCGGTGCCATGCCGTGCCATGCCGGTGCCATGCCGGTGCCATGCCGTGCCATGCCGGTGCCATGCCGTGCCATGCGGTGCCATGCCATTCCATGCGGTGCCATGCCATTCCATGCCATTCCATGCCATTCCATGCCATTCCATGCCATTCCATGCCATTCCATGCCATTCCATGCCATTCCATGCCATTCCATGCCATTCCATGCCATTCCATGCCATTCCATGCCATTCCATGCCATTCCATGCCATTCCATGCCATTCCATGCCATTCCATGCCATTCCATGCCATTCCATGCCATTCCATGCCATTCCATGCCATTCCATGCCATTCCATGCCATTCCATGCCATTCCATGCCATTCCATGCCATTCCATGCCAGTCCATGCCATTCCATGCCATTCCATGCCATTCCATGCCATTCCATGCCAGTCCATGCCAGTCCATGCCATTCCATGCCATTCCATGCCACTCAATGCGGTGCCATGCCGTGCCATGCCATTCCATGCCATTCCATGCCATTCCATGCCAGTCCATGCCAGTCCATGCCATTCCATGCCATTCCATGCCATTCCATGCCATTCCATGCCACTCAATGCGGTGCCATGCCGTGCCATGCCGGTGCCATGCCGGTGCCATGCCGTGCCATGCCATTCCATGCCATTCCATGCCATTCCATGCCATTCCATGCCATTCCATGCCATTCCATGCCATTCCATGCCATTCCATGCCATTCCATGCCATTCCATGCCATTCCATGCCATTCCATGCCATTCCATGCCATTCCATGCCATTCCATGCCATTCCATGCCATTCCATGCCATTCAATGCCGTGCCATGCCGTGCCATGCCGTGCCATGCCGTGCCATGCCGTGCCATGCCGTGCCATGCCGTGCCATGCCGTGCCATGCCGGTGCCATGCCGTGCCATGCCGGTGCCATGCCGTGCCATGCCGGTGCCATGCCGTGCCACGCCGTGCCATGCCGGTGCCATGCCGTGCCATGCCGGTGCCATGCCGTGCCATGCCGTGCCATGCCGTGCCATGCCGGTGCCATGCCGGTGCCATGCCGGTGCCATGCCATTCCATGCCATTCCATGCCAGTCCATGCCAGTCCATGCCATTCCATGCCATTCCATGCCATTCCATGCCATTCCATGCCATTCCATGCCATTCCATGCCATTCCATGCCATTCCATGCCATTCCATGCCATTCCATGCCATTCCATGCCATTCCATGCCATTCCATGCCATTCCATGCCATTCCATGCCATTCCATGCCATTCCATGCCATTCCATGCCATTCCATGCCATTCCATGCCATTCCATGCCATTCCATGCCATTCCATGCCATTCCATGCCATTCCATGCCATTCCATGCCATTCCATGCCATTCCATGCCATTCCATGCCATTCCATGCCATTCCATGCCATTCCATGCCATTCCATGCCATTCCATGCCATTCCATGCCATTCCATGCCATTCCATGCCATTCCATGCCATTCCATGCCATTCCATGCCATTCCATGCCATTCCATGCCATTCCATGCCATTCCATGCCATTCCATGCCAGTCCATGCCATTCCATGCCATTCCATGCCATTCCATGCCATTCCATGCCAGTCCATGCCAGTCCATGCCATTCCATGCCATTCCATGCCATTCCATGCCACTCAATGCGGTGCCATGCCGTGCCATGCCGTGCCATGCCGGTGCCATGCCGGTGCCATGCCGGTGCCATGCCATTCCATGCCATTCCATGCCAGTCCATGCCAGTCCATGCCATTCCATGCCATTCCATGCCAGTCCATGCCAGTCCATGCCATTCCATGCCATTCCATGCCACTCAATGCGGTGCCATGCCGTGCCATGCCGTGCCATGCCGTGCTATGCCGTGCCATGCCGTGCCATGCCGTGCCATGCGGTGCCATGCCATTCCATGCCATTCCATGCCATTCCATGCCAGTCCATGCCAGTCCATGCCATTCCATGCCATTCCATGCCATTCCATGCCATTCCATGCCACTCAATGCGGTGCCATGCCGGTGCCATGCCGGTGCCATGCCGGTGCCATGCCGTGCCATGCCATTCCATGCCATTCCATGCCATTCCATGCCATTCCATGCCATTCCATGCCATTCCATGCCATTCCATGCCATTCCATGCCATTCCATGCCATTCCATGCCATTCCATGCCATTCCATGCCATTCCATGCCATTCCATGCCATTCCATGCCATTCAATGCCGTGCCATGCCGTGCCATGCCGTGCCATGCCGTGCCATGCCGTGCCATGCCGTGCCATGCCGGTGCCATGCCGTGCCATGCCGGTGCCATGCCGTGCCATGCCGGTGCCATGCCGTGCCATGCCGGTGCCATGCCGTGCCATGCCGGTGCCATGCCGTGCCATGCCGTGCCATGCCGGTGCCATGCCGTGCCATGCCGGTGCCATGCCGTGCCATGCCGGTGCCATGCCGTGCCATGCCGGTGCCATGCCGGTGCCATGCCGTGCCATGCCGTGCCATGCCGGTGCCATGCCGTGCCATGCCGGTGCCATGCCGTGCCATGCCGGTGCCATGCCGTGCCATGCCGGTGCCATGCCGTGCCATGCCGGTGCCATGCCGTGCCATGCCGGTGCCATGCCGGTGCCATGCCGTGCCATGCCGGTGCCATGCCGTGCCATGCCGTGCCATGCCGGTGCCATGCCGTGCCATGCCGGTGCCATGCCGGTGCCATGCCGTGCCATGCCGGTGCCATGCCGTGCCATGCCGGTGCCATTCAATGCCATTCCGTGCCATTCAATGCCATTCCATGCCATTCAATGCCGTGCCTTGCCGTGCCATGCCGTGCCATGCCGTGCCATGCCGTGCCATGCCGTGCCATGCCATTCCATGCCATTCCATGCCATTTCATGCCATTCCATGCCATTCCATGCCATTCCATGCCGTGCCATGCCGGTGCCATGCCGTGCCATGCCGGTGCCATGCCGTGCCATGCCGGTGCCATGCCGGTGCCATGCCGTGCCATGCCGGTGCCATGCCGTGCCATGCCGGTGCCATGCCGTGCCATGCCGGTGCCATGCCGTGCCATGCCGGTGCCATGCCGTGCCATGCCGGTGCCATGCCGTGCCATGCCGGTGCCATGCCGTGCCATGCCGGTGCCATGCCGTGCCATGCCGTGCCATGCCGTGCCATGCCGGTGCCATGCCGTGCCATGCCGGTGCCATGCCGTGCCATGCCGGTGCCATGCCGTGCCATGCCGGTGCCATGCCGTGCCATGCCGGTGCCATTCAATGCCATTCCGTGCCATTCAATGCCATTCCATGCCATTCAATGCCGTGCCTTGCCGTGCCATGCCGTGCCTTGCAGTGCCATGCCGTGCCATGCCGTGCCATGCCATTCCATGCCATTCCATGCCATTTCATGCCATTTCATGCCATTCCATGCCATTCCATGCCATTCCATGCCATTCCATGCCATTCCATGCCATTCCATGCCATTCCATGCCATTCCATGCCATTCCATGCCATTCCATGCCATTCCATGCCATTCCATGCCATTCCATGCCATTCCATGCTATTCCATGCCATTCCATGCCATTCCATGCCATTCCATGCCATTCCATGCCGTGCCATGCCGGTGCCATGCCGGTGCCATGCCGTGCCATGCCGGTGCTATGCCGTGCCATGCCGTGCCATGCCGTGCCATGCCGTGCCATGCCGTGCCATGCCATTCCATGCCATTCCATGCCATTCCATGCCATTCCATGCCATTCCATGCCATTCCATGCCATTCCATGCCATTCCATGCCATTCCATGCCATTCCATGCCATTCCATGCCATTCCATGCCATTCCATGCCATTCCATGCCATTCCATGCCATTCCATGCCATTCCATGCCTTTCCATGCCATTCCATGCCATTCAATGCCGTGCCATGCCGTGCCATGCCGTGCCATGCCGTGCCATGCCGTGCCATGCCGGTGCCATGCCGGTGCCATGCCGTGCCATGCCGGTGCCATGCCGTGCCATGCCGGTGCCATGCCGTGCCATGCCGGTGCCATGCCGTGCCATGCCGGTGCCATGCCGTGCCATGCCGGTGCCATGCCGTGCCATGCCGGTGCCATGCCGGTGCCATGCCGTGCCATGCCGGTGCCATGCCGTGCCATGCCGGTGCCATGCCGTGCCATGCCTGTGCCATGCCGTGCCATGCCGGTGCCATGCCGTGCCATGCCGGTGCCATGCCGTGCCATGCCGTGCCATGCCGTGCCATGCCGTGCCATGCCGTGCCATGCCGTGCCATGCCGGTGCCATGCCGTGCCATGCCGTGCCATGCCGGTGCCATGCCGTGCCATGCCGGTGCCATGCCGTGCCATGCCGGTGCCATGCCGGTGCCATGCCGTGCCATGCGGTGCCATGCCATTCCATGCGGTGCCATGCCATTCCATGCCATTCCATGCCATTCCATGCCATTCCATGCCATTCCATGCCATTCCATGCCATTCCATGCCATTCCATGCCATTCCATGCCATTCCATGCCATTCCATGCCATTCCATGCCATTCCATGCCATTCCATGCCATTCCATGCCATTCCATGCCATTCCATGCCATTCCATGCCATTCCATGCCATTCCATGCCATTCCATGCCATTCCATGCCATTCCATGCCATTCCATGCCATTCCATGCCATTCCATGCCGTGCCATGCCGTGCCATGCCGTGCCATGCCGTGCCATGCCGTGCCATGCCGTGCCATGCCGGTGCCATGCCGTGGCATGCCGGTGCCATGCCGTGCCATGCCGTGCCATGCCGGTGCCATGCCGTGCCATGCCGGTGCCATGCCGTGCCATGCCGGTGCCATGCCGGTGCCATGCCGTGCCATGCGGTGCCATGCCATTCCATGCGGTGCCATGCCATTCCATGCCATTCCATGCCATTCCATGCCATTCCATGCCATTCCATGCCATTCCATGCCATTCCATGCCATTCCATGCCATTCCATGCCATTCCATGCCATTCCATGCCATTCCATGCCATTCCATGCCATTCCATGCCATTCCATGCCATTCCATGCCATTCCATGCCATTCCATGCCATTCCATGCCATTCCATGCCATTCCATGCCATTCCATGCCATTCCATGCCATTCCATGCCATTCCATGCCATTCCATGCCATTCCATGCCATTCCATGCCGTGCCATGCCGTGCCATGCCGTGCCATGCCGTGCCATGCCGTGCCATGCCGTGCCATGCCGGTGCCATGCCGTGGCATGCCGGTGCCATGCCGTGCCATGCCGTGCCATGCCGTGCCATGCCGGTGCCATGCCGTGCCATGCCGTGCCATGCCGGTGCCATGCCGGTGCCACGCCGTGCCATGCCGGTGCCATGCCGGTGCCATGCCGGTGCCATGCCGTGCCATGCCGGTGCCATGCCATTCCATGCGGTGCCATGCCATTCCATGCCATTCCATGCCATTCCATGCCATTCCATGCCATTCCATGCCATTCCATGCCATTCCATGCCATTCCATGCCATTCCATGCCATTCCATGCCATTCCATGCCATTCCATGCCATTCCATGCCATTCCATGCCATTCCATGCCATTCCATGCCATTCCATGCCATTCCATGCCATTCCATGCTATTCCATGCCATTCCATGCCATTCCATGCCATTCCATGCCATTCCATGCCATTCCATGCCATTCCATGCCATTCCATGCCATTCCATGCCATTCCATGCCATTCCAAGCCATTCCATGCCATTCCATGCCATTCCATGCCATTCCATGCCATTCCATGCCATTCCATGCCATTCCATGCCGTGCCATGCCGTGCCATGCCGGTGCCATGCCGTGCCATGCCGGTGCCATGCCGTGCCATGCCGGTGCCATGCCGTGCCATGCCGGTGCCATGCCGTGCCATGCCGGTGCCATGCCGTGCCATGCCGGTGCCATGCCGTGCCATGCCGATGCCATGCCGTGCCATGCCGGTGCCATGCCGTGCCATGCCGGTGCCATGCCGTGCCATGCCGGTGCCATGCCGTGCCATGCCGGTGCCATGCCGTGCCATGCCGGTGCCATGCCGGTGCCATGCCGGTGCCATGCCGTGCCATGCCGTGCCATGCCGTGCCATGCCGGTGCCATGCCGTGCCATGCCGGTGCCATGCCGTGCCATGCCGTGCCATACCGGTGCCATGCCGTGCCATGCCGGTGCCATGCCGTGCCATGCCGGTGCCATGCCGTGCCATGCCGGTGCCATGCCGTGCCATGCCGGTGCCATGCCGTGCCATGCCGGTGCCATGCCGGTGCCATGCCGTGCCATGCCGGTGCCATGCCGTGCCATGCGGTGCCATGCCATTCCATGCGGTGCCATGCCATTCCATGCCATTCCATGCCATTCCATGCCATTCCATGCCATTCCATGCCATTCCATGCCATTCCATGCCATTCCATGCCATTCCATGCCATTCCATGCCATTCCATGCCATTCCATGCCATTCCATGCCATTCCATGCCATTCCATGCCATTCCATGCCATTCCATGCCATTCCATGCCATTCCATGCCATTCCATGCCATTCCATGCCATTCCATGCCATTCCATGCCATTCCATGCCATTCCATGCCATTCCATGCCATTCCATGCCAGTCCATGCCATTCCATGCCATTCCATGCCATTCCATGCCATTCCATGCCAGTCCATGCCAGTCCATGCCATTCCATGCCATTCCATGCCACTCAATGCGGTGCCATGCCGTGCCATGCCATTCCATGCCATTCCATGCCATTCCATGCCAGTCCATGCCAGTCCATGCCATTCCATGCCATTCCATGCCATTCCATGCCATTCCATGCCACTCAATGCGGTGCCATGCCGTGCCATGCCGGTGCCATGCCGGTGCCATGCCGTGCCATGCCATTCCATGCCATTCCATGCCATTCCATGCCATTCCATGCCATTCCATGCCATTCCATGCCATTCCATGCCATTCCATGCCATTCCATGCCATTCCATGCCATTCCATGCCATTCCATGCCATTCCATGCCATTCCATGCCATTCCATGCCATTCAATGCCGTGCCATGCCGTGCCATGCCGTGCCATGCCGTGCCATGCCGTGCCATGCCGTGCCATGCCGTGCCATGCCGTGCCATGCCGGTGCCATGCCGTGCCATGCCGGTGCCATGCCGTGCCATGCCGGTGCCATGCCGTGCCACGCCGTGCCATGCCGGTGCCATGCCGTGCCATGCCGGTGCCATGCCGTGCCATGCCGTGCCATGCCGTGCCATGCCGGTGCCATGCCGGTGCCATGCCGGTGCCATGCCATTCCATGCCATTCCATGCCAGTCCATGCCAGTCCATGCCATTCCATGCCATTCCATGCCATTCCATGCCATTCCATGCCATTCCATGCCATTCCATGCCATTCCATGCCATTCCATGCCATTCCATGCCATTCCATGCCATTCCATGCCATTCCATGCCATTCCATGCCATTCCATGCCATTCCATGCCATTCCATGCCATTCCATGCCATTCCATGCCATTCCATGCCATTCCATGCCATTCCATGCCATTCCATGCCATTCCATGCCATTCCATGCCATTCCATGCCATTCCATGCCATTCCATGCCATTCCATGCCATT
Organism: Cryptus armator; assembly: GCA_963971235.1. Taxonomy (NCBI): domain Eukaryota; kingdom Metazoa; phylum Arthropoda; class Insecta; order Hymenoptera; family Ichneumonidae; genus Cryptus; species Cryptus armator. The sequence continues at coordinate 926,778 of CAXARG010000294.1, read as the reverse complement.
CCATGCCATTCCATGCCATTCCATGCCATTCCATGCCATTCCATGCCATTCCATGCCATTCCATGCCATTCCATGCCATTCCATGCCATTCCATGCCATTCCATGCCATTCCATGCCATTCCATGCCATTCCATGCCATTCCATGCCATTCCATGCCAGTCCATGCCATTCCATGCCATTCCATGCCATTCCATGCCATTCCATGCCAGTCCATGCCAGTCCATGCCATTCCATGCCATTCCATGCCATTCCATGCCACTCAATGCGGTGCCATGCCGTGCCATGCCGTGCCATGCCGGTGCCATGCCGGTGCCATGCCGGTGCCATGCCATTCCATGCCATTCCATGCCAGTCCATGCCAGTCCATGCCATTCCATGCCATTCCATGCCAGTCCATGCCAGTCCATGCCATTCCATGCCATTCCATGCCACTCAATGCGGTGCCATGCCGTGCCATGCCGTGCCATGCCGTGCTATGCCGTGCCATGCCGTGCCATGCCGTGCCATGCGGTGCCATGCCATTCCATGCCATTCCATGCCATTCCATGCCAGTCCATGCCAGTCCATGCCATTCCATGCCATTCCATGCCATTCCATGCCATTCCATGCCACTCAATGCGGTGCCATGCCGGTGCCATGCCGGTGCCATGCCGGTGCCATGCCGTGCCATGCCATTCCATGCCATTCCATGCCATTCCATGCCATTCCATGCCATTCCATGCCATTCCATGCCATTCCATGCCATTCCATGCCATTCCATGCCATTCCATGCCATTCCATGCCATTCCATGCCATTCCATGCCATTCCATGCCATTCCATGCCATTCAATGCCGTGCCATGCCGTGCCATGCCGTGCCATGCCGTGCCATGCCGTGCCATGCCGTGCCATGCCGGTGCCATGCCGTGCCATGCCGGTGCCATGCCGTGCCATGCCGGTGCCATGCCGTGCCATGCCGGTGCCATGCCGTGCCATGCCGGTGCCATGCCGTGCCATGCCGTGCCATGCCGGTGCCATGCCGTGCCATGCCGGTGCCATGCCGTGCCATGCCGGTGCCATGCCGTGCCATGCCGGTGCCATGCCGTGCCATGCCGGTGCCATGCCGTGCCATGCCGGTGCCATGCCGTGCCATGCCGGTGCCATGCCGTGCCATGCCGGTGCCATGCCGTGCCATGCCGGTGCCATGCCGTGCCATGCCGGTGCCATGCCGTGCCATGCCGGTGCCATGCCGGTGCCATGCCGTGCCATGCCATTCCATGCCATTCCATGCCATTCCATGCCATTCCATGCCATTCCATGCCATTCCATGCCATTCCATGCCATTCCATGCCATTCCATGCCATTCCATGCCATTCCATGCCATTCCATGCCATTCCATGCCATTCCATGCCATTCCATGCCATTCCATGCCATTCCATGCCATTCCATGCCATTCCATGCCATTCCATGCCATTCCATGCCATTCCATGCCATTCCATGCCATTCCATGCCATTCCATGCCATTCCATGCCATTCCATGCCATTCCATGCCATTCCATGCCATTCCATGCAATTCCATGCCATTCCATGCCATTCCATGCCATTCCATGCCATTCCATGCCATTCCATGCCATTCCATGCCATTCCATGCCATTCCATGCCATTCCATGCCATTCCATGCCATTCCATGCCATTCCATGCCATTCCATGCCATTCCATGCCATTCCATGCCATTCCATGCCATTCCATGCCATTCCATGCCATTCCATGCCATTCCATGCCATTCCATGCCATTCCATGCCATTCCATGCCATTCCATGCCATTCCATGCCATTCCATGCCGTGCCATGCCATTCCATGCCGGTGCCATGCCGTGCCATGCCGGTGCCATGCCGGTGCCATGCCGTGCCATGCCATTCCATGCCATTCCATGCCGTGCCATGCCGGTGCCATGCCGTGCCATGCCGGTGCCATGCCGTGCCATGCCGGTGCCATGCCGGTGCCATGCCGGTGCCATGCCGGTGCCATGCCGTGCCATGCCGGTGCCATGCCGTGCCATGCCGGTGCCATGCCGTGCCATGCCGTGCCATGCCATTCCATGCCATTCCATGCCATTCCATGCCATTCCATGCCATTCCATGCCATTCCATGCCATTCCATGCCATTCCATGCCATTCCATGCCATTCCATGCCATTCCATGCCATTCCATGCCATTCCATGCCATTCCATGCCATTCCATGCCATTCCATGCCATTCCATGCCATTCCATGCCATTCCATGCCATTCCATGCCATTCCATGCCATTCCATGCCATTCCATGCCATTCCATGCCATTCCATGCCATTCCATGCCATTCCATGCCATTCCATGCCATTCCATGCCATTCCATGCCATTCCATGCCATTCCATGCCATTCCATGCCATTCCATGCCATTCCATGCCATTCCATGCCATTCCATGCCATTCCATGCCATTCCATGCCATTCCATGCCATTCCATGCCATTCCATGCCATTCCATGCCATTCCATGCCATTCCATGCCATTCCATGCCATTCCATGCCATTCCATGCCATTCCATGTCATTCCATGCCATTCCATGCCATTCCATGCCATTCCATGCCATTCCATGCCATTCCATGCCATTCCATGCCATTCCATGCCATTCCATGCCATTCCATGCCATTCCATGCCATTCCATGCCATTCCATGCCATTCCATGCCATTCCATGCCATTCCATGCCATTCCATGCCATTCCATGCCATTCCATGCCATTCCATGCCATTCCATGCCATTCCATGCCATTCCATGCCATTCCATGCCATTCCATGCCGGTGCCATGCCGTGCCATGCCGGTGCCATGCCGTGCCATGCCGGTGCCATGCCGTGCCATGCCGGTGCCATGCCGTGCCATGCCGGTGCCATGCCGTGCCATGCCGGTGCCATGCCGTGCCATGCCGCTGCCATGCCGTGCCATGCCGGTGCCATGCCGTGCCATGCCGTGCCATGCCGGTGCCATGCCGTGCCATGCCGGTGCCATGCCGTGCCATGCCGGTGCCATGCCGTGCCATGCCGGTGCCATGCCGGTGCCATGCCGTGCCATGCCGGTGCCATGCCGTGCCATGCCGGTGCCATTCAATGCCATTCCGTGCCATTCAATGCCATTCCATGCCATTCAATGCCGTGCCTTGCCGTGCCATGCCGTGCCATGCCGTGCCATGCCGTGCCATGCCGTGCCATGCCATTCCATGCCATTCCATGCCATTTCATGCCATTCCATGCCATTCCATGCCATTCCATGCCGTGCCATGCCGGTGCCATGCCGTGCCATGCCGGTGCCATGCCGTGCCATGCCGGTGCCATGCCGGTGCCATGCCGTGCCATGCCGGTGCCATGCCGTGCCATGCCGGTGCCATGCCGTGCCATGCCGGTGCCATGCCGTGCCATGCCGGTGCCATGCCGTGCCATGCCGCTGCCATGCCGTGCCATGCCGGTGCCATGCCGTGCCATGCCGTGCCATGCCGTGCCATGCCGGTGCCATGCCGTGCCATGCCGGTGCCATGCCGTGCCATGCCGGTGCCATGCCGTGCCATGCCGGTGCCATGCCGTGCCATGCCGGTGCCATGCCGTGCCATGCCGGTGCCATGCCGTGCCATGCCGGTGCCATGCCGTGCCATGCCGGTGCCATGCCGTGCCATGCCGGTGCCATTCAATGCCATTCCATGCCATTCAATGCCGTGCCTTGCCGTGCCATGCCGTGCCTTGCCGTGCCATGCCGTGCCATGCCATTCCATGCCATTCCATGCCATTTCATGCCATTTCATGCCATTCCATGCCATTCCATGCCATTCCATGCCATTCCATGCCATTCCATGCCATTCCATGCCATTCCATGCCATTCCATGCCATTCCATGCCATTCCATGCCATTCCATGCCATTCCATGCCATTCCATGCCATTCCATGCCATTCCATGCCATTCCATGCCATTCCATGCCATTCCATGCCATTCCATGCCATTCCATGCCATTCCATGCCATTCCATGCCATTCCATGCCATTCCATGCCATTCCATGCCATTCCATGCCATTCCATGCCATTCCATGCCGTGCCATGCCGGTGCCATGCCGGTGCCATGCCGTGCCATGCCGGTGCTATGCCGTGCCATGCCGTGCCATGCCGTGCCATGCCGTGCCATGCCGTGCCATGCCATTCCATGCCATTCCATGCCATTCCATGCCATTCCATGCCATTCCATGCCATTCCATGCCATTCCATGCCATTCCATGCCATTCCATGCCATTCCATGCCATTCCATGCCATTCCATGCCTTTCCATGCCATTCCATGCCATTCAATGCCGTGCCATGCCGTGCCATGCCGTGCCATGCCGTGCCATGCCGTGCCATGCCGTGCCATGCCGGTGCCATGCCGGTGCCATGCCGTGCCATGCCGGTGCCATGCCGTGCCATGCCGGTGCCATGCCGTGCCATGCCGGTGCCATGCCGTGCCATGCCGGTGCCATGCCGTGCCATGCCGGTGCCATGCCGTGCCATGCCGGTGCCATGCCGGTGCCATGCCGTGCCATGCCGGTGCCATGCCGTGCCATGCCGGTGCCATGCCGTGCCATGCCGGTGCCATGCCGTGCCATGCCGGTGCCATGCCGTGCCATGCCGGTGCCATGCCGTGCCATGCCGTGCCATGCCGTGCCATGCCGTGCCATGCCGTGCCATGCCGTGCCATGCCGTGCCATGCCGGTGCCATGCCGTGCCATGCCGTGCCATGCCGGTGCCATGCCGTGCCATGCCGGTGCCATGCCGTGCCATGCCGGTGCCATGCCGGTGCCATGCCGTGCCATGCGGTGCCATGCCATTCCATGCGGTGCCATGCCATTCCATGCCATTCCATGCCATTCCATGCCATTCCATGCCATTCCATGCCATTCCATGCCATTCCATGCCATTCCATGCCATTCCACGCCATTCCATGCCATTCCATGCCATTCCATGCCATTCCATACCATTCCATGCCATTCCATGCCATTCCATGCCATTCCATGCCATTCCATGCCATTCCATGCCATTCCATGCCATTCCATGCCATTCCATGCCATTCCATGCCATTCCATGCCATTCCATGCCATTCCATGCCATTCCATGCCATTCCATGCCATTCCATGCCATTCCATGCCATTCCATGCCATTCCATGCCATTCCATGCCATTCCATGCCATTCCATGCCATTCCATGCCATTCCATGCCATTCCATGCCATTCCATGCCATTCCATGCCATTCCATGCCATTCCATGCCGTGCCATGCCGTGCCATGCCGTGCCATGCCGTGCCATGCCGTGCCATGCCGTGCCATGCCGTGCCATGCCGTGCCATGCCGGTGCCATGCCGTGGCATGCCGGTGCCATGCCGTGCCATGCCGTGCCATGCCGGTGCCATGCCGTGCCATGCCGTGCCATGCCGGTGCCATGCCGGTGCCACGCCGTGCCATGCCGGTGCCATGCCGGTGCCATGCCGGTGCCATGCCGTGCCATGCCGGTGCCATGCCGTGTCATGCCGGTGCCATGCCGTGCCATGCCGGTGCCATGCCGTGCCATGCCGGTGCCATGCCATTCCATGCGGTGCCATGCCATTCCATGCCATTCCATGCCATTCCATGCCATTCCATGCCATTCCATGCCATTCCATGCCATTCCATGCCATTCCATGCCATTCCATGCCATTCCATGCCATTCCATGCCATTCCATGCCATTCCATGCCATTCCATGCCATTCCATGCCATTCCATGCCATTCCATGCCATTCCATGCCATTCCATGCTATTCCATGCCATTCCATGCCATTCCATGCCATTCCATGCCATTCCATGCCATTCCATGCCATTCCATGCCATTCCATGCCATTCCATGCCATTCCATGCCATTCCATGCCATTCCAAGCCATTCCATGCCATTCCATGCCATTCCATGCCATTCCATGCCATTCCATGCCATTCCATGCCATTCCATGCCGTGCCATGCCGTGCCATGCCGGTGCCATGCCGTGCCATGCCGGTGCCATGCCGTGCCATGCCGGTGCCATGCCGTGCCATGCCGGTGCCATGCCGTGCCATGCCGGTGCTATGCCGTGCCATGCCGGTGCCATGCCGTGCCATGCCGATGCCATGCCGTGCCATGCCGGTGCCATGCCGTGCCATGCCGGTGCCATGCCGTGCCATGCCGGTGCCATGCCGTGCCATGCCGGTGCCATGCCGTGCCATGCCGGTGCCATGCCGGTGCCATGCCGGTGCCATGCCGGTGCCATGCCCTGCCATGCCGTGCCATGCCGTGCCATGCCGTGCCATGCCGTGCCATGCCGGTGCCATGCCGTGCCATGCCGGTGCCATGCCGTGCCATGCCGTGCCATACCGGTGCCATGCCGTGCCATGCCGGTGCCATGCCGTGCCATGCCGGTGCCATGCCGTGCCATGCCGGTGCCATGCCGTGCCATGCCGGTGCCATGCCGTGCCATGCCGGTGCCATGCCGGTGCCATGCCGTGCCATGCCGGTGCCATGCCGTGCCATGCCGTGCCATGCCGGGCCATGCGGTGCCATGCCATTCCATGCCATTCCATGCCATTCCATGCCAGTCCATGCCATTCCATGCCACTCAATGCGGTGCCATGCCGTGCCATGCCAGTCCATGCCATTCCATGCCACTCAATGCGGTGCCATGCCGTGCCATGCGGTGCCATGCCGTGCCATGCCGTGCCATGCCGTGCCATGCCGTGCCATGCCGTGCCATGCCGTGCCATGCCGGTGCCATGCCGTGCCATGCCGTGCCATGCCGTGCCATGCCGGTGCCATGCCGTGCCATGCCGTGCCATGCCGGTGCCATGCCGTGCCATGCCGGTGCCATGCCGTGCCATGCCGGTGCCATGCCATTCCATGCGGTGCCATGCCATTCCATGCCATTCCATGCCATTCCATGCCATTCAATGCCATTCCATGCCATTCCATGCCATTCCATGCCATTCCATGCCGGTGCCATGCCGTGCCATGCCGGTGCCATGCCGTGCCATGCCGGTGCCATGCCGTGCCATGCCGGTGCCATGCCATTCCATGCCATTCCATGCCGTGCCATGCCGGTGCCATGCCGTGCCATGCCGGTGCCATGCCGTGCCATGCCGGTGCCATGCCGTGCCATGCCGGTGCCATGCCGTGCCATGCCGTGCCATGCCGTGCCATGCCATTCCATGCCATTCCATGCCATTCCATGCCATTCCATGCCATTCCATGCCATTCCATGCCATTCCATGCCATTCCATGCCATTCCATGCCATTCCATGCCATTCCATGCCATTCCATGCCATTCCATGCCATTCCATGCCATTCCATGCCATTCCATGCCATTCCATGCCATTCCATGCCATTCCATGCCGTGCCATGCCGTGCCATGCCGGTGCCATGCCGTGCCATGCCGGTGCCATGCCGTGTCATGCCGGTGCCATGCCGTGCCATGCCGGTGCCATGCCGTGCCATGCCGGTGCCATGCCATTCCATGCGGTGCCATGCCATTCCATGCCATTCCATGACATTCCATGCCATTCCATGCCATTCCATGCCATTCCATGCCATTCCATGCCATTCCATGCCATTCCATGCCATTCCATGCCATTCCATGCCATTCCATGCCATTCCATGCCATTCCATGCTATTCCATGCCATTCCATGCCATTCCATGCCATTCCATGCCATTCCATGCCATTCCATGCCATTCCATGCCATTCCATGCCATTCCATGCCATTCCATGCCATTCCAAGCCATTCCATGCCATTCCATGCCATTCCATGCCATTCCATGCCATTCCATGCCATTCCATGCCGTGCCATGCCGTGCCATGCCGGTGCCATGCCGTGCCATGCCGGTGCCATGCCGTGCCATGCCGGTGCCATGCCGTGCCATGCCGGTGCCATGCCGTGCCATGCCGGTGCCATGCCGTGCCATGCCGGTGCCATGCCGTGCCATGCCGGTGCCATGCCGTGCCATGCCGGTGCCATGCCGTGCCATGCCGGTGCCATGCCGTGCCATGCCGGTGCCATGCCGTGCCATGCCGGTGCCATGCCGTGCCATGCCGGTGCCATGCCGTGCCATGCCGGTGCCATGCCGTGCCATGCCGCTGCCATGCCGTGCCATGCCGGTGCCATGCCGTGCCATGCCGTGCCATGCCGTGCCATGCCGTGCCATGCCGGTGCCATGCCGTGCCATGCCGTGCCATGCCGGTGCCATGCCGTGCCATGCCGGTGCCATGCCGTGCCATGCCGGTGCCATGCCGGTGCCATGCCGGTGCCATGCCGTGCCATGCCGGTGCCATTCAATGCCATTCCGTGCCATTCAATGCCATTCCATGCCATTCAATGCCGTGCCTTGCCGTGCCATGCCGTGCCTTGCCGTGCCATGCCGTGCCATGCCGTGCCATGCCATTCCATGCCATTCCATGCCATTTCATGCCATTTCATGCCATTCCATGCCATTCCATGCCATTCCATGCCATTCCATGCCATTCCATGCCATTCCATGCCATTCCATGCCATTCCATGCCATTCCATGCCATTCCATGCCATTCCATGCCATTCCATGCCATTCCATGCCATTCCATGCCATTCCATGCCATTCCATGCCGTGCCATGCCGGTGCCATGCCGTGCCATGCCGGTGCCATGCCGTGCCATGCCGGTGCCATGCCGTGCCATGCCGGTGCCATGCCGTGCCATGCCGGTGCCATGCCGTGCCATGCCGGTGCCATGCCGTGCCATGCCGGTGCCATGCCGTGCCATGCCGGTGCCATGCCGTGCCATGCCGGTGCCATGCCGTGCCATGCCGCTGCCATGCCGTGCCATGCCGGTGCCATGCCGTGCCATGCCGTGCCATGCCGGTGCCATGCCGTGCCATGCCGGTGCCATGCCGTGCCATGCCGGTGCCATGCCGTGCCATGCCGGTGCCATGCCGGTGCCATGCCGTGCCATGCCGGTGCCATGCCGTGCCATGCCGTGCCATGCCGGTGCCATGCCGTGCCATGCCGGTGCCATGCCGGTGCCATGCCGTGCCATGCCGGTGCCATGCCGTGCCATGCCGGTGCCATTCAATGCCATTCCGTGCCATTCAATGCCATTCCATGCCATTCAATGCCGTGCCTTGCCGTGCCATGCCGTGCCATGCCGTGCCATGCCGTGCCATGCCGTGCCATGCCATTCCATGCCATTCCATGCCATTTCATGCCATTCCATGCCATTCCATGCCATTCCATGCCGTGCCATGCCGGTGCCATGCCGTGCCATGCCGGTGCCATGCCGTGCCATGCCGGTGCCATGCCGGTGCCATGCCGTGCCATGCCGGTGCCATGCCGTGCCATGCCGGTGCCATGCCGTGCCATGCCGGTGCCATGCCGTGCCATGCCGGTGCCATGCCGTGCCATGCCGGTGCCATGCCGTGCCATGCCGGTGCCATGCCGGTGCCATGCCGTGCCATGCCGTGCCATGCCGGTGCCATGCCGTGCCATGCCGGTGCCATGCCGTGCCATGCCGGTGCCATGCCGTGCCATGCCGGTGCCATGCCGTGCCATGCCGGTGCCATTCAATGCCATTCCGTGCCATTCAATGCCATTCCATGCCATTCAATGCCGTGCCTTGCCGTGCCATGCCGTGCCTTGCAGTGCCATGCCGTGCCATGCCGTGCCATGCCATTCCATGCCATTCCATGCCATTTCATGCCATTTCATGCCATTCCATGCCATTCCATGCCATTCCATGCCATTCCATGCCATTCCATGCCATTCCATGCCATTCCATGCCATTCCATGCCATTCCATGCCATTCCATGCCATTCCATGCCATTCCATGCCATTCCATGCCATTCCATGCCATTCCATGCCATTGCATGCCATTCCATGCCATTCCATGCTATTCCATGCCATTCCATGCCATTCCATGCCATTCCATGCCATTCCATGCCGTGCCATGCCGGTGCCATGCCGGTGCCATGCCGTGCCATGCCGGTGCTATGCCGTGCCATGCCGTGCCATGCCGTGCCATGCCGTGCCATGCCGTGCCATGCCATTCCATGCCATTCCATGCCATTCCATGCCATTCCATGCCATTCCATGCCATTCCATGCCATTCCATGCCATTCCATGCCATTCCATGCCATTCCATGCCATTCCATGCCATTCCATGCCATTCCATGCCATTCCATGCCATTCCATGCCTTTCCATGCCATTCCATGCCATTCAATGCCGTGCCATGCCGTGCCATGCCGTGCCATGCCGTGCCATGCCGTGCCATGCCGGTGCCATGCCGGTGCCATGCCGTGCCATGCCGGTGCCATGCCGTGCCATGCCGGTGCCATGCCGTGCCATGCCGGTGCCATGCCGTGCCATGCCGGTGCCATGCCGTGCCATGCCGGTGCCATGCCGTGCCATGCCGGTGCCATGCCGTGCCATGCCGGTGCCATGCCGGTGCCATGCCGTGCCATGCCGGTGCCATGCCGTGCCATGCCGGTGCCATGCCGTGCCATGCCTGTGCCATGCCGTGCCATGCCGGTGCCATGCCGTGCCATGCCGGTGCCATGCCGTGCCATGCCGTGCCATGCCGTGCCATGCCGTGCCATGCCGTGCCATGCCGTGCCATGCCGGTGCCATGCCGTGCCATGCCGTGCCATGCCGGTGCCATGCCGTGCCATGCCGGTGCCATGCCGTGCCATGCCGGTGCCATGCCGGTGCCATGCCGTGCCATGCGGTGCCATGCCATTCCATGCGGTGCCATGCCATTCCATGCCATTCCATGCCATTCCATGCCATTCCATGCCATTCCATGCCATTCCATGCCATTCCATGCCATTCCATGCCATTCCATGCCATTCCATGCCATTCCATGCCATTCCATGCCATTCCATGCCATTCCATGCCATTCCATGCCATTCCATGCCATTCCATGCCATTCCATGCCATTCCATGCCATTCCATGCCATTCCATGCCATTCCATGCCATTCCATGCCATTCCATGCCATTCCATGCCATTCCATGCCATTCCATGCCATTCCATGCCATTCCATGCCATTCCATGCCATTCCATGCCGTGCCATGCCGTGCCATGCCGTGCCATGCCGTGCCATGCCGTGCCATGCCGTGCCATGCCGTGCCATGCCGGTGCCATGCCGTGGCATGCCGGTGCCATGCCGTGCCATGCCGTGCCATGCCGTGCCATGCCGGTGCCATGCCGTGCCATGCCGTGCCATGCCGGGTGCCACGCCGTGCCATGCCGGTGCCATGCCGGTGCCATGCCGGTGCCATGCCGTGCCATGCCGGTGCCATGCCATTCCATGCGGTGCCATGCCATTCCATGCCATTCCATGCCATTCCATGCCATTCCATGCCATTCCATGCCATTCCATGCCATTCCATGCCATTCCATGCCATTCCATGCCATTCCATGCCATTCCATGCCATTCCATGCCATTCCATGCCATTCCATGCCATTCCATGCCATTCCATGCCATTCCATGCCATTCCATGCCATTCCATGCCATTCCATGCTATTCCATGCCATTCCATGCCATTCCATGCCATTCCATGCCATTCCATGCCATTCCATGCCATTCCATGCCATTCCATGCCATTCCATGCCATTCCATGCCATTCCATGCCATTCCAAGCCATTCCATGCCATTCCATGCCATTCCATGCCATTCCATGCCATTCCATGCCATTCCATGCCATTCCATGCCGTGCCATGCCGTGCCATGCCGGTGCCATGCCGTGCCATGCCGGTGCCATGCCGTGCCATGCCGGTGCCATGCCGTGCCATGCCGGTGCCATGCCGTGCCATGCCGGTGCCATGCCGTGCCATGCCGGTGCCATGCCGTGCCATGCCGGTGCCATGCCGTGCCATGCCGGTGCCATGCCGTGCCATGCCGATGCCATGCCGTGCCATGCCGGTGCCATGCCGTGCCATGCCGGTGCCATGCCGTGCCATGCCGGTGCCATGCCGTGCCATGCCGGTGCCATGCCGTGCCATGCCGGTGCCATGCCGGTGCCATGCCGGTGCCATGCCGTGCCATGCCGTGCCATGCCGTGCCATGCCGGTGCCATGCCGTGCCATGCCGGTGCCATGCCGTGCCATGCCGTGCCATACCGGTGCCATGCCGTGCCATGCCGGTGCCATGCCGTGCCATGCCGGTGCCATGCCGTGCCATGCCGGTGCCATGCCGTGCCATGCCGGTGCCATGCCGTGCCATGCCGGTGCCATGCCGGTGCCATGCCGTGCCATGCCGGTGCCATGCCGTGCCATGCGGTGCCATGCCATTCCATGCGGTGCCATGCCATTCCATGCCATTCCATGCCATTCCATGCCATTCCATGCCATTCCATGCCATTCCATGCCATTCCATGCCATTCCATGCCATTCCATGCCATTCCATGCCATTCCATGCCATTCCATGCCATTCCATGCCGGTGCCATGCCGTGCCATGCCGGTGCCATGCCGTGTCATGCCGGTGCCATGCCGTGCCATGCCGGTGCCATGCCGTGCCATGCCGGTGCCATGCCGTGCCATGCCGTTGCCATGCCGTGCCATGCCGGTGCCATGCCGTGCCATGCCGGTGCCATGCCGTGCCATGCCGGTGCCATGCCGTGCCATGCCGGTGCCATGCCGTGCCATGCCGGTGCCATGCCGTGCCATGCCGGTGCCATGCCGTGCCATGCCGTGCCATGCCGTGCCATGCCGTGCCATGCCGTGCCATGCCGTGCCATGCCGTGCCATGCCGTGCCATGCCGTGCCATGCCGGTGCCATGCCGTGCCATGCCGGTGCCATGCCGTGCCATTCCGGTGCCATGCCGGTGCCATGCCGTGCCATGCCGGTGCCATGCCGTGCCATGCCGGTGCCATGCCGTGCCATGCCGTGCCATGCCGTGCCATGCCGTGCCATGCCGTGCCATGCCGTGCCATGCCGTGCCATGCCGGGCCATGCGGTGCCATGCCATTCCATGCCATTCCATGCCATTCCATGCCAGTCCATGCCATTCCATGCCACTCAATGCGGTGCCATGCCGTGCCATGCGGTGCCATGCCGTGCCATGCCGTGCCATGCCGTGCCATGCCGTGCCATGCCGTGCCATGCCGGTGCCATGCCGTGCCATGCCGTGCCATGCCGTGCCATGCCGGTGCCATGCCGTGCCATGCCGTGCCATGCCGGTGCCATGCCGTGCCATGCCGGTGCCATGCCGTGCCATGCCGGTGCCATGCCGTGCCATGCGGTGCCATGCCATTCCATGCGGTGCCATGCCATTCCATGCCATTCCATGCCATTCCATGCCATTCCATGCCATTCAATGCCATTCCATGCCATTCCATGCCATTCCATGCCGGTGCCATGCCGTGCCATGCCGGTGCCATGCCGTGCCATGCCGGTGCCATGCCGTGCCATGCCGGTGCCATGCCGTGCCATGCCATTCCATGCCATTCCATGCCGTGCCATGCCGGTGCCATGCCGTGCCATGCCGGTGCCATGCCGTGCCATGCCGGTGCCATGCCGTGCCATGCCGGTGCCATGCCGTGCCATGCCGGTGCCATGCCGTGCCATGCCGTGCCATGCCGTGCCATGCCATTCCATGCCATTCCATGCCATTCCATGCCATTCCATGCCATTCCATGCCATTCCATGCCATTCCATGCCATTCCATGCCATTCCATGCCATTCCATGCCATTCCATGCCATTCCATGCCATTCCATGCCATTCCATGCCATTCCATGCCATTCCATGCCATTCCATGCCAGTCCATGCCAGTCCATGCCATTCCATGCCATTCCATGCCATTCCATGCCACTCAATGCGGTGCCATGCCGTGCCATGCCGGTGCCATGCCGGTGCCATGCCGGTGCCATGCCATTCCATGCCATTCCATGCCAGTCCATGCCAGTCCATGCCATTCCATGCCATTCCATGCCACTCAATGCGGTGCCATGCCGTGCCATGCCGTGCCATGCCGTGCCATGCCGTGCCATGCCGTGCTATGCCGTGCCATGCCGTGCCATGCCGTGCCATGCGGTGCCATGCCCTTCCATGCCATTCCATGCCATTCCATGCCATTCCATGCCATTCCATGCCATTCCATGCCATTCCATGCCATTCCATGCCATTCCATGCCATTCCATGCCATTCCATGCCGGTGCCATGCCGTGCCATGCCGGTGCCATGCCGTGCCATGCCGGTGCCATGCCGTGCCATGCCGGTGCCATGCCGTGCCATGCCGGTGCCATGCCGTGCCATGCCGGTGCCATGCCGTGCCATGCCGGTGCCATGCCGTGCCATGCCGGTGCCATGCCGTGCCATGCCGGTGCCATGCCGTGCCATGCCGGTGCCATGCCGTGCCACGCCGTGCCATGCCGGTGCCATGCCGTGCCATGCCGGTGCCATGCCGTGCCATGCCGTGCCATGCCGTGCCATGCCGGTGCCATGCCGGTGCCATGCCGGTGCCATGCCATTCCATGCCATTCCATGCCAGTCCATGCCAGTCCATGCCATTCCATGCCATTCCATGCCATTCCATGCCATTCCATGCCATTCCATGCCATTCCATGCCATTCCATGCCATTCCATGCCATTCCATGCCATTCCATGCCATTCCATGCCATTCCATGCCATTCCATGCCATTCCATGCCATTCCATGCCATTCCATGCCATTCCATGCCATTCCATGCCATTCCATGCCATTCCATGCCATTCCATGCCATTCCATGCCATTCCATGCCATTCCATGCCATTCCATGCCATTCCATGCCATTCCATGCCACTCAATGCGGTGCCATGCCGTGCCATGCCGGTGCCATGCCGGTGCCATGCCGTGCCATGCCATTCCATGCCATTCCATGCCATTCCATGCCATTCCATGCCATTCCATGCCATTCCATGCCATTCCATGCCATTCCATGCCATTCCATGCCATTCCATGCCATTCCATGCCATTCCATGCCATTCCATGCCATTCCATGCCATTCCATGCCATTCCATGCCATTCCATGCCATTCCATGCCATTCCATGCCATTCCATGCCATTCCATGCCATTCCATGCCATTCCATGCCATTCCATGCCATTCCATGCCATTCCATGCCATTCAATGCCGTGCCATGCCGTGCCATGCCGTGCCATGCCGTGCCATGCCGTGCCATGCCGTGCCATGCCGTGCCATGCCGTGCCATGCCGGTGCCATGCCGTGCCATGCCGGTGCCATGCCGTGCCATGCCGGTGCCATGCCGTGCCATGCCGGTGCCATGCCGTGCCATGCCGGTGCCATGCCGTGCCATGCCGGTGCCATGCCGTGCCATGCCGGTGCCATGCCGTGCCATGCCGGTGCCATGCCGTGCCATGCCGGTGCCATGCCGTGCCATGCCGGTGCCATGCCGTGCCATGCCGGTGCCATGCCGTGCCATGCCGGTGCCATGCCGTGCCATGCCGGTGCCATGCCGTGCCATGCCGGTGCCATGCCGTGCCATGCCGGTGCCATGCCGGTGCCATGCCGTGCCATGCCGGTGCCATGCCGTGCCATGCCGTGCCATGCCGGTGCCATGCCGGTGCCATGCCGTGCCATGCCGGTGCCATGCCGTGCCATGCCGTGCCATGCCATTCCATGCCATTCCATGCCATTCCATGCCATTCCATGCCATTCCATGCCATTCCATGCCATTCCATGCCATTCCATGCCATTCCATGCCATTCCATGCCATTCCATGCCATTCCATGCCATTCCATGCCATTCCATGCCATTCCATGCCATTCCATGCCATTCCATGCCATTCCATGCCATTCCATGCCATTCCATGCCATTCCATGCCATTCCATGCCATTCCATGCCATTCCATGCCATTCCATGCCATTCCATGCCATTCCATGCCATTCCATGCCATTCCATGCCATTCCATGCCATTCCATGCCATTCCATGCCATTCCATGCAATTCCATGCCATTCCATGCCATTCCATGCCATTCCATGCCATTCCATGCCATTCCATGCCATTCCATGCCATTCCATGCCATTCCATGCCATTCCATGCCATTCCATGCCATTCCATGCCATTCCATGCCATTCCATGCCATTCCATGCCATTCCATGCCATTCCATGCCATTCCATGCCATTCCATGCCATTCCATGCCATTCCATGCCATTCCATGCCATTCCATGCCATTCCATGCCATTCCATGCCATTCCATGCCATTCCATGCCATTCCATGCCATTCCATGCCATTCCATGCCATTCCATGCCATTCCATGCCATTCCATGCCATTCCATGCCATTCCATGCCATTCCATGCCATTCCATGCCATTCCATGCCGTGCCATGCCATTCCATGCCGGTGCCATGCCGTGCCATGCCGGTGCCATGCCGTGCCATGCCATTCCATGCCATTCCATGCCGTGCCATGCCGGTGCCATGCCGTGCCATGCCGGTGCCATGCCGTGCCATGCCGGTGCCATGCCGGTGCCATGCCGGTGCCATGCCGGTGCCATGCCGTGCCATGCCGGTGCCATGCCGTGCCATGCCGTGCCATGCCGTGCCATGCCATTCCATGCCATTCCATGCCATTCCATGCCATTCCATGCCATTCCATGCCATTCCATGCCATTCCATGCCATTCCATGCCATTCCATGCCATTCCATGCCATTCCATGCCATTCCATGCCATTCCATGCCATTCCATGCCATTCCATGCCATTCCATGCCATTCCATGCCATTCCATGCCATTCCATGCCATTCCATGCCATTCCATGCCATTCCATGCCATTCCATGCCATTCCATGCCATTCCATGCCATTCCATGCCATTCCATGCCATTCCATGCCATTCCATGCCATTCCATGCCATTCCATGCCATTCCATGCCATTCCATGCCATTCCATGCCATTCCATGCCATTCCATGCCATTCCATGCCATTCCATGCCATTCCATGCCATTCCATGCCATTCCATGCCATTCCATGCCATTCCATGCCATTCCATGCCATTCCATGCCATTCCATGCCATTCCATGCCATTCCATGCCATTCCATGCCATTCCATGCCATTCCATGCCATTCCATGCCATTCCATGCCATTCCATGCCATTCCATGCCATTCCATGCCATTCCATGCCATTCCATGCCGTGCCATGCCGGTGCCATGCCGTGCCATGCCGGTGCCATGCCGTGCCATGCCGGTGCCATGCCGTGCCATGCCGGTGCCATGCCGTGCCATGCCGGTGCCATGCCGTGCCATGCCGGTGCCATGCCGTGCCATGCCGGTGCCATGCCGTGCCATGCCGCTGCCATGCCGTGCCATGCCGGTGCCATGCCGTGCCATGCCGTGCCATGCCGGTGCCATGCCGTGCCATGCCGGTGCCATGCCGTGCCATGCCGGTGCCATGCCGTGCCATGCCGGTGCCATGCCGTGCCATGCCGGTGCCATGCCGTGCCATGCCGGTGCCATGCCGGTGCCATGCCGTGCCATGCCGGTGCCATGCCGTGCCATGCCGTGCCATGCCGGTGCCATGCCGTGCCATGCCGGTGCCATGCCGGTGCCATGCCGGTGCCATGCCGGTGCCATGCCGTGCCATGCCGGTGCCATGCCGTGCCATGCCGGTGCCATTCAATGCCATTCCGTGCCATTCAATGCCATTCCATGCCATTCAATGCCGTGCCTTGCCGTGCCATGCCGTGCCATGCCGTGCCATGCCGTGCCATGCCGTGCCATGCCATTCCATGCCATTCCATGCCATTTCATGCCATTCCATGCCATTCCATGCCATTCCATGCCGTGCCATGCCGGTGCCATGCCGTGCCATGCCGGTGCCATGCCGTGCCATGCCGGTGCCATGCCGGTGCCATGCCGTGCCATGCCGGTGCCATGCCGTGCCATGCCGGTGCCATGCCGTGCCATGCCGGTGCCATGCCGTGCCATGCCGGTGCCATGCCGTGCCATGCCGGTGCCATGCCGTGCCATGCCGGTGCCATGCCGTGCCATGCCGTGCCATGCCGTGCCATGCCGGTGCCATGCCGTGCCATGCCGGTGCCATGCCGTGCCATGCCGGTGCCATGCCGTGCCATGCCGGTGCCATGCCGTGCCATGCCGGTGCCATTCAATGCCATTCCGTGCCATTCAATGCCATTCCATGCCATTCAATGCCGTGCCTTGCCGTGCCATGCCGTGCCTTGCAGTGCCATGCCGTGCCATGCCGTGCCATGCCATTCCATGCCATTCCATGCCATTTCATGCCATTTCATGCCATTCCATGCCATTCCATGCCATTCCATGCCATTCCATGCCATTCCATGCCATTCCATGCCATTCCATGCCATTCCATGCCATTCCATGCCATTCCATGCCATTCCATGCCATTCCATGCCATTCCATGCCATTCCATGCTATTCCATGCCATTCCATGCCATTCCATGCCATTCCATGCCATTCCATGCCGTGCCATGCCGGTGCCATGCCGGTGCCATGCCGTGCCATGCCGGTGCTATGCCGTGCCATGCCGTGCCATGCCGTGCCATGCCGTGCCATGCCGTGCCATGCCATTCCATGCCATTCCATGCCATTCCATGCCATTCCATGCCATTCCATGCCATTCCATGCCATTCCATGCCATTCCATGCCATTCCATGCCATTCCATGCCATTCCATGCCATTCCATGCCATTCCATGCCATTCCATGCCATTCCATGCCTTTCCATGCCATTCCATGCCATTCAATGCCGTGCCATGCCGTGCCATGCCGTGCCATGCCGTGCCATGCCGTGCCATGCCGGTGCCATGCCGGTGCCATGCCGTGCCATGCCGGTGCCATGCCGTGCCATGCCGGTGCCATGCCGTGCCATGCCGGTGCCATGCCGTGCCATGCCGGTGCCATGCCGTGCCATGCCGGTGCCATGCCGTGCCATGCCGGTGCCATGCCGGTGCCATGCCGTGCCATGCCGGTGCCATGCCGTGCCATGCCGGTGCCATGCCGTGCCATGCCTGTGCCATGCCGTGCCATGCCGGTGCCATGCCGTGCCATGCCGGTGCCATGCCGTGCCATGCCGTGCCATGCCGTGCCATGCCGTGCCATGCCGTGCCATGCCGTGCCATGCCGGTGCCATGCCGTGCCATGCCGTGCCATGCCGGTGCCATGCCGTGCCATGCCGGTGCCATGCCGTGCCATGCCGGTGCCATGCCGGTGCCATGCCGTGCCATGCGGTGCCATGCCATTCCATGCGGTGCCATGCCATTCCATGCCATTCCATGCCATTCCATGCCATTCCATGCCATTCCATGCCATTCCATGCCATTCCATGCCATTCCATGCCATTCCATGCCATTCCATGCCATTCCATGCCATTCCATGCCATTCCATGCCATTCCATGCCATTCCATGCCATTCCATGCCATTCCATGCCATTCCATGCCATTCCATGCCATTCCATGCCATTCCATGCCATTCCATGCCATTCCATGCCATTCCATGCCATTCCATGCCATTCCATGCCATTCCATGCCATTCCATGCCGTGCCATGCCGTGCCATGCCGTGCCATGCCGTGCCATGCCGTGCCATGCCGTGCCATGCCGGTGCCATGCCGTGGCATGCCGGTGCCATGCCGTGCCATGCCGTGCCATGCCGGTGCCATGCCGTGCCATGCCGGTGCCATGCCGTGCCATGCCGGTGCCATGCCGGTGCCATGCCGTGCCATGCGGTGCCATGCCATTCCATGCGGTGCCATGCCATTCCATGCCATTCCATGCCATTCCATGCCATTCCATGCCATTCCATGCCATTCCATGCCATTCCATGCCATTCCATGCCATTCCATGCCATTCCATGCCATTCCATGCCATTCCATGCCATTCCATGCCATTCCATGCCATTCCATGCCATTCCATGCCATTCCATGCCATTCCATGCCATTCCATGCCATTCCATGCCATTCCATGCCATTCCATGCCATTCCATGCCATTCCATGCCATTCCATGCCATTCCATGCCGTGCCATGCCATTCCATGCCGTGCCATGCCGTGCCATGCCGTGCCATGCCGTGCCATGCCGTGCCATGCCGTGCCATGCCGGTGCCATGCCGTGGCATGCCGGTGCCATGCCGTGCCATGCCGTGCCATGCCGTGCCATGCCGGTGCCATGCCGTGCCATGCCGTGCCATGCCGGTGCCATGCCGGTGCCACGCCGTGCCATGCCGGTGCCATGCCGGTGCCATGCCGGTGCCATGCCGTGCCATGCCGGTGCCATGCCATTCCATGCGGTGCCATGCCATTCCATGCCATTCCATGCCATTCCATGCCATTCCATGCCATTCCATGCCATTCCATGCCATTCCATGCCATTCCATGCCATTCCATGCCATTCCATGCCATTCCATGCCATTCCATGCCATTCCATGCCATTCCATGCCATTCCATGCCATTCCATGCCATTCCATGCCATTCCATGCCATTCCATGCTATTCCATGCCATTCCATGCCATTCCATGCCATTCCATGCCATTCCATGCCATTCCATGCCATTCCATGCCATTCCATGCCATTCCATGCCATTCCATGCCATTCCATGCCATTCCAAGCCATTCCATGCCATTCCATGCCATTCCATGCCATTCCATGCCATTCCATGCCATTCCATGCCATTCCATGCCGTGCCATGCCGTGCCATGCCGGTGCCATGCCGTGCCATGCCGGTGCCATGCCGTGCCATGCCGGTGCCATGCCGTGCCATGCCGGTGCCATGCCGTGCCATGCCGGTGCCATGCCGTGCCATGCCGGTGCCATGCCGTGCCATGCCGATGCCATGCCGTGCCATGCCGGTGCCATGCCGTGCCATGCCGGTGCCATGCCGTGCCATGCCGGTGCCATGCCGTGCCATGCCGGTGCCATGCCGTGCCATGCCGGTGCCATGCCGGTGCCATGCCGGTGCCATGCCGGTGCCATGCCGGTGCCATGCCGTGCCATGCCGTGCCATGCCGTGCCATGCCGGTGCCATGCCGTGCCATGCCGTGCCATACCGGTGCCATGCCGTGCCATGCCGGTGCCATGCCGTGCCATGCCGGTGCCATGCCGTGCCATGCCGGTGCCATGCCGTGCCATGCCGGTGCCATGCCGTGCCATGCCGGTGCCATGCCGGTGCCATGCCGTGCCATGCCGGTGCCATGCCGTGCCATGCGGTGCCATGCCATTCCATGCGGTGCCATGCCATTCCATGCCATTCCATGCCATTCCATGCCATTCCATGCCATTCCATGCCATTCCATGCCATTCCATGCCATTCCATGCCATTCCATGCCATTCCATGCCATTCCATGCCATTCCATGCCATTCCATGCCATTCCATGCCATTCCATGCCATTCCATGCCATTCCATGCCATTCCATGCCATTCCATGCCATTCCATGCCATTCCATGCCATTCCATGCCATTCCATGCCATTCCATGCCATTCCATGCCATTCCATGCCAGTCCATGCCATTCCATGCCATTCCATGCCATTCCATGCCATTCCATGCCAGTCCATGCCAGTCCATGCCATTCCATGCCATTCCATGCCACTCAATGCGGTGCCATGCCGTGCCATGCCATTCCATGCCATTCCATGCCATTCCATGCCAGTCCATGCCAGTCCATGCCATTCCATGCCATTCCATGCCATTCCATGCCATTCCATGCCACTCAATGCGGTGCCATGCCGTGCCATGCCGGTGCCATGCCGGTGCCATGCCGTGCCATGCCATTCCATGCCATTCCATGCCATTCCATGCCATTCCATGCCATTCCATGCCATTCCATGCCATTCCATGCCATTCCATGCCATTCCATGCCATTCCATGCCATTCAATGCCGTGCCATGCCGTGCCATGCCGTGCCATGCCGTGCCATGCCGTGCCATGCCGTGCCATGCCGTGCCATGCCGGTGCCATGCCGTGCCATGCCGGTGCCATGCCGTGCCATGCCGGTGCCATGCCGTGCCACGCCGTGCCATGCCGGTGCCATGCCGTGCCATGCCGGTGCCATGCCGTGCCATGCCGTGCCATGCCGTGCCATGCCGGTGCCATGCCGGTGCCATGCCGGTGCCATGCCATTCCATGCCATTCCATGCCAGTCCATGCCAGTCCATGCCATTCCATGCCATTCCATGCCATTCCATGCCATTCCATGCCATTCCATGCCATTCCATGCCATTCCATGCCATTCCATGCCATTCCATGCCATTCCATGCCATTCCATGCCATTCCATGCCATTCCATGCCATTCCATGCCATTCCATGCCATTCCATGCCATTCCATGCCATTCCATGCCATTCCATGCCATTCCATGCCATTCCATGCCATTCCATGCCATTCCATGCCATTCCATGCCATTCCATGCCATTCCATGCCATTCCATGCCATTCCATGCCATTCCATGCCATTCCATGCCATTCCATGCCATTCCATGCCATTCCATGCCATTCCATGCCATTCCATGCCATTCCATGCCATTCCATGCCATTCCATGCCATTCCATGCCATTCCATGCCAGTCCATGCCATTCCATGCCATTCCATGCCATTCCATGCCATTCCATGCCAGTCCATGCCAGTCCATGCCATTCCATGCCATTCCATGCCATTCCATGCCACTCAATGCGGTGCCATGCCGTGCCATGCCGTGCCATGCCGGTGCCATGCCGGTGCCATGCCGGTGCCATGCCATTCCATGCCATTCCATGCCAGTCCATGCCAGTCCATGCCATTCCATGCCATTCCATGCCAGTCCATGCCAGTCCATGCCATTCCATGCCATTCCATGCCACTCAATGCGGTGCCATGCCGTGCCATGCCGTGCCATGCCGTGCTATGCCGTGCCATGCCGTGCCATGCCGTGCCATGCGGTGCCATGCCATTCCATGCCATTCCATGCCATTCCATGCCAGTCCATGCCAGTCCATGCCATTCCATGCCATTCCATGCCATTCCATGCCATTCCATGCCACTCAATGCGGTGCCATGCCGGTGCCATGCCGGTGCCATGCCGGTGCCATGCCGTGCCATGCCATTCCATGCCATTCCATGCCATTCCATGCCATTCCATGCCATTCCATGCCATTCCATGCCATTCCATGCCATTCCATGCCATTCCATGCCATTCCATGCCATTCCATGCCATTCCATGCCATTCCATGCCATTCCATGCCATTCCATGCCATTCAATGCCGTGCCATGCCGTGCCATGCCGTGCCATGCCGTGCCATGCCGTGCCATGCCGTGCCATGCCGGTGCCATGCCGTGCCATGCCGGTGCCATGCCGTGCCATGCCGGTGCCATGCCGTGCCATGCCGGTGCCATGCCGTGCCATGCCGGTGCCATGCCGTGCCATGCCGTGCCATGCCGGTGCCATGCCGTGCCATGCCGGTGCCATGCCGTGCCATGCCGGTGCCATGCCGTGCCATGCCGGTGCCATGCCGTGCCATGCCGGTGCCATGCCGTGCCATGCCGGTGCCATGCCGTGCCATGCCGGTGCCATGCCGTGCCATGCCGGTGCCATGCCGTGCCATGCCGGTGCCATGCCGTGCCATGCCGGTGCCATGCCGTGCCATGCCGGTGCCATGCCGTGCCATGCCGGTGCCATGCCGGTGCCATGCCGTGCCATGCCATTCCATGCCATTCCATGCCATTCCATGCCATTCCATGCCATTCCATGCCATTCCATGCCATTCCATGCCATTCCATGCCATTCCATGCCATTCCATGCCATTCCATGCCATTCCATGCCATTCCATGCCATTCCATGCCATTCCATGCCATTCCATGCCATTCCATGCCATTCCATGCCATTCCATGCCATTCCATGCCATTCCATGCCATTCCATGCCATTCCATGCCATTCCATGCCATTCCATGCCATTCCATGCCATTCCATGCCATTCCATGCCATTCCATGCAATTCCATGCCATTCCATGCCATTCCATGCCATTCCATGCCATTCCATGCCATTCCATGCCATTCCATGCCATTCCATGCCATTCCATGCCATTCCATGCCATTCCATGCCATTCCATGCCATTCCATGCCATTCCATGCCATTCCATGCCATTCCATGCCATTCCATGCCATTCCATGCCATTCCATGCCATTCCATGCCATTCCATGCCATTCCATGCCATTCCATGCCATTCCATGCCATTCCATGCCATTCCATGCCATTCCATGCCATTCCATGCCGTGCCATGCCATTCCATGCCGGTGCCATGCCGTGCCATGCCGGTGCCATGCCGGTGCCATGCCGTGCCATGCCATTCCATGCCATTCCATGCCGTGCCATGCCGGTGCCATGCCGTGCCATGCCGGTGCCATGCCGTGCCATGCCGGTGCCATGCCGGTGCCATGCCGGTGCCATGCCGGTGCCATGCCGTGCCATGCCGGTGCCATGCCGTGCCATGCCGGTGCCATGCCGTGCCATGCCGTGCCATGCCATTCCATGCCATTCCATGCCATTCCATGCCATTCCATGCCATTCCATGCCATTCCATGCCATTCCATGCCATTCCATGCCATTCCATGCCATTCCATGCCATTCCATGCCATTCCATGCCATTCCATGCCATTCCATGCCATTCCATGCCATTCCATGCCATTCCATGCCATTCCATGCCATTCCATGCCATTCCATGCCATTCCATGCCATTCCATGCCATTCCATGCCATTCCATGCCATTCCATGCCATTCCATGCCATTCCATGCCATTCCATGCCATTCCATGCCATTCCATGCCATTCCATGCCATTCCATGCCATTCCATGTCATTCCATGCCATTCCATGCCATTCCATGCCATTCCATGCCATTCCATGCCATTCCATGCCATTCCATGCCATTCCATGCCATTCCATGCCATTCCATGCCATTCCATGCCATTCCATGCCATTCCATGCCATTCCATGCCATTCCATGCCATTCCATGCCATTCCATGCCATTCCATGCCATTCCATGCCATTCCATGCCATTCCATGCCATTCCATGCCATTCCATGCCATTCCATGCCGGTGCCATGCCGTGCCATGCCGGTGCCATGCCGTGCCATGCCGGTGCCATGCCGTGCCATGCCGGTGCCATGCCGTGCCATGCCGGTGCCATGCCGTGCCATGCCGGTGCCATGCCGTGCCATGCCGCTGCCATGCCGTGCCATGCCGGTGCCATGCCGTGCCATGCCGTGCCATGCCGGTGCCATGCCGTGCCATGCCGGTGCCATGCCGTGCCATGCCGGTGCCATGCCGTGCCATGCCGGTGCCATGCCGGTGCCATGCCGTGCCATGCCGGTGCCATGCCGTGCCATGCCGGTGCCATTCAATGCCATTCCGTGCCATTCAATGCCATTCCATGCCATTCAATGCCGTGCCTTGCCGTGCCATGCCGTGCCATGCCGTGCCATGCCGTGCCATGCCGTGCCATGCCATTCCATGCCATTCCATGCCATTTCATGCCATTCCATGCCATTCCATGCCATTCCATGCCGTGCCATGCCGGTGCCATGCCGTGCCATGCCGGTGCCATGCCGTGCCATGCCGGTGCCATGCCGGTGCCATGCCGTGCCATGCCGGTGCCATGCCGTGCCATGCCGGTGCCATGCCGTGCCATGCCGGTGCCATGCCGTGCCATGCCGGTGCCATGCCGTGCCATGCCGCTGCCATGCCGTGCCATGCCGGTGCCATGCCGTGCCATGCCGTGCCATGCCGTGCCATGCCGGTGCCATGCCGTGCCATGCCGGTGCCATGCCGTGCCATGCCGGTGCCATGCCGTGCCATGCCGGTGCCATGCCGTGCCATGCCGGTGCCATGCCGTGCCATGCCGGTGCCATGCCGTGCCATGCCGGTGCCATGCCGTGCCATGCCGGTGCCATGCCGTGCCATGCCGGTGCCATTCAATGCCATTCCATGCCATTCAATGCCGTGCCTTGCCGTGCCATGCCGTGCCTTGCCGTGCCATGCCGTGCCATGCCATTCCATGCCATTCCATGCCATTTCATGCCATTTCATGCCATTCCATGCCATTCCATGCCATTCCATGCCATTCCATGCCATTCCATGCCATTCCATGCCATTCCATGCCATTCCATGCCATTCCATGCCATTCCATGCCATTCCATGCCATTCCATGCCATTCCATGCCATTCCATGCCATTCCATGCCATTCCATGCCATTCCATGCCATTCCATGCCATTCCATGCCATTCCATGCCATTCCATGCCATTCCATGCCATTCCATGCCATTCCATGCCATTCCATGCCATTCCATGCCATTCCATGCCATTCCATGCCATTCCATGCCGTGCCATGCCGGTGCCATGCCGGTGCCATGCCGGTGCCATGCCGTGCCATGCCGGTGCTATGCCGTGCCATGCCGTGCCATGCCGTGCCATGCCGTGCCATGCCGTGCCATGCCATTCCATGCCATTCCATGCCATTCCATGCCATTCCATGCCATTCCATGCCATTCCATGCCATTCCATGCCATTCCATGCCATTCCATGCCATTCCATGCCATTCCATGCCATTCCATGCCATTCCATGCCTTTCCATGCCATTCCATGCCATTCAATGCCGTGCCATGCCGTGCCATGCCGTGCCATGCCGTGCCATGCCGTGCCATGCCGTGCCATGCCGGTGCCATGCCGGTGCCATGCCGTGCCATGCCGGTGCCATGCCGTGCCATGCCGGTGCCATGCCGTGCCATGCCGGTGCCATGCCGTGCCATGCCGGTGCCATGCCGTGCCATGCCGGTGCCATGCCGTGCCATGCCGGTGCCATGCCGGTGCCATGCCGTGCCATGCCGGTGCCATGCCGTGCCATGCCGGTGCCATGCCGTGCCATGCCGGTGCCATGCCGTGCCATGCCGGTGCCATGCCGTGCCATGCCGGTGCCATGCCGTGCCATGCCGTGCCATGCCGTGCCATGCCGTGCCATGCCGTGCCATGCCGGTGCCATGCCGTGCCATGCCGTGCCATGCCGGTGCCATGCCGTGCCATGCCGGTGCCATGCCGTGCCATGCCGGTGCCATGCCGGTGCCATGCCGTGCCATGCGGTGCCATGCCATTCCATGCGGTGCCATGCCATTCCATGCCATTCCATGCCATTCCATGCCATTCCATGCCATTCCATGCCATTCCATGCCATTCCATGCCATTCCATGCCATTCCACGCCATTCCATGCCATTCCATGCCATTCCATGCCATTCCATACCATTCCATGCCATTCCATGCCATTCCATGCCATTCCATGCCATTCCATGCCATTCCATGCCATTCCATGCCATTCCATGCCATTCCATGCCATTCCATGCCATTCCATGCCATTCCATGCCATTCCATGCCATTCCATGCCATTCCATGCCATTCCATGCCATTCCATGCCATTCCATGCCATTCCATGCCATTCCATGCCATTCCATGCCATTCCATGCCATTCCATGCCATTCCATGCCATTCCATGCCATTCCATGCCATTCCATGCCATTCCATGCCATTCCATGCCATTCCATGCCGTGCCATGCCGTGCCATGCCGTGCCATGCCGTGCCATGCCGTGCCATGCCGTGCCATGCCGTGCCATGCCGTGCCATGCCGGTGCCATGCCGTGGCATGCCGGTGCCATGCCGTGCCATGCCGTGCCATGCCGGTGCCATGCCGTGCCATGCCGTGCCATGCCGGTGCCATGCCGGTGCCACGCCGTGCCATGCCGGTGCCATGCCGGTGCCATGCCGGTGCCATGCCGTGCCATGCCGGTGCCATGCCGTGTCATGCCGGTGCCATGCCGTGCCATGCCGGTGCCATGCCGTGCCATGCCGGTGCCATGCCATTCCATGCGGTGCCATGCCATTCCATGCCATTCCATGCCATTCCATGCCATTCCATGCCATTCCATGCCATTCCATGCCATTCCATGCCATTCCATGCCATTCCATGCCATTCCATGCCATTCCATGCCATTCCATGCCATTCCATGCCATTCCATGCCATTCCATGCCATTCCATGCCATTCCATGCCATTCCATGCTATTCCATGCCATTCCATGCCATTCCATGCCATTCCATGCCATTCCATGCCATTCCATGCCATTCCATGCCATTCCATGCCATTCCATGCCATTCCATGCCATTCCAAGCCATTCCATGCCATTCCATGCCATTCCATGCCATTCCATGCCATTCCATGCCATTCCATGCCATTCCATGCCGTGCCATGCCGTGCCATGCCGGTGCCATGCCGTGCCATGCCGGTGCCATGCCGTGCCATGCCGGTGCCATGCCGTGCCATGCCGGTGCCATGCCGTGCCATGCCGGTGCTATGCCGTGCCATGCCGGTGCCATGCCGTGCCATGCCGATGCCATGCCGTGCCATGCCGGTGCCATGCCGTGCCATGCCGGTGCCATGCCGTGCCATGCCGGTGCCATGCCGTGCCATGCCGGTGCCATGCCGTGCCATGCCGGTGCCATGCCGGTGCCATGCCGGTGCCATGCCGGTGCCATGCCCTGCCATGCCGTGCCATGCCGTGCCATGCCGTGCCATGCCGTGCCATGCCGGTGCCATGCCGTGCCATGCCGGTGCCATGCCGTGCCATGCCGTGCCATACCGGTGCCATGCCGTGCCATGCCGGTGCCATGCCGTGCCATGCCGGTGCCATGCCGTGCCATGCCGGTGCCATGCCGTGCCATGCCGGTGCCATGCCGTGCCATGCCGGTGCCATGCCGGTGCCATGCCGTGCCATGCCGGTGCCATGCCGTGCCATGCCGTGCCATGCCGGGCCATGCGGTGCCATGCCATTCCATGCCATTCCATGCCATTCCATGCCAGTCCATGCCATTCCATGCCACTCAATGCGGTGCCATGCCGTGCCATGCCAGTCCATGCCATTCCATGCCACTCAATGCGGTGCCATGCCGTGCCATGCGGTGCCATGCCGTGCCATGCCGTGCCATGCCGTGCCATGCCGTGCCATGCCGTGCCATGCCGTGCCATGCCGGTGCCATGCCGTGCCATGCCGTGCCATGCCGTGCCATGCCGGTGCCATGCCGTGCCATGCCGTGCCATGCCGGTGCCATGCCGTGCCATGCCGGTGCCATGCCGTGCCATGCCGGTGCCATGCCATTCCATGCGGTGCCATGCCATTCCATGCCATTCCATGCCATTCCATGCCATTCAATGCCATTCCATGCCATTCCATGCCATTCCATGCCATTCCATGCCGGTGCCATGCCGTGCCATGCCGGTGCCATGCCGTGCCATGCCGGTGCCATGCCGTGCCATGCCGGTGCCATGCCGTGCCATGCCATTCCATGCCATTCCATGCCGTGCCATGCCGGTGCCATGCCGTGCCATGCCGGTGCCATGCCGTGCCATGCCGGTGCCATGCCGTGCCATGCCGGTGCCATGCCGTGCCATGCCGTGCCATGCCGTGCCATGCCATTCCATGCCATTCCATGCCATTCCATGCCATTCCATGCCATTCCATGCCATTCCATGCCATTCCATGCCATTCCATGCCATTCCATGCCATTCCATGCCATTCCATGCCATTCCATGCCATTCCATGCCATTCCATGCCATTCCATGCCATTCCATGCCATTCCATGCCATTCCATGCCATTCCATGCCATTCCATGCCATTCCATGCCATTCCATGCCATTCCATGCCATTCCATGCCATTCCATGCCATTCCATGCCATTCCATGCCATTCCATGCCGTGCCATGCCGTGCCATGCCGGTGCCATGCCGTGCCATGCCGGTGCCATGCCGTGTCATGCCGGTGCCATGCCGTGCCATGCCGGTGCCATGCCGTGCCATGCCGGTGCCATGCCATTCCATGCGGTGCCATGCCATTCCATGCCATTCCATGACATTCCATGCCATTCCATGCCATTCCATGCCATTCCATGCCATTCCATGCCATTCCATGCCATTCCATGCCATTCCATGCCATTCCATGCCATTCCATGCCATTCCATGCTATTCCATGCCATTCCATGCCATTCCATGCCATTCCATGCCATTCCATGCCATTCCATGCCATTCCATGCCATTCCATGCCATTCCATGCCATTCCATGCCATTCCAAGCCATTCCATGCCATTCCATGCCATTCCATGCCATTCCATGCCATTCCATGCCATTCCATGCCGTGCCATGCCGTGCCATGCCGGTGCCATGCCGTGCCATGCCGGTGCCATGCCGTGCCATGCCGGTGCCATGCCGTGCCATGCCGGTGCCATGCCGTGCCATGCCGGTGCCATGCCGTGCCATGCCGGTGCCATGCCGTGCCATGCCGGTGCCATGCCGTGCCATGCCGGTGCCATGCCGTGCCATGCCGGTGCCATGCCGTGCCATGCCGGTGCCATGCCGTGCCATGCCGGTGCCATGCCGTGCCATGCCGGTGCCATGCCGTGCCATGCCGGTGCCATGCCGTGCCATGCCGGTGCCATGCCGTGCCATGCCGGTGCCATGCCGTGCCATGCCGGTGCCATGCCGTGCCATGCCGTGCCATGCCGTGCCATGCCATTCCATGCCGTTCCATGCCATTCCATGCCATTCCATGCCATTCCATGCCATTCCATGCCATTCCATGCCATTCCATGCCATTCCATGCCATTCCATGCCATTCCATGCCATTCCATGCCATTCCATGCCATTCCATGCCATTCCATGCCATTCCATGCCATTCCATGCCATTCCATGCCATTCCATGCCATTCCATGCCATTCCATGCCATTCCATGCCATTCCATGCCATTCCATGCCATTCCATGCCATTCCATGCCATTCCATGCCATTCCATGCCATTCCATGCCATTCCATGCCATTCCATGCCATTCCATGCCATTCCATGCCATTCCATGCCATTCCATGCCATTCCATGCCATTCCATGCGGTGCCATGCCGGTGCCATGCCGTGCCATGCCGGTGCCATGCCGTGCCATGCCGGTGCCATGCCGTGCCATGCCGGTGCCATGCCGTGCCATGCCGGTGCCATGCCGTGCCATGCCGGTGCCATGCCGTGCCATGCCGGTGCCATGCCGTGCCATGCCGCTGCCATGCCGTGCCATGCCGGTGCCATGCCGTGCCATGCCGTGCCATGCCGGTGCCATGCCGTGCCATGCCGGTGCCATGCCGTGCCATGCCGTGCCATGCGGTGCCATGCCATTCCATGCGGTGCCATGCCATTCCATGCCATTCCATGCCATTCCATGCCATTCCATGCCATTCCATGCCATTCCATGCCATTCCATGCCATTCCATGCCATTCCATGCCATTCCATGCCATTCCATGCCATTCCATGCCATTCCATGCCATTCCATGCCATTCCATGCCATTCCATGCCATTCCATGCCATTCCATGCCATTCCATGCCATTCCATGCCATTCCATGCCGTGCCATGCCGTGCCATGCCGGTGCCATGCCGTGCCATGCCGGTGCCATGCCGTGCCATGCCGGTGCCATGCCGTGCCATGCCGGTGCCATGCCGTGCCATGCCGGTGCCATGCCGTGCCATGCCGGTGCCATGCCGTGCCATGCCGGTGCCATGCCGTGCCATGCCGGTGCCATGCCGTGCCATGCCGGTGCCATGCCGTGCCATGCCGGTGCCATGCCGTGCCATGCCGGTGCCATGCCGTGCCATGCCGGTGCCATGCCGTGCCATGCCGGTGCCATGCCGTGCCATGCCGGTGCCATGCCGTGCCATGCCGGTGCCATGCCGTGCCATGCCGTGCCATGCCGTGCCATGCCATTCCATGCCATTCCATGCCATTCCATGCCATTCCATGCCATTCCATGCCATTCCATGCCATTCCATGCCATTCCATGCCATTCCATGCCATTCCATGCCATTCCATGCCATTCCATGCCATTCCATGCCATTCCATGCCATTCCATGCCATTCCATGCCATTCCATGCCATTCCATGCCATTCCATGCCATTCCATGCCATTCCATGCCATTCCATGCCATTCAATGCCGGTGCCATGCCGTGCCATGCCGGTGCCATGCCGTGCCATGCCGGTGCCATGCCGTGCCATGCCGGTGCCATTCAATGCCATTCCGTGCCATTCAATGCCATTCCGTGCCATTCAATGCCATTCCATGCCATTCAATGCCGTGCCTTGCCGTGCCATGCCGTGCCATGCCGTGCCATGCCGTGCCATGCCATTCCATGCCATTCCATGCCATTCCATGCCATTCCATGCCATTCCATGCCATTCCATGCCATTCCATGCCATTCCATGCCATTCCATGCCATTCCATGCCATTCCATGCCATTCCATGCCATTCCATGCCATTCCATGCCATTCCATGCCATTCCATGCCATTCCATGCCATTCCATGCCATTCCATGCCATTCCATGCCATTCCATGCCATTCCATGCCATTCCATGCCATTCCATGCCATTCCATGCCATTCCATGCCATTCCATGCCATTCCATGCCATTCCATGCCATTCCATGCCATTCCATGCCATTCCATGCCATTCCATGCCGGTGCCATGCCGTGCCATGCCGGTGCCATGCCGTGCCATGCCGGTGCCATGCCGTGCCATGCCGGTGCCATGCCGTGCCATGCCGGTGCCATGCCGTGCCATGCCGGTGCCATGCCGTGCCATGCCGCTGCCATGCCGTGCCATGCGGTGCCATGCCATTCCATGCGGTGCCATGCCATTCCATGCCATTCCATGCCATTCCATGCCATTCCATGCCATTCCATGCCATTCCATGCCATTCCATGCCATTCCATGCCATTCCATGCCATTCCATGCCATTCCATGCCATTCCATGCCATTCCATGCCATTCCATGCCGTGCCATGCCGGTGCCATGCCGTGCCATGCCGGTGCCATGCCGGTGCCATGCCGGTGCCATGCCGTGCCATGCCGGTGCCATGCCGTGCCATGCCGGTGCCATGCCGTGCCATGCCGGTGCCATGCCGTGCCATGCCGGTGCCATGCCGTGCCATGCCGGTGCCATGCCGTGCCATGCCGGTGCCATGCCGTGCCATGCCGGTGCCATGCCGTGCCATGCCGCTGCCATGCCGTGCCATGCCGGTGCCATGCCGTGCCATGCCGGTGCCATGCCGTGCCATGCCGTGCCATGCCGTGCCATGCCGTGCCATGCCGGTGCCATGCCGTGCCATGCCGGTGCCATGCCGTGCCATGCCGGTGCCATGCCGGTGCCATGCCGGTGCCATGCCGTGCCATGCCGGTGCCATTCAATGCCATTCCGTGCCATTCAATGCCATTCCGTGCCATTCAATGCCATTCCATGCCATTCAATGCCGTGCCTTGCCGTGCCATGCCGTGCCTTGCCGTGCCATGCCGTGCCATGCCGTGCCATGCCGTGCCATGCCATTCCATGCCATTCCATGCCATTTCATGCCATTTCATGCCATTCCATGCCATTCCATGCCATTCCATGCCATTCCATGCCATTCCATGCCATTCCATGCCATTCCATGCCATTCCATGCCATTCCATGCCATTCCATGCCATTCCATGCCATTCCATGCCGTGCCATGCCGGTGCCATGCCGGTGCCATGCCGTGCCATGCCGGTGCCATGCCGTGCCATGCCGTGCCATGCCGTGCCATGCCGTGCCATGCCGTGCCATGCCATTCCATGCCATTCCATGCCATTCCATGCCATTCCATGCCATTCCATGCCATTCCATGCCATTCCATGCCATTCCATGCCATTCCATGCCATTCCATGCCATTCCATGCCATTCCATGCCATTCCATGCCTTTCCATGCCATTCCATGCCATTCAATGCCGTGCCATGCCGTGCCATGCCGTGCCATGCCGTGCCATGCCGGTGCCATGCCGTGCCATGCCGGTGCCATGCCGTGCCATGCCGTGCCATGCCGTGCCATGCCGGGCCATGCGGTGCCATGCCATTCCATGCCATTCCATGCCATTCCATGCCAGTCCATGCCATTCCATGCCACTCAATGCGGTGCCATGCCGTGCCATGCGGTGCCATGCCGTGCCATGCCGTGCCATGCCGTGCCATGCCGTGCCATGCCGTGCCATGCCGTGCCATGCCGTGCCATGCCGTGCCATGCCGTGCCATGCCGTGCCATGCCGGTGCCATGCCGTGCCATGCCGTGCCATGCCGTGCCATGCCGGTGCCATGCCGTGCCATGCCGTGCCATGCCGGTGCCATGCCGTGCCATGCCGGTGCCATGCCGTGCCATGCCGGTGCCATGCCGTGCCATGCGGTGCCATGCCATTCCATGCGGTGCCATGCCATTCCATGCCATTCCATGCCATTCCATGCCATTCCATGCCATTCAATGCCATTCCATGCCATTCCATGCCATTCCATGCCGGTGCCATGCCGTGCCATGCCGGTGCCATGCCGTGCCATGCCGGTGCCATGCCGTGCCATGCCGGTGCCATGCCGTGCCATGCCGGTGCCATGCCGTGCCATGCCATTCCATGCCATTCCATGCCGTGCCATGCCGGTGCCATGCCGTGCCATGCCGGTGCCATGCCGTGCCATGCCGGTGCCATGCCGTGCCATGCCGGTGCCATGCCGTGCCATGCCGTGCCATGCCGTGCCATGCCATTCCATGCCATTCCATGCCATTCCATGCCATTCCATGCCATTCCATGCCATTCCATGCCATTCCATGCCATTCCATGCCATTCCATGCCATTCCATGCCATTCCATGCCATTCCATGCCATTCCATGCCATTCCATGCCATTCCATGCCATTCCATGCCATTCCATGCCATTCCATGCCATTCCATGCCATTCCATGCCATTCCATGCCATTCCATGCCATTCCATGCCATTCCATGCCATTCCATGCCATTCCATGCCATTCCATGCCGTGCCATGCCGGTGCCATGCCGTGCCATGCCGTGCCATGCCGTGCCATGCCGGTGCCATGCCGTGCCATGCCGTGCCATGCCGGTGCCATGCCGTGCCATGCCGGTGCCATGCCGTGCCATGCCGGTGCCATGCCGGTGCCATGCCGGTGCCATGCCGTGCCATGCCGGTGCCATTCAATGCCATTCCGTGCCATTCAATGCCATTCCATGCCATTCAATGCCGTGCCTTGCCGTGCCATGCCGTGCCTTGCCGTGCCATGCCGTGCCATGCCGTGCCATGCCGTGCCATGCCATTCCATGCCATTCCATGCCATTTCATGCCATTTCATGCCATTCCATGCCATTCCATGCCATTCCATGCCATTCCATGCCATTCCATGCCATTCCATGCCATTCCATGCCATTCCATGCCATTCCATGCCATTCCATGCCATTCCATGCCATTCCATGCCATTCCATGCCATTCCATGCCATTCCATGCCATTCCATGCCATTCCATGCCATTCCATGCCATTCCATGCCATTCCATGCCGTGCCATGCCGGTGCCATGCCGGTGCCATGCCGTGCCATGCCGGTGCCATGCCGTGCCATGCCGTGCCATGCCGTGCCATGCCGTGCCATGCCGTGCCATGCCATTCCATGCCATTCCATGCCATTCCATGCCATTCCATGCCATTCCATGCCATTCCATGCCATTCCATGCCATTCCATGCCATTCCATGCCATTCCATGCCATTCCATGCCATTCCATGCCATTCCATGCCATTCCATGCCATTCCATGCCATTCCATGCCATTCCATGCCATTCCATGCCATTCCATGCCATTCCATGCCATTCCATGCCATTCCATGCCATTCCATGCCATTCCATGCCATTCCATGCCGTGCCATGCCGGTGCCATGCCGTGCCATGCCGGTGCCATGCCGTGCCATGCCGGTGCCATGCCGTGCCATGCCGGTGCCATGCCGTGCCATGCCGGTGCCATGCCGTGCCATGCCGCTGCCATGCCGTGCCATGCCGTGCCATGCCGGTGCCATGCCGTGCCATGCCGTGCCATGCCGGTGCCATGCCGTGCCATGCCGGTGCCATGCCGTGCCATGCCGGTGCCATGCCGTGCCATGCCGGTGCCATGCCGTGCCATGCCGTGCCATGCCGTGCCATGCCGTGCCATGCCGTGCCATGCCGTGCCATGCCGTGCCATGCCGTGCCATGCCGGTGCCATGCCGTGCCATGCCGTGCCATGCCGGTGCCATGCCGTGCCATGCCGGTGCCATGCCGTGCCATGCCGTGCCATGCGGTGCCATGCCATTCCATGCGGTGCCATGCCATTCCATGCCATTCCATGCCATTCCATGCCATTCCATGCCATTCCATGCCATTCCATGCCATTCCATGCCATTCCATGCCATTCCATGCCATTCCATGCCATTCCATGCCATTCCATGCCATTCCATGCCATTCCATGCCATTCCATGCCATTCCATGCCATTCCATGCCTTTCCATGCCATTCCATGCCATTCAATGCCGTGCCATGCCGTGCCATGCCGTGCCATGCCGTGCCATGCCGGTGCCATGCCGTGCCATGCCGGTGCCATGCCGTGCCATGCCGTTGCCATGCCGTGCCATGCCGGTGCCATGCCGTGCCATGCCGGTGCCATGCCGTGCCATGCCGGTGCCATGCCGTGCCATGCCGGTGCCATGCCGTGCCATGCCGTGCCATGCCGTGCCATGCCGTGCCATGCCGTGCCATGCCGTGCCATGCCGTGCCATGCCGTGCCATGCCGGTGCCATGCCGTGCCATGCCGGTGCCATGCCGTGCCATGCCGGTGCCATGCCGTGCCATTCCGGTGCCATGCCGGTGCCATGCCGTGCCATGCCGGTGCCATGCCGTGCCATGCCGGTGCCATGCCGGTGCCATGCCGTGCCATGCCGTGCCATGCCGTGCCATGCCGTGCCATGCCGTGCCATGCCGTGCCATGCCGGGCCATGCGGTGCCATGCCATTCCATGCCATTCCATGCCATTCCATGCCAGTCCATGCCATTCCATGCCACTCAATGCGGTGCCATGCCGTGCCATGCCGTGCCATGCCGTGCCATGCCGTGCCATGCCGTGCCATGCCGTGCCATGCCGTGCCATGCCGTGCCATGCCGGTGCCATGCCGTGCCATGCGGTGCCATGCCATTCCATGCGGTGCCATGCCATTCCATGCCATTCCATGCCATTCCATGCCATTCCATGCCATTCAATGCCATTCCATGCCATTCCATGCCATTCCATGCCGGTGCCATGCCGTGCCATGCCGGTGCCATGCCGTGCCATGCCGGTGCCATGCCGTGCCATGCCGGTGCCATGCCGTGCCATGCCGGTGCCATGCCGTGCCATGCCATTCCATGCCATTCCATGCCGTGCCATGCCGGTGCCATGCCGTGCCATGCCGGTGCCATGCCGTGCCATGCCGGTGCCATGCCGTGCCATGCCGGTGCCATGCCGTGCCATGCCGGTGCCATGCCGTGCCATGCCGTGCCATGCCGTGCCATGCCATTCCATGCCATTCCATGCCATTCCATGCCATTCCATGCCATTCCATGCCATTCCATGCCATTCCATGCCATTCCATGCCATTCCATGCCATTCCATGCCATTCCATGCCATTCCATGCCATTCCATGCCATTCCATGCCATTCCATGCCATTCCATGCCATTCCATGCCATTCCATGCCATTCCATGCCATTCCATGCCGTGCCATGCCGTGCCATGCCGGTGCCATGCCGTGCCATGCCGGTGCCATGCCGTGTCATGCCGGTGCCATGCCGTGCCATGCCGGTGCCATGCCGTGCCATGCCGGTGCCATGCCATTCCATGCGGTGCCATGCCATTCCATGCCATTCCATGCCATTCCATGCCATTCCATGCCATTCCATGCCATTCCATGCCATTCCATGCCATTCCATGCCATTCCATGCCATTCCATGCCATTCCATGCCATTCCATGCCATTCCATGCCATTCCATGCCATTCCATGCCATTCCATGCCATTCCATGCCATTCCATGCCATTCCATGCCATTCCATGCCATTCCATGCCATTCCATGCCATTCCATGCCATTCCATGCCATTCCATGCCATTCCATGCCATTCCATGCCATTCCATGCCATTCCATGCCATTCCATGCCATTCCAAGCTATTCCATGCCATTCCATGCCATTCCATGCCATTCCATGCCATTCCATGCCATTCCATGCCATTCCATGCCATTCCATGCCATTCCATGCCATTCCATGCCATTCCATGCCATTCCATGCCATTCCATGCCTTTCCATGCCATTCCATGCCATTCAATGCCGTGCCATGCCGTGCCATGCCGTGCCATGCCGGTGCCATGCCGTGCCATGCCGGTGCCATGCCGTGCCATGCCGTTGCCATGCCGTGCCATGCCGGTGCCATGCCGTGCCATGCCGGTGCCATGCCGTGCCATGCCGGTGCCATGCCGTGCCATGCCGGTGCCATGCCGTGCCATGCCGGTGCCATGCCGTGCCATGCCGTGCCATGCCGTGCCATGCCGTGCCATGCCGTGCCATGCCGTGCCATGCCGTGCCATGCCGTGCCATGCCGTGCCATGCCGGTGCCATGCCGTGCCATGCCGGTGCCATGCCGTGCCATGCCGGTGCCATGCCGTGCCATGCCGGTGCCATGCCGTGCCATTCCGGTGCCATGCCGGTGCCATGCCGTGCCATGCCGGTGCCATGCCGTGCCATGCCGGTGCCATGCCGGTGCCATGCCGTGCCATGCCGTGCCATGCCGTGCCATGCCGTGCCATGCCGTGCCATGCCGTGCCATGCCGGGCCATGCGGTGCCATGCCATTCCATGCCATTCCATGCCATTCCATGCCAGTCCATGCCATTCCATGCCACTCAATGCGGTGCCATGCCGTGCCATGCGGTGCCATGCCGTGCACCATGCCGGTGCCATGCCGGTGCCATGCCGTGCCATGCCGTGCCATGCCGTGCCATGCCGTGCCATGCCGTGCCATGCCGGGCCATGCGGTGCCATGCCATTCCATGCCATTCCATGCCATTCCATGCCAGTCCATGCCATTCCATGCCACTCAATGCGGTGCCATGCCGTGCCATGCGGTGCCATGCCGTGCCATGCCGTGCCATGCCGTGCCATGCCGTGCCATGCCGTGCCATGCCGTGCCATGCCGTGCCATGCCGTGCCATGCCGGTGCCATGCCGTGCCATGCCGTGCCATGCCGTGCCATGCCGGTGCCATGCCGTGCCATGCCGTGCCATGCCGGTGCCATGCCGTGCCATGCCGGTGCCATGCCGTGCCATGCCGGTGCCATGCCGTGCCATGCGGTGCCATGCCATTCCATGCGGTGCCATGCCATTCCATGCCATTCCATGCCATTCCATGCCATTCCATGCCATTCAATGCCATTCCATGCCATTCCATGCCATTCCATGCCGGTGCCATGCCGTGCCATGCCGGTGCCATGCCGTGCCATGCCGGTGCCATGCCGTGCCATGCCGGTGCCATGCCGTGCCATGCCGGTGCCATGCCGTGCCATGCCATTCCATGCCATTCCATGCCGTGCCATGCCGGTGCCATGCCGTGCCATGCCGGTGCCATGCCGTGCCATGCCGGTGCCATGCCGTGCCATGCCGGTGCCATGCCGTGCCATGCCGTGCCATGCCGTGCCATGCCATTCCATGCCATTCCATGCCATTCCATGCCATTCCATGCCATTCCATGCCATTCCATGCCATTCCATGCCATTCCATGCCATTCCATGCCATTCCATGCCATTCCATGCCATTCCATGCCATTCCATGCCATTCCATGCCATTCCATGCCATTCCATGCCATTCCATGCCATTCCATGCCATTCCATGCCATTCCATGCCATTCCATGCCATTCCATGCCGTGCCATGCCGTGCCATGCCGGTGCCATGCCGTGCCATGCCGGTGCCATGCCGTGTCATGCCGGTGCCATGCCGTGCCATGCCGGTGCCATGCCGTGCCATGCCGGTGCCATGCCATTCCATGCGGTGCCATGCCATTCCATGCCATTCCATGCCATTCCATGCCATTCCATGCCATTCCATGCCATTCCATGCCATTCCATGCCATTCCATGCCATTCCATGCCATTCCATGCCATTCCATGCCATTCCATGCCATTCCATGCCATTCCATGCCATTCCATGCCATTCCATGCCATTCCATGCCATTCCATGCCATTCCATGCCATTCCATGCCATTCCATGCCATTCCATGCCATTCCATGCCATTCCATGCCATTCCATGCCATTCCATGCCATTCCATGCCATTCCATGCCATTCCAAGCTATTCCATGCCATTCCATGCCATTTCATGCCATTCCATGCCATTCCATGCCATTCCATGCCATTCCATGCCATTCCATGCCATTCCATGCCATTCCATGCCATTCCATGCCATTCCATGCCATTCCATGCCGTGCCATGCCGGTGCCATGCCGTGCCATGCCGGTGCCATGCCGTGCCATGCCGGTGCCATGCCGGTGCCATGCCGTGCCATGCCGGTGCCATGCCGTGCCATGCCGGTGCCATGCCGTGCCATGCCGGTGCCATGCCGTGCCATGCCGGTGCCATGCCGTGCCATGCCGGTGCCATGCCGTGCCATGCCGCTGCCATGCCGTGCCATGCCGGTGCCATGCCGTGCCATGCCGGTGCCATGTCGTGCCATGCCGTGCCATGCCGGTGCCATGCCGTGCCATGCCGGTGCCATGCCGTGCCATGCCGGTGCCATGCCGGTGCCATGCCGGTGCCATGCCGTGCCATGCCGGTGCCATGCCGTGCCATGCCGGTGCCATGCCGGTGCCATGCCGGTGCCATGCCGTGCCATGCCGGTGCCATTCAATGCCATTCCGTGCCATTCAATGCCATTCCATGCCATTCAATGCCGTGCCTTGCCGTGCCATGCCGTGCCTTGCCGTGCCATGCCGTGCCATGCCGTGCCATGCCGTGCCATGCCGTGCCATGCCATTCCATGCCATTCCATGCCATTTCATGCCATTTCATGCCATTCCATGCCATTCCATGCCATTCCATGCCATTCCATGCCATTCCATGCCATTCCATGCCATTCCATGCCATTCCATGCCATTCCATGCCATTCCATGCCATTCCATGCCATTCCATGCCATTCCATGCCATTCCATGCCATTCCATGCCATTCCATGCCATTCCATGCCGTGCCATGCCGGTGCCATGCCGGTGCCATGCCGGTGCCATGCCGTGCCATGCCGTGCCATGCCGTGCCATGCCGTGCCATGCCGTGCCATGCCATTCCATGCCATTCCATGCCATTCCATGCCATTCCATGCCATTCCATGCCATTCCATGCCATTCCATGCCATTCCATGCCATTCCATGCCATTCCATGCCATTCCATGCCATTCCATGCCATTCCAAGCCATTCCATGCCATTCCATGCCATTCCATGCCATTCCATGCCTTTCCATGCCATTCCATGCCATTCAATGCCGTGCCATGCCGTGCCATGCCGTGCCATGCCGGTGCCATGCCGTGCCATGCCGGTGCCATGCCGTGCCATGCCGTTGCCATGCCGTGCCATGCCGGTGCCATGCCGTGCCATGCCGGTGCCATGCCGTGCCATGCCGGTGCCATGCCGTGCCATGCCGGTGCCATGCCGTGCCATGCCGGTGCCATGCCGTGCCATGCCGTGCCATGCCGTGCCATGCCGTGCCATGCCGTGCCATGCCGTGCCATGCCGTGCCATGCCGTGCCATGCCGGTGCCATGCCGTGCCATGCCGGTGCCATGCCGTGCCATGCCGGTGCCATGCCGTGCCATGCCGGTGCCATGCCGTGCCATTCCGGTGCCATGCCGGTGCCATGCCGTGCCATGCCGGTGCCATGCCGTGCCATGCCGGTGCCATGCCGGTGCCATGCCGTGCCATGCCGTGCCATGCCGTGCCATGCCGTGCCATGCCGTGCCATGCCGTGCCATGCCGTGCCATGCCGTGCCATGCCGGGCCATGCGGTGCCATGCCATTCCATGCCATTCCATGCCATTCCATGCCAGTCCATGCCATTCCATGCCACTCAATGCGGTGCCATGCCGTGCCATGCGGTGCCATGCCGTGCCATGCCGTGCCATGCCGTGCCATGCCGTGCCATGCCGTGCCATGCCGTGCCATGCCGTGCCATGCCGTGCCATGCCGGTGCCATGCCGTGCCATGCCGTGCCATGCCGTGCCATGCCGGTGCCATGCCGTGCCATGCCGTGCCATGCCGGTGCCATGCCGTGCCATGCCGGTGCCATGCCGTGCCATGCCGGTGCCATGCCGTGCCATGCGGTGCCATGCCATTCCATGCGGTGCCATGCCATTCCATGCCATTCCATGCCATTCCATGCCATTCCATGCCATTCAATGCCATTCCATGCCATTCCATGCCATTCCATGCCGGTGCCATGCCGTGCCATGCCGGTGCCATGCCGTGCCATGCCGGTGCCATGCCGTGCCATGCCGGTGCCATGCCGTGCCATGCCGGTGCCATGCCGTGCCATGCCATTCCATGCCATTCCATGCCGTGCCATGCCGGTGCCATGCCGTGCCATGCCGGTGCCATGCCGTGCCATGCCGGTGCCATGCCGTGCCATGCCGGTGCCATGCCGTGCCATGCCGTGCCATGCCATTCCATGCCATTCCATGCCATTCCATGCCATTCCATGCCATTCCATGCCATTCCATGCCATTCCATGCCATTCCATGCCATTCCATGCCATTCCATGCCATTCCATGCCATTCCATGCCATTCCATGCCATTCCATGCCATTCCATGCCATTCCATGCCATTCCATGCCATTCCATGCCATTCCATGCCATTCCATGCCATTCCATGCCATTCCATGCCGTGCCATGCCGTGCCATGCCGGTGCCATGCCGTGCCATGCCGGTGCCATGCCGTGTCATGCCGGTGCCATGCCGTGCCATGCCGGTGCCATGCCGTGCCATGCCGGTGCCATGCCATTCCATGCGGTGCCATGCCATTCCATGCCATTCCATGCCATTCCATGCCATTCCATGCCATTCCATGCCATTCCATGCCATTCCATGCCATTCCATGCCATTCCATGCTATTCCATGCCATTCCATGCCATTCCATGCCATTCCATGCCATT
The DNA here is from genome assembly GCA_963971235.1 of Cryptus armator. Lineage (NCBI taxonomy): Eukaryota > Metazoa > Arthropoda > Insecta > Hymenoptera > Ichneumonidae > Cryptus > Cryptus armator. Next base: position 883,682 of record CAXARG010000294.1, on the reverse strand, counting down.
CCATGCCATTCCATGCCATTCCATGCCATTCCATGCCATTCCATGCCATTCCATGCCATTCCAAGCTATTCCATGCCATTCCATGCCATTCCATGCCATTCCATGCCATTCCATGCCATTCCATGCCATTCCATGCCGTGCCATGCCGTGCCATGCCGGTGCCATGCCGTGCCATGCCGGTGCCATGCCGTGCCATGCCGGTGCCATGCCGTGCCATGCCGGTGCCATGCCGTGCCATGCCGGTGCCATGCCGTGCCATGCCGGTGCCATGCCGTGCCATGCCGGTGCCATGCCGGTGCCATGCCGTGCCATGCCGGTGCCATGCCGTGCCATGCCGGTGCCATGCCGGTGCCATGCCGTGCCATGCCGGTGCCATGCCGTGCCATGCCGGTGCCATGCCGTGCCATGCCGTGCCATGCCGTGCCATGCCATTCCATGCCATTCCATGCCATTCCATGCCATTCCATGCCATTCCATGCCATTCCATGCCATTCCATGCCATTCCATGCCATTCCATGCCATTCCATGCCATTCCATGCCATTCCATGCCATTCCATGCCATTCCATGCCATTCCATGCCATTCCATGCCATTCCATGCCATTCCATGCCATTCCATGCCATTCCATGCCATTCCATGCCATTCCATGCCATTCCATGCCATTCCATGCCATTCCATGCCATTCCATGCCATTCCATGCCATTCCATGCCATTCCATGCCGGTGCCATGCCGTGCCATGCCGGTGCCATGCCGTGCCATGCCGGTGCCATGCCGTGCCATGCCGGTGCCATGCCGTGCCATGCCGGTGCCATGCCGTGCCATGCCATTCCATGCCATTCCATGCCGTGCCATGCCGGTGCGATGCCGTGCCATGCCGGTGCCATGCCGTGCCATGCCGGTGCCATGCCGTGCCATGCCGGTGCCATGCCGTGCCATGCCGTGCCATGCCGTGCCATGCCATTCCATGCCATTCCATGCCATTCCATGCCATTCCATGCCATTCCATGCCATTCCATGCCATTCCATGCCATTCCATGCCATTCCATGCCATTCCATGCCATTCCATGCCATTCCATGCCATTCCATGCCATTCCATGCCATTCCATGCCATTCCATGCCATTCCATGCCATTCCATGCCATTCCATGCCATTCAATGCCGTGCCATGCCGTGCCATGCCGTGCCATGCCGTGCCATGCCGTGCCATGCCGGTGCCATGCCGTGCCATGCCGGTGCCATGCCGTGCCATGCCGGTGCCATGCCGTGCCATGCCGGTGCCATGCCGTGCCATGCCGGTGCCATGCCGTGCCATGCCGGTGCCATGCCGTGCCATGCCGGTGCCATTCAATGCCATTCCGTGCCATTCAATGCCATTCCGTGCCATTCAATGCCATTCCATGCCATTCAATGCCGTGCCTTGCCGTGCCATGCCGTGCCATGCCGTGCCATGCCGTGCCATGCCATTCCATGCCGTGCCATGCCATTCCATGCCATTCCATGCCATTCCATGCCATTCCATGCCATTCCATGCCATTCCATGCCATTCCATGCCATTCCATGCCATTCCATGCCATTCCATGCCATTCCATGCCATTCCATGCCATTCCATGCCATTCCATGCCATTCCATGCCATTCCATGCCATTCCATGCCATTCCATGCCATTCCATGCCATTCCATGCCATTCCATGCCATTCCATGCCATTCCATGCCATTCCATGCCATTCCATGCCATTCCATGCCATTCCATGCCATTCCATGCCATTCCATGCCATTCCATGCCATTCCATGCCATTCCATGCCATTCCATGCCATTCCATGCCATTCCATGCCATTCCATGCCATTCCATGCCATTCCATGCCATTCCATGCCATTCCATGCCATTCCATGCCATTCCATGCCATTCCATGCCATTCCATGCCATTCCATGCCATTCCATGCCATTCCATGCCATTCCATGCCATTCCATGCCATTCCATGCCATTCCATGCCATTCCATGCCATTCCATGCCATTCCATGCCATTCCATGCCATTCCATGCCATTCCATGCCATTCCATGCCATTCCATGCCATTCCATGCCATTCCATGCCATTCAATGCCGTGCCATGCCGTGCCATGCCGTGCCATGCCGTGCCATGCCGTGCCATGCCGTGCCATGCCGTGCCATGCCGTGCCATGCCGTGCCATGCCGTGCCATGCCGTGCCATGCCGGTGCCATGCCGTGCCATGCCGGTGCCATGCCGTGCCATGCCGGTGCCATGCCGTGCCATGCCGGTGCCATGCCGTGCCATGCCGGTGCCATGCCGTGCCATGCCGGTGCCATGCCGTGCCATGCCGGTGCCATGCCGTGCCATGCCGGTGCCATGCCGTGCCATGCCGGTGCCATGCCGGTGCCATGCCGTGCCATGCCGGTGCCATGCCGTGCCATGCCGGTGCCATGCCGTGCCATGCCGGTGCCATGCCGTGCTATGCCGTGCCATGCCGGTGCCATGCCGTGCCATGCCGGTGCCATGCCGTGCCATGCCGTGCCATGCCATGCCGTGCCATGCGGTGCCATGCCATTCCATGCCATTCCATGCCATTCCATGCCATTCCATGCCATTCCATGCCATTCCATGCCATTCCATGCCATTCCATGCCATTCCATGTCATTCCATGCCATTCCATGCCATTCCATGCCATTCCATGCCATTCCATGCCATTCCATGCCATTCCATGCCATTCCATGCCATTCCATGCCATTCCATGCCATTCCATGCCATTCCATGCCATTCCATGCCATTCCATGCCATTCCATGCCATTCCATGCCATTCCATGCCATTCCATGCCATTCCATGCCATTCCATGCCATTCCATGCCATTCAATGCCGTGCCATGCCGTGCCATGCCGGTGCCATGCCGGTGCCATGCCGGTGCAATGCCGTGCCATGCCGGTGCCATGCCGTGCCATGCCGGTGCCATGCCGGTGCCATGCCGTGCCATGCCGGTGCCATGCCGTGCCATGCCGGTGCCATGCCGTGCCATGCCGTGCCATGCCGTGCCATGCCGTGCCATGCCGTGCCATGCCGTGCCATGCCGTGCCATGCCGTGCCATGCCGTGCCATGCCGTGCCATGCCGTGCCATGCCGTGCCATGCCGTGCCATGCCGTGCCATGCCGTGCCATGCCGTGCCATGCCGTGCCATGCCGTGCCATGCCGTGCCATGCCGTGCCATGCCGTGCCATGCCGTGCCATGCCGTGCCATGCCGTGCCATGCCGTGCCATGCCGTGCCATGCCGTGCCATGCCGTGCCATGCCGTGCCATGCCGTGCCATGCCGTGCCATGCCGTGCCATGCCGTGCCATGCGGTGCCATGCCATTCCATGCCATTCCATGCCATTCCATGCCATTCAATGCCGTGCCATGCCGTGCCATGCCGGTGCCATGCCGTGCCATGCCGGTGCCATGCCGTGCCATGCCGGTGCCATGCCGTGCCATGCCGTGCCATGCCGGTGCCATGCCGAGCCATGCCGGTGCCATGCCGTGCCATGCGGTGCCATGCCATTCCATGCCATTCCATGCCATTCCATGCCATTCCATGCCATTCCATGCCATTCCATGCCATTCCATGCCATTCCATGCCATTCCATGCCATTCCATGCCATTCCATGCCGTGCCATGCCATTCCATGCCGTGCCATGCCGTGCCATGCCGTGCCATGCCGTGCCATGCCGTGCCATGCCGTGCCATGCCGGTGCCATGCCGTGGCATGCCGGTGCCATGCCGTGCCATGCCGTGCCATGCCGTGCCATGCCGGTGCCATGCCGTGCCATGCCGTGCCATGCCGGTGCCATGCCGGTGCCACGCCGTGCCATGCCGGTGCCATGCCGGTGCCATGCCGGTGCCATGCCGTGTCATGCCGGTGCCATGCCGTGCCATGCCGGTGCCATGCCGTGCCATGCCGGTGCCATGCCATTCCATGCGGTGCCATGCCATTCCATGCCATTCCATGCCATTCCATGCCATTCCATGCCATTCCATGCCATTCCATGCCATTCCATGCCATTCCATGCCATTCCATGCCATTCCATGCCATTCCATGCCATTCCATGCCATTCCATGCCATTCCATGCCATTCCATGCTATTCCATGCCATTCCATGCCATTCCATGCCATTCCATGCCATTCCATGCCATTCCATGCCATTCCATGCCATTCCATGCCATTCCATGCCATTCCATGCCATTCCATGCCATTCCAAGCCATTCCATGCCATTCCATGCCATTCCATGCCATTCCATGCCATTCCATGCCATTCCATGCCATTCCATGCCATTCCATGCCGTGCCATGCCGTGCCATGCCGGTGCCATGCCGTGCCATGCCGGTGCCATGCCGTGCCATGCCGGTGCCATGCCGTGCCATGCCGGTGCCATGCCGTGCCATGCCGGTGCCATGCCGTGCCATGCCGATGCCATGCCGTGCCATGCCGGTGCCATGCCGTGCCATGCCGGTGCCATGCCGTGCCATGCCGGTGCCATGCCGTGCCATGCCGGTGCCATGCCGAGCCATGCCGGTGCCATGCCGGTGCCATGCCGGTGCCATGCCGTGCCATGCCGTGCCATGCCGTGACATGCCGGTGCCATGCCGTGCCATGCCGGTGCCATGCCGTGCCATGCCGGTGCCATGCCGTGCCATGCCGTGCCATACCGGTGCCATGCCGTGCCATGCCGGTGCCATGCCGTGCCATGCCGGTGCCATGCCGTGCCATGCCGGTGCCATGCCGTGCCATGCCGGTGCCATGCCGTGCCATGCCGGTGCCATGCCGTGCCATGCCGGTGCCATGCCGGTGCCATGCCGTGCCATGCCGGTGCCATGCCGTGCCATGCGGTGCCATGCCATTCCATGCGGTGCCATGCCATTCCATGCCATTCCATGCCATTCCATGCCATTCCATGCCATTCCATGCCATTCCATGCCATTCCATGCCATTCCATGCCATTCCATGCCATTCCATGCCATTCCATGCCATTCCATGCCATTCCATGCCATTCCATGCCATTCCATGCCATTCCATGCCATTCCATGCCATTCCATGCCATTCCATGCCATTCCATGCCATTCCATGCCATTCCATGCCATTCCATGCCATTCCATGCCATTCCATGCCATTCCATGCCATTCCATGCCATTCCATGCCATTCCATGCCATTCCATGCCGGTGCCATGCCGTGCCATGCCGGTGCCATGCCGGTGCCATGCCGTGTCATGCCGGTGCCATGCCGTGCCATGCCGGTGCCATGCCGTGCCATGCCGGTGCCATGCCGTGCCATGCCGTTGCCATGCCGTGCCATGCCGTTGCCATGCCGTGCCATGCCGGTGCCATGCCGTGCCATGCCGGTGCCATGCCGTGCCATGCCGGTGCCATGCCGTGCCATGCCGGTGCCATGCCGTGCCATGCCGGTGCCATGCCGTGCCATGCCGGTGCCATGCCGTGCCATGCCGTGCCATGCCGTGCCATGCCGTGCCATGCCGTGCCATGCCGTGCCATGCCGTGCCATGCCGTGCCATGCCGTGCCATGCCGTGCCATGCCGTGCCATGCCGTGCCATGCCGTGCCATGCCGTGCCATGCCGTGCCATGCCGTGCCATGCCGTGCCATGCCGTGCCATGCCGGTGCCATGCCGTGCCATGCCGGTGCCATGCCGTGCCATTCCGGTGCCATGCCGGTGCCATGCCGTGCCATGCCGGTGCCATGCCGTGCCATGCCGGTGCCATGCCGTGCCATGCCGGTGCCATGCCGTGCCATGCCGTGCCATGCCGTGCCATGCCGTGCCATGCCGTGCCATGCCGTGCCATGCCGTGCCATGCCGTGCCATGCCGTGCCATGCCGTGCCATGCCGGGCCATGCGGTGCCATGCCATTCCATGCCATTCCATGCCATTCCATGCCAGTCCATGCCATTCCATGCCACTCAATGCGGTGCCATGCCGTGCCATGCGGTGCCATGCCGTGCCATGCCGTGCCATGCCGTGCCATGCCGTGCCATGCCGGTGCCATGCCGTGCCATGCCGTGCCATGCCGTGCCATGCCGGTGCCATGCCGTGCCATGCCGTGCCATGCCGGTGCCATGCCGTGCCATGCCGGTGCCATGCCGTGCCATGCCGTGCCATGCCGGTGCCATGCCGTGCCATGCCGTGCCATGCCGGTGCCATGCCGTGCCATGCCGGTGCCATGCCGTGCCATGCCGGTGCCATGCCGTGCCATGCCATTCCATGCCATTCCATGCCATTCCATGCCATTCCATGCCATTCCATGCCATTCAATGCCATTCCATGCCATTCCATGCCATTCCATGCCATTCCATGCCATTCCATGCCATTCCATGCCATTCCATGCCATTCCATGCCATTCCATGCCATTCCATGCCATTCCATGCCATTCCATGCCATTCCATGCCATTCCATGCCATTCCATGCCATTCCATGCCATTCCATGCCATTCCATGCCATTCCATGCCATTCCATGCCATTCCATGCCATTCCATGCCATTCCATGCCATTCCATGCCATTCCATGCCATTCCATGCCATTCCATGCCATTCCATGCCATTCCATGCCATTCCATGCCATTCCATGCCATTCCATGCCATTCCATGCCATTCCATGCCATTCCATGCCATTCCATGCCATTCCATGCCATTCCATGCCATTCCATGCCATTCCATGCCATTCCATGCCATTCCATGCCATTCCATGCCATTCCATGCCGGTGCCATGCCGTGCCATGCCGGTGCCATGCCGTGCCATGCCGGTGCCATGCCGTGCCATGCCGGTGCCATGCCGTGCCATGCCATTCCATGCCATTCCATGCCGTGCCATGCCGGTGCCATGCCGTGCCATGCCGGTGCCATGCCGTGCCATGCCGGTGCCATGCCGTGCCATGCCGGTGCCATGCCGTGCCATGCCGGTGCCATACCGTGCCATGCCGTGCCATGCCGTGCCATGCCATTCCATGCCATTCCATGCCATTCCATGCCATTCCATGCCATTCCATGCCATTCCATGCCATTCCATGCCATTCCATGCCATTCCATGCCATTCCATGCCATTCCATGCCATTCCATGCCATTCCATGCCATTCCATGCCATTCCATGCCATTCCATGCCATTCCATGCCATTCCATGCCATTCCATGCCATTCCATGCCATTCCATGCCATTCCATGCCGTGCCATGCCGTGCCATGCCGGTGCCATGCCGTGCCATGCCGTGCCATGCCGGTGCCATGCCGTGTCATGCCGGTGCCATGCCGTGCCATGCCGGTGCCATGCCGTGCCATGCCGGTGCCATGCCATTCCATGCGGTGCCATGCCATTCCATGCCATTCCATGCCATTCCATGCCATTCCATGCCATTCCATGCCATTCCATGCCATTCCATGCCATTCCATGCCATTCCATGCCATTCCATGCCATTCCATGCCATTCCATGCCATTCCATGCTATTCCATGCCATTCCATGCCATTCCATGCCATTCCATGCCATTCCATGCCATTCCATGCCATTCCATGCCATTCCATGCCATTCCATGCCATTCCATGCCATTCCATGCCATTCCATGCCATTCCAAGCCATTCCATGCCATTCCATGCCATTCCATGCCATTCCATGCCATTCCATGCCATTCCATGCCATTCCATGCCATGCCATGCCGTGCCATGCCGGTGCCATGCCGTGCCATGCCGGTGCCATGCCGTGCCATGCCGGTGCCATGCCGTGCCATGCCGGTGCCATGCCGTGCCATGCCGGTGCCATGCCGTGCCATGCCGGTGCCATGCCGTGCCATGCCATTCCATGCCATTCCATGCCATTCCATGCCATTCCATGCCATTCCATGCCATTCCATGCCATTCCATGCCATTCCATGCCATTCCATGCCATTCCATGCCATTCCATGCCATTCCATGCCATTCCATGCCATTCCATGCCATTCCATGCCATTCCATGCCATTCCATGCCATTCCATGCCATTCCATGCCATTCCATGCCATTCCATGCCATTCCATGCCATTCCATGCCATTCCATGCCATTCCATGCCATTCCATGCCATTCCATGCCATTCCATGCCATTCCATGCCATTCCATGCCATTCCATGCCATTCCATGCCATTCCATGCCATTCCATGCCATTCCATGCCATTCCATGCCATTCCATGCCATTCCATGCCATTCCATGCCATTCCATGCCATTCCATGCCATTCCATGCCATTCCATGCCATTCCATGCCATTCCATGCCATTCCATGCCATTCCATGCCATTCCATGCCATTCCATGCCATTCCATGCCATTCCATGCCATTCCATGCCAGTCCATGCCATTCCATGCCATTCCATGCCATTCCATGCCATTCCATGCCATTCCATGCCATTCCATGCCATTCCATGCCATTCCATGCCATTCCATGCCATTCCATGCCATTCCATGCCATTCCATGCCATTCCATGCCAGTCCATGCCAGTCCATGCCATTCCATGCCATTCCATGCCATTCCATGCCATTCCATGCCACTCAATGCGGTGCCATGCCGTGCCATGCCGGTGCCATGCCGGTGCCATGCCGTGCCATGCCGTGCCATGCCGGTGCCATGCCGTGCCATGCCGGTGCCATGCCGTGCCATGCCGGTGCCATGACGTGCCATGCCGGTGCCATGCCGTGCCATGCCGGTGCCATGCCGTGCCATGCCGGTGCCATGACGTGCCATGCCGGTGCCATGCCGTGCCATGCCGTGCCATGCCGGTGCCATGCCGGTGCCATGCCGGTGCCATGCCATTCCATGCCATTCCATGCCAGTCCATGCCAGTCCATGCCATTCCATGCTATTCCATGCCACTCAATGCGGTGCCCTGCGGTGCCATGCCATTCCATGCCATTCCATGCCATTCCATGCCATTCCATGCCATTCCATGCCATTCCATGCCATTCCATGCCATTCCATGCCATTCCATGCCATTCCATGCCATTCCATGCCATTCCATGCCATTCCATGCCATTCCATGCCATTCCATGCCATTCCATGCCATTCCATGCCATTCCATGCCATTCCATGCCATTCCATGCCATTCCATGCCATTCCATGCCATTCCATGCCATTCCATGCCATTCCATGCCATTCCATGCCATTCCATGCCATTCCATGCCATTCCATGCCATTCCATGCCATTCCATGCCATTCCATGCCATTCCATGCCATTCCATGCCATTCCATGCCATTCCATGCCATTCCATGCCATTCCATGCCATTCCATGCCATTCCATGCCATTCCATGCCATTCCATGCCATTCCATGCCATTCCATGCCATTCCATGCCATTCCATGCCATTCCATGCCATTCCATGCCATTCCATGCCATTCCATGCCATTCCATGCCATTCCATGCCATTCCATGCCATTCCATGCCATTCCATGCCATTCCATGCCATTCCATGCCATTCCATGCCATTCCATGCCATTCCATGCCATTCCATGCCATTCCATGCCATTCCATGCCATTCCATGCCATTCCATGCCATTCCATGCCATTCCATGCCATTCCATGCCATTCCATGCCATTCCATGCCATTCCATGCCATTCCATGCCATTCCATGCCATTCCATGCCATTCCATGCCATTCCATGCCATTCCATGCCATTCCATGCCATTCCATGCCATTCCATGCCATTCCATGCCATTCCATGCCATTCCATGCCATTCAATGCCGTGCCATGCCGTGCCATGCCGTGCCATGCCGTGCCATGCCGTGCCATGCCGTGCCATGCCGTGCCATGCCGTGCCATGCCGTGCCATGCCGTGCCATGCCGTGCCATGCCGTGCCATGCCGTGCCATGCCGTGCCATGCCGGTGCCATGCCGTGCCATGCCGGTGCCATGCCGTGCCATGCCGGTGCCATGCCGTGCCATGCCGGTGCCATGCCGTGCCATGCCGGTGCCATGCCGTGCCATGCCGGTGCCATGCCGTGCCATGCCGGTGCCATGCCGTGCCATGCCGGTGCCATGCCGTGCCATGCCGGTGCCATGCCGGTGCCATGCCGTGCCATGCCGGTGCCATGCCGTGCCATGCCGGTGCCATGCCGTGCCATGCCGGTGCCATGCCGTGCTATGCCGTGCCATGCCGGTGCCATGCCGTGCCATGCCGGTGCCATGCCGTGCCATGCCGTGCCATGCCATGCCGTGCCATGCGGTGCCATGCCATTCCATGCCATTCCATGCCATTCCATGTCATTCCATGCCATTCCATGCCATTCCATGCCATTCCATGCCATTCCATGCCATTCCATGCCATTCCATGCCATTCCATGCCATTCCATGCCATTCCATGCCATTCCATGCCATTCCATGTCATTCCATGCCATTCCATGCCATTCCATGCCATTCCATGCCATTCCATGCCATTCCATGCCATTCCATGCCATTCCATGCCATTCCATGCCATTCCATGCCATTCCATGCCATTCCATGCCATTCCATGCCATTCCATGCCATTCCATGCCATTCCATGCCATTCCATGCCATTCCATGCCATTCCATGCCAGTCCATGCCATTCCATGCCATTCCATGCCATTCCATGCCATTCCATGCCATTCCATGCCATTCCATGCCATTCCATGCCACTCAATGCGGTGCCATGCCGGTGCCATGCCGGTGCCATGCCGTGCCATGCCGTGCCATGCCGTGCCATGCCGTGCCATGCCGTGCCATGCCGTGCCATGCCGTGCCATGCCGTGCCATGCCGTGCCATGCCGTGCCATGCCGTGCCATGCCGTGCCATGCCGTGCCATGCCGTGCCATGCGGTGCCATGCCATTCCATGTCATTCCATGCCATTCCATGCCATTCCATGCCATTCCATGCCATTCCATGCCATTCCATGCCATTCCATGCCATTCCATGTCATTCCATGCCATTCCATGCCATTCCATGCCATTCCATGCCATTCCATGCCGTGCCATGCCATTCCATGCCGTGCCATGCCGTGCCATGCGGTGCCATGCCATTCCATGTCATTCCATGCCATTCCATGCCATTCCATGCCATTCCATGCCATTCCATGCCATTCCATGCCATTCCATGCCGTGCCATGCCGGTGCCATGCCGTGCCATGCCGGTGCCATGCCGTGCCATGCCGGTGCCATGACGTGCCATGCCGGTGCCATGCCGTGCCATGCCGGTGCCATGCCGTGCCATGCCGGTGCCATGACGTGCCATGCCGGTGCCATGCCGTGCCATGCCGTGCCATGCCGGTGCCATGCCGGTGCCATGCCGGTGCCATGCCATTCCATGCCATTCCATGCCAGTCCATGCCATTCCATGCCAGTCCATGCCAGTCCATGCCATTCCATGCTATTCCATGCCACTCAATGCGGTGCCATGCGGTGCCATGCCATTCCATGCCATTCCATGCCATTCCATGCCATTCCATGCCATTCCATGCCATTCCATGCCATTCCATGCCATTCCATGCCATTCCATGCCATTCCATGCCATTCCATGCCATTCCATGCCATTCCATGCCATTCCATGCCATTCCATGCCATTCCATGCCATTCCATGCCATTCCATGCCATTCCATGCCATTCCATGCCATTCCATGCCATTCCATGCCATTCCATGCCATTCCATGCCATTCCATGCCATTCCATGCCATTCCATGCCATTCCATGCCATTCCATGCCATTCCATGCCATTCCATGCCATTCCATGCCATTCCATGCCATTCCATGCCATTCCATGCCATTCCATGCCATTCCATGCCATTCCATGCCATTCCATGCCATTCCATGCCATTCCATGCCATTCCATGCCATTCCATGCCATTCCATGCCATTCCATGCCATTCCATGCCATTCCATGCCATTCCATGCCATTCCATGCCATTCCATGCCATTCCATGCCATTCCATGCCATTCCATGCCATTCCATGCCATTCCATGCCATTCCATGCCATTCCATGCCATTCCATGCCATTCCATGCCATTCCATGCCATTCCATGCCATTCCATGCCATTCCATGCCATTCCATGCCATTCCATGCCATTCCATGCCATTCCATGCCATTCCATGCCATTCCATGCCATTCCATGCCATTCCATGCCATTCCATGCCATTCCATGCCATTCCATGCCATTCAATGCCGTGCCATGCCGTGCCATGCCGTGCCATGCCGTGCCATGCCGTGCCATGCCGTGCCATGCCGTGCCATGCCGTGCCATGCCGTGCCATGCCGTGCCATGCCGGTGCCATGCCGTGCCATGCCGGTGCCATGCCGTGCCATGCCGGTGCCATGCCGTGCCATGCCGGTGCCATGCCGTGCCATGCCATTCCATGCCGTGCCATGCCGTGCCATGCCGTGCCATGCCGTGCCATGCCGTGCCATGCCGTGCCATGCCGGTGCCATGCCGTGGCATGCCGGTGCCATGCCGTGCCATGCCGTGCCATGCCGTGCCATGCCGGTGCCATGCCGTGCCATGCCGTGCCATGCCGGTGCCATGCCGGTGCCACGCCGTGCCATGCCGGTGCCATGCCGGTGCCATGCCGGTGCCATGCCGTGTCATGCCGGTGCCAGCCGGTGCCATGCCGTGCCATGCCGGTGCCATGCCGTGCCATGCCGGTGCCATGCCATTCCATGCGGTGCCATGCCATTCCATGCCATTCCATGCCATTCCATGCCATTCCATGCCATTCCATGCCATTCCATGCCATTCCATGCCATTCCATGCCATTCCATGCCATTCCATGCCATTCCATGCCATTCCATGCTATTCCATGCCATTCCATGCCATTCCATGCCATTCCATGCCATTCCATGCCATTCCATGCCATTCCATGCCATTCCATGCCATTCCATGCCATTCCATGCCATTCCATGCCATTCCAAGCCATTCCATGCCATTCCATGCCATTCCATGCCATTCCATGCCATTCCATGCCATTCCATGCCATTCCATGCCATTCCATGCCGTGCCATGCCGTGCCATGCCGGTGCCATGCCGTGCCATGCCGGTGCCATGCCGTGCCATGCCGGTGCCATGCCGTGCCATGCCGGTGCCATGCCGTGCCATGCCGGTGCCATGCCGTGCCATGCCGATGCCATGCCGTGCCATGCCGGTGCCATGCCGTGCCATGCCGGTGCCATGCCGTGCCATGCCGGTGCCATGCCGTGCCATGCCGGTGCCATGCCGAGCCATGCCGAGCCATGCCGGTGCCATGCCGGTGCCATGCCGGTGCCATGCCGTGCCATGCCGTGCCATGCCGTGACATGCCGGTGCCATGCCGTGCCATGCCGGTGCCATGCCGTGCCATGCCGGTGCCATGCCGTGCCATGCCGTGCCATACCGGTGCCATGCCGTGCCATGCCGGTGCCATGCCGTGCCATGCCGGTGCCATGCCGTGCCATGCCGGTGCCATGCCGTGCCATGCCGGTGCCATGCCGTGCCATGCCGGTGCCATGCCGTGCCATGCCGGTGCCATGCCGGTGCCATGCCGTGCCATGCCGGTGCCATGCCGTGCCATGCGGTGCCATGCCATTCCATGCGGTGCCATGCCATTCCATGCCATTCCATGCCATTCCATGCCATTCCATGCCATTCCATGCCATTCCATGCCATTCCATGCCATTCCATGCCATTCCATGCCATTCCATGCCATTCCATGCCATTCCATGCCATTCCATGCCATTCCATGCCATTCCATGCCATTCCATGCCATTCCATGCCATTCCATGCCATTCCATGCCATTCCATGCCATTCCATGCCATTCCATGCCATTCCATGCCATTCCATGCCATTCCATGCCATTCCATGCCATTCCATGCCATTCCATGCCGGTGCCATGCCGTGCCATGCCGGTGCCATGCCGGTGCCATGCCGTGTCATGCCGGTGCCATGCCGTGCCATGCCGGTGCCATGCCGTGCCATGCCGGTGCCATGCCGTGCCATGCCGTTGCCATGCCGTGCCATGCCGGTGCCATGCCGTGCCATGCCGGTGCCATGCCGTGCCATGCCGGTGCCATGCCGTGCCATGCCGGTGCCATGCCGTGCCATGCCGGTGCCATGCCGTGCCATGCCGGTGCCATGCCGTGCCATGCCGGTGCCATGCCGTGCCATGCCGGTGCCATGCCGTGCCATGCCGTGCCATGCCGTGCCATGCCGTGCCATGCCGTGCCATGCCGTGCCATGCCGTGCCATGCCGTGCCATGCCGTGCCATGCCGTGCCATGCCGTGCCATGCCGTGCCATGCCGTGCCATGCCGTGCCATGCCGGTGCCATGCCGTGCCATGCCGGTGCCATGCCGTGCCATTCCGGTGCCATGCCGGTGCCATGCCGTGCCATGCCGGTGCCATGCCGTGCCATGCCGGTGCCATGCCGTGCCATGCCGTGCCATGCCGTGCCATGCCGTGCCATGCCGTGCCATGCCGTGCCATGCCGTGCCATGCCGTGCCATGCCGGGCCATGCGGTGCCATGCCATTCCATGCCATTCCATGCCATTCCATGCCAGTCCATGCCATTCCATGCCACTCAATGCGGTGCCATGCCGTGCCATGCGGTGCCATGCCGTGCCATGCCGTGCCATGCCGTGCCATGCCGTGCCATGCCGGTGCCATGCCGTGCCATGCCGTGCCATGCCGGTGCCATGCCGTGCCATGCCGTGCCATGCCGGTGCCATGCCGTGCCATGCCGTGCCATGCCGGTGCCATGCCGTGCCATGCCGGTGCCATGCCGTGCCATGCCGTGCCATGCCGGTGCCATGCCGTGCCATGCCGTGCCATGCCGGTGCCATGCCGTGCCATGCCGGTGCCATGCCGTGCCATGCCGGTGCCATGCCGTGCCATGCGGTGCCATGCCATTCCATGCCATTCCATGCCATTCCATGCCATTCCATGCCATTCAATGCCATTCCATGCCATTCCATGCCATTCCATGCCATTCCATGCCATTCCATGCCATTCCATGCCATTCCATGCCATTCCATGCCATTCCATGCCATTCCATGCCATTCCATGCCATTCCATGCCATTCCATGCCATTCCATGCCATTCCATGCCATTCCATGCCATTCCATGCCATTCCATGCCATTCCATGCCATTCCATGCCATTCCATGCCATTCCATGCCATTCCATGCCATTCCATGCCATTCCATGCCATTCCATGCCATTCCATGCCATTCCATGCCATTCCATGCCATTCCATGCCATTCCATGCCATTCCATGCCATTCCATGCCATTCCATGCCATTCCATGCCATTCCATGCCATTCCATGCCATTCCATGCCATTCCATGCCATTCCATGCCATTCCATGCCGGTGCCATGCCGTGCCATGCCGGTGCCATGCCGTGCCATGCCGGTGCCATGCCGTGCCATGCCGGTGCCATGCCGTGCCATGCCATTCCATGCCATTCCATGCCGTGCCATGCCGGTGCCATGCCGTGCCATGCCGGTGCCATGCCGTGCCATGCCGGTGCCATGCCGTGCCATGCCGGTGCCATGCCGTGCCATGCCGGTGCCATACCGTGCCATGCCGTGCCATGCCGTGCCATGCCATTCCATGCCATTCCATGCCATTCCATGCCATTCCATGCCATTCCATGCCATTCCATGCCATTCCATGCCATTCCATGCCATTCCATGCCATTCCATGCCATTCCATGCCATTCCATGCCATTCCATGCCATTCCATGCCATTCCATGCCATTCCATGCCATTCCATGCCATTCCATGCCATTCCATGCCATTCCATGCCGTGCCATGCCGTGCCATGCCGGTGCCATGCCGTGCCATGCCGTGCCATGCCGGTGCCATGCCGTGTCATGCCGGTGCCATGCCGTGCCATGCCGGTGCCATGCCGTGCCATGCCGGTGCCATGCCATTCCATGCGGTGCCATGCCATTCCATGCCATTCCATGCCATTCCATGCCATTCCATGCCATTCCATGCCATTCCATGCCATTCCATGCCATTCCATGCCATTCCATGCCATTCCATGCCATTCCATGCCATTCCATGCCATTCCATGCCATTCCATGCCATTCCATGCTATTCCATGCCATTCCATGCCATTCCATGCCATTCCATGCCATTCCATGCCATTCCATGCCATTCCATGCCATTCCATGCCATTCCATGCCATTCCATGCCATTCCATGCCATTCCAAGCCATTCCATGCCATTCCATGCCATTCCATGCCATTCCATGCCATTCCATGCCATTCCATGCCATTCCATGCCATTCCATGCCATGCCATGCCGTGCCATGCCGGTGCCATGCCGTGCCATGCCGGTGCCATGCCGTGCCATGCCGGTGCCATGCCGTGCCATGCCGGTGCCATGCCGTGCCATGCCGGTGCCATGCCGTGCCATGCCATTCCATGCCATTCCATGCCATTCCATGCCATTCCATGCCATTCCATGCCATTCCATGCCATTCCATGCCATTCCATGCCATTCCATGCCATTCCATGCCATTCCATGCCATTCCATGCCATTCCATGCCATTCCATGCCATTCCATGCCATTCCATGCCATTCCATGCCATTCCATGCCATTCCATGCCATTCCATGCCATTCCATGCCATTCCATGCCATTCCATGCCATTCCATGCCATTCCATGCCATTCCATGCCATTCCATGCCATTCCATGCCATTCCATGCCATTCCAAGCCATTCCATGCCATTCCATGCCATTCCATGCCATTCCATGCCATTCCATGCCATTCCATGCCATTCCATGCCATGCCATGCCGTGCCATGCCGGTGCCATGCCGTGCCATGCCGGTGCCATGCCGTGCCATGCCGGTGCCATGCCGTGCCATGCCGGTGCCATGCCGTGCCATGCCGGTGCCATGCCGTGCCATGCCGGTGCCATGCCGTGCCATGCCATTCCATGCCATTCCATGCCATTCCATGCCATTCCATGCCATTCCATGCCATTCCATGCCATTCCATGCCATTCCATGCCATTCCATGCCATTCCATGCCATTCCATGCCATTCCATGCCATTCCATGCCATTCCATGCCATTCCATGCCATTCCATGCCATTCCATGCCATTCCATGCCATTCCATGCCATTCCATGCCATTCCATGCCATTCCATGCCATTCCATGCCATTCCATGCCATTCCATGCCATTCCATGCCATTCCATGCCATTCCATGCCATTCCATGCCATTCCATGCCATTCCATGCCATTCCATGCCATTCAATGCCGTGCCATGCCGTGCCATGCCGTGCCATGCCGTGCCATGCCGTGCCATGCCGTGCCATGCCGTGCCATGCCGGTGCCATGCCGTGCCATGCCGGTGCCATGCCGGTGCCATTCAATGCCATTCCGTGCCATTCAATGCCATTCCGTGCCATTCAATGCCATTCCGTGCCATTCAATGCCATTCCGTGCCATTCAATGCCATTCCGTGCCATTCAATGCCGTGCCTTGCCGTGCCATGCCGTGCCATGCCGTGCCATGCCGTGCCATGCCGTGCCATGTCGTGCCATGCCATTCCATGCCGTGCCATGCCATTCCATGCCATTCCATGCCATTCCATGCCATTCCATGCCATTCCATGCCATTCCATGCCATTCCATGCCATTCCATGCCATTCCATGCCATTCCATGCCATTCCATGCCATTCCATGCTATTCCATGCCATTCCATGCCATTCCATGCCATTCCATGCCATTCCATGCCATTCCATGCCATTCCATGCCATTCCATGCCATTCCATGCCATTCCATGCCATTCCATGCCATTCCAAGCCATTCCATGCCATTCCATGCCATTCCATGCCATTCCATGCCATTCCATGCCATTCCATGCCATTCCATGCCATGCCATGCCGTGCCATGCCGGTGCCATGCCGTGCCATGCCGGTGCCATGCCGTGCCATGCCGGTGCCATGCCGTGCCATGCCGGTGCCATGCCGTGCCATGCCGGTGCCATGCCGTGCCATGCCGGTGCCATGCCGTGCCATGCCATTCCATGCCATTCCATGCCATTCCATGCCATTCCATGCCATTCCATGCCATTCCATGCCATTCCATGCCATTCCATGCCATTCCATGCCATTCCATGCCATTCCATGCCATTCCATGCCATTCCATGCCATTCCATGCCATTCCATGCCATTCCATGCCATTCCATGCCATTCCATGCCATTCCATGCCATTCCATGCCATTCCATGCCATTCCATGCCATTCCATGCCATTCCATGCCATTCCATGCCATTCCATGCCATTCCATGCCATTCCATGCCATTCCATGCCATTCCATGCCATTCCATGCCATTCCATGCCATTCCATGCCATTCCATGCCATTCCATGCCATTCCATGCCATTCCATGCCATTCAATGCCGTGCCATGCCGTGCCATGCCGTGCCATGCCGTGCCATGCCGTGCCATGCCGGTGCCATGCCGTGCCATGCCGGTGCCATACCGTGCCATGCCGTGCCATGCCGTGCCATGCCATTCCATGCCATTCCATGCCATTCCATGCCATTCCATGCCATTCCATGCCATTCCATGCCATTCCATGCCATTCCATGCCATTCCATGCCATTCCATGCCATTCCATGCCATTCCATGCCATTCCATGCCATTCCATGCCATTCCATGCCGTGCCATGCCGTGCCATGCCGGTGCCATGCCGTGCCATGCCGTGCCATGCCGGTGCCATGCCGTGTCATGCCGGTGCCATGCCGTGCCATGCCGGTGCCATGCCGTGCCATGCCGGTGCCATGCCATTCCATGCGGTGCCATGCCATTCCATGCCATTCCATGCCATTCCATGCCATTCCATGCCATTCCATGCCATTCCATGCCATTCCATGCCATTCCATGCCATTCCATGCCATTCCATGCCATTCCATGCCATTCCATGCCATTCCATGCCATTCCATGCTATTCCATGCCATTCCATGCCATTCCATGCCATTCCATGCCATTCCATGCCATTCCATGCCATTCCATGCCATTCCATGCCATTCCATGCCATTCCAAGCCATTCCATGCCATTCCATGCCATTCCATGCCATTCCATGCCATTCCATGCCATGCCATGCCGTGCCATGCCGGTGCCATGCCGTGCCATGCCGGTGCCATGCCGTGCCATGCCGGTGCCATGCCGTGCCATGCCGGTGCCATGCCGTGCCATGCCGGTGCCATGCCGTGCCATGCCGGTGCCATGCCGTGCCATGCCGGTGCCATGCCGTGCCATGCCATTCCATGCCATTCCATGCCATTCCATGCCATTCCATGCCATTCCATGCCATTCCATGCCATTCCATGCCATTCCATGCCATTCCATGCCATTCCATGCCATTCCATGCCATTCCATGCCATTCCATGCCATTCCATGCCATTCCATGCCATTCCATGCCATTCCATGCCATTCCATGCCATTCCATGCCATTCCATGCCATTCCATGCCATTCCATGCCATTCCATGCCATTCCATGCCATTCCATGCCATTCCATGCCATTCCATGCCATTCCATGCCATTCCATGCCATTCCATGCCATTCCATGCCATTCAATGCCGTGCCATGCCGTGCCATGCCGTGCCATGCCGTGCCATGCCGTGCCATGCCGGTGCCATGCCGTGCCATGCCGGTGCCATGCCGTGCCATGCCGGTGCCATGCCGTGCCATGCCGGTGCCATGCCGTGCCATGCCGGTGCCATGCCGTGCCATGCCGGTGCCATGCCGTGCCATGCCGGTGCCATTCAATGCCATTCCGTGCCATTCAATGCCATTCCGTGCCATTCAATGCCATTCCGTGCCATTCAATGCCATTCCGTGCCATTCAATGCCATTCCGTGCCATTCAATGCCGTGCCTTGCCGTGCCATGCCGTGCCATGCCGTGCCATGCCGTGCCATGCCGTGCCATGCCGTGCCATGCCATTCCATGCCGTGCCATGCCATTCCATGCCATTCCA
This sequence comes from Cryptus armator, assembly GCA_963971235.1. NCBI lineage: Eukaryota > Metazoa > Arthropoda > Insecta > Hymenoptera > Ichneumonidae > Cryptus > Cryptus armator. The sequence continues at coordinate 863,708 of CAXARG010000294.1, read as the reverse complement.
TGCCATTCCATGCCATTCCATGCCATTCCATGCCATTCCATGCCATTCCATGCCATTCCATGCCATTCCATGCCATTCCATGCCATTCCATGCCGGTGCCATGCCGTGCCATGCCGGTGCCATGCCGTGCCATGCCGGTGCCATGCCGTGCCATGCCGGTGCCATGCCGTGCCATGCCGGTGCCATGCCGTGCCATGCCGGTGCCATGCCGTGCCATGCCGGTGCCATGCCGTGCCATGCCGGTGCCATGCCGCTGCCATGCCGTGCCATGCCGGTGCCATGCCGTGCCATGCCGTGCCATGCCGGTGCCATGCCGTGCCATGCCGGTGCCATGCCGTGCCATGCCGGTGCCATGCCGTGCCATGCCGGTGCCATGCCGTGCCATTCCGTGCCATTCAATGCCATTCCATGCCATTCAATGCCGTGCCTTGCCGTGCCATGCCGTGCCATGCCGTGCCATGCCGTGCCATGCCGTGCCATGCCGTGCCATGCCGGTGCCATGCCGTGCCATGCCGGTGCCATTCCGTGCCATGCCGGTGCCATGCCGGTGCCATGCCGTGCCATGCCGGTGCCATGCCGTGCCATGCCGTGCCATGCCGGTGCCATGCCGTGCCATGCCGGTGCCATGCCGTGCCATGCCGGTGCCATGCCGTGCCATGCCGTGCCATGCCGGTGCCATGCCGTGCCATGCCGGTGCCATGCCGGTGCCATGCCGTGCCATGCCGGTGCCATGCCGTGCCATGCCGTGCCATGCCGTGCCATGCGGTGCCATGCCATTCCATGCCATTCCATGCCATTCCATGCCATTCCATGCCATTCCATGCCATTCCATGCCATTCCATGCCATTCCATGCCATTCCATGCCATTCCATGCCATTCCATGCCATTCCATGCCATTCCATGCCATTCCATGCCATTCCATGCCGGTGCCATGCCATTCCATGCCATTCCATGCCATTCCATGCCATTCCATGCCATTCCATGCCATTCCATGCCATTCCATGCCATTCCATGCCATTCCATGCCGTGCCATGCCGGTGCCATGCCGTGCCATGCCGTGCCATGCCGTGCCATGCCGGTGCCATGCCGGTGCCATGCCGGTGCCATGCCATTCCATGCCATTCCATGCCACTCAATGCGGTGCCATGCCGTGCCATGCCGTGCCATGCCGTGCTATGCCGTGCCATGCCGTGCCATGCCGTGCCATGCGGTGCCATGCCCTTCCATGCCATTCCATGCCATTCCATGCCATTCCATGCCATTCCATGCCATTCCATGCCATTCCATGCCATTCCATGCCATTCCATGCCATTCCATGCCATTCCATGCCATTCCATGCCATTCCATGCCATTCCATGCCATTCCATGCCATTCCATGCCATTCCATGCCATTCCATGCCATTCCATGCCGGTGCCATGCCGTGCCATGCCGGTGCCATGCCGTGCCATGCCGGTGCCATGCCGTGCCATGCCGGTGCCATGCCGTGCCATGCCGGTGCCATGCCGTGCCATGCCGTGCCATGCCGGTGCCATGCCGTGCCATGCCGGTGCCATGCCGTGCCATGCCGTGCCATGCCGGTGCCATGCCGTGCCATGCCGTGCCATGCCGTGCCATGCGGTGCCATGCCATTCCATGCGGTGCCATGCCATTCCATGCCATTCCATGTCATTCCATGCCATTCCATGTCATTCCATGCCATTCCATGCCATTCCATGTCATTCCATGCCATTCCATGCCATTCCATGCCATTCCATACCATTCCATGCCATTCCATGCCATTCCAAGCCATTCCATGCCATTCCATGCCATTCCATGCCATTCCATGCCATTCCATGCCATTCCATGCCATTCCATGCCATTCCATGCCATTCCATGCCATTCCATGCCATTCCATGCCATTCCATGCCATTCCATGCCATTCCATGCCATTCCATGCCATTCCATGCCATTCCATGCCATTCCATGCCATTCCATGCCATTCCATGCCATTCCATGCCATTCCATGCCATTCCATGCCATTCCATGCCATTCCATGCCATTCCATGCCATTCCATGCCATTCCATGCCATTCCATGCCATTCCATGCCATTCCATGCCATTCCATGCCATTCCATGCCATTCCATGCCATTCCATGCCATTCCATGCCATTCCATGCCATTCCATGCCATTCCATGCCATTCCATGCCATTCCATGCCATTCCATGCCATTCCATGCCATTCCATGCCATTCCATGCCATTCCATGCCATTCCATGCCATTCCATGCCATTCCATGCCATTCCATGCCATTCCATGCCATTCCATGCCATTCCATGCCATTCCATGCCATTCCATGCCATTCCATGCCATTCCATGCCGTGCCATGCCATTCCATGCCATTCCATGCCGTGCCATGCCATTCCATGCCGTGCCATGCCGTGCCATGCCATTCCATGCCGTGCCATGCCGTGCCATGCCGTGCCATGCCGTGCCATGCCGGTGCCATGCCGGTGCCATGCCGTGCCATGCCGGTGCCATGCCGTGCCATGCCGGTGCCATGCCGTGCCATGCCGGTGCCATGCCGTGCCATGCCGGTGCCATGCCGTGCCATGCCGGTGCCATGCCGTGCCATGCCGGTGCCATGCCGTGCCATGCCGTGCCATGCCGGTGCCATGCCGTGCCATGCCGGTGCCATGCCGTGCCATGCCGGTGCCATGCCGTGCCATGCCGGTGCCATGCCGTGCCATGCCGGTGCCATGCCGTGCCATGCCGTGCCATGCCGTGCCATGCCGTGCCATGCCGTGCCATGCCGTGCCATGCCGTGCCATGCCGTGCCATGCCGTGCCATGCCGTGCCATGCCGTGCCATGCCGTGCCATGCCGTGCCATGCCGTGCCATGCCGTGCCATGCCGTGCCATGCCGTGCCATGCCGTGCCATGCCGTGCCATGCCGTGCCATGCCGTGCCATGCCGTGCCATGCCGTGCCATGCCGTGCCATGCCGTGCCATGCCGTGCCATGCCGTGCCATGCCGTGCCATGCCGTGCCATGCCGTGCCATGCCGTGCCATGCCGTGCCATGCCGTGCCATGCCGTGCCATGCCGTGCCATGCCATTCCATGTCATTCCATGCCATTCCATGCCATTCCATGCCATTCCATGCCGTGCCATGCCATTCCATGCCGTGCCATGCCGTGCCATGCGGTGCCATGCCATTCCATGTCATTCCATGCCATTCCATGCCATTCCATGCCATTCCATGCCATTCCATGCCATTCCATGCCATTCCATGCCATTCCATGCCATTCCATGCCATTCCATGCCATTCCATGCCATTCCATGCCATTCCATGCCATTCCATGCCATTCCATGCCATTCCATGCCATTCCATGCCATTCCATGCCATTCCATGCCATTCCATGCCATTCCATGCCATTCCATGCCATTCCATGCCATTCCATGCCATTCCATGCCATTCCATGCCATTCCATGCCATTCCATGCCATTCCATGCCAGTCCATGCCATTCCATGCCATTCCATGCCATTCCATGCCATTCCATGCCATTCCATGCCATTCCATGCCATTCCATGCCATTCCATGCCACTCAATGCGGTGCCATGCCGTGCCATGCCGTGCCATGCCGTGCCATGCCGTGCCATGCCGTGCCATGCCGTGCCATGCCGTGCCATGCCGTGCCATGCCGTGCCATGCCGTGCCATGCCGTGCCATGCCGTGCCATGCCGTGCCATGCCGTGCCATGCGGTGCCATGCCATTCCATGTCATTCCATGCCATTCCATGCCATTCCATGCCATTCCATGCCATTCCATGCCATTCCATGTCATTCCATGCCATTCCATGCCATTCCATGCCATTCCATGCCATTCCATGCCATTCCATGCCATTCCATGCCATTCCATGCCGTGCCATGCCATTCCATGCCGTGCCATGCCGTGCCATGCGGTGCCATGCCATTCCATGTCATTCCATGCCATTCCATGCCATTCCATGCCATTCCATGCCATTCCATGCCATTCCATGCCATTCCATGCCATTCCATGCCATTCCATGCCATTCCATGCCATTCCATGCCATTCCATGCCATTCCATGCCATTCCATGCCATTCCATGCCATTCCATGCCATTCCATGCCATTCCATGCCATTCCATGCCATTCCATGCCATTCCATGCCATTCCATGCCATTCCATGCCATTCCATGCCATTCCATGCCATTCCATGCCATTCCATGCCATTCCATGCCATTCCATGCCATTCCATGCCATTCCATGCCATTCCATGCCATTCCATGCCATTCCATGCCATTCCATGCCATTCCATGCCATTCCATGCCATTCCATGCCATTCCATGCCATTCCATGCCATTCCATGCCATTCCATGCCATTCCATGCCATTCCATGCCATTCCATGCCATTCCATGCCATTCCATGCCATTCCATGCCATTCCATGCCATTCCATGCCATTCCATGCCATTCCATGCCATTCCATGCCATTCCATGCCATTCCATGCCAGTCCATGCCAGTCCATGCCATTCCATGCCATTCCATGCCATTCCATGCCATTCCATGCCACTCAATGCGGTGCCATGCCGTGCCATGCCGGTGCCATGCCGGTGCCATGCCGTGCCATGCCGTGCCATGCCGGTGCCATGCCGTGCCATGCCGGTGCCATGCCGTGCCATGCCGGTGCCATGACGTGCCATGCCGGTGCCATGCCGTGCCATGCCGGTGCCATGCCGTGCCATGCCGGTGCCATGACGTGCCATGCCGGTGCCATGCCGTGCCATGCCGTGCCATGCCGGTGCCATGCCGGTGCCATGCCGGTGCCATGCCATTCCATGCCATTCCATGCCAGTCCATGCCAGTCCATGCCATTCCATGCTATTCCATGCCACTCAATGCGGTGCCATGCGGTGCCATGCCATTCCATGCCATTCCATGCCATTCCATGCCATTCCATGCCATTCCATGCCATTCCATGCCATTCCATGCCATTCCATGCCATTCCATGCCATTCCATGCCATTCCATGCCATTCCATGCCATTCCATGCCATTCCATGCCATTCCATGCCATTCCATGCCATTCCATGCCATTCCATGCCATTCCATGCCATTCCATGCCATTCCATGCCATTCCATGCCATTCCATGCCATTCCATGCCATTCCATGCCATTCTATGCCATTCCATGCCATTCCATGCCATTCCATGCCATTCCATGCCATTCCATGCCATTCCATGCCATTCCATGCCATTCCATGCCGTGCCATGCCGTGCCATGCCGTGCCATGCCATTCCATGCCGTGCCATGCCGTGCCATGCCGGTGCCATGCCGGTGCCATGCCGGTGCCATGCCGTGCCATGCCGGTGCCATGCCGTGCCATGCCGGTGCCATGCCGTGCCATGCCGGTGCCATGCCGTGCCATGCCGGTGCCATGCCGTGCCATGCCGGTGCCATGCCGTGCCATGCCGGTGCCATGCCGTGCCATGCCGGTGCCATGCCGTGCCATGCCGGTGCCATGCCGTGCCATGCCGTGCCATGCCGGTGCCATGCCGTGCCATGCCGGTGCCATGCCGTGCCATGCCGGTGCCATGCCGTGCCATGCCGGTGCCATGCCGTGCCATGCCGGTGCCATGCCGTGCCATGCCGGTGCCATGCCGTGCCATGCCGTGCCATGCCGTGCCATGCCGTGCCATGCCGTGCCATGCCGTGCCATGCCGTGCCATGCCGTGCCATGCCGTGCCATGCCGTGCCATGCCGTGCCATGCCGTGCCATGCCGTGCCATGCCGTGCCATGCCGTGCCATGCCGTGCCATGCCGTGCCATGCCGTGCCATGCCGTGCCATGCGGTGCCATGCCATTCCATGTCATTCCATGCCATTCCATGCCATTCCATGCCATTCCATGCCATTCCATGCCATTCCATGCCATTCCATGCCATTCCATGTCATTCCATGCCATTCCATGCCATTCCATGCCATTCCATGCCATTCCATGCCATTCCATGCCATTCCATGCCGTGCCATGCCATTCCATGCCGTGCCATGCCGTGCCATGCGGTGCCATGCCATTCCATGTCATTCCATGCCATTCCATGCCATTCCATGCCATTCCATGCCATTCCATGCCATTCCATGCCATTCCATGCCATTCCATGCCATTCCATGCCATTCCATGCCATTCCATGCCATTCCATGCCATTCCATGCCATTCCATGCCATTCCATGCCATTCCATGCCATTCCATGCCATTCCATGCCATTCCATGCCATTCCATGCCATTCCATGCCATTCCATGCCATTCCATGCCATTCCATGCCATTCCATGCCATTCCATGCCATTCCATGCCATTCCATGCCATTCCATGCCATTCATGCCATTCCATGCCATTCCATGCCATTCCATGCCATTCCATGCCATTCCATGCCATTCCATGCCATTCCATGCCATTCCATGCCATTCCATGCCATTCCATGCCATTCCATGCCATTCCATGCCATTCCATGCCATTCCATGCCATTCCATGCCATTCCATGCCATTCCATGCCATTCCATGCCATTCCATGCCATTCCATGCCATTCCATGCCAGTCCATGCCAGTCCATGCCATTCCATGCCATTCCATGCCATTCCATGCCATTCCATGCCACTCAATGCGGTGCCATGCCGTGCCATGCCGGTGCCATGCCGGTGCCATGCCGTGCCATGCCGTGCCATGCCGGTGCCATGCCGTGCCATGCCGGTGCCATGCCGTGCCATGCCGGTGCCATGACGTGCCATGCCGGTGCCATGCCGTGCCATGCCGGTGCCATGCCGTGCCATGCCGGTGCCATGACGTGCCATGCCGGTGCCATGCCGTGCCATGCCGTGCCATGCCGTGCCATGCCGGTGCCATGCCGGTGCCATGCCGGTGCCATGCCGGTGCCATGCCATTCCATGCCATTCCATGCCAGTCCATGCCAGTCCATGCCATTCCATGCTATTCCATGCCACTCAATGCGGTGCCATGCGGTGCCATGCCATTCCATGCCATTCCATGCCATTCCATGCCATTCCATGCCATTCCATGCCATTCCATGCCATTCCATGCCATTCCATGCCATTCCATGCCATTCCATGCCATTCCATGCCATTCCATGCCATTCCATGCCATTCCATGCCATTCCATGCCATTCCATGCCATTCCATGCCATTCCATGCCATTCCATGCCATTCCATGCCATTCCATGCCATTCCATGCCATTCCATGCCATTCCATGCCATTCCATGCCATTCCATGCCATTCCATGCCATTCCATGCCATTCCATGCCATTCCATGCCATTCCATGCCATTCCATGCCATTCCATGCCATTCCATGCCATTCCATGCCATTCCATGCCATTCCATGCCATTCCATGCCATTCCATGCCATTCCATGCCATTCCATGCCATTCCATGCCATTCCATGCCATTCCATGCCATTCCATGCCATTCCATGCCATTCCATGCCATTCCATGCCATTCCATGCCATTCCATGCCATTCCATGCCATTCCATGCCATTCCATGCCATTCCATGCCATTCCATGCCATTCCATGCCATTCCATGCCATTCCATGCCATTCCATGCCATTCCATGCCATTCCATGCCATTCCATGCCATTCCATGCCATTCCATGCCATTCCATGCCATTCCATGCCATTCCATGCCATTCCATGCCATTCCATGCCATTCCATGCCATTCCATGCCATTCCATGCCATTCCATGCCATTCCATGCCATTCCATGCCATTCCATGCCATTCCATGCCATTCCATGCCATTCCATGCCATTCCATGCCATTCCATGCCATTCCATGCCATTCCATGCCATTCCATGCCATTCCATGCCATTCCATGCCATTCCATGCCATTCCATGCCATTCCATGCCATTCCATGCCATTCCATGCCATTCCATGCCATTCCATGCCATTCCATGCCATTCCATGCCATTCCATGCCATTCCATGCCATTCCATGCCATTCCATGCCATTCCATGCCATTCCATGCCATTCCATGCCATTCCATGCCATTCAATGCCGTGCCATGCCGTGCCATGCCGTGCCATGCCGTGCCATGCCGTGCCATGCCGTGCCATGCCGTGCCATGCCGTGCCATGCCGGTGCCATGCCGGTGCCATGCCGTGCCATGCCGGTGCCATGCCGTGCCATGCCGGTGCCATGCCGTGCCATGCCGGTGCCATGCCGTGCCATGCCGGTGCCATGCCGTGCCATGCCGGTGCCATGCCGTGCCATGCCGGTGCCATGCCGTGCCATGCCGGTGCCATGCCGGTGCTATGCCGTGCCATGCCGGTGCCATGCCGTGCCATGCCGGTGCCATGCCGTGCCATGCCGGTGCCATGCCGTGCTATGCCGTGCCATGCCGGTGCCATGCCGTGCCATGCCGGTGCCATGCCGTGCCATGCCGTGCCATGCCATGCCGTGCCATGCGGTGCCATGCCATTCCATGCCATTCCATGCCATTCCATGTCATTCCATGCCATTCCATGCCATTCCATGCCATTCCATGCCATTCCATGCCATTCCATGCCATTCCATGCCATTCCATGCCATTCCATGCCATTCCATGCCATTCCATGCCATTCCATGCCATTCCATGCCATTCCATGCCATTCCATGCCATTCCATGCCATTCCATGCCATTCCATGCCATTCCATGCCATTCCATGCCATTCCATGCCATTCCATGCCATTCCATGCCATTCCATGCCATTCCATGCCATTCCATGCCATTCCATGCCATTCCATGCCATTCCATGCCATTCCATGCCATTCCATGCCATTCCATGCCATTCCATGCCATTCCATGCCATTCCATGCCATTCCATGCCATTCCATGCCATTCCATGCCATTCCATGCCATTCCATGCCATTCCATGCCATTCCATGCCATTCCATGCCATTCCATGCCATTCAATGCCGTGCCATGCCGTGCCATGCCGGTGCCATGCCGTGCCATGCCGGTGCCATGCCGGTGCAATGCCGTGCCATGCCGGTGCCATGCCGTGCCATGCCGGTGCCATGCCGGTGCCATGCCGTGCCATGCCGGTGCCATGCCGTGCCATGCCGTGCCATGCCGTGCCATGCCGTGCCATGCCGTGCCATGCCATTCCATGTCATTCCATGCCATTCCATGCCATTCCATGCCATTCCATGCCGTGCCATGCCATTCCATGCCGTGCCATGCCGGTGCCATGCCGTGCCATGCCGTGCCATGCCGGTGCCATGCCGGTGCCATGCCGGTGCCATGCCATTCCATGCCATTCCATGCCATTCCATGCCATTCCATGCCATTCCATGCCATTCCATGCCACTCAATGCGGTGCCATGCGGTGCCATGCCATTCCATGCCATTCCATGCCATTCCATGCCATTCCATGCCATTCCATGCCATTCCATGCCATTCCATGCCATTCCATGCCATTCCATGCCATTCCATGCCATTCCATGCCATTCCATGCCATTCCATGCCATTCCATGCCATTCCATGCCATTCCATGCCATTCCATGCCATTCCATGCCATTCCATGCCATTCCATGCCATTCCATGCCATTCCATGCCATTCCATGCCATTCCATGCCATTCCATGCCATTCCATGCCATTCCATGCCATTCCATGCCATTCCATGCCATTCCATGCCATTCCATGCCATTCCATGCCATTCCATGCCATTCCATGCCATTCCATGCCATTCCATGCCATTCCATGCCATTCCATGCCATTCCATGCCATTCCATGCCATTCCATGCCATTCCATGCCATTCCATGCCATTCCATGCCATTCCATGCCATTCCATGCCATTCCATGCCATTCCATGCCATTCCATGCCATTCCATGCCATTCCATGCCATTCCATGCCATTCCATGCCATTCCATGCCATTCCATGCCATTCCATGCCATTCCATGCCATTCCATGCCATTCCATGCCATTCCATGCCATTCCATGCCATTCCATGCCATTCCATGCCATTCCATGCCATTCCATGCCATTCCATGCCATTCCATGCCATTCCATGCCATTCCATGCCATTCCATGCCATTCCATGCCATTCCATGCCATTCCATGCCATTCCATGCCATTCCATGCCATTCCATGCCATTCCATGCCATTCCATGCCATTCCATGCCATTCCATGCCATTCCATGCCGGTGCCATGCCGTGCCATGCCGGTGCCATGCCGTGTCATGCCGGTGCCATGCCGTGCCATGCCGGTGCCATGCCGTGCCATGCCGGTGCCATGCCGTGCCATGCCGTTGCCATGCCGTGCCATGCCGGTGCCATGCCGTGCCATGCCGGTGCCATGCCGTGCCATGCCGGTGCCATGCCGTGCCATGCCGGTGCCATGCCGTGCCATGCCGGTGCCATGCCGTGCCATGCCGGTGCCATGCCGTGCCATGCCGTGCCATGCCGTGCCATGCCGTGCCATGCCGTGCCATGCCGTGCCATGCCGTGCCATGCCGTGCCATGCCGTGCCATGCCGTGCCATGCCGTGCCATGCCGGTGCCATGCCGTGCCATGCCGGTGCCATGCCGTGCCATTCCGGTGCCATGCCGGTGCCATGCCGTGCCATGCCGGTGCCATGCCGTGCCATGCCGGTGCCATGCCGTGCCATGCCGTGCCATGCCGTGCCATGCCGTGCCATGCCGTGCCATGCCGTGCCATGCCGGGCCATGCGGTGCCATGCCATTCCATGCCATTCCATGCCATTCCATGCCAGTCCATGCCATTCCATGCCACTCAATGCGGTGCCATGCCGTGCCATGCGGTGCCATGCCGTGCCATGCCGTGCCATGCCGTGCCATGCCGTGCCATGCCGTGCCATGCCGGTGCCATGCCGTGCCATGCCGTGCCATGCCGTGCCATGCCGGTGCCATGCCGTGCCATGCCGTGCCATGCCGGTGCCATGCCGTGCCATGCCGGTGCCATGCCGTGCCATGCCGGTGCCATGCCGTGCCATGCGGTGCCATGCCATTCCATGCGGTGCCATGCCATTCCATGCCATTCCATGCCATTCCATGCCATTCCATGCCATTCAATGCCATTCCATGCCATTCCATGCCATTCCATGCCGGTGCCATGCCGTGCCATGCCGGTGCCATGCCGTGCCATGCCGGTGCCATGCCGTGCCATGCCGGTGCCATGCCGTGCCATGCCGGTGCCATGCCGTGCCATGCCATTCCATGCCATTCCATGCCGTGCCATGCCGGTGCCATGCCGTGCCATGCCGGTGCCATGCCGTGCCATGCCGGTGCCATGCCGTGCCATGCCGGTGCCATGCCGTGCCATGCCGGTGCCATGCCGTGCCATGCCGTGCCATGCCGTGCCATGCCATTCCATGCCATTCCATGCCATTCCATGCCATTCCATGCCATTCCATGCCATTCCATGCCATTCCATGCCATTCCATGCCATTCCATGCCATTCCATGCCATTCCATGCCATTCCATGCCATTCCATGCCATTCCATGCCATTCCATGCCATTCCATGCCATTCCATGCCAGTCCATGCCAGTCCATGCCATTCCATGCCATTCCATGCCATTCCATGCCACTCAATGCGGTGCCATGCCGTGCCATGCCGGTGCCATGCCGGTGCCATGCCGGTGCCATGCCATTCCATGCCATTCCATGCCAGTCCATGCCAGTCCATGCCATTCCATGCCATTCCATGCCACTCAATGCGGTGCCATGCCGTGCCATGCCGTGCCATGCCGTGCTATGCCGTGCCATGCCGTGCCATGCCGTGCCATGCGGTGCCATGCCCTTCCATGCCATTCCATGCCATTCCATGCCATTCCATGCCATTCCATGCCATTCCATGCCATTCCATGCCATTCCATGCCATTCCATGCCGGTGCCATGCCGTGCCATGCCGGTGCCATGCCGTGCCATGCCGGTGCCATGCCGTGCCATGCCGGTGCCATGCCGTGCCATGCCGGTGCCATGCCGTGCCATGCCGGTGCCATGCCGTGCCATGCCGGTGCCATGCCGTGCCATGCCGGTGCCATGCCGTGCCATGCCGGTGCCATGCCGTGCCATGCCGGTGCCATGCCGTGCCATGCCGGTGCCATGCCGTGCCATGCCGGTGCCATGCCGTGCCACGCCGTGCCATGCCGGTGCCATGCCGTGCCATGCCGGTGCCATGCCGTGCCATGCCGTGCCATGCCGTGCCATGCCGGTGCCATGCCGGTGCCATGCCGGTGCCATGCCATTCCATGCCATTCCATGCCAGTCCATGCCAGTCCATGCCATTCCATGCCATTCCATGCCATTCCATGCCATTCCATGCCATTCCATGCCATTCCATGCCATTCCATGCCATTCCATGCCATTCCATGCCATTCCATGCCATTCCATGCCATTCCATGCCATTCCATGCCATTCCATGCCATTCCATGCCATTCCATGCCATTCCATGCCATTCCATGCCATTCCATGCCATTCCATGCCATTCCATGCCATTCCATGCCATTCCATGCTATTCCATGCCATTCCATGCCATTCCATGCCATTCCATGCCATTCCATGCCATTCCATGCCATTCCATGCCATTCCATGCCATTCCATGCCATTCCATGCCATTCCATGCCATTCCATGCCATTCCATGCCATTCCATGCCAGTCCATGCCATTCCATGCCATTCCATGCCATTCCATGCCATTCCATGCCAGTCCATGCCAGTCCATGCCATTCCATGCCATTCCATGCCACTCAATGCGGTGCCATGCCGTGCCATGCCGTGCCATGCCGTGCCATGCCGGTGCCATGCCGGTGCCATGCCGGTGCCATGCCATTCCATGCCATTCCATGCCAGTCCATGCCAGTCCATGCCATTCCATGCCATTCCATGCCAGTCCATGCCAGTCCATGCCATTCCATGCCATTCCATGCCACTCAATGCGGTGCCATGCCGTGCCATGCCGTGCCATGCCGTGCTATGCCGTGCCATGCCGTGCCATGCCGTGCCATGCGGTGCCATGCCATTCCATGCCATTCCATGCCATTCCATGCCAGTCCATGCCAGTCCATGCCATTCCATGCCATTCCATGCCATTCCATGCCATTCCATGCCACTCAATGCGGTGCCATGCCGTGCCATGCCGGTGCCATGCCGGTGCCATGCCGTGCCATGCCATTCCATGCCATTCCATGCCATTCCATGCCATTCCATGCCATTCCATGCCATTCCATGCCATTCCATGCCATTCCATGCCATTCCATGCCATTCCATGCCATTCCATGCCATTCCATGCCATTCCATGCCATTCCATGCCATTCCATGCCATTCCATGCCATTCAATGCCGTGCCATGCCGTGCCATGCCGTGCCATGCCGTGCCATGCCGTGCCATGCCGTGCCATGCCGGTGCCATGCCGGTGCCATGCCGGTGCCATGCCATTCCATGCCATTCCATGCCAGTCCATGCCAGTCCATGCCATTCCATGCCATTCCATGCCATTCCATGCCATTCCATGCCATTCCATGCCATTCCATGCCATTCCATGCCATTCCATGCCATTCCATGCCATTCCATGCCATTCCATGCCATTCCATGCCATTCCATGCCATTCCATGCCATTCCATGCCATTCCATGCCATTCCATGCCATTCCATGCCATTCCATGCCATTCCATGCCATTCCATGCCATTCCATGCTATTCCATGCCATTCCATGCCATTCCATGCCATTCCATGCCATTCCATGCCATTCCATGCCATTCCATGCCATTCCATGCCATTCCATGCCATTCCATGCCATTCCATGCCATTCCATGCCATTCCATGCCATTCCATGCCATTCCATGCCAGTCCATGCCATTCCATGCCATTCCATGCCATTCCATGCCATTCCATGCCAGTCCATGCCAGTCCATGCCATTCCATGCCATTCCATGCCACTCAATGCGGTGCCATGCCGTGCCATGCCGTGCCATGCCGTGCCATGCCGGTGCCATGCCGGTGCCATGCCGGTGCCATGCCATTCCATGCCATTCCATGCCAGTCCATGCCAGTCCATGCCATTCCATGCCATTCCATGCCAGTCCATGCCAGTCCATGCCATTCCATGCCATTCCATGCCACTCAATGCGGTGCCATGCCGTGCCATGCCGTGCCATGCCGTGCTATGCCGTGCCATGCCGTGCCATGCCGTGCCATGCGGTGCCATGCCATTCCATGCCATTCCATGCCATTCCATGCCAGTCCATGCCAGTCCATGCCATTCCATGCCATTCCATGCCATTCCATGCCATTCCATGCCACTCAATGCGGTGCCATGCCGTGCCATGCCGGTGCCATGCCGGTGCCATGCCGTGCCATGCCATTCCATGCCATTCCATGCCATTCCATGCCATTCCATGCCATTCCATGCCATTCCATGCCATTCCATGCCATTCCATGCCATTCCATGCCATTCCATGCCATTCCATGCCATTCCATGCCATTCCATGCCATTCCATGCCATTCCATGCCATTCCATGCCATTCAATGCCGTGCCATGCCGTGCCATGCCGTGCCATGCCGTGCCATGCCGTGCCATGCCGTGCCATGCCGTGCCATGCCGGTGCCATGCCGTGCCATGCCGGTGCCATGCCGTGCCATGCCGGTGCCATGCCGTGCCATGCCGGTGCCATGCCGTGCCATGCCGGTGCCATGCCGTGCCATGCCGGTGCCATGCCGTGCCATGCCGGTGCCATGCCGTGCCATGCCGGTGCCATGCCGTGCCATGCCGGTGCCATGCCGTGCCATGCCGGTGCCATGCCGTGCCATGCCGGTGCCATGCCGTGCCATGCCGGTGCCATGCCGTGCCATGCCGGTGCCATGCCGTGCCATGCCGGTGCCATGCCGTGCCATGCCGGTGCCATGCCGTGCCATGCCGGTGCCATGCCGTGCCATGCCGGTGCCATGCCGTGCCATGCCGGTGCCATGCCGTGCCATGCCGGTGCCATGCCGTGCCATGCCGGTGCCATGCCGGTGCCATGCCGTGCCATGCCGGTGCCATGCCGTGCCATGCCGTGCCATGCCGGTGCCATGCCGGTGCCATGCCGTGCCATGCCGGTGCCATGCCGTGCCATGCCGTGCCATGCCGTGCCATGCCATTCCATGCCATTCCATGCCATTCCATGCCATTCCATGCCATTCCATGCCATTCCATGCCATTCCATGCCATTCCATGCCATTCCATGCCATTCCATGCCATTCCATGCCATTCCATGCCATTCCATGCCATTCCATGCCATTCCATGCCATTCCATGCCATTCCATGCCATTCCATGCCATTCCATGCCATTCCATGCCATTCCATGCCATTCCATGCCATTCCATGCCATTCCATGCCATTCCATGCCATTCCATGCCATTCCATGCCATTCCATGCCATTCCATGCCATTCCATGCCATTCCATGCCATTCCATGCCATTCCATGCAATTCCATGCCATTCCATGCCATTCCATGCCATTCCATGCCATTCCATGCCATTCCATGCCATTCCATGCCATTCCATGCCATTCCATGCCATTCCATGCCATTCCATGCCATTCCATGCCATTCCATGCCATTCCATGCCATTCCATGCCATTCCATGCCATTCCATGCCATTCCATGCCATTCCATGCCATTCCATGCCATTCCATGCCATTCCATGCCATTCCATGCCATTCCATGCCATTCCATGCCATTCCATGCCATTCCATGCCGTGCCATGCCATTCCATGCCGGTGCCATGCCGTGACATGCCGGTGCCATGCCGTGCCATGCCGGTGCCATGCCGTGCCATGCCATTCCATGCCATTCCATGCCGTGCCATGCCGGTGCCATGCCGTGCCATGCCGGTGCCATGCCGTGCCATGCCGGTGCCATGCCGGTGCCATGCCGGTGCCATGCCGGTGCCATGCCGTGCCATGCCGGTGCCATGCCGTGCCATGCCGTGCCATGCCGTGCCATGCCATTCCATGCCATTCCATGCCATTCCATGCCATTCCATGCCATTCCATGCCATTCCATGCCATTCCATGCCATTCCATGCCATTCCATGCCATTCCATGCCATTCCATGCCATTCCATGCCATTCCATGCCATTCCATGCCATTCCATGCCATTCCATGCCATTCCATGCCATTCCATGCCATTCCATGCCATTCCATGCCATTCCATGCCATTCCATGCCATTCCATGCCATTCCATGCCATTCCATGCCATTCCATGCCATTCCATGCCATTCCATGCCATTCCATGCCATTCCATGCCATTCCATGCCATTCCATGCCATTCCATGCCATTCCATGCCATTCCATGCCATTCCATGCCATTCCATGCCATTCCATGCCATTCCATGCCATTCCATGCCATTCCATGCCATTCCATGCCATTCCATGCCATTCCATGCCATTCCATGCCATTCCATGCCGTGCCATGCCGGTGCCATGCCGTGCCATGCCGGTGCCATGCCGTGCCATGCCGGTGCCATGCCGTGCCATGCCGGTGCCATGCCGTGCCATGCCGGTGCCATGCCGTGCCATGCCGGTGCCATGCCGTGCCATGCCGGTGCCATGCCGTGCCATGCCGGTGCCATGCCGTGCCATGCCGCTGCCATGCCGTGCCATGCCGGTGCCATGCCGTGCCATGCCGTGCCATGCCGGTGCCATGCCGTGCCATGCCGGTGCCATGCCGTGCCATGCCGGTGCCATGCCGTGCCATGCCGGTGCCATGCCGGTGCCATGCCGTGCCATGCCGGTGCCATGCCGTGCCATGCCGTGCCATGCCGGTGCCATGCCGTGCCATGCCGGTGCCATGCCGGTGCCATGCCGGTGCCATGCCGGTGCCATGCCGTGCCATGCCGGTGCCATTCAATGCCATTCCGTGCCATTCAATGCCATTCCATGCCATTCAATGCCGTGCCTTGCCGTGCCATGCCGTGCCATGCCGTGCCATGCCGTGCCATGCCGTGCCATGCCATTCCATGCCATTCCATGCCATTTCATGCCATTCCATGCCATTCCATGCCATTCCATGCCGTGCCATGCCGGTGCCATGCCGTGCCATGCCGGTGCCATGCCGTGCCATGCCGGTGCCATGCCGGTGCCATGCCGTGCCATGCCGGTGCCATGCCGTGCCATGCCGGTGCCATGCCGTGCCATGCCGGTGCCATGCCGTGCCATGCCGGTGCCATGCCGTGCCATGCCGGTGCCATGCCGTGCCATGCCGGTGCCATGCCGTGCCATGCCGGTGCCATGCCGTGCCATGCCGTGCCATGCCGTGCCATGCCGGTGCCATGCCGTGCCATGCCGGTGCCATGCCGTGCCATGCCGGTGCCATGCCGTGCCATGCCGGTGCCATGCCGTGCCATGCCGGTGCCATGCCGTGCCATGCCGGTGCCATTCAATGCCATTCCGTGCCATTCAATGCCATTCCATGCCATTCAATGCCGTGCCTTGCCGTGCCATGCCGTGCCTTGCAGTGCCATGCCGTGCCATGCCGTGCCATGCCATTCCATGCCATTCCATGCCATTTCATGCCATTTCATGCCATTCCATGCCATTCCATGCCATTCCATGCCATTCCATGCCATTCCATGCCATTCCATGCCATTCCATGCCATTCCATGCCATTCCATGCCATTCCATGCCATTCCATGCCATTCCATGCCATTCCATGCTATTCCATGCCATTCCATGCCATTCCATGCCATTCCATGCCATTCCATGCCGTGCCATGCCGGTGCCATGCCGGTGCCATGCCGTGCCATGCCGGTGCTATGCCGTGCCATGCCGTGCCATGCCGTGCCATGCCGTGCCATGCCGTGCCATGCCATTCCATGCCATTCCATGCCATTCCATGCCATTCCATGCCATTCCATGCCATTCCATGCCATTCCATGCCATTCCATGCCATTCCATGCCATTCCATGCCATTCCATGCCATTCCATGCCATTCCATGCCATTCCATGCCATTCCATGCCTTTCCATGCCATTCCATGCCATTCAATGCCGTGCCATGCCGTGCCATGCCGTGCCATGCCGTGCCATGCCGTGCCATGCCGGTGCCATGCCGGTGCCATGCCGTGCCATGCCGGTGCCATGCCGTGCCATGCCGGTGCCATGCCGTGCCATGCCGGTGCCATGCCGTGCCATGCCGGTGCCATGCCGTGCCATGCCGGTGCCATGCCGTGCCATGCCGGTGCCATGCCGGTGCCATGCCGTGCCATGCCGGTGCCATGCCGTGCCATGCCGGTGCCATGCCGTGCCATGCCTGTGCCATGCCGTGCCATGCCGGTGCCATGCCGTGCCATGCCGGTGCCATGCCGTGCCATGCCGTGCCATGCCGTGCCATGCCGTGCCATGCCGTGCCATGCCGTGCCATGCCGGTGCCATGCCGTGCCATGCCGTGCCATGCCGGTGCCATGCCGTGCCATGCCGGTGCCATGCCGTGCCATGCCGGTGCCATGCCGGTGCCATGCCGTGCCATGCGGTGCCATGCCATTCCATGCGGTGCCATGCCATTCCATGCCATTCCATGCCATTCCATGCCATTCCATGCCATTCCATGCCATTCCATGCCATTCCATGCCATTCCATGCCATTCCATGCCATTCCATGCCATTCCATGCCATTCCATGCCATTCCATGCCATTCCATGCCATTCCATGCCATTCCATGCCATTCCATGCCATTCCATGCCATTCCATGCCATTCCATGCCATTCCATGCCATTCCATGCCATTCCATGCCATTCCATGCCATTCCATGCCATTCCATGCCATTCCATGCCATTCCATGCCATTCCATGCCATTCCATG
Source organism: Cryptus armator (assembly GCA_963971235.1). Taxonomy (NCBI): domain Eukaryota; kingdom Metazoa; phylum Arthropoda; class Insecta; order Hymenoptera; family Ichneumonidae; genus Cryptus; species Cryptus armator. The sequence continues at coordinate 844,865 of CAXARG010000294.1, read as the reverse complement.
CCATTCCATGCCGTGCCATGCCGTGCCATGCCGTGCCATGCCGTGCCATGCCGTGCCATGCCGTGCCATGCCGGTGCCATGCCGTGGCATGCCGGTGCCATGCCGTGCCATGCCGTGCCATGCCGTGCCATGCCGGTGCCATGCCGTGCCATGCCGTGCCATGCCGGTGCCATGCCGGTGCCACGCCGTGCCATGCCGGTGCCATGCCGGTGCCATGCCGGTGCCATGCCGTGCCATGCCGGTGCCATGCCATTCCATGCGGTGCCATGCCATTCCATGCCATTCCATGCCATTCCATGCCATTCCATGCCATTCCATGCCATTCCATGCCATTCCATGCCATTCCATGCCATTCCATGCCATTCCATGCCATTCCATGCCATTCCATGCCATTCCATGCCATTCCATGCCATTCCATGCCATTCCATGCCATTCCATGCCATTCCATGCTATTCCATGCCATTCCATGCCATTCCATGCCATTCCATGCCATTCCATGCCATTCCATGCCATTCCATGCCATTCCATGCCATTCCATGCCATTCCATGCCATTCCATGCCATTCCATGCCATTCCAAGCCATTCCAAGCCATTCCATGCCATTCCATGCCATTCCATGCCATTCCATGCCATTCCATGCCATTCCATGCCGTGCCATGCCGTGCCATGCCGGTGCCATGCCGTGCCATGCCGGTGCCATGCCGTGCCATGCCGGTGCCATGCCGTGCCATGCCGGTGCCATGCCGTGCCATGCCGGTGCCATGCCGTGCCATGCCGGTGCCATGCCGTGCCATGCCGGTGCCATGCCGTGCCATGCCGATGCCATGCCGTGCCATGCCGGTGCCATGCCGTGCCATGCCGGTGCCATGCCGTGCCATGCCGGTGCCATGCCGTGCCATGCCGGTGCCATGCCGTGCCATGCCGGTGCCATGCCGGTGCCATGCCGGTGCCATGCCGTGCCATGCCGTGCCATGCCGTGCCATGCCGGTGCCATGCCGTGCCATGCCGGTGCCATGCCGTGCCATGCCGTGCCATACCGGTGCCATGCCGTGCCATGCCGGTGCCATGCCGTGCCATGCCGGTGCCATGCCGTGCCATGCCGGTGCCATGCCGTGCCATGCCGGTGCCATGCCGTGCCATGCCGGTGCCATGCCGGTGCCATGCCGTGCCATGCCGGTGCCATGCCGTGCCATGCGGTGCCATGCCATTCCATGCGGTGCCATGCCATTCCATGCCATTCCATGCCATTCCATGCCATTCCATGCCATTCCATGCCATTCCATGCCATTCCATGCCATTCCATGCCATTCCATGCCATTCCATGCCATTCCATGCCATTCCATGCCATTCCATGCCATTCCATGCCATTCCATGCCATTCCATGCCATTCCATGCCATTCCATGCCATTCCATGCCATTCCATGCCATTCCATGCCGGTGCCATGCCGTGCCATGCCGGTGCCATGCCGTGTCATGCCGGTGCCATGCCGTGCCATGCCGGTGCCATGCCGTGCCATGCCGGTGCCATGCCGTGCCATGCCGTTGCCATGCCGTGCCATGCCGGTGCCATGCCGTGCCATGCCGGTGCCATGCCGTGCCATGCCGGTGCCATGCCGTGCCATGCCGGTGCCATGCCGTGCCATGCCGGTGCCATGCCGTGCCATGCCGGTGCCATGCCGTGCCATGCCGGTGCCATGCCGTGCCATGCCGTGCCATGCCGTGCCATGCCGTGCCATGCCGTGCCATGCCGTGCCATGCCGTGCCATGCCGTGCCATGCCGTGCCATGCCGTGCCATGCCGTGCCATGCCGGTGCCATGCCGTGCCATGCCGGTGCCATGCCGTGCCATTCCGGTGCCATGCCGGTGCCATGCCGTGCCATGCCGGTGCCATGCCGTGCCATGCCGGTGCCATGCCGTGCCATGCCGTGCCATGCCGTGCCATGCCGTGCCATGCCGTGCCATGCCGTGCCATGCCGTGCCATGCCGGGCCATGCGGTGCCATGCCATTCCATGCCATTCCATGCCATTCCATGCCAGTCCATGCCATTCCATGCCACTCAATGCGGTGCCATGCCGTGCCATGCGGTGCCATGCCGTGCCATGCCGTGCCATGCCGTGCCATGCCGTGCCATGCCGTGCCATGCCGGTGCCATGCCGTGCCATGCCGTGCCATGCCGTGCCATGCCGGTGCCATGCCGTGCCATGCCGTGCCATGCCGGTGCCATGCCGTGCCATGCCGGTGCCATGCCGTGCCATGCCGGTGCCATGCCGTGCCATGCGGTGCCATGCCATTCCATGCGGTGCCATGCCATTCCATGCCATTCCATGCCATTCCATGCCATTCCATGCCATTCCATGCCATTCAATGCCATTCCATGCCATTCCATGCCATTCCATGCCGGTGCCATGCCGTGCCATGCCGGTGCCATGCCGTGCCATGCCGGTGCCATGCCGTGCCATGCCGGTGCCATGCCGTGCCATGCCATTCCATGCCATTCCATGCCGTGCCATGCCGGTGCCATGCCGTGCCATGCCGGTGCCATGCCGTGCCATGCCGGTGCCATGCCGTGCCATGCCGTGCCATGCCGTGCCATGCCATTCCATGCCATTCCATGCCATTCCATGCCATTCCATGCCATTCCATGCCATTCCATGCCATTCCATGCCATTCCATGCCATTCCATGCCATTCCATGCCATTCCATGCCATTCCATGCCATTCCATGCCATTCCATGCCAGTCCATGCCAGTCCATGCCATTCCATGCCATTCCATGCCATTCCATGCCACTCAATGCGGTGCCATGCCGTGCCATGCCGGTGCCATGCCGGTGCCATGCCGGTGCCATGCCATTCCATGCCATTCCATGCCAGTCCATGCCAGTCCATGCCATTCCATGCCATTCCATGCCACTCAATGCGGTGCCATGCCGTGCCATGCCGTGCCATGCCGTGCTATGCCGTGCCATGCCGTGCCATGCCGTGCCATGCGGTGCCATGCCCTTCCATGCCATTCCATGCCATTCCATGCCATTCCATGCCATTCCATGCCATTCCATGCCATTCCATGCCATTCCATGCCATTCCATGCCATTCCATGCCGGTGCCATGCCGTGCCATGCCGGTGCCATGCCGTGCCATGCCGGTGCCATGCCGTGCCATGCCGGTGCCATGCCGTGCCATGCCGGTGCCATGCCGTGCCATGCCGGTGCCATGCCGTGCCATGCCGGTGCCATGCCGTGCCATGCCGGTGCCATGCCGTGCCATGCCGGTGCCATGCCGTGCCATGCCGGTGCCATGCCGTGCCACGCCGTGCCATGCCGGTGCCATGCCGTGCCATGCCGGTGCCATGCCGTGCCATGCCGTGCCATGCCGTGCCATGCCGGTGCCATGCCGGTGCCATGCCGGTGCCATGCCATTCCATGCCATTCCATGCCAGTCCATGCCAGTCCATGCCATTCCATGCCATTCCATGCCATTCCATGCCATTCCATGCCATTCCATGCCATTCCATGCCATTCCATGCCATTCCATGCCATTCCATGCCATTCCATGCCATTCCATGCCATTCCATGCCATTCCATGCCATTCCATGCCATTCCATGCCATTCCATGCCATTCCATGCCATTCCATGCCATTCCATGCCATTCCATGCCATTCCATGCCATTCCATGCCATTCCATGCCATTCCATGCCATTCCATGCCATTCCATGCCATTCCATGCCATTCCATGCCATTCCATGCCATTCCATGCCATTCCATGCTATTCCATGCCATTCCATGCCATTCCATGCCATTCCATGCCATTCCATGCCATTCCATGCCATTCCATGCCATTCCATGCCATTCCATGCCATTCCATGCCATTCCATGCCATTCCATGCCATTCCATGCCATTCCATGCCATTCCATGCCATTCCATGCCATTCCATGCCATTCCATGCCATTCCATGCCAGTCCATGCCATTCCATGCCATTCCATGCCATTCCATGCCATTCCATGCCAGTCCATGCCAGTCCATGCCATTCCATGCCATTCCATGCCACTCAATGCGGTGCCATGCCGTGCCATGCCGTGCCATGCCGTGCCATGCCGGTGCCATGCCGGTGCCATGCCGGTGCCATGCCATTCCATGCCATTCCATGCCAGTCCATGCCAGTCCATGCCATTCCATGCCATTCCATGCCAGTCCATGCCAGTCCATGCCATTCCATGCCATTCCATGCCACTCAATGCGGTGCCATGCCGTGCCATGCCGTGCCATGCCGTGCTATGCCGTGCCATGCCGTGCCATGCCGTGCCATGCGGTGCCATGCCATTCCATGCCATTCCATGCCATTCCATGCCAGTCCATGCCAGTCCATGCCATTCCATGCCATTCCATGCCATTCCATGCCATTCCATGCCACTCAATGCGGTGCCATGCCGTGCCATGCCGGTGCCATGCCGGTGCCATGCCGTGCCATGCCATTCCATGCCATTCCATGCCATTCCATGCCATTCCATGCCATTCCATGCCATTCCATGCCATTCCATGCCATTCCATGCCATTCCATGCCATTCCATGCCATTCCATGCCATTCCATGCCATTCCATGCCATTCCATGCCATTCCATGCCATTCCATGCCATTCCATGCCATTCCATGCCATTCCATGCCATTCAATGCCGTGCCATGCCGTGCCATGCCGTGCCATGCCGTGCCATGCCGTGCCATGCCGTGCCATGCCGTGCCATGCCGGTGCCATGCCGTGCCATGCCGGTGCCATGCCGTGCCATGCCGGTGCCATGCCGTGCCATGCCGTGCCATGCCGTGCCATGCCGTGCCATGCCATTCCATGCCGGTGCCATGCCGTGCCATGCCGGTGCCATGCCGTGCCATGCCGGTGCCATGCCGTGCCATGCCATTCCATGCCATTCCATGCCGTGCCATGCCGGTGCCATGCCGTGCCATGCCGGTGCCATGCCGTGCCATGCCGGTGCCATGCCGGTGCCATGCCGGTGCCATGCCGGTGCCATGCCGTGCCATGCCGGTGCCATGCCGTGCCATGCCGTGCCATGCCATTCCATGCCATTCCATGCCATTCCATGCCATTCCATGCCATTCCATGCCATTCCATGCCATTCCATGCCATTCCATGCCATTCCATGCCATTCCATGCCATTCCATGCCATTCCATGCCATTCCATGCCATTCCATGCCATTCCATGCCATTCCATGCCATTCCATGCCATTCCATGCCATTCCATGCCATTCCATGCCATTCCATGCCATTCCATGCCATTCCATGCCATTCCATGCCATTCCATGCCATTCCATGCCATTCCATGCCATTCCATGCCATTCCATGCCATTCCATGCCATTCCATGCCATTCCATGCCATTCCATGCCATTCCATGCCATTCCATGCCATTCCATGCCATTCCATGCCATTCCATGCCATTCCATGCCATTCCATGCCATTCCATGCCATTCCATGCCATTCCATGCCATTCCATGCCATTCCATGCCATTCCATGCCATTCCATGCCATTCCATGCCATTCCATGCCATTCCATGCCATTCCATGCCGGTGCCATGCCGTGCCATGCCGGTGCCATGCCGTGCCATGCCGGTGCCATGCCGTGCCATGCCGGTGCCATGCCGTGCCATGCCGGTGCCATGCCGTGCCATGCCGGTGCCATGCCGTGCCATGCCGCTGCCATGCCGTGCCATGCCGGTGCCATGCCGTGCCATGCCGTGCCATGCCGGTGCCATGCCGTGCCATGCCGGTGCCATGCCGTGCCATGCCGGTGCCATGCCGTGCCATGCCGGTGCCATGCCGGTGCCATGCCGTGCCATGCCGGTGCCATGCCGTGCCATGCCGGTGCCATTCAATGCCATTCCGTGCCATTCAATGCCATTCCATGCCATTCAATGCCGTGCCTTGCCGTGCCATGCCGTGCCATGCCGTGCCATGCCGTGCCATGCCGTGCCATGCCATTCCATGCCATTCCATGCCATTTCATGCCATTCCATGCCATTCCATGCCATTCCATGCCGTGCCATGCCGGTGCCATGCCGTGCCATGCCGGTGCCATGCCGTGCCATGCCGGTGCCATGCCGGTGCCATGCCGTGCCATGCCGGTGCCATGCCGTGCCATGCCGGTGCCATGCCGTGCCATGCCGGTGCCATGCCGTGCCATGCCGGTGCCATGCCGTGCCATGCCGGTGCCATGCCGTGCCATGCCGCTGCCATGCCGTGCCATGCCGGTGCCATGCCGTGCCATGCCGTGCCATGCCGTGCCATGCCGGTGCCATGCCGTGCCATGCCGGTGCCATGCCGTGCCATGCCGGTGCCATGCCGTGCCATGCCGGTGCCATGCCGTGCCATGCCGGTGCCATTCAATGCCATTCCGTGCCATTCAATGCCATTCCATGCCATTCAATGCCGTGCCTTGCCGTGCCATGCCGTGCCTTGCCGTGCCATGCCGTGCCATGCCGTGCCATGCCATTCCATGCCATTCCATGCCATTTCATGCCATTTCATGCCATTCCATGCCATTCCATGCCATTCCATGCCATTCCATGCCATTCCATGCCATTCCATGCCATTCCATGCCATTCCATGCCATTCCATGCCATTCCATGCCATTCCATGCCATTCCATGCCATTCCATGCCATTCCATGCCATTCCATGCCATTCCATGCCATTCCATGCCATTCCATGCCATTCCATGCCATTCCATGCCATTCCATGCCATTCCATGCCATTCCATGCCATTCCATGCCATTCCATGCCGTGCCATGCCGGTGCCATGCCGGTGCCATGCCGTGCCATGCCGGTGCTATGCCGTGCCATGCCGTGCCATGCCGTGCCATGCCGTGCCATGCCGTGCCATGCCATTCCATGCCATTCCATGCCATTCCATGCCATTCCATGCCATTCCATGCCATTCCATGCCATTCCATGCCATTCCATGCCATTCCATGCCATTCCATGCCATTCCATGCCATTCCATGCCTTTCCATGCCATTCCATGCCATTCAATGCCGTGCCATGCCGTGCCATGCCGTGCCATGCCGTGCCATGCCGTGCCATGCCGTGCCATGCCGTGCCATGCCGTGCCATGCCGGTGCCATGCCGGTGCCATGCCGTGCCATGCCGGTGCCATGCCGTGCCATGCCGGTGCCATGCCGTGCCATGCCGGTGCCATGCCGTGCCATGCCGGTGCCATGCCGTGCCATGCCGGTGCCATGCCGTGCCATGCCGGTGCCATGCCGGTGCCATGCCGTGCCATGCCGGTGCCATGCCGTGCCATGCCGGTGCCATGCCGTGCCATGCCGGTGCCATGCCGTGCCATGCCGGTGCCATGCCGTGCCATGCCGGTGCCATGCCGTGCCATGCCGTGCCATGCCGTGCCATGCCGTGCCATGCCGTGCCATGCCGTGCCATGCCGTGCCATGCCGTGCCATGCCGGTGCCATGCCGTGCCATGCCGTGCCATGCCGGTGCCATGCCGTGCCATGCCGGTGCCATGCCGTGCCATGCCGGTGCCATGCCGGTGCCATGCCGTGCCATGCGGTGCCATGCCGTTCCATGCGGTGCCATGCCATTCCATGCCATTCCATGCCATTCCATGCCATTCCATGCCATTCCATGCCATTCCATGCCATTCCATGCCATTCCATGCCATTCCATGCCATTCCATGCCATTCCATGCCATTCCATGCCATTCCATGCCATTCCATGCCATTCCATGCCATTCCATGCCATTCAATGCCGTGCCATGCCGTGCCATGCCGTGCCATGCCGTGCCATGCCGTGCCATGCCGTGCCATGCCGTGCCATGCCGGTGCCATGCCGTGCCATGCCGGTGCCATGCCGTGCCATGCCGGTGCCATGCCGTGCCACGCCGTGCCATGCCGGTGCCATGCCGTGCCATGCCGGTGCCATGCCGTGCCATGCCGTGCCATGCCGTGCCATGCCGGTGCCATGCCGGTGCCATGCCGGTGCCATGCCATTCCATGCCATTCCATGCCAGTCCATGCCAGTCCATGCCATTCCATGCCATTCCATGCCATTCCATGCCATTCCATGCCATTCCATGCCATTCCATGCCATTCCATGCCATTCCATGCCATTCCATGCCATTCCATGCCATTCCATGCCATTCCATGCCATTCCATGCCATTCCATGCCATTCCATGCCATTCCATGCCATTCCATGCCATTCCATGCCATTCCATGCCATTCCATGCCATTCCATGCCATTCCATGCCATTCCATGCCATTCCATGCCATTCCATGCCATTCCATGCCATTCCATGCCATTCCATGCCATTCCATGCTATTCCATGCCATTCCATGCCATTCCATGCCATTCCATGCCATTCCATGCCATTCCATGCCATTCCATGCCATTCCATGCCATTCCATGCCATTCCATGCCAGTCCATGCCAGTCCATGCCATTCCATGCCATTCCATGCCATTCCATGCCATTCCATGCCAGTCCATGCCAGTCCATGCCATTCCATGCCATTCCATGCCATTCCATGCCACTCAATGCGGTGCCATGCCGTGCCATGCCGTGCCATGCCGGTGCCATGCCGGTGCCATGCCGGTGCCATGCCATTCCATGCCATTCCATGCCAGTCCATGCCAGTCCATGCCATTCCATGCCATTCCATGCCAGTCCATGCCAGTCCATGCCATTCCATGCCATTCCATGCCACTCAATGCGGTGCCATGCCGTGCCATGCCGTGCCATGCCGTGCTATGCCGTGCCATGCCGTGCCATGCCGTGCCATGCGGTGCCATGCCATTCCATGCCATTCCATGCCATTCCATGCCAGTCCATGCCAGTCCATGCCATTCCATGCCATTCCATGCCATTCCATGCCATTCCATGCCACTCAATGCGGTGCCATGCCGTGCCATGCCGGTGCCATGCCGGTGCCATGCCGTGCCATGCCATTCCATGCCATTCCATGCCATTCCATGCCATTCCATGCCATTCCATGCCATTCCATGCCATTCCATGCCATTCCATGCCATTCCATGCCATTCCATGCCATTCCATGCCATTCCATGCCATTCCATGCCATTCCATGCCATTCCATGCCATTCCATGCCATTCCATGCCATTCCATGCCATTCCATGCCATTCCATGCCATTCCATGCCATTCAATGCCGTGCCATGCCGTGCCATGCCGTGCCATGCCGTGCCATGCCGTGCCATGCCATTCCATGCCATTCCATGCCATTCCATGCCATTCAATGCCGTGCCATGCCGTGCCATGCCGTGCCATGCCGTGCCATGCCGTGCCATGCCGTGCCATGCCGGTGCCATGCCGTGCCATGCCGGTGCCATGCCGTGCCATGCCGGTGCCATGCCGTGCCATGCCGGTGCCATGCCGTGCCATGCCGGTGCCATGCCGTGCCATGCCGGTGCCATGCCGTGCCATGCCGGTGCCATGCCGTGCCATGCCGGTGCCATGCCGTGCCATGCCGGTGCCATGCCGTGCCATGCCGGTGCCATGCCGTGCCATGCCGGTGCCATGCCGTGCCATGCCGGTGCCATGCCGTGCCATGCCGGTGCCATGCCGTGCCATGCCGGTGCCATGCCGTGCCATGCCGGTGCCATGCCGTGCCATGCCGTGCCATGCCGGTGCCATGCCGGTGCCATGCCGTGCCATGCCGGTGCCATGCCGTGCCATGCCGTGCCATGCCGTGCCATGCCATTCCATGCCATTCCATGCCATTCAATGCCATTCCATGCCATTCCATGCCATTCCATGCCGGTGCCATGCCGTGCCATGCCGGTGCCATGCCGTGCCATGCCGGTGCCATGCCGTGCCATGCCGGTGCCATGCCGTGCCATGCCATTCCATGCCATTCCATGCCGTGCCATGCCGGTGCCATGCCGTGCCATGCCGGTGCCATGCCGTGCCATGCCGGTGCCATGCCGTGCCATGCCGGTGCCATGCCGTGCCATGCCGGTGCCATGCCGTGCCATGCCGTGCCATGCCGTGCCATGCCATTCCATGCCATTCCATGCCATTCCATGCCATTCCATGCCATTCCATGCCATTCCATGCCATTCCATGCCATTCCATGCCATTCCATGCCATTCCATGCCATTCCATGCCATTCCATGCCATTCCATGCCATTCCATGCCATTCCATGCCATTCCATGCCATTCCATGCCATTCCATGCCAGTCCATGCCAGTCCATGCCATTCCATGCCATTCCATGCCATTCCATGCCACTCAATGCGGTGCCATGCCGTGCCATGCCGGTGCCATGCCGGTGCCATGCCGGTGCCATGCCATTCCATGCCATTCCATGCCAGTCCATGCCAGTCCATGCCATTCCATGCCATTCCATGCCACTCAATGCGGTGCCATGCCGTGCCATGCCGTGCCATGCCGTGCTATGCCGTGCCATGCCGTGCCATGCCGTGCCATGCGGTGCCATGCCCTTCCATGCCATTCCATGCCATTCCATGCCATTCCATGCCATTCCATGCCATTCCATGCCATTCCATGCCATTCCATGCCATTCCATGCCATTCCATGCCATTCCATGCCGGTGCCATGCCGTGCCATGCCGGTGCCATGCCGTGCCATGCCGGTGCCATGCCGTGCCATGCCGGTGCCATGCCGTGCCATGCCGGTGCCATGCCGTGCCATGCCGGTGCCATGCCGTGCCATGCCGGTGCCATGCCGTGCCATGCCGGTGCCATGCCGTGCCATGCCGGTGCCATGCCGTGCCATGCCGGTGCCATGCCGTGCCATGCCGGTGCCATGCCGTGCCATGCCGGTGCCATGCCGTGCCACGCCGTGCCATGCCGGTGCCATGCCGTGCCATGCCGGTGCCATGCCGTGCCATGCCGTGCCATGCCGTGCCATGCCGGTGCCATGCCGGTGCCATGCCGGTGCCATGCCATTCCATGCCATTCCATGCCAGTCCATGCCAGTCCATGCCATTCCATGCCATTCCATGCCATTCCATGCCATTCCATGCCATTCCATGCCATTCCATGCCATTCCATGCCATTCCATGCCATTCCATGCCATTCCATGCCATTCCATGCCATTCCATGCCATTCCATGCCATTCCATGCCATTCCATGCCATTCCATGCCATTCCATGCCATTCCATGCCATTCCATGCCATTCCATGCCATTCCATGCCATTCCATGCCATTCCATGCCATTCCATGCTATTCCATGCCATTCCATGCCATTCCATGCCATTCCATGCCATTCCATGCCATTCCATGCCATTCCATGCCATTCCATGCCATTCCATGCCATTCCATGCCATTCCATGCCATTCCATGCCATTCCATGCCATTCCATGCCAGTCCATGCCATTCCATGCCATTCCATGCCATTCCATGCCATTCCATGCCAGTCCATGCCAGTCCATGCCATTCCATGCCATTCCATGCCACTCAATGCGGTGCCATGCCGTGCCATGCCGTGCCATGCCGTGCCATGCCGGTGCCATGCCGGTGCCATGCCGGTGCCATGCCATTCCATGCCATTCCATGCCAGTCCATGCCAGTCCATGCCATTCCATGCCATTCCATGCCAGTCCATGCCAGTCCATGCCATTCCATGCCATTCCATGCCACTCAATGCGGTGCCATGCCGTGCCATGCCGTGCCATGCCGTGCTATGCCGTGCCATGCCGTGCCATGCCGTGCCATGCGGTGCCATGCCATTCCATGCCATTCCATGCCATTCCATGCCAGTCCATGCCAGTCCATGCCATTCCATGCCATTCCATGCCATTCCATGCCATTCCATGCCACTCAATGCGGTGCCATGCCGTGCCATGCCGGTGCCATGCCGGTGCCATGCCGTGCCATGCCATTCCATGCCATTCCATGCCATTCCATGCCATTCCATGCCATTCCATGCCATTCCATGCCATTCCATGCCATTCCATGCCATTCCATGCCATTCCATGCCATTCCATGCCATTCCATGCCATTCCATGCCATTCCATGCCATTCCATGCCATTCCATGCCATTCCATGCCATTCCATGCCATTCCATGCCATTCAATGCCGTGCCATGCCGTGCCATGCCGTGCCATGCCGTGCCATGCCGTGCCATGCCGTGCCATGCCGGTGCCATGCCGGTGCCATGCCGGTGCCATGCCATTCCATGCCATTCCATGCCAGTCCATGCCAGTCCATGCCATTCCATGCCATTCCATGCCATTCCATGCCATTCCATGCCATTCCATGCCATTCCATGCCATTCCATGCCATTCCATGCCATTCCATGCCATTCCATGCCATTCCATGCCATTCCATGCCATTCCATGCCATTCCATGCCATTCCATGCCATTCCATGCCATTCCATGCCATTCCATGCCATTCCATGCCATTCCATGCCATTCCATGCCATTCCATGCCATTCCATGCCATTCCATGCTATTCCATGCCATTCCATGCCATTCCATGCCATTCCATGCCATTCCATGCCATTCCATGCCATTCCATGCCATTCCATGCCATTCCATGCCATTCCATGCCATTCCATGCCATTCCATGCCATTCCATGCCATTCCATGCCATTCCATGCCAGTCCATGCCATTCCATGCCATTCCATGCCATTCCATGCCATTCCATGCCAGTCCATGCCAGTCCATGCCATTCCATGCCATTCCATGCCACTCAATGCGGTGCCATGCCGTGCCATGCCGTGCCATGCCGTGCCATGCCGGTGCCATGCCGGTGCCATGCCGGTGCCATGCCATTCCATGCCATTCCATGCCAGTCCATGCCAGTCCATGCCATTCCATGCCATTCCATGCCAGTCCATGCCAGTCCATGCCATTCCATGCCATTCCATGCCACTCAATGCGGTGCCATGCCGTGCCATGCCGTGCCATGCCGTGCTATGCCGTGCCATGCCGTGCCATGCCGTGCCATGCGGTGCCATGCCATTCCATGCCATTCCATGCCATTCCATGCCAGTCCATGCCAGTCCATGCCATTCCATGCCATTCCATGCCATTCCATGCCATTCCATGCCACTCAATGCGGTGCCATGCCGTGCCATGCCGGTGCCATGCCGGTGCCATGCCGTGCCATGCCATTCCATGCCATTCCATGCCATTCCATGCCATTCCATGCCATTCCATGCCATTCCATGCCATTCCATGCCATTCCATGCCATTCCATGCCATTCCATGCCATTCCATGCCATTCCATGCCATTCCATGCCATTCCATGCCATTCCATGCCATTCAATGCCGTGCCATGCCGTGCCATGCCGTGCCATGCCGTGCCATGCCGTGCCATGCCGTGCCATGCCGTGCCATGCCGTGCCATGCCGTGCCATGCCGGTGCCATGCCGTGCCATGCCGGTGCCATGCCGTGCCATGCCGGTGCCATGCCGTGCCATGCCGGTGCCATGCCGTGCCATGCCGGTGCCATGCCGTGCCATGCCGGTGCCATGCCGTGCCATGCCGGTGCCATGCCGTGCCATGCCGGTGCCATGCCGTGCCATGCCGGTGCCATGCCGTGCCATGCCGGTGCCATGCCGTGCCATGCCGGTGCCATGCCGTGCCATGCCGGTGCCATGCCGTGCCATGCCGGTGCCATGCCGTGCCATGCCGGTGCCATGCCGTGCCATGCCGGTGCCATGCCGTGCCATGCCGGTGCCATGCCGTGCCATGCCGGTGCCATGCCGGTGCCATGCCGTGCCATGCCGGTGCCATGCCGTGCCATGCCGTGCCATGCCGGTGCCATGCCGGTGCCATGCCGTGCCATGCCGGTGCCATGCCGTGCCATGCCGTGCCATGCCGTGCCATGCCATTCCATGCCATTCCATGCCATTCCATGCCATTCCATGCCATTCCATGCCATTCCATGCCATTCCATGCCATTCCATGCCATTCCATGCCATTCCATGCCATTCCATGCCATTCCATGCCATTCCATGCCATTCCATGCCATTCCATGCCATTCCATGCCATTCCATGCCATTCCATGCCATTCCATGCCATTCCATGCCATTCCATGCCATTCCATGCCATTCCATGCCATTCCATGCCATTCCATGCCATTCCATGCCATTCCATGCCATTCCATGCCATTCCATGCCATTCCATGCCATTCCATGCCATTCCATGCCATTCCATGCCATTCCATGCCATTCCATGCCATTCCATGCCATTCCATGCCATTCCATGCCATTCCATGCCATTCCATGCCATTCCATGCCGTGCCATGCCATTCCATGCCGGTGCCATGCCGTGACATGCCGGTGCCATGCCGTGCCATGCCGGTGCCATGCCGTGCCATGCCATTCCATGCCATTCCATGCCGTGCCATGCCGGTGCCATGCCGTGCCATGCCGGTGCCATGCCGTGCCATGCCGGTGCCATGCCGGTGCCATGCCGGTGCCATGCCGGTGCCATGCCGTGCCATGCCGGTGCCATGCCGTGCCATGCCGTGCCATGCCGTGCCATGCCATTCCATGCCATTCCATGCCATTCCATGCCATTCCATGCCATTCCATGCCATTCCATGCCATTCCATGCCATTCCATGCCATTCCATGCCATTCCATGCCATTCCATGCCATTCCATGCCATTCCATGCCATTCCATGCCATTCCATGCCATTCCATGCCATTCCATGCCATTCCATGCCATTCCATGCCATTCCATGCCATTCCATGCCATTCCATGCCATTCCATGCCATTCCATGCCATTCCATGCCATTCCATGCCATTCCATGCCATTCCATGCCATTCCATGCCATTCCATGCCATTCCATGCCATTCCATGCCATTCCATGCCATTCCATGCCATTCCATGCCATTCCATGCCATTCCATGCCATTCCATGCCATTCCATGCCATTCCATGCCATTCCATGCCATTCCATGCCATTCCATGCCATTCCATGCCATTCCATGCCATTCCATGCCATTCCATGCCATTCCATGCCGTGCCATGCCGGTGCCATGCCGTGCCATGCCGGTGCCATGCCGTGCCATGCCGGTGCCATGCCGTGCCATGCCGGTGCCATGCCGTGCCATGCCGGTGCCATGCCGTGCCATGCCGGTGCCATGCCGTGCCATGCCGGTGCCATGCCGTGCCATGCCGCTGCCATGCCGTGCCATGCCGGTGCCATGCCGTGCCATGCCGTGCCATGCCGGTGCCATGCCGTGCCATGCCGGTGCCATGCCGTGCCATGCCGGTGCCATGCCGTGCCATGCCGGTGCCATGCCGGTGCCATGCCGTGCCATGCCGGTGCCATGCCGTGCCATGCCGTGCCATGCCGGTGCCATGCCGTGCCATGCCGGTGCCATGCCGGTGCCATGCCGGTGCCATGCCGGTGCCATGCCGTGCCATGCCGGTGCCATTCAATGCCATTCCGTGCCATTCAATGCCATTCCATGCCATTCAATGCCGTGCCTTGCCGTGCCATGCCGTGCCATGCCGTGCCATGCCGTGCCATGCCGTGCCATGCCATTCCATGCCATTCCATGCCATTTCATGCCATTCCATGCCATTCCATGCCATTCCATGCCGTGCCATGCCGGTGCCATGCCGTGCCATGCCGGTGCCATGCCGTGCCATGCCGGTGCCATGCCGGTGCCATGCCGTGCCATGCCGGTGCCATGCCGTGCCATGCCGGTGCCATGCCGTGCCATGCCGGTGCCATGCCGTGCCATGCCGGTGCCATGCCGTGCCATGCCGGTGCCATGCCGTGCCATGCCGGTGCCATGCCGTGCCATGCCGTGCCATGCCGTGCCATGCCGGTGCCATGCCGTGCCATGCCGGTGCCATGCCGTGCCATGCCGGTGCCATGCCGTGCCATGCCGGTGCCATGCCGTGCCATGCCGGTGCCATGCCGTGCCATGCCGTGCCATGCCGTGCCATGCCGGTGCCATGCCGTGCCATGCCGGTGCCATGCCGTGCCATGCCGGTGCCATGCCGTGCCATGCCGGTGCCATTCAATGCCATTCCGTGCCATTCAATGCCATTCCATGCCATTCAATGCCGTGCCTTGCCGTGCCATGCCGTGCCTTGCAGTGCCATGCCGTGCCATGCCGTGCCATGCCATTCCATGCCATTCCATGCCATTTCATGCCATTTCATGCCATTCCATGCCATTCCATGCCATTCCATGCCATTCCATGCCATTCCATGCCATTCCATGCCATTCCATGCCATTCCATGCCATTCCATGCCATTCCATGCCATTCCATGCCATTCCATGCCATTCCATGCTATTCCATGCCATTCCATGCCATTCCATGCCATTCCATGCCATTCCATGCCGTGCCATGCCGGTGCCATGCCGGTGCCATGCCGTGCCATGCCGGTGCTATGCCGTGCCATGCCGTGCCATGCCGTGCCATGCCGTGCCATGCCGTGCCATGCCATTCCATGCCATTCCATGCCATTCCATGCCGTGCCATGCCGGTGCCATGCCGGTGCCATGCCGTGCCATGCCGGTGCTATGCCGTGCCATGCCGTGCCATGCCGTGCCATGCCGTGCCATGCCGTGCCATGCCATTCCATGCCATTCCATGCCATTCCATGCCATTCCATGCCATTCCATGCCATTCCATGCCATTCCATGCCATTCCATGCCATTCCATGCCATTCCATGCCATTCCATGCCATTCCATGCCATTCCATGCCATTCCATGCCATTCCATGCCTTTCCATGCCATTCCATGCCATTCAATGCCGTGCCATGCCGGTGCCATGCCGTGCCATGCCGGTGCCATGCCGTGCCATGCCGGTGCCATGCCGGTGCCATGCCGTGCCATGCCGGTGCCATGCCGTGCCATGCCGGTGCCATGCCGTGCCATGCCTGTGCCATGCCGTGCCATGCCGGTGCCATGCCGTGCCATGCCGGTGCCATGCCGTGCCATGCCGTGCCATGCCGTGCCATGCCGTGCCATGCCGTGCCATGCCGTGCCATGCCGGTGCCATGCCGTGCCATGCCGTGCCATGCCGGTGCCATGCCGTGCCATGCCGGTGCCATGCCGTGCCATGCCGGTGCCATGCCGGTGCCATGCCGTGCCATGCGGTGCCATGCCATTCCATGCGGTGCCATGCCATTCCATGCCATTCCATGCCATTCCATGCCATTCCATGCCATTCCATGCCATTCCATGCCATTCCATGCCATTCCATGCCATTCCATGCCATTCCATGCCATTCCATGCCATTCCATGCCATTCCATGCCATTCCATGCCATTCCATGCCATTCCATGCCATTCCATGCCATTCCATGCCATTCCATGCCATTCCATGCCATTCCATGCCATTCCATGCCATTCCATGCCATTCCATGCCATTCCATGCCATTCCATGCCATTCCATGCCATTCCATGCCATTCCATGCCATTCCATGCCATTCCATGCCATTCCATGCCGTGCCATGCCGTGCCATGCCGTGCCATGCCGTGCCATGCCGTGCCATGCCGTGCCATGCCGGTGCCATGCCGTGGCATGCCGGTGCCATGCCGTGCCATGCCGTGCCATGCCGTGCCATGCCGGTGCCATGCCGTGCCATGCCGTGCCATGCCGGTGCCATGCCGGTGCCACGCCGTGCCATGCCGGTGCCATGCCGGTGCCATGCCGGTGCCATGCCGTGCCATGCCGGTGCCATGCCATTCCATGCGGTGCCATGCCATTCCATGCCATTCCATGCCATTCCATGCCATTCCATGCCATTCCATGCCATTCCATGCCATTCCATGCCATTCCATGCCATTCCATGCCATTCCATGCCATTCCATGCCATTCCATGCCATTCCATGCCATTCCATGCCATTCCATGCTATTCCATGCCATTCCATGCCATTCCATGCCATTCCATGCCATTCCATGCCATTCCATGCCATTCCATGCCATTCCATGCCATTCCATGCCATTCCATGCCATTCCATGCCATTCCATGCCATTCCAAGCCATTCCATGCCATTCCATGCCATTCCATGCCATTCCATGCCATTCCATGCCATTCCATGCCGTGCCATGCCGTGCCATGCCGGTGCCATGCCGTGCCATGCCGGTGCCATGCCGTGCCATGCCGGTGCCATGCCGTGCCATGCCGGTGCCATGCCGTGCCATGCCGGTGCCATGCCGTGCCATGCCGGTGCCATGCCGTGCCATGCCGGTGCCATGCCGTGCCATGCCGATGCCATGCCGTGCCATGCCGGTGCCATGCCGTGCCATGCCGGTGCCATGCCGTGCCATGCCGGTGCCATGCCGTGCCATGCCGGTGCCATGCCGTGCCATGCCGGTGCCATGCCGGTGCCATGCCGGTGCCATGCCGTGCCATGCCGTGCCATGCCGTGCCATGCCGGTGCCATGCCGTGCCATGCCGGTGCCATGCCGTGCCATGCCGTGCCATACCGGTGCCATGCCGTGCCATGCCGGTGCCATGCCGTGCCATGCCGGTGCCATGCCGTGCCATGCCGGTGCCATGCCGTGCCATGCCGGTGCCATGCCGTGCCATGCCGGTGCCATGCCGGTGCCATGCCGTGCCATGCCGGTGCCATGCCGTGCCATGCGGTGCCATGCCATTCCATGCGGTGCCATGCCATTCCATGCCATTCCATGCCATTCCATGCCATTCCATGCCATTCCATGCCATTCCATGCCATTCCATGCCATTCCATGCCATTCCATGCCATTCCATGCCATTCCATGCCATTCCATGCCATTCCATGCCATTCCATGCCATTCCATGCCATTCCATGCCATTCCATGCCATTCCATGCCATTCCATGCCATTCCATGCCATTCCATGCCATTCCATGCCATTCCATGCCATTCCATGCCGGTGCCATGCCGTGCCATGCCGGTGCCATGCCGTGTCATGCCGGTGCCATGCCGTGCCATGCCGGTGCCATGCCGTGCCATGCCGGTGCCATGCCGTGCCATGCCGTTGCCATGCCGTGCCATGCCGGTGCCATGCCGTGCCATGCCGGTGCCATGCCGTGCCATGCCGGTGCCATGCCGTGCCATGCCGGTGCCATGCCGTGCCATGCCGGTGCCATGCCGTGCCATGCCGGTGCCATGCCGTGCCATGCCGGTGCCATGCCGTGCCATGCCGTGCCATGCCGTGCCATGCCGTGCCATGCCGTGCCATGCCGTGCCATGCCGTGCCATGCCGTGCCATGCCGTGCCATGCCGTGCCATGCCGTGCCATGCCGGTGCCATGCCGTGCCATGCCGGTGCCATGCCGTGCCATTCCGGTGCCATGCCGGTGCCATGCCGTGCCATGCCGGTGCCATGCCGTGCCATGCCGGTGCCATGCCGTGCCATGCCGTGCCATGCCGTGCCATGCCGTGCCATGCCGTGCCATGCCGTGCCATGCCGTGCCATGCCGGGCCATGCGGTGCCATGCCATTCCATGCCATTCCATGCCATTCCATGCCAGTCCATGCCATTCCATGCCACTCAATGCGGTGCCATGCCGTGCCATGCGGTGCCATGCCGTGCCATGCCGTGCCATGCCGTGCCATGCCGTGCCATGCCGTGCCATGCCGGTGCCATGCCGTGCCATGCCGTGCCATGCCGTGCCATGCCGGTGCCATGCCGTGCCATGCCGTGCCATGCCGGTGCCATGCCGTGCCATGCCGGTGCCATGCCGTGCCATGCCGGTGCCATGCCGTGCCATGCGGTGCCATGCCATTCCATGCGGTGCCATGCCATTCCATGCCATTCCATGCCATTCCATGCCATTCCATGCCATTCCATGCCATTCAATGCCATTCCATGCCATTCCATGCCATTCCATGCCGGTGCCATGCCGTGCCATGCCGGTGCCATGCCGTGCCATGCCGGTGCCATGCCGTGCCATGCCGGTGCCATGCCGTGCCATGCCATTCCATGCCATTCCATGCCGTGCCATGCCGGTGCCATGCCGTGCCATGCCGGTGCCATGCCGTGCCATGCCGGTGCCATGCCGTGCCATGCCGGTGCCATGCCGTGCCATGCCGTGCCATGCCGTGCCATGCCATTCCATGCCATTCCATGCCATTCCATGCCATTCCATGCCATTCCATGCCATTCCATGCCATTCCATGCCATTCCATGCCATTCCATGCCATTCCATGCCATTCCATGCCATTCCATGCCATTCCATGCCATTCCATGCCAGTCCATGCCAGTCCATGCCATTCCATGCCATTCCATGCCATTCCATGCCACTCAATGCGGTGCCATGCCGTGCCATGCCGGTGCCATGCCGGTGCCATGCCGGTGCCATGCCATTCCATGCCATTCCATGCCAGTCCATGCCAGTCCATGCCATTCCATGCCATTCCATGCCACTCAATGCGGTGCCATGCCGTGCCATGCCGTGCCATGCCGTGCTATGCCGTGCCATGCCGTGCCATGCCGTGCCATGCGGTGCCATGCCCTTCCATGCCATTCCATGCCATTCCATGCCATTCCATGCCATTCCATGCCATTCCATGCCATTCCATGCCATTCCATGCCATTCCATGCCGGTGCCATGCCGTGCCATGCCGGTGCCATGCCGTGCCATGCCGGTGCCATGCCGTGCCATGCCGGTGCCATGCCGTGCCACGCCGTGCCATGCCGGTGCCATGCCGTGCCATGCCGGTGCCATGCCGTGCCATGCCGTGCCATGCCGTGCCATGCCGGTGCCATGCCGGTGCCATGCCGGTGCCATGCCATTCCATGCCATTCCATGCCAGTCCATGCCAGTCCATGCCATTCCATGCCATTCCATGCCATTCCATGCCATTCCATGCCATTCCATGCCATTCCATGCCATTCCATGCCATTCCATGCCATTCCATGCCATTCCATGCCATTCCATGCCATTCCATGCCATTCCATGCCATTCCATGCCATTCCATGCCATTCCATGCCATTCCATGCCATTCCATGCCATTCCATGCCATTCCATGCCATTCCATGCCATTCCATGCCATTCCATGCCATTCCATGCCATTCCATGCCATTCCATGCCATTCCATGCCATTCCATGCCATTCCATGCCATTCCATGCCATTCCATGCCATTCCATGCTATTCCATGCCATTCCATGCCATTCCATGCCATTCCATGCCATTCCATGCCATTCCATGCCATTCCATGCCATTCCATGCCATTCCATGCCATTCCATGCCATTCCATGCCATTCCATGCCATTCCATGCCATTCCATGCCATTCCATGCCATTCCATGCCATTCCATGCCATTCCATGCCAGTCCATGCCATTCCATGCCATTCCATGCCATTCCATGCCATTCCATGCCAGTCCATGCCAGTCCATGCCATTCCATGCCATTCCATGCCACTCAATGCGGTGCCATGCCGTGCCATGCCGTGCCATGCCGTGCCATGCCGGTGCCATGCCGGTGCCATGCCGGTGCCATGCCATTCCATGCCATTCCATGCCAGTCCATGCCAGTCCATGCCATTCCATGCCATTCCATGCCAGTCCATGCCAGTCCATGCCATTCCATGCCATTCCATGCCACTCAATGCGGTGCCATGCCGTGCCATGCCGTGCCATGCCGTGCTATGCCGTGCCATGCCGTGCCATGCCGTGCCATGCGGTGCCATGCCATTCCATGCCATTCCATGCCATTCCATGCCAGTCCATGCCAGTCCATGCCATTCCATGCCATTCCATGCCATTCCATGCCATTCCATGCCACTCAATGCGGTGCCATGCCGTGCCATGCCGGTGCCATGCCGGTGCCATGCCGTGCCATGCCATTCCATGCCATTCCATGCCATTCCATGCCATTCCATGCCATTCCATGCCATTCCATGCCATTCCATGCCATTCCATGCCATTCCATGCCATTCCATGCCATTCCATGCCATTCCATGCCATTCCATGCCATTCCATGCCATTCCATGCCATTCCATGCCATTCAATGCCGTGCCATGCCGTGCCATGCCGTGCCATGCCGTGCCATGCCGTGCCATGCCGTGCCATGCCGTGCCATGCCGGTGCCATGCCGTGCCATGCCGGTGCCATGCCGTGCCATGCCGGTGCCATGCCGTGCCACGCCGTGCCATGCCGGTGCCATGCCGTGCCATGCCGGTGCCATGCCGTGCCATGCCGTGCCATGCCGTGCCATGCCGGTGCCATGCCGGTGCCATGCCGGTGCCATGCCATTCCATGCCATTCCATGCCAGTCCATGCCAGTCCATGCCATTCCATGCCATTCCATGCCATTCCATGCCATTCCATGCCATTCCATGCCATTCCATGCCATTCCATGCCATTCCATGCCATTCCATGCCATTCCATGCCATTCCATGCCATTCCATGCCATTCCATGCCATTCCATGCCATTCCATGCCATTCCATGCCATTCCATGCCATTCCATGCCATTCCATGCCATTCCATGCCATTCCATGCCATTCCATGCCATTCCATGCCATTCCATGCCATTCCATGCCATTCCATGCCATTCCATGCTATTCCATGCCATTCCATGCCATTCCATGCCATTCCATGCCATTCCATGCCATTCCATGCCATTCCATGCCATTCCATGCCATTCCATGCCATTCCATGCCATTCCATGCCATTCCATGCCATTCCATGCCAGTCCATGCCATTCCATGCCATTCCATGCCATTCCATGCCATTCCATGCCAGTCCATGCCAGTCCATGCCATTCCATGCCATTCCATGCCATTCCATGCCACTCAATGCGGTGCCATGCCGTGCCATGCCGTGCCATGCCGGTGCCATGCCGGTGCCATGCCGGTGCCATGCCATTCCATGCCATTCCATGCCAGTCCATGCCAGTCCATGCCATTCCATGCCATTCCATGCCAGTCCATGCCAGTCCATGCCATTCCATGCCATTCCATGCCACTCAATGCGGTGCCATGCCGTGCCATGCCGTGCCATGCCGTGCTATGCCGTGCCATGCCGTGCCATGCCGTGCCATGCGGTGCCATGCCATTCCATGCCATTCCATGCCATTCCATGCCAGTCCATGCCAGTCCATGCCATTCCATGCCATTCCATGCCATTCCATGCCATTCCATGCCACTCAATGCGGTGCCATGCCGTGCCATGCCGGTGCCATGCCGGTGCCATGCCGTGCCATGCCATTCCATGCCATTCCATGCCATTCCATGCCATTCCATGCCATTCCATGCCATTCCATGCCATTCCATGCCATTCCATGCCATTCCATGCCATTCCATGCCATTCCATGCCATTCAATGCCGTGCCATGCCGTGCCATGCCGTGCCATGCCGTGCCATGCCGTGCCATGCCGTGCCATGCCGGTGCCATGCCGTGCCATGCCGGTGCCATGCCGTGCCATGCCGGTGCCATGCCGTGCCATGCCGGTGCCATGCCGTGCCATGCCGGTGCCATGCCGTGCCATGCCGGTGCCATGCCGTGCCATGCCGGTGCCATGCCGTGCCATGCCGGTGCCATGCCGTGCCATGCCGGTGCCATGCCGTGCCATGCCGGTGCCATGCCGTGCCATGCCGGTGCCATGCCGTGCCATGCCGGTGCCATGCCGTGCCATGCCGGTGCCATGCCGTGCCATGCCGGTGCCATGCCGTGCCATGCCGGTGCCATGCCGTGCCATGCCGGTGCCATGCCGTGCCATGCCGGTGCCATGCCGTGCCATGCCGGTGCCATGCCGGTGCCATGCCGTGCCATGCCGGTGCCATGCCGTGCCATGCCGTGCCATGCCGGTGCCATGCCGGTGCCATGCCGTGCCATGCCGGTGCCATGCCGTGCCATGCCGTGCCATGCCGTGCCATGCCATTCCATGCCATTCCATGCCATTCCATGCCATTCCATGCCATTCCATGCCATTCCATGCCATTCCATGCCATTCCATGCCATTCCATGCCATTCCATGCCATTCCATGCCATTCCATGCCATTCCATGCCATTCCATGCCATTCCATGCCATTCCATGCCATTCCATGCCATTCCATGCCATTCCATGCCATTCCATGCCATTCCATGCCATTCCATGCCATTCCATGCAATTCCATGCCATTCCATGCCATTCCATGCCATTCCATGCCATTCCATGCCATTCCATGCCATTCCATGCCATTCCATGCCATTCCATGCCATTCCATGCCATTCCATGCCATTCCATGCCATTCCATGCCATTCCATGCCATTCCATGCCATTCCATGCCATTCCATGCCATTCCATGCCATTCCATGCCATTCCATGCCATTCCATGCCATTCCATGCCATTCCATGCCATTCCATGCCATTCCATGCCGTGCCATGCCATTCCATGCCGGTGCCATGCCGTGCCATGCCGGTGCCATGCCGTGCCATGCCGGTGCCATGCCGTGCCATGCCATTCCATGCCATTCCATGCCGTGCCATGCCGGTGCCATGCCGTGCCATGCCGGTGCCATGCCGTGCCATGCCGGTGCCATGCCGGTGCCATGCCGGTGCCATGCCGGTGCCATGCCGTGCCATGCCGGTGCCATGCCGTGCCATGCCGTGCCATGCCATTCCATGCCATTCCATGCCATTCCATGCCATTCCATGCCATTCCATGCCATTCCATGCCATTCCATGCCATTCCATGCCATTCCATGCCATTCCATGCCATTCCATGCCATTCCATGCCATTCCATGCCATTCCATGCCATTCCATGCCATTCCATGCCATTCCATGCCATTCCATGCCATTCCATGCCATTCCATGCCATTCCATGCCATTCCATGCCATTCCATGCCATTCCATGCCATTCCATGCCATTCCATGCCATTCCATGCCATTCCATGCCCTTCCATGCCATTCCATGCCATTCCATGCCATTCCATGCCATTCCATGCCATTCCATGCCATTCCATGCCATTCCATGCCATTCCATGCCATTCCATGCCATTCCATGCCATTCCATGCCATTCCATGCCATTCCATGCCATTCCATGCCATTCCATGCCATTCCATGCCATTCCATGCCATTCCATGCCATTCCATGCCGGTGCCATGCCGTGCCATGCCGGTGCCATGCCGTGCCATGCCGGTGCCATGCCGTGCCATGCCGGTGCCATGCCGTGCCATGCCGGTGCCATGCCGTGCCATGCCGGTGCCATGCCGTGCCATGCCGCTGCCATGCCGTGCCATGCCGGTGCCATGCCGTGCCATGCCGTGCCATGCCGGTGCCATGCCGTGCCATGCCGGTGCCATGCCGTGCCATGCCGTGCCATGCCGGTGCCATGCCGTGCCATGCCGGTGCCATGCCGTGCCATGCCGGTGCCATGCCGTGCCATGCCGGTGCCATGCCGGTGCCATGCCGTGCCATGCCGGTGCCATGCCGTGCCATGCCGGTGCCATTCAATGCCATTCCGTGCCATTCAATGCCATTCCATGCCATTCAATGCCGTGCCTTGCCGTGCCATGCCGTGCCATGCCGTGCCATGCCGTGCCATGCCGTGCCATGCCATTCCATGCCATTCCATGCCATTTCATGCCATTCCATGCCATTCCATGCCATTCCATGCCGTGCCATGCCGGTGCCATGCCGTGCCATGCCGGTGCCATGCCGTGCCATGCCGGTGCCATGCCGGTGCCATGCCGTGCCATGCCGGTGCCATGCCGTGCCATGCCGGTGCCATGCCGTGCCATGCCGGTGCCATGCCGTGCCATGCCGGTGCCATGCCGTGCCATGCCGGTGCCATGCCGTGCCATGCCGGTGCCATGCCGTGCCATGCCGCTGCCATGCCGTGCCATGCCGGTGCCATGCCGTGCCATGCCGTGCCATGCCGTGCCATGCCGGTGCCATGCCGTGCCATGCCGGTGCCATGCCGTGCCATGCCGGTGCCATGCCGTGCCATGCCGGTGCCATGCCGTGCCATGCCGGTGCCATTCAATGCCATTCCGTGCCATTCAATGCCATTCCATGCCATTCAATGCCGTGCCTTGCCGTGCCATGCCGTGCCTTGCCGTGCCATGCCGTGCCATGCCGTGCCATGCCATTCCATGCCATTCCATGCCATTTCATGCCATTTCATGCCATTCCATGCCATTCCATGCCATTCCATGCCATTCCATGCCATTCCATGCCATTCCATGCCATTCCATGCCATTCCATGCCATTCCATGCCATTCCATGCCATTCCATGCCATTCCATGCCATTCCATGCCATTCCATGCCATTCCATGCCATTCCATGCCATTCCATGCCATTCCATGCCATTCCATGCCATTCCATGCCATTCCATGCCATTCCATGCCATTCCATGCCATTCCATGCCGTGCCATGCCGGTGCCATGCCGGTGCCATGCCGTGCCATGCCGGTGCTATGCCGTGCCATGCCGTGCCATGCCGTGCCATGCCGTGCCATGCCGTGCCATGCCATTCCATGCCATTCCATGCCATTCCATGCCATTCCATGCCATTCCATGCCATTCCATGCCATTCCATGCCATTCCATGCCATTCCATGCCATTCCATGCCATTCCATGCCATTCCATGCCATTCCATGCCTTTCCATGCCATTCCATGCCATTCAATGCCGTGCCATGCCGTGCCATGCCGTGCCATGCCGTGCCATGCCGTGCCATGCCGTGCCATGCCGTGCCATGCCGTGCCATGCCGTGCCATGCCGTGCCATGCCGGTGCCATGCCGGTGCCATGCCGTGCCATGCCGGTGCCATGCCGTGCCATGCCGGTGCCATGCCGTGCCATGCCGGTGCCATGCCGTGCCATGCCGGTGCCATGCCGTGCCATGCCGGTGCCATGCCGTGCCATGCCGGTGCCATGCCGGTGCCATGCCGTGCCATGCCGGTGCCATGCCGTGCCATGCCGGTGCCATGCCGTGCCATGCCGGTGCCATGCCGTGCCATGCCGGTGCCATGCCGTGCCATGCCGGTGCCATGCCGTGCCATGCCGGTGCCATGCCGTGCCATGCCGTGCCATGCCGTGCCATGCCGTGCCATGCCGTGCCATGCCGTGCCATGCCGTGCCATGCCGGTGCCATGCCGTGCCATGCCGTGCCATGCCGGTGCCATGCCGTGCCATGCCGGTGCCATGCCGGTGCCATGCCGGTGCCATGCCGTGCCATGCGGTGCCATGCCATTCCATGCGGTGCCATGCCATTCCATGCCATTCCATGCCATTCCATGCCATTCCATGCCATTCCATGCCATTCCATGCCATTCCATGCCATTCCATGCCATTCCATGCCATTCCATGCCATTCCATGCCATTCCATGCCATTCAATGCCGTGCCATGCCGTGCCATGCCGTGCCATGCCGTGCCATGCCGTGCCATGCCGTGCCATGCCGTGCCATGCCGGTGCCATGCCGTGCCATGCCGGTGCCATGCCGTGCCATGCCGGTGCCATGCCGTGCCACGCCGTGCCATGCCGGTGCCATGCCGTGCCATGCCGGTGCCATGCCGTGCCATGCCGTGCCATGCCGTGCCATGCCGGTGCCATGCCGGTGCCATGCCGGTGCCATGCCATTCCATGCCATTCCATGCCAGTCCATGCCAGTCCATGCCATTCCATGCCATTCCATGCCATTCCATGCCATTCCATGCCATTCCATGCCATTCCATGCCATTCCATGCCATTCCATGCCATTCCATGCCATTCCATGCCATTCCATGCCATTCCATGCCATTCCATGCCATTCCATGCCATTCCATGCCATTCCATGCCATTCCATGCCATTCCATGCCATTCCATGCCATTCCATGCCATTCCATGCCATTCCATGCCATTCCATGCCATTCCATGCCATTCCATGCCATTCCATGCTATTCCATGCCATTCCATGCCATTCCATGCCATTCCATGCCATTCCATGCCATTCCATGCCATTCCATGCCATTCCATGCCATTCCATGCCATTCCATGCCAGTCCATGCCATTCCATGCCATTCCATGCCATTCCATGCCATTCCATGCCAGTCCATGCCAGTCCATGCCATTCCATGCCATTCCATGCCATTCCATGCCACTCAATGCGGTGCCATGCCGTGCCATGCCGTGCCATGCCGGTGCCATGCCGGTGCCATGCCGGTGCCATGCCATTCCATGCCATTCCATGCCAGTCCATGCCAGTCCATGCCATTCCATGCCATTCCATGCCAGTCCATGCCAGTCCATGCCATTCCATGCCATTCCATGCCACTCAATGCGGTGCCATGCCGTGCCATGCCGTGCCATGCCGTGCTATGCCGTGCCATGCCGTGCCATGCCGTGCCATGCGGTGCCATGCCATTCCACATGCCAGTCCATGCCAGTCCATGCCATTCCATGCCATTCCATGCCATTCCATGCCATTCCATGCCACTCAATGCGGTGCCATGCCGTGCCATGCCGGTGCCATGCCGGTGCCATGCCGTGCCATGCCATTCCATGCCATTCCATGCCATTCCATGCCATTCCATGCCATTCCATGCCATTCCATGCCATTCCATGCCATTCCATGCCATTCCATGCCATTCCATGCCATTCCATGCCATTCCATGCCATTCCATGCCATTCCATGCCATTCCATGCCATTCCATGCCATTCCATGCCATTCCATGCCATTCAATGCCGTGCCATGCCGTGCCATGCCGTGCCATGCCGTGCCATGCCGTGCCATGCCATTCCATGCCATTCCATGCCATTCCCATGCCATTCAATGCCGTGCCATGCCGTGCCATGCCGTGCCATGCCGTGCCATGCCGTGCCATGCCGTGCCATGCCGGTGCCATGCCGTGCCATGCCGGTGCCATGCCGTGCCATGCCGGTGCCATGCCGTGCCATGCCGGTGCCATGCCGTGCCATGCCGGTGCCATGCCGTGCCATGCCGGTGCCATGCCGTGCCATGCCGGTGCCATGCCGTGCCATGCCGGTGCCATGCCGTGCCATGCCGGTGCCATGCCGTGCCATGCCGGTGCCATGCCATTCCATGCCAGTCCATGCCAGTCCATGCCATTCCATGCCATTCCATGCCATTCCATGCCATTCCATGCCACTCAATGCGGTGCCATGCCGTGCCATGCCGGTGCCATGCCGGTGCCATGCCGTGCCATGCCATTCCATGCCATTCCATGCATTCCATGCCATTCCATGCCATTCCATGCCATTCCATGCCATTCCATGCCATTCCATGCCATTCCATGCCATTCCATGCCATTCCATGCCATTCCATGCCATTCCATGCCATTCCATGCCATTCCATGCCATTCCATGCCATTCCATGCCATTCCATGCCATTCAATGCCGTGCCATGCCGTGCCATGCCGTGCCATGCCGTGCCATGCCGTGCCATGCCATTCCATGCCATTCCATGCCATTCCATGCCATTCAATGCCGTGCCATGCCGTGCCATGCCGTGCCATGCCGTGCCATGCCGTGCCATGCCGTGCCATGCCGGTGCCATGCCGTGCCATGCCGGTGCCATGCCGTGCCATGCCGGTGCCATGCCGTGCCATGCCGGTGCCATGCCGTGCCATGCCGGTGCCATGCCGTGCCATGGCCGGTGCCATGCCGTGCCATGCCGGTGCCATGCCGTGCCATGCCGGTGCCATGCCGTGCCATGCCGGTGCCATGCCGTGCCATGCCGGTGCCATGCCGTGCCATGCCGGTGCCATGCCGTGCCATGCCGGTGCCATGCCGTGCCATGCCGGTGCCATGCCGTGCCATGCCGGTGCCATGGCCATGCCCGTGCCATGCCGTGTGCCATGCCGGTGCCATGCCGGTGCCATGCCGTGCCATGCCGGTGCCATGCCGTGCCATGCCGTGCCATGCCGTCCATGCCGTGCCATGCCATTCCATGCCATTCCATGCCATTCCATGCCATTCCATGCCATTCCATGCCATTCCATGCCATTCCATGCCATTCCATGCCATTCCATGCCATTCCATGCCATTCCATGCCATTCCATGCCATTCCATGCCATTCCATGCCATTCCATGCCATTCCATGCAATTCCATGCCATTCCATGCCATTCCATGCCATTCCATGCCATTCCATGCCATTCCATGCCATTCCATGCCATTCCATGCCATTCCATGCCATTCCATGCCATTCCATGCCATTCCATGCCATTCCATGCCATTCCATGCCATCCATGCCATTCCATGCCATTCCATGCCATTCCATGCCATTCCATGCCATTCCATGCCATTCCATGCCATTCCATGCCATTCCATGCCATTCCATGCCATTCCATGCCATTCCATGCCGTGCCATGCCATTCCATGCCGGTGCCATGCCGTGCCATGCCGGTGCCATGCCGTGCCATGCCGGTGCCATGCCGTTGCCATGCCATTCCATGCCATTCCATGCCGTGCCATGCCGGTGCCATGCCGTGCCATGCCGGTGCCATGCCGTGCCATGCCGGTGCCATGCCGTGCCATGCCGGTGCCATGCCGGTGCCATGCCGGTGCCATGCCGGTGCCATGCCGGTGCCATGCCGTGCCATGCCGGTGCCATGCCGTGCCATGCCGTGCCATGCCATTCCATGCCATTCCATGCCATTCCATGCCATTCCATGCCATTCCATGCCATTCCATGCCATTCCATGCCATTCCATGCCATTCCATGCCATTCCATGCCATTCCATGCCATTCCATGCCATTCCATGCCATTCCATGCCATTCCATGCCATTCCATGCCATTCCATGCCATTCCATGCCATTCCATGCCATTCCATGCCATTCCATGCCATTCCATGCCATTCCATGCCATTCCATGCCATTCCATGCCATTCCATGCCATTCCATGCCATTCCATGCCATTCCATGCCATTCCATGCCATTCCATGCCATTCCATGCCATTCCATGCCATTCCATGCCATTCCATGCCATTCCATGCCATTCCATGCCATTCCATGCCATTCCATGCCATTCCATGCCATTCCATGCCATTCCATGCCATTCCATGCCATTCCATGCCATTCCATGCCATTCCATGCCATTCCATGCCATTCCATGCCATTCCATGCCATTCCATGCCATTCCATGCCATTCCATGCCATTCCATGCCATTCCATGCCGGTGCCATGCCGTGCCATGCCGGTGCCATGCCGTGCCATGCCGGTGCCATGCCGTGCCATGCCGGTGCCATGCCGGTGCCATGCCGTGCCATGCCGCTGCCATGCCGTGCCATGCCGGTGCCATGCCGTGCCATGCCGTGCCATGCCGGTGCCATGCCGTGCCATGCCGGTGCCATGCCGTGCCATGCCGGTGCCATGCCGTGCCATGCCGGTGCCATGCCGGTGCCATGCCGTGCCATGCCGGTGCCATGCCGTGCCATGCCGGTGCCATTCAATGCCATTCCGTGCCATTCAATGCCATTCCATGCCATTCAATGCCGTGCCTTGCCGTGCCATGCCGTGCCATGCCGTGCCATGCCGTGCCATGCCGTGCCATGCCATTCCATGCCATTCCATGCCATTTCATGCCATTCCATGCCATTCCATGCCATTCCATGCCGTGCCATGCCGGTGCCATGCCGTGCCATGCCGGTGCCATGCCGTGCCATGCCGGTGCCATGCGGTGCCATGCCGTGCCATGCCGGTGCCATGCCGTGCCATGCCGGTGCCATGCCGTGCCATGCCGGTGCCATGCCGTGCCATGCCGGTGCCATGCCGTGCCATGCCGGTGCCATGCCGTGCCATGCCGGTGCCATGCCGTGCCATGCCGCTGCCATGCCGTGCCATGCCGGTGCCATGCCGTGCCATGCCGTGCCATGCCGTGCCATGCCGGTGCCATGCCGTGCCATGCCGGTGCCATGCCGTGCCATGCCGGTGCCATGCCGTGCCATGCCGGTGCCATGCCGTGCCATGCCGGTGCCATTCAATGCCATTCCGTGCCATTCAATGCCATTCCATGCCATTCAATGCCGTGCCTTGCCGTGCCATGCCGTGCCTTGCCGTGCCATGCCGTGCCATGCCGTGCCATGCCATTCCATGCCATTCCATGCCATTTCATGCCATTTCATGCCATTCCATGCCATTCCATGCCATTCCATGCCATTCCATGCCATTCCATGCCATTCCATGCCATTCCATGCCATTCCATGCCATTCCATGCCATTCCATGCCATTCCATGCCATTCCATGCCATTCCATGCCATTCCATGCCATTCCATGCCATTCCATGCCATTCCATGCCATTCCATGCCATTCCATGCCATTCCATGCCGTGCCATGCCGGTGCCATGCCGGTGCCATGCCGTGCCATGCCGGTGCTATGCCGTGCCATGCCGTGCCATGCCGTGCCATGCCGTGCCATGCCGTGCCATGCCATTCCATGCCATTCCATGCCATTCCATGCCATTCCATGCCATTCCATGCCATTCCATGCCATTCCATGCCATTCCATGCCATTCCATGCCATTCCATGCCATTCCATGCCATTCCATGCCATTCCATGCCATTCCATGCCATTCCATGCCTTTCCATGCCATTCCATGCCATTCAATGCCGTGCCATGCCGTGCCATGCCGTGCCATGCCGTGCCATGCCGTGCCATGCCGTGCCATGCCGTGCCATGCCGTGCCATGCCGTGCCATGCCGGTGCCATGCCGGTGCCATGCCGTGCCATGCCGGTGCCATGCCGTGCCATGCCGGTGCCATGCCGTGCCATGCCGGTGCCATGCCGTGCCATGCCGGTGCCATGCCGTGCCATGCCGGTGCCATGCCGTGCCATGCCGGTGCCATGCCGGTGCCATGCCGTGCCATGCCGGTGCCATGCCGTGCCATGCCGGTGCCATGCCGTGCCATGCCGGTGCCATGCCGTGCCATGCCGGTGCCATGCCGTGCCATGCCGGTGCCATGCCGTGCCATGCCGTGCCATGCCGTGCCATGCCGTGCCATGCCGTGCCATGCCGTGCCATGCCGTGCCATGCCGTGCCATGCCGGTGCCATGCCGTGCCATGCCGTGCCATGCCGGTGCCATGCCGTGCCATGCCGGTGCCATGCCGTGCCATGCCGGTGCCATGCCGGTGCCATGCCGTGCCATGCGGTGCCATGCCATTCCATGCGGTGCCATGCCATTCCATGCCATTCCATGCCATTCCATGCCATTCCATGCCATTCCATGCCATTCCATGCCATTCCATGCCATTCCATGCCATTCCATGCCATTCCATGCCATTCCATGCCATTCCATGCCATTCCATACCATTCCATGCCATTCCATGCCATTCCATGCCATTCCATGCCATTCCATGCCATTCCATGCCATTCCATGCCATTCCATGCCATTCCATGCCATTCCATGCCATTCCATGCCATTCCATGCCATTCCATGCCATTCCATGCCATTCCATGCCATTCCATGCCATTCCATGCCATTCCATGCCATTCCATGCCATTCCATGCCATTCCATGCCATTCCATGCCGTGCCATGCCGTGCCATGCCGTGCCATGCCGTGCCATGCCGTGCCATGCCGTGCCATGCCGTGCCATGCCGTGCCATGCCGGTGCCATGCCGTGGCATGCCGGTGCCATGCCGTGCCATGCCGTGCCATGCCGTGCCATGCCGGTGCCATGCCGTGCCATGCCGTGCCATGCCGTGCCATGCCGGTGCCATGCCGGTGCCACGCCGTGCCATGCCGGTGCCATGCCGGTGCCATGCCGGTGCCATGCCGGTGCCATGCCGTGCCATGCCGGTGCCATGCCGTGTCATGCCGGTGCCATGCCGTGCCATGCCGGTGCCATGCCGTGCCATGCCGGTGCCATGCCATTCCATGCGGTGCCATGCCATTCCATGCCATTCCATGCCATTCCATGCCATTCCATGCCATTCCATGCCATTCCATGCCATTCCATGCCATTCCATGCCATTCCATGCCATTCCATGCCATTCCATGCCATTCCATGCCATTCCATGCCATTCCATGCCATTCCATGCCATTCCATGCCATTCCATGCTATTCCATGCCATTCCATGCCATTCCATGCCATTCCATGCCATTCCATGCCATTCCATGCCATTCCATGCCATTCCATGCCATTCCAAGCCATTCCATGCCATTCCATGCCATTCCATGCCATTCCATGCCATTCCATGCCATTCCATGCCATTCCATGCCGTGCCATGCCGTGCCATGCCGGTGCCATGCCGTGCCATGCCGGTGCCATGCCGTGCCATGCCGGTGCCATGCCGTGCCATGCCGGTGCTATGCCGTGCCATGCCGGTGCCATGCCGTGCCATGCCGATGCCATGCCGTGCCATGCCGGTGCCATGCCGTGCCATGCCGGTGCCATGCCGTGCCATGCCGGTGCCATGCCGTGCCATGCCGGTGCCATGCCGTGCCATGCCGGTGCCATGCCGGTGCCATGCCGGTGCCATGCCGGTGCCATGCCGTGCCATGCCGTGCCATGCCGTGCCATGCCGTGCCATGCCGGTGCCATGCCGTGCCATGCCGGTGCCATGCCGTGCCATGCCGTGCCATACCGGTGCCATGCCGTGCCATGCCGGTGCCATGCCGTGCCATGCCGGTGCCATGCCGTGCCATGCCGGTGCCATGCTGTGCCATGCCGGTGCCATGCCGTGCCATGCCGGTGCCATGCCGGTGCCATGCCGTGCCATGCCGGTGCCATGCCGTGCCATGCCGTGCCATGCCGGGCCATGCGGTGCCATGCCATTCCATGCCATTCCATGCCATTCCATGCCAGTCCATGCCATTCCATGCCACTCAATGCGGTGCCATGCCGTGCCATGCCAGTCCATGCCATTCCATGCCACTCAATGCGGTGCCATGCCGTGCCATGCGGTGCCATGCCGTGCCATGCCGTGCCATGCCGTGCCATGCCGTGCCATGCCGTGCCATGCCGTGCCATGCCGGTGCCATGCCGTGCCATGCCGTGCCATGCCGTGCCATGCCGGTGCCATGCCGTGCCATGCCGTGCCATGCCGGTGCCATGCCGTGCCATGCCGGTGCCATGCCGTGCCATGCCGGTGCCATGCCATTCCATGCGGTGCCATGCCATTCCATGCCATTCCATGCCATTCCATGCCATTCCATGCCATTCAATGCCATTCCATGCCATTCCATGCCATTCCATGCCATTCCATGCCATTCCATGCCGGTGCCATGCCGTGCCATGCCGGTGCCATGCCGTGCCATGCCGGTGCCATGCCGTGCCATGCCGGTGCCATGCCGTGCCATGCCATTCCATGCCATTCCATGCCGTGCCATGCCGGTGCCATGCCGTGCCATGCCGGTGCCATGCCGTGCCATGCCGGTGCCATGCCGTGCCATGCCGTGCCATGCCGTGCCATGCCATTCCATGCCATTCCATGCCATTCCATGCCATTCCATGCCATTCCATGCCATTCCATGCCATTCCATGCCATTCCATGCCATTCCATGCCATTCCATGCCATTCCATGCCATTCCATGCCATTCCATGCCATTCCATGCCATTCCATGCCATTCCATGCCATTCCATGCCATTCCATGCCATTCCATGCCATTCCATGCCATTCCATGCCATTCCATGCCATTCCATGCCGTGCCATGCCGTGCCATGCCGGTGCCATGCCGTGCCATGCCGGTGCCATGCCGTGTCATGCCGGTGCCATGCCGTGCCATGCCGGTGCCATGCCGTGCCATGCCGGTGCCATGCCATTCCATGCGGTGCCATGCCATTCCATGCCATTCCATGACATTCCATGCCATTCCATGCCATTCCATGCCATTCCATGCCATTCCATGCCATTCCATGCCATTCCATGCCATTCCATGCCATTCCATGCCATTCCATGCCATTCCATGCTATTCCATGCCATTCCATGCCATTCCATGCCATTCCATGCCATTCCATGCCATTCCATGCCATTCCATGCCATTCCATGCCATTCCATGCCATTCCATGCCATTCCAAGCCATTCCATGCCATTCCATGCCATTCCATGCCATTCCATGCCATTCCATGCCATTCCATGCCGTGCCATGCCGTGCCATGCCGGTGCCATGCCGTGCCATGCCGGTGCCATGCCGTGCCATGCCGGTGCCATGCCGTGCCATGCCGGTGCCATGCCGTGCCATGCCGGTGCCATGCCGTGCCATGCCGGTGCCATGCCGTGCCATGCCGGTGCCATGCCGTGCCATGCCGGTGCCATGCCGTGCCATGCCGGTGCCATGCCGTGCCATGCCGGTGCCATGCCGTGCCATGCCGGTGCCATGCCGTGCCATGCCGGTGCCATGCCGTGCCATGCCGGTGCCATGCCGTGCCATGCCGGTGCCATGCCGTGCCATGCCGGTGCCATGCCGTGCCATGCCGTGCCATGCGGTGCCATGCCATTCCATGCGGTGCCATGCCATTCCATGCCATTCCATGCCATTCCATGCCATTCCATGCCATTCCATGCCATTCCATGCCATTCCATGCCATTCCATGCCATTCCATGCCATTCCATGCCATTCCATGCCATTCCATGCCATTCCATGCCATTCCATGCCATTCCATGCCATTCCATGCCATTCCATGCCATTCCATGCCATTCCATGCCATTCCATGCCATTCCATGCCATTCCATGCCATTCCATGCTATTCCATGCCATTCCATGCCATTCCATGCCATTCCATGCCATTCCATGCCATTCCATGCCATTCCATGCCATTCCATGCCATTCCATGCCATTCCATGCCATTCCATGCCATTCCATGCCATTCCATGCCATTCCATGCCATTCCATGCCATTCCATGCCATTCCATGCCATTCCATGCCATTCCATGCCATTCCATGCCATTCCATGCCATTCCAT
Organism: Cryptus armator; assembly: GCA_963971235.1. Taxonomy (NCBI): domain Eukaryota; kingdom Metazoa; phylum Arthropoda; class Insecta; order Hymenoptera; family Ichneumonidae; genus Cryptus; species Cryptus armator. The sequence continues at coordinate 808,125 of CAXARG010000294.1, read as the reverse complement.
GCCATTCCATGCCATTCCATGCCATTCCATGCCATTCCATGCCATTCCATGCCATTCCATGCCATTCCATGCCATTCCATGCCATTCCATGCCATTCCATGCCATTCCATGCCATTCCATGCCATTCCATGCCATTCCATGCCGTGCCATGCCGGTGCCATGCCGTGCCATGCCGGTGCCATGCCGTGCCATGCCGGTGCCATGCCGTGCCATGCCGGTGCCATGCCGTGCCATGCCGGTGCCATGCCGTGCCATGCCGGTGCCATGCCGTGCCATGCCGGTGCCATGCCGTGCCATGCCGCTGCCATGCCGTGCCATGCCGGTGCCATGCCGTGCCATGCCGTGCCATGCCGGTGCCATGCCGTGCCATGCCGGTGCCATGCCGTGCCATGCCGTGCCATGCGGTGCCATGCCATTCCATGCGGTGCCATGCCATTCCATGCCATTCCATGCCATTCCATGCCATTCCATGCCATTCCATGCCATTCCATGCCATTCCATGCCATTCCATGCCATTCCATGCCATTCCATGCTATTCCATGCCATTCCATGCCATTCCATGCCATTCCATGCCATTCCATGCCATTCCATGCCATTCCATGCCATTCCATGCCATTCCATGCCATTCCATGCCATTCCAAGCCATTCCATGCCATTCCATGCCATTCCATGCCATTCCATGCCATTCCATGCCATTCCATGCCGTGCCATGCCGTGCCATGCCGGTGCCATGCCGTGCCATGCCGGTGCCATGCCGTGCCATGCCGGTGCCATGCCGTGCCATGCCGGTGCCATGCCGTGCCATGCCGGTGCCATGCCGTGCCATGCCGGTGCCATGCCGTGCCATGCCGGTGCCATGCCGTGCCATGCCGGTGCCATGCCGTGCCATGCCGGTGCCATGCCGTGCCATGCCGGTGCCATGCCGTGCCATGCCGGTGCCATGCCGTGCCATGCCGGTGCCATGCCGTGCCATGCCGTGCCATGCCGTGCCATGCCATTCCATGCCATTCCATGCCATTCCATGCCATTCCATGCCATTCCATGCCATTCCATGCCATTCCATGCCATTCCATGCCATTCCATGCCATTCCATGCCATTCCATGCCATTCCATGCCATTCCATGCCATTCCATGCCATTCCATGCCATTCCATGCCATTCCATGCCATTCCATGCCATTCCATGCCATTCCATGCCATTCAATGCCGGTGCCATGCCGTGCCATGCCGGTGCCATGCCGTGCCATGCCGGTGCCATGCCGTGCCATGCCGGTGCCATTCAATGCCATTCCGTGCCATTCAATGCCATTCCGTGCCATTCAATGCCATTCCATGCCATTCAATGCCGTGCCTTGCCGTGCCATGCCGTGCCATGCCGTGCCATGCCGTGCCATGCCATTCCATGCCGTGCCATGCCATTCCATGCCATTCCATGCCATTCCATGCCATTCCATGCCATTCCATGCCATTCCATGCCATTCCATGCCATTCCATGCCATTCCATGCCATTCCATGCCATTCCATGCCATTCCATGCCATTCCATGCCATTCCATGCCATTCCATGCCATTCCATGCCATTCCATGCCATTCCATGCCATTCCATGCCATTCCATGCCATTCCATGCCATTCCATGCCATTCCATGCCATTCCATGCCATTCCATGCCATTCCATGCCATTCCATGCCATTCCATGCCATTCCATGCCATTCCATGCCATTCCATGCCATTCCATGCCATTCCATGCCATTCCATGCCATTCCATGCCATTCCATGCCATTCCATGCCATTCCATGCCATTCCATGCCATTCCATGCCATTCCATGCCATTCCATGCCATTCCATGCCATTCCATGCCATTCCATGCCATTCCATGCCATTCCATGCCATTCCATGCCATTCCATGCCATTCCATGCCATTCCATGCCATTCCATGCCATTCCATGCCATTCCATGCCGGTGCCATGCCGTGCCATGCCGGTGCCATGCCGTGCCATGCCGGTGCCATGCCGTGCCATGCCGGTGCCATGCCGTGCCATGCCGGTGCCATGCCGTGCCATGCCGGTGCCATGCCGTGCCATGCCGCTGCCATGCCGTGCCATGCGGTGCCATGCCATTCCATGCGGTGCCATGCCATTCCATGCCATTCCATGCCATTCCATGCCATTCCATGCCATTCCATGCCATTCCATGCCATTCCATGCCATTCCATGCCATTCCATGCCATTCCATGCCATTCCATGCCGTGCCATGCCGGTGCCATGCCGGTGCCATGCCGTGCCATGCCGGTGCCATGCCGTGCCATGCCGGTGCCATGCCGGTGCCATGCCGTGCCATGCCGGTGCCATGCCGTGCCATGCCGGTGCCATGCCGTGCCATGCCGGTGCCATGCCGTGCCATGCCGGTGCCATGCCGTGCCATGCCGGTGCCATGCCGTGCCATGCCGGTGCCATGCCGTGCCATGCCGCTGCCATGCCGTGCCATGCCGGTGCCATGCCGTGCCATGCCGTGCCATGCCGGTGCCATGCCGTGCCATGCCGGTGCCATGCCGTGCCATGCCGGTGCCATGCCGGTGCCATGCCGGTGCCATGCCGTGCCATGCCGGTGCCATTCAATGCCATTCCGTGCCATTCAATGCCATTCCGTGCCATTCAATGCCATTCCATGCCATTCAATGCCGTGCCTTGCCGTGCCATGCCGTGCCTTGCCGTGCCATGCCGTGCCATGCCGTGCCATGCCGTGCCATGCCATTCCATGCCATTCCATGCCATTTCATGCCATTTCATGCCATTCCATGCCATTCCATGCCATTCCATGCCATTCCATGCCATTCCATGCCATTCCATGCCATTCCATGCCATTCCATGCCATTCCATGCCATTCCATGCCATTCCATGCCATTCCATGCCATTCCATGCCATTCCATGCCATTCCATGCCATTCCATGCCATTCCATGCCATTCCATGCCATTCCATGCCATTCCATGCCATTCCATGCCGTGCCATGCCGGTGCCATGCCGGTGCCATGCCGTGCCATGCCGGTGCCATGCCGTGCCATGCCGTGCCATGCCGTGCCATGCCGTGCCATGCCGTGCCATGCCATTCCATGCCATTCCATGCCATTCCATGCCATTCCATGCCATTCCATGCCATTCCATGCCATTCCATGCCATTCCATGCCATTCCATGCCATTCCATGCCATTCCATGCCATTCCATGCCATTCCATGCCATTCCATGCCATTCCATGCCTTTCCATGCCATTCCATGCCATTCAATGCCGTGCCATGCCGTGCCATGCCGTGCCATGCCGTGCCATGCCGGTGCCATGCCGTGCCATGCCGGTGCCATGCCGTGCCATGCCGTGCCATGCCGTGCCATGCCGGGCCATGCGGTGCCATGCCATTCCATGCCATTCCATGCCATTCCATGCCAGTCCATGCCATTCCATGCCACTCAATGCGGTGCCATGCCGTGCCATGCGGTGCCATGCCGTGCCATGCCGTGCCATGCCGTGCCATGCCGTGCCATGCCGTGCCATGCCGTGCCATGCCGTGCCATGCCGTGCCATGCCGTGCCATGCCGTGCCATGCCGGTGCCATGCCGTGCCATGCCGTGCCATGCCGTGCCATGCCGGTGCCATGCCGTGCCATGCCGTGCCATGCCGGTGCCATGCCGTGCCATGCCGGTGCCATGCCGTGCCATGCCGGTGCCATGCCGTGCCATGCGGTGCCATGCCATTCCATGCGGTGCCATGCCATTCCATGCCATTCCATGCCATTCCATGCCATTCAATGCCATTCCATGCCATTCCATGCCATTCCATGCCGGTGCCATGCCGTGCCATGCCGGTGCCATGCCGTGCCATGCCGGTGCCATGCCGTGCCATGCCGGTGCCATGCCGTGCCATGCCGGTGCCATGCCGTGCCATGCCATTCCATGCCATTCCATGCCGTGCCATGCCGGTGCCATGCCGTGCCATGCCGGTGCCATTCAATGCCATTCCGTGCCATTCAATGCCATTCCATGCCATTCAATGCCGTGCCTTGCCGTGCCATGCCGTGCCATGCCGTGCCATGCCGTGCCATGCCGTGCCATGCCATTCCATGCCATTCCATGCCATTTCATGCCATTCCATGCCATTCCATGCCATTCCATGCCGTGCCATGCCGGTGCCATGCCGTGCCATGCCGGTGCCATGCCGTGCCATGCCGGTGCCATGCCGGTGCCATGCCGTGCCATGCCGGTGCCATGCCGTGCCATGCCGGTGCCATGCCGTGCCATGCCGGTGCCATGCCGTGCCATGCCGGTGCCATGCCGTGCCATGCCGGTGCCATGCCGTGCCATGCCGGTGCCATGCCGTGCCATGCCGCTGCCATGCCGTGCCATGCCGGTGCCATGCCGTGCCATGCCGTGCCATGCCGTGCCATGCCGGTGCCATGCCGTGCCATGCCGGTGCCATGCCGTGCCATGCCGGTGCCATGCCGTGCCATGCCGGTGCCATGCCGTGCCATGCCGGTGCCATTCAATGCCATTCCGTGCCATTCAATGCCATTCCATGCCATTCAATGCCGTGCCTTGCCGTGCCATGCCGTGCCTTGCCGTGCCATGCCGTGCCATGCCGTGCCATGCCATTCCATGCCATTCCATGCCATTTCATGCCATTTCATGCCATTCCATGCCATTCCATGCCATTCCATGCCATTCCATGCCATTCCATGCCATTCCATGCCATTCCATGCCATTCCATGCCATTCCATGCCATTCCATGCCATTCCATGCCATTCCATGCCATTCCATGCCATTCCATGCCATTCCATGCCATTCCATGCCATTCCATGCCATTCCATGCCATTCCATGCCATTCCATGCCATTCCATGCCATTCCATGCCATTCCATGCCATTCCATGCCATTCCATGCCGTGCCATGCCGGTGCCATGCCGGTGCCATGCCGTGCCATGCCGGTGCTATGCCGTGCCATGCCGTGCCATGCCGTGCCATGCCGTGCCATGCCGTGCCATGCCATTCCATGCCATTCCATGCCATTCCATGCCATTCCATGCCATTCCATGCCATTCCATGCCATTCCATGCCATTCCATGCCATTCCATGCCATTCCATGCCATTCCATGCCATTCCATGCCTTTCCATGCCATTCCATGCCATTCAATGCCGTGCCATGCCGTGCCATGCCGTGCCATGCCGTGCCATGCCGTGCCATGCCGTGCCATGCCGTGCCATGCCGTGCCATGCCGGTGCCATGCCGGTGCCATGCCGTGCCATGCCGGTGCCATGCCGTGCCATGCCGGTGCCATGCCGTGCCATGCCGGTGCCATGCCGTGCCATGCCGGTGCCATGCCGTGCCATGCCGGTGCCATGCCGTGCCATGCCGGTGCCATGCCGGTGCCATGCCGTGCCATGCCGGTGCCATGCCGTGCCATGCCGGTGCCATGCCGTGCCATGCCGGTGCCATGCCGTGCCATGCCGGTGCCATGCCGTGCCATGCCGGTGCCATGCCGTGCCATGCCGTGCCATGCCGTGCCATGCCGTGCCATGCCGTGCCATGCCGTGCCATGCCGTGCCATGCCGTGCCATGCCGGTGCCATGCCGTGCCATGCCGTGCCATGCCGGTGCCATGCCGTGCCATGCCGGTGCCATGCCGTGCCATGCCGGTGCCATGCCGGTGCCATGCCGTGCCATGCGGTGCCATGCCATTCCATGCGGTGCCATGCCATTCCATGCCATTCCATGCCATTCCATGCCATTCCATGCCATTCCATGCCATTCCATGCCATTCCATGCCATTCCATGCCATTCCATGCCATTCCATGCCATTCCATGCCATTCCATGCCATTCAATGCCGTGCCATGCCGTGCCATGCCGTGCCATGCCGTGCCATGCCGTGCCATGCCGTGCCATGCCGTGCCATGCCGGTGCCATGCCGTGCCATGCCGGTGCCATGCCGTGCCATGCCGGTGCCATGCCGTGCCACGCCGTGCCATGCCGGTGCCATGCCGTGCCATGCCGGTGCCATGCCGTGCCATGCCGTGCCATGCCGTGCCATGCCGGTGCCATGCCGGTGCCATGCCGGTGCCATGCCATTCCATGCCATTCCATGCCAGTCCATGCCAGTCCATGCCATTCCATGCCATTCCATGCCATTCCATGCCATTCCATGCCATTCCATGCCATTCCATGCCATTCCATGCCATTCCATGCCATTCCATGCCATTCCATGCCATTCCATGCCATTCCATGCCATTCCATGCCATTCCATGCCATTCCATGCCATTCCATGCCATTCCATGCCATTCCATGCCATTCCATGCCATTCCATGCCATTCCATGCCATTCCATGCCATTCCATGCCATTCCATGCCATTCCATGCCATTCCATGCCATTCCATGCTATTCCATGCCATTCCATGCCATTCCATGCCATTCCATGCCATTCCATGCCATTCCATGCCATTCCATGCCATTCCATGCCATTCCATGCCATTCCATGCCAGTCCATGCCATTCCATGCCATTCCATGCCATTCCATGCCATTCCATGCCAGTCCATGCCAGTCCATGCCATTCCATGCCATTCCATGCCATTCCATGCCACTCAATGCGGTGCCATGCCGTGCCATGCCGTGCCATGCCGGTGCCATGCCGGTGCCATGCCGGTGCCATGCCATTCCATGCCATTCCATGCCAGTCCATGCCAGTCCATGCCATTCCATGCCATTCCATGCCAGTCCATGCCAGTCCATGCCATTCCATGCCATTCCATGCCACTCAATGCGGTGCCATGCCGTGCCATGCCGTGCCATGCCGTGCTATGCCGTGCCATGCCGTGCCATGCCGTGCCATGCGGTGCCATGCCATTCCATGCCATTCCATGCCATTCCATGCCAGTCCATGCCAGTCCATGCCATTCCATGCCATTCCATGCCATTCCATGCCATTCCATGCCACTCAATGCGGTGCCATGCCGTGCCATGCCGGTGCCATGCCGGTGCCATGCCGTGCCATGCCATTCCATGCCATTCCATGCCATTCCATGCCATTCCATGCCATTCCATGCCATTCCATGCCATTCCATGCCATTCCATGCCATTCCATGCCATTCCATGCCATTCCATGCCATTCCATGCCATTCCATGCCATTCCATGCCATTCCATGCCATTCCATGCCATTCCATGCCATTCCATGCCATTCAATGCCGTGCCATGCCGTGCCATGCCGTGCCATGCCGTGCCATGCCGTGCCATGCCATTCCATGCCATTCCATGCCATTCCATGCCATTCAATGCCGTGCCATGCCGTGCCATGCCGTGCCATGCCGTGCCATGCCGGTGCCATGCCGTGCCATGCCGGTGCCATGCCGTGCCATGCCGGTGCCATGCCGTGCCATGCCGGTGCCATGCCGTGCCATGCCGGTGCCATGCCGTGCCATGCCGGTGCCATGCCGTGCCATGCCGGTGCCATGCCGTGCCATGCCGGTGCCATGCCGTGCCATGCCGGTGCCATGCCGTGCCATGCCGGTGCCATGCCGTGCCATGCCGGTGCCATGCCGTGCCATGCCGGTGCCATGCCGTGCCATGCCGGTGCCATGCCGTGCCATGCCGGTGCCATGCCGTGCCATGCCGTGCCATGCCGGTGCCATGCCGGTGCCATGCCGTGCCATGCCGGTGCCATGCCGTGCCATGCCGTGCCATGCCGTGCCATGCCATTCCATGCCATTCCATGCCATTCCATGCCATTCCATGCCATTCCATGCCATTCCATGCCATTCCATGCCATTCCATGCCATTCCATGCCATTCCATGCCATTCCATGCCATTCCATGCCATTCCATGCCATTCCATGCCATTCCATGCCATTCCATGCCATTCCATGCCATTCCATGCAATTCCATGCCATTCCATGCCATTCCATGCCATTCCATGCCATTCCATGCCATTCCATGCCATTCCATGCCATTCCATGCCATTCCATGCCATTCCATGCCATTCCATGCCATTCCATGCCATTCCATGCCATTCCATGCCATTCCATGCCATTCCATGCCATTCCATGCCATTCCATGCCATTCCATGCCATTCCATGCCATTCCATGCCATTCCATGCCATTCCATGCCATTCCATGCCATTCCATGCCATTCCATGCCGTGCCATGCCATTCCATGCCGGTGCCATGCCGTGCCATGCCGGTGCCATGCCGTGCCATGCCGGTGCCATGCCGTGCCATGCCATTCCATGCCATTCCATGCCGTGCCATGCCGGTGCCATGCCGTGCCATGCCGGTGCCATGCCGTGCCATGCCGGTGCCATGCCGTGCCATGCCGGTGCCATGCCGGTGCCATGCCGGTGCCATGCCGGTGCCATGCCGGTGCCATGCCGTGCCATGCCGGTGCCATGCCGTGCCATGCCGTGCCATGCCATTCCATGCCATTCCATGCCATTCCATGCCATTCCATGCCATTCCATGCCATTCCATGCCATTCCATGCCATTCCATGCCATTCCATGCCATTCCATGCCATTCCATGCCATTCCATGCCATTCCATGCCATTCCATGCCATTCCATGCCATTCCATGCCATTCCATGCCATTCCATGCCATTCCATGCCATTCCATGCCATTCCATGCCATTCCATGCCATTCCATGCCATTCCATGCCATTCCATGCCATTCCATGCCATTCCATGCCATTCCATGCCATTCCATGCCATTCCATGCCATTCCATGCCATTCCATGCCATTCCATGCCATTCCATGCCATTCCATGCCATTCCATGCCATTCCATGCCATTCCATGCCATTCCATGCCATTCCATGCCATTCCATGCCATTCCATGCCATTCCATGCCATTCCATGCCATTCCATGCCGGTGCCATGCCGTGCCATGCCGGTGCCATGCCGTGCCATGCCGGTGCCATGCCGTGCCATGCCGGTGCCATGCCGGTGCCATGCCGTGCCATGCCGCTGCCATGCCGTGCCATGCCGGTGCCATGCCGTGCCATGCCGTGCCATGCCGGTGCCATGCCGTGCCATGCCGGTGCCATGCCGTGCCATGCCGGTGCCATGCCGTGCCATGCCGGTGCCATGCCGGTGCCATGCCGTGCCATGCCGGTGCCATGCCGTGCCATGCCGGTGCCATTCAATGCCATTCCGTGCCATTCAATGCCATTCCATGCCATTCAATGCCGTGCCTTGCCGTGCCATGCCGTGCCATGCCGTGCCATGCCGTGCCATGCCGTGCCATGCCATTCCATGCCATTCCATGCCATTTCATGCCATTCCATGCCATTCCATGCCATTCCATGCCGTGCCATGCCGGTGCCATGCCGTGCCATGCCGGTGCCATGCCGTGCCATGCCGGTGCCATGCCGGTGCCATGCCGTGCCATGCCGGTGCCATGCCGTGCCATGCCGGTGCCATGCCGTGCCATGCCGGTGCCATGCCGTGCCATGCCGGTGCCATGCCGTGCCATGCCGGTGCCATGCCGTGCCATGCCGGTGCCATGCCGTGCCATGCCGCTGCCATGCCGTGCCATGCCGGTGCCATGCCGTGCCATGCCGTGCCATGCCGTGCCATGCCGGTGCCATGCCGTGCCATGCCGGTGCCATGCCGTGCCATGCCGGTGCCATGCCGTGCCATGCCGGTGCCATGCCGTGCCATGCCGGTGCCATTCAATGCCATTCCGTGCCATTCAATGCCATTCCATGCCATTCAATGCCGTGCCTTGCCGTGCCATGCCGTGCCTTGCCGTGCCATGCCGTGCCATGCCGTGCCATGCCATTCCATGCCATTCCATGCCATTTCATGCCATTTCATGCCATTCCATGCCATTCCATGCCATTCCATGCCATTCCATGCCATTCCATGCCATTCCATGCCATTCCATGCCATTCCATGCCATTCCATGCCATTCCATGCCATTCCATGCCATTCCATGCCATTCCATGCCATTCCATGCCATTCCATGCCATTCCATGCCATTCCATGCCATTCCATGCCATTCCATGCCATTCCATGCCATTCCATGCCGTGCCATGCCGGTGCCATGCCGGTGCCATGCCGTGCCATGCCGGTGCTATGCCGTGCCATGCCGTGCCATGCCGTGCCATGCCGTGCCATGCCGTGCCATGCCATTCCATGCCATTCCATGCCATTCCATGCCATTCCATGCCATTCCATGCCATTCCATGCCATTCCATGCCATTCCATGCCATTCCATGCCATTCCATGCCATTCCATGCCATTCCATGCCATTCCATGCCATTCCATGCCATTCCATGCCATTCCATGCCATTCCATGCCTTTCCATGCCATTCCATGCCATTCAATGCCGTGCCATGCCGTGCCATGCCGTGCCATGCCGTGCCATGCCGTGCCATGCCGTGCCATGCCGTGCCATGCCGTGCCATGCCGGTGCCATGCCGGTGCCATGCCGTGCCATGCCGGTGCCATGCCGTGCCATGCCGGTGCCATGCCGTGCCATGCCGGTGCCATGCCGTGCCATGCCGGTGCCATGCCGTGCCATGCCGGTGCCATGCCGTGCCATGCCGGTGCCATGCCGGTGCCATGCCGTGCCATGCCGGTGCCATGCCGTGCCATGCCGGTGCCATGCCGTGCCATGCCGGTGCCATGCCGTGCCATGCCGGTGCCATGCCGTGCCATGCCGGTGCCATGCCGTGCCATGCCGTGCCATGCCGTGCCATGCCGTGCCATGCCGTGCCATGCCGTGCCATGCCGTGCCATGCCGTGCCATGCCGGTGCCATGCCGTGCCATGCCGTGCCATGCCGGTGCCATGCCGTGCCATGCCGGTGCCATGCCGTGCCATGCCGGTGCCATGCCGGTGCCATGCCGTGCCATGCGGTGCCATGCCATTCCATGCGGTGCCATGCCATTCCATGCCATTCCATGCCATTCCATGCCATTCCATGCCATTCCATGCCATTCCATGCCATTCCATACCATTCCATGCCATTCCATGCCATTCCATGCCATTCCATGCCATTCCATGCCATTCCATGCCATTCCATGCCATTCCATGCCATTCCATGCCATTCCATGCCATTCCATGCCATTCCATGCCATTCCATGCCATTCCATGCCATTCCATGCCATTCCATGCCATTCCATGCCATTCCATGCCATTCCATGCCATTCCATGCCATTCCATGCCATTCCATGCCATTCCATGCCATTCCATGCCATTCCATGCCATTCCATGCCATTCCATGCCGTGCCATGCCGTGCCATGCCGTGCCATGCCGTGCCATGCCGTGCCATGCCGTGCCATGCCGTGCCATGCCGTGCCATGCCGGTGCCATGCCGTGGCATGCCGGTGCCATGCCGTGCCATGCCGTGCCATGCCGTGCCATGCCGGTGCCATGCCGTGCCATGCCGTGCCATGCCGTGCCATGCCGGTGCCATGCCGGTGCCACGCCGTGCCATGCCGGTGCCATGCCGGTGCCATGCCGGTGCCATGCCGGTGCCATGCCGTGCCATGCCGGTGCCATGCCGTGTCATGCCGGTGCCATGCCGTGCCATGCCGGTGCCATGCCGTGCCATGCCGGTGCCATGCCATTCCATGCGGTGCCATGCCATTCCATGCCATTCCATGCCATTCCATGCCATTCCATGCCATTCCATGCCATTCCATGCCATTCCATGCCATTCCATGCCATTCCATGCCATTCCATGCCATTCCATGCCATTCCATGCCATTCCATGCCATTCCATGCCATTCCATGCCATTCCATGCCATTCCATGCCATTCCATGCTATTCCATGCCATTCCATGCCATTCCATGCCATTCCATGCCATTCCATGCCATTCCATGCCATTCCATGCCATTCCATGCCATTCCATGCCATTCCATGCCATTCCAAGCCATTCCATGCCATTCCATGCCATTCCATGCCATTCCATGCCATTCCATGCCATTCCATGCCATTCCATGCCGTGCCATGCCGTGCCATGCCGGTGCCATGCCGTGCCATGCCGGTGCCATGCCGTGCCATGCCGGTGCCATGCCGTGCCATGCCGGTGCTATGCCGTGCCATGCCGGTGCCATGCCGTGCCATGCCGATGCCATGCCGTGCCATGCCGGTGCCATGCCGTGCCATGCCGGTGCCATGCCGTGCCATGCCGGTGCCATGCCGTGCCATGCCGGTGCCATGCCGTGCCATGCCGGTGCCATGCCGGTGCCATGCCGGTGCCATGCCGGTGCCATGCCGTGCCATGCCGTGCCATGCCGTGCCATGCCGTGCCATGCCGGTGCCATGCCGTGCCATGCCGGTGCCATGCCGTGCCATGCCGTGCCATACCGGTGCCATGCCGTGCCATGCCGGTGCCATGCCGTGCCATGCCGGTGCCATGCCGTGCCATGCCGGTGCCATGCTGTGCCATGCCGGTGCCATGCCGTGCCATGCCGGTGCCATGCCGGTGCCATGCCGTGCCATGCCGGTGCCATGCCGTGCCATGCCGTGCCATGCCGGGCCATGCGGTGCCATGCCATTCCATGCCATTCCATGCCATTCCATGCCAGTCCATGCCATTCCATGCCACTCAATGCGGTGCCATGCCGTGCCATGCCAGTCCATGCCATTCCATGCCACTCAATGCGGTGCCATGCCGTGCCATGCGGTGCCATGCCGTGCCATGCCGTGCCATGCCGTGCCATGCCGTGCCATGCCGTGCCATGCCGTGCCATGCCGTGCCATGCCGGTGCCATGCCGTGCCATGCCGTGCCATGCCGTGCCATGCCGGTGCCATGCCGTGCCATGCCGTGCCATGCCGGTGCCATGCCGTGCCATGCCGGTGCCATGCCGTGCCATGCCGGTGCCATGCCATTCCATGCGGTGCCATGCCATTCCATGCCATTCCATGCCATTCCATGCCATTCCATGCCATTCAATGCCATTCCATGCCATTCCATGCCATTCCATGCCATTCCATGCCGGTGCCATGCCGTGCCATGCCGGTGCCATGCCGTGCCATGCCGGTGCCATGCCGTGCCATGCCGGTGCCATGCCGTGCCATGCCATTCCATGCCATTCCATGCCGTGCCATGCCGGTGCCATGCCGTGCCATGCCGGTGCCATGCCGTGCCATGCCGGTGCCATGCCGTGCCATGCCGTGCCATGCCGTGCCATGCCATTCCATGCCATTCCATGCCATTCCATGCCATTCCATGCCATTCCATGCCATTCCATGCCATTCCATGCCATTCCATGCCATTCCATGCCATTCCATGCCATTCCATGCCATTCCATGCCATTCCATGCCATTCCATGCCATTCCATGCCATTCCATGCCATTCCATGCCATTCCATGCCATTCCATGCCATTCCATGCCATTCCATGCCATTCCATGCCATTCCATGCCATTCCATGCCATTCCATGCCGTGCCATGCCGTGCCATGCCGGTGCCATGCCGTGCCATGCCGGTGCCATGCCGTGTCATGCCGGTGCCATGCCGTGCCATGCCGGTGCCATGCCGTGCCATGCCGGTGCCATGCCATTCCATGCGGTGCCATGCCATTCCATGCCATTCCATGACATTCCATGCCATTCCATGCCATTCCATGCCATTCCATGCCATTCCATGCCATTCCATGCCATTCCATGCCATTCCATGCCATTCCATGCCATTCCATGCTATTCCATGCCATTCCATGCCATTCCATGCCATTCCATGCCATTCCATGCCATTCCATGCCATTCCATGCCATTCCATGCCATTCCATGCCATTCCATGCCATTCCAAGCCATTCCATGCCATTCCATGCCATTCCATGCCATTCCATGCCATTCCATGCCATTCCATGCCGTGCCATGCCGTGCCATGCCGGTGCCATGCCGTGCCATGCCGGTGCCATGCCGTGCCATGCCGGTGCCATGCCGTGCCATGCCGGTGCCATGCCGTGCCATGCCGGTGCCATGCCGTGCCATGCCGGTGCCATGCCGTGCCATGCCGGTGCCATGCCGTGCCATGCCGGTGCCATGCCGTGCCATGCCGGTGCCATGCCGTGCCATGCCGGTGCCATGCCGTGCCATGCCGGTGCCATGCCGTGCCATGCCGGTGCCATGCCGTGCCATGCCGGTGCCATGCCGTGCCATGCCGGTGCCATGCCGTGCCATGCCGTGCCATGCGGTGCCATGCCATTCCATGCGGTGCCATGCCATTCCATGCCATTCCATGCCATTCCATGCCATTCCATGCCATTCCATGCCATTCCATGCCATTCCATGCCATTCCATGCCATTCCATGCCATTCCATGCCATTCCATGCCATTCCATGCCATTCCATGCCATTCCATGCCATTCCATGCCATTCCATGCCATTCCATGCCATTCCATGCCATTCCATGCCATTCCATGCCATTCCATGCCATTCCATGCTATTCCATGCCATTCCATGCCATTCCATGCCATTCCATGCCATTCCATGCCATTCCATGCCATTCCATGCCATTCCATGCCATTCCATGCCATTCCATGCCATTCCATGCCATTCCATGCCATTCCATGCCATTCCATGCCATTCCATGCCATTCCATGCCATTCCATGCCATTCCATGCCATTCCATGCCATTCCATGCCATTCCATGCCATTCCATGCCATTCCATGCCATTCCATGCCATTCCATGCCATTCCATGCCATTCCATGCCATTCCATGCCATTCCATGCCATTCCATGCCATTCCATGCCATTCCATGCCATTCCATGCCATTCCATGCCATTCCATGCCATTCCATGCCATTCCATGCCGTGCCATGCCGGTGCCATGCCGTGCCATGCCGGTGCCATGCCGTGCCATGCCGGTGCCATGCCGTGCCATGCCGGTGCCATGCCGTGCCATGCCGGTGCCATGCCGTGCCATGCCGGTGCCATGCCGTGCCATGCCGGTGCCATGCCGTGCCATGCCGCTGCCATGCCGTGCCATGCCGGTGCCATGCCGTGCCATGCCGTGCCATGCCGGTGCCATGCCGTGCCATGCCGGTGCCATGCCGTGCCATGCCGTGCCATGCGGTGCCATGCCATTCCATGCGGTGCCATGCCATTCCATGCCATTCCATGCCATTCCATGCCATTCCATGCCATTCCATGCCATTCCATGCCATTCCATGCCATTCCATGCCATTCCATGCCATTCCATGCTATTCCATGCCATTCCATGCCATTCCATGCCATTCCATGCCATTCCATGCCATTCCATGCCATTCCATGCCATTCCATGCCATTCCATGCCATTCCATGCCATTCCAAGCCATTCCATGCCATTCCATGCCATTCCATGCCATTCCATGCCATTCCATGCCATTCCATGCCGTGCCATGCCGTGCCATGCCGGTGCCATGCCGTGCCATGCCGGTGCCATGCCGTGCCATGCCGGTGCCATGCCGTGCCATGCCGGTGCCATGCCGTGCCATGCCGGTGCCATGCCGTGCCATGCCGGTGCCATGCCGTGCCATGCCGGTGCCATGCCGTGCCATGCCGGTGCCATGCCGTGCCATGCCGTGCCATGCCGTGCCATGCCATTCCATGCCATTCCATGCCATTCCATGCCATTCCATGCCATTCCATGCCATTCCATGCCATTCCATGCCATTCCATGCCATTCCATGCCATTCCATGCCATTCCATGCCATTCCATGCCATTCCATGCCATTCCATGCCATTCCATGCCATTCCATGCCATTCCATGCCATTCCATGCCATTCCATGCCATTCCATGCCATTCCATGCCATTCCATGCCATTCCATGCCATTCCATGCCATTCCATGCCATTCAATGCCGGTGCCATGCCGTGCCATGCCGGTGCCATGCCGTGCCATGCCGGTGCCATGCCGTGCCATGCCGGTGCCATTCAATGCCATTCCGTGCCATTCAATGCCATTCCGTGCCATTCAATGCCATTCCATGCCATTCAATGCCGTGCCTTGCCGTGCCATGCCGTGCCATGCCGTGCCATGCCGTGCCATGCCATTCCATGCCGTGCCATGCCATTCCATGCCATTCCATGCCATTCCATGCCATTCCATGCCATTCCATGCCATTCCATGCCATTCCATGCCATTCCATGCCATTCCATGCCATTCCATGCCATTCCATGCCATTCCATGCCATTCCATGCCATTCCATGCCATTCCATGCCATTCCATGCCATTCCATGCCATTCCATGCCATTCCATGCCATTCCATGCCATTCCATGCCATTCCATGCCATTCCATGCCATTCCATGCCATTCCATGCCATTCCATGCCATTCCATGCCATTCCATGCCATTCCATGCCATTCCATGCCATTCCATGCCATTCCATGCCATTCCATGCCATTCCATGCCATTCCATGCCATTCCATGCCATTCCATGCCATTCCATGCCATTCCATGCCATTCCATGCCATTCCATGCCATTCCATGCCATTCCATGCCATTCCATGCCATTCCATGCCATTCCATGCCATTCCATGCCATTCCATGCCATTCCATGCCGGTGCCATGCCGTGCCATGCCGGTGCCATGCCGTGCCATGCCGGTGCCATGCCGTGCCATGCCGGTGCCATGCCGTGCCATGCCGGTGCCATGCCGTGCCATGCCGGTGCCATGCCGTGCCATGCCGGTGCCATGCCGTGCCATGCCGCTGCCATGCCGTGCCATGCGGTGCCATGCCATTCCATGCGGTGCCATGCCATTCCATGCCATTCCATGCCATTCCATGCCATTCCATGCCATTCCATGCCATTCCATGCCATTCCATGCCATTCCATGCCATTCCATGCCATTCCATGCCATTCCATGCCATTCCATGCCATTCCATGCCATTCCATGCCGTGCCATGCCGGTGCCATGCCGTGCCATGCCGGTGCCATGCCGTGCCATGCCGGTGCCATGCCGGTGCCATGCCGTGCCATGCCGGTGCCATGCCGTGCCATGCCGGTGCCATGCCGTGCCATGCCGGTGCCATGCCGTGCCATGCCGGTGCCATGCCGTGCCATGCCGGTGCCATGCCGTGCCATGCCGCTGCCATGCCGTGCCATGCCGGTGCCATGCCGTGCCATGCCGGTGCCATGCCGTGCCATGCCGTGCCATGCCGGTGCCATGCCGTGCCATGCCGGTGCCATGCCGTGCCATGCCGGTGCCATGCCGGTGCCATGCCGGTGCCATGCCGTGCCATGCCGGTGCCATTCAATGCCATTCCGTGCCATTCAATGCCATTCCGTGCCATTCAATGCCATTCCATGCCATTCAATGCCGTGCCTTGCCGTGCCATGCCGTGCCTTGCCGTGCCATGCCGTGCCATGCCGTGCCATGCCGTGCCATGCCATTCCATGCCATTCCATGCCATTTCATGCCATTTCATGCCATTCCATGCCATTCCATGCCATTCCATGCCATTCCATGCCATTCCATGCCATTCCATGCCATTCCATGCCATTCCATGCCATTCCATGCCATTCCATGCCATTCCATGCCATTCCATGCCATTCCATGCCATTCCATGCCATTCCATGCCATTCCATGCCATTCCATGCCATTCCATGCCATTCCATGCCATTCCATGCCATTCCATGCCGTGCCATGCCGGTGCCATGCCGGTGCCATGCCGTGCCATGCCGGTGCCATGCCGTGCCATGCCGTGCCATGCCGTGCCATGCCGTGCCATGCCGTGCCATGCCATTCCATGCCATTCCATGCCATTCCATGCCATTCCATGCCATTCCATGCCATTCCATGCCATTCCATGCCATTCCATGCCATTCCATGCCATTCCATGCCATTCCATGCCATTCCATGCCATTCCATGCCATTCCATGCCATTCCATGCCTTTCCATGCCATTCCATGCCATTCAATGCCGTGCCATGCCGTGCCATGCCGTGCCATGCCGTGCCATGCCGGTGCCATGCCGTGCCATGCCGGTGCCATGCCGTGCCATGCCGTGCCATGCCGTGCCATGCCGGGCCATGCGGTGCCATGCCATTCCATGCCATTCCATGCCATTCCATGCCAGTCCATGCCATTCCATGCCACTCAATGCGGTGCCATGCCGTGCCATGCGGTGCCATGCCGTGCCATGCCGTGCCATGCCGTGCCATGCCGTGCCATGCCGTGCCATGCCGTGCCATGCCGTGCCATGCCGTGCCATGCCGTGCCATGCCGTGCCATGCCGGTGCCATGCCGTGCCATGCCGTGCCATGCCGTGCCATGCCGGTGCCATGCCGTGCCATGCCGTGCCATGCCGGTGCCATGCCGTGCCATGCCGGTGCCATGCCGTGCCATGCCGGTGCCATGCCGTGCCATGCGGTGCCATGCCATTCCATGCGGTGCCATGCCATTCCATGCCATTCCATGCCATTCCATGCCATTCAATGCCATTCCATGCCATTCCATGCCATTCCATGCCGGTGCCATGCCGTGCCATGCCGGTGCCATGCCGTGCCATGCCGGTGCCATGCCGTGCCATGCCGGTGCCATGCCGTGCCATGCCGGTGCCATGCCGTGCCATGCCATTCCATGCCATTCCATGCCGTGCCATGCCGGTGCCATGCCGTGCCATGCCGGTGCCATGCCGTGCCATGCCGGTGCCATGCCGTGCCATGCCGGTGCCATGCCGTGCCATGCCGTGCCATGCCGTGCCATGCCATTCCATGCCATTCCATGCCATTCCATGCCATTCCATGCCATTCCATGCCATTCCATGCCATTCCATGCCATTCCATGCCATTCCATGCCATTCCATGCCATTCCATGCCATTCCATGCCATTCCATGCCATTCCATGCCATTCCATGCCATTCCATGCCATTCCATGCCATTCCATGCCATTCCATGCCATTCCATGCCATTCCATGCCATTCCATGCCATTCCATGCCGTGCCATGCCGGTGCCATGCCGTGCCATGCCGGTGCCATGCCGTGTCATGCCGGTGCCATGCCGTGCCATGCCGGTGCCATGCCGTGCCATGCCGGTGCCATGCCATTCCATGCGGTGCCATGCCATTCCATGCCATTCCATGCCATTCCATGCCATTCCATGCCATTCCATGCCATTCCATGCCATTCCATGCCATTCCATGCCATTCCATGCCATTCCATGCCATTCCATGCCATTCCATGCCATTCCATGCCATTCCATGCCATTCCATGCCATTCCATGCCATTCCATGCCATTCCATGCCATTCCATGCCATTCCATGCCATTCCATGCCATTCCATGCCATTCCATGCCATTCCATGCCATTCCAAGCTATTTCATGCCATTCCATGCCATTTCATGCCATTCCATGCCATTCCATGCCATTCCATGCCATTCCATGCCATTCCATGCCATTCCATGCCATTCCATGCCATTCCATGCCATTCCATGCCGTGCCATGCCGGTGCCATGCCGTGCCATGCCGGTGCCATGCCGTGCCATGCCGGTGCCATGCCGGTGCCATGCCGTGCCATGCCGGTGCCATGCCGTGCCATGCCGGTGCCATGCCGTGCCATGCCGGTGCCATGCCGTGCCATGCCGGTGCCATGCCGTGCCATGCCGGTGCCATGCCGTGCCATGCCGCTGCCATGCCGTGCCATGCCGGTGCCATGCCGTGCCATGCCGTGCCATGCCGTGCCATGCCGGTGCCATGCCGTGCCATGCCGTGCCATGCCGGTGCCATGCCGTGCCATGCCGGTGCCATGCCGTGCCATGCCGGTGCCATGCCGGTGCCATGCCGGTGCCATGCCGTGCCATGCCGGTGCCATTCAATGCCATTCCGTGCCATTCAATGCCATTCCATGCCATTCAATGCCGTGCCTTGCCGTGCCATGCCGTGCCTTGCCGTGCCATGCCGTGCCATGCCGTGCCATGCCGTGCCATGCCATTCCATGCCATTCCATGCCATTTCATGCCATTTCATGCCATTCCATGCCATTCCATGCCATTCCATGCCATTCCATGCCATTCCATGCCATTCCATGCCATTCCATGCCATTCCATGCCATTCCATGCCATTCCATGCCATTCCATGCCATTCCATGCCATTCCATGCCATTCCATGCCATTCCATGCCATTCCATGCCATTCCATGCCATTCCATGCCATTCCATGCCATTCCATGCCATTCCATGCCATTCCATGCCGTGCCATGCCGGTGCCATGCCGGTGCCATGCCGTGCCATGCCGGTGCCATGCCGTGCCATGCCGTGCCATGCCGTGCCATGCCGTGCCATGCCGTGCCATGCCATTCCATGCCATTCCATGCCATTCCATGCCATTCCATGCCATTCCATGCCATTCCATGCCATTCCATGCCATTCCATGCCATTCCATGCCATTCCATGCCATTCCATGCCATTCCATGCCATTCCATGCCATTCCATGCCATTCCATGCCATTCCATGCCATTCCATGCCATTCCATGCCATTCCATGCCATTCCATGCCATTCCATGCCATTCCATGCCATTCCATGCCATTCCATGCCATTCCATGCCATTCCATGCCGGTGCCATGCCGTGCCATGCCGGTGCCATGCCGTGCCATGCCGTGCCATGCCGGTGCCATGCCGTGCCATGCCGGTGCCATGCCGTGCCATGCCGGTGCCATGCCGTGCCATGCCGCTGCCATGCCGTGCCATGCCGGTGCCATGCCGTGCCATGCCGTGCCATGCCGGTGCCATGCCGTGCCATGCCGGTGCCATGCCGTGCCATGCCGGTGCCATGCCGTGCCATGCCGGTGCCATGCCGTGCCATGCCGTGCCATGCCGTGCCATGCCGTGCCATGCCGTGCCATGCCGTGCCATGCCGTGCCATGCCGGTGCCATGCCGTGCCATGCCGTGCCATGCCGGTGCCATGCCGTGCCATGCCGGTGCCATGCCGTGCCATGCCGTGCCATGCGGTGCCATGCCATTCCATGCGGTGCCATGCCATTCCATGCCATTCCATGCCATTCCATGCCATTCCATGCCATTCCATGCCATTCCATGCCATTCCATGCCATTCCATGCCATTCCATGCCATTCCATGCCATTCCATGCCATTCCATGCCATTCCATGCCTTTCCATGCCATTCCATGCCATTCAATGCCGTGCCATGCCGTGCCATGCCGTGCCATGCCGTGCCATGCCGGTGCCATGCCGTGCCATGCCGGTGCCATGCCGTGCCATGCCGTTGCCATGCCGTGCCATGCCGGTGCCATGCCGTGCCATGCCGGTGCCATGCCGTGCCATGCCGGTGCCATGCCGTGCCATGCCGGTGCCATGCCGTGCCATGCCGTGCCATGCCGTGCCATGCCGTGCCATGCCGTGCCATGCCGTGCCATGCCGTGCCATGCCGTGCCATGCCGGTGCCATGCCGTGCCATGCCGGTGCCATGCCGTGCCATGCCGGTGCCATGCCGTGCCATTCCGGTGCCATGCCGGTGCCATGCCGTGCCATGCCGGTGCCATGCCGTGCCATGCCGGTGCCATGCCGTGCCATGCCGGTGCCATGCCGGTGCCATGCCGTGCCATGCCGTGCCATGCCGTGCCATGCCGTGCCATGCCGTGCCATGCCGTGCCATGCCGGGCCATGCGGTGCCATGCCATTCCATGCCATTCCATGCCATTCCATGCCAGTCCATGCCATTCCATGCCACTCAATGCGGTGCCATGCCGTGCCATGCGGTGCCATGCCGTGCCATGCCGTGCCATGCCGTGCCATGCGGTGCCATGCCGTGCCATGCCGTGCCATGCGGTGCCATGCCGTGCCATGCCGTGCCATGCCGTGCCATGCCGTGCCATGCCGTGCCATGCCGTGCCATGCCGTGCCATGCCGTGCCATGCCGGTGCCATGCCGTGCCATGCCGTGCCATGCCGTGCCATGCCGGTGCCATGCCGTGCCATGCCGTGCCATGCCGGTGCCATGCCGTGCCATGCCGGTGCCATGCCGTGCCATGCCGGTGCCATGCCGTGCCATGCGGTGCCATGCCATTCCATGCGGTGCCATGCCATTCCATGCCATTCCATGCCATTCCATGCCATTCCATGCCATTCAATGCCATTCCATGCCATTCCATGCCATTCCATGCCGGTGCCATGCCGTGCCATGCCGGTGCCATGCCGTGCCATGCCGGTGCCATGCCGTGCCATGCCGGTGCCATGCCGTGCCATGCCGGTGCCATGCCGTGCCATGCCATTCCATGCCATTCCATGCCGTGCCATGCCGGTGCCATGCCGTGCCATGCCGGTGCCATGCCGTGCCATGCCGGTGCCATGCCGTGCCATGCCGGTGCCATGCCGTGCCATGCCGGTGCCATGCCGTGCCATGCCGTGCCATGCCGTGCCATGCCATTCCATGCCATTCCATGCCATTCCATGCCATTCCATGCCATTCCATGCCATTCCATGCCATTCCATGCCATTCCATGCCATTCCATGCCATTCCATGCCATTCCATGCCATTCCATGCCATTCCATGCCATTCAATGCCATTCCATGCCATTCCATGCCATTCCATGCCGGTGCCATGCCGTGCCATGCCGGTGCCATGCCGTGCCATGCCGGTGCCATGCCGTGCCATGCCGGTGCCATGCCGTGCCATGCCGGTGCCATGCCGTGCCATGCCGGTGCCATGCCGTGCCATGCCATTCCATGCCATTCCATGCCGTGCCATGCCGGTGCCATGCCGTGCCATGCCGGTGCCATGCCGTGCCATGCCGGTGCCATGCCGTGCCATGCCGGTGCCATGCCGGTGCCATGCCGTGCCATGCCGGTGCCATGCCGTGCCATGCCGGTGCCATGCCGTGCCATGCCGGTGCCATGCCGTGCCATGCCGGTGCCATGCCGTGCCATGCCATTCCATGCCATTCCATGCCGTGCCATGCCGGTGCCATGCCGTGCCATGCCGGTGCCATGCCGTGCCATGCCGGTGCCATGCCGTGCCATGCCGGTGCCATGCCGGTGCCATGCCGTGCCATGCCGTGCCATGCCGTGCCATGCCAGTCCATGCCATTCCATGCCACTCAATGCGGTGCCATGCCGTGCCATGCGGTGCCATGCCGTGCCATGCCGTGCCATGCCGTGCCATGCCGTGCCATGCCGTGCCATGCCGTGCCATGCCGTGCCATGCCGTGCCATGCCGGTGCCATGCCGTGCCATGCCGTGCCATGCCGTGCCATGCCGGTGCCATGCCGTGCCATGCCGTGCCATGCCGGTGCCATGCCGTGCCATGCCGGTGCCATGCCGTGCCATGCCGGTGCCATGCCGTGCCATGCGGTGCCATGCCATTCCATGCGGTGCCATGCCATTCCATGCCATTCCATGCCATTCCATGCCATTCCATGCCATTCAATGCCATTCCATGCCATTCCATGCCATTCCATGCCGGTGCCATGCCGTGCCATGCCGGTGCCATGCCGTGCCATGCCGGTGCCATGCCGTGCCATGCCGGTGCCATGCCGTGCCATGCCGGTGCCATGCCGTGCCATGCCGTGCCATGCCGGTGCCATGCCGTGCCATGCCATTCCATGCCATTCCATGCCGTGCCATGCCGGTGCCATGCCGTGCCATGCCGGTGCCATGCCGTGCCATGCCGGTGCCATGCCGTGCCATGCCGGTGCCATGCCGTGCCATGCCGGTGCCATGCCGTGCCATGCCGTGCCATGCCGTGCCATGCCATTCCATGCCATTCCATGCCATTCCATGCCATTCCATGCCATTCCATGCCATTCCATGCCATTCCATGCCATTCCATGCCATTCCATGCCATTCCATGCCATTCCATGCCATTCCATGCCATTCCATGCCATTCCATGCCATTCCATGCCGTGCCATGCCGTGCCATGCCGGTGCCATGCCGTGCCATGCCGGTGCCATGCCGTGTCATGCCGGTGCCATGCCGTGCCATGCCGGTGCCATGCCGTGCCATGCCGGTGCCATGCCATTCCATGCGGTGCCATGCCATTCCATGCCATTCCATGCCATTCCATGCCATTCCATGCCATTCCATGCCATTCCATGCCATTCCATGCCATTCCATGCCATTCCATGCCATTCCATGCCATTCCATGCCATTCCATGCCATTCCATGCCATTCCATGCCATTCCATGCCATTCCATGCCATTCCATGCCATTCCATGCCATTCCATGCCATTCCATGCCATTCCATGCCATTCCATGCCATTCCATGCCATTCCATGCCATTCCATGCCATTCCATGCCATTCCATGCCATTCCAAGCTATTCCATGCCATTCCATGCCATTTCATGCCATTCCATGCCATTCCATGCCATTCCATGCCATTCCATGCCATTCCATGCCATTCCATGCCATTCCATGCCATTCCATGCCATTCCATGCCGTGCCATGCCGGTGCCATGCCGTGCCATGCCGGTGCCATGCCGTGCCATGCCGGTGCCATGCCGGTGCCATGCCGTGCCATGCCGGTGCCATGCCGTGCCATGCCGGTGCCATGCCGTGCCATGCCGGTGCCATGCCGTGCCATGCCGGTGCCATGCCGTGCCATGCCGGTGCCATGCCGTGCCATGCCGCTGCCATGCCGTGCCATGCCGGTGCCATGCCGTGCCATGCCGGTGCCATGCCGTGCCATGCCGTGCCATGCCGGTGCCATGCCGTGCCATGCCGGTGCCATGCCGTGCCATGCCGGTGCCATGCCGGTGCCATGCCGGTGCCATGCCGTGCCATGCCGGTGCCATGCCGTGCCATGCCGGTGCCATGCCGGTGCCATGCCGGTGCCATGCCGTGCCATGCCGGTGCCATTCAATGCCATTCCGTGCCATTCAATGCCATTCCATGCCATTCAATGCCGTGCCTTGCCGTGCCATGCCGTGCCTTGCCGTGCCATGCCGTGCCATGCCATTCCATGCCATTCCATGCCATTCCATGCCATTCCATGCCATTTCATGCCATTTCATGCCATTCCATGCCATTCCATGCCATTCCATGCCATTCCATGCCATTCCATGCCATTCCATGCCATTCCATGCCATTCCATGCCATTCCATGCCATTCCATGCCATTCCATGCCATTCCATGCCATTCCATGCCATTCCATGCCATTCCATGCCATTCCATGCCATTCCATGCCATTCCATGCCATTCCATGCCATTCCATGCCGTGCCATGCCGGTGCCATGCCGGTGCCATGCCGTGCCATGCCGGTGCCATGCCGTGCCATGCCGTGCCATGCCGTGCCATGCCGTGCCATGCCGTGCCATGCCATTCCATGCCATTCCATGCCATTCCATGCCATTCCATGCCATTCCATGCCATTCCATGCCATTCCATGCCATTCCATGCCATTCCATGCCATTCCATGCCATTCCATGCCATTCCATGCCATTCCATGCCATTCCATGCCATTCCATGCCATTCCATGCCATTCCATGCCATTCCATGCCTTTCCATGCCATTCCATGCCATTCAATGCCGTGCCATGCCGTGCCATGCCGTGCCATGCCGGTGCCATGCCGTGCCATGCCGGTGCCATGCCGTGCCATGCCGTTGCCATGCCGTGCCATGCCGGTGCCATGCCGTGCCATGCCGGTGCCATGCCGTGCCATGCCGGTGCCATGCCGTGCCATGCCGGTGCCATGCCGTGCCATGCCGTGCCATGCCGTGCCATGCCGTGCCATGCCGTGCCATGCCGTGCCATGCCGTGCCATGCCGGTGCCATGCCGTGCCATGCCGGTGCCATGCCGTGCCATGCCGGTGCCATGCCGTGCCATTCCGGTGCCATGCCGGTGCCATGCCGTGCCATGCCGGTGCCATGCCGTGCCATGCCGGTGCCATGCCGGTGCCATGCCGTGCCATGCCGTGCCATGCCGTGCCATGCCGTGCCATGCCGTGCCATGCCGTGCCATGCCGGGCCATGCGGTGCCATGCCATTCCATGCCATTCCATGCCATTCCATGCCAGTCCATGCCATTCCATGCCACTCAATGCGGTGCCATGCCGTGCCATGCGGTGCCATGCCGTGCCATGCCGTGCCATGCCGTGCCATGCCGTGCCATGCCGGTGCCATGCCGTGCCATGCCGTGCCATGCCGTGCCATGCCGGTGCCATGCCGTGCCATGCCGGTGCCATGCCGTGCCATGCCGTGCCATGCGGTGCCATGCCATTCCATGCGGTGCCATGCCATTCCATGCCATTCCATGCCATTCCATGCCATTCCATGCCATTCCATGCCATTCCATGCCATTCCATGCCATTCCATGCCATTCCATGCCATTCCATGCCATTCCATGCCATTCCATGCCATTCCATGCCATTCCATGCCATTCCATGCCATTCCATGCCATTCCATGCCATTCCATGCCATTCCATGCCATTCCATGCCATTCCATGCCTTTCCATGCCATTCCATGCCATTCAATGCCGTGCCATGCCGTGCCATGCCGTGCCATGCCGTGCCATGCCGGTGCCATGCCGTGCCATGCCGGTGCCATGCCGTGCCATGCCGTTGCCATGCCGTGCCATGCCGGTGCCATGCCGTGCCATGCCGGTGCCATGCCGTGCCATGCCGGTGCCATGCCGTGCCATGCCGGTGCCATGCCGTGCCATGCCGGTGCCATGCCGTGCCATGCCGGTGCCATGCCGTGCCATGCCGTGCCATGCCGTGCCATGCCGTGCCATGCCGTGCCATGCCGTGCCATGCCGGTGCCATGCCGTGCCATGCCGGTGCCATGCCGTGCCATGCCGGTGCCATGCCGTGCCATTCCGGTGCCATGCCGGTGCCATGCCGTGCCATGCCGGTGCCATGCCGTGCCATGCCGGTGCCATGCCGGTGCCATGCCGTGCCATGCCGTGCCATGCCGTGCCATGCCGTGCCATGCCGTCCCATGCCGTGCCATGCCGTGCCATGCCGGGCCATGCGGTGCCATGCCATTCCATGCCATTCCATGCCATTCCATGCCAGTCCATGCCATTCCATGCCACTCAATGCGGTGCCATGCCGTGCCATGCGGTGCCATGCCGTGCCATGCCGTGCCATGCCGTGCCATGCCGTGCCATGCCGTGCCATGCCGTGCCATGCCGTGCCATGCCGTGCCATGCCGGTGCCATGCCGTGCCATGCCGTGCCATGCCGTGCCATGCCGGTGCCATGCCGTGCCATGCCGTGCCATGCCGGTGCCATGCCGTGCCATGCCGGTGCCATGCCGTGCCATGCCGGTGCCATGCCGTGCCATGCGGTGCCATGCCATTCCATGCGGTGCCATGCCATTCCATGCCATTCCATGCCATTCCATGCCATTCAATGCCATTCCATGCCATTCCATGCCATTCCATGCCGGTGCCATGCCGTGCCATGCCGGTGCCATGCCGTGCCATGCCGGTGCCATGCCGTGCCATGCCGGTGCCATGCCGTGCCATGCCGGTGCCATGCCGTGCCATGCCATTCCATGCCATTCCATGCCGTGCCATGCCGGTGCCATGCCGTGCCATGCCGGTGCCATGCCGTGCCATGCCGGTGCCATGCCGTGCCATGCCGGTGCCATGCCGTGCCATGCCGTGCCATGCCGTGCCATGCCATTCCATGCCATTCCATGCCATTCCATGCCATTCCATGCCATTCCATGCCATTCCATGCCATTCCATGCCATTCCATGCCATTCCATGCCATTCCATGCCATTCCATGCCATTCCATGCCATTCCATGCCATTCCATGCCATTCCATGCCATTCCATGCCATTCCATGCCATTCCATGCCATTCCATGCCATTCCATGCCATTCCATGCCATTCCATGCCATTCCATGCCATTCCATGCCATTCCATGCCATTCCATGCCATTCCATGCCATTCCATGCCATTCCATGCCATTCCATGCCATTCCATGCCATTCCATGCCGTGCCATGCCGTGCCATGCCGGTGCCATGCCGTGCCATGCCGGTGCCATGCCGTGTCATGCCGGTGCCATGCCGTGCCATGCCGGTGCCATGCCGTGCCATGCCGGTGCCATGCCATTCCATGCGGTGCCATGCCATTCCATGCCATTCCATGCCATTCCATGCCATTCCATGCCATTCCATGCCATTCCATGCCATTCCATGCCATTCCATGCCATTCCATGCCATTCCATGCCATTCCATGCCATTCCATGCCATTCCATGCCATTCCATGCCATTCCATGCCATTCCATGCCATTCCATGCCATTCCATGCCATTCCATGCCATTCCATGCCATTCCATGCCATTCCATGCCATTCCATGCCATTCCATGCCATTCCATGCCATTCCATGCCATTCCATGCCATTCCAAGCTATTCCATGCCATTCCATGCCATTTCATGCCATTCCATGCCATTCCATGCCATTCCATGCCATTCCATGCCATTCCATGCCATTCCATGCCATTCCATGCCATTCCATGCCATTCCATGCCATTCCATGCCGTGCCATGCCGGTGCCATGCCGTGCCATGCCGGTGCCATGCCGTGCCATGCCGGTGCCATGCCGGTGCCATGCCGTGCCATGCCGGTGCCATGCCGTGCCATGCCGGTGCCATGCCGTGCCATGCCGGTGCCATGCCGTGCCATGCCGGTGCCATGCCGTGCCATGCCGGTGCCATGCCGTGCCATGCCGGTGCCATGCCGTGCCATGCCGCTGCCATGCCGTGCCATGCCGGTGCCATGCCGTGCCATGCCGGTGCCATGCCGTGCCATGCCGTGCCATGCCGGTGCCATGCCGTGCCATGCCGGTGCCATGCCGTGCCATGCCGGTGCCATGCCGGTGCCATGCCGGTGCCATGCCGTGCCATGCCGGTGCCATGCCGTGCCATGCCGGTGCCATGCCGGTGCCATGCCGGTGCCATGCCGTGCCATGCCGGTGCCATTCAATGCCATTCCGTGCCATTCAATGCCATTCCATGCCATTCAATGCCGTGCCTTGCCGTGCCATGCCGTGCCTTGCCGTGCCATGCCGTGCCATGCCGTGCCATGCCGTGCCATGCCATTCCATGCCATTCCATGCCATTTCATGCCATTTCATGCCATTCCATGCCATTCCATGCCATTCCATGCCATTCCATGCCATTCCATGCCATTCCATGCCATTCCATGCCATTCCATGCCATTCCATGCCATTCCATGCCATTCCATGCCATTCCATGCCATTCCATGCCATTCCATGCCATTCCATGCCATTCCATGCCATTCCATGCCATTCCATGCCATTCCATGCCATTCCATGCCGTGCCATGCCGGTGCCATGCCGGTGCCATGCCGTGCCATGCCGGTGCCATGCCGTGCCATGCCGTGCCATGCCGTGCCATGCCGTGCCATGCCGTGCCATGCCATTCCATGCCATTCCATGCCATTCCATGCCATTCCATGCCATTCCATGCCATTCCATGCCATTCCATGCCATTCCATGCCATTCCATGCCATTCCATGCCATTCCATGCCATTCCATGCCATTCCATGCCATTCCATGCCATTCCATGCCATTCCATGCCATTCCATGCCATTCCATGCCTTTCCATGCCATTCCATGCCATTCAATGCCGTGCCATGCCGTGCCATGCCGTGCCATGCCGGTGCCATGCCGTGCCATGCCGGTGCCATGCCGTGCCATGCCGTTGCCATGCCGTGCCATGCCGGTGCCATGCCGTGCCATGCCGGTGCCATGCCGTGCCATGCCGGTGCCATGCCGTGCCATGCCGGTGCCATGCCGTGCCATGCCGGTGCCATGCCGTGCCATGCCGTGCCATGCCGTGCCATGCCGTGCCATGCCGTGCCATGCCGTGCCATGCCGTGCCATGCCGTGCCATGCCGGTGCCATGCCGTGCCATGCCGGTGCCATGCCGTGCCATGCCGGTGCCATGCCGTGCCATTCCGGTGCCATGCCGGTGCCATGCCGTGCCATGCCGGTGCCATGCCGTGCCATGCCGGTGCCATGCCGGTGCCATGCCGTGCCATGCCGTGCCATGCCGTGCCATGCCGTGCCATGCCGTGCCATGCCGTGCCATGCCGGGCCATGCGGTGCCATGCCATTCCATGCCATTCCATGCCATTCCATGCCAGTCCATGCCATTCCATGCCACTCAATGCGGTGCCATGCCGTGCCATGCGGTGCCATGCCGTGCCATGCCGTGCCATGCCGTGCCATGCCGTGCCATGCCGTGCCATGCCGTGCCATGCCGTGCCATGCCGTGCCATGCCGGTGCCATGCCGTGCCATGCCGTGCCATGCCGTGCCATGCCGGTGCCATGCCGTGCCATGCCGTGCCATGCCGGTGCCATGCCGTGCCATGCCGGTGCCATGCCGTGCCATGCCGGTGCCATGCCGTGCCATGCGGTGCCATGCCATTCCATGCGGTGCCATGCCATTCCATGCCATTCCATGCCATTCCATGCCATTCCATGCCATTCCATGCCATTCCATGCCATTCAATGCCATTCCATGCCATTCCATGCCATTCCATGCCGGTGCCATGCCGTGCCATGCCGGTGCCATGCCGTGCCATGCCGGTGCCATGCCGTGCCATGCCGGTGCCATGCCGTGCCATGCCGGTGCCATGCCGTGCCATGCCGGTGCCATGCCGTGCCATGCCATTCCATGCCATTCCATGCCGTGCCATGCCGGTGCCATGCCGTGCCATGCCGGTGCCATGCCGTGCCATGCCGGTGCCATGCCGTGCCATGCCGGTGCCATGCCGTGCCATGCCATTCCATGCCATTCCATGCCATTCCATGCCATTCCATGCCATTCCATGCCATTCCATGCCATTCCATGCCATTCCATGCCATTCCATGCCATTCCATGCCATTCCATGCCATTCCATGCCATTCCATGCCATTCCATGCCATTCCATGCCATTCCATGCCATTCCATGCCATTCCATGCCATTCCATGCCATTCCATGCCATTCCATGCCATTCCATGCCATTCCATGCCATTCCATGCCATTCCATGCCGTGCCATGCCGTGCCATGCCGGTGCCATGCCGTGCCATGCCGGTGCCATGCCGTGTCATGCCGGTGCCATGCCGTGCCATGCCGGTGCCATGCCGTGCCATGCCGGTGCCATGCCATTCCATGCGGTGCCATGCCATTCCATGCCATTCCATGCCATTCCATGCCATTCCATGCCATTCCATGCCATTCCATGCCATTCCATGCCATTCCATGCCATTCCATGCTATTCCATGCCATTCCATGCCATTCCATGCCATTCCATGCCATTCCATGCCATTCCATGCCATTCCATGCCATTCCATGCCATTCCATGCCATTCCATGCCATTCCATGCCATTCCAAGCTATTCCATGCCATTCCATGCCATTCCATGCCATTCCATGCCATTCCATGCCATTCCATGCCATTCCATGCCGTGCCATGCCGTGCCATGCCGGTGCCATGCCGTGCCATGCCGGTGCCATGCCGTGCCATGCCGGTGCCATGCCGTGCCATGCCGGTGCCATGCCGTGCCATGCCGGTGCCATGCCGTGCCATGCCGGTGCCATGCCGTGCCATGCCGGTGCCATGCCGTGCCATGCCGGTGCCATGCCGGTGCCATGCCGTGCCATGCCGGTGCCATGCCGTGCCATGCCGGTGCCATGCCGGTGCCATGCCGTGCCATGCCGGTGCCATGCCGTGCCATGCCGGTGCCATGCCGTGCCATGCCGTGCCATGCCGTGCCATGCCATTCCATGCCATTCCATGCCATTCCATGCCATTCCATGCCATTCCATGCCATTCCATGCCATTCCATGCCATTCCATGCCATTCCATGCCATTCCATGCCATTCCATGCCATTCCATGCCATTCCATGCCATTCCATGCCATTCCATGCCATTCCATGCCATTCCATGCCATTCCATGCCATTCCATGCCATTCCATGCCATTCCATGCCATTCCATGCCATTCCATGCCATTCCATGCCATTCCATGCCATTCCATGCCATTCCATGCCATTCCATGCCATTCCATGCCATTCCATGCCATTCCATGCCATTCCATGCCGGTGCCATGCCGTGCCATGCCGGTGCCATGCCGTGCCATGCCGGTGCCATGCCGTGCCATGCCGGTGCCATGCCGTGCCATGCCGGTGCCATGCCGTGCCATGCCATTCCATGCCATTCCATGCCGTGCCATGCCGGTGCGATGCCGTGCCATGCCGGTGCCATGCCGTGCCATGCCGGTGCCATGCCGTGCCATGCCGTGCCATGCCGTGCCATGCCGTGCCATGCCATTCCATGCCATTCCATGCCATTCCATGCCATTCCATGCCATTCCATGCCATTCCATGCCATTCCATGCCATTCCATGCCATTCCATGCCATTCCATGCCATTCCATGCCATTCCATGCCATTCCATGCCATTCCATGCCATTCCATGCCATTCCATGCCATTCCATGCCATTCCATGCCATTCCATGCCATTCCATGCCGGTGCCATGCCGTGCCATGCCGGTGCCATGCCGTGCCATGCCGTGCCATGCCATTCCATGCCATTCCATGCCATTCCATGCCATTCCATGCCATTCCATGCCATTCCATGCCATTCCATGCCATTCCATGCCATTCCATGCCATTCCATGCCATTCCATGCCATTCCATGCCATTCCATGCCATTCCATGCCATTCCATGCCATTCCATGCCATTCCATGCCATTCCATGCCATTCCATGCCATTCCATGCCATTCCATGCCATTCCATGCCATTCCATGCCATTCCATGCCATTCCATGCCATTCCATGCCATTCCATGCCATTCCATGCCATTCCATGCCATTCCATGCCATTCCATGCCATTCCATGCCATTCCATGCCATTCCATGCCGTGCCATGCCGTGCCATGCCGTGCCATGCCGTGCCATGCCGTGCCATGCCGGTGCCATGCCGTGCCATGCCGGTGCCATGCCGTGCCATGCCGGTGCCATGCCGTGCCATGCCGGTGCCATGCCGTGCCATGCCGGTGCCATGCCGTGCCATGCCGGTGCCATTCAATGCCATTCCGTGCCATTCAATGCCATTCCGTGCCATTCAATGCCATTCCATGCCATTCAATGCCGTGCCTTGCCGTGCCATGCCGTGCCATGCCGTGCCATGCCGTGCCATGCCATTCCATGCCGTGCCATGCCATTCCATGCCATTCCATGCCATTCCATGCCATTCCATGCCATTCCATGCCATTCCATGCCATTCCATGCCATTCCATGCCATTCCATGCCATTCCATGCCATTCCATGCCATTCCATGCCGTGCCATGCCATTCCATGCCGTGCCATGCCGTGCCATGCCGTGCCATGCCGTGCCATGCCGTGCCATGCCGTGCCATGCCGTGCCATGCCGGTGCCATGCCGTGGCATGCCGGTGCCATGCCGTGCCATGCCGTGCCATGCCGTGCCATGCCGGTGCCATGCCGTGCCATGCCGTGCCATGCCGGTGCCATGCCGGTGCCACGCCGTGCCATGCCGGTGCCATGCCGGTGCCATGCCGGTGCCATGCCGTGTCATGCCGGTGCCATGCCGTGCCATGCCGGTGCCATGCCGTGCCATGCCGGTGCCATGCCATTCCATGCGGTGCCATGCCATTCCATGCCATTCCATGCCATTCCATGCCATTCCATGCCATTCCATGCCATTCCATGCCATTCCATGCCATTCCATGCCATTCCATGCCATTCCATGCTATTCCATGCCATTCCATGCCATTCCATGCCATTCCATGCCATTCCATGCCATTCCATGCCATTCCATGCCATTCCATGCCATTCCATGCCATTCCATGCCATTCCATGCCATTCCATGCCATTCCAAGCCATTCCATGCCATTCCATGCCATTCCATGCCATTCCATGCCATTCCATGCCATTCCATGCCATTCCATGCCGTGCCATGCCGTGCCATGCCGGTGCCATGCCGTGCCATGCCGGTGCCATGCCGTGCCATGCCGGTGCCATGCCGTGCCATGCCGGTGCCATGCCGTGCCATGCCGGTGCCATGCCGTGCCATGCCGATGCCATGCCGTGCCATGCCGGTGCCATGCCGTGCCATGCCGGTGCCATGCCGTGCCATGCCGGTGCCATGCCGTGCCATGCCGGTGCCATGCCGAGCCATGCCGGTGCCATGCCGGTGCCATGCCGGTGCCATGCCGTGCCATGCCGTGCCATGCCGTGACATGCCGGTGCCATGCCGTGCCATGCCGGTGCCATGCCGTGCCATGCCGGTGCCATGCCGTGCCATGCCGTGCCATACCGGTGCCATGCCGTGCCATGCCGGTGCCATGCCGTGCCATGCCGGTGCCATGCCGTGCCATGCCGGTGCCATGCCGTGCCATGCCGGTGCCATGCCGTGCCATGCCGGTGCCATGCCGTGCCATGCCGGTGCCATGCCGGTGCCATGCCGTGCCATGCCGGTGCCATGCCGTGCCATGCGGTGCCATGCCATTCCATGCGGTGCCATGCCATTCCATGCCATTCCATGCCATTCCATGCCATTCCATGCCATTCCATGCCATTCCATGCCATTCCATGCCATTCCATGCCATTCCATGCCATTCCATGCCATTCCATGCCATTCCATGCCGTGCCATGCCGGTGCCATGCCGTGCCATGCCGTGCCATGCCGTGCCATGCCGTGCCATGCCGTGCCATGCCGTGCCATGCCGTGCCATGCCGGGCCATGCGGTGCCATGCCATTCCATGCCATTCCATGCCATTCCATGCCAGTCCATGCCATTCCATGCCACTCAATGCGGTGCCATGCCGTGCCATGCGGTGCCATGCCGTGCCATGCCGTGCCATGCCGTGCCATGCCGTGCCATGCCGGTGCCATGCCGTGCCATGCCTGTGCCATGCCGTGCCATGCCGGTGCCATGCCGTGCCATGCCGGTGCCATGCCGTGCCATGCCGGTGCCATGCCGTGCCATGCCGGTGCCATGCCGTGCCATGCCGGTGCCATGCCGTGCCATGCCGTGCCATGCCGTGCCATGCCGTGCCATGCCGTGCCATGCCGTGCCATGCCGTGCCATGCCGTGCCATGCCGTGCCATGCCGGTGCCATGCCGTGCCATGCCGGTGCCATGCCGTGCCATTCCGGTGCCATGCCGGTGCCATGCCGTGCCATGCCGGTGCCATGCCGTGCCATGCCGGTGCCATGCCGTGCCATGCCGTGCCATGCCGTGCCATGCCGTGCCATGCCGTGCCATGCCGTGCCATGCCGTGCCATGCCGTGCCATGCCGGGCCATGCGGTGCCATGCCATTCCATGCCATTCCATGCCATTCCATGCCATTCCATGCCATTCCATGCCATTCCATGCCATTCCATGCCGGTGCCATGCCGTGCCATGCCGGTGCCATGCCGTGCCATGCCGGTGCCATGCCGTGCCATGCCGGTGCCATGCCGTGCCATGCCGGTGCCATGCCGTGCCATGCCATTCCATGCCATTCCATGCCGTGCCATGCCGGTGCCATGCCGTGCCATGCCGGTGCCATGCCGTGCCATGCCGGTGCCATGCCGTGCCATGCCGGTGCCATGCCGTGCCATGCCGGTGCCATGCCGTGCCATGCCGGTGCCATGCCGTGCCATGCCATTCCATGCCATTCCATGCCATTCCATGCCATTCCATGCCATTCCATGCCATTCCATGCCATTCCATGCCATTCCATGCCATTCCATGCCATTCCATGCCATTCCATGCCATTCCATGCCATTCCATGCCATTCCATGCCATTCCATGCCATTCCATGCCATTCCATGCCATTCCATGCCATTCCATGCCATTCCATGCCATTCCATGCCATTCCATGCCATTCCATGCCATTCCATGCCATTCCATGCCATTCCATGCCATTCCATGCCATTCCATGCCATTCCATGCCATTCCATGCCATTCCATGCCATTCCATGCCATTCCATGCCATTCCATGCCATTCCATGCCATTCCATGCCATTCCATGCCATTCCATGCCATTCCATGCCATTCCATGCCATTCCATGCCATTCCATGCCATTCCATGCCATTCCATGCCATTCCATGCCATTCCATGCCATTCAATGCCGTGCCATGCCGTGCCATGCCGTGCCATGCCGTGCCATGCCGTGCCATGCCGGTGCCATGCCGTGCCATGCCGGTGCCATGCCGTGCCATGCCGGTGCCATGCCGTGCCATGCCGGTGCCATGCCGTGCCATGCCGGTGCCATGCCGTGCCATGCCGGTGCCATTCAATGCCATTCCGTGCCATTCAATGCCATTCCGTGCCATTCAATGCCATTCCGTGCCATTCAATGCCATTCCGTGCCATTCAATGCCATTCCGTGCCATTCAATGCCGTGCCTTGCCGTGCCATGCCGTGCCATGCCGTGCCATGCCGTGCCATGCCGTGCCATGCCGTGCCATGCCGTGCCATGCCATTCCATGCCGTGCCATGCCATTCCATGCCATTCCATGCCATTCCATGCCATTCCATGCCATTCCATGCCATTCCATGCCATTCCATGCCATTCCATGCCATTCCATGCCATTCCATGCCATTCCATGCCATTCCATGCCATTCCATGCCATTCCATGCCATTCCATGCCATTCCATGCCGGTGCCATGCCGTGCCATGCCGGTGCCATGCCGTGCCATGCCGGTGCCATGCCGTGCCATGCCGGTGCCATGCCGTGCCATGCCGGTGCCATGCCGTGCCATGCCGGTGCCATGCCGTGCCATGCCGGTGCCATGCCGCTGCCATGCCGTGCCATGCCGGTGCCATGCCGTGCCATGCCGTGCCATGCCGGTGCCATGCCGTGCCATGCCGGTGCCATGCCGTGCCATGCCGGTGCCATGCCGTGCCATTCCGTGCCATTCAATGCCATTCCATGCCATTCAATGCCGTGCCTTGCCGTGCCATGCCGTGCCATGCCGTGCCATGCCGTGCCATGCCGTGCCATGCCGTGCCATGCCGTGCCATGCCGGTGCCATGCCGTGCCATGCCGGTGCCATTCCGTGCCATGCCGGTGCCATGCCGGTGCCATGCCGTGCCATGCCGGTGCCATGCCGTGCCATGCCGTGCCATGCCGGTGCCATGCCGGTGCCATGCCGGTGCCATGCCGTGCCATGCCGGTGCCATGCCGTGCCATGCCGTGCCATGCCGTGCCATGCCGGTGCCATGCCGTGCCATGCCGGTGCCATGCCGGTGCCATGCCGTGCCATGCCGGTGCCATGCCGTGCCATGCCGTGCCATGCCGTGCCATGCGGTGCCATGCCATTCCATGCCATTCCATGCCATTCCATGCCATTCCATGCCATTCCATGCCATTCCATGCCATTCCATGCCATTCCATGCCATTCCATGCCATTCCATGCCATTCCATGCCATTCCATGCCATTCCATGCCATTCCATGCCGTGCCATGCCGGTGCCATGCCATTCCATGCCATTCCATGCCATTCCATGCCATTCCATGCCATTCCATGCCATTCCATGCCATTCCATGCCATTCCATGCCGTGCCATGCCGGTGCCATGCCGTGCCATGCCGTGCCATGCCGTGCCATGCCGTGCCATGCCGGTGCCATGCCGTGCCATGCCGGTGCCATGCCGGTGCCATGCCGTGCCATGCCGGTGCCATGCCGTGCCATGCCGGTGCCATGCCGTGCCATGCCGGTGCCATGCCGTGCCATGCCGGTGCCATGCCGTGCCATGCCGGTGCCATGCCGTGCCATGCCGGTGCCATGCCGTGCCATGCCGGTGCCATGCCGTGCCATGCCGGTGCCATGCCGTGCCATGCCGGTGCCATGCCGTGCCATGCCGGTGCCATGCCGGTGCCATGCCGTGCCATGCCGGTGCCATGCCGTGCCATGCCGGTGCCATGCCGTGCTATGCCGTGCCATGCCGGTGCCATGCCGTGCCATGCCGGTGCCATGCCGTGCCATGCCGTGCCATGCCATGCCGTGCCATGCGGTGCCATGCCATTCCATGCCATTCCATGCCATTCCATGCCATTCCATGCCATTCCATGCCATTCCATGCCATTCCATGCCATTCCATGCCATTCCATGCCATTCCATGCCATTCCATGTCATTCCATGCCATTCCATGCCATTCCATGCCATTCCATGCCATTCCATGCCATTCCATGCCATTCCATGCCATTCCATGCCATTCCATGCCATTCCATGCCATTCCATGCCATTCCATGCCATTCCATGCCATTCCATGCCATTCCATGCCATTCCATGCCATTCCATGCCATTCCATGCCATTCCATGCCATTCAATGCCGTGCCATGCCGTGCCATGCCGGTGCCATGCCGGTGCCATGCCGGTGCAATGCCGTGCCATGCCGGTGCCATGCCGTGCCATGCCGGTGCCATGCCGGTGCCATGCCGTGCCATGCCGGTGCCATGCCGTGCCATGCCGGTGCCATGCCGTGCCATGCCGTGCCATGCCGTGCCATGCCGTGCCATGCCGTGCCATGCCGTGCCATGCCGTGCCATGCCGTGCCATGCCGTGCCATGCCGTGCCATGCCGTGCCATGCCGTGCCATGCCGTGCCATGCCGTGCCATGCCGTGCCATGCCGTGCCATGCCGTGCCATGCCGTGCCATGCCGTGCCATGCCGTGCCATGCCGTGCCATGCCGTGCCATGCCGTGCCATGCCGTGCCATGCCGTGCCATGCCGTGCCATGCCGTGCCATGCCGTGCCATGCCGGTGCCATGCCGTGCCATGCCGTGCCATGCCGTGCCATGCCGGTGCCATGCCGTGCCATGCCGTGCCATGCCGGTGCCATGCCGTGCCATGCCGGTGCCATGCCGGTGCCACGCCGTGCCATGCCGGTGCCATGCCGGTGCCATGCCGGTGCCATGCCGTGCCATGCCGGTGCCATGCCGTGCCATGCCGGTGCCATGCCGTGCCATGCCGGTGCCATGCCGTGCCATGCCGTGCCATGTCGTGCCATGCCATTCCATGCCATTCCATGCCATTCCATGCCATTCCATGCTATTCCATGCCATTCCATGCCATTCCATGCCATTCCATGCCATTCCATGCCATTCCATGCCATTCCATGCCATTCCATGCCATTCCATGCCATTCCATGCCATTCCAAGCCATTCCATGCCATTCCATGCCATTCCATGCCATTCCATGCCATTCCATGCCATTCCATGCCGTGCCATGCCGTGCCATGCCGGTGCCATGCCGTGCCATGCCGGTGCCATGCCGTGCCATGCCGGTGCCATGCCGTGCCATGCCGGTGCCATGCCGTGCCATGCCGGTGCCATGCCGTGCCATGCCGGTGCCATGCCGTGCCATGCCGGTGCCATGCCGTGCCATGCCGGTGCCATGCCGTGCCATGCCGGTGCCATGCCGTGCCATGCCGGTGCCATGCCGTGCCATGCCGGTGCCATGCCGTGCCATGCCGGTGCCATGCCGTGCCATGCCGGTGCCATGCCGTGCCATGCCGTGCCATGCCGTGCCATGCCATTCCATGCCGTTCCATGCCATTCCATGCCATTCCATGCCATTCCATGCCATTCCATGCCATTCCATGCCATTCCATGCCATTCCATGCCATTCCATGCCATTCCATGCCATTCCATGCCATTCCATGCCATTCCATGCCATTCCATGCCATTCCATGCCATTCCATGCCATTCCATGCCATTCCATGCCATTCCATGCCATTCCATGCCATTCCATGCCATTCCATGCCATTCCATGCCATTCCATGCCATTCCATGCCATTCCATGCCATTCCATGCCATTCCATGCCATTCCATGCCGTGCCATGCCGGTGCCATGCCGTGCCATGCCGGTGCCATGCCGTGCCATGCCGGTGCCATGCCGTGCCATGCCGGTGCCATGCCGTGCCATGCCGGTGCCATGCCGTGCCATGCCGGTGCCATGCCGTGCCATGCCGGTGCCATGCCGTGCCATGCCGCTGCCATGCCGTGCCATGCCGGTGCCATGCCGTGCCATGCCGTGCCATGCCGGTGCCATGCCGTGCCATGCCGGTGCCATGCCGTGCCATGCCGGTGCCATGCCGTGCCATGCCGTGCCATGCGGTGCCATGCCATTCCATGCGGTGCCATGCCATTCCATGCCATTCCATGCCATTCCATGCCATTCCATGCCATTCCATGCCATTCCATGCCATTCCATGCCATTCCATGCCATTCCATGCCATTCCATGCCATTCCATGCCATTCCATGCCATTCCATGCCATTCCATGCCATTCCATGCCATTCCATGCCATTCCATGCCATTCCATGCCATTCCATGCCATTCCATGCCGTGCCATGCCGTGCCATGCCGGTGCCATGCCGTGCCATGCCGGTGCCATGCCGTGCCATGCCGGTGCCATGCCGTGCCATGCCGGTGCCATGCCGTGCCATGCCGGTGCCATGCCGTGCCATGCCGGTGCCATGCCGTGCCATGCCGGTGCCATGCCGTGCCATGCCGGTGCCATGCCGTGCCATGCCGGTGCCATGCCGTGCCATGCCGGTGCCATGCCGTGCCATGCCGGTGCCATGCCGTGCCATGCCGGTGCCATGCCGTGCCATGCCGGTGCCATGCCGTGCCATGCCGGTGCCATGCCGTGCCATGCCGGTGCCATGCCGTGCCATGCCGTGCCATGCCGTGCCATGCCATTCCATGCCATTCCATGCCATTCCATGCCATTCCATGCCATTCCATGCCATTCCATGCCATTCCATGCCATTCCATGCCATTCCATGCCATTCCATGCCATTCCATGCCATTCCATGCCATTCCATGCCATTCCATGCCATTCCATGCCATTCCATGCCATTCCATGCCATTCCATGCCATTCCATGCCATTCCATGCCATTCCATGCCATTCCATGCCATTCCATGCCATTCCATGCCATTCCATGCCATTCAATGCCGGTGCCATGCCGTGCCATGCCGGTGCCATGCCGTGCCATGCCGGTGCCATGCCGTGCCATGCCGGTGCCATTCAATGCCATTCCGTGCCATTCAATGCCATTCCGTGCCATTCAATGCCATTCCATGCCATTCAATGCCGTGCCTTGCCGTGCCATGCCGTGCCATGCCGTGCCATGCCGTGCCATGCCGTGCCATGCCGTGCCATGCCATTCCATGCCATTCCATGCCATTTCATGCCATTTCATGCCATTCCATGCCATTCCATGCCATTCCATGCCATTCCATGCCATTCCATGCCATTCCATGCCATTCCATGCCATTCCATGCCATTCCATGCCATTCCATGCCATTCCATGCCATTCCATGCCATTCCATGCCATTCCATGCCGTGCCATGCCGGTGCCATGCCGGTGCCATGCCGTGCCATGCCGGTGCCATGCCGTGCCATGCCGTGCCATGCCGTGCCATGCCGTGCCATGCCGTGCCATGCCATTCCATGCCATTCCATGCCATTCCATGCCATTCCATGCCATTCCATGCCATTCCATGCCATTCCATGCCATTCCATGCCATTCCATGCCATTCCATGCCATTCCATGCCATTCCATGCCATTCCATGCCATTCCATGCCTTTCCATGCCATTCCATGCCATTCAATGCCGTGCCATGCCGTGCCATGCCGTGCCATGCCGTGCCATGCCGGTGCCATGCCGTGCCATGCCGGTGCCATGCCGTGCCATGCCGTGCCATGCCGTGCCATGCCGGGCCATGCGGTGCCATGCCATTCCATGCCATTCCATGCCATTCCATGCCAGTCCATGCCATTCCATGCCACTCAATGCGGTGCCATGCCGTGCCATGCGGTGCCATGCCGTGCCATGCCGTGCCATGCCGTGCCATGCCGTGCCATGCCGTGCCATGCCGTGCCATGCCGTGCCATGCCGTGCCATGCCGGTGCCATGCCGTGCCATGCCGTGCCATGCCGTGCCATGCCGGTGCCATGCCGTGCCATGCCGTGCCATGCCGGTGCCATGCCGTGCCATGCCGGTGCCATGCCGTGCCATGCCGGTGCCATGCCGTGCCATGCGGTGCCATGCCATTCCATGCGGTGCCATGCCATTCCATGCCATTCCATGCCATTCCATGCCATTCCATGCCATTCAATGCCATTCCATGCCATTCCATGCCATTCCATGCCATTCCATGCCGGTGCCATGCCGGTGCCATGCCGTGCCATGCCGGTGCCATGCCGTGCCATGCCGGTGCCATGCCGTGCCATGCCGGTGCCATGCCGTGCCATGCCGGTGCCATGCCGTGCCATGCCATTCCATGCCATTCCATGCCGTGCCATGCCGGTGCCATGCCGTGCCATGCCGGTGCCATGCCGTGCCATGCCGGTGCCATGCCGTGCCATGCCGGTGCCATGCCGTGCCATGCCGTGCCATGCCGTGCCATGCCATTCCATGCCATTCCATGCCATTCCATGCCATTCCATGCCATTCCATGCCATTCCATGCCATTCCATGCCATTCCATGCCATTCCATGCCATTCCATGCCATTCCATGCCATTCCATGCCATTCCATGCCATTCCATGCCATTCCATGCCATTCCATGCCATTCCATGCCGTGCCATGCCGGTGCCATGCCGTGCCATGCCGGTGCCATGCCGTGTCATGCCGGTGCCATGCCGTGCCATGCCGGTGCCATGCCGTGCCATGCCGGTGCCATGCCATTCCATGCGGTGCCATGCCATTCCATGCCATTCCATGCCATTCCATGCCATTCCATGCCATTCCATGCCATTCCATGCCATTCCATGCCATTCCATGCCATTCCATGCCATTCCATGCCATTCCATGCCATTCCATGCCATTCCATGCCATTCCATGCCATTCCATGCCATTCCATGCCATTCCATGCCATTCCATGCCATTCCATGCCATTCCATGCCATTCCATGCCATTCCAAGCTATTTCATGCCATTCCATGCCATTTCATGCCATTCCATGCCATTCCATGCCATTCCATGCCATTCCATGCCATTCCATGCCATTCCATGCCATTCCATGCCATTCCATGCCATTCCATGCCGTGCCATGCCGGTGCCATGCCGTGCCATGCCGGTGCCATGCCGTGCCATGCCGGTGCCATGCCGGTGCCATGCCGTGCCATGCCGGTGCCATGCCGTGCCATGCCGGTGCCATGCCGTGCCATGCCGGTGCCATGCCGTGCCATGCCGGTGCCATGCCGTGCCATGCCGGTGCCATGCCGTGCCATGCCGGTGCCATGCCGTGCCATGCCGCTGCCATGCCGTGCCATGCCGGTGCCATGCCGTGCCATGCCGTGCCATGCCGTGCCATGCCGGTGCCATGCCGTGCCATGCCGTGCCATGCCGGTGCCATGCCGTGCCATGCCGGTGCCATGCCGTGCCATGCCGGTGCCATGCCGGTGCCATGCCGGTGCCATGCCGTGCCATGCCGGTGCCATTCAATGCCATTCCGTGCCATTCAATGCCATTCCATGCCATTCAATGCCGTGCCTTGCCGTGCCATGCCGTGCCTTGCCGTGCCATGCCGTGCCATGCCGTGCCATGCCGTGCCATGCCATTCCATGCCATTCCATGCCATTTCATGCCATTTCATGCCATTCCATGCCATTCCATGCCATTCCATGCCATTCCATGCCATTCCATGCCATTCCATGCCATTCCATGCCATTCCATGCCATTCCATGCCATTCCATGCCATTCCATGCCATTCCATGCCATTCCATGCCATTCCATGCCATTCCATGCCATTCCATGCCATTCCATGCCATTCCATGCCATTCCATGCCATTCCATGCCATTCCATGCCGTGCCATGCCGGTGCCATGCCGGTGCCATGCCGTGCCATGCCGGTG
This sequence comes from Cryptus armator, assembly GCA_963971235.1. Classification (NCBI taxonomy): domain Eukaryota; kingdom Metazoa; phylum Arthropoda; class Insecta; order Hymenoptera; family Ichneumonidae; genus Cryptus; species Cryptus armator. The sequence goes on along the minus strand of CAXARG010000294.1, from coordinate 764,379 downwards.
CCATGCCGTGCCATGCCGTGCCATGCCGTGCCATGCCGTGCCATGCCGTGCCATGCCATTCCATGCCATTCCATGCCATTCCATGCCATTCCATGCCATTCCATGCCATTCCATGCCATTCCATGCCATTCCATGCCATTCCATGCCATTCCATGCCATTCCATGCCATTCCATGCCATTCCATGCCATTCCATGCCATTCCATGCCATTCCATGCCATTCCATGCCATTCCATGCCATTCCATGCCATTCCATGCCATTCCATGCCGGTGCCATGCCGTGCCATGCCGGTGCCATGCCGTGCCATGCCGGTGCCATGCCGTGCCATGCCGGTGCCATGCCGTGCCATGCCGGTGCCATGCCGTGCCATGCCGGTGCCATGCCGTGCCATGCCGGTGCCATGCCGTGCCATGCCGCTGCCATGCCGTGCCATGCCGGTGCCATGCCGTGCCATGCCGTGCCATGCCGGTGCCATGCCGTGCCATGCCGGTGCCATGCCGTGCCATGCCGGTGCCATGCCGTGCCATGCCGGTGCCATGCCGTGCCATGCCGTGCCATGCCGTGCCATGCCGTGCCATGCCGTGCCATGCCGTGCCATGCCGGTGCCATGCCGTGCCATGCCGTGCCATGCCGGTGCCATGCCGTGCCATGCCGGTGCCATGCCGTGCCATGCCGTGCCATGCGGTGCCATGCCATTCCATGCGGTGCCATGCCATTCCATGCCATTCCATGCCATTCCATGCCGGTGCCATGCCATTCCATGCGGTGCCATGCCATTCCATGCCATTCCATGCCATTCCATGCCATTCCATGCCATTCCATGCCATTCCATGCCATTCCATGCCATTCCATGCCATTCCATGCCATTCCATGCCATTCCATGCCATTCCATGCCATTCCATGCCATTCCATGCCATTCCATGCCATTCCATGCCATTCCATGCCATTCCATGCCATTCCATGCCTTTCCATGCCATTCCATGCCATTCAATGCCGTGCCATGCCGTGCCATGCCGTGCCATGCCGTGCCATGCCGGTGCCATGCCGTGCCATGCCGGTGCCATGCCGTGCCATGCCGTTGCCATGCCGTGCCATGCCGGTGCCATGCCGTGCCATGCCGGTGCCATGCCGTGCCATGCCGGTGCCATGCCGTGCCATGCCGGTGCCATGCCGTGCCATGCCGTGCCATGCCGTGCCATGCCGTGCCATGCCGTGCCATGCCGTGCCATGCCGTGCCATGCCGTGCCATGCCGGTGCCATGCCGTGCCATGCCGGTGCCATGCCGTGCCATGCCGGTGCCATGCCGTGCCATTCCGGTGCCATGCCGGTGCCATGCCGTGCCATGCCGGTGCCATGCCGTGCCATGCCGGTGCCATGCCGGTGCCATGCCGTGCCATGCCGTGCCATGCCGTGCCATGCCGTGCCATGCCGTGCCATGCCGTGCCATGCCGGGCCATGCGGTGCCATGCCATTCCATGCCATTCCATGCCATTCCATGCCAGTCCATGCCATTCCATGCCACTCAATGCGGTGCCATGCCGTGCCATGCGGTGCCATGCCGTGCCATGCCGTGCCATGCCGTGCCATGCCGTGCCATGCCGTGCCATGCCGTGCCATGCCGGTGCCATGCCGTGCCATGCCGTGCCATGCCGTGCCATGCCGGTGCCATGCCGTGCCATGCCGTGCCATGCCGGTGCCATGCCGTGCCATGCCGGTGCCATGCCGTGCCATGCCGGTGCCATGCCGTGCCATGCGGTGCCATGCCATTCCATGCGGTGCCATGCCATTCCATGCCATTCCATGCCATTCCATGCCATTCCATGCCATTCAATGCCATTCCATGCCATTCCATGCCATTCCATGCCGGTGCCATGCCGTGCCATGCCGGTGCCATGCCGTGCCATGCCGGTGCCATGCCGTGCCATGCCGGTGCCATGCCGTGCCATGCCGGTGCCATGCCGTGCCATGCCGGTGCCATGCCGTGCCATGCCATTCCATGCCATTCCATGCCGTGCCATGCCGGTGCCATGCCGTGCCATGCCGGTGCCATGCCGTGCCATGCCGGTGCCATGCCGTGCCATGCCGGTGCCATGCCGTGCCATGCCGTGCCATGCCGTGCCATGCCATTCCATGCCATTCCATGCCATTCCATGCCATTCCATGCCATTCCATGCCATTCCATGCCATTCCATGCCATTCCATGCCATTCCATGCCATTCCATGCCATTCCATGCCATTCCATGCCATTCCATGCCATTCCATGCCATTCCATGCCATTCCATGCCATTCCATGCCATTCCATGCCATTCCATGCCATTCCATGCCATTCCATGCCGTGCCATGCCGTGCCATGCCGGTGCCATGCCGTGCCATGCCGGTGCCATGCCGTGTCATGCCGGTGCCATGCCGTGCCATGCCGGTGCCATGCCGTGCCATGCCGGTGCCATGCCATTCCATGCGGTGCCATGCCATTCCATGCCATTCCATGCCATTCCATGCCATTCCATGCCATTCCATGCCATTCCATGCCATTCCATGCCATTCCATGCCATTCCATGCCATTCCATGCCATTCCATGCCATTCCATGCCATTCCATGCCATTCCATGCCATTCCATGCCATTCCATGCCATTCCATGCCATTCCATGCCATTCCATGCCATTCCATGCCATTCCATGCCATTCCATGCCATTCCATGCCATTCCATGCCATTCCATGCCATTCCATGCCATTCCATGCCATTCCATGCCATTCCATGCCATTCCAAGCTATTCCATGCCATTCCATGCCATTTCATGCCATTCCATGCCATTCCATGCCATTCCATGCCATTCCATGCCATTCCATGCCATTCCATGCCATTCCATGCCATTCCATGCCATTCCATGCCATTCCATGCCGTGCCATGCCGGTGCCATGCCGTGCCATGCCGGTGCCATGCCGTGCCATGCCGGTGCCATGCCGGTGCCATGCCGTGCCATGCCGGTGCCATGCCGTGCCATGCCGGTGCCATGCCGTGCCATGCCGGTGCCATGCCGTGCCATGCCGGTGCCATGCCGTGCCATGCCGGTGCCATGCCGTGCCATGCCGGTGCCATGCCGTGCCATGCCGCTGCCATGCCGTGCCATGCCGGTGCCATGCCGTGCCATGCCGGTGCCATGCCGTGCCATGCCGGTGCCATGCCGTGCCATGCCGTGCCATGCCGGTGCCATGCCGTGCCATGCCGGTGCCATGCCGTGCCATGCCGGTGCCATGCCGGTGCCATGCCGGTGCCATGCCGTGCCATGCCGGTGCCATGCCGTGCCATGCCGGTGCCATGCCGGTGCCATGCCGGTGCCATGCCGTGCCATGCCGGTGCCATTCAATGCCATTCCGTGCCATTCAATGCCATTCCATGCCATTCAATGCCGTGCCTTGCCGTGCCATGCCGTGCCTTGCCGTGCCATGCCGTGCCATGCCGTGCCATGCCGTGCCATGCCATTCCATGCCATTCCATGCCATTTCATGCCATTTCATGCCATTCCATGCCATTCCATGCCATTCCATGCCATTCCATGCCATTCCATGCCATTCCATGCCATTCCATGCCATTCCATGCCATTCCATGCCATTCCATGCCATTCCATGCCATTCCATGCCATTCCATGCCATTCCATGCCGTGCCATGCCGGTGCCATGCCGGTGCCATGCCGTGCCATGCCGGTGCCATGCCGTGCCATGCCGTGCCATGCCGTGCCATGCCGTGCCATGCCGTGCCATGCCATTCCATGCCATTCCATGCCATTCCATGCCATTCCATGCCATTCCATGCCATTCCATGCCATTCCATGCCATTCCATGCCATTCCATGCCATTCCATGCCATTCCATGCCATTCCATGCCATTCCATGCCATTCCATGCCATTCCATGCCATTCCATGCCATTCCATGCCATTCCATGCCTTTCCATGCCATTCCATGCCATTCAATGCCGTGCCATGCCGTGCCATGCCGTGCCATGCCGGTGCCATGCCGTGCCATGCCGGTGCCATGCCGTGCCATGCCGTTGCCATGCCGTGCCATGCCGGTGCCATGCCGTGCCATGCCGGTGCCATGCCGTGCCATGCCGGTGCCATGCCGTGCCATGCCGGTGCCATGCCGTGCCATGCCGTGCCATGCCGTGCCATGCCGGTGCCATGCCGTGCCATTCCGGTGCCATGCCGGTGCCATGCCGTGCCATGCCGGTGCCATGCCGTGCCATGCCGGTGCCATGCCGGTGCCATGCCGTGCCATGCCGTGCCATGCCGTGCCATGCCGTGCCATGCCGTGCCATGCCGGGCCATGCGGTGCCATGCCATTCCATGCCATTCCATGCCATTCCATGCCAGTCCATGCCATTCCATGCCACTCAATGCGGTGCCATGCCGTGCCATGCGGTGCCATGCCGTGCCATGCCGTGCCATGCCGTGCCATGCCGTGCCATGCCGGTGCCATGCCGTGCCATGCCGTGCCATGCCGGTGCCATGCCGTGCCATGCCGGTGCCATGCCGTGCCATGCCGTGCCATGCGGTGCCATGCCATTCCATGCGGTGCCATGCCATTCCATGCCATTCCATGCCATTCCATGCCATTCCATGCCATTCCATGCCATTCCATGCCATTCCATGCCATTCCATGCCATTCCATGCCATTCCATGCCATTCCATGCCATTCCATGCCGTGCCATGCCGTGCCATGCCGGTGCCATGCCGTGCCATGCCGGTGCCATGCCGTGTCATGCCGGTGCCATGCCGTGCCATGCCGGTGCCATGCCGTGCCATGCCGGTGCCATGCCATTCCATGCGGTGCCATGCCATTCCATGCCATTCCATGCCATTCCATGCCATTCCATGCCATTCCATGCCATTCCATGCCATTCCATGCCATTCCATGCCATTCCATGCCATTCCATGCCATTCCATGCCATTCCATGCCATTCCATGCCATTCCATGCCATTCCATGCCATTCCATGCCATTCCATGCCATTCCATGCCATTCCATGCCATTCCATGCCATTCCATGCCATTCCATGCCATTCCATGCCATTCCATGCCATTCCATGCCATTCCATGCCATTCCATGCCATTCCATGCCATTCCATGCCATTCCATGCCATTCCATGCCATTCCATGCCATTCCATGCCATTCCATGCCATTCCATGCCATTCCATGCCATTCCATGCCATTCCAAGCTATTCCATGCCATTCCATGCCATTTCATGCCATTCCATGCCATTCCATGCCATTCCATGCCATTCCATGCCATTCCATGCCATTCCATGCCATTCCATGCCATTCCATGCCATTCCATGCCGTGCCATGCCGGTGCCATGCCGTGCCATGCCGGTGCCATGCCGGTGCCATGCCGTGCCATGCCGGTGCCATGCCGTGCCATGCCGGTGCCATGCCGTGCCATGCCGGTGCCATGCCGTGCCATGCCGGTGCCATGCCGTGCCATGCCGGTGCCATGCCGTGCCATGCCGGTGCCATGCCGTGCCATGCCGGTGCCATGCCGTGCCATGCCGCTGCCATGCCGTGCCATGCCGGTGCCATGCCGTGCCATGCCGGTGCCATGCCGTGCCATGCCGTGCCATGCCGGTGCCATGCCGTGCCATGCCGGTGCCATGCCGTGCCATGCCGGTGCCATGCCGGTGCCATGCCGGTGCCATGCCGTGCCATGCCGGTGCCATGCCGTGCCATGCCGGTGCCATGCCGGTGCCATGCCGGTGCCATGCCGTGCCATGCCGGTGCCATTCAATGCCATTCCGTGCCATTCAATGCCATTCCATGCCATTCAATGCCGTGCCTTGCCGTGCCATGCCGTGCCTTGCCGTGCCATGCCGTGCCATGCCGTGCCATGCCGTGCCATGCCGTGCCATGCCATTCCATGCCATTCCATGCCATTTCATGCCATTTCATGCCATTCCATGCCATTCCATGCCATTCCATGCCATTCCATGCCATTCCATGCCATTCCATGCCATTCCATGCCATTCCATGCCATTCCATGCCATTCCATGCCATTCCATGCCATTCCATGCCATTCCATGCCATTCCATGCCATTCCATGCCATTCCATGCCATTCCATGCCATTCCATGCCGTGCCATGCCGGTGCCATGCCGGTGCCATGCCGTGCCATGCCGGTGCCATGCCGTGCCATGCCGTGCCATGCCGTGCCATGCCGTGCCATGCCGTGCCATGCCATTCCATGCCATTCCATGCCATTCCATGCCATTCCATGCCATTCCATGCCATTCCATGCCATTCCATGCCATTCCATGCCATTCCATGCCATTCCATGCCATTCCATGCCATTCCATGCCATTCCATGCCATTCCATGCCATTCCATGCCATTCCATGCCATTCCATGCCATTCCATGCCTTTCCATGCCATTCCATGCCATTCAATGCCGTGCCATGCCGTGCCATGCCGTGCCATGCCGGTGCCATGCCGTGCCATGCCGGTGCCATGCCGTGCCATGCCGTTGCCATGCCGTGCCATGCCGGTGCCATGCCGTGCCATGCCGGTGCCATGCCGTGCCATGCCGGTGCCATGCCGTGCCATGCCGGTGCCATGCCGTGCCATGCCGGTGCCATGCCGTGCCATGCCGTGCCATGCCGTGCCATGCCGTGCCATGCCGTGCCATGCCGTGCCATGCCGTGCCATGCCGTGCCATGCCGGTGCCATGCCGTGCCATGCCGGTGCCATGCCGTGCCATGCCGGTGCCATGCCGTGCCATTCCGGTGCCATGCCGGTGCCATGCCGTGCCATGCCGGTGCCATGCCGTGCCATGCCGGTGCCATGCCGGTGCCATGCCGTGCCATGCCGTGCCATGCCGTGCCATGCCGTGCCATGCCGTGCCATGCCGTGCCATGCCGGGCCATGCGGTGCCATGCCATTCCATGCCATTCCATGCCATTCCATGCCAGTCCATGCCATTCCATGCCACTCAATGCGGTGCCATGCCGTGCCATGCGGTGCCATGCCGTGCCATGCCGTGCCATGCCGTGCCATGCCGTGCCATGCCGTGCCATGCCGTGCCATGCCGTGCCATGCCGGTGCCATGCCGTGCCATGCCGTGCCATGCCGTGCCATGCCGGTGCCATGCCGTGCCATGCCGTGCCATGCCGGTGCCATGCCGTGCCATGCCGGTGCCATGCCGTGCCATGCCGGTGCCATGCCGTGCCATGCGGTGCCATGCCATTCCATGCGGTGCCATGCCATTCCATGCCATTCCATGCCATTCCATGCCATTCCATGCCATTCAATGCCATTCCATGCCATTCCATGCCATTCCATGCCGGTGCCATGCCGTGCCATGCCGGTGCCATGCCGTGCCATGCCGGTGCCATGCCGTGCCATGCCGGTGCCATGCCGTGCCATGCCGGTGCCATGCCGTGCCATGCCGGTGCCATGCCGTGCCATGCCATTCCATGCCATTCCATGCCGTGCCATGCCGGTGCCATGCCGTGCCATGCCGGTGCCATGCCGTGCCATGCCGGTGCCATGCCGTGCCATGCCGGTGCCATGCCGTGCCATGCCGTGCCATGCCATTCCATGCCATTCCATGCCATTCCATGCCATTCCATGCCATTCCATGCCATTCCATGCCATTCCATGCCATTCCATGCCATTCCATGCCATTCCATGCCATTCCATGCCATTCCATGCCATTCCATGCCATTCCATGCCATTCCATGCCATTCCATGCCATTCCATGCCATTCCATGCCATTCCATGCCATTCCATGCCATTCCATGCCATTCCATGCCATTCCATGCCGTGCCATGCCGTGCCATGCCGGTGCCATGCCGTGCCATGCCGGTGCCATGCCGTGCCATGCCGGTGCCATGCCGTGCCATGCCGGTGCCATGCCGTGCCATGCCGGTGCCATGCCGTGCCATGCCGATGCCATGCCGTGCCATGCCGGTGCCATGCCGTGCCATGCCGGTGCCATGCCGTGCCATGCCGGTGCCATGCCGTGCCATGCCGGTGCCATGCCGAGCCATGCCGGTGCCATGCCGGTGCCATGCCGGTGCCATGCCGTGCCATGCCGTGCCATGCCGTGACATGCCGGTGCCATGCCGTGCCATGCCGGTGCCATGCCGTGCCATGCCGGTGCCATGCCGTGCCATGCCGTGCCATACCGGTGCCATGCCGTGCCATGCCGGTGCCATGCCGTGCCATGCCGGTGCCATGCCGTGCCATGCCGGTGCCATGCCGTGCCATGCCGGTGCCATGCCGTGCCATGCCGGTGCCATGCCGTGCCATGCCGGTGCCATGCCGGTGCCATGCCGTGCCATGCCGGTGCCATGCCGTGCCATGCGGTGCCATGCCATTCCATGCGGTGCCATGCCATTCCATGCCATTCCATGCCATTCCATGCCATTCCATGCCATTCCATGCCATTCCATGCCATTCCATGCCATTCCATGCCATTCCATGCCATTCCATGCCATTCCATGCCATTCCATGCCATTCCATGCCATTCCATGCCATTCCATGCCATTCCATGCCATTCCATGCCATTCCATGCCATTCCATGCCATTCCATGCCGGTGCCATGCCGTGCCATGCCGGTGCCATGCCGGTGCCATGCCGTGTCATGCCGGTGCCATGCCGTGCCATGCCGGTGCCATGCCGTGCCATGCCGGTGCCATGCCGTGCCATGCCGTTGCCATGCCGTGCCATGCCGGTGCCATGCCGTGCCATGCCTGTGCCATGCCGTGCCATGCCGGTGCCATGCCGTGCCATGCCGGTGCCATGCCGTGCCATGCCGGTGCCATGCCGTGCCATGCCGGTGCCATGCCGTGCCATGCCGGTGCCATGCCGTGCCATGCCGTGCCATGCCGTGCCATGCCGTGCCATGCCGTGCCATGCCGTGCCATGCCGTGCCATGCCGTGCCATGCCGTGCCATGCCGGTGCCATGCCGTGCCATGCCGGTGCCATGCCGTGCCATTCCGGTGCCATGCCGGTGCCATGCCGTGCCATGCCGGTGCCATGCCGTGCCATGCCGGTGCCATGCCGTGCCATGCCGTGCCATGCCGTGCCATGCCGTGCCATGCCGTGCCATGCCGTGCCATGCCGTGCCATGCCGTGCCATGCCGGGCCATGCGGTGCCATGCCATTCCATGCCATTCCATGCCATTCCATGCCAGTCCATGCCATTCCATGCCACTCAATGCGGTGCCATGCCGTGCCATGCGGTGCCATGCCGTGCCATGCCGTGCCATGCCGTGCCATGCCGTGCCATGCCGGTGCCATGCCGTGCCATGCCGTGCCATGCCGTGCCATGCCGGTGCCATGCCGTGCCATGCCGTGCCATGCCGGTGCCATGCCGTGCCATGCCGGTGCCATGCCGTGCCATGCCGTGCCATGCCGGTGCCATGCCGTGCCATGCCGTGCCATGCCGGTGCCATGCCGTGCCATGCCGGTGCCATGCCGTGCCATGCCGGTGCCATGCCGTGCCATGCGGTGCCATGCCATTCCATGCCATTCCATGCCATTCCATGCCATTCCATGCCATTCAATGCCATTCCATGCCATTCCATGCCATTCCATGCCATTCCATGCCATTCCATGCCATTCCATGCCATTCCATGCCATTCCATGCCATTCCATGCCATTCCATGCCATTCCATGCCATTCCATGCCATTCCATGCCATTCCATGCCATTCCATGCCATTCCATGCCATTCCATGCCATTCCATGCCATTCCATGCCATTCCATGCCATTCCATGCCATTCCATGCCATTCCATGCCATTCCATGCCATTCCATGCCATTCCATGCCATTCCATGCCATTCCATGCCATTCCATGCCATTCCATGCCATTCCATGCCATTCCATGCCATTCCATGCCATTCCATGCCATTCCATGCCATTCCATGCCATTCCATGCCATTCCATGCCATTCCATGCCATTCCATGCCATTCCATGCCATTCCATGCCATTCCATGCCGGTGCCATGCCGTGCCATGCCGGTGCCATGCCGTGCCATGCCGGTGCCATGCCGTGCCATGCCGGTGCCATGCCGTGCCATGCCATTCCATGCCATTCCATGCCGTGCCATGCCGGTGCCATGCCGTGCCATGCCGGTGCCATGCCGTGCCATGCCGGTGCCATGCCGTGCCATGCCGGTGCCATGCCGTGCCATGCCGGTGCCATGCCGTGCCATGCCGTGCCATGCCGTGCCATGCCATTCCATGCCATTCCATGCCATTCCATGCCATTCCATGCCATTCCATGCCATTCCATGCCATTCCATGCCATTCCATGCCATTCCATGCCATTCCATGCCATTCCATGCCATTCCATGCCATTCCATGCCATTCCATGCCATTCCATGCCATTCCATGCCATTCCATGCCATTCCATGCCATTCCATGCCATTCCATGCCGTGCCATGCCGTGCCATGCCGGTGCCATGCCGTGCCATGCCGTGCCATGCCGGTGCCATGCCGTGTCATGCCGGTGCCATGCCGTGCCATGCCGGTGCCATGCCGTGCCATGCCGGTGCCATGCCATTCCATGCGGTGCCATGCCATTCCATGCCATTCCATGCCATTCCATGCCATTCCATGCCATTCCATGCCATTCCATGCCATTCCATGCCATTCCATGCCATTCCAGGCCATTCCATGCTATTCCATGCCATTCCATGCCATTCCATGCCATTCCATGCCATTCCATGCCATTCCATGCCATTCCATGCCATTCCATGCCATTCCATGCCATTCCATGCCATTCCAAGCCATTCCATGCCATTCCATGCCATTCCATGCCATTCCATGCCATTCCATGCCATTCCATGCCATTCCATGCCATGCCATGCCGTGCCATGCCGGTGCCATGCCGTGCCATGCCGGTGCCATGCCGTGCCATGCCGGTGCCATGCCGTGCCATGCCGGTGCCATGCCGTGCCATGCCGGTGCCATGCCGTGCCATGCCATTCCATGCCATTCCATGCCATTCCATGCCATTCCATGCCATTCCATGCCATTCCATGCCATTCCATGCCATTCCATGCCATTCCATGCCATTCCATGCCATTCCATGCCATTCCATGCCATTCCATGCCATTCCATGCCATTCCATGCCATTCCATGCCATTCCATGCCATTCCATGCCATTCCATGCCATTCCATGCCATTCCATGCCATTCCATGCCATTCCATGCCATTCCATGCCATTCCATGCCATTCCATGCCATTCCATGCCATTCCATGCCATTCCATGCCATTCCATGCCATTCCATGCCATTCCATGCCATTCCATGCCATTCCATGCCATTCCATGCCATTCCATGCCATTCCATGCCATTCCATGCCATTCCATGCCATTCCATGCCATTCCATGCCATTCCATGCCATTCCATGCCATTCCATGCCATTCCATGCCATTCCATGCCATTCAATGCCGTGCCATGCCGTGCCATGCCGTGCCATGCCGTGCCATGCCGTGCCATGCCGTGCCATGCCGGTGCCATGCCGGTGCCATGCCGTGCCATGCCGGTGCCATGCCGTGCCATGCCGGTGCCATGCCGTGCCATGCCGGTGCCATGCCGTGCCATGCCGGTGCCATGCCGTGCCATGCCGGTGCCATTCAATGCCATTCCGTGCCATTCAATGCCATTCCGTGCCATTCAATGCCATTCCGTGCCATTCAATGCCATTCCGTGCCATTCAATGCCATTCCGTGCCATTCAATGCCGTGCCTTGCCGTGCCATGCCGTGCCATGCCGTGCCATGCCGTGCCATGCCGTGCCATGCCGTGCCATGCCATTCCATGCCGTGCCATGCCATTCCATGCCATTCCATGCCATTCCATGCCATTCCATGCCATTCCATGCCATTCCATGCCATTCCATGCCATTCCATGCCATTCCATGCCATTCCATGCCATTCCATGCCATTCCATGCCATTCCATGCCATTCCATGCCATTCCATGCCGGTGCCATGCCGTGCCATGCCGGTGCCATGCCGTGCCATGCCGGTGCCATGCCGTGCCATGCCGGTGCCATGCCGTGCCATGCCGGTGCCATGCCGTGCCATGCCGGTGCCATGCCGTGCCATGCCGGTGCCATGCCGTGCCATGCCGGTGCCATGCCGCTGCCATGCCGTGCCATGCCGGTGCCATGCCGTGCCATGCCGTGCCATGCCGGTGCCATGCCGTGCCATGCCGGTGCCATGCCGTGCCATGCCGGTGCCATGCCGTGCCATGCCGGTGCCATGCCGTGCCATTCCGTGCCATTCAATGCCATTCCATGCCATTCAATGCCGTGCCTTGCCGTGCCATGCCGTGCCATGCCGTGCCATGCCGTGCCATGCCGTGCCATGCCGTGCCATGCCGGTGCCATGCCGTGCCATGCCGGTGCCATTCCGTGCCATGCCGGTGCCATGCCGGTGCCATGCCGTGCCATGCCGGTGCCATGCCGTGCCATGCCGTGCCATGCCGGTGCCATGCCGGTGCCATGCCGGTGCCATGCCGTGCCATGCCGGTGCCATGCCGTGCCATGCCGTGCCATGCCGGTGCCATGCCGTGCCATGCCGGTGCCATGCCGGTGCCATGCCGTGCCATGCCGGTGCCATGCCGTGCCATGCCGTGCCATGCCGTGCCATGCCGTGCCATGCGGTGCCATGCCATTCCATGCCATTCCATGCCATTCCATGCCATTCCATGCCATTCCATGCCATTCCATGCCATTCCATGCCATTCCATGCCATTCCATGCCATTCCATGCCATTCCATGCCATTCCATGCCATTCCATGCCGTGCCATGCCGGTGCCATGCCATTCCATGCCATTCCATGCCATTCCATGCCATTCCATGCCATTCCATGCCATTCCATGCCATTCCATGCCATTCCATGCCATTCCATGCCATTCCATGCCATTCCATGCCATTCCATGCCATTCCATGCCGTGCCATGCCGGTGCCATGCCGTGCCATGCCGTGCCATGCCGTGCCATGCCGGTGCCATGCCGGTGCCATGCCGGTGCCATGCCGGTGCCATGCCATTCCATGCCATTCCATGCCACTCAATGCGGTGCCATGCCGTGCCATGCCGTGCCATGCCGTGCTATGCCGTGCCATGCCGTGCCATGCCGTGCCATGCGGTGCCATGCCCTTCCATGCCATTCCATGCCATTCCATGCCATTCCATGCCATTCCATGCCATTCCATGCCATTCCATGCCATTCCATGCCATTCCATGCCATTCCATGCCATTCCATGCCATTCCATGCCGGTGCCATGCCGTGCCATGCCGGTGCCATGCCGTGCCATGCCGGTGCCATGCCGTGCCATGCCGGTGCCATGCCGTGCCATGCCGGTGCCATGCCGTGCCATGCCGTGCCATGCCGGTGCCATGCCGTGCCATGCCGTGCCATGCCGGTGCCATGCCGTGCCATGCCGTGCCATGCCGTGCCATGCGGTGCCATGCCATTCCATGCGGTGCCATGCCATTCCATGCCATTCCATGTCATTCCATGCCATTCCATGTCATTCCATGCCATTCCATGCCATTCCATGTCATTCCATGCCATTCCATGCCATTCCATGCCATTCCATACCATTCCATGCCATTCCATGCCATTCCAAGCCATTCCATGCCATTCCATGCCATTCCATGCCATTCCATGCCATTCCATGCCATTCCATGCCATTCCATGCCATTCCATGCCATTCCATGCCATTCCATGCCATTCCATGCCATTCCATGCCATTCCATGCCATTCCATGCCATTCCATGCCATTCCATGCCATTCCATGCCATTCCATGCCATTCCATGCCATTCCATGCCATTCCATGCCATTCCATGCCATTCCATGCCATTCCATGCCATTCCATGCCATTCCATGCCATTCCATGCCATTCCATGCCATTCCATGCCATTCCATGCCATTCCATGCCATTCCATGCCATTCCATGCCATTCCATGCCATTCCATGCCATTCCATGCCATTCCATGCCATTCCATGCCATTCCATGCCATTCCATGCCATTCCATGCCATTCCATGCCATTCCATGCCATTCCATGCCATTCCATGCCATTCCATGCCATTCCATGCCATTCCATGCCATTCCATGCCATTCCATGCCATTCCATGCCATTCCATGCCATTCCATGCCATTCCATGCCATTCCATGCCATTCCATGCCATTCCATGCCATTCCATGCCATTCCATGCCATTCCATGCCATTCCATGCCATTCCATGCCATTCCATGCCATTCCATGCCATTCCATGCCATTCCATGCCATTCCATGCCATTCCATGCCATTCCATGCCATTCCATGCCATTCCATGCCGTGCCATGCCATTCCATGCCATTCCATGCCGTGCCATGCCATTCCATGCCGTGCCATGCCGTGCCATGCCATTCCATGCCGTGCCATGCCGTGCCATGCCGGTGCCATGCCGGTGCCATGCCGTGCCATGCCGGTGCCATGCCGTGCCATGCCGGTGCCATGCCGTGCCATGCCGGTGCCATGCCGTGCCATGCCGGTGCCATGCCGTGCCATGCCGGTGCCATGCCGTGCCATGCCGGTGCCATGCCGTGCCATGCCGGTGCCATGCCGTGCCATGCCGTGCCATGCCGGTGCCATGCCGTGCCATGCCGGTGCCATGCCGTGCCATGCCGGTGCCATGCCGTGCCATGCCGGTGCCATGCCGTGCCATGCCGTGCCATGCCGTGCCATGCCGTGCCATGCCGTGCCATGCCGTGCCATGCCGTGCCATGCCGTGCCATGCCGTGCCATGCCGTGCCATGCCGTGCCATGCCGTGCCATGCCGTGCCATGCCGTGCCATGCCGTGCCATGCCGTGCCATGCCGTGCCATGCCGTGCCATGCCGTGCCATGCCGTGCCATGCCGTGCCATGCCGTGCCATGCCGTGCCATGCCGTGCCATGCCGTGCCATGCCGTGCCATGCCGTGCCATGCCGTGCCATGCCGTGCCATGCCGTGCCATGCCGTGCCATGCCGTGCCATGCCGTGCCATGCCGTGCCATGCCGTGCCATGCCGTGCCATGCCATTCCATGTCATTCCATGCCATTCCATGCCATTCCATGCCATTCCATGCCGTGCCATGCCATTCCATGCCGTGCCATGCCGTGCCATGCGGTGCCATGCCATTCCATGTCATTCCATGCCATTCCATGCCATTCCATGCCATTCCATGCCATTCCATGCCATTCCATGCCATTCCATGCCATTCCATGCCATTCCATGCCATTCCATGCCATTCCATGCCATTCCATGCCATTCCATGCCATTCCATGCCATTCCATGCCATTCCATGCCATTCCATGCCATTCCATGCCATTCCATGCCATTCCATGCCATTCCATGCCATTCCATGCCATTCCATGCCATTCCATGCCATTCCATGCCAGTCCATGCCATTCCATGCCATTCCATGCCATTCCATGCCATTCCATGCCATTCCATGCCATTCCATGCCATTCCATGCCATTCCATGCCATTCCATGCCATTCCATGCCATTCCATGCCATTCCATGCCATTCCATGCCATTCCATGCCAGTCCATGCCAGTCCATGCCATTCCATGCCATTCCATGCCATTCCATGCCATTCCATGCCACTCAATGCGGTGCCATGCCGTGCCATGCCGGTGCCATGCCGGTGCCATGCCGTGCCATGCCGTGCCATGCCGGTGCCATGCCGTGCCATGCCGGTGCCATGCCGTGCCATGCCGGTGCCATGACGTGCCATGCCGGTGCCATGCCGTGCCATGCCGGTGCCATGCCGTGCCATGCCGGTGCCATGACGTGCCATGCCGGTGCCATGCCGTGCCATGCCGTGCCATGCCGGTGCCATGCCATTCCATGCCATTCCATGCCAGTCCATGCCAGTCCATGCCATTCCATGCTATTCCATGCCACTCAATGCGGTGCCATGCGGTGCCATGCCATTCCATGCCATTCCATGCCATTCCATGCCATTCCATGCCATTCCATGCCATTCCATGCCATTCCATGCCATTCCATGCCATTCCATGCCATTCCATGCCATTCCATGCCATTCCATGCCATTCCATGCCATTCCATGCCATTCCATGCCATTCCATGCCATTCCATGCCATTCCATGCCATTCCATGCCATTCCATGCCATTCCATGCCATTCCATGCCATTCCATGCCATTCCATGCCATTCCATGCCATTCCATGCCATTCCATGCCATTCCATGCCATTCCATGCCATTCCATGCCATTCCATGCCATTCCATGCCATTCCATGCCATTCCATGCCATTCCATGCCATTCCATGCCATTCCATGCCATTCCATGCCATTCCATGCCATTCCATGCCATTCCATGCCATTCCATGCCATTCCATGCCATTCCATGCCATTCCATGCCATTCCATGCCATTCCATGCCATTCCATGCCATTCCATGCCATTCCATGCCATTCCATGCCATTCCATGCCATTCCATGCCATTCCATGCCATTCCATGCCATTCCATGCCATTCCATGCCATTCCATGCCATTCCATGCCATTCCATGCCATTCCATGCCATTCCATGCCATTCCATGCCATTCCATGCCATTCCATGCCATTCCATGCCATTCCATGCCATTCCATGCCATTCCATGCCATTCCATGCCATTCCATGCCATTCCATGCCATTCCATGCCATTCCATGCCATTCCATGCCATTCCATGCCATTCCATGCCATTCCATGCCATTCCATGCCATTCCATGTCATTCAATGCCGTGCCATGCCGTGCCATGCCGTGCCATGCCGTGCCATGCCGTGCCATGCCGTGCCATGCCGTGCCATGCCGTGCCATGCCGTGCCATGCCGTGCCATGCCGTGCCATGCCGTGCCATGCCGTGCCATGCCGTGCCATGCCGTGCCATGCCGTGCCATGCCGGTGCCATGCCGTGCCATGCCGGTGCCATGCCGTGCCATGCCGGTGCCATGCCGTGCCATGCCGGTGCCATGCCGTGCCATGCCGGTGCCATGCCGTGCCATGCCGGTGCCATGCCGTGCCATGCCGGTGCCATGCCGTGCCATGCCGGTGCCATGCCGTGCCATGCCGGTGCCATGCCGTGCCATGCCGGTGCCATGCCGGTGCCATGCCGTGCCATGCCGGTGCCATGCCGTGCCATGCCGGTGCCATGCCGTGCTATGCCGTGCCATGCCGGTGCCATGCCGTGCCATGCCGGTGCCATGCCGTGCCATGCCGTGCCATGCCATGCCGTGCCATGCGGTGCCATGCCATTCCATGCCATTCCATGCCATTCCATGTCATTCCATGCCATTCCATGCCATTCCATGCCATTCCATGCCATTCCATGCCATTCCATGCCATTCCATGCCATTCCATGCCATTCCATGCCATTCCATGCCATTCCATGCCATTCCATGCCATTCCATGTCATTCCATGCCATTCCATGCCATTCCATGCCATTCCATGCCATTCCATGCCATTCCATGCCATTCCATGCCATTCCATGCCATTCCATGCCATTCCATGCCATTCCATGCCATTCCATGCCATTCCATGCCATTCCATGCCATTCCATGCCATTCCATGCCATTCCATGCCATTCCATGCCATTCCATGCCATTCCATGCCATTCCATGCCATTCCATGCCATTCAATGCCGTGCCATGCCGTGCCATGCCGGTGCCATGCCGTGCCATGCCGTGCCATGCCGTGCCATGCCGTGCCATGCCGTGCCATGCCGTGCCATGCCGTGCCATGCCGTGCCATGCCGTGCCATGCCGTGCCATGCCGTGCCATGCCGTGCCATGCCGTGCCATGCCGTGCCATGCCGTGCCATGCCGTGCCATGCCGTGCCATGCCGTGCCATGCCGTGCCATGCCGTGCCATGCCGTGCCATGCCGTGCCATGCCGTGCCATGCCGTGCCATGCCGTGCCATGCCGTGCCATGCCGTGCCATGCCGTGCCATGCGGTGCCATGCCATTCCATGCCATTCCATGCCATTCCATGCCATTCAATGCCGTGCCATGCCGTGCCATGCCGGTGCCATGCCGTGCCATGCCGGTGCCATGCCGTGCCATGCCGGTGCCATGCCGTGCCATGCCGGTGCCATGCCGTGCCATGCCGTGCCATGCCGGTGCCATGCCGAGCCATGCCGGTGCCATGCCGTGCCATGCGGTGCCATGCCATTCCATGCCATTCCATGCCATTCCATGCCATTCCATGCCATTCCATGCCATTCCATGCCATTCCATGCCATTCCATGCCATTCCATGCCATTCCATGCCATTCCATGCCATTCCATGCCATTCCATGCCATTCCATGCCATTCCATGCCATTCCATGCCGTGCCATGCCATTCCATGCCGTGCCATGCCGTGCCATGCCGTGCCATGCCGTGCCATGCCGTGCCATGCCGTGCCATGCCGTGCCATGCCGGTGCCATGCCGTGGCATGCCGGTGCCATGCCGTGCCATGCCGTGCCATGCCGGTGCCATGCCGTGCCATGCCGGTGCCATGCCGTGCCATGCCGGTGCCATGCCGCTGCCATGCCGTGCCATGCCGGTGCCATGCCGTGCCATGCCGTGCCATGCCGGTGCCATGCCGTGCCATGCCGGTGCCATGCCGTGCCATGCCGGTGCCATGCCGTGCCATGCCGGTGCCATGCCGTGCCATTCCGTGCCATTCAATGCCATTCCATGCCATTCAATGCCGTGCCTTGCCGTGCCATGCCGTGCCATGCCGTGCCATGCCGTGCCATGCCGTGCCATGCCGTGCCATGCCGTGCCATGCCGTGCCATGCCGGTGCCATGCCGTGCCATGCCGGTGCCATTCCGTGCCATGCCGGTGCCATGCCGGTGCCATGCCGTGCCATGCCGGTGCCATGCCGTGCCATGCCGTGCCATGCCGGTGCCATGCCGGTGCCATGCCGGTGCCATGCCGTGCCATGCCGGTGCCATGCCGTGCCATGCCGTGCCATGCCGGTGCCATGCCGTGCCATGCCGGTGCCATGCCGGTGCCATGCCGTGCCATGCCGGTGCCATGCCGTGCCATGCCGTGCCATGCCGTGCCATGCGGTGCCATGCCATTCCATGCCATTCCATGCCATTCCATGCCATTCCATGCCATTCCATGCCATTCCATGCCATTCCATGCCATTCCATGCCATTCCATGCCATTCCATGCCATTCCATGCCATTCCATGCCATTCCATGCCATTCCATGCCATTCCATGCCATTCCATGCCATTCCATGCCATTCCATGCCGTGCCATGCCGGTGCCATGCCATTCCATGCCATTCCATGCCATTCCATGCCATTCCATGCCATTCCATGCCATTCCATGCCATTCCATGCCATTCCATGCCATTCCATGCCATTCCATGCCATTCCATGCCATTCCATGCCGTGCCATGCCGGTGCCATGCCGTGCCATGCCGTGCCATGCCGTGCCATGCCGGTGCCATGCCGGTGCCATGCCGGTGCCATGCCGGTGCCATGCCATTCCATGCCATTCCATGCCACTCAATGCGGTGCCATGCCGTGCCATGCCGTGCCATGCCGTGCTATGCCGTGCCATGCCGTGCCATGCCGTGCCATGCGGTGCCATGCCCTTCCATGCCATTCCATGCCATTCCATGCCATTCCATGCCATTCCATGCCATTCCATGCCATTCCATGCCATTCCATGCCATTCCATGCCATTCCATGCCATTCCATGCCATTCCATGCCGGTGCCATGCCGTGCCATGCCGGTGCCATGCCGTGCCATGCCGGTGCCATGCCGTGCCATGCCGGTGCCATGCCGTGCCATGCCGGTGCCATGCCGTGCCATGCCGTGCCATGCCGGTGCCATGCCGTGCCATGCCGTGCCATGCCGGTGCCATGCCGTGCCATGCCGTGCCATGCCGTGCCATGCGGTGCCATGCCATTCCATGCGGTGCCATGCCATTCCATGCCATTCCATGTCATTCCATGCCATTCCATGTCATTCCATGCCATTCCATGCCATTCCATGTCATTCCATGCCATTCCATGCCATTCCATGCCATTCCATACCATTCCATGCCATTCCATGCCATTCCAAGCCATTCCATGCCATTCCATGCCATTCCATGCCATTCCATGCCATTCCATGCCATTCCATGCCATTCCATGCCATTCCATGCCATTCCATGCCATTCCATGCCATTCCATGCCATTCCATGCCATTCCATGCCATTCCATGCCATTCCATGCCATTCCATGCCATTCCATGCCATTCCATGCCATTCCATGCCATTCCATGCCATTCCATGCCATTCCATGCCATTCCATGCCATTCCATGCCATTCCATGCCATTCCATGCCATTCCATGCCATTCCATGCCATTCCATGCCATTCCATGCCATTCCATGCCATTCCATGCCATTCCATGCCATTCCATGCCATTCCATGCCATTCCATGCCATTCCATGCCATTCCATGCCATTCCATGCCATTCCATGCCATTCCATGCCATTCCATGCCATTCCATGCCATTCCATGCCATTCCATGCCATTCCATGCCATTCCATGCCATTCCATGCCATTCCATGCCATTCCATGCCATTCCATGCCATTCCATGCCATTCCATGCCATTCCATGCCATTCCATGCCATTCCATGCCATTCCATGCCATTCCATGCCATTCCATGCCATTCCATGCCATTCCATGCCATTCCATGCCATTCCATGCCATTCCATGCCATTCCATGCCATTCCATGCCATTCCATGCCATTCCATGCCATTCCATGCCATTCCATGCCATTCCATGCCATTCCATGCCGTGCCATGCCATTCCATGCCATTCCATGCCGTGCCATGCCATTCCATGCCGTGCCATGCCGTGCCATGCCATTCCATGCCGTGCCATGCCGTGCCATGCCGGTGCCATGCCGGTGCCATGCCGTGCCATGCCGGTGCCATGCCGTGCCATGCCGGTGCCATGCCGTGCCATGCCGGTGCCATGCCGTGCCATGCCGGTGCCATGCCGTGCCATGCCGGTGCCATGCCGTGCCATGCCGGTGCCATGCCGTGCCATGCCGTGCCATGCCGGTGCCATGCCGTGCCATGCCGGTGCCATGCCGTGCCATGCCGGTGCCATGCCGTGCCATGCCGGTGCCATGCCGTGCCATGCCGGTGCCATGCCGTGCCATGCCGTGCCATGCCGTGCCATGCCGTGCCATGCCGTGCCATGCCGTGCCATGCCGTGCCATGCCGTGCCATGCCGTGCCATGCCGTGCCATGCCGTGCCATGCCGTGCCATGCCGTGCCATGCCGTGCCATGCCGTGCCATGCCGTGCCATGCCGTGCCATGCCGTGCCATGCCGTGCCATGCCGTGCCATGCCGTGCCATGCCGTGCCATGCCGTGCCATGCCGTGCCATGCCGTGCCATGCCGTGCCATGCCGTGCCATGCCGTGCCATGCCATTCCATGTCATTCCATGCCATTCCATGCCATTCCATGCCATTCCATGCCGTGCCATGCCATTCCATGCCGTGCCATGCCGTGCCATGCGGTGCCATGCCATTCCATGTCATTCCATGCCATTCCATGCCATTCCATGCCATTCCATGCCATTCCATGCCATTCCATGCCATTCCATGCCATTCCATGCCATTCCATGCCATTCCATGCCATTCCATGCCATTCCATGCCATTCCATGCCATTCCATGCCATTCCATGCCATTCCATGCCATTCCATGCCATTCCATGCCATTCCATGCCATTCCATGCCATTCCATGCCATTCCATGCCATTCCATGCCATTCCATGCCATTCCATGCCATTCCATGCCATTCCATGCCAGTCCATGCCATTCCATGCCATTCCATGCCATTCCATGCCATTCCATGCCATTCCATGCCATTCCATGCCATTCCATGCCATTCCATGCCATTCCATGCCATTCCATGCCATTCCATGCCATTCCATGCCATTCCATGCCATTCCATGCCATTCCATGCCAGTCCATGCCAGTCCATGCCATTCCATGCCATTCCATGCCATTCCATGCCATTCCATGCCACTCAATGCGGTGCCATGCCGTGCCATGCCGGTGCCATGCCGGTGCCATGCCGTGCCATGCCGTGCCATGCCGGTGCCATGCCGTGCCATGCCGGTGCCATGCCGTGCCATGCCGGTGCCATGACGTGCCATGCCGGTGCCATGCCGTGCCATGCCGGTGCCATGCCGTGCCATGCCGGTGCCATGACGTGCCATGCCGGTGCCATGCCGTGCCATGCCGTGCCATGCCGGTGCCATGCCATTCCATGCCATTCCATGCCAGTCCATGCCAGTCCATGCCATTCCATGCTATTCCATGCCACTCAATGCGGTGCCATGCGGTGCCATGCCATTCCATGCCATTCCATGCCATTCCATGCCATTCCATGCCATTCCATGCCATTCCATGCCATTCCATGCCATTCCATGCCATTCCATGCCATTCCATGCCATTCCATGCCATTCCATGCCATTCCATGCCATTCCATGCCATTCCATGCCATTCCATGCCATTCCATGCCATTCCATGCCATTCCATGCCATTCCATGCCATTCCATGCCATTCCATGCCATTCCATGCCATTCCATGCCATTCCATGCCATTCCATGCCATTCCATGCCATTCCATGCCATTCCATGCCATTCCATGCCATTCCATGCCATTCCATGCCATTCCATGCCATTCCATGCCATTCCATGCCATTCCATGCCATTCCATCATGCCATTCCATGCCATTCCATGCCATTCCATGCCATTCCATGCCATTCCATGCCATTCCATGCCATTCCATGCCATTCCATGCCATTCCATGCCATTCCATGCCATTCCATGCCATTCCATGCCATTCCATGCCATTCCATGCCATTCCATGCCATTCCATGCCATTCCATGCCATTCCATGCCATTCCATGCCATTCCATGCCATTCCATGCCATTCCATGCCATTCCATGCCATTCCATGCCATTCCATGCCATTCCATGCCATTCCATGCCATTCCATGCCATTCCATGCCATTCCATGCCATTCCATGCCATTCCATGCCATTCCATGCCATTCCATGCCATTCCATGCCATTCCATGCCATTCCATGCCATTCCATGCCATTCCATGCCATTCCATGCCATTCCATGCCATTCCATGCCATTCCATGCCATTCCATGCCATTCCATGCCATTCCATGCCATTCCATGCCATTCCATGTCATTCAATGCCGTGCCATGCCGTGCCATGCCGTGCCATGCCGTGCCATGCCGTGCCATGCCGTGCCATGCCGTGCCATGCCGTGCCATGCCGTGCCATGCCGTGCCATGCCGTGCCATGCCGTGCCATGCCGTGCCATGCCGTGCCATGCCGGTGCCATGCCGTGCCATGCCGGTGCCATGCCGTGCCATGCCGGTGCCATGCCGTGCCATGCCGGTGCCATGCCGTGCCATGCCGGTGCCATGCCGTGCCATGCCGGTGCCATGCCGTGCCATGCCGGTGCCATGCCGTGCCATGCCGGTGCCATGCCGTGCCATGCCGGTGCCATGCCGGTGCCATGCCGTGCCATGCCGGTGCCATGCCGTGCCATGCCGGTGCCATGCCGTGCTATGCCGTGCCATGCCGGTGCCATGCCGTGCCATGCCGGTGCCATGCCGTGCCATGCCGTGCCATGCCATGCCGTGCCATGCGGTGCCATGCCATTCCATGCCATTCCATGCCATTCCATGTCATTCCATGCCATTCCATGCCATTCCATGCCATTCCATGCCATTCCATGCCATTCCATGCCATTCCATGCCATTCCATGCCATTCCATGCCATTCCATGCCATTCCATGCCATTCCATGCCATTCCATGCCATTCCATGTCATTCCATGCCATTCCATGCCATTCCATGCCATTCCATGCCATTCCATGCCATTCCATGCCATTCCATGCCATTCCATGCCATTCCATGCCATTCCATGCCATTCCATGCCATTCCATGCCATTCCATGCCATTCCATGCCATTCCATGCCATTCCATGCCATTCCATGCCATTCCATGCCATTCCATGCCATTCCATGCCATTCCATGCCATTCAATGCCGTGCCATGCCGTGCCATGCCGGTGCCATGCCGTGCCATGCCGTGCCATGCCGTGCCATGCCGTGCCATGCCGTGCCATGCCGTGCCATGCCGTGCCATGCCGTGCCATGCCGTGCCATGCCGTGCCATGCCGTGCCATGCCGTGCCATGCCGTGCCATGCCGTGCCATGCCGTGCCATGCCGTGCCATGCCGTGCCATGCCGTGCCATGCCGTGCCATGCCGTGCCATGCCGTGCCATGCCGTGCCATGCCGTGCCATGCCGTGCCATGCCGTGCCATGCGGTGCCATGCCATTCCATGCCATTCCATGCCATTCCATGCCATTCAATGCCGTGCCATGCCGTGCCATGCCGGTGCCATGCCGTGCCATGCCGGTGCCATGCCGTGCCATGCCGGTGCCATGCCGTGCCATGCCGGTGCCATGCCGTGCCATGCCGTGCCATGCCGGTGCCATGCCGAGCCATGCCGGTGCCATGCCGTGCCATGCGGTGCCATGCCATTCCATGCCATTCCATGCCATTCCATGCCATTCCATGCCATTCCATGCCATTCCATGCCATTCCATGCCATTCCATGCCATTCCATGCCATTCCATGCCATTCCATGCCATTCCATGCCATTCCATGCCGTGCCATGCCATTCCATGCCGTGCCATGCCGTGCCATGCCGTGCCATGCCGTGCCATGCCGTGCCATGCCGTGCCATGCCGTGCCATGCCGGTGCCATGCCATGGCATGCCGGTGCCATGCCGTGCCATGCCGTGCCATGCCGTGCCATGCCGGTGCCATGCCGTGCCATGCCGTGCCATGCCGGTGCCATGCCGGTGCCACGCCGTGCCATGCCGGTGCCATGCCGGTGCCATGCCGGTGCCATGCCGGTGCCATGCCGTGTCATGCCGGTGCCATGCCGTGCCATGCCGGTGCCATGCCGTGCCATGCCGGTGCCATGCCATTCCATGCGGTGCCATGCCATTCCATGCCATTCCATGCCATTCCATGCCATTCCATGCCATTCCATGCCATTCCATGCCATTCCATGCCATTCCATGCCATTCCATGCCATTCCATGCCATTCCATGCTCCATGCCATTCCATGCCATTCCATGCCATTCCATGCCATTCCATGCCATTCCATGCCATTCCATGCCATTCCATGCCATTCCATGCCATTCCATGCCATTCCATGCCATTCCATGCCATTCCATGCCATTCCATGCCATTCCATGCCATTCCATGCCATTCCATGCCATTCCATGCCATTCCATGCCATTCCATGCCATTCCATGCCATTCCATGCCATTCCATGCCATTCCATGCCATTCCATGCCATTCCATGCCATTCCATGCCATTCCATGCCATTCCATGCCATTCCATGCCATTCCATGCCATTCCATGCCATTCCATGCCATTCCATGCCATTCCATGCCATTCCATGCCATTCCATGCCATTCCATGCCATTCCATGCCGTGCCATGCCATTCCATGCCATTCCATGCCGTGCCATGCCATTCCATGCCGTGCCATGCCGTGCCATGCCATTCCATGCCGTGCCATGCCGTGCCATGCCGGTGCCATGCCGTGCCATGCCGGTGCCATGCCGGTGCCATGCCGTGCCATGCCGGTGCCATGCCGTGCCATGCCGGTGCCATGCCGTGCCATGCCGGTGCCATGCCGTGCCATGCCGGTGCCATGCCGTGCCATGCCGGTGCCATGCCGTGCCATGCCGTGCCATGCCGTGCCATGCCGTGCCATGCCGTGCCATGCCGTGCCATGCCGTGCCATGCCGTGCCATGCCGTGCCATGCCGTGCCATGCCGTGCCATGCCGTGCCATGCCGTGCCATGCCGTGCCATGCCGTGCCATGCCGTGCCATGCCGTGCCATGCCGTGCCATGCCGTGCCATGCCGTGCCATGCCGTGCCATGCCGTGCCATGCCGTGCCATGCCGTGCCATGCCGTGCCATGCCGTGCCATGCCGTGCCATGCCGTGCCATGCCGTGCCATGCCGTGCCATGCCGTGCCATGCCGTGCCATGCCGTGCCATGCCGTGCCATGCCGTGCCATGCCGTGCCATGCCGTGCCATGCCGTGCCATGCCGTGCCATGCCGTGCCATGCCGTGCCATGCCGTGCCATGCCGGTGCCATGCCGTGCCATGCCGGTGCCATGCCGTGCCATGCCGGTGCCATGCCGTGCCATGCCGGTGCCATGCCGTGCCATGCCGGTGCCATGCCGTGCCATGCCGGTGCCATGCCGTGCCATGCCGGTGCCATGCCGTGCCATGCCGCTGCCATGCCGTGCCATGCCGGTGCCATGCCGTGCCATGCCGGTGCCATGCCGTGCCATGCCGTGCCATGCCGGTGCCATGCCGGTGCCATGCCGTGCCATGCCGGTGCCATGCCGTGCCATGCCGGTGCCATGCCGTGCCATGCCGGTGCCATGCCGTGCCATGCCGCTGCCATGCCGTGCCATGCCGGTGCCATGCCGTGCCATGCCGTGCCATGCCGGTGCCATGCCGTGCCATGCCGGTGCCATGCCGTGCCATGCCGTGCCATGCGGTGCCATGCCATTCCATGCGGTGCCATGCCATTCCATGCCATTCCATGCCATTCCATGCCATTCCATGCCATTCCATGCCATTCCATGCCATTCCATGCCATTCCATGCCATTCCATGCCATTCCATGCCATTCCATGCCATTCCATGCCATTCCATGCCATTCCATGCCATTCCATGCCATTCCATGCCGTGCCATGCCGTGCCATGCCGGTGCCATGCCGTGCCATGCCGGTGCCATGCCGTGCCATGCCGGTGCCATGCCGTGCCATGCCGGTGCCATGCCGTGCCATGCCGGTGCCATGCCGTGCCATGCCGGTGCCATGCCGTGCCATGCCGGTGCCATGCCGTGCCATGCCGGTGCCATGCCGTGCCATGCCGGTGCCATGCCGTGCCATGCCGGTGCCATGCCGTGCCATGCCGGTGCCATGCCGTGCCATGCCGGTGCCATGCCGTGCCATGCCGGTGCCATGCCGTGCCATGCCGGTGCCATGCCGTGCCATGCCGGTGCCATGCCGTGCCATGCCGGTGCCATGCCGTGCCATGCCGGTGCCATGCCGTGCCATGCCGTGCCATGCCGTGCCATGCCATTCCATGCCATTCCATGCCATTCCATGCCATTCCATGCCATTCCATGCCATTCCATGCCATTCCATGCCATTCCATGCCATTCCATGCCATTCCATGCCATTCCATGCCATTCCATGCCATTCCATGCCATTCCATGCCATTCCATGCCATTCCATGCCATTCCATGCCATTCCATGCCATTCCATGCCATTCCATGCCATTCCATGCCATTCCATGCCATTCCATGCCATTCCATGCCATTCCATGCCATTCCATGCCATTCCATGCCATTCCATGCCATTCCATGCCATTCAATGCCGGTGCCATGCCGTGCCATGCCGGTGCCATGCCGTGCCATGCCGGTGCCATGCCGTGCCATGCCGGTGCCATTCAATGCCATTCCGTGCCATTCAATGCCATTCCGTGCCATTCAATGCCATTCCATGCCATTCAATGCCGTGCCTTGCCGTGCCATGCCGTGCCATGCCGTGCCATGCCGTGCCATGCCATTCCATGCCGTGCCATGCCATTCCATGCCATTCCATGCCATTCCATGCCATTCCATGCCATTCCATGCCATTCCATGCCATTCCATGCCATTCCATGCCATTCCATGCCATTCCATGCCATTCCATGCCATTCCATGCCATTCCATGCCATTCCATGCCATTCCATGCCATTCCATGCCATTCCATGCCATTCCATGCCATTCCATGCCATTCCATGCCATTCCATGCCATTCCATGCCATTCCATGCCATTCCATGCCATTCCATGCCATTCCATGCCATTCCATGCCATTCCATGCCATTCCATGCCATTCCATGCCATTCCATGCCATTCCATGCCATTCCATGCCATTCCATGCCATTCCATGCCATTCCATGCCATTCCATGCCATTCCATGCCATTCCATGCCATTCCATGCCATTCCATGCCATTCCATGCCATTCCATGCCATTCCATGCCATTCCATGCCATTCCATGCCGGTGCCATGCCGTGCCATGCCGGTGCCATGCCGTGCCATGCCGGTGCCATGCCGTGCCATGCCGGTGCCATGCCGTGCCATGCCGCTGCCATGCCGTGCCATGCGGTGCCATGCCATTCCATGCGGTGCCATGCCATTCCATGCCATTCCATGCCATTCCATGCCATTCCATGCCATTCCATGCCATTCCATGCCATTCCATGCCATTCCATGCCATTCCATGCCATTCCATGCCATTCCATGCCATTCCATGCCATTCCATGCCATTCCATGCCATTCCATGCCATTCCATGCCATTCCATGCCGTGCCATGCCGGTGCCATGCCGTGCCATGCCGGTGCCATGCCGTGCCATGCCGGTGCCATGCCGGTGCCATGCCGTGCCATGCCGGTGCCATGCCGTGCCATGCCGGTGCCATGCCGTGCCATGCCGGTGCCATGCCGTGCCATGCCGGTGCCATGCCGTGCCATGCCGGTGCCATGCCGTGCCATGCCGGTGCCATGCCGTGCCATGCCGCTGCCATGCCGTGCCATGCCGGTGCCATGCCGTGCCATGCCGGTGCCATGCCGTGCCATGCCGTGCCATGCCGGTGCCATGCCGTGCCATGCCGGTGCCATGCCGTGCCATGCCGGTGCCATGCCGGTGCCATGCCGGTGCCATGCCGTGCCATGCCGGTGCCATTCAATGCCATTCCGTGCCATTCAATGCCATTCCGTGCCATTCAATGCCATTCCATGCCATTCAATGCCGTGCCTTGCCGTGCCATGCCGTGCCTTGCCGTGCCATGCCGTGCCATGCCGTGCCATGCCGTGCCATGCCATTCCATGCCATTCCATGCCATTTCATGCCATTTCATGCCATTCCATGCCATTCCATGCCATTCCATGCCATTCCATGCCATTCCATGCCATTCCATGCCATTCCATGCCATTCCATGCCATTCCATGCCATTCCATGCCATTCCATGCCATTCCATGCCATTCCATGCCATTCCATGCCATTCCATGCCGTGCCATGCCGGTGCCATGCCGGTGCCATGCCGTGCCATGCCGGTGCCATGCCGTGCCATGCCGTGCCATGCCGTGCCATGCCGTGCCATGCCGTGCCATGCCATTCCATGCCATTCCATGCCATTCCATGCCATTCCATGCCATTCCATGCCATTCCATGCCATTCCATGCCATTCCATGCCATTCCATGCCATTCCATGCCATTCCATGCCATTCCATGCCATTCCATGCCATTCCATGCCTTTCCATGCCATTCCATGCCATTCAATGCCGTGCCATGCCGTGCCATGCCGTGCCATGCCGTGCCATGCCGTGCCATGCCGGTGCCATGCCGTGCCATGCCGGTGCCATGCCGTGCCATGCCGTGCCATGCCGTGCCATGCCGGGCCATGCGGTGCCATGCCATTCCATGCCATTCCATGCCATTCCATGCCAGTCCATGCCATTCCATGCCACTCAATGCGGTGCCATGCCGTGCCATGCGGTGCCATGCCGTGCCATGCCGTGCCATGCCGTGCCATGCCGTGCCATGCCGTGCCATGCCGTGCCATGCCGTGCCATGCCGTGCCATGCCGGTGCCATGCCGTGCCATGCCGTGCCATGCCGTGCCATGCCGGTGCCATGCCGTGCCATGCCGTGCCATGCCGGTGCCATGCCGTGCCATGCCGGTGCCATGCCGTGCCATGCCGGTGCCATGCCGTGCCATGCGGTGCCATGCCATTCCATGCGGTGCCATGCCATTCCATGCCATTCCATGCCATTCCATGCCATTCCATGCCATTCAATGCCATTCCATGCCATTCCATGCCATTCCATGCCATTCCATGCCGGTGCCATGCCGGTGCCATGCCGTGCCATGCCGGTGCCATGCCGTGCCATGCCGGTGCCATGCCGTGCCATGCCGGTGCCATGCCGTGCCATGCCGGTGCCATGCCGTGCCATGCCATTCCATGCCATTCCATGCCGTGCCATGCCGGTGCCATGCCGTGCCATGCCGGTGCCATGCCGTGCCATGCCGGTGCCATGCCGTGCCATGCCGGTGCCATGCCGTGCCATGCCGTGCCATGCCGTGCCATGCCATTCCATGCCATTCCATGCCATTCCATGCCATTCCATGCCATTCCATGCCATTCCATGCCATTCCATGCCATTCCATGCCATTCCATGCCATTCCATGCCATTCCATGCCATTCCATGCCATTCCATGCCATTCCATGCCATTCCATGCCATTCCATGCCGTGCCATGCCGGTGCCATGCCGTGCCATGCCGGTGCCATGCCGTGTCATGCCGGTGCCATGCCGTGCCATGCCGGTGCCATGCCGTGCCATGCCGGTGCCATGCCATTCCATGCGGTGCCATGCCATTCCATGCCATTCCATGCCATTCCATGCCATTCCATGCCATTCCATGCCATTCCATGCCATTCCATGCCATTCCATGCCATTCCATGCCATTCCATGCCATTCCATGCCATTCCATGCCATTCCATGCCATTCCATGCCATTCCATGCCATTCCATGCCATTCCATGCCATTCCATGCCATTCCATGCCATTCCAAGCTATTTCATGCCATTCCATGCCATTTCATGCCATTCCATGCCATTCCATGCCATTCCATGCCATTCCATGCCATTCCATGCCATTCCATGCCATTCCATGCCATTCCATGCCATTCCATGCCATTCCATGCCGTGCCATGCCGGTGCCATGCCGTGCCATGCCGGTGCCATGCCGTGCCATGCCGGTGCCATGCCGGTGCCATGCCGTGCCATGCCGGTGCCATGCCGTGCCATGCCGGTGCCATGCCGTGCCATGCCGGTGCCATGCCGTGCCATGCCGGTGCCATGCCGTGCCATGCCGGTGCCATGCCGTGCCATGCCGGTGCCATGCCGTGCCATGCCGCTGCCATGCCGTGCCATGCCGGTGCCATGCCGTGCCATGCCGTGCCATGCCGTGCCATGCCGGTGCCATGCCGTGCCATGCCGTGCCATGCCGGTGCCATGCCGTGCCATGCCGGTGCCATGCCGTGCCATGCCGGTGCCATGCCGGTGCCATGCCGGTGCCATGCCGTGCCATGCCGGTGCCATTCAATGCCATTCCGTGCCATTCAATGCCATTCCATGCCATTCAATGCCGTGCCTTGCCGTGCCATGCCGTGCCTTGCCGTGCCATGCCGTGCCATGCCGTGCCATGCCGTGCCATGCCATTCCATGCCATTCCATGCCATTTCATGCCATTTCATGCCATTCCATGCCATTCCATGCCATTCCATGCCATTCCATGCCATTCCATGCCATTCCATGCCATTCCATGCCATTCCATGCCATTCCATGCCATTCCATGCCATTCCATGCCATTCCATGCCATTCCATGCCATTCCATGCCATTCCATGCCGTGCCATGCCGGTGCCATGCCGGTGCCATGCCGTGCCATGCCGGTGCCATGCCGTGCCATGCCGTGCCATGCCGTGCCATGCCGTGCCATGCCGTGCCATGCCATTCCATGCCATTCCATGCCATTCCATGCCATTCCATGCCATTCCATGCCATTCCATGCCATTCCATGCCATTCCATGCCATTCCATGCCATTCCATGCCATTCCATGCCATTCCATGCCATTCCATGCCATTCCATGCCATTCCATGCCATTCCATGCCATTCCATGCCATTCCATGCCATTCCATGCCATTCCATGCCATTCCATGCCATTCCATGCCATTCCATGCCGGTGCCATGCCGTGCCATGCCGGTGCCATGCCGTGCCATGCCGGTGCCATGCCGTGCCATGCCGGTGCCATGCCGTGCCATGCCGGTGCCATGCCGTGCCATGCCGGTGCCATGCCGTGCCATGCCGGTGCCATGCCGTGCCATGCCGCTGCCATGCCGTGCCATGCCGGTGCCATGCCGTGCCATGCCGTGCCATGCCGGTGCCATGCCGTGCCATGCCGGTGCCATGCCGTGCCATGCCGGTGCCATGCCGTGCCATGCCGGTGCCATGCCGTGCCATGCCGTGCCATGCCGTGCCATGCCGTGCCATGCCGTGCCATGCCGTGCCATGCCGGTGCCATGCCGTGCCATGCCGTGCCATGCCGGTGCCATGCCGTGCCATGCCGGTGCCATGCCGTGCCATGCCGTGCCATGCGGTGCCATGCCATTCCATGCGGTGCCATGCCATTCCATGCCATTCCATGCCATTCCATGCCGGTGCCATGCCATTCCATGCGGTGCCATGCCATTCCATGCCATTCCATGCCATTCCATGCCATTCCATGCCATTCCATGCCATTCCATGCCATTCCATGCCATTCCATGCCATTCCATGCCATTCCATGCCATTCCATGCCATTCCATGCCATTCCATGCCATTCCATGCCATTCCATGCCATTCCATGCCATTCCATGCCATTCCATGCCTTTCCATGCCATTCCATGCCATTCAATGCCGTGCCATGCCGTGCCATGCCGTGCCATGCCGTGCCATGCCGGTGCCATGCCGTGCCATGCCGGTGCCATGCCGTGCCATGCCGTTGCCATGCCGTGCCATGCCGGTGCCATGCCGTGCCATGCCGGTGCCATGCCGTGCCATGCCGGTGCCATGCCGTGCCATGCCGGTGCCATGCCGTGCCATGCCGTGCCATGCCGTGCCATGCCGTGCCATGCCGTGCCATGCCGTGCCATGCCGTGCCATGCCGTGCCATGCCGGTGCCATGCCGTGCCATGCCGGTGCCATGCCGTGCCATGCCGGTGCCATGCCGTGCCATTCCGGTGCCATGCCGGTGCCATGCCGTGCCATGCCGGTGCCATGCCGTGCCATGCCGGTGCCATGCCGGTGCCATGCCGTGCCATGCCGTGCCATGCCGTGCCATGCCGTGCCATGCCGTGCCATGCCGTGCCATGCCGGGCCATGCGGTGCCATGCCATTCCATGCCATTCCATGCCATTCCATGCCAGTCCATGCCATTCCATGCCACTCAATGCGGTGCCATGCCGTGCCATGCGGTGCCATGCCGTGCCATGCCGTGCCATGCCGTGCCATGCCGTGCCATGCCGTGCCATGCCGTGCCATGCCGGTGCCATGCCGTGCCATGCCGTGCCATGCCGTGCCATGCCGGTGCCATGCCGTGCCATGCCGTGCCATGCCGGTGCCATGCCGTGCCATGCCGGTGCCATGCCGTGCCATGCCGGTGCCATGCCGTGCCATGCGGTGCCATGCCATTCCATGCGGTGCCATGCCATTCCATGCCATTCCATGCCATTCCATGCCATTCCATGCCATTCAATGCCATTCCATGCCATTCCATGCCATTCCATGCCGGTGCCATGCCGTGCCATGCCGGTGCCATGCCGTGCCATGCCGGTGCCATGCCGTGCCATGCCGGTGCCATGCCGTGCCATGCCGGTGCCATGCCGTGCCATGCCGGTGCCATGCCGTGCCATGCCGGTGCCATGCCGTGCCATGCCATTCCATGCCATTCCATGCCGTGCCATGCCGGTGCCATGCCGTGCCATGCCGGTGCCATGCCGTGCCATGCCGGTGCCATGCCGTGCCATGCCGGTGCCATGCCGTGCCATGCCGGTGCCATGCCGTGCCATGCCGTGCCATGCCGTGCCATGCCATTCCATGCCATTCCATGCCATTCCATGCCATTCCATGCCATTCCATGCCATTCCATGCCATTCCATGCCATTCCATGCCATTCCATGCCATTCCATGCCATTCCATGCCATTCCATGCCATTCCATGCCATTCCATGCCATTCCATGCCATTCCATGCCATTCCATGCCATTCCATGCCATTCCATGCCATTCCATGCCATTCCATGCCATTCCATGCCATTCCATGCCGTGCCATGCCGTGCCATGCCGGTGCCATGCCGTGCCATGCCGGTGCCATGCCGTGTCATGCCGGTGCCATGCCGTGCCATGCCGGTGCCATGCCGTGCCATGCCGGTGCCATGCCATTCCATGCGGTGCCATGCCATTCCATGCCATTCCATGCCATTCCATGCCATTCCATGCCATTCCATGCCATTCCATGCCATTCCATGCCATTCCATGCCATTCCATGCCATTCCATGCCATTCCATGCCATTCCATGCCATTCCATGCCATTCCATGCCATTCCATGCCATTCCATGCCATTCCATGCCATTCCATGCCATTCCATGCCATTCCATGCCATTCCATGCCATTCCATGCCATTCCATGCCATTCCATGCCATTCCATGCCATTCCATGCCATTCCATGCCATTCCATGCCATTCCATGCCATTCCATGCCATTCCATGCCATTCCATGCCATTCCAAGCTATTCCATGCCATTCCATGCCATTTCATGCCATTCCATGCCATTCCATGCCATTCCATGCCATTCCATGCCATTCCATGCCATTCCATGCCATTCCATGCCATTCCATGCCATTCCATGCCGTGCCATGCCGGTGCCATGCCGTGCCATGCCGGTGCCATGCCGTGCCATGCCGGTGCCATGCCGGTGCCATGCCGTGCCATGCCGGTGCCATGCCGTGCCATGCCGGTGCCATGCCGTGCCATGCCGGTGCCATGCCGTGCCATGCCGGTGCCATGCCGTGCCATGCCGGTGCCATGCCGTGCCATGCCGCTGCCATGCCGTGCCATGCCGGTGCCATGCCGTGCCATGCCGGTGCCATGCCGTGCCATGCCGTGCCATGCCGGTGCCATGCCGTGCCATGCCGGTGCCATGCCGTGCCATGCCGGTGCCATGCCGGTGCCATGCCGGTGCCATGCCGTGCCATGCCGGTGCCATGCCGTGCCATGCCGGTGCCATGCCGGTGCCATGCCGGTGCCATGCCGTGCCATGCCGGTGCCATTCAATGCCATTCCGTGCCATTCAATGCCATTCCATGCCATTCAATGCCGTGCCTTGCCGTGCCATGCCGTGCCTTGCCGTGCCATGCCGTGCCATGCCGTGCCATGCCGTGCCATGCCATTCCATGCCATTCCATGCCATTTCATGCCATTTCATGCCATTCCATGCCATTCCATGCCATTCCATGCCATTCCATGCCATTCCATGCCATTCCATGCCATTCCATGCCATTCCATGCCATTCCATGCCATTCCATGCCATTCCATGCCATTCCATGCCATTCCATGCCATTCCATGCCATTCCATGCCATTCCATGCCATTCCATGCCATTCCATGCCGTGCCATGCCGGTGCCATGCCGGTGCCATGCCGGTGCCATGCCGGTGCCATGCCGTGCCATGCCGGTGCCATGCCGTGCCATGCCGTGCCATGCCGTGCCATGCCGTGCCATGCCGTGCCATGCCATTCCATGCCATTCCATGCCATTCCATGCCATTCCATGCCATTCCATGCCATTCCATGCCATTCCATGCCATTCCATGCCATTCCATGCCATTCCATGCCATTCCATGCCATTCCATGCCATTCCATGCCATTCCATGCCATTCCATGCCATTCCATGCCATTCCATGCCTTTCCATGCCATTCCATGCCATTCAATGCCGTGCCATGCCGTGCCATGCCGTGCCATGCCGGTGCCATGCCGTGCCATGCCGGTGCCATGCCGTGCCATGCCGTTGCCATGCCGTGCCATGCCGGTGCCATGCCGTGCCATGCCGGTGCCATGCCGTGCCATGCCGGTGCCATGCCGTGCCATGCCGGTGCCATGCCGTGCCATGCCGTGCCATGCCGTGCCATGCCGTGCCATGCCGTGCCATGCCGTGCCATGCCGTGCCATGCCGTGCCATGCCGGTGCCATGCCGTGCCATGCCGGTGCCATGCCGTGCCATGCCGGTGCCATGCCGTGCCATTCCGGTGCCATGCCGGTGCCATGCCGTGCCATGCCGGTGCCATGCCGTGCCATGCCGGTGCCATGCCGGTGCCATGCCGTGCCATGCCGTGCCATGCCGTGCCATGCCGTGCCATGCCGTGCCATGCCGTGCCATGCCGGGCCATGCGGTGCCATGCCATTCCATGCCATTCCATGCCATTCCATGCCAGTCCATGCCATTCCATGCCACTCAATGCGGTGCCATGCCGTGCCATGCGGTGCCATGCCGTGCCATGCCGTGCCATGCCGTGCCATGCCGTGCCATGCCGGTGCCATGCCGTGCCATGCCGTGCCATGCCGGTGCCATGCCGTGCCATGCCGGTGCCATGCCGTGCCATGCCGTGCCATGCGGTGCCATGCCATTCCATGCGGTGCCATGCCATTCCATGCCATTCCATGCCATTCCATGCCATTCCATGCCATTCCATGCCATTCCATGCCATTCCATGCCATTCCATGCCATTCCATGCCATTCCATGCCATTCCATGCCATTCCATGCCATTCCATGCCATTCCATGCCGTGCCATGCCGTGCCATGCCGGTGCCATGCCGTGCCATGCCGGTGCCATGCCGTGTCATGCCGGTGCCATGCCGTGCCATGCCGGTGCCATGCCGTGCCATGCCGGTGCCATGCCATTCCATGCGGTGCCATGCCATTCCATGCCATTCCATGCCATTCCATGCCATTCCATGCCATTCCATGCCATTCCATGCCATTCCATGCCATTCCATGCCATTCCATGCCATTCCATGCCATTCCATGCCATTCCATGCCATTCCATGCCATTCCATGCCATTCCATGCCATTCCATGCCATTCCATGCCATTCCATGCCATTCCATGCCATTCCATGCCATTCGATGCCATTCCATGCCATTCCATGCCATTCCATGCCATTCCATGCCATTCCATGCCATTCCATGCCATTCCATGCCATTCCATGCCATTCCATGCCATTCCAAGCTATTCCATGCCATTCCATGCCATTTCATGCCATTCCATGCCATTCCATGCCATTCCATGCCATTCCATGCCATTCCATGCCATTCCATGCCATTCCATGCCGTGCCATGCCGGTGCCATGCCGTGCCATGCCGGTGCCATGCCGGTGCCATGCCGTGCCATGCCGGTGCCATGCCGTGCCATGCCGGTGCCATGCCGTGCCATGCCGGTGCCATGCCGTGCCATGCCGGTGCCATGCCGTGCCATGCCGGTGCCATGCCGTGCCATGCCGCTGCCATGCCGTGCCATGCCGGTGCCATGCCGTGCCATGCCGGTGCCATGCCGTGCCATGCCGTGCCATGCCGGTGCCATGCCGTGCCATGCCGGTGCCATGCCGTGCCATGCCGGTGCCATGCCGGTGCCATGCCGGTGCCATGCCGTGCCATGCCGGTGCCATGCCGTGCCATGCCGGTGCCATGCCGGTGCCATGCCGGTGCCATGCCGTGCCATGCCGGTGCCATTCAATGCCATTCCGTGCCATTCAATGCCATTCCATGCCATTCAATGCCGTGCCTTGCCGTGCCATGCCGTGCCTTGCCGTGCCATGCCGTGCCATGCCGTGCCATGCCGTGCCATGCCGTGCCATGCCATTCCATGCCATTCCATGCCATTTCATGCCATTTCATGCCATTCCATGCCATTCCATGCCATTCCATGCCATTCCATGCCATTCCATGCCATTCCATGCCATTCCATGCCATTCCATGCCATTCCATGCCATTCCATGCCATTCCATGCCATTCCATGCCATTCCATGCCATTCCATGCCATTCCATGCCATTCCATGCCATTCCATGCCGTGCCATGCCGGTGCCATGCCGGTGCCATGCCGTGCCATGCCGGTGCCATGCCGTGCCATGCCGTGCCATGCCGTGCCATGCCGTGCCATGCCGTGCCATGCCGTGCCATGCCATTCCATGCCATTCCATGCCATTCCATGCCATTCCATGCCATTCCATGCCATTCCATGCCATTCCATGCCATTCCATGCCATTCCATGCCATTCCATGCCATTCCATGCCATTCCATGCCATTCCATGCCATTCCATGCCATTCCATGCCATTCCATGCCATTCCATGCCATTCCATGCCATTCCATGCCATTCCATGCCATTCCATGCCTTTCCATGCCATTCCATGCCATTCAATGCCGTGCCATGCCGTGCCATGCCGTGCCATGCCGGTGCCATGCCGTGCCATGCCGGTGCCATGCCGTGCCATGCCGTTGCCATGCCGTGCCATGCCGGTGCCATGCCGTGCCATGCCGGTGCCATGCCGTGCCATGCCGGTGCCATGCCGTGCCATGCCGGTGCCATGCCGTGCCATGCCGGTGCCATGCCGTGCCATGCCGTGCCATGCCGTGCCATGCCGTGCCATGCCGTGCCATGCCGTGCCATGCCGTGCCATGCCGTGCCATGCCGGTGCCATGCCGTGCCATGCCGGTGCCATGCCGTGCCATGCCGGTGCCATGCCGTGCCATTCCGGTGCCATGCCGGTGCCATGCCGTGCCATGCCGGTGCCATGCCGTGCCATGCCGGTGCCATGCCGGTGCCATGCCGTGCCATGCCGTGCCATGCCGTGCCATGCCGTGCCATGCCGTGCCATGCCGTGCCATGCCGGGCCATGCGGTGCCATGCCATTCCATGCCATTCCATGCCATTCCATGCCAGTCCATGCCATTCCATGCCACTCAATGCGGTGCCATGCCGTGCCATGCGGTGCCATGCCGTGCCATGCCGTGCCATGCCGTGCCATGCCGTGCCATGCCGTGCCATGCCGTGCCATGCCGTGCCATGCCGTGCCATGCCGGTGCCATGCCGTGCCATGCCGTGCCATGCCGTGCCATGCCGGTGCCATGCCGTGCCATGCCGTGCCATGCCGGTGCCATGCCGTGCCATGCCGGTGCCATGCCGTGCCATGCCGGTGCCATGCCGTGCCATGCGGTGCCATGCCATTCCATGCGGTGCCATGCCATTCCATGCCATTCCATGCCATTCCATGCCATTCCATGCCATTCAATGCCATTCCATGCCATTCCATGCCATTCCATGCCATTCCATGCCGGTGCCATGCCGTGCCATGCCGGTGCCATGCCGTGCCATGCCGGTGCCATGCCGTGCCATGCCGGTGCCATGCCGTGCCATGCCGGTGCCATGCCGTGCCATGCCATTCCATGCCATTCCATGCCGTGCCATGCCGGTGCCATGCCGTGCCATGCCGGTGCCATGCCGTGCCATGCCGGTGCCATGCCGTGCCATGCCGGTGCCATGCCGTGCCATGCCGTGCCATGCCATTCCATGCCATTCCATGCCATTCCATGCCATTCCATGCCATTCCATGCCATTCCATGCCATTCCATGCCATTCCATGCCATTCCATGCCATTCCATGCCATTCCATGCCATTCCATGCCATTCCATGCCATTCCATGCCATTCCATGCCATTCCATGCCATTCCATGCCATTCCATGCCATTCCATGCCATTCCATGCCATTCCATGCCATTCCATGCCATTCCATGCCATTCCATGCCGTGCCATGCCGTGCCATGCCGGTGCCATGCCGTGCCATGCCGGTGCCATGCCGTGCCATGCCGGTGCCATGCCGTGCCATGCCGGTGCCATGCCGTGCCATGCCGGTGCCATGCCGTGCCATGCCGATGCCATGCCGTGCCATGCCGGTGCCATGCCGTGCCATGCCGGTGCCATGCCGTGCCATGCCGGTGCCATGCCGTGCCATGCCGGTGCCATGCCGAGCCATGCCGGTGCCATGCCGGTGCCATGCCGGTGCCATGCCGTGCCATGCCGTGCCATGCCGTGACATGCCGGTGCCATGCCGTGCCATGCCGGTGCCATGCCGTGCCATGCCGGTGCCATGCCGTGCCATGCCGTGCCATACCGGTGCCATGCCGTGCCATGCCGGTGCCATGCCGTGCCATGCCGGTGCCATGCCGTGCCATGCCGGTGCCATGCCGTGCCATGCCGGTGCCATGCCGTGCCATGCCGGTGCCATGCCGGTGCCATGCCGTGCCATGCCGGTGCCATGCCGTGCCATGCGGTGCCATGCCATTCCATGCGGTGCCATGCCATTCCATGCCATTCCATGCCATTCCATGCCATTCCATGCCATTCCATGCCATTCCATGCCATTCCATGCCATTCCATGCCATTCCATGCCATTCCATGCCATTCCATGCCATTCCATGCCATTCCATGCCATTCCATGCCATTCCATGCCATTCCATGCCGGTGCCATGCCGTGCCATGCCGGTGCCATGCCGGTGCCATGCCGTGTCATGCCGGTGCCATGCCGTGCCATGCCGGTGCCATGCCGTGCCATGCCGGTGCCATGCCGTGCCATGCCGTTGCCATGCCGTGCCATGCCGGTGCCATGCCGTGCCATGCCTGTGCCATGCCGTGCCATGCCGGTGCCATGCCGTGCCATGCCGGTGCCATGCCGTGCCATGCCGGTGCCATGCCGTGCCATGCCGGTGCCATGCCGTGCCATGCCGGTGCCATGCCGTGCCATGCCGTGCCATGCCGTGCCATGCCGTGCCATGCCGTGCCATGCCGTGCCATGCCGTGCCATGCCGTGCCATGCCGTGCCATGCCGGTGCCATGCCGTGCCATGCCGGTGCCATGCCGTGCCATTCCGGTGCCATGCCGGTGCCATGCCGTGCCATGCCGGTGCCATGCCGTGCCATGCCGGTGCCATGCCGTGCCATGCCGTGCCATGCCGTGCCATGCCGTGCCATGCCGTGCCATGCCGTGCCATGCCGTGCCATGCCGTGCCATGCCGGGCCATGCGGTGCCATGCCATTCCATGCCATTCCATGCCATTCCATGCCAGTCCATGCCATTCCATGCCACTCAATGCGGTGCCATGCCGTGCCATGCGGTGCCATGCCGTGCCATGCCGTGCCATGCCGTGCCATGCCGTGCCATGCCGGTGCCATGCCGTGCCATGCCGTGCCATGCCGTGCCATGCCGGTGCCATGCCGTGCCATGCCGTGCCATGCCGGTGCCATGCCGTGCCATGCCGGTGCCATGCCGTGCCATGCCGTGCCATGCCGGTGCCATGCCGTGCCATGCCGTGCCATGCCGGTGCCATGCCGTGCCATGCCGGTGCCATGCCGTGCCATGCCGGTGCCATGCCGTGCCATGCGGTGCCATGCCATTCCATGCCATTCCATGCCATTCCATGCCATTCCATGCCATTCAATGCCATTCCATGCCATTCCATGCCATTCCATGCCATTCCATGCCATTCCATGCCATTCCATGCCATTCCATGCCATTGCATGCCATTCCATGCCATTCCATGCCATTCCATGCCATTCCATGCCATTCCATGCCATTCCATGCCATTCCATGCCATTCCATGCCATTCCATGCCATTCCATGCCATTCCATGCCATTCCATGCCATTCCATGCCATTCCATGCCATTCCATGCCATTCCATGCCATTCCATGCCATTCCATGCCATTCCATGCCATTCCATGCCATTCCATGCCATTCCATGCCATTCCATGCCATTCCATGCCATTCCATGCCATTCCATGCCGGTGCCATGCCGTGCCATGCCGGTGCCATGCCGTGCCATGCCGGTGCCATGCCGTGCCATGCCGGTGCCATGCCGTGCCATGCCATTCCATGCCATTCCATGCCGTGCCATGCCGGTGCCATGCCGTGCCATGCCGGTGCCATGCCGTGCCATGCCGGTGCCATGCCGTGCCATGCCGGTGCCATGCCGTGCCATGCCGGTGCCATACCGTGCCATGCCGTGCCATGCCGTGCCATGCCATTCCATGCCATTCCATGCCATTCCATGCCATTCCATGCCATTCCATGCCATTCCATGCCATTCCATGCCATTCCATGCCATTCCATGCCATTCCATGCCATTCCATGCCATTCCATGCCATTCCATGCCATTCCATGCCATTCCATGCCATTCCATGCCATTCCATGCCGTGCCATGCCGTGCCATGCCGGTGCCATGCCGTGCCATGCCGGTGCCATGCCGGTGCCATGCCGTGTCATGCCGGTGCCATGCCGTGCCATGCCGGTGCCATGCCGTGCCATGCCGGTGCCATGCCATTCCATGCGGTGCCATGCCATTCCATGCCATTCCATGCCATTCCATGCCATTCCATGCCATTCCATGCCATTCCATGCCATTCCATGCCATTCCAGGCCATTCCATGCTATTCCATGCCATTCCATGCCATTCCATGCCATTCCATGCCATTCCATGCCATTCCATGCCATTCCATGCCATTCCATGCCATTCCATGCCATTCCATGCCGTGCCATGCCGTGCCATGCCGGTGCCATGCCGTGCCATGCCGTGCCATGCCGGTGCCATGCCGTGCCATGCCGTGCCATGCCGGTGCCATGCCGTGTCATGCCGGTGCCATGCCGTGCCATGCCGGTGCCATGCCGTGCCATGCCGGTGCCATGCCGTGCCATGCCGGTGCCATGC
The DNA here is from genome assembly GCA_963971235.1 of Cryptus armator. Classification (NCBI taxonomy): domain Eukaryota; kingdom Metazoa; phylum Arthropoda; class Insecta; order Hymenoptera; family Ichneumonidae; genus Cryptus; species Cryptus armator. The sequence continues at coordinate 721,808 of CAXARG010000294.1, read as the reverse complement.
CGTGCCATGCCGGTGCCATGCCGTGCCATGCCGGTGCCATGCCGTGCCATGCCGGTGCCATGCCGTGCCATGCCATTCCATGCCATTCCATGCCATTCCATGCCATTCCATGCCATTCCATGCCATTCCATGCCATTCCATGCCATTCCATGCCATTCCATGCCATTCCATGCCATTCCATGCCATTCCATGCCATTCCATGCCATTCCATGCCATTCCATGCCATTCCATGCCATTCCATGCCATTCCATGCCATTCCATGCCATTCCATGCCATTCCATGCCATTCCATGCCATTCCATGCCATTCCATGCCATTCCATGCCATTCCATGCCATTCCATGCCATTCCATGCCATTCCATGCCATTCCATGCCATTCCATGCCATTCCATGCCATTCCATGCCATTCCATGCCATTCCATGCCATTCCATGCCATTCCATGCCATTCAATGCCGTGCCATGCCGTGCCATGCCGTGCCATGCCGTGCCATGCCGTGCCATGCCGTGCCATGCCGGTGCCATGCCGTGCCATGCCGGTGCCATGCCGTGCCATGCCGGTGCCATGCCGTGCCATGCCGGTGCCATGCCGTGCCATGCCGGTGCCATGCCGTGCCATGCCGGTGCCATGCCGTGCCATGCCGGTGCCATTCAATGCCATTCCGTGCCATTCAATGCCATTCCGTGCCATTCAATGCCATTCCGTGCCATTCAATGCCATTCCGTGCCATTCAATGCCATTCCGTGCCATTCAATGCCGTGCCTTGCCGTGCCATGCCGTGCCATGCCGTGCCATGCCGTGCCATGCCGTGCCATGCCGTGCCATGCCATTCCATGCCGTGCCATGCCATTCCATGCCATTCCATGCCATTCCATGCCATTCCATGCCATTCCATGCCATTCCATGCCATTCCATGCCATTCCATGCCATTCCATGCCATTCCATGCCATTCCATGCCATTCCATGCCATTCCATGCCATTCCATGCCATTCCATGCCATTCCATGCCATTCCATGCCGGTGCCATGCCGTGCCATGCCGGTGCCATGCCGTGCCATGCCGGTGCCATGCCGTGCCATGCCGGTGCCATGCCGTGCCATGCCGGTGCCATGCCGTGCCATGCCGGTGCCATGCCGTGCCATGCCGGTGCCATGCCGTGCCATGCCGGTGCCATGCCGCTGCCATGCCGTGCCATGCCGGTGCCATGCCGTGCCATGCCGTGCCATGCCGGTGCCATGCCGTGCCATGCCGGTGCCATGCCGTGCCATGCCGGTGCCATGCCGTGCCATGCCGGTGCCATGCCGTGCCATTCCGTGCCATTCAATGCCATTCCATGCCATTCAATGCCGTGCCTTGCCGTGCCATGCCGTGCCATGCCGTGCCATGCCGTGCCATGCCGTGCCATGCCGTGCCATGCCGTGCCATGCCGGTGCCATGCCGTGCCATGCCGGTGCCATTCCGTGCCATGCCGGTGCCATGCCGGTGCCATGCCGTGCCATGCCGGTGCCATGCCGTGCCATGCCGTGCCATGCCGGTGCCATGCCGGTGCCATGCCGGTGCCATGCCGTGCCATGCCGGTGCCATGCCGTGCCATGCCGTGCCATGCCGGTGCCATGCCGTGCCATGCCGGTGCCATGCCGGTGCCATGCCGTGCCATGCCGGTGCCATGCCGTGCCATGCCGTGCCATGCCGTGCCATGCGGTGCCATGCCATTCCATGCCATTCCATGCCATTCCATGCCATTCCATGCCATTCCATGCCATTCCATGCCATTCCATGCCATTCCATGCCATTCCATGCCATTCCATGCCATTCCATGCCATTCCATGCCATTCCATGCCATTCCATGCCATTCCATGCCATTCCATGCCATTCCATGCCATTCCATGCCATTCCATGCCATTCCATGCCATTCCATGCCATTCCATGCCATTCCATGCCATTCCATGCCATTCCATGCCATTCCATGCCGTGCCATGCCGGTGCCATGCCATTCCATGCCATTCCATGCCATTCCATGCCATTCCATGCCATTCCATGCCATTCCATGCCATTCCATGCCATTCCATGCCATTCCATGCCATTCCATGCCATTCCATGCCATTCCATGCCATTCCATGCCGTGCCATGCCGGTGCCATGCCGTGCCATGCCGTGCCATGCCGTGCCATGCCGGTGCCATGCCGGTGCCATGCCGGTGCCATGCCGGTGCCATGCCATTCCATGCCATTCCATGCCACTCAATGCGGTGCCATGCCGTGCCATGCCGTGCCATGCCGTGCTATGCCGTGCCATGCCGTGCCATGCCGTGCCATGCGGTGCCATGCCCTTCCATGCCATTCCATGCCATTCCATGCCATTCCATGCCATTCCATGCCATTCCATGCCATTCCATGCCATTCCATGCCATTCCATGCCATTCCATGCCATTCCATGCCGGTGCCATGCCGTGCCATGCCGGTGCCATGCCGTGCCATGCCGGTGCCATGCCGTGCCATGCCGGTGCCATGCCGTGCCATGCCGGTGCCATGCCGTGCCATGCCGTGCCATGCCGGTGCCATGCCGTGCCATGCCGGTGCCATGCCGTGCCATGCCGTGCCATGCCGGTGCCATGCCGTGCCATGCCGTGCCATGCCGTGCCATGCCGTGCCATGCGGTGCCATGCCATTCCATGCGGTGCCATGCCATTCCATGCCATTCCATGTCATTCCATGCCATTCCATGTCATTCCATGCCATTCCATGCCATTCCATGTCATTCCATGCCATTCCATGCCATTCCATGCCATTCCATACCATTCCATGCCATTCCATGCCATTCCAAGCCATTCCATGCCATTCCATGCCATTCCATGCCATTCCATGCCATTCCATGCCATTCCATGCCATTCCATGCCATTCCATGCCATTCCATGCCATTCCATGCCATTCCATGCCATTCCATGCCATTCCATGCCATTCCATGCCATTCCATGCCATTCCATGCCATTCCATGCCATTCCATGCCATTCCATGCCATTCCATGCCATTCCATGCCATTCCATGCCATTCCATGCCATTCCATGCCATTCCATGCCATTCCATGCCATTCCATGCCATTCCATGCCATTCCATGCCATTCCATGCCATTCCATGCCATTCCATGCCATTCCATGCCATTCCATGCCATTCCATGCCATTCCATGCCATTCCATGCCATTCCATGCCATTCCATGCCATTCCATGCCATTCCATGCCATTCCATGCCATTCCATGCCATTCCATGCCATTCCATGCCATTCCATGCCATTCCATGCCATTCCATGCCATTCCATGCCATTCCATGCCATTCCATGCCATTCCATGCCATTCCATGCCATTCCATGCCATTCCATGCCATTCCATGCCATTCCATGCCATTCCATGCCATTCCATGCCATTCCATGCCATTCCATGCCATTCCATGCCATTCCATGCCATTCCATGCCATTCCATGCCATTCCATGCCATTCCATGCCATTCCATGCCATTCAATGCCGTGCCATGCCGTGCCATGCCGGTGCCATGCCGTGCCATGCCGTGCCATGCCGTGCCATGCCGTGCCATGCCGTGCCATGCCGTGCCATGCCGTGCCATGCCGTGCCATGCCGTGCCATGCCGTGCCATGCCGTGCCATGCCGTGCCATGCCGTGCCATGCCGTGCCATGCCGTGCCATGCCGTGCCATGCCGTGCCATGCCGTGCCATGCCGTGCCATGCCGTGCCATGCCGTGCCATGCCGTGCCATGCCGTGCCATGCCGTGCCATGCCGTGCCATGCCGTGCCATGCCGTGCCATGCCGTTCCATGCCATTCCATGCCATTCCATGCCATTCAATGCCGTGCCATGCCGTGCCATGCCGGTGCCATGCCGTGCCATGCCGGTGCCATGCCGTGCCATGCCGGTGCCATGCCGTGCCATGCCGGTGCCATGCCGTGCCATGCCGTGCCATGCCGGTGCCATGCCGAGCCATGCCGGTGCCATGCCGTGCCATGCGGTGCCATGCCATTCCATGCCATTCCATGCCATTCCATGCCATTCCATGCCATTCCATGCCATTCCATGCCATTCCATGCCATTCCATGCCATTCCATGCCATTCCATGCCATTCCATGCCATTCCATGCCATTCCATGCCATTCCATGCCATTCCATGCCATTCCATGCCGTGCCATGCCATTCCATGCCGTGCCATGCCGTGCCATGCCGTGCCATGCCGTGCCATGCCGTGCCATGCCGTGCCATGCCGTGCCATGCCGGTGCCATGCCGTGGCATGCCGGTGCCATGCCGTGCCATGCCGTGCCATGCCGTGCCATGCCGGTGCCATGCCGTGCCATGCCGTGCCATGCCGGTGCCATGCCGGTGCCACGCCGTGCCATGCCGGTGCCATGCCGGTGCCATGCCGGTGCCATGCCGGTGCCATGCCGTGTCATGCCGGTGCCATGCCGTGCCATGCCGGTGCCATGCCGTGCCATGCCGGTGCCATGCCATTCCATGCGGTGCCATGCCATTCCATGCCATTCCATGCCATTCCATGCCATTCCATGCCATTCCATGCCATTCCATGCCATTCCATGCCATTCCATGCCATTCCATGCCATTCCATGCCATTCCATGCCATTCCATGCTATTCCATGCCATTCCATGCCATTCCATGCCATTCCATGCCATTCCATGCCATTCCATGCCATTCCATGCCATTCCATGCCATTCCATGCCATTCCATGCCATTCCATGCCATTCCATGCCATTCCATGCCATTCCATGCCATTCCATGCCATTCCATGCCATTCCATGCCATTCCATGCCATTCCATGCCATTCCATGCCATTCCATGCCATTCCATGCCATTCCATGCCATTCCATGCCATTCCATGCCATTCCATGCCATTCCATGCCATTCCATGCCATTCCATGCCATTCCATGCCATTCCATGCCATTCCATGCCATTCCATGCCATTCCATGCCATTCCATGCCATTCCATGCCATTCCATGCCATTCCATGCCATTCCATGCCATTCCATGCCATTCCATGCCATTCCATGCCATTCCATGCCGTGCCATGCCATTCCATGCCATTCCATGCCGTGCCATGCCATTCCATGCCGTGCCATGCCGGTGCCATGCCGTGCCATGCCGGTGCCATGCCGTGCCATGCCGGTGCCATGCCGTGCCATGCCGGTGCCATGCCGTGCCATGCCGGTGCCATGCCGTGCCATGCCGGTGCCATGCCGTGCCATGCCGTGCCATGCCGTGCCATGCCGTGCCATGCCGTGCCATGCCGTGCCATGCCGTGCCATGCCGTGCCATGCCGTGCCATGCCGTGCCATGCCGTGCCATGCCGTGCCATGCCGTGCCATGCCGTGCCATGCCGTGCCATGCCGTGCCATGCCGTGCCATGCCGTGCCATGCCGTGCCATGCCGTGCCATGCCGTGCCATGCCGTGCCATGCCGTGCCATGCCGTGCCATGCCGTGCCATGCCGTGCCATGCCGTGCCATGCCGTGCCATGCCGTGCCATGCCGTGCCATGCCGTGCCATGCCGTGCCATGCCGTGCCATGCCGTGCCATGCCGGTGCCATGCCGTGCCATGCCGGTGCCATGCCGTGCCATGCCGGTGCCATGCCGTGCCATGCCGGTGCCATGCCGTGCCATGCCGGTGCCATGCCGTGCCATGCCGGTGCCATGCCGTGCCATGCCGGTGCCATGCCGTGCCATGCCGCTGCCATGCCGTGCCATGCCGGTGCCATGCCGTGCCATGCCGGTGCCATGCCGTGCCATGCCGTGCCATGCCGGTGCCATGCCGGTGCCATGCCGTGCCATGCCGGTGCCATGCCGTGCCATGCCGGTGCCATGCCGTGCCATGCCGGTGCCATGCCGTGCCATGCCGCTGCCATGCCGTGCCATGCCGGTGCCATGCCGTGCCATGCCGTGCCATGCCGGTGCCATGCCGTGCCATGCCGGTGCCATGCCGTGCCATGCCGTGCCATGCGGTGCCATGCCATTCCATGCGGTGCCATGCCATTCCATGCCATTCCATGCCATTCCATGCCATTCCATGCCATTCCATGCCATTCCATGCCATTCCATGCCATTCCATGCCATTCCATGCCATTCCATGCCATTCCATGCCATTCCATGCCATTCCATGCCATTCCATGCCATTCCATGCCGTGCCATGCCGTGCCATGCCGGTGCCATGCCGTGCCATGCCGGTGCCATGCCGTGCCATGCCGGTGCCATGCCGTGCCATGCCGGTGCCATGCCGTGCCATGCCGGTGCCATGCCGTGCCATGCCGGTGCCATGCCGTGCCATGCCGGTGCCATGCCGTGCCATGCCGGTGCCATGCCGTGCCATGCCGGTGCCATGCCGTGCCATGCCGGTGCCATGCCGTGCCATGCCGGTGCCATGCCGTGCCATGCCGGTGCCATGCCGTGCCATGCCGGTGCCATGCCGTGCCATGCCGGTGCCATGCCGTGCCATGCCGGTGCCATGCCGTGCCATGCCGGTGCCATGCCGTGCCATGCCGGTGCCATGCCGTGCCATGCCGTGCCATGCCGTGCCATGCCATTCCATGCCATTCCATGCCATTCCATGCCATTCCATGCCATTCCATGCCATTCCATGCCATTCCATGCCATTCCATGCCATTCCATGCCATTCCATGCCATTCCATGCCATTCCATGCCATTCCATGCCATTCCATGCCATTCCATGCCATTCCATGCCATTCCATGCCATTCCATGCCATTCCATGCCATTCCATGCCATTCCATGCCATTCCATGCCATTCCATGCCATTCCATGCCATTCCATGCCATTCCATGCCATTCCATGCCATTCAATGCCGGTGCCATGCCGTGCCATGCCGGTGCCATGCCGTGCCATGCCGGTGCCATGCCGTGCCATGCCGGTGCCATTCAATGCCATTCCGTGCCATTCAATGCCATTCCGTGCCATTCAATGCCATTCCATGCCATTCAATGCCGTGCCTTGCCGTGCCATGCCGTGCCATGCCGTGCCATGCCGTGCCATGCCATTCCATGCCGTGCCATGCCATTCCATGCCATTCCATGCCATTCCATGCCATTCCATGCCATTCCATGCCATTCCATGCCATTCCATGCCATTCCATGCCATTCCATGCCATTCCATGCCATTCCATGCCATTCCATGCCATTCCATGCCATTCCATGCCATTCCATGCCATTCCATGCCATTCCATGCCATTCCATGCCATTCCATGCCATTCCATGCCATTCCATGCCATTCCATGCCATTCCATGCCATTCCATGCCATTCCATGCCATTCCATGCCATTCCATGCCATTCCATGCCATTCCATGCCATTCCATGCCATTCCATGCCATTCCATGCCATTCCATGCCATTCCATGCCATTCCATGCCATTCCATGCCATTCCATGCCATTCCATGCCATTCCATGCCATTCCATGCCATTCCATGCCATTCCATGCCATTCCATGCCATTCCATGCCGGTGCCATGCCGTGCCATGCCGGTGCCATGCCGTGCCATGCCGGTGCCATGCCGTGCCATGCCGGTGCCATGCCGTGCCATGCCGCTGCCATGCCGTGCCATGCGGTGCCATGCCATTCCATGCGGTGCCATGCCATTCCATGCCATTCCATGCCATTCCATGCCATTCCATGCCATTCCATGCCATTCCATGCCATTCCATGCCATTCCATGCCATTCCATGCCATTCCATGCCATTCCATGCCATTCCATGCCATTCCATGCCATTCCATGCCATTCCATGCCATTCCATGCCGTGCCATGCCGGTGCCATGCCGTGCCATGCCGGTGCCATGCCGTGCCATGCCGGTGCCATGCCGGTGCCATGCCGTGCCATGCCGGTGCCATGCCGTGCCATGCCGGTGCCATGCCGTGCCATGCCGGTGCCATGCCGTGCCATGCCGGTGCCATGCCGTGCCATGCCGGTGCCATGCCGTGCCATGCCGGTGCCATGCCGTGCCATGCCGCTGCCATGCCGTGCCATGCCGGTGCCATGCCGTGCCATGCCGGTGCCATGCCGTGCCATGCCGTGCCATGCCGGTGCCATGCCGTGCCATGCCGGTGCCATGCCGTGCCATGCCGGTGCCATGCCGGTGCCATGCCGGTGCCATGCCGTGCCATGCCGGTGCCATTCAATGCCATTCCGTGCCATTCAATGCCATTCCGTGCCATTCAATGCCATTCCATGCCATTCAATGCCGTGCCTTGCCGTGCCATGCCGTGCCTTGCCGTGCCATGCCGTGCCATGCCGTGCCATGCCGTGCCATGCCATTCCATGCCATTCCATGCCATTTCATGCCATTTCATGCCATTCCATGCCATTCCATGCCATTCCATGCCATTCCATGCCATTCCATGCCATTCCATGCCATTCCATGCCATTCCATGCCATTCCATGCCATTCCATGCCATTCCATGCCATTCCATGCCATTCCATGCCATTCCATGCCGTGCCATGCCGGTGCCATGCCGGTGCCATGCCGTGCCATGCCGGTGCCATGCCGTGCCATGCCGTGCCATGCCGTGCCATGCCGTGCCATGCCGTGCCATGCCATTCCATGCCATTCCATGCCATTCCATGCCATTCCATGCCATTCCATGCCATTCCATGCCATTCCATGCCATTCCATGCCATTCCATGCCATTCCATGCCATTCCATGCCATTCCATGCCATTCCATGCCATTCCATGCCTTTCCATGCCATTCCATGCCATTCAATGCCGTGCCATGCCGTGCCATGCCGTGCCATGCCGTGCCATGCCGTGCCATGCCGGTGCCATGCCGTGCCATGCCGGTGCCATGCCGTGCCATGCCGTGCCATGCCGTGCCATGCCGGGCCATGCGGTGCCATGCCATTCCATGCCATTCCATGCCATTCCATGCCAGTCCATGCCATTCCATGCCACTCAATGCGGTGCCATGCCGTGCCATGCGGTGCCATGCCGTGCCATGCCGTGCCATGCCGTGCCATGCCGTGCCATGCCGTGCCATGCCGTGCCATGCCGTGCCATGCCGTGCCATGCCGGTGCCATGCCGTGCCATGCCGTGCCATGCCGTGCCATGCCGGTGCCATGCCGTGCCATGCCGTGCCATGCCGGTGCCATGCCGTGCCATGCCGGTGCCATGCCGTGCCATGCCGGTGCCATGCCGTGCCATGCGGTGCCATGCCATTCCATGCGGTGCCATGCCATTCCATGCCATTCCATGCCATTCCATGCCATTCCATGCCATTCAATGCCATTCCATGCCATTCCATGCCATTCCATGCCATTCCATGCCGGTGCCATGCCGGTGCCATGCCGTGCCATGCCGGTGCCATGCCGTGCCATGCCGGTGCCATGCCGTGCCATGCCGGTGCCATGCCGTGCCATGCCGGTGCCATGCCGTGCCATGCCATTCCATGCCATTCCATGCCGTGCCATGCCGGTGCCATGCCGTGCCATGCCGGTGCCATGCCGTGCCATGCCGGTGCCATGCCGTGCCATGCCGGTGCCATGCCGTGCCATGCCGTGCCATGCCGTGCCATGCCATTCCATGCCATTCCATGCCATTCCATGCCATTCCATGCCATTCCATGCCATTCCATGCCATTCCATGCCATTCCATGCCATTCCATGCCATTCCATGCCATTCCATGCCATTCCATGCCATTCCATGCCATTCCATGCCATTCCATGCCATTCCATGCCGTGCCATGCCGGTGCCATGCCGTGCCATGCCGGTGCCATGCCGTGTCATGCCGGTGCCATGCCGTGCCATGCCGGTGCCATGCCGTGCCATGCCGGTGCCATGCCATTCCATGCGGTGCCATGCCATTCCATGCCATTCCATGCCATTCCATGCCATTCCATGCCATTCCATGCCATTCCATGCCATTCCATGCCATTCCATGCCATTCCATGCCATTCCATGCCATTCCATGCCATTCCATGCCATTCCATGCCATTCCATGCCATTCCATGCCATTCCATGCCATTCCATGCCATTCCATGCCATTCCATGCCATTCCAAGCTATTTCATGCCATTCCATGCCATTTCATGCCATTCCATGCCATTCCATGCCATTCCATGCCATTCCATGCCATTCCATGCCATTCCATGCCATTCCATGCCATTCCATGCCATTCCATGCCATTCCATGCCGTGCCATGCCGGTGCCATGCCGTGCCATGCCGGTGCCATGCCGTGCCATGCCGGTGCCATGCCGGTGCCATGCCGTGCCATGCCGGTGCCATGCCGTGCCATGCCGGTGCCATGCCGTGCCATGCCGGTGCCATGCCGTGCCATGCCGGTGCCATGCCGTGCCATGCCGGTGCCATGCCGTGCCATGCCGGTGCCATGCCGTGCCATGCCGCTGCCATGCCGTGCCATGCCGGTGCCATGCCGTGCCATGCCGTGCCATGCCGTGCCATGCCGGTGCCATGCCGTGCCATGCCGTGCCATGCCGGTGCCATGCCGTGCCATGCCGGTGCCATGCCGTGCCATGCCGGTGCCATGCCGGTGCCATGCCGGTGCCATGCCGTGCCATGCCGGTGCCATTCAATGCCATTCCGTGCCATTCAATGCCATTCCATGCCATTCAATGCCGTGCCTTGCCGTGCCATGCCGTGCCTTGCCGTGCCATGCCGTGCCATGCCGTGCCATGCCGTGCCATGCCATTCCATGCCATTCCATGCCATTTCATGCCATTTCATGCCATTCCATGCCATTCCATGCCATTCCATGCCATTCCATGCCATTCCATGCCATTCCATGCCATTCCATGCCATTCCATGCCATTCCATGCCATTCCATGCCATTCCATGCCATTCCATGCCATTCCATGCCATTCCATGCCATTCCATGCCATTCCATGCCATTCCATGCCGTGCCATGCCGGTGCCATGCCGGTGCCATGCCGGTGCCATGCCGTGCCATGCCGGTGCCATGCCGTGCCATGCCGTGCCATGCCGGTGCCATGCCGTGCCATGCCGTGCCATGCCGTGCCATGCCATTCCATGCCATTCCATGCCATTCCATGCCATTCCATGCCATTCCATGCCATTCCATGCCATTCCATGCCATTCCATGCCATTCCATGCCATTCCATGCCATTCCATGCCATTCCATGCCATTCCATGCCATTCCATGCCATTCCATGCCATTCCATGCCATTCCATGCCATTCCATGCCATTCCATGCCATTCCATGCCATTCCATGCCGGTGCCATGCCGTGCCATGCCGGTGCCATGCCGTGCCATGCCGGTGCCATGCCGTGCCATGCCGGTGCCATGCCGTGCCATGCCGGTGCCATGCCGTGCCATGCCGGTGCCATGCCGTGCCATGCCGGTGCCATGCCGTGCCATGCCGCTGCCATGCCGTGCCATGCCGGTGCCATGCCGTGCCATGCCGTGCCATGCCGGTGCCATGCCGTGCCATGCCGGTGCCATGCCGTGCCATGCCGGTGCCATGCCGTGCCATGCCGGTGCCATGCCGTGCCATGCCGTGCCATGCCGTGCCATGCCGTGCCATGCCGTGCCATGCCGTGCCATGCCGGTGCCATGCCGTGCCATGCCGTGCCATGCCGGTGCCATGCCGTGCCATGCCGGTGCCATGCCGTGCCATGCCGTGCCATGCGGTGCCATGCCATTCCATGCGGTGCCATGCCATTCCATGCCATTCCATGCCATTCCATGCCGGTGCCATGCCATTCCATGCGGTGCCATGCCATTCCATGCCATTCCATGCCATTCCATGCCATTCCATGCCATTCCATGCCATTCCATGCCATTCCATGCCATTCCATGCCATTCCATGCCATTCCATGCCATTCCATGCCATTCCATGCCATTCCATGCCATTCCATGCCATTCCATGCCATTCCATGCCTTTCCATGCCATTCCATGCCATTCAATGCCGTGCCATGCCGTGCCATGCCGTGCCATGCCGTGCCATGCCGGTGCCATGCCGTGCCATGCCGGTGCCATGCCGTGCCATGCCGTTGCCATGCCGTGCCATGCCGGTGCCATGCCGTGCCATGCCGGTGCCATGCCGTGCCATGCCGGTGCCATGCCGTGCCATGCCGGTGCCATGCCGTGCCATGCCGTGCCATGCCGTGCCATGCCGTGCCATGCCGTGCCATGCCGTGCCATGCCGTGCCATGCCGTGCCATGCCGGTGCCATGCCGTGCCATGCCGGTGCCATGCCGTGCCATGCCGGTGCCATGCCGTGCCATTCCGGTGCCATGCCGGTGCCATGCCGTGCCATGCCGGTGCCATGCCGTGCCATGCCGGTGCCATGCCGGTGCCATGCCGTGCCATGCCGTGCCATGCCGTGCCATGCCGTGCCATGCCGTGCCATGCCGTGCCATGCCGGGCCATGCGGTGCCATGCCATTCCATGCCATTCCATGCCATTCCATGCCAGTCCATGCCATTCCATGCCACTCAATGCGGTGCCATGCCGTGCCATGCGGTGCCATGCCGTGCCATGCCGTGCCATGCCGTGCCATGCCGTGCCATGCCGTGCCATGCCGTGCCATGCCGGTGCCATGCCGTGCCATGCCGTGCCATGCCGTGCCATGCCGGTGCCATGCCGTGCCATGCCGTGCCATGCCGGTGCCATGCCGTGCCATGCCGGTGCCATGCCGTGCCATGCCGGTGCCATGCCGTGCCATGCGGTGCCATGCCATTCCATGCGGTGCCATGCCATTCCATGCCATTCCATGCCATTCCATGCCATTCCATGCCATTCAATGCCATTCCATGCCATTCCATGCCATTCCATGCCGGTGCCATGCCGTGCCATGCCGGTGCCATGCCGTGCCATGCCGGTGCCATGCCGTGCCATGCCGGTGCCATGCCGTGCCATGCCGGTGCCATGCCGTGCCATGCCGGTGCCATGCCGTGCCATGCCGGTGCCATGCCGTGCCATGCCATTCCATGCCATTCCATGCCGTGCCATGCCGGTGCCATGCCGTGCCATGCCGGTGCCATGCCGTGCCATGCCGGTGCCATGCCGTGCCATGCCGGTGCCATGCCGTGCCATGCCGGTGCCATGCCGTGCCATGCCGTGCCATGCCGTGCCATGCCATTCCATGCCATTCCATGCCATTCCATGCCATTCCATGCCATTCCATGCCATTCCATGCCATTCCATGCCATTCCATGCCATTCCATGCCATTCCATGCCATTCCATGCCATTCCATGCCATTCCATGCCATTCCATGCCATTCCATGCCATTCCATGCCATTCCATGCCATTCCATGCCATTCCATGCCGTGCCATGCCGTGCCATGCCGGTGCCATGCCGTGCCATGCCGGTGCCATGCCGTGTCATGCCGGTGCCATGCCGTGCCATGCCGGTGCCATGCCGTGCCATGCCGGTGCCATGCCATTCCATGCGGTGCCATGCCATTCCATGCCATTCCATGCCATTCCATGCCATTCCATGCCATTCCATGCCATTCCATGCCATTCCATGCCATTCCATGCCATTCCATGCCATTCCATGCCATTCCATGCCATTCCATGCCATTCCATGCCATTCCATGCCATTCCATGCCATTCCATGCCATTCCATGCCATTCCATGCCATTCCATGCCATTCCATGCCATTCCATGCCATTCCATGCCATTCCATGCCATTCCATGCCATTCCATGCCATTCCATGCCATTCCATGCCATTCCATGCCATTCCATGCCATTCCATGCCATTCCATGCCATTCCATGCCATTCCATGCCATTCCATGCCATTCCATGCCATTCCATGCCATTCCATGCCATTCCAAGCTATTCCATGCCATTCCATGCCATTTCATGCCATTCCATGCCATTCCATGCCATTCCATGCCATTCCATGCCATTCCATGCCATTCCATGCCATTCCATGCCATTCCATGCCATTCCATGCCGTGCCATGCCGGTGCCATGCCGTGCCATGCCGGTGCCATGCCGTGCCATGCCGGTGCCATGCCGGTGCCATGCCGTGCCATGCCGGTGCCATGCCGTGCCATGCCGGTGCCATGCCGTGCCATGCCGGTGCCATGCCGTGCCATGCCGGTGCCATGCCGTGCCATGCCGGTGCCATGCCGTGCCATGCCGCTGCCATGCCGTGCCATGCCGGTGCCATGCCGTGCCATGCCGGTGCCATGCCGTGCCATGCCGTGCCATGCCGGTGCCATGCCGTGCCATGCCGGTGCCATGCCGTGCCATGCCGGTGCCATGCCGGTGCCATGCCGGTGCCATGCCGTGCCATGCCGGTGCCATGCCGTGCCATGCCGGTGCCATGCCGGTGCCATGCCGGTGCCATGCCGTGCCATGCCGGTGCCATTCAATGCCATTCCGTGCCATTCAATGCCATTCCATGCCATTCAATGCCGTGCCTTGCCGTGCCATGCCGTGCCTTGCCGTGCCATGCCGTGCCATGCCGTGCCATGCCGTGCCATGCCATTCCATGCCATTCCATGCCATTTCATGCCATTTCATGCCATTCCATGCCATTCCATGCCATTCCATGCCATTCCATGCCATTCCATGCCATTCCATGCCATTCCATGCCATTCCATGCCATTCCATGCCATTCCATGCCATTCCATGCCATTCCATGCCATTCCATGCCATTCCATGCCATTCCATGCCATTCCATGCCATTCCATGCCATTCCATGCCATTCCATGCCGTGCCATGCCGGTGCCATGCCGGTGCCATGCCGTGCCATGCCGGTGCCATGCCGTGCCATGCCGTGCCATGCCGTGCCATGCCGTGCCATGCCGTGCCATGCCATTCCATGCCATTCCATGCCATTCCATGCCATTCCATGCCATTCCATGCCATTCCATGCCATTCCATGCCATTCCATGCCATTCCATGCCATTCCATGCCATTCCATGCCATTCCATGCCATTCCATGCCATTCCATGCCATTCCATGCCATTCCATGCCATTCCATGCCATTCCATGCCATTCCATGCCTTTCCATGCCATTCCATGCCATTCAATGCCGTGCCATGCCGTGCCATGCCGTGCCATGCCGGTGCCATGCCGTGCCATGCCGGTGCCATGCCGTGCCATGCCGTTGCCATGCCGTGCCATGCCGGTGCCATGCCGTGCCATGCCGGTGCCATGCCGTGCCATGCCGGTGCCATGCCGTGCCATGCCGGTGCCATGCCGTGCCATGCCGTGCCATGCCGTGCCATGCCGTGCCATGCCGTGCCATGCCGTGCCATGCCGTGCCATGCCGTGCCATGCCGGTGCCATGCCGTGCCATGCCGGTGCCATGCCGTGCCATGCCGGTGCCATGCCGTGCCATTCCGGTGCCATGCCGGTGCCATGCCGTGCCATGCCGGTGCCATGCCGTGCCATGCCGGTGCCATGCCGGTGCCATGCCGTGCCATGCCGTGCCATGCCGTGCCATGCCGTGCCATGCCGTGCCATGCCGTGCCATGCCGGGCCATGCGGTGCCATGCCATTCCATGCCATTCCATGCCATTCCATGCCAGTCCATGCCATTCCATGCCACTCAATGCGGTGCCATGCCGTGCCATGCGGTGCCATGCCGTGCCATGCCGTGCCATGCCGTGCCATGCCGTGCCATGCCGGTGCCATGCCGTGCCATGCCGTGCCATGCCGGTGCCATGCCGTGCCATGCCGGTGCCATGCCGTGCCATGCCGTGCCATGCGGTGCCATGCCATTCCATGCGGTGCCATGCCATTCCATGCCATTCCATGCCATTCCATGCCATTCCATGCCATTCCATGCCATTCCATGCCATTCCATGCCATTCCATGCCATTCCATGCCATTCCATGCCATTCCATGCCATTC
The DNA here is from genome assembly GCA_963971235.1 of Cryptus armator. Classification (NCBI taxonomy): domain Eukaryota; kingdom Metazoa; phylum Arthropoda; class Insecta; order Hymenoptera; family Ichneumonidae; genus Cryptus; species Cryptus armator. Next base: position 705,947 of record CAXARG010000294.1, on the reverse strand, counting down.
CATGCCATTCCATGCCATTCCATGCCGTGCCATGCCGTGCCATGCCGGTGCCATGCCGTGCCATGCCGGTGCCATGCCGTGTCATGCCGGTGCCATGCCGTGCCATGCCGGTGCCATGCCGTGCCATGCCGGTGCCATGCCATTCCATGCGGTGCCATGCCATTCCATGCCATTCCATGCCATTCCATGCCATTCCATGCCATTCCATGCCATTCCATGCCATTCCATGCCATTCCATGCCATTCCATGCCATTCCATGCCATTCCATGCCATTCCATGCCATTCCATGCCATTCCATGCCATTCCATGCCATTCCATGCCATTCCATGCCATTCCATGCCATTCCATGCCATTCCATGCCATTCCATGCCATTCCATGCCATTCCATGCCATTCCATGCCATTCCATGCCATTCCATGCCATTCCATGCCATTCCATGCCATTCCAAGCTATTCCATGCCATTCCATGCCATTTCATGCCATTCCATGCCATTCCATGCCATTCCATGCCATTCCATGCCATTCCATGCCATTCCATGCCATTCCATGCCATTCCATGCCATTCCATGCCGTGCCATGCCGGTGCCATGCCGTGCCATGCCGGTGCCATGCCGGTGCCATGCCGTGCCATGCCGGTGCCATGCCGTGCCATGCCGGTGCCATGCCGTGCCATGCCGGTGCCATGCCGTGCCATGCCGGTGCCATGCCGTGCCATGCCGGTGCCATGCCGTGCCATGCCGGTGCCATGCCGTGCCATGCCGCTGCCATGCCGTGCCATGCCGGTGCCATGCCGTGCCATGCCGGTGCCATGCCGTGCCATGCCGTGCCATGCCGGTGCCATGCCGTGCCATGCCGGTGCCATGCCGTGCCATGCCGGTGCCATGCCGGTGCCATGCCGGTGCCATGCCGTGCCATGCCGGTGCCATGCCGTGCCATGCCGGTGCCATGCCGGTGCCATGCCGGTGCCATGCCGTGCCATGCCGGTGCCATTCAATGCCATTCCGTGCCATTCAATGCCATTCCATGCCATTCAATGCCGTGCCTTGCCGTGCCATGCCGTGCCTTGCCGTGCCATGCCGTGCCATGCCGTGCCATGCCGTGCCATGCCGTGCCATGCCATTCCATGCCATTCCATGCCATTTCATGCCATTTCATGCCATTCCATGCCATTCCATGCCATTCCATGCCATTCCATGCCATTCCATGCCATTCCATGCCATTCCATGCCATTCCATGCCATTCCATGCCATTCCATGCCATTCCATGCCATTCCATGCCATTCCATGCCATTCCATGCCATTCCATGCCGTGCCATGCCGGTGCCATGCCGGTGCCATGCCGTGCCATGCCGGTGCCATGCCGTGCCATGCCGTGCCATGCCGTGCCATGCCGTGCCATGCCGTGCCATGCCGTGCCATGCCATTCCATGCCATTCCATGCCATTCCATGCCATTCCATGCCATTCCATGCCATTCCATGCCATTCCATGCCATTCCATGCCATTCCATGCCATTCCATGCCATTCCATGCCATTCCATGCCATTCCATGCCATTCCATGCCATTCCATGCCATTCCATGCCATTCCATGCCATTCCATGCCATTCCATGCCATTCCATGCCTTTCCATGCCATTCCATGCCATTCAATGCCGTGCCATGCCGTGCCATGCCGTGCCATGCCGGTGCCATGCCGTGCCATGCCGGTGCCATGCCGTGCCATGCCGTTGCCATGCCGTGCCATGCCGGTGCCATGCCGTGCCATGCCGGTGCCATGCCGTGCCATGCCGGTGCCATGCCGTGCCATGCCGGTGCCATGCCGTGCCATGCCGGTGCCATGCCGTGCCATGCCGTGCCATGCCGTGCCATGCCGTGCCATGCCGTGCCATGCCGTGCCATGCCGTGCCATGCCGTGCCATGCCGGTGCCATGCCGTGCCATGCCGGTGCCATGCCGTGCCATGCCGGTGCCATGCCGTGCCATTCCGGTGCCATGCCGGTGCCATGCCGTGCCATGCCGGTGCCATGCCGTGCCATGCCGGTGCCATGCCGGTGCCATGCCGTGCCATGCCGTGCCATGCCGTGCCATGCCGTGCCATGCCGTGCCATGCCGTGCCATGCCGGGCCATGCGGTGCCATGCCATTCCATGCCATTCCATGCCATTCCATGCCAGTCCATGCCATTCCATGCCACTCAATGCGGTGCCATGCCGTGCCATGCGGTGCCATGCCGTGCCATGCCGTGCCATGCCGTGCCATGCCGTGCCATGCCGTGCCATGCCGTGCCATGCCGTGCCATGCCGGTGCCATGCCGTGCCATGCCGTGCCATGCCGTGCCATGCCGGTGCCATGCCGTGCCATGCCGTGCCATGCCGGTGCCATGCCGTGCCATGCCGGTGCCATGCCGTGCCATGCCGGTGCCATGCCGTGCCATGCGGTGCCATGCCATTCCATGCGGTGCCATGCCATTCCATGCCATTCCATGCCATTCCATGCCATTCCATGCCATTCAATGCCATTCCATGCCATTCCATGCCATTCCATGCCGGTGCCATGCCGTGCCATGCCGGTGCCATGCCGTGCCATGCCGGTGCCATGCCGTGCCATGCCGGTGCCATGCCGTGCCATGCCGGTGCCATGCCGTGCCATGCCATTCCATGCCATTCCATGCCGTGCCATGCCGGTGCCATGCCGTGCCATGCCGGTGCCATGCCGTGCCATGCCGGTGCCATGCCGTGCCATGCCGGTGCCATGCCGTGCCATGCCGTGCCATGCCATTCCATGCCATTCCATGCCATTCCATGCCATTCCATGCCATTCCATGCCATTCCATGCCATTCCATGCCATTCCATGCCATTCCATGCCATTCCATGCCATTCCATGCCATTCCATGCCATTCCATGCCATTCCATGCCATTCCATGCCATTCCATGCCATTCCATGCCATTCCATGCCATTCCATGCCATTCCATGCCATTCCATGCCATTCCATGCCATTCCATGCCATTCCATGCCGTGCCATGCCGTGCCATGCCGGTGCCATGCCGTGCCATGCCGGTGCCATGCCGTGCCATGCCGGTGCCATGCCGTGCCATGCCGGTGCCATGCCGTGCCATGCCGGTGCCATGCCGTGCCATGCCGATGCCATGCCGTGCCATGCCGGTGCCATGCCGTGCCATGCCGGTGCCATGCCGTGCCATGCCGGTGCCATGCCGTGCCATGCCGGTGCCATGCCGAGCCATGCCGGTGCCATGCCGGTGCCATGCCGGTGCCATGCCGTGCCATGCCGTGCCATGCCGTGACATGCCGGTGCCATGCCGTGCCATGCCGGTGCCATGCCGTGCCATGCCGGTGCCATGCCGTGCCATGCCGTGCCATACCGGTGCCATGCCGTGCCATGCCGGTGCCATGCCGTGCCATGCCGGTGCCATGCCGTGCCATGCCGGTGCCATGCCGTGCCATGCCGGTGCCATGCCGTGCCATGCCGGTGCCATGCCGGTGCCATGCCGTGCCATGCCGGTGCCATGCCGTGCCATGCGGTGCCATGCCATTCCATGCGGTGCCATGCCATTCCATGCCATTCCATGCCATTCCATGCCATTCCATGCCATTCCATGCCATTCCATGCCATTCCATGCCATTCCATGCCATTCCATGCCATTCCATGCCATTCCATGCCATTCCATGCCATTCCATGCCATTCCATGCCATTCCATGCCATTCCATGCCGGTGCCATGCCGTGCCATGCCGGTGCCATGCCGGTGCCATGCCGTGTCATGCCGGTGCCATGCCGTGCCATGCCGGTGCCATGCCGTGCCATGCCGGTGCCATGCCGTGCCATGCCGTTGCCATGCCGTGCCATGCCGGTGCCATGCCGTGCCATGCCTGTGCCATGCCGTGCCATGCCGGTGCCATGCCGTGCCATGCCGGTGCCATGCCGTGCCATGCCGGTGCCATGCCGTGCCATGCCGGTGCCATGCCGTGCCATGCCGGTGCCATGCCGTGCCATGCCGTGCCATGCCGTGCCATGCCGTGCCATGCCGTGCCATGCCGTGCCATGCCGTGCCATGCCGTGCCATGCCGTGCCATGCCGGTGCCATGCCGTGCCATGCCGGTGCCATGCCGTGCCATTCCGGTGCCATGCCGGTGCCATGCCGTGCCATGCCGGTGCCATGCCGTGCCATGCCGGTGCCATGCCGTGCCATGCCGTGCCATGCCGTGCCATGCCGTGCCATGCCGTGCCATGCCGTGCCATGCCGTGCCATGCCGTGCCATGCCGGGCCATGCGGTGCCATGCCATTCCATGCCATTCCATGCCATTCCATGCCAGTCCATGCCATTCCATGCCACTCAATGCGGTGCCATGCCGTGCCATGCGGTGCCATGCCGTGCCATGCCGTGCCATGCCGTGCCATGCCGTGCCATGCCGGTGCCATGCCGTGCCATGCCGTGCCATGCCGTGCCATGCCGGTGCCATGCCGTGCCATGCCGTGCCATGCCGGTGCCATGCCGTGCCATGCCGGTGCCATGCCGTGCCATGCCGTGCCATGCCGGTGCCATGCCGTGCCATGCCGTGCCATGCCGGTGCCATGCCGTGCCATGCCGGTGCCATGCCGTGCCATGCCGGTGCCATGCCGTGCCATGCGGTGCCATGCCATTCCATGCCATTCCATGCCATTCCATGCCATTCCATGCCATTCAATGCCATTCCATGCCATTCCATGCCATTCCATGCCATTCCATGCCATTCCATGCCATTCCATGCCATTCCATGCCATTGCATGCCATTCCATGCCATTCCATGCCATTCCATGCCATTCCATGCCATTCCATGCCATTCCATGCCATTCCATGCCATTCCATGCCATTCCATGCCATTCCATGCCATTCCATGCCATTCCATGCCATTCCATGCCATTCCATGCCATTCCATGCCATTCCATGCCATTCCATGCCATTCCATGCCATTCCATGCCATTCCATGCCATTCCATGCCATTCCATGCCATTCCATGCCATTCCATGCCATTCCATGCCATTCCATGCCATTCCATGCCATTCCATGCCGGTGCCATGCCGTGCCATGCCGGTGCCATGCCGTGCCATGCCGGTGCCATGCCGTGCCATGCCGGTGCCATGCCGTGCCATGCCATTCCATGCCATTCCATGCCGTGCCATGCCGGTGCCATGCCGTGCCATGCCGGTGCCATGCCGTGCCATGCCGGTGCCATGCCGTGCCATGCCGGTGCCATGCCGTGCCATGCCGGTGCCATACCGTGCCATGCCGTGCCATGCCGTGCCATGCCATTCCATGCCATTCCATGCCATTCCATGCCATTCCATGCCATTCCATGCCATTCCATGCCATTCCATGCCATTCCATGCCATTCCATGCCATTCCATGCCATTCCATGCCATTCCATGCCATTCCATGCCATTCCATGCCATTCCATGCCATTCCATGCCATTCCATGCCATTCCATGCCATTCCATGCCATTCCATGCCATTCCATGCCGTGCCATGCCGTGCCATGCCGGTGCCATGCCGTGCCATGCCGGTGCCATGCCGGTGCCATGCCGTGTCATGCCGGTGCCATGCCGTGCCATGCCGGTGCCATGCCGTGCCATGCCGGTGCCATGCCATTCCATGCGGTGCCATGCCATTCCATGCCATTCCATGCCATTCCATGCCATTCCATGCCATTCCATGCCATTCCATGCCATTCCATGCCATTCCAGGCCATTCCATGCTATTCCATGCCATTCCATGCCATTCCATGCCATTCCATGCCATTCCATGCCATTCCATGCCATTCCATGCCATTCCATGCCATTCCATGCCATTCCATGCCGTGCCATGCCGTGCCATGCCGGTGCCATGCCGTGCCATGCCGTGCCATGCCGGTGCCATGCCGTGTCATGCCGGTGCCATGCCGTGCCATGCCGGTGCCATGCCGTGCCATGCCGGTGCCATGCCGTGCCATGCCGGTGCCATGCCGTGCCATGCCGGTGCCATGCCGTGCCATGCCGGTGCCATGCCGTGCCATGCCGGTGCCATGCCGTGCCATGCCATTCCATGCCATTCCATGCCATTCCATGCCATTCCATGCCATTCCATGCCATTCCATGCCATTCCATGCCATTCCATGCCATTCCATGCCATTCCATGCCATTCCATGCCATTCCATGCCATTCCATGCCATTCCATGCCATTCCATGCCATTCCATGCCATTCCATGCCATTCCATGCCATTCCATGCCATTCCATGCCATTCCATGCCATTCCATGCCATTCCATGCCATTCCATGCCATTCCATGCCATTCCATGCCATTCCATGCCATTCCATGCCATTCCATGCCATTCCATGCCATTCCATGCCATTCCATGCCATTCCATGCCATTCCATGCCATTCCATGCCATTCCATGCCATTCCATGCCATTCCATGCCATTCCATGCCATTCCATGCCATTCCATGCCATTCCATGCCATTCCATGCCATTCCATGCCATTCCATGCCATTCAATGCCGTGCCATGCCGTGCCATGCCGTGCCATGCCGTGCCATGCCGTGCCATGCCGTGCCATGCCGGTGCCATGCCGTGCCATGCCGGTGCCATGCCGTGCCATGCCGGTGCCATGCCGTGCCATGCCGGTGCCATGCCGTGCCATGCCGGTGCCATGCCGTGCCATGCCGGTGCCATGCCGTGCCATGCCGGTGCCATTCAATGCCATTCCGTGCCATTCAATGCCATTCCGTGCCATTCAATGCCATTCCGTGCCATTCAATGCCATCCGTGCCATTCAATGCCATTCCGTGCCATTCAATGCCGTGCCTTGCCGTGCCATGCCGTGCCATGCCGTGCCATGCCGGTGCCATGCCGTGCCATGCCGGTGCCATGCCGTGCCATGCCGGTGCCATGCCGTGCCATGCCGTGCCATGCCGGTGCCATGCCGAGCCATGCCGGTGCCATGCCGTGCCATGCGGTGCCATGCCATTCCATGCCATTCCATGCCATTCCATGCCATTCCATGCCATTCCATGCCATTCCATGCCATTCCATGCCATTCCATGCCATTCCATGCCATTCCATGCCATTCCATGCCATTCCATGCCATTCCATGCCATTCCATGCCGTGCCATGCCATTCCATGCCGTGCCATGCCGTGCCATGCCGTGCCATGCCGTGCCATGCCGTGCCATGCCGTGCCATGCCGTGCCATGCCGGTGCCATGCCGTGGCATGCCGGTGCCATGCCGTGCCATGCCGTGCCATGCCGTGCCATGCCGGTGCCATGCCGTGCCATGCCGTGCCATGCCGGTGCCATGCCGGTGCCACGCCGTGCCATGCCGGTGCCATGCCGGTGCCATGCCGGTGCCATGCCGGTGCCATGCCGTGTCATGCCGGTGCCATGCCGTGCCATGCCGGTGCCATGCCGTGCCATGCCGGTGCCATGCCATTCCATGCGGTGCCATGCCATTCCATGCCATTCCATGCCATTCCATGCCATTCCATGCCATTCCATGCCATTCCATGCCATTCCATGCCATTCCATGCCATTCCATGCCATTCCATGCCATTCCATGCCATTCCATGCTATTCCATGCCATTCCATGCCATTCCATGCCATTCCATGCCATTCCATGCCATTCCATGCCATTCCATGCCATTCCATGCCATTCCATGCCATTCCATGCCATTCCATGCCATTCCATGCCATTCCATGCCATTCCATGCCATTCCATGCCATTCCATGCCATTCCATGCCATTCCATGCCATTCCATGCCATTCCATGCCATTCCATGCCATTCCATGCCATTCCATGCCATTCCATGCCATTCCATGCCATTCCATGCCATTCCATGCCATTCCATGCCATTCCATGCCATTCCATGCCATTCCATGCCATTCCATGCCATTCCATGCCATTCCATGCCATTCCATGCCATTCCATGCCATTCCATGCCATTCCATGCCGTGCCATGCCATTCCATGCCATTCCATGCCGTGCCATGCCATTCCATGCCGTGCCATGCCGGTGCCATGCCGTGCCATGCCGGTGCCATGCCGTGCCATGCCGGTGCCATGCCGTGCCATGCCGGTGCCATGCCGTGCCATGCCGGTGCCATGCCGTGCCATGCCGGTGCCATGCCGTGCCATGCCGTGCCATGCCGTGCCATGCCGTGCCATGCCGTGCCATGCCGTGCCATGCCGTGCCATGCCGTGCCATGCCGTGCCATGCCGTGCCATGCCGTGCCATGCCGTGCCATGCCGTGCCATGCCGTGCCATGCCGTGCCATGCCGTGCCATGCCGTGCCATGCCGTGCCATGCCGTGCCATGCCGTGCCATGCCGTGCCATGCCGTGCCATGCCGTGCCATGCCGTGCCATGCCGTGCCATGCCGTGCCATGCCGTGCCATGCCGTGCCATGCCGTGCCATGCCGTGCCATGCCGTGCCATGCCGTGCCATGCCGTGCCATGCCGTGCCATGCCGTGCCATGCCGTGCCATGCCGGTGCCATGCCGTGCCATGCCGGTGCCATGCCGTGCCATGCCGGTGCCATGCCGTGCCATGCCGGTGCCATGCCGTGCCATGCCGGTGCCATGCCGTGCCATGCCGGTGCCATGCCGTGCCATGCCGGTGCCATGCCGTGCCATGCCGCTGCCATGCCGTGCCATGCCGGTGCCATGCCGTGCCATGCCGGTGCCATGCCGTGCCATGCCGTGCCATGCCGGTGCCATGCCGGTGCCATGCCGTGCCATGCCGGTGCCATGCCGTGCCATGCCGGTGCCATGCCGTGCCATGCCGGTGCCATGCCGTGCCATGCCGCTGCCATGCCGTGCCATGCCGGTGCCATGCCGTGCCATGCCGTGCCATGCCGGTGCCATGCCGTGCCATGCCGGTGCCATGCCGTGCCATGCCGTGCCATGCGGTGCCATGCCATTCCATGCGGTGCCATGCCATTCCATGCCATTCCATGCCATTCCATGCCATTCCATGCCATTCCATGCCATTCCATGCCATTCCATGCCATTCCATGCCATTCCATGCCATTCCATGCCATTCCATGCCATTCCATGCCATTCCATGCCATTCCATGCCATTCCATGCCGTGCCATGCCGTGCCATGCCGGTGCCATGCCGTGCCATGCCGGTGCCATGCCGTGCCATGCCGGTGCCATGCCGTGCCATGCCGGTGCCATGCCGTGCCATGCCGGTGCCATGCCGTGCCATGCCGGTGCCATGCCGTGCCATGCCGGTGCCATGCCGTGCCATGCCGGTGCCATGCCGTGCCATGCCGGTGCCATGCCGTGCCATGCCGGTGCCATGCCGTGCCATGCCGGTGCCATGCCGTGCCATGCCGGTGCCATGCCGTGCCATGCCGGTGCCATGCCGTGCCATGCCGGTGCCATGCCGTGCCATGCCGGTGCCATGCCGTGCCATGCCGGTGCCATGCCGTGCCATGCCGGTGCCATGCCGTGCCATGCCGTGCCATGCCGTGCCATGCCATTCCATGCCATTCCATGCCATTCCATGCCATTCCATGCCATTCCATGCCATTCCATGCCATTCCATGCCATTCCATGCCATTCCATGCCATTCCATGCCATTCCATGCCATTCCATGCCATTCCATGCCATTCCATGCCATTCCATGCCATTCCATGCCATTCCATGCCATTCCATGCCATTCCATGCCATTCCATGCCATTCCATGCCATTCCATGCCATTCCATGCCATTCCATGCCATTCCATGCCATTCCATGCCATTCCATGCCATTCCATGCCATTCAATGCCGGTGCCATGCCGTGCCATGCCGGTGCCATGCCGTGCCATGCCGGTGCCATGCCGTGCCATGCCGGTGCCATTCAATGCCATTCCGTGCCATTCAATGCCATTCCGTGCCATTCAATGCCATTCCATGCCATTCAATGCCGTGCCTTGCCGTGCCATGCCGTGCCATGCCGTGCCATGCCGTGCCATGCCATTCCATGCCGTGCCATGCCATTCCATGCCATTCCATGCCATTCCATGCCATTCCATGCCATTCCATGCCATTCCATGCCATTCCATGCCATTCCATGCCATTCCATGCCATTCCATGCCATTCCATGCCATTCCATGCCATTCCATGCCATTCCATGCCATTCCATGCCATTCCATGCCATTCCATGCCATTCCATGCCATTCCATGCCATTCCATGCCATTCCATGCCATTCCATGCCATTCCATGCCATTCCATGCCATTCCATGCCATTCCATGCCATTCCATGCCATTCCATGCCATTCCATGCCATTCCATGCCATTCCATGCCATTCCATGCCATTCCATGCCATTCCATGCCATTCCATGCCATTCCATGCCATTCCATGCCATTCCATGCCATTCCATGCCATTCCATGCCATTCCATGCCATTCCATGCCATTCCATGCCATTCCATGCCATTCCATGCCGGTGCCATGCCGTGCCATGCCGGTGCCATGCCGTGCCATGCCGGTGCCATGCCGTGCCATGCCGGTGCCATGCCGTGCCATGCCGCTGCCATGCCGTGCCATGCGGTGCCATGCCATTCCATGCGGTGCCATGCCATTCCATGCCATTCCATGCCATTCCATGCCATTCCATGCCATTCCATGCCATTCCATGCCATTCCATGCCATTCCATGCCATTCCATGCCATTCCATGCCATTCCATGCCATTCCATGCCATTCCATGCCATTCCATGCCATTCCATGCCATTCCATGCCGTGCCATGCCGGTGCCATGCCGTGCCATGCCGGTGCCATGCCGTGCCATGCCGGTGCCATGCCGGTGCCATGCCGTGCCATGCCGGTGCCATGCCGTGCCATGCCGGTGCCATGCCGTGCCATGCCGGTGCCATGCCGTGCCATGCCGGTGCCATGCCGTGCCATGCCGGTGCCATGCCGTGCCATGCCGGTGCCATGCCGTGCCATGCCGCTGCCATGCCGTGCCATGCCGGTGCCATGCCGTGCCATGCCGGTGCCATGCCGTGCCATGCCGTGCCATGCCGGTGCCATGCCGTGCCATGCCGGTGCCATGCCGTGCCATGCCGGTGCCATGCCGGTGCCATGCCGGTGCCATGCCGTGCCATGCCGGTGCCATTCAATGCCATTCCGTGCCATTCAATGCCATTCCGTGCCATTCAATGCCATTCCATGCCATTCAATGCCGTGCCTTGCCGTGCCATGCCGTGCCTTGCCGTGCCATGCCGTGCCATGCCGTGCCATGCCGTGCCATGCCATTCCATGCCATTCCATGCCATTTCATGCCATTTCATGCCATTCCATGCCATTCCATGCCATTCCATGCCATTCCATGCCATTCCATGCCATTCCATGCCATTCCATGCCATTCCATGCCATTCCATGCCATTCCATGCCATTCCATGCCATTCCATGCCATTCCATGCCATTCCATGCCGTGCCATGCCGGTGCCATGCCGGTGCCATGCCGTGCCATGCCGGTGCCATGCCGTGCCATGCCGTGCCATGCCGTGCCATGCCGTGCCATGCCGTGCCATGCCATTCCATGCCATTCCATGCCATTCCATGCCATTCCATGCCATTCCATGCCATTCCATGCCATTCCATGCCATTCCATGCCATTCCATGCCATTCCATGCCATTCCATGCCATTCCATGCCATTCCATGCCATTCCATGCCTTTCCATGCCATTCCATGCCATTCAATGCCGTGCCATGCCGTGCCATGCCGTGCCATGCCGTGCCATGCCGTGCCATGCCGGTGCCATGCCGTGCCATGCCGGTGCCATGCCGTGCCATGCCGTGCCATGCCGTGCCATGCCGGGCCATGCGGTGCCATGCCATTCCATGCCATTCCATGCCATTCCATGCCAGTCCATGCCATTCCATGCCACTCAATGCGGTGCCATGCCGTGCCATGCGGTGCCATGCCGTGCCATGCCGTGCCATGCCGTGCCATGCCGTGCCATGCCGTGCCATGCCGTGCCATGCCGTGCCATGCCGTGCCATGCCGGTGCCATGCCGTGCCATGCCGTGCCATGCCGTGCCATGCCGGTGCCATGCCGTGCCATGCCGTGCCATGCCGGTGCCATGCCGTGCCATGCCGGTGCCATGCCGTGCCATGCCGGTGCCATGCCGTGCCATGCGGTGCCATGCCATTCCATGCGGTGCCATGCCATTCCATGCCATTCCATGCCATTCCATGCCATTCCATGCCATTCAATGCCATTCCATGCCATTCCATGCCATTCCATGCCATTCCATGCCGGTGCCATGCCGGTGCCATGCCGTGCCATGCCGGTGCCATGCCGTGCCATGCCGGTGCCATGCCGTGCCATGCCGGTGCCATGCCGTGCCATGCCATTCCATGCCATTCCATGCCGTGCCATGCCGGTGCCATGCCGTGCCATGCCGGTGCCATGCCGTGCCATGCCGGTGCCATGCCGTGCCATGCCGGTGCCATGCCGTGCCATGCCGTGCCATGCCGTGCCATGCCATTCCATGCCATTCCATGCCATTCCATGCCATTCCATGCCATTCCATGCCATTCCATGCCATTCCATGCCATTCCATGCCATTCCATGCCATTCCATGCCATTCCATGCCATTCCATGCCATTCCATGCCATTCCATGCCATTCCATGCCATTCCATGCCGTGCCATGCCGGTGCCATGCCGTGCCATGCCGGTGCCATGCCGTGTCATGCCGGTGCCATGCCGTGCCATGCCGGTGCCATGCCGTGCCATGCCGGTGCCATGCCATTCCATGCGGTGCCATGCCATTCCATGCCATTCCATGCCATTCCATGCCATTCCATGCCATTCCATGCCATTCCATGCCATTCCATGCCATTCCATGCCATTCCATGCCATTCCATGCCATTCCATGCCATTCCATGCCATTCCATGCCATTCCATGCCATTCCATGCCATTCCATGCCATTCCATGCCATTCCATGCCATTCCAAGCTATTTCATGCCATTCCATGCCATTTCATGCCATTCCATGCCATTCCATGCCATTCCATGCCATTCCATGCCATTCCATGCCATTCCATGCCATTCCATGCCATTCCATGCCATTCCATGCCATTCCATGCCGTGCCATGCCGGTGCCATGCCGTGCCATGCCGGTGCCATGCCGTGCCATGCCGGTGCCATGCCGGTGCCATGCCGTGCCATGCCGGTGCCATGCCGTGCCATGCCGGTGCCATGCCGTGCCATGCCGGTGCCATGCCGTGCCATGCCGGTGCCATGCCGTGCCATGCCGGTGCCATGCCGTGCCATGCCGGTGCCATGCCGTGCCATGCCGCTGCCATGCCGTGCCATGCCGGTGCCATGCCGTGCCATGCCGTGCCATGCCGTGCCATGCCGGTGCCATGCCGTGCCATGCCGTGCCATGCCGGTGCCATGCCGTGCCATGCCGGTGCCATGCCGTGCCATGCCGGTGCCATGCCGGTGCCATGCCGGTGCCATGCCGTGCCATGCCGGTGCCATTCAATGCCATTCCGTGCCATTCAATGCCATTCCATGCCATTCAATGCCGTGCCTTGCCGTGCCATGCCGTGCCTTGCCGTGCCATGCCGTGCCATGCCGTGCCATGCCGTGCCATGCCATTCCATGCCATTCCATGCCATTTCATGCCATTTCATGCCATTCCATGCCATTCCATGCCATTCCATGCCATTCCATGCCATTCCATGCCATTCCATGCCATTCCATGCCATTCCATGCCATTCCATGCCATTCCATGCCATTCCATGCCATTCCATGCCATTCCATGCCATTCCATGCCATTCCATGCCATTCCATGCCATTCCATGCCGTGCCATGCCGGTGCCATGCCGGTGCCATGCCGTGCCATGCCGGTGCCATGCCGTGCCATGCCGTGCCATGCCGTGCCATGCCGTGCCATGCCGTGCCATGCCATTCCATGCCATTCCATGCCATTCCATGCCATTCCATGCCATTCCATGCCATTCCATGCCATTCCATGCCATTCCATGCCATTCCATGCCATTCCATGCCATTCCATGCCATTCCATGCCATTCCATGCCATTCCATGCCATTCCATGCCATTCCATGCCATTCCATGCCATTCCATGCCATTCCATGCCATTCCATGCCATTCCATGCCATTCCATGCCGGTGCCATGCCGTGCCATGCCGGTGCCATGCCGTGCCATGCCGGTGCCATGCCGTGCCATGCCGGTGCCATGCCGTGCCATGCCGGTGCCATGCCGTGCCATGCCGGTGCCATGCCGTGCCATGCCGGTGCCATGCCGTGCCATGCCGCTGCCATGCCGTGCCATGCCGGTGCCATGCCGTGCCATGCCGTGCCATGCCGGTGCCATGCCGTGCCATGCCGGTGCCATGCCGTGCCATGCCGGTGCCATGCCGTGCCATGCCGGTGCCATGCCGTGCCATGCCGTGCCATGCCGTGCCATGCCGTGCCATGCCGTGCCATGCCGTGCCATGCCGGTGCCATGCCGTGCCATGCCGTGCCATGCCGGTGCCATGCCGTGCCATGCCGGTGCCATGCCGTGCCATGCCGTGCCATGCGGTGCCATGCCATTCCATGCGGTGCCATGCCATTCCATGCCATTCCATGCCATTCCATGCCGGTGCCATGCCATTCCATGCGGTGCCATGCCATTCCATGCCATTCCATGCCATTCCATGCCATTCCATGCCATTCCATGCCATTCCATGCCATTCCATGCCATTCCATGCCATTCCATGCCATTCCATGCCATTCCATGCCATTCCATGCCATTCCATGCCATTCCATGCCATTCCATGCCATTCCATGCCTTTCCATGCCATTCCATGCCATTCAATGCCGTGCCATGCCGTGCCATGCCGTGCCATGCCGTGCCATGCCGGTGCCATGCCGTGCCATGCCGGTGCCATGCCGTGCCATGCCGTTGCCATGCCGTGCCATGCCGGTGCCATGCCGTGCCATGCCGGTGCCATGCCGTGCCATGCCGGTGCCATGCCGTGCCATGCCGGTGCCATGCCGTGCCATGCCGTGCCATGCCGTGCCATGCCGTGCCATGCCGTGCCATGCCGTGCCATGCCGTGCCATGCCGTGCCATGCCGGTGCCATGCCGTGCCATGCCGGTGCCATGCCGTGCCATGCCGGTGCCATGCCGTGCCATTCCGGTGCCATGCCGGTGCCATGCCGTGCCATGCCGGTGCCATGCCGTGCCATGCCGGTGCCATGCCGGTGCCATGCCGTGCCATGCCGTGCCATGCCGTGCCATGCCGTGCCATGCCGTGCCATGCCGTGCCATGCCGGGCCATGCGGTGCCATGCCATTCCATGCCATTCCATGCCATTCCATGCCAGTCCATGCCATTCCATGCCACTCAATGCGGTGCCATGCCGTGCCATGCGGTGCCATGCCGTGCCATGCCGTGCCATGCCGTGCCATGCCGTGCCATGCCGTGCCATGCCGTGCCATGCCGGTGCCATGCCGTGCCATGCCGTGCCATGCCGTGCCATGCCGGTGCCATGCCGTGCCATGCCGTGCCATGCCGGTGCCATGCCGTGCCATGCCGGTGCCATGCCGTGCCATGCCGGTGCCATGCCGTGCCATGCGGTGCCATGCCATTCCATGCGGTGCCATGCCATTCCATGCCATTCCATGCCATTCCATGCCATTCCATGCCATTCAATGCCATTCCATGCCATTCCATGCCATTCCATGCCGGTGCCATGCCGTGCCATGCCGGTGCCATGCCGTGCCATGCCGGTGCCATGCCGTGCCATGCCGGTGCCATGCCGTGCCATGCCGGTGCCATGCCGTGCCATGCCGGTGCCATGCCGTGCCATGCCGGTGCCATGCCGTGCCATGCCGGTGCCATGCCGTGCCATGCCATTCCATGCCATTCCATGCCGTGCCATGCCGGTGCCATGCCGTGCCATGCCGGTGCCATGCCGTGCCATGCCGGTGCCATGCCGTGCCATGCCGGTGCCATGCCGTGCCATGCCGGTGCCATGCCGTGCCATGCCGTGCCATGCCGTGCCATGCCATTCCATGCCATTCCATGCCATTCCATGCCATTCCATGCCATTCCATGCCATTCCATGCCATTCCATGCCATTCCATGCCATTCCATGCCATTCCATGCCATTCCATGCCATTCCATGCCATTCCATGCCATTCCATGCCATTCCATGCCATTCCATGCCATTCCATGCCATTCCATGCCATTCCATGCCATTCCATGCCGTGCCATGCCGTGCCATGCCGGTGCCATGCCGTGCCATGCCGGTGCCATGCCGTGTCATGCCGGTGCCATGCCGTGCCATGCCGGTGCCATGCCGTGCCATGCCGGTGCCATGCCATTCCATGCGGTGCCATGCCATTCCATGCCATTCCATGCCATTCCATGCCATTCCATGCCATTCCATGCCATTCCATGCCATTCCATGCCATTCCATGCCATTCCATGCCATTCCATGCCATTCCATGCCATTCCATGCCATTCCATGCCATTCCATGCCATTCCATGCCATTCCATGCCATTCCATGCCATTCCATGCCATTCCATGCCATTCCATGCCATTCCATGCCATTCCATGCCATTCCATGCCATTCCATGCCATTCCATGCCATTCCATGCCATTCCATGCCATTCCATGCCATTCCATGCCATTCCATGCCATTCCATGCCATTCCATGCCATTCCATGCCATTCCATGCCATTCCATGCCATTCCAAGCTATTCCATGCCATTCCATGCCATTTCATGCCATTCCATGCCATTCCATGCCATTCCATGCCATTCCATGCCATTCCATGCCATTCCATGCCATTCCATGCCATTCCATGCCATTCCATGCCGTGCCATGCCGGTGCCATGCCGTGCCATGCCGGTGCCATGCCGTGCCATGCCGGTGCCATGCCGGTGCCATGCCGTGCCATGCCGGTGCCATGCCGTGCCATGCCGGTGCCATGCCGTGCCATGCCGGTGCCATGCCGTGCCATGCCGGTGCCATGCCGTGCCATGCCGGTGCCATGCCGTGCCATGCCGCTGCCATGCCGTGCCATGCCGGTGCCATGCCGTGCCATGCCGGTGCCATGCCGTGCCATGCCGTGCCATGCCGGTGCCATGCCGTGCCATGCCGGTGCCATGCCGTGCCATGCCGGTGCCATGCCGGTGCCATGCCGGTGCCATGCCGTGCCATGCCGGTGCCATGCCGTGCCATGCCGGTGCCATGCCGGTGCCATGCCGGTGCCATGCCGTGCCATGCCGGTGCCATTCAATGCCATTCCGTGCCATTCAATGCCATTCCATGCCATTCAATGCCGTGCCTTGCCGTGCCATGCCGTGCCTTGCCGTGCCATGCCGTGCCATGCCGTGCCATGCCGTGCCATGCCATTCCATGCCATTCCATGCCATTTCATGCCATTTCATGCCATTCCATGCCATTCCATGCCATTCCATGCCATTCCATGCCATTCCATGCCATTCCATGCCATTCCATGCCATTCCATGCCATTCCATGCCATTCCATGCCATTCCATGCCATTCCATGCCATTCCATGCCATTCCATGCCATTCCATGCCATTCCATGCCATTCCATGCCATTCCATGCCGTGCCATGCCGGTGCCATGCCGGTGCCATGCCGTGCCATGCCGGTGCCATGCCGTGCCATGCCGTGCCATGCCGTGCCATGCCGTGCCATGCCGTGCCATGCCATTCCATGCCATTCCATGCCATTCCATGCCATTCCATGCCATTCCATGCCATTCCATGCCATTCCATGCCATTCCATGCCATTCCATGCCATTCCATGCCATTCCATGCCATTCCATGCCATTCCATGCCATTCCATGCCATTCCATGCCATTCCATGCCATTCCATGCCTTTCCATGCCATTCCATGCCATTCAATGCCGTGCCATGCCGTGCCATGCCGTGCCATGCCGGTGCCATGCCGTGCCATGCCGGTGCCATGCCGTGCCATGCCGTTGCCATGCCGTGCCATGCCGGTGCCATGCCGTGCCATGCCGGTGCCATGCCGTGCCATGCCGGTGCCATGCCGTGCCATGCCGGTGCCATGCCGTGCCATGCCGTGCCATGCCGTGCCATGCCGTGCCATGCCGTGCCATGCCGTGCCATGCCGTGCCATGCCGTGCCATGCCGGTGCCATGCCGTGCCATGCCGGTGCCATGCCGTGCCATGCCGGTGCCATGCCGTGCCATTCCGGTGCCATGCCGGTGCCATGCCGTGCCATGCCGGTGCCATGCCGTGCCATGCCGGTGCCATGCCGGTGCCATGCCGTGCCATGCCGTGCCATGCCGTGCCATGCCGTGCCATGCCGTGCCATGCCGTGCCATGCCGGGCCATGCGGTGCCATGCCATTCCATGCCATTCCATGCCATTCCATGCCAGTCCATGCCATTCCATGCCACTCAATGCGGTGCCATGCCGTGCCATGCGGTGCCATGCCGTGCCATGCCGTGCCATGCCGTGCCATGCCGTGCCATGCCGGTGCCATGCCGTGCCATGCCGTGCCATGCCGGTGCCATGCCGTGCCATGCCGGTGCCATGCCGTGCCATGCCGTGCCATGCGGTGCCATGCCATTCCATGCGGTGCCATGCCATTCCATGCCATTCCATGCCATTCCATGCCATTCCATGCCATTCCATGCCATTCCATGCCATTCCATGCCATTCCATGCCATTCCATGCCATTCCATGCCATTCCATGCCATTCCATGCCATTCCATGCCATTCCATGCCGTGCCATGCCGTGCCATGCCGGTGCCATGCCGTGCCATGCCGGTGCCATGCCGTGTCATGCCGGTGCCATGCCGTGCCATGCCGGTGCCATGCCGTGCCATGCCGGTGCCATGCCATTCCATGCGGTGCCATGCCATTCCATGCCATTCCATGCCATTCCATGCCATTCCATGCCATTCCATGCCATTCCATGCCATTCCATGCCATTCCATGCCATTCCATGCCATTCCATGCCATTCCATGCCATTCCATGCCATTCCATGCCATTCCATGCCATTCCATGCCATTCCATGCCATTCCATGCCATTCCATGCCATTCCATGCCATTCCATGCCATTCCATGCCATTCCATGCCATTCCATGCCATTCCATGCCATTCCATGCCATTCCATGCCATTCCATGCCATTCCATGCCATTCCATGCCATTCCATGCCATTCCATGCCATTCCATGCCATTCCAAGCTATTCCATGCCATTCCATGCCATTTCATGCCATTCCATGCCATTCCATGCCATTCCATGCCATTCCATGCCATTCCATGCCATTCCATGCCATTCCATGCCATTCCATGCCATTCCATGCCGTGCCATGCCGGTGCCATGCCGTGCCATGCCGGTGCCATGCCGGTGCCATGCCGTGCCATGCCGGTGCCATGCCGTGCCATGCCGCTGCCATGCCGTGCCATGCGGTGCCATGCCATTCCATGCGGTGCCATGCCATTCCATGCCATTCCATGCCATTCCATGCCATTCCATGCCATTCCATGCCATTCCATGCCATTCCATGCCATTCCATGCCATTCCATGCCATTCCATGCCATTCCATGCCATTCCATGCCATTCCATGCCATTCCATGCCATTCCATGCCATTCCATGCCGTGCCATGCCGGTGCCATGCCGTGCCATGCCGGTGCCATGCCGTGCCATGCCGGTGCCATGCCGGTGCCATGCCGTGCCATGCCGGTGCCATGCCGTGCCATGCCGGTGCCATGCCGTGCCATGCCGGTGCCATGCCGTGCCATGCCGGTGCCATGCCGTGCCATGCCGGTGCCATGCCGTGCCATGCCGGTGCCATGCCGTGCCATGCCGCTGCCATGCCGTGCCATGCCGGTGCCATGCCGTGCCATGCCGGTGCCATGCCGTGCCATGCCGTGCCATGCCGGTGCCATGCCGTGCCATGCCGGTGCCATGCCGTGCCATGCCGGTGCCATGCCGGTGCCATGCCGGTGCCATGCCGTGCCATGCCGGTGCCATTCAATGCCATTCCGTGCCATTCAATGCCATTCCGTGCCATTCAATGCCATTCCATGCCATTCAATGCCGTGCCTTGCCGTGCCATGCCGTGCCTTGCCGTGCCATGCCGTGCCATGCCGTGCCATGCCGTGCCATGCCATTCCATGCCATTCCATGCCATTTCATGCCATTTCATGCCATTCCATGCCATTCCATGCCATTCCATGCCATTCCATGCCATTCCATGCCATTCCATGCCATTCCATGCCATTCCATGCCATTCCATGCCATTCCATGCCATTCCATGCCATTCCATGCCATTCCATGCCATTCCATGCCGTGCCATGCCGGTGCCATGCCGGTGCCATGCCGTGCCATGCCGGTGCCATGCCGTGCCATGCCGTGCCATGCCGTGCCATGCCGTGCCATGCCGTGCCATGCCATTCCATGCCATTCCATGCCATTCCATGCCATTCCATGCCATTCCATGCCATTCCATGCCATTCCATGCCATTCCATGCCATTCCATGCCATTCCATGCCATTCCATGCCATTCCATGCCATTCCATGCCATTCCATGCCTTTCCATGCCATTCCATGCCATTCAATGCCGTGCCATGCCGTGCCATGCCGTGCCATGCCGTGCCATGCCGTGCCATGCCGGTGCCATGCCGTGCCATGCCGGTGCCATGCCGTGCCATGCCGTGCCATGCCGTGCCATGCCGGGCCATGCGGTGCCATGCCATTCCATGCCATTCCATGCCATTCCATGCCAGTCCATGCCATTCCATGCCACTCAATGCGGTGCCATGCCGTGCCATGCGGTGCCATGCCGTGCCATGCCGTGCCATGCCGTGCCATGCCGTGCCATGCCGTGCCATGCCGTGCCATGCCGTGCCATGCCGTGCCATGCCGGTGCCATGCCGTGCCATGCCGTGCCATGCCGTGCCATGCCGGTGCCATGCCGTGCCATGCCGTGCCATGCCGGTGCCATGCCGTGCCATGCCGGTGCCATGCCGTGCCATGCCGGTGCCATGCCGTGCCATGCGGTGCCATGCCATTCCATGCGGTGCCATGCCATTCCATGCCATTCCATGCCATTCCATGCCATTCCATGCCATTCAATGCCATTCCATGCCATTCCATGCCATTCCATGCCATTCCATGCCGGTGCCATGCCGGTGCCATGCCGTGCCATGCCGGTGCCATGCCGTGCCATGCCGGTGCCATGCCGTGCCATGCCGGTGCCATGCCGTGCCATGCCGGTGCCATGCCGTGCCATGCCATTCCATGCCATTCCATGCCGTGCCATGCCGGTGCCATGCCGTGCCATGCCGGTGCCATGCCGTGCCATGCCGGTGCCATGCCGTGCCATGCCGGTGCCATGCCGTGCCATGCCGTGCCATGCCGTGCCATGCCATTCCATGCCATTCCATGCCATTCCATGCCATTCCATGCCATTCCATGCCATTCCATGCCATTCCATGCCATTCCATGCCATTCCATGCCATTCCATGCCATTCCATGCCATTCCATGCCATTCCATGCCATTCCATGCCATTCCATGCCATTCCATGCCGTGCCATGCCGGTGCCATGCCGTGCCATGCCGGTGCCATGCCGTGTCATGCCGGTGCCATGCCGTGCCATGCCGGTGCCATGCCGTGCCATGCCGGTGCCATGCCATTCCATGCGGTGCCATGCCATTCCATGCCATTCCATGCCATTCCATGCCATTCCATGCCATTCCATGCCATTCCATGCCATTCCATGCCATTCCATGCCATTCCATGCCATTCCATGCCATTCCATGCCATTCCATGCCATTCCATGCCATTCCATGCCATTCCATGCCATTCCATGCCATTCCATGCCATTCCATGCCATTCCATGCCATTCCAAGCTATTTCATGCCATTCCATGCCATTTCATGCCATTCCATGCCATTCCATGCCATTCCATGCCATTCCATGCCATTCCATGCCATTCCATGCCATTCCATGCCATTCCATGCCATTCCATGCCATTCCATGCCGTGCCATGCCGGTGCCATGCCGTGCCATGCCGGTGCCATGCCGTGCCATGCCGGTGCCATGCCGGTGCCATGCCGTGCCATGCCGGTGCCATGCCGTGCCATGCCGGTGCCATGCCGTGCCATGCCGGTGCCATGCCGTGCCATGCCGGTGCCATGCCGTGCCATGCCGGTGCCATGCCGTGCCATGCCGGTGCCATGCCGTGCCATGCCGCTGCCATGCCGTGCCATGCCGGTGCCATGCCGTGCCATGCCGTGCCATGCCGTGCCATGCCGGTGCCATGCCGTGCCATGCCGTGCCATGCCGGTGCCATGCCGTGCCATGCCGGTGCCATGCCGTGCCATGCCGGTGCCATGCCGGTGCCATGCCGGTGCCATGCCGTGCCATGCCGGTGCCATTCAATGCCATTCCGTGCCATTCAATGCCATTCCATGCCATTCAATGCCGTGCCTTGCCGTGCCATGCCGTGCCTTGCCGTGCCATGCCGTGCCATGCCGTGCCATGCCGTGCCATGCCATTCCATGCCATTCCATGCCATTTCATGCCATTTCATGCCATTCCATGCCATTCCATGCCATTCCATGCCATTCCATGCCATTCCATGCCATTCCATGCCATTCCATGCCATTCCATGCCATTCCATGCCATTCCATGCCATTCCATGCCATTCCATGCCATTCCATGCCATTCCATGCCATTCCATGCCATTCCATGCCATTCCATGCCGTGCCATGCCGGTGCCATGCCGGTGCCATGCCGTGCCATGCCGGTGCCATGCCGTGCCATGCCGTGCCATGCCGTGCCATGCCGTGCCATGCCGTGCCATGCCATTCCATGCCATTCCATGCCATTCCATGCCATTCCATGCCATTCCATGCCATTCCATGCCATTCCATGCCATTCCATGCCATTCCATGCCATTCCATGCCATTCCATGCCATTCCATGCCATTCCATGCCATTCCATGCCATTCCATGCCATTCCATGCCATTCCATGCCATTCCATGCCATTCCATGCCATTCCATGCCATTCCATGCCATTCCATGCCGGTGCCATGCCGTGCCATGCCGGTGCCATGCCGTGCCATGCCGGTGCCATGCCGTGCCATGCCGGTGCCATGCCGTGCCATGCCGGTGCCATGCCGTGCCATGCCGGTGCCATGCCGTGCCATGCCGGTGCCATGCCGTGCCATGCCGCTGCCATGCCGTGCCATGCCGGTGCCATGCCGTGCCATGCCGTGCCATGCCGGTGCCATGCCGTGCCATGCCGGTGCCATGCCGTGCCATGCCGGTGCCATGCCGTGCCATGCCGGTGCCATGCCGTGCCATGCCGTGCCATGCCGTGCCATGCCGTGCCATGCCGTGCCATGCCGTGCCATGCCGGTGCCATGCCGTGCCATGCCGTGCCATGCCGGTGCCATGCCGTGCCATGCCGGTGCCATGCCGTGCCATGCCGTGCCATGCGGTGCCATGCCATTCCATGCGGTGCCATGCCATTCCATGCCATTCCATGCCATTCCATGCCGGTGCCATGCCATTCCATGCGGTGCCATGCCATTCCATGCCATTCCATGCCATTCCATGCCATTCCATGCCATTCCATGCCATTCCATGCCATTCCATGCCATTCCATGCCATTCCATGCCATTCCATGCCATTCCATGCCATTCCATGCCATTCCATGCCATTCCATGCCATTCCATGCCATTCCATGCCTTTCCATGCCATTCCATGCCATTCAATGCCGTGCCATGCCGTGCCATGCCGTGCCATGCCGTGCCATGCCGGTGCCATGCCGTGCCATGCCGGTGCCATGCCGTGCCATGCCGTTGCCATGCCGTGCCATGCCGGTGCCATGCCGTGCCATGCCGGTGCCATGCCGTGCCATGCCGGTGCCATGCCGTGCCATGCCGGTGCCATGCCGTGCCATGCCGTGCCATGCCGTGCCATGCCGTGCCATGCCGTGCCATGCCGTGCCATGCCGTGCCATGCCGTGCCATGCCGGTGCCATGCCGTGCCATGCCGGTGCCATGCCGTGCCATGCCGGTGCCATGCCGTGCCATTCCGGTGCCATGCCGGTGCCATGCCGTGCCATGCCGGTGCCATGCCGTGCCATGCCGGTGCCATGCCGGTGCCATGCCGTGCCATGCCGTGCCATGCCGTGCCATGCCGTGCCATGCCGTGCCATGCCGTGCCATGCCGGGCCATGCGGTGCCATGCCATTCCATGCCATTCCATGCCATTCCATGCCAGTCCATGCCATTCCATGCCACTCAATGCGGTGCCATGCCGTGCCATGCGGTGCCATGCCGTGCCATGCCGTGCCATGCCGTGCCATGCCGTGCCATGCCGTGCCATGCCGTGCCATGCCGGTGCCATGCCGTGCCATGCCGTGCCATGCCGTGCCATGCCGGTGCCATGCCGTGCCATGCCGTGCCATGCCGGTGCCATGCCGTGCCATGCCGGTGCCATGCCGTGCCATGCCGGTGCCATGCCGTGCCATGCGGTGCCATGCCATTCCATGCGGTGCCATGCCATTCCATGCCATTCCATGCCATTCCATGCCATTCCATGCCATTCAATGCCATTCCATGCCATTCCATGCCATTCCATGCCGGTGCCATGCCGTGCCATGCCGGTGCCATGCCGTGCCATGCCGGTGCCATGCCGTGCCATGCCGGTGCCATGCCGTGCCATGCCGGTGCCATGCCGTGCCATGCCGGTGCCATGCCGTGCCATGCCGGTGCCATGCCGTGCCATGCCATTCCATGCCATTCCATGCCGTGCCATGCCGGTGCCATGCCGTGCCATGCCGGTGCCATGCCGTGCCATGCCGGTGCCATGCCGTGCCATGCCGGTGCCATGCCGTGCCATGCCGGTGCCATGCCGTGCCATGCCGTGCCATGCCGTGCCATGCCATTCCATGCCATTCCATGCCATTCCATGCCATTCCATGCCATTCCATGCCATTCCATGCCATTCCATGCCATTCCATGCCATTCCATGCCATTCCATGCCATTCCATGCCATTCCATGCCATTCCATGCCATTCCATGCCATTCCATGCCATTCCATGCCATTCCATGCCATTCCATGCCATTCCATGCCATTCCATGCCGTGCCATGCCGTGCCATGCCGGTGCCATGCCGTGCCATGCCGGTGCCATGCCGTGTCATGCCGGTGCCATGCCGTGCCATGCCGGTGCCATGCCGTGCCATGCCGGTGCCATGCCATTCCATGCGGTGCCATGCCATTCCATGCCATTCCATGCCATTCCATGCCATTCCATGCCATTCCATGCCATTCCATGCCATTCCATGCCATTCCATGCCATTCCATGCCATTCCATGCCATTCCATGCCATTCCATGCCATTCCATGCCATTCCATGCCATTCCATGCCATTCCATGCCATTCCATGCCATTCCATGCCATTCCATGCCATTCCATGCCATTCCATGCCATTCCATGCCATTCCATGCCATTCCATGCCATTCCATGCCATTCCATGCCATTCCATGCCATTCCATGCCATTCCATGCCATTCCATGCCATTCCATGCCATTCCATGCCATTCCATGCCATTCCATGCCATTCCATGCCATTCCATGCCATTCCAAGCTATTCCATGCCATTCCATGCCATTTCATGCCATTCCATGCCATTCCATGCCATTCCATGCCATTCCATGCCATTCCATGCCATTCCATGCCATTCCATGCCATTCCATGCCATTCCATGCCGTGCCATGCCGGTGCCATGCCGTGCCATGCCGGTGCCATGCCGTGCCATGCCGGTGCCATGCCGGTGCCATGCCGTGCCATGCCGGTGCCATGCCGTGCCATGCCGGTGCCATGCCGTGCCATGCCGGTGCCATGCCGTGCCATGCCGGTGCCATGCCGTGCCATGCCGGTGCCATGCCGTGCCATGCCGCTGCCATGCCGTGCCATGCCGGTGCCATGCCGTGCCATGCCGGTGCCATGCCGTGCCATGCCGTGCCATGCCGGTGCCATGCCGTGCCATGCCGGTGCCATGCCGTGCCATGCCGGTGCCATGCCGGTGCCATGCCGGTGCCATGCCGTGCCATGCCGGTGCCATGCCGTGCCATGCCGGTGCCATGCCGGTGCCATGCCGGTGCCATGCCGTGCCATGCCGGTGCCATTCAATGCCATTCCGTGCCATTCAATGCCATTCCATGCCATTCAATGCCGTGCCTTGCCGTGCCATGCCGTGCCTTGCCGTGCCATGCCGTGCCATGCCGTGCCATGCCGTGCCATGCCATTCCATGCCATTCCATGCCATTTCATGCCATTTCATGCCATTCCATGCCATTCCATGCCATTCCATGCCATTCCATGCCATTCCATGCCATTCCATGCCATTCCATGCCATTCCATGCCATTCCATGCCATTCCATGCCATTCCATGCCATTCCATGCCATTCCATGCCATTCCATGCCATTCCATGCCATTCCATGCCATTCCATGCCATTCCATGCCGTGCCATGCCGGTGCCATGCCGGTGCCATGCCGTGCCATGCCGGTGCCATGCCGTGCCATGCCGTGCCATGCCGTGCCATGCCGTGCCATGCCGTGCCATGCCATTCCATGCCATTCCATGCCATTCCATGCCATTCCATGCCATTCCATGCCATTCCATGCCATTCCATGCCATTCCATGCCATTCCATGCCATTCCATGCCATTCCATGCCATTCCATGCCATTCCATGCCATTCCATGCCATTCCATGCCATTCCATGCCATTCCATGCCTTTCCATGCCATTCCATGCCATTCAATGCCGTGCCATGCCGTGCCATGCCGTGCCATGCCGGTGCCATGCCGTGCCATGCCGGTGCCATGCCGTGCCATGCCGTTGCCATGCCGTGCCATGCCGGTGCCATGCCGTGCCATGCCGGTGCCATGCCGTGCCATGCCGGTGCCATGCCGTGCCATGCCGGTGCCATGCCGTGCCATGCCGTGCCATGCCGTGCCATGCCGTGCCATGCCGTGCCATGCCGTGCCATGCCGTGCCATGCCGTGCCATGCCGGTGCCATGCCGTGCCATGCCGGTGCCATGCCGTGCCATGCCGGTGCCATGCCGTGCCATTCCGGTGCCATGCCGGTGCCATGCCGTGCCATGCCGGTGCCATGCCGTGCCATGCCGGTGCCATGCCGGTGCCATGCCGTGCCATGCCGTGCCATGCCGTGCCATGCCGTGCCATGCCGTGCCATGCCGTGCCATGCCGGGCCATGCGGTGCCATGCCATTCCATGCCATTCCATGCCATTCCATGCCAGTCCATGCCATTCCATGCCACTCAATGCGGTGCCATGCCGTGCCATGCGGTGCCATGCCGTGCCATGCCGTGCCATGCCGTGCCATGCCGTGCCATGCCGGTGCCATGCCGTGCCATGCCGTGCCATGCCGGTGCCATGCCGTGCCATGCCGGTGCCATGCCGTGCCATGCCGTGCCATGCGGTGCCATGCCATTCCATGCGGTGCCATGCCATTCCATGCCATTCCATGCCATTCCATGCCATTCCATGCCATTCCATGCCATTCCATGCCATTCCATGCCATTCCATGCCATTCCATGCCATTCCATGCCATTCCATGCCATTCCATGCCATTCCATGCCATTCCATGCCGTGCCATGCCGTGCCATGCCGGTGCCATGCCGTGCCATGCCGGTGCCATGCCGTGTCATGCCGGTGCCATGCCGTGCCATGCCGGTGCCATGCCGTGCCATGCCGGTGCCATGCCATTCCATGCGGTGCCATGCCATTCCATGCCATTCCATGCCATTCCATGCCATTCCATGCCATTCCATGCCATTCCATGCCATTCCATGCCATTCCATGCCATTCCATGCCATTCCATGCCATTCCATGCCATTCCATGCCATTCCATGCCATTCCATGCCATTCCATGCCATTCCATGCCATTCCATGCCATTCCATGCCATTCCATGCCATTCCATGCCATTCCATGCCATTCCATGCCATTCCATGCCATTCCATGCCATTCCATGCCATTCCATGCCATTCCATGCCATTCCATGCCATTCCATGCCATTCCATGCCATTCCAAGCTATTCCATGCCATTCCATGCCATTTCATGCCATTCCATGCCATTCCATGCCATTCCATGCCATTCCATGCCATTCCATGCCATTCCATGCCATTCCATGCCATTCCATGCCATTCCATGCCGTGCCATGCCGGTGCCATGCCGTGCCATGCCGGTGCCATGCCGGTGCCATGCCGTGCCATGCCGGTGCCATGCCGTGCCATGCCGGTGCCATGCCGTGCCATGCCGGTGCCATGCCGTGCCATGCCGGTGCCATGCCGTGCCATGCCGGTGCCATGCCGTGCCATGCCGGTGCCATGCCGTGCCATGCCGCTGCCATGCCGTGCCATGCCGGTGCCATGCCGTGCCATGCCGGTGCCATGCCGTGCCATGCCGTGCCATGCCGGTGCCATGCCGTGCCATGCCGGTGCCATGCCGTGCCATGCCGGTGCCATGCCGGTGCCATGCCGGTGCCATGCCGTGCCATGCCGGTGCCATGCCGTGCCATGCCGGTGCCATGCCGGTGCCATGCCGGTGCCATGCCGTGCCATGCCGGTGCCATTCAATGCCATTCCGTGCCATTCAATGCCATTCCATGCCATTCAATGCCGTGCCTTGCCGTGCCATGCCGTGCCTTGCCGTGCCATGCCGTGCCATGCCGTGCCATGCCGTGCCATGCCGTGCCATGCCATTCCATGCCATTCCATGCCATTTCATGCCATTTCATGCCATTCCATGCCATTCCATGCCATTCCATGCCATTCCATGCCATTCCATGCCATTCCATGCCATTCCATGCCATTCCATGCCATTCCATGCCATTCCATGCCATTCCATGCCATTCCATGCCATTCCATGCCATTCCATGCCATTCCATGCCGTGCCATGCCGGTGCCATGCCGGTGCCATGCCGTGCCATGCCGGTGCCATGCCGTGCCATGCCGTGCCATGCCGTGCCATGCCGTGCCATGCCGTGCCATGCCGTGCCATGCCATTCCATGCCATTCCATGCCATTCCATGCCATTCCATGCCATTCCATGCCATTCCATGCCATTCCATGCCATTCCATGCCATTCCATGCCATTCCATGCCATTCCATGCCATTCCATGCCATTCCATGCCATTCCATGCCATTCCATGCCATTCCATGCCATTCCATGCCATTCCATGCCATTCCATGCCATTCCATGCCTTTCCATGCCATTCCATGCCATTCAATGCCGTGCCATGCCGTGCCATGCCGTGCCATGCCGGTGCCATGCCGTGCCATGCCGGTGCCATGCCGTGCCATGCCGTTGCCATGCCGTGCCATGCCGGTGCCATGCCGTGCCATGCCGGTGCCATGCCGTGCCATGCCGGTGCCATGCCGTGCCATGCCGGTGCCATGCCGTGCCATGCCGGTGCCATGCCGTGCCATGCCGTGCCATGCCGTGCCATGCCGTGCCATGCCGTGCCATGCCGTGCCATGCCGTGCCATGCCGTGCCATGCCGGTGCCATGCCGTGCCATGCCGGTGCCATGCCGTGCCATGCCGGTGCCATGCCGTGCCATTCCGGTGCCATGCCGGTGCCATGCCGTGCCATGCCGGTGCCATGCCGTGCCATGCCGGTGCCATGCCGGTGCCATGCCGTGCCATGCCGTGCCATGCCGTGCCATGCCGTGCCATGCCGTGCCATGCCGTGCCATGCCGGGCCATGCGGTGCCATGCCATTCCATGCCATTCCATGCCATTCCATGCCAGTCCATGCCATTCCATGCCACTCAATGCGGTGCCATGCCGTGCCATGCGGTGCCATGCCGTGCCATGCCGTGCCATGCCGTGCCATGCCGTGCCATGCCGTGCCATGCCGTGCCATGCCGTGCCATGCCGGTGCCATGCCGTGCCATGCCGTGCCATGCCGTGCCATGCCGGTGCCATGCCGTGCCATGCCGTGCCATGCCGGTGCCATGCCGTGCCATGCCGGTGCCATGCCGTGCCATGCCGGTGCCATGCCGTGCCATGCGGTGCCATGCCATTCCATGCGGTGCCATGCCATTCCATGCCATTCCATGCCATTCCATGCCATTCCATGCCATTCAATGCCATTCCATGCCATTCCATGCCATTCCATGCCGGTGCCATGCCGTGCCATGCCGGTGCCATGCCGTGCCATGCCGGTGCCATGCCGTGCCATGCCGGTGCCATGCCGTGCCATGCCGGTGCCATGCCGTGCCATGCCATTCCATGCCATTCCATGCCGTGCCATGCCGGTGCCATGCCGTGCCATGCCGGTGCCATGCCGTGCCATGCCGGTGCCATGCCGTGCCATGCCGGTGCCATGCCGTGCCATGCCGTGCCATGCCATTCCATGCCATTCCATGCCATTCCATGCCATTCCATGCCATTCCATGCCATTCCATGCCATTCCATGCCATTCCATGCCATTCCATGCCATTCCATGCCATTCCATGCCATTCCATGCCATTCCATGCCATTCCATGCCATTCCATGCCATTCCATGCCATTCCATGCCATTCCATGCCATTCCATGCCATTCCATGCCATTCCATGCCATTCCATGCCATTCCATGCCATTCCATGCCGTGCCATGCCGTGCCATGCCGGTGCCATGCCGTGCCATGCCGGTGCCATGCCGTGCCATGCCGGTGCCATGCCGTGCCATGCCGGTGCCATGCCGTGCCATGCCGGTGCCATGCCGTGCCATGCCGATGCCATGCCGTGCCATGCCGGTGCCATGCCGTGCCATGCCGGTGCCATGCCGTGCCATGCCGGTGCCATGCCGTGCCATGCCGGTGCCATGCCGAGCCATGCCGGTGCCATGCCGGTGCCATGCCGGTGCCATGCCGTGCCATGCCGTGCCATGCCGTGACATGCCGGTGCCATGCCGTGCCATGCCGGTGCCATGCCGTGCCATGCCGGTGCCATGCCGTGCCATGCCGTGCCATACCGGTGCCATGCCGTGCCATGCCGGTGCCATGCCGTGCCATGCCGGTGCCATGCCGTGCCATGCCGGTGCCATGCCGTGCCATGCCGGTGCCATGCCGTGCCATGCCGGTGCCATGCCGGTGCCATGCCGTGCCATGCCGGTGCCATGCCGTGCCATGCGGTGCCATGCCATTCCATGCGGTGCCATGCCATTCCATGCCATTCCATGCCATTCCATGCCATTCCATGCCATTCCATGCCATTCCATGCCATTCCATGCCATTCCATGCCATTCCATGCCATTCCATGCCATTCCATGCCATTCCATGCCATTCCATGCCATTCCATGCCATTCCATGCCATTCCATGCCGGTGCCATGCCGTGCCATGCCGGTGCCATGCCGGTGCCATGCCGTGTCATGCCGGTGCCATGCCGTGCCATGCCGGTGCCATGCCGTGCCATGCCGGTGCCATGCCGTGCCATGCCGTTGCCATGCCGTGCCATGCCGGTGCCATGCCGTGCCATGCCTGTGCCATGCCGTGCCATGCCGGTGCCATGCCGTGCCATGCCGGTGCCATGCCGTGCCATGCCGGTGCCATGCCGTGCCATGCCGGTGCCATGCCGTGCCATGCCGGTGCCATGCCGTGCCATGCCGTGCCATGCCGTGCCATGCCGTGCCATGCCGTGCCATGCCGTGCCATGCCGTGCCATGCCGTGCCATGCCGTGCCATGCCGGTGCCATGCCGTGCCATGCCGGTGCCATGCCGTGCCATTCCGGTGCCATGCCGGTGCCATGCCGTGCCATGCCGGTGCCATGCCGTGCCATGCCGGTGCCATGCCGTGCCATGCCGTGCCATGCCGTGCCATGCCGTGCCATGCCGTGCCATGCCGTGCCATGCCGTGCCATGCCGTGCCATGCCGGGCCATGCGGTGCCATGCCATTCCATGCCATTCCATGCCATTCCATGCCAGTCCATGCCATTCCATGCCACTCAATGCGGTGCCATGCCGTGCCATGCGGTGCCATGCCGTGCCATGCCGTGCCATGCCGTGCCATGCCGTGCCATGCCGGTGCCATGCCGTGCCATGCCGTGCCATGCCGTGCCATGCCGGTGCCATGCCGTGCCATGCCGTGCCATGCCGGTGCCATGCCGTGCCATGCCGGTGCCATGCCGTGCCATGCCGTGCCATGCCGGTGCCATGCCGTGCCATGCCGTGCCATGCCGGTGCCATGCCGTGCCATGCCGGTGCCATGCCGTGCCATGCCGGTGCCATGCCGTGCCATGCGGTGCCATGCCATTCCATGCCATTCCATGCCATTCCATGCCATTCCATGCCATTCAATGCCATTCCATGCCATTCCATGCCATTCCATGCCATTCCATGCCATTCCATGCCATTCCATGCCATTCCATGCCATTGCATGCCATTCCATGCCATTCCATGCCATTCCATGCCATTCCATGCCATTCCATGCCATTCCATGCCATTCCATGCCATTCCATGCCATTCCATGCCATTCCATGCCATTCCATGCCATTCCATGCCATTCCATGCCATTCCATGCCATTCCATGCCATTCCATGCCATTCCATGCCATTCCATGCCATTCCATGCCATTCCATGCCATTCCATGCCATTCCATGCCATTCCATGCCATTCCATGCCATTCCATGCCATTCCATGCCATTCCATGCCATTCCATGCCGGTGCCATGCCGTGCCATGCCGGTGCCATGCCGTGCCATGCCGGTGCCATGCCGTGCCATGCCGGTGCCATGCCGTGCCATGCCATTCCATGCCATTCCATGCCGTGCCATGCCGGTGCCATGCCGTGCCATGCCGGTGCCATGCCGTGCCATGCCGGTGCCATGCCGTGCCATGCCGGTGCCATGCCGTGCCATGCCGGTGCCATACCGTGCCATGCCGTGCCATGCCGTGCCATGCCATTCCATGCCATTCCATGCCATTCCATGCCATTCCATGCCATTCCATGCCATTCCATGCCATTCCATGCCATTCCATGCCATTCCATGCCATTCCATGCCATTCCATGCCATTCCATGCCATTCCATGCCATTCCATGCCATTCCATGCCATTCCATGCCATTCCATGCCATTCCATGCCATTCCATGCCATTCCATGCCGTGCCATGCCGTGCCATGCCGGTGCCATGCCGTGCCATGCCGGTGCCATGCCGGTGCCATGCCGTGTCATGCCGGTGCCATGCCGTGCCATGCCGGTGCCATGCCGTGCCATGCCGGTGCCATGCCATTCCATGCGGTGCCATGCCATTCCATGCCATTCCATGCCATTCCATGCCATTCCATGCCATTCCATGCCATTCCATGCCATTCCATGCCATTCCAGGCCATTCCATGCTATTCCATGCCATTCCATGCCATTCCATGCCATTCCATGCCATTCCATGCCATTCCATGCCATTCCATGCCATTCCATGCCATTCCATGCCATTCCATGCCGTGCCATGCCGTGCCATGCCGGTGCCATGCCGTGCCATGCCGTGCCATGCCGGTGCCATGCCGTGTCATGCCGGTGCCATGCCGTGCCATGCCGGTGCCATGCCGTGCCATGCCGGTGCCATGCCGTGCCATGCCGGTGCCATGCCGTGCCATGCCGGTGCCATGCCGTGCCATGCCGGTGCCATGCCGTGCCATGCCGGTGCCATGCCGTGCCATGCCATTCCATGCCATTCCATGCCATTCCATGCCATTCCATGCCATTCCATGCCATTCCATGCCATTCCATGCCATTCCATGCCATTCCATGCCATTCCATGCCATTCCATGCCATTCCATGCCATTCCATGCCATTCCATGCCATTCCATGCCATTCCATGCCATTCCATGCCATTCCATGCCATTCCATGCCATTCCATGCCATTCCATGCCATTCCATGCCATTCCATGCCATTCCATGCCATTCCATGCCATTCCATGCCATTCCATGCCATTCCATGCCATTCCATGCCATTCCATGCCATTCCATGCCATTCCATGCCATTCCATGCCATTCCATGCCATTCCATGCCATTCCATGCCATTCCATGCCATTCCATGCCATTCCATGCCATTCCATGCCATTCCATGCCATTCCATGCCATTCCATGCCATTCCATGCCATTCCATGCCATTCAATGCCGTGCCATGCCGTGCCATGCCGTGCCATGCCGTGCCATGCCGTGCCATGCCGTGCCATGCCGGTGCCATGCCGTGCCATGCCGGTGCCATGCCGTGCCATGCCGGTGCCATGCCGTGCCATGCCGGTGCCATGCCGTGCCATGCCGGTGCCTGCCGGTGCCATGCCGTGCCATGCCGGTGCCATGCCGTGCCATGCCGGTGCCATTCAATGCCATTCCGTGCCATTCAATGCCATTCCGTGCCATTCAATGCCATTCCGTGCCATTCAATGCCATTCCGTGCCATTCAATGCCATTCCGTGCCATTCAATGCCGTGCCTTGCCGTGCCATGCCGTGCCATGCCGTGCCATGCCGTGCCATGCCGTGCCATGCCATTCCATGCCGTGCCATGCCATTCCATGCCATTCCATGCCATTCCATGCCATTCCATGCCATTCCATGCCATTCCATGCCATTCCATGCCATTCCATGCCATTCCATGCCATTCCATGCCATTCCATGCCATTCCATGCCATTCCATGCCGGTGCCATGCCGTGCCATGCCGGTGCCATGCCGTGCCATGCCGGTGCCATGCCGTGCCATGCCGGTGCCATGCCGTGCCATGCCGGTGCCATGCCGTGCCATGCCGGTGCCATGCCGTGCCATGCCGGTGCCATGCCGTGCCATGCCGGTGCCATGCCGCTGCCATGCCGTGCCATGCCGGTGCCATGCCGTGCCATGCCGTGCCATGCCGGTGCCATGCCGTGCCATGCCGGTGCCATGCCGTGCCATGCCGGTGCCATGCCGTGCCATGCCGGTGCCATGCCGTGCCATTCCGTGCCATTCAATGCCATTCCATGCCATTCAATGCCGTGCCTTGCCGTGCCATGCCGTGCCATGCCGTGCCATGCCGTGCCATGCCGTGCCATGCCGTGCCATGCCGTGCCATGCCGGTGCCATGCCGTGCCATGCCGGTGCCATTCCGTGCCATGCCGGTGCCATGCCGGTGCCATGCCGTGCCATGCCGGTGCCATGCCGTGCCATGCCGTGCCATGCCGGTGCCATGCCGGTGCCATGCCGGTGCCATGCCGTGCCATGCCGGTGCCATGCCGTGCCATGCCGTGCCATGCCGGTGCCATGCCGTGCCATGCCGGTGCCATGCCGGTGCCATGCCGTGCCATGCCGGTGCCATGCCGTGCCATGCCGTGCCATGCCGTGCCATGCGGTGCCATGCCATTCCATGCCATTCCATGCCATTCCATGCCATTCCATGCCATTCCATGCCATTCCATGCCATTCCATGCCATTCCATGCCATTCCATGCCATTCCATGCCATTCCATGCCATTCCATGCCATTCCATGCCATTCCATGCCATTCCATGCCATTCCATGCCATTCCATGCCATTCCATGCCATTCCATGCCATTCCATGCCATTCCATGCCATTCCATGCCATTCCATGCCATTCCATGCCATTCCATGCCATTCCATGCCATTCCATGCCATTCCATGCCGTGCCATGCCGGTGCCATGCCATTCCATGCCATTCCATGCCATTCCATGCCATTCCATGCCATTCCATGCCATTCCATGCCATTCCATGCCATTCCATGCCATTCCATGCCATTCCATGCCATTCCATGCCATTCCATGCCATTCCATGCCGTGCCATGCCGGTGCCATGCCGTGCCATGCCGTGCCATGCCGTGCCATGCCGGTGCCATGCCGGTGCCATGCCGGTGCCATGCCGGTGCCATGCCATTCCATGCCATTCCATGCCACTCAATGCGGTGCCATGCCGTGCCATGCCGTGCCATGCCGTGCTATGCCGTGCCATGCCGTGCCATGCCGTGCCATGCGGTGCCATGCCCTTCCATGCCATTCCATGCCATTCCATGCCATTCCATGCCATTCCATGCCATTCCATGCCATTCCATGCCATTCCATGCCATTCCATGCCATTCCATGCCGGTGCCATGCCGTGCCATGCCGGTGCCATGCCGTGCCATGCCGGTGCCATGCCGTGCCATGCCGGTGCCATGCCGTGCCATGCCGGTGCCATGCCGTGCCATGCCGTGCCATGCCGGTGCCATGCCGTGCCATGCCGGTGCCATGCCGTGCCATGCCGTGCCATGCCGGTGCCATGCCGTGCCATGCCGTGCCATGCCGTGCCATGCGGTGCCATGCCATTCCATGCGGTGCCATGCCATTCCATGCCATTCCATGTCATTCCATGCCATTCCATGTCATTCCATGCCATTCCATGCCATTCCATGTCATTCCATGCCATTCCATGCCATTCCATGCCATTCCATACCATTCCATGCCATTCCATGCCATTCCAAGCCATTCCATGCCATTCCATGCCATTCCATGCCATTCCATGCCATTCCATGCCATTCCATGCCATTCCATGCCATTCCATGCCATTCCATGCCATTCCATGCCATTCCATGCCATTCCATGCCATTCCATGCCATTCCATGCCATTCCATGCCATTCCATGCCATTCCATGCCATTCCATGCCATTCCATGCCATTCCATGCCATTCCATGCCATTCCATGCCATTCCATGCCATTCCATGCCATTCCATGCCATTCCATGCCATTCCATGCCATTCCATGCCATTCCATGCCATTCCATGCCATTCCATGCCATTCCATGCCATTCCATGCCATTCCATGCCATTCCATGCCATTCCATGCCATTCCATGCCATTCCATGCCATTCCATGCCATTCCATGCCATTCCATGCCATTCCATGCCATTCCATGCCATTCCATGCCATTCCATGCCATTCCATGCCATTCCATGCCATTCCATGCCATTCCATGCCGTGCCATGCCATTCCATGCCATTCCATGCCGTGCCATGCCATTCCATGCCGTGCCATGCCGTGCCATGCCATTCCATGCCGTGCCATGCCGTGCCATGCCGGTGCCATGCCGGTGCCATGCCGTGCCATGCCGGTGCCATGCCGTGCCATGCCGGTGCCATGCCGTGCCATGCCGGTGCCATGCCGTGCCATGCCGGTGCCATGCCGTGCCATGCCGGTGCCATGCCGTGCCATGCCGGTGCCATGCCGTGCCATGCCGGTGCCATGCCGTGCCATGCCGTGCCATGCCGGTGCCATGCCGTGCCATGCCGGTGCCATGCCGTGCCATGCCGGTGCCATGCCGTGCCATGCCGGTGCCATGCCGTGCCATGCCGTGCCATGCCGTGCCATGCCGTGCCATGCCGTGCCATGCCGTGCCATGCCGTGCCATGCCGTGCCATGCCGTGCCATGCCGTGCCATGCCGTGCCATGCCGTGCCATGCCGTGCCATGCCGTGCCATGCCGTGCCATGCCGTGCCATGCCGTGCCATGCCGTGCCATGCCGTGCCATGCCGTGCCATGCCGTGCCATGCCGTGCCATGCCGTGCCATGCCGTGCCATGCCGTGCCATGCCGTGCCATGCCGTGCCATGCCGTGCCATGCCGTGCCATGCCGTGCCATGCCGTGCCATGCCGTGCCATGCCGTGCCATGCCGTGCCATGCCGTGCCATGCCGTGCCATGCCATTCCATGTCATTCCATGCCATTCCATGCCATTCCATGCCATTCCATGCCGTGCCATGCCATTCCATGCCGTGCCATGCCGTGCCATGCGGTGCCATGCCATTCCATGTCATTCCATGCCATTCCATGCCATTCCATGCCATTCCATGCCATTCCATGCCATTCCATGCCATTCCATGCCATTCCATGCCATTCCATGCCATTCCATGCCATTCCATGCCATTCCATGCCATTCCATGCCATTCCATGCCATTCCATGCCATTCCATGCCATTCCATGCCATTCCATGCCATTCCATGCCATTCCATGCCATTCCATGCCATTCCATGCCATTCCATGCCATTCCATGCCATTCCATGCCATTCCATGCCAGTCCATGCCATTCCATGCCATTCCATGCCATTCCATGCCATTCCATGCCATTCCATGCCATTCCATGCCATTCCATGCCATTCCATGCCATTCCATGCCATTCCATGCCATTCCATGCCATTCCATGCCATTCCATGCCATTCCATGCCATTCCATGCCAGTCCATGCCAGTCCATGCCATTCCATGCCATTCCATGCCATTCCATGCCATTCCATGCCACTCAATGCGGTGCCATGCCGTGCCATGCCGGTGCCATGCCGGTGCCATGCCGTGCCATGCCGTGCCATGCCGGTGCCATGCCGTGCCATGCCGGTGCCATGCCGTGCCATGCCGGTGCCATGACGTGCCATGCCGGTGCCATGCCGTGCCATGCCGGTGCCATGCCGTGCCATGCCGGTGCCATGACGTGCCATGCCGGTGCCATGCCGTGCCATGCCGTGCCATGCCGGTGCCATGCCATTCCATGCCATTCCATGCCAGTCCATGCCAGTCCATGCCATTCCATGCTATTCCATGCCACTCAATGCGGTGCCATGCGGTGCCATGCCATTCCATGCCATTCCATGCCATTCCATGCCATTCCATGCCATTCCATGCCATTCCATGCCATTCCATGCCATTCCATGCCATTCCATGCCATTCCATGCCATTCCATGCCATTCCATGCCATTCCATGCCATTCCATGCCATTCCATGCCATTCCATGCCATTCCATGCCATTCCATGCCATTCCATGCCATTCCATGCCATTCCATGCCATTCCATGCCATTCCATGCCATTCCATGCCATTCCATGCCATTCCATGCCATTCCATGCCATTCCATGCCATTCCATGCCATTCCATGCCATTCCATGCCATTCCATGCCATTCCATGCCATTCCATGCCATTCCATGCCATTCCATGCCATTCCATGCCATTCCATGCCATTCCATGCCATTCCATGCCATTCCATGCCATTCCATGCCATTCCATGCCATTCCATGCCATTCCATGCCATTCCATGCCATTCCATGCCATTCCATGCCATTCCATGCCATTCCATGCCATTCCATGCCATTCCATGCCATTCCATGCCATTCCATGCCATTCCATGCCATTCCATGCCATTCCATGCCATTCCATGCCATTCCATGCCATTCCATGCCATTCCATGCCATTCCATGCCATTCCATGCCATTCCATGCCATTCCATGCCATTCCATGCCATTCCATGCCATTCCATGCCATTCCATGCCATTCCATGCCATTCCATGCCATTCCATGCCATTCCATGCCATTCCATGCCATTCCATGCCATTCCATGCCATTCCATGCCGTGCCATGCCATTCCATGCCATTCCATGCCGTGCCATGCCATTCCATGCCGTGCCATGCCGTGCCATGCCATTCCATGCCGTGCCATGCCGTGCCATGCCGGTGCCATGCCGGTGCCATGCCGTGCCATGCCGGTGCCATGCCGTGCCATGCCGGTGCCATGCCGTGCCATGCCGGTGCCATGCCGTGCCATGCCGGTGCCATGCCGTGCCATGCCGGTGCCATGCCGTGCCATGCCGGTGCCATGCCGTGCCATGCCGTGCCATGCCGGTGCCATGCCGTGCCATGCCGGTGCCATGCCGTGCCATGCCGGTGCCATGCCGTGCCATGCCGGTGCCATGCCGTGCCATGCCGTGCCATGCCGTGCCATGCCGTGCCATGCCGTGCCATGCCGTGCCATGCCGTGCCATGCCGTGCCATGCCGTGCCATGCCGTGCCATGCCGTGCCATGCCGTGCCATGCCGTGCCATGCCGTGCCATGCCGTGCCATGCCGTGCCATGCCGTGCCATGCCGTGCCATGCCGTGCCATGCCGTGCCATGCCGTGCCATGCCGTGCCATGCCGTGCCATGCCGTGCCATGCCGTGCCATGCCGTGCCATGCCGTGCCATGCCGTGCCATGCCGTGCCATGCCGTGCCATGCCGTGCCATGCCGTGCCATGCCGTGCCATGCCGTGCCATGCCGTGCCATGCCGTGCCATGCCGTGCCATGCCGTGCCATGCCGTGCCATGCCGTGCCATGCCGTGCCATGCCATTCCATGTCATTCCATGCCATTCCATGCCATTCCATGCCATTCCATGCCGTGCCATGCCATTCCATGCCGTGCCATGCCGTGCCATGCGGTGCCATGCCATTCCATGTCATTCCATGCCATTCCATGCCATTCCATGCCATTCCATGCCATTCCATGCCATTCCATGCCATTCCATGCCATTCCATGCCATTCCATGCCATTCCATGCCATTCCATGCCATTCCATGCCATTCCATGCCATTCCATGCCATTCCATGCCATTCCATGCCATTCCATGCCATTCCATGCCATTCCATGCCATTCCATGCCATTCCATGCCATTCCATGCCAGTCCATGCCATTCCATGCTATTCCATGCCACTCAATGCGGTGCCATGCGGTGCCATGCCATTCCATGCCATTCCATGCCATTCCATGCCATTCCATGCCATTCCATGCCATTCCATGCCATTCCATGCCATTCCATGCCATTCCATGCCATTCCATGCCATTCCATGCCATTCCATGCCATTCCATGCCATTCCATGCCATTCCATGCCATTCCATGCCATTCCATGCCATTCCATGCCATTCCATGCCATTCCATGCCATTCCATGCCATTCCATGCCATTCCATGCCATTCCATGCCATTCCATGCCATTCCATGCCATTCCATGCCATTCCATGCCATTCCATGCCATTCCATGCCATTCCATGCCATTCCATGCCATTCCATGCCATTCCATGCCATTCCATGCCATTCCATGCCATTCCATGCCATTCCATGCCATTCCATGCCATTCCATGCCATTCCATGCCATTCCATGCCATTCCATGCCATTCCATGCCATTCCATGCCATTCCATGCCATTCCATGCCATTCCATGCCATTCCATGCCATTCCATGCCATTCCATGCCATTCCATGCCATTCCATGCCATTCCATGCCATTCCATGCCATTCCATGCCATTCCATGCCATTCCATGCCATTCCATGCCATTCCATGCCATTCCATGCCATTCCATGCCATTCCATGCCATTCCATGCCATTCCATGCCATTCCATGCCATTCCATGCCATTCCATGCCATTCCATGCCATTCCATGCCATTCCATGCCATTCCATGCCATTCCATGCCATTCCATGCCATTCCATGCCATTCCATGCCATTCCATGCCATTCCATGCCATTCCATGCCATTCCATGCCATTCCATGCCATTCCATGCCATTCCATGCCATTCCATGCCATTCCATGCCATTCCATGCCATTCCATGCCATTCCATGCCATTCCATGCCATTCCATGCCATTCCATGCCATTCCATGCCATTCCATGCCATTCCATGCCATTCCATGCCATTCCATGCCATTCCATGCCATTCCATGCCATTCCATGCCATTCCATGTCATTCAATGCCGTGCCATGCCGTGCCATGCCGTGCCATGCCGTGCCATGCCGTGCCATGCCGTGCCATGCCGTGCCATGCCGTGCCATGCCGTGCCATGCCGTGCCATGCCGTGCCATGCCGTGCCATGCCGGTGCCATGCCGTGCCATGCCGGTGCCATGCCGTGCCATGCCGGTGCCATGCCGTGCCATGCCGGTGCCATGCCGTGCCATGCCGGTGCCATGCCGTGCCATGCCGGTGCCATGCCGTGCCATGCCGGTGCCATGCCGTGCCATGCCGGTGCCATGCCGTGCCATGCCGGTGCCATGCCGGTGCCATGCCGTGCCATGCCGGTGCCATGCCGTGCCATGCCGGTGCCATGCCGTGCTATGCCGTGCCATGCCGGTGCCATGCCGTGCCATGCCGGTGCCATGCCGTGCCATGCCGTGCCATGCCATGCCGTGCCATGCGGTGCCATGCCATTCCATGCCATTCCATGCCATTCCATGTCATTCCATGCCATTCCATGCCATTCCATGCCATTCCATGCCATTCCATGCCATTCCATGCCATTCCATGCCATTCCATGCCATTCCATGCCATTCCATGCCATTCCATGCCATTCCATGCCATTCCATGTCATTCCATGCCATTCCATGCCATTCCATGCCATTCCATGCCATTCCATGCCATTCCATGCCATTCCATGCCATTCCATGCCATTCCATGCCATTCCATGCCATTCCATGCCATTCCATGCCATTCCATGCCATTCCATGCCATTCCATGCCATTCCATGCCATTCCATGCCATTCCATGCCATTCCATGCCATTCCATGCCATTCAATGCCGTGCCATGCCGTGCCATGCCGGTGCCATGCCGTGCCATTCCATGCCATTCCATGCCATTCCATGCCATTCCATGCCATTCCATGCCATTCCATGCCATTCCATGCCATTCCATGCCATTCCATGCCATTCCATGCCATTCCATGCCATTCCATGCCATTCCATGCCATTCCATGCCATTCCATGCCATTCCATGCCATTCCATGCCATTCCATGCCATTCCATGCCATTCCATGCCATTCCATGCCATTCCATGCCATTCCATGCCATTCCATGCCATTCCATGCCATTCCATGCCATTCCATGCCATTCCATGCCATTCCATGCCATTCCATGCCATTCCATGCCATTCCATGCCATTCCATGCCATTCCATGCCATTCCATGCCATTCCATGCCATTCCATGCCATTCCATGCCATTCCATGCCATTCCATGCCATTCCATGCCATTCCATGCCATTCCATGCCATTCCATGCCATTCCATGCCATTCCATGCCATTCCATGCCATTCCATGCCATTCCATGCCATTCCATGCCATTCCATGCCATTCCATGCCATTCCATGCCATTCCATGCCATTCCATGCCATTCCATGCCATTCCATGCCATTCCATGCCATTCCATGCCATTCCATGCCATTCCATGCCATTCCATGCCATTCCATGCCATTCCATGCCATTCCATGCCATTCCATGCCATTCCATGCCATTCCATGCCATTCCATGCCATTCCATGCCATTCCATGCCATTCCATGCCATTCCATGCCATTCCATGCCATTCCATGTCATTCAATGCCGTGCCATGCCGTGCCATGCCGTGCCATGCCGTGCCATGCCGTGCCATGCCGTGCCATGCCGTGCCATGCCGTGCCATGCCGTGCCATGCCGTGCCATGCCGTGCCATGCCGGTGCCATGCCGTGCCATGCCGGTGCCATGCCGTGCCATGCCGGTGCCATGCCGTGCCATGCCGGTGCCATGCCGTGCCATGCCGGTGCCATGCCGTGCCATGCCGGTGCCATGCCGTGCCATGCCGGTGCCATGCCGTGCCATGCCGGTGCCATGCCGTGCCATGCCGGTGCCATGCCGGTGCCATGCCGTGCCATGCCGGTGCCATGCCGTGCCATGCCGGTGCCATGCCGTGCTATGCCGTGCCATGCCGGTGCCATGCCGTGCCATGCCGGTGCCATGCCGTGCCATGCCGTGCCATGCCATGCCGTGCCATGCGGTGCCATGCCATTCCATGCCATTCCATGCCATTCCATGTCATTCCATGCCATTCCATGCCATTCCATGCCATTCCATGCCATTCCATGCCATTCCATGCCATTCCATGCCATTCCATGCCATTCCATGCCATTCCATGCCATTCCATGCCATTCCATGTCATTCCATGCCATTCCATGCCATTCCATGCCATTCCATGCCATTCCATGCCATTCCATGCCATTCCATGCCATTCCATGCCATTCCATGCCATTCCATGCCATTCCATGCCATTCCATGCCATTCCATGCCATTCCATGCCATTCCATGCCATTCCATGCCATTCCATGCCATTCCATGCCATTCCATGCCATTCCATGCCATTCCATGCCATTCCATGCCA
The DNA here is from genome assembly GCA_963971235.1 of Cryptus armator. NCBI lineage: Eukaryota > Metazoa > Arthropoda > Insecta > Hymenoptera > Ichneumonidae > Cryptus > Cryptus armator. Next base: position 661,941 of record CAXARG010000294.1, on the reverse strand, counting down.
TTCCATGCCATTCCATGCCATTCAATGCCGTGCCATGCCGTGCCATGCCGGTGCCATGCCGTGCCATGCCGTGCCATGCCGTGCCATGCCGTGCCATGCCGTGCCATGCCGTGCCATGCCGTGCCATGCCGTGCCATGCCGTGCCATGCCGTGCCATGCCGTGCCATGCCGTGCCATGCCGTGCCATGCCGTGCCATGCCGTGCCATGCCGTGCCATGCCGTGCCATGCCGTGCCATGCCGTGCCATGCCGTGCCATGCCGTGCCATGCCGTGCCATGCCGTGCCATGCCGTGCCATGCCGTGCCATGCGGTGCCATGCCATTCCATGCCATTCCATGCCATTCCATGCCATTCAATGCCGTGCCATGCCGTGCCATGCCGGTGCCATGCCGTGCCATGCCGGTGCCATGCCGTGCCATGCCGGTGCCATGCCGTGCCATGCCGGTGCCATGCCGTGCCATGCCGTGCCATGCCGGTGCCATGCCGAGCCATGCCGGTGCCATGCCGTGCCATGCGGTGCCATGCCATTCCATGCCATTCCATGCCATTCCATGCCATTCCATGCCATTCCATGCCATTCCATGCCATTCCATGCCATTCCATGCCATTCCATGCCATTCCATGCCATTCCATGCCATTCCATGCCATTCCATGCCGTGCCATGCCATTCCATGCCGTGCCATGCCGTGCCATGCCGTGCCATGCCGTGCCATGCCGTGCCATGCCGTGCCATGCCGTGCCATGCCGGTGCCATGCCGTGGCATGCCGGTGCCATGCCGTGCCATGCCGTGCCATGCCGTGCCATGCCGGTGCCATGCCGTGCCATGCCGTGCCATGCCGGTGCCATGCCGGTGCCACGCCGTGCCATGCCGGTGCCATGCCGGTGCCATGCCGGTGCCATGCCGGTGCCATGCCGTGTCATGCCGGTGCCATGCCGTGCCATGCCGGTGCCATGCCGTGCCATGCCGGTGCCATGCCATTCCATGCGGTGCCATGCCATTCCATGCCATTCCATGCCATTCCATGCCATTCCATGCCATTCCATGCCATTCCATGCCATTCCATGCCATTCCATGCCATTCCATGCCATTCCATGCCATTCCATGCCATTCCATGCCATTCCATGCTATTCCATGCCATTCCATGCCATTCCATGCCATTCCATGCCATTCCATGCCATTCCATGCCATTCCATGCCATTCCATGCCATTCCATGCCATTCCATGCCATTCCATGCCATTCCATGCCATTCCATGCCATTCCATGCCATTCCATGCCATTCCATGCCATTCCATGCCATTCCATGCCATTCCATGCCATTCCATGCCATTCCATGCCATTCCATGCCATTCCATGCCATTCCATGCCATTCCATGCCATTCCATGCCATTCCATGCCATTCCATGCCATTCCATGCCATTCCATGCCATTCCATGCCATTCCATGCCATTCCATGCCGTGCCATGCCATTCCATGCCATTCCATGCCGTGCCATGCCATTCCATGCCGTGCCATGCCGTGCCATGCCATTCCATGCCGTGCCATGCCGTGCCATGCCGGTGCCATGCCGGTGCCATGCCGTGCCATGCCGGTGCCATGCCGTGCCATGCCGGTGCCATGCCGTGCCATGCCGGTGCCATGCCGTGCCATGCCGGTGCCATGCCGTGCCATGCCGGTGCCATGCCGTGCCATGCCGTGCCATGCCGTGCCATGCCGTGCCATGCCGTGCCATGCCGTGCCATGCCGTGCCATGCCGTGCCATGCCGTGCCATGCCGTGCCATGCCGTGCCATGCCGTGCCATGCCGTGCCATGCCGTGCCATGCCGTGCCATGCCGTGCCATGCCGTGCCATGCCGTGCCATGCCGTGCCATGCCGTGCCATGCCGTGCCATGCCGTGCCATGCCGTGCCATGCCGTGCCATGCCGTGCCATGCCGTGCCATGCCGTGCCATGCCGTGCCATGCCGTGCCATGCCGTGCCATGCCGTGCCATGCCGTGCCATGCCGTGCCATGCCGTGCCATGCCGTGCCATGCCGTGCCATGCCGTGCCATGCCGTGCCATGCCGTGCCATGCCGTGCCATGCCGTGCCATGCCGTGCCATGCCGTGCCATGCCGTGCCATGCCGTGCCATGCCATTCCATGCCATTCCATGCCATTCCATGCCATTCCATGCCGTGCCATGCCATTCCATGCCGTGCCATGCCGTGCCATGCGGTGCCATGCCATTCCATGTCATTCCATGCCATTCCATGCCATTCCATGCCATTCCATGCCATTCCATGCCATTCCATGCCATTCCATGCCATTCCATGCCATTCCATGCCATTCCATGCCATTCCATGCCATTCCATGCCATTCCATGCCATTCCATGCCATTCCATGCCATTCCATGCCATTCCATGCCACTCAATGCGGTGCCATGCCGTGCCATGCCGTGCCATGCCGTGCCATGCCGTGCCATGCCGTGCCATGCCGTGCCATGCCGTGCCATGCCGTGCCATGCCGTGCCATGCCGTGCCATGCCGTGCCATGCCGTGCCATGCCGTGCCATGCCGTGCCATGCCGTGCCATGCGGTGCCATGCCATTCCATGTCATTCCATGCCATTCCATGCCATTCCATGCCATTCCATGCCATTCCATGCCATTCCATGTCATTCCATGCCATTCCATGCCATTCCATGCCATTCCATGCCATTCCATGCCATTCCATGCCATTCCATGCCATTCCATGCCGTGCCATGCCATTCCATGCCGTGCCATGCCGTGCCATGCGGTGCCATGCCATTCCATGTCATTCCATGCCATTCCATGCCATTCCATGCCATTCCATGCCATTCCATGCCATTCCATGCCATTCCATGCCATTCCATGCCATTCCATGCCATTCCATGCCATTCCATGCCATTCCATGCCATTCCATGCCATTCCATGCCATTCCATGCCATTCCATGCCATTCCATGCCATTCCATGCCATTCCATGCCATTCCATGCCATTCCATGCCATTCCATGCCATTCCATGCCATTCCATGCCATTCCATGCCATTCCATGCCATTCCATGCCATTCCATGCCATTCCATGCCATTCCATGCCATTCCATGCCATTCCATGCCATTCCATGCCATTCCATGCCATTCCATGCCATTCCATGCCATTCCATGCCATTCCATGCCATTCCATGCCAGTCCATGCCAGTCCATGCCATTCCATGCCATTCCATGCCATTCCATGCCATTCCATGCCACTCAATGCGGTGCCATGCCGTGCCATGCCGGTGCCATGCCGGTGCCATGCCGTGCCATGCCGTGCCATGCCGGTGCCATGCCGTGCCATGCCGGTGCCATGCCGTGCCATGCCGGTGCCATGACGTGCCATGCCGGTGCCATGCCGTGCCATGCCGGTGCCATGCCGTGCCATGCCGGTGCCATGACGTGCCATGCCGGTGCCATGCCGTGCCATGCCGTGCCATGCCGGTGCCATGCCGGTGCCATGCCGGTGCCATGCCATTCCATGCCATTCCATGCCAGTCCATGCCAGTCCATGCCATTCCATGCTATTCCATGCCACTCAATGCGGTGCCATGCGGTGCCATGCCATTCCATGCCATTCCATGCCATTCCATGCCATTCCATGCCATTCCATGCCATTCCATGCCATTCCATGCCATTCCATGCCATTCCATGCCATTCCATGCCATTCCATGCCATTCCATGCCATTCCATGCCATTCCATGCCATTCCATGCCATTCCATGCCATTCCATGCCATTCCATGCCATTCCATGCCATTCCATGCCATTCCATGCCATTCCATGCCATTCCATGCCATTCCATGCCATTCCATGCCATTCCATGCCATTCCATGCCATTCCATGCCATTCCATGCCATTCCATGCCATTCCATGCCATTCCATGCCATTCCATGCCATTCCATGCCATTCCATGCCATTCCATGCCATTCCATGCCATTCCATGCCATTCCATGCCATTCCATGCCATTCCATGCCATTCCATGCCATTCCATGCCATTCCATGCCATTCCATGCCATTCCATGCCATTCCATGCCATTCCATGCCATTCCATGCCATTCCATGCCATTCCATGCCATTCCATGCCATTCCATGCCATTCCATGCCATTCCATGCCATTCCATGCCATTCCATGCCATTCCATGCCATTCCATGCCGTGCCATGCCATTCCATGCCATTCCATGCCGTGCCATGCCATTCCATGCCGTGCCATGCCGTGCCATGCCATTCCATGCCGTGCCATGCCGTGCCATGCCGGTGCCATGCCGGTGCCATGCCGTGCCATGCCGGTGCCATGCCGTGCCATGCCGGTGCCATGCCGTGCCATGCCGGTGCCATGCCGTGCCATGCCGGTGCCATGCCGTGCCATGCCGGTGCCATGCCGTGCCATGCCGGTGCCATGCCGTGCCATGCCGGTGCCATGCCGTGCCATGCCGGTGCCATGCCGTGCCATGCCGGTGCCATGCCGTGCCATGCCGGTGCCATGCCGTGCCATGCCGGTGCCATGCCGTGCCATGCCGTGCCATGCCGGTGCCATGCCGTGCCATGCCGGTGCCATGCCGTGCCATGCCGTGCCATGCCGGTGCCATGCCGTGCCATGCCGTGCCATGCCGTGCCATGCGGTGCCATGCCATTCCATGCGGTGCCATGCCATTCCATGCCATTCCATGTCATTCCATGCCATTCCATGTCATTCCATGCCATTCCATGCCATTCCATGTCATTCCATGCCATTCCATGCCATTCCATGCCATTCCATGCCATTCCATGCCATTCCATGCCATTCCAAGCCATTCCATGCCATTCCATGCCATTCCATGCCATTCCATGCCATTCCATGCCATTCCATGCCATTCCATGCCATTCCATGCCATTCCATGCCATTCCATGCCATTCCATGCCATTCCATGCCATTCCATGCCATTCCATGCCATTCCATGCCATTCCATGCCATTCCATGCCATTCCATGCCATTCCATGCCATTCCATGCCATTCCATGCCATTCCATGCCATTCCATGCCATTCCATGCCATTCCATGCCATTCCATGCCATTCCATGCCATTCCATGCCATTCCATGCCATTCCATGCCATTCCATGCCATTCCATGCCATTCCATGCCATTCCATGCCATTCCATGCCATTCCATGCCATTCCATGCCATTCCATGCCATTCCATGCCATTCCATGCCATTCCATGCCATTCCATGCCATTCCATGCCATTCCATGCCATTCCATGCCATTCCATGCCATTCCATGCCATTCCATGCCATTCCATGCCATTCCATGCCATTCCATGCCATTCCATGCCGTGCCATGCCATTCCATGCCATTCCATGCCGTGCCATGCCATTCCATGCCGTGCCATGCCGTGCCATGCCATTCCATGCCGTGCCATGCCGTGCCATGCCGGTGCCATGCCGGTGCCATGCCGTGCCATGCCGGTGCCATGCCGTGCCATGCCGGTGCCATGCCGTGCCATGCCGGTGCCATGCCGTGCCATGCCGGTGCCATGCCGTGCCATGCCGGTGCCATGCCGTGCCATGCCGGTGCCATGCCGTGCCATGCCGGTGCCATGCCGTGCCATGCCGTGCCATGCCGGTGCCATGCCGTGCCATGCCGGTGCCATGCCGTGCCATGCCGGTGCCATGCCGTGCCATGCCGTGCCATGCCGTGCCATGCCGTGCCATGCCGTGCCATGCCGTGCCATGCCGTGCCATGCCGTGCCATGCCGTGCCATGCCGTGCCATGCCGTGCCATGCCGTGCCATGCCGTGCCATGCCGTGCCATGCCGTGCCATGCCGTGCCATGCCGTGCCATGCCGTGCCATGCCGTGCCATGCCGTGCCATGCCGTGCCATGCCGTGCCATGCCGTGCCATGCCGTGCCATGCCGTGCCATGCCGTGCCATGCCGTGCCATGCCGTGCCATGCCGTGCCATGCCGTGCCATGCCGTGCCATGCCGTGCCATGCCGTGCCATGCCGTGCCATGCCGTGCCATGCCGTGCCATGCCGTGCCATGCCGTGCCATGCCGTGCCATGCCGTGCCATGCCGTGCCATGCCGTGCCATTCCATGCCATTCCATGCCATTCCATGCCATTCCATGCCGTGCCATGCCATTCCATGCCGTGCCATGCCGTGCCATGCGGTGCCATGCCATTCCATGTCATTCCATGCCATTCCATGCCATTCCATGCCATTCCATGCCATTCCATGCCATTCCATGCCATTCCATGCCATTCCATGCCATTCCATGCCATTCCATGCCATTCCATGCCATTCCATGCCATTCCATGCCATTCCATGCCATTCCATGCCATTCCATGCCATTCCATGCCATTCCATGCCATTCCATGCCATTCCATGCCATTCCATGCCATTCCATGCCATTCCATGCCATTCCATGCCATTCCATGCCATTCCATGCCATTCCATGCCATTCCATGCCATTCCATGCCATTCCATGCCATTCCATGCCATTCCATGCCATTCCATGCCATTCCATGCCATTCCATGCCATTCCATGCCATTCCATGCCATTCCATGCCATTCCATGCCATTCCATGCCATTCCATGCCATTCCATGCCATTCCATGCCATTCCATGCCATTCCATGCCATTCCATGCCATTCCATGCCATTCCATGCCAGTCCATGCCATTCCATGCCATTCCATGCCATTCCATGCCATTCCATGCCACTCAATGCGGTGCCATGCCGTGCCATGCCGGTGCCATGCCGGTGCCATGCCGTGCCATGCCGTGCCATGCCGGTGCCATGCCGTGCCATGCCGGTGCCATGCCGTGCCATGCCGGTGCCATGACGTGCCATGCCGGTGCCATGCCGTGCCATGCCGGTGCCATGCCGTGCCATGCCGGTGCCATGACGTGCCATGCCGGTGCCATGCCGTGCCATGCCGTGCCATGCCGGTGCCATGCCGGTGCCATGCCGGTGCCATGCCATTCCATGCCATTCCATGCCAGTCCATGCCAGTCCATGCCATTCCATGCTATTCCATGCCACTCAATGCGGTGCCATGCGGTGCCATGCCATTCCATGCCATTCCATGCCATTCCATGCCATTCCATGCCATTCCATGCCATTCCATGCCATTCCATGCCATTCCATGCCATTCCATGCCATTCCATGCCATTCCATGCCATTCCATGCCATTCCATGCCATTCCATGCCATTCCATGCCATTCCATGCCATTCCATGCCATTCCATGCCATTCCATGCCATTCCATGCCATTCCATGCCATTCCATGCCATTCCATGCCATTCCATGCCATTCCATGCCATTCCATGCCATTCCATGCCATTCCATGCCATTCCATGCCATTCCATGCCATTCCATGCCATTCCATGCCATTCCATGCCATTCCATGCCATTCCATGCCATTCCATGCCATTCCATGCCATTCCATGCCATTCCATGCCATTCCATGCCATTCCATGCCATTCCATGCCATTCCATGCCATTCCATGCCATTCCATGCCATTCCATGCCATTCCATGCCATTCCATGCCATTCCATGCCATTCCATGCCATTCCATGCCATTCCATGCCATTCCATGCCATTCCATGCCATTCCATGCCATTCCATGCCATTCCATGCCATTCCATGCCATTCCATGCCATTCCATGCCATTCCATGCCATTCCATGCCATTCCATGCCATTCCATGCCATTCCATGCCATTCCATGCCATTCCATGCCATTCCATGCCATTCCATGCCATTCAATGCCGTGCCATGCCGTGCCATGCCGTGCCATGCCGTGCCATGCCGTGCCATGCCGTGCCATGCCGTGCCATGCCGTGCCATGCCGTGCCATGCCGGTGCCATGCCGTGCCATGCCGGTGCCATGCCGTGCCATGCCGGTGCCATGCCGTGCCATGCCGGTGCCATGCCGTGCCATGCCGGTGCCATGCCGTGCCATGCCGGTGCCATGCCGTGCCATGCCGGTGCCATGCCGTGCCATGCCGGTGCCATGCCGTGCCATGCCGGTGCCATGCCGTGCCATGCCGGTGCCATGCCGTGCCATGCCGGTGCCATGCCGGTGCCATGCCGTGCCATGCCGGTGCCATGCCGTGCCATGCCGGTGCCATGCCGTGCCATGCCGGTGCCATGCCGTGCTATGCCGTGCCATGCCGGTGCCATGCCGTGCCATGCCGGTGCCATGCCGTGCCATGCCGTGCCATGCCATGCCGTGCCATGCGGTGCCATGCCATTCCATGCCATTCCATGCCATTCCATGTCATTCCATGCCATTCCATGCCATTCCATGCCATTCCATGCCATTCCATGCCATTCCATGCCATTCCATGCCATTCCATGCCATTCCATGCCATTCCATGCCATTCCATGCCATTCCATGCCATTCCATGCCATTCCATGCCATTCCATGCCATTCCATGCCATTCCATGCCAGTCCATGCCATTCCATGCCATTCCATGCCATTCCATGCCATTCCATGCCATTCCATGCCACTCAATGCGGTGCCATTCCGTGCCATGCCGGTGCCATGCCGGTGCCATGCCGTGCCATGCCGTGCCATGCCGGTGCCATGCCGTGCCATGCCGGTGCCATGCCGTGCCATGCCGGTGCCATGACGTGCCATGCCGGTGCCATGCCGTGCCATGCCGGTGCCATGCCGTGCCATGCCGGTGCCATGACGTGCCATGCCGGTGCCATGCCGTGCCATGCCGTGCCATGCCGTGCCATGCCGGTGCCATGCCGTGCCATGCCGGTGCCATGCCGTGCCATGCCGGTGCCATGCCGTGCCATGCCGGTGCCATGCCGTGCCATGCCGGTGCCATGCCGTGCCATGCCGGTGCCATGCCGTGCCATGCCGGTGCCATGCCGTGCCATGCCGGTGCCATGCCGTGCCATGCCGGTGCCATGCCGTGCCATGCCGGTGCCATGCCGTGCCATGCCGGTGCCATGCCGTGCCATGCCGGTGCCATGCCGTGCCATGCCGGTGCCATGCCGTGCCATGCCGGTGCCATGCCGTGCCATGCCGGTGCCATGCCGTGCCATGCCGGTGCCATGCCGTGCCATGCCGGTGCCATGCCGTGCCATGCCGGTGCCATGCCGTGCCATGCCGGTGCCATGCCGTGCCATGCCGGTGCCATGCCGTGCCATGCCGGTGCCATGCCGTGCCATGCCGGTGCCATGCCGGTGCCATGCCGTGCCATGCCGGTGCCATGCCGTGCCATGCCGTGCCATGCCGGTGCCATGCCGGTGCCATGCCGTGCCATGCCGGTGCCATGCCGTGCCATGCCGTGCCATGCCGTGCCATGCCATTCCATGCCATTCCATGCCATTCCATGCCATTCCATGCCATTCCATGCCATTCCATGCCATTCCATGCCATTCCATGCCATTCCATGCCATTCCATGCCATTCCATGCCATTCCATGCCATTCCATGCCATTCCATGCCATTCCATGCCATTCCATGCCATTCCATGCCATTCCATGCCATTCCATGCCATTCCATGCCATTCCATGCCATTCCATGCCATTCCATGCCATTCCATGCCATTCCATGCCATTCCATGCCATTCCATGCCATTCCATGCCATTCCATGCCATTCCATGCCATTCCATGCCATTCCATGCCATTCCATGCCATTCCATGCCATTCCATGCCATTCCATGCCATTCCATGCCATTCCATGCCATTCCATGCCATTCCATGCCATTCCATGCCATTCCATGCCATTCCATGCCATTCCATGCCATTCCATGCCATTCCATGCCATTCCATGCCATTCCATGCCATTCCATGCCATTCCATGCCATTCCATGCCATTCCATGCCATTCTATGCCATTCCATGCCATTCCATGCCATTCCATGCCATTCCATGCCATTCCATGCCATTCCATGCCATTCCATGCCATTCCATGCCATTCCATGCCATTCCATGCCATTCCATGCCATTCCATGCCATTCCATGCCATTCCATGCCATTCCATGCCATTCCATGCCATTCCATGCCAGTCCATGCCATTCCATGCCATTCCATGCCATTCCATGCCATTCCATGCCATTCCATGCCAGTCCATGCCAGTCCATGCCATTCCATGCCATTCCATGCCACTCAATGCGGTGCCATGCCGTGCCATGCCGTGCCATGCCGTGCCATGCCGGTGCCATGCCGGTGCCATGCCGGTGCCATGCCATTCCATGCCATTCCATGCCAGTCCATGCCAGTCCATGCCATTCCATGCCATTCCATGCCAGTCCATGCCAGTCCATGCCATTCCATGCCATTCCATGCCATTCCATGCCACTCAATGCGGTGCCATGCCGTGCCATGCCGTGCTATGCCGTGCCATGCCGTGCCATGCCGTGCCATGCGGTGCCATGCCATTCCATGCCATTCCATGCCATTCCATGCCAGTCCATGCCAGTCCATGCCATTCCATGCCATTCCATGCCATTCCATGCCATTCCATGCCACTCAATGCGGTGCCATGCCGTGCCATGCCGGTGCCATGCCGGTGCCATGCCGGTGCCATGCCGTGCCATGCCGGTGCCATGCCGTGCCATGCCGTGCCATGCCGGTGCCATGCCGTGCCATGCCGGTGCCATGACGTGCCATGCCGGTGCCATGCCGTGCCATGCCGGTGCCATGCCGTGCCATGCCGGTGCCATGCCGTGCCATGCCGGTGCCATGACGTGCCATGCCGGTGCCATGCCGTGCCATGCCGTGCCATGCCGGTGCCATGCCGGTGCCATGCCGGTGCCATGCCATTCCATGCCATTCCATGCCAGTCCATGCCAGTCCATGCCATTCCATGCTATTCCATGCCACTCAATGCGGTGCCATGCGGTGCCATGCCATTCCATGCCATTCCATGCCATTCCATGCCATTCCATGCCATTCCATGCCATTCCATGCCATTCCATGCCATTCCATGCCATTCCATGCCATTCCATGCCATTCCATGCCATTCCATGCCATTCCATGCCATTCCATGCCATTCCATGCCATTCCATGCCATTCCATGCCATTCCATGCCATTCCATGCCATTCCATGCCATTCCATGCCATTCCATGCCATTCCATGCCATTCCATGCCATTCCATGCCATTCCATGCCATTCCATGCCATTCCATGCCATTCCATGCCATTCCATGCAATTCCATGCCATTCCATGCCATTCCATGCCATTCCATGCCATTCCATGCCATTCCATGCCATTCCATGCCATTCCATGCCATTCCATGCCATTCCATGCCATTCCATGCCATTCCATGCCATTCCATGCCATTCCATGCCATTCCATGCCATTCCATGCCATTCCATGCCATTCCATGCCATTCCATGCCATTCCATGCCATTCCATGCCATTCCATGCCGTGCCATGCCATTCCATGCCGGTGCCATGCCGTGCCATGCCGGTGCCATGCCGTGCCATGCCGGTGCCATGCCGTGCCATGCCATTCCATGCCATTCCATGCCGTGCCATGCCGGTGCCATGCCGTGCCATGCCGGTGCCATGCCGTGCCATGCCGTGCCATGCCGTGCCATGCCGTGCCATGCCGTGCCATGCCGGTGCCATGCCGTGCCATGCCGGTGCCATGCCGTGCCATGCCGGTGCCATGCCGTGCCATGCCGGTGCCATGCCGTGCCATGCCGGTGCCATGCCGTGCCATGCCGGTGCCATGCCGTGCCATGCCGGTGCCATGCCGTGCCATGCCGGTGCCATGCCGTGCCATGCCGGTGCCATGCCGTGCCATGCCGGTGCCATGCCGTGCCATGCCGGTGCCATGCCGTGCCATGCCGGTGCCATGCCGTGCCATGCCGGTGCCATGCCGTGCCATGCCGGTGCCATGCCGTGCCATGCCGGTGCCATGCCGTGCCATGCCGGTGCCATGCCGTGCCATGCCGGTGCCATGCCGGTGCCATGCCGTGCCATGCCGGTGCCATGCCGTGCCATGCCGTGCCATGCCGGTGCCATGCCGGTGCCATGCCGTGCCATGCCGGTGCCATGCCGTGCCATGCCGTGCCATGCCATTCCATGCCATTCCATGCCATTCCATGCCATTCCATGCCATTCCATGCCATTCCATGCCATTCCATGCCATTCCATGCCATTCCATGCCATTCCATGCCATTCCATGCCATTCCATGCCATTCCATGCCATTCCATGCCATTCCATGCCATTCCATGCCATTCCATGCCATTCCATGCCATTCCATGCCATTCCATGCCATTCCATGCCATTCCATGCCATTCCATGCCATTCCATGCCATTCCATGCCATTCCATGCCATTCCATGCCATTCCATGCCATTCCATGCCATTCCATGCCATTCCATGCCATTCCATGCAATTCCATGCCATTCCATGCCATTCCATGCCATTCCATGCCATTCCATGCCATTCCATGCCATTCCATGCCATTCCATGCCATTCCATGCCATTCCATGCCATTCCATGCCATTCCATGCCATTCCATGCCATTCCATGCCATTCCATGCCATTCCATGCCATTCCATGCCATTCCATGCCATTCCATGCCATTCCATGCCATTCCATGCCATTCCATGCCATTCCATGCCATTCCATGCCATTCCATGCCATTCCATGCCATTCCATGCCATTCCATGCCATTCCATGCCATTCCATGCCATTCCATGCCATTCCATGCCGGTGCCATGCCGTGCCATGCCGGTGCCATGCCGTGCCATGCCGGTGCCATGCCGTGCCATGCCGGTGCCATGCCGTGCCATGCCGGTGCCATGCCGTGCCATGCCGGTGCCATGCCGTGCCATGCCGGTGCCATGCCGTGCCATGCCGCTGCCATGCCGTGCCATGCCGGTGCCATGCCGTGCCATGCCGTGCCATGCCGGTGCCATGCCGTGCCATGCCGGTGCCATGCCGTGCCATGCCGGTGCCATGCCGTGCCATGCCGGTGCCATGCCGGTGCCATGCCGTGCCATGCCGGTGCCATGCCGTGCCATGCCGGTGCCATTCAATGCCATTCCGTGCCATTCAATGCCATTCCATGCCATTCAATGCCGTGCCTTGCCGTGCCATGCCGGGCCATGCCGTGCCATGCCGTGCCATGCCGTGCCATGCCATTCCATGCCATTCCATGCCATTTCATGCCATTCCATGCCATTCCATGCCATTCCATGCCATTCCATGCCATTCCATGCCGTGCCATGCCGGTGCCATGCCGTGCCATGCCGGTGCCATGCCGTGCCATGCCGGTGCCATGCCGGTGCCATGCCGTGCCATGCCGGTGCCATGCCGTGCCATGCCGGTGCCATGCCGTGCCATGCCGGTGCCATGCCGTGCCATGCCGGTGCCATGCCGTGCCATGCCGGTGCCATGCCGTGCCATGCCGCTGCCATGCCGTGCCATGCCGGTGCCATGCCGTGCCATGCCGTGCCATGCCGTGCCATGCCGGTGCCATGCCGTGCCATGCCGGTGCCATGCCGTGCCATGCCGGTGCCATGCCGTGCCATGCCGGTGCCATGCCGTGCCATGCCGGTGCCATTCAATGCCATTCCGTGCCATTCAATGCCATTCCATGCCATTCAATGCCGTGCCTTGCCGTGCCATGCCGTGCCTTGCCGTGCCATGCCGTGCCATGCCGTGCCATGCCGTGCCTTGCCGTGCCATGCCGTGCCATGCCGTGCCATGCCATTCCATGCCATTCCATGCCATTTCATGCCATTTCATGCCATTCCATGCCATTCCATGCCATTCCATGCCATTCCATGCCATTCCATGCCATTCCATGCCATTCCATGCCATTCCATGCCATTCCATGCCATTCCATGCCATTCCATGCCATTCCATGCCATTCCATGCCATTCCATGCCATTCCATGCCATTCCATGCCATTCCATGCCATTCCATGCCATTCCATGCCATTCCATGCCGTGCCATGCCGGTGCCATGCCGGTGCCATGCCGTGCCATGCCGGTGCTATGCCGTGCCATGCCGTGCCATGCCGTGCCATGCCGTGCCATGCCGTGCCATGCCATTCCATGCCATTCCATGCCATTCCATGCCATTCCATGCCATTCCATGCCATTCCATGCCATTCCATGCCATTCCATGCCATTCCATGCCATTCCATGCCATTCCATGCCATTCCATGCCTTTCCATGCCATTCCATGCCATTCCATGCCATTCCATGCCATTCCATGCCATTCCATGCCATTCCATGCCATTCCATGCCATTCCATGCCATTCCATGCCATTCCATGCCATTCCATGCCATTCCATGCCATTCCATGCCATTCCATGCCATTCCATGCCATTCCATGCCATTCCATGCCGTGCCATGCCGTGCCATGCCGTGCCATGCCGTGCCATGCCGTGCCATGCCGTGCCATGCCGTGCCATGCCGGTGCCATGCCGTGGCATGCCGGTGCCATGCCGTGCCATGCCGTGCCATGCCGTGCCATGCCGGTGCCATGCCGTGCCATGCCGTGCCATGCCGGTGCCATGCCGGTGCCACGCCGTGCCATGCCGGTGCCATGCCGGTGCCATGCCGGTGCCATGCCGTGCCATGCCGGTGCCATGCCGTGTCATGCCGGTGCCATGCCGTGCCATGCCGGTGCCATGCCATTCCATGCGGTGCCATGCCATTCCATGCCATTCCATGCCATTCCATGCCATTCCATGCCATTCCATGCCATTCCATGCCATTCCATGCCATTCCATGCCATTCCATGCCATTCCATGCCATTCCATGCCATTCCATGCCATTCCATGCCATTCCATGCCATTCCATGCCATTCCATGCTATTCCATGCCATTCCATGCCATTCCATGCCATTCCATGCCATTCCATGCCATTCCATGCCATTCCATGCCATTCCATGCCATTCCATGCCATTCCATGCCATTCCAAGCCATTCCATGCCATTCCATGCCATTCCATGCCATTCCATGCCATTCCATGCCATTCCATGCCATTCCATGCCGTGCCATGCCGTGCCATGCCGGTGCCATGCCGTGCCATGCCGGTGCCATGCCGTGCCATGCCGGTGCCATGCCGTGCCATGCCGGTGCCATGCCGTGCCATGCCGGTGCTATGCCGTGCCATGCCGGTGCCATGCCGTGCCATGCCGATGCCATGCCGTGCCATGCCGGTGCCATGCCGGTGCCATGCCGTGCCATGCCGGTGCCATGCCGTGCCATGCCGGTGCCATGCCGTGCCATGCCGGTGCCATGCCGGTGCCATGCCGGTGCCATGCCGGTGCCATGCCGTGCCATGCCGTGCCATGCCGTGCCATGCCGTGCCATGCCGGTGCCATGCCGTGCCATGCCGTGCCATACCGGTGCCATGCCGTGCCATGCCGTGCCATGCCGGTGCCATGCCGGTGCCATGCCGTGCCATGCCGGTGCCATGCCGTGCCATGCCGTGCCATGCCGGGCCATGCGGTGCCATGCCATTCCATGCCATTCCATGCCATTCCATGCCAGTCCATGCCATTCCATGCCACTCAATGCGGTGCCATGCCGTGCCATGCCAGTCCATGCCATTCCATGCCACTCAATGCGGTGCCATGCCGTGCCATGCGGTGCCATGCCGTGCCATGCCGTGCCATGCCGTGCCATGCCGTGCCATGCCGTGCCATGCCGTGCCATGCCGGTGCCATGCCGTGCCATGCCGTGCCATGCCGTGCCATGCCGGTGCCATGCCGTGCCATGCCGTGCCATGCCGGTGCCATGCCGTGCCATGCCGGTGCCATGCCGTGCCATGCCGGTGCCATGCCGTGCCATGCGGTGCCATGCCATTCCATGCGGTGCCATGCCGTGCCATGCGGTGCCATGCCATTCCATGCGGTGCCATGCCATTCCATGCCATTCCATGCCATTCCATGCCATTCCATGCCATTCAATGCCATTCCATGCCATTCCATGCCGGTGCCATGCCGTGCCATGCCGGTGCCATGCCGTGCCATGCCGGTGCCATGCCGTGCCATGCCGGTGCCATGCCGTGCCATGCCATTCCATGCCATTCCATGCCGTGCCATGCCGGTGCCATGCCGTGCCATGCCGGTGCCATGCCGTGCCATGCCGGTGCCATGCCGTGCCATGCCGGTGCCATGCCGTGCCATGCCGTGCCATGCCGTGCCATGCCATTCCATGCCATTCCATGCCATTCCATGCCATTCCATGCCATTCCATGCCATTCCATGCCATTCCATGCCATTCCATGCCATTCCATGCCATTCCATGCCATTCCATGCCATTCCATGCCATTCCATGCCATTCCATGCCATTCCATGCCATTCCATGCCATTCCATGCCATTCCATGCCATTCCATGCCATTCCATGCCATTCCATGCCATTCCATGCCATTCCATGCCATTCCATGCCATTCCATGCCATTCCATGCCATTCCATGCCATTCCATGCCGTGCCATGCCGTGCCATGCCGGTGCCATGCCGTGCCATGCCGGTGCCATGCCGTGTCATGCCGGTGCCATGCCGTGCCATGCCGGTGCCATGCCGTGCCATGCCGGTGCCATGCCATTCCATGCGGTGCCATGCCATTCCATGCCATTCCATGACATTCCATGCCATTCCATGCCATTCCATGCCATTCCATGCCATTCCATGCCATTCCATGCCATTCCATGCCATTCCATGCCATTCCATGCCATTCCATGCCATTCCATGCTATTCCATGCCATTCCATGCCATTCCATGCCATTCCATGCCATTCCATGCCATTCCATGCCATTCCATGCCATTCCATGCCATTCCATGCCATTCCATGCCATTCCAAGCCATTCCATGCCATTCCATGCCATTCCATGCCATTCCATGCCATTCCATGCCATTCCATGCCATTCCATGCCATTCCATGCCATTCCATGCCATTCCATGCCATTCCATGCCATTCCATGCCATTCCATGCCATTCCATGCCATTCCATGCCATTCCATGCCATTCCATGCCATTCCATGCCATTCCATGCCATTCCATGCCATTCCATGCCATTCCATGCCATTCCATGCCATTCCATGCCATTCCATGCCATTCCATGCCATTCCATGCCATTCCATGCCATTCCATGCCATTCCATGCCATTCCATGCCATTCCATGCCATTCCATGCCATTCCATGCCATTCCATGCCATTCCATGCCATTCCATGCCATTCCATGCCATTCCATGCCATTCCATGCCATTCCATGCCATTCCATGCCATTCCATGCCATTCCATGCCGTGCCATGCCATTCCATGCCATTCCATGCCGTGCCATGCCATTCCATGCCGTGCCATGCCGTGCCATGCCATTCCATGCCGTGCCATGCCGTGCCATGCCGGTGCCATGCCGGTGCCATGCCGGTGCCATGCCGTGCCATGCCGGTGCCATGCCGTGCCATGCCGGTGCCATGCCGTGCCATGCCGGTGCCATGCCGTGCCATGCCGGTGCCATGCCGTGCCATGCCGGTGCCATGCCGTGCCATGCCGGTGCCATGCCGTGCCATGCCGGTGCCATGCCGTGCCATGCCGGTGCCATGCCGTGCCATGCCGGTGCCATGCCGTGCCATGCCGGTGCCATGCCGTGCCATGCCGTGCCATGCCGGTGCCATGCCGTGCCATGCCGGTGCCATGCCGTGCCATGCCGTGCCATGCCGGTGCCATGCCGTGCCATGCCGTGCCATGCCGTGCCATGCGGTGCCATGCCATTCCATGCGGTGCCATGCCATTCCATGCCATTCCATGTCATTCCATGCCATTCCATGTCATTCCATGCCATTCCATGCCATTCCATGTCATTCCATGCCATTCCATGCCATTCCATGCCATTCCATGCCATTCCATGCCATTCCATGCCATTCCAAGCCATTCCATGCCATTCCATGCCATTCCATGCCATTCCATGCCATTCCATGCCATTCCATGCCATTCCATGCCATTCCATGCCATTCCATGCCATTCCATGCCATTCCATGCCATTCCATGCCATTCCATGCCATTCCATGCCATTCCATGCCATTCCATGCCATTCCATGCCATTCCATGCCATTCCATGCCATTCCATGCCATTCCATGCCATTCCATGCCATTCCATGCCATTCCATGCCATTCCATGCCATTCCATGCCATTCCATGCCATTCCATGCCATTCCATGCCATTCCATGCCATTCCATGCCATTCCATGCCATTCCATGCCATTCCATGCCATTCCATGCCATTCCATGCCATTCCATGCCATTCCATGCCATTCCATGCCATTCCATGCCATTCCATGCCGTGCCATGCCATTCCATGCCATTCCATGCCGTGCCATGCCATTCCATGCCGTGCCATGCCGTGCCATGCCATTCCATGCCGTGCCATGCCGTGCCATGCCGGTGCCATGCCGGTGCCATGCCGTGCCATGCCGGTGCCATGCCGTGCCATGCCGGTGCCATGCCGTGCCATGCCGGTGCCATGCCGTGCCATGCCGGTGCCATGCCGTGCCATGCCGGTGCCATGCCGTGCCATGCCGTGCCATGCCGGTGCCATGCCGTGCCATGCCGGTGCCATGCCGTGCCATGCCGGTGCCATGCCGTGCCATGCCGGTGCCATGCCGTGCCATGCCGTGCCATGCCGTGCCATGCCGTGCCATGCCGTGCCATGCCGTGCCATGCCGTGCCATGCCGTGCCATGCCGTGCCATGCCGTGCCATGCCGTGCCATGCCGTGCCATGCCGTGCCATGCCGTGCCATGCCGTGCCATGCCGTGCCATGCCGTGCCATGCCGTGCCATGCCGTGCCATGCCGTGCCATGCCGTGCCATGCCGTGCCATGCCGTGCCATGCCGTGCCATGCCGTGCCATGCCGTGCCATGCCGTGCCATGCCGTGCCATGCCGTGCCATGCCGTGCCATGCCGTGCCATGCCGTGCCATGCCGTGCCATGCCGTGCCATGCCGTGCCATGCCGTGCCATGCCGTGCCATGCCGTGCCATGCCGTGCCATGCCGTGCCATGCCGTGCCATGCCGTGCCATGCCGTGCCATGCCGTGCCATGCCGTGCCATGCCGTGCCATGCCGTGCCATGCCGTGCCATGCCGTGCCATGCCGTGCCATGCCGTGCCATTCCATGCCATTCCATGCCATTCCATGCCATTCCATGCCGTGCCATGCCATTCCATGCCGTGCCATGCCGTGCCATGCGGTGCCATGCCATTCCATGTCATTCCATGCCATTCCATGCCATTCCATGCCATTCCATGCCATTCCATGCCATTCCATGCCATTCCATGCCATTCCATGCCATTCCATGCCATTCCATGCCATTCCATGCCATTCCATGCCATTCCATGCCATTCCATGCCATTCCATGCCATTCCATGCCATTCCATGCCATTCCATGCCATTCCATGCCATTCCATGCCATTCCATGCCATTCCATGCCATTCCATGCCATTCCATGCCATTCCATGCCATTCCATGCCATTCCATGCCATTCCATGCCATTCCATGCCATTCCATGCCATTCCATGCCATTCCATGCCATTCCATGCCATTCCATGCCATTCCATGCCATTCCATGCCATTCCATGCCATTCCATGCCATTCCATGCCATTCCATGCCATTCCATGCCAGTCCATGCCAGTCCATGCCATTCCATGCCATTCCATGCCATTCCATGCCATTCCATGCCACTCAATGCGGTGCCATGCCGTGCCATGCCGGTGCCATGCCGGTGCCATGCCGTGCCATGCCGTGCCATGCCGGTGCCATGCCGTGCCATGCCGGTGCCATGCCGTGCCATGCCGGTGCCATGACGTGCCATGCCGGTGCCATGCCGTGCCATGCCGGTGCCATGCCGTGCCATGCCGGTGCCATGACGTGCCATGCCGGTGCCATGCCGTGCCATGCCGTGCCATGCCGGTGCCATGCCGGTGCCATGCCGGTGCCATGCCATTCCATGCCATTCCATGCCAGTCCATGCCAGTCCATGCCATTCCATGCTATTCCATGCCACTCAATGCGGTGCCATGCGGTGCCATGCCATTCCATGCCATTCCATGCCATTCCATGCCATTCCATGCCATTCCATGCCATTCCATGCCATTCCATGCCATTCCATGCCATTCCATGCCATTCCATGCCATTCCATGCCATTCCATGCCATTCCATGCCATTCCATGCCATTCCATGCCATTCCATGCCATTCCATGCCATTCCATGCCATTCCATGCCATTCCATGCCATTCCATGCCATTCCATGCCATTCCATGCCATTCCATGCCATTCCATGCCATTCCATGCCATTCCATGCCATTCCATGCCATTCCATGCCATTCCATGCCATTCCATGCCATTCCATGCCATTCCATGCCATTCCATGCCATTCCATGCCATTCCATGCCATTCCATGCCATTCCATGCCATTCCATGCCATTCCATGCCATTCCATGCCATTCCATGCCATTCCATGCCATTCCATGCCATTCCATGCCATTCCATGCCATTCCATGCCATTCCATGCCATTCCATGCCATTCCATGCCATTCCATGCCATTCCATGCCATTCCATGCCATTCCATGCCATTCCATGCCATTCCATGCCATTCCATGCCATTCCATGCCATTCCATGCCATTCCATGCCATTCCATGCCATTCAATGCCGTGCCATGCCGTGCCATGCCGTGCCATGCCGTGCCATGCCGTGCCATGCCGTGCCATGCCGTGCCATGCCGTGCCATGCCGTGCCATGCCGTGCCATGCCGTGCCATGCCGTGCCATGCCGTGCCATGCCGTGCCATGCCGTGCCATGCCGTGCCATGCCGGTGCCATGCCGTGCCATGCCGGTGCCATGCCGTGCCATGCCGGTGCCATGCCGTGCCATGCCGGTGCCATGCCGTGCCATGCCGGTGCCATGCCGTGCCATGCCGGTGCCATGCCGTGCCATGCCGGTGCCATGCCGTGCCATGCCGGTGCCATGCCGTGCCATGCCGGTGCCATGCCGTGCCATGCCGGTGCCATGCCGGTGCCATGCCGTGCCATGCCGGTGCCATGCCGTGCCATGCCGGTGCCATGCCGTGCCATGCCGGTGCCATGCCGTGCTATGCCGTGCCATGCCGGTGCCATGCCGTGCCATGCCGGTGCCATGCCGTGCCATGCCGTGCCATGCCATGCCGTGCCATGCGGTGCCATGCCATTCCATGCCATTCCATGCCATTCCATGTCATTCCATGCCATTCCATGCCATTCCATGCCATTCCATGCCATTCCATGCCATTCCATGCCATTCCATGCCATTCCATGCCATTCCATGCCATTCCATGCCATTCCATGCCATTCCATGCCATTCCATGCCATTCCATGCCATTCCATGCCATTCCATGCCATTCCATGCCATTCCATGCCATTCCATGCCAGTCCATGCCATTCCATGCCATTCCATGCCATTCCATGCCATTCCATGCCATTCCATGCCACTCAATGCGGTGCCATGCCGTGCCATGCCGGTGCCATGCCGGTGCCATGCCGTGCCATGCCGTGCCATGCCGGTGCCATGCCGTGCCATGCCGGTGCCATGCCGTGCCATGCCGGTGCCATGACGTGCCATGCCGGTGCCATGCCGTGCCATGCCGGTGCCATGCCGTGCCATGCCGGTGCCATGACGTGCCATGCCGGTGCCATGCCGTGCCATGCCGTGCCATGCCGTGCCATGCCGGTGCCATGCCGTGCCATGCCGGTGCCATGCCGTGCCATGCCGGTGCCATGCCGTGCCATGCCGGTGCCATGCCGTGCCATGCCGGTGCCATGCCGTGCCATGCCGGTGCCATGCCGTGCCATGCCGGTGCCATGCCGTGCCATGCCGGTGCCATGCCGTGCCATGCCGGTGCCATGCCGTGCCATGCCGGTGCCATGCCGTGCCATGCCGGTGCCATGCCGTGCCATGCCGGTGCCATGCCGTGCCATGCCGGTGCCATGCCGTGCCATGCCGGTGCCATGCCGTGCCATGCCGGTGCCATGCCGTGCCATGCCGGTGCCATGCCGTGCCATGCCGGTGCCATGCCGGTGCCATGCCGTGCCATGCCGGTGCCATGCCGTGCCATGCCGTGCCATGCCGGTGCCATGCCGGTGCCATGCCGTGCCATGCCGGTGCCATGCCGTGCCATGCCGTGCCATGCCGTGCCATGCCATTCCATGCCATTCCATGCCATTCCATGCCATTCCATGCCATTCCATGCCATTCCATGCCATTCCATGCCATTCCATGCCATTCCATGCCATTCCATGCCATTCCATGCCATTCCATGCCATTCCATGCCATTCCATGCCATTCCATGCCATTCCATGCCATTCCATGCCATTCCATGCCATTCCATGCCATTCCATGCCATTCCATGCCATTCCATGCCATTCCATGCCATTCCATGCCATTCCATGCCATTCCATGCCATTCCATGCCATTCCATGCCATTCCATGCCATTCCATGCCATTCCATGCCATTCCATGCCATTCCATGCCATTCCATGCCATTCCATGCCATTCCATGCCATTCCATGCCATTCCATGCCATTCCATGCCATTCCATGCCATTCCATGCCATTCCATGCCATTCCATGCCATTCTATGCCATTCCATGCCATTCCATGCCATTCCATGCCATTCCATGCCATTCCATGCCATTCCATGCCATTCCATGCCATTCCATGCCATTCCATGCCATTCCATGCCATTCCATGCCATTCCATGCCATTCCATGCCATTCCATGCCATTCCATGCCATTCCATGCCAGTCCATGCCATTCCATGCCATTCCATGCCATTCCATGCCATTCCATGCCATTCCATGCCAGTCCATGCCAGTCCATGCCATTCCATGCCATTCCATGCCACTCAATGCGGTGCCATGCCGTGCCATGCCGTGCCATGCCGTGCCATGCCGGTGCCATGCCGGTGCCATGCCGGTGCCATGCCATTCCATGCCATTCCATGCCAGTCCATGCCAGTCCATGCCATTCCATGCCATTCCATGCCAGTCCATGCCAGTCCATGCCATTCCATGCCATTCCATGCCATTCCATGCCACTCAATGCGGTGCCATGCCGTGCCATGCCGTGCTATGCCGTGCCATGCCGTGCCATGCCGTGCCATGCGGTGCCATGCCATTCCATGCCATTCCATGCCATTCCATGCCAGTCCATGCCAGTCCATGCCATTCCATGCCATTCCATGCCATTCCATGCCATTCCATGCCACTCAATGCGGTGCCATGCCGTGCCATGCCGGTGCCATGCCGGTGCCATGCCGGTGCCATGCCGTGCCATGCCGGTGCCATGCCGTGCCATGCCGTGCCATGCCGGTGCCATGCCGTGCCATGCCGGTGCCATGACGTGCCATGCCGGTGCCATGCCGTGCCATGCCGGTGCCATGCCGTGCCATGCCGGTGCCATGCCGTGCCATGCCGGTGCCATGACGTGCCATGCCGGTGCCATGCCGTGCCATGCCGTGCCATGCCGGTGCCATGCCGGTGCCATGCCGGTGCCATGCCATTCCATGCCATTCCATGCCAGTCCATGCCAGTCCATGCCATTCCATGCTATTCCATGCCACTCAATGCGGTGCCATGCGGTGCCATGCCATTCCATGCCATTCCATGCCATTCCATGCCATTCCATGCCATTCCATGCCATTCCATGCCATTCCATGCCATTCCATGCCATTCCATGCCATTCCATGCCATTCCATGCCATTCCATGCCATTCCATGCCATTCCATGCCATTCCATGCCATTCCATGCCATTCCATGCCATTCCATGCCATTCCATGCCATTCCATGCCATTCCATGCCATTCCATGCCATTCCATGCCATTCCATGCCATTCCATGCAATTCCATGCCATTCCATGCCATTCCATGCCATTCCATGCCATTCCATGCCATTCCATGCCATTCCATGCCATTCCATGCCATTCCATGCCATTCCATGCCATTCCATGCCATTCCATGCCATTCCATGCCATTCCATGCCATTCCATGCCATTCCATGCCATTCCATGCCATTCCATGCCATTCCATGCCATTCCATGCCATTCCATGCCATTCCATGCCATTCCATGCCATTCCATGCCGTGCCATGCCATTCCATGCCGGTGCCATGCCGTGCCATGCCGGTGCCATGCCGTGCCATGCCGGTGCCATGCCGTGCCATGCCATTCCATGCCATTCCATGCCGTGCCATGCCGGTGCCATGCCGTGCCATGCCGGTGCCATGCCGTGCCATGCCGTGCCATGCCGTGCCATGCCGTGCCATGCCGTGCCATGCCGTGCCATGCCGTGCCATGCCGGTGCCATGCCGTGCCATGCCGGTGCCATGCCGTGCCATGCCGGTGCCATGCCGTGCCATGCCGGTGCCATGCCGTGCCATGCCGGTGCCATGCCGTGCCATGCCGGTGCCATGCCATTCCATGCCATTCCATGCCATTCCATGCCATTCCATGCCATTCCATGCCATTCCATGCCATTCCATGCCATTCCATGCCATTCCATGCCATTCCATGCCATTCCATGCCATTCCATGCCATTCCATGCCATTCCATGCCATTCCATGCCGTGCCATGCCATTCCATGCCGGTGCCATGCCGTGCCATGCCGGTGCCATGCCGTGCCATGCCGGTGCCATGCCGTGCCATGCCGGTGCCATGCCGGTGCCATGCCGTGCCATGCCGGTGCCATGCCGTGCCATGCCATTCCATGCCATTCCATGCCATTCCATGCCATTCCATGCCATTCCATGCCATTCCATGCCATTCCATGCCATTCCATGCCATTCCATGCCATTCCATGCCATTCCATGCCATTCCATGCCATTCCATGCCATTCCATGCCATTCCATGCCATTCCATGCCATTCCATGCCATTCCATGCCATTCCATGCCATTCCATGCCATTCCATGCCATTCCATGCCATTCCATGCCATTCCATGCCATTCCATGCCATTCCATGCCATTCCATGCCATTCCATGCCATTCCATGCCATTCCATGCCATTCCATGCCATTCCATGCCATTCCATGCCATTCCATGCCATTCCATGCCATTCCATGCCATTCCATGCCATTCCATGCCATTCCATGCCATTCCATGCCATTCCATGCCATTCCATGCCATTCCATGCCATTCCATGCCATTCCATGCCATTCCATGCCATTCCATGCCATTCCATGCCATTCCATGCCATTCCATGCCATTCCATGCCATTCCATGCCATTCCATGCCATTCCATGGCATTCCATGCCATTCCATGCCATTCCATGCCATTCCATGCCATTCCATGCCGGTGCCATGCCGTGCCATGCCGGTGCCATGCCGTGCCATGCCGGTGCCATGCCGTGCCATGCCGGTGCCATGCCGTGCCATGCCGGTGCCATGCCGTGCCATGCCGGTGCCATGCCGTGCCATGCCGGTGCCATGCCGTGCCATGCCGCTGCCATGCCGTGCCATGCCGGTGCCATGCCGTGCCATGCCGTGCCATGCCGGTGCCATGCCGTGCCATGCCGGTGCCATGCCGTGCCATGCCGGTGCCATGCCGTGCCATGCCGGTGCCATGCCGGTGCCATGCCGTGCCATTCAATGCCATTCCATGCCATTCAATGCCGTGCCTTGCCGTGCCATGCCGGGCCATGCCGTGCCATGCCGTGCCATGCCGTGCCATGCCATTCCATGCCATTCCATGCCATTTCATGCCATTCCATGCCATTCCATGCCATTCCATGCCATTCCATGCCATTCCATGCCGTGCCATGCCGGTGCCATGCCGTGCCATGCCGGTGCCATGCCGTGCCATGCCGGTGCCATGCCGGTGCCATGCCGTGCCATGCCGGTGCCATGCCGTGCCATGCCGGTGCCATGCCGTGCCATGCCGGTGCCATGCCGTGCCATGCCGGTGCCATGCCGTGCCATGCCGGTGCCATGCCGTGCCATGCCGCTGCCATGCCGTGCCATGCCGGTGCCATGCCGTGCCATGCCGTGCCATGCCGTGCCATGCCGGTGCCATGCCGTGCCATGCCGGTGCCATGCCGTGCCATGCCGGTGCCATGCCGTGCCATGCCGGTGCCATGCCGTGCCATGCCGGTGCCATTCAATGCCATTCCGTGCCATTCAATGCCATTCCATGCCATTCAATGCCGTGCCTTGCCGTGCCATGCCGTGCCTTGCCGTGCCATGCCGTGCCATGCCGTGCCATGCCGTGCCTTGCCGTGCCATGCCGTGCCATGCCGTGCCATGCCATTCCATGCCATTCCATGCCATTTCATGCCATTTCATGCCATTCCATGCCATTCCATGCCATTCCATGCCATTCCATGCCATTCCATGCCATTCCATGCCATTCCATGCCATTCCATGCCATTCCATGCCATTCCATGCCATTCCATGCCATTCCATGCCATTCCATGCCATTCCATGCCATTCCATGCCATTCCATGCCATTCCATGCCATTCCATGCCATTCCATGCCGTGCCATGCCGGTGCCATGCCGGTGCCATGCCGTGCCATGCCGGTGCTATGCCGTGCCATGCCGTGCCATGCCGTGCCATGCCGTGCCATGCCGTGCCATGCCATTCCATGCCATTCCATGCCATTCCATGCCATTCCATGCCATTCCATGCCATTCCATGCCATTCCATGCCATTCCATGCCATTCCATGCCATTCCATGCCATTCCATGCCATTCCATGCCATTCCATGCCTTTCCATGCCATTCCATGCCATTCCATGCCATTCCATGCCATTCCATGCCATTCCATGCCATTCCATGCCATTCCATGCCATTCCATGCCATTCCATGCCATTCCATGCCATTCCATGCCATTCCATGCCATTCCATGCCATTCCATGCCATTCCATGCCATTCCATGCCATTCCATGCCATTCCATGCCGTGCCATGCCGTGCCATGCCGTGCCATGCCGTGCCATGCCGTGCCATGCCGTGCCATGCCGTGCCATGCCGGTGCCATGCCGTGGCATGCCGGTGCCATGCCGTGCCATGCCGTGCCATGCCGTGCCATGCCGGTGCCATGCCGTGCCATGCCGTGCCATGCCGGTGCCATGCCGGTGCCACGCCGTGCCATGCCGGTGCCATGCCGGTGCCATGCCGGTGCCATGCCGTGCCATGCCGGTGCCATGCCGTGTCATGCCGGTGCCATGCCGTGCCATGCCGGTGCCATGCCATTCCATGCGGTGCCATGCCATTCCATGCCATTCCATGCCATTCCATGCCATTCCATGCCATTCCATGCCATTCCATGCCATTCCATGCCATTCCATGCCATTCCATGCCATTCCATGCCATTCCATGCCATTCCATGCCATTCCATGCCATTCCATGCCATTCCATGCCATTCCATGCTATTCCATGCCATTCCATGCCATTCCATGCCATTCCATGCCATTCCATGCCATTCCATGCCATTCCATGCCATTCCATGCCATTCCATGCCATTCCATGCCATTCCAAGCCATTCCATGCCATTCCATGCCATTCCATGCCATTCCATGCCATTCCATGCCATTCCATGCCATTCCATGCCGTGCCATGCCGTGCCATGCCGGTGCCATGCCGTGCCATGCCGGTGCCATGCCGTGCCATGCCGGTGCCATGCCGTGCCATGCCGGTGCCATGCCGTGCCATGCCGGTGCTATGCCGTGCCATGCCGGTGCCATGCCGTGCCATGCCGATGCCATGCCGTGCCATGCCGGTGCCATGCCGGTGCCATGCCGTGCCATGCCGGTGCCATGCCGTGCCATGCCGGTGCCATGCCGTGCCATGCCGGTGCCATGCCGGTGCCATGCCGGTGCCATGCCGGTGCCATGCCGTGCCATGCCGTGCCATGCCGTGCCATGCCGTGCCATGCCGGTGCCATGCCGTGCCATGCCGGTGCCATGCCGTGCCATGCCGTGCCATACCGGTGCCATGCCGTGCCATGCCGGTGCCATGCCGTGCCATGCCGGTGCCATGCCGTGCCATGCCGGTGCCATGCCGTGCCATGCCGGTGCCATGCCGTGCCATGCCGGTGCCATGCCGTGCCATGCCGGTGCCATGCCGGTGCCATGCCGTGCCATGCCGGTGCCATGCCGTGCCATGCCGTGCCATGCCGGGCCATGCGGTGCCATGCCATTCCATGCCATTCCATGCCATTCCATGCCAGTCCATGCCATTCCATGCCACTCAATGCGGTGCCATGCCGTGCCATGCCAGTCCATGCCATTCCATGCCACTCAATGCGGTGCCATGCCGTGCCATGCGGTGCCATGCCGTGCCATGCCGTGCCATGCCGTGCCATGCCGTGCCATGCCGTGCCATGCCGTGCCATGCCGGTGCCATGCCGTGCCATGCCGTGCCATGCCGTGCCATGCCGGTGCCATGCCGTGCCATGCCGTGCCATGCCGGTGCCATGCCGTGCCATGCCGGTGCCATGCCGTGCCATGCCGGTGCCATGCCGTGCCATGCGGTGCCATGCCATTCCATGCGGTGCCATGCCGTGCCATGCGGTGCCATGCCATTCCATGCGGTGCCATGCCATTCCATGCCATTCCATGCCATTCCATGCCATTCCATGCCATTCAATGCCATTCCATGCCATTCCATGCCGGTGCCATGCCGTGCCATGCCGGTGCCATGCCGTGCCATGCCGGTGCCATGCCGTGCCATGCCGGTGCCATGCCGTGCCATGCCATTCCATGCCATTCCATGCCGTGCCATGCCGGTGCCATGCCGTGCCATGCCGGTGCCATGCCGTGCCATGCCGGTGCCATGCCGTGCCATGCCGGTGCCATGCCGTGCCATGCCGTGCCATGCCGTGCCATGCCATTCCATGCCATTCCATGCCATTCCATGCCATTCCATGCCATTCCATGCCATTCCATGCCATTCCATGCCATTCCATGCCATTCCATGCCATTCCATGCCATTCCATGCCATTCCATGCCATTCCATGCCATTCCATGCCATTCCATGCCATTCCATGCCATTCCATGCCATTCCATGCCATTCCATGCCATTCCATGCCATTCCATGCCATTCCATGCCATTCCATGCCATTCCATGCCATTCCATGCCATTCCATGCCATTCCATGCCATTCCATGCCGTGCCATGCCGTGCCATGCCGGTGCCATGCCGTGCCATGCCGGTGCCATGCCGTGTCATGCCGGTGCCATGCCGTGCCATGCCGGTGCCATGCCGTGCCATGCCGGTGCCATGCCATTCCATGCGGTGCCATGCCATTCCATGCCATTCCATGACATTCCATGCCATTCCATGCCATTCCATGCCATTCCATGCCATTCCATGCCATTCCATGCCATTCCATGCCATTCCATGCCATTCCATGCCATTCCATGCCATTCCATGCTATTCCATGCCATTCCATGCCATTCCATGCCATTCCATGCCATTCCATGCCATTCCATGCCATTCCATGCCATTCCATGCCATTCCATGCCATTCCATGCCATTCCATGCCATTCCAAGCCATTCCATGCCATTCCATGCCATTCCATGCCATTCCATGCCATTCCATGCCATTCCATGCCGTGCCATGCCGTGCCATGCCGGTGCCATGCCGTGCCATGCCGGTGCCATGCCGTGCCATGCCGGTGCCATGCCGTGCCATGCCGGTGCCATGCCGTGCCATGCCGGTGCCATGCCGTGCCATGCCGGTGCCATGCCGTGCCATGCCGGTGCCATGCCGTGCCATGCCGGTGCCATGCCGTGCCATGCCGGTGCCATGCCGTGCCATGCCGGTGCCATGCCGTGCCATGCCGGTGCCATGCCGTGCCATGCCGGTGCCATGCCGTGCCATGCCGGTGCCATGCCGTGCCATGCCGGTGCCATGCCGTGCCATGCCGTGCCATGCCGTGCCATGCCATTCCATGCCATTCCATGCCATTCCATGCCATTCCATGCCATTCCATGCCATTCCATGCCATTCCATGCCATTCCATGCCATTCCATGCCATTCCATGCCATTCCATGCCATTCCATGCCATTCCATGCCATTCCATGCCATTCCATGCCATTCCATGCCATTCCATGCCATTCCATGCCATTCCATGCCATTCCATGCCATTCCATGCCATTCCATGCCATTCCATGCCATTCCATGCCATTCCATGCCATTCCATGCCATTCCATGCCATTCCATGCCATTCCATGCCATTCCATGCCATTCCATGCCATTCCATGCCATTCCATGCCATTCCATGCCATTCCATGCCATTCCATGCCGTGCCATGCCGTGCCATGCCGGTGCCATGCCGTGCCATGCCGGTGCCATGCCGTGCCATGCCGGTGCCATGCCGTGCCATGCCGGTGCCATGCCGTGCCATGCCGGTGCCATGCCGTGCCATGCCGGTGCCATGCCGTGCCATGCCGGTGCCATGCCGTGCCATGCCGGTGCCATGCCGTGCCATGCCGGTGCCATGCCGGTGCCATGCCGTGCCATGCCGGTGCCATGCCGTGCCATGCCGTGCCATGCCGTGCCATGCCATTCCATGCCATTCCATGCCATTCCATGCCATTCCATGCCATTCCATGCCATTCCATGCCATTCCATGCCATTCCATGCCATTCCATGCCATTCCATGCCATTCCATGCCATTCCATGCCATTCCATGCCATTCCATGCCATTCCATGCCATTCCATGCCATTCCATGCCATTCCATGCCATTCCATGCCATTCCATGCCATTCCATGCCATTCCGTGCCATTCCATGCCATTCCATGCCATTCCATGCCATTCCATGCCATTCCATGCCATTCCATGCCATTCCATGCCATTCCATGCCATTCCATGCCATTCCATGCCATTCCATGCCATTCCATGCCATTCCATGCCATTCCATGCCATTCCATGCCATTCCATGCCATTCCATGCCATTCCATGCCATTCCATGCCATTCCATGCCGTGCCATGCCGGTGCCATGCCGTGCCATGCCGGTGCCATGCCGTGCCATGCCGGTGCCATGCCGTGCCATGCCGGTGCCATGCCGTGCCATGCCGGTGCCATGCCGTGCCATGCCGGTGCCATGCCGTGCCATGCCGGTGCCATGCCGTGCCATGCCGCTGCCATGCCGTGCCATGCCGGTGCCATGCCGTGCCATGCCGTGCCATGCCGGTGCCATGCCGTGCCATGCCGGTGCCATGCCGTGCCATGCCGTGCCATGCGGTGCCATGCCATTCCATGCGGTGCCATGCCATTCCATGCCATTCCATGCCATTCCATGCCATTCCATGCCATTCCATGCCATTCCATGCCATTCCATGCCATTCCATGCCATTCCATGCCATTCCATGCCATTCCATGCCATTCCATGCCATTCCATGCCATTCCATGCCATTCCATGCCATTCCATGCCATTCCATGCCGTGCCATGCCGTGCCATGCCGGTGCCATGCCGTGCCATGCCGGTGCCATGCCGTGCCATGCCGGTGCCATGCCGTGCCATGCCGGTGCCATGCCGTGCCATGCCGGTGCCATGCCGTGCCATGCCGGTGCCATGCCGTGCCATGCCGGTGCCATGCCGTGCCATGCCGGTGCCATGCCGTGCCATGCCGGTGCCATGCCGTGCCATGCCGGTGCCATGCCGTGCCATGCCGGTGCCATGCCGTGCCATGCCGGTGCCATGCCGTGCCATGCCGGTGCCATGCCGTGCCATGCCGTGCCATGCCGTGCCATGCCATTCCATGCCATTCCATGCCATTCCATGCCATTCCATGCCATTCCATGCCATTCCATGCCATTCCATGCCATTCCATGCCATTCCATGCCATTCCATGCCATTCCATGCCATTCCATGCCATTCCATGCCATTCCATGCCATTCCATGCCATTCCATGCCATTCCATGCCATTCCATGCCATTCCATGCCATTCCATGCCATTCCATGCCATTCCATGCCATTCCATGCCATTCCATGCCATTCCATGCCATTCCATGCCATTCAATGCCGGTGCCATGCCGGTGCCATGCCGTGCCATGCCGGTGCCATGCCGTGCCATGCCGGTGCCATTCAATGCCATTCCGTGCCATTCAATGCCATTCCATGCCATTCAATGCCGTGCCTTGCCGTGCCATGCCGTGCCATGCCGTGCCATGCCGTGCCATGCCATTCCATGCCGTGCCATGCCATTCCATGCCATTCCATGCCATTCCATGCCATTCCATGCCATTCCATGCCATTCCATGCCATTCCATGCCATTCCATGCCATTCCATGCCATTCCATGCCATTCCATGCCATTCCATGCCATTCCATGCCATTCCATGCCATTCCATGCCATTCCATGCCATTCCATGCCATTCCATGCCATTCCATGCCATTCCATGCCATTCCATGCCATTCCATGCCATTCCATGCCATTCCATGCCATTCCATGCCATTCCATGCCATTCCATGCCATTCCATGCCATTCCATGCCGGTGCCATGCCGTGCCATGCCGGTGCCATGCCGTGCCATGCCGGTGCCATGCCGTGCCATGCCGTGCCATGCGGTGCCATGCCATTCCATGCGGTGCCATGCCATTCCATGCCATTCCATGCCATTCCATGCCATTCCATGCCATTCCATGCCATTCCATGCCATTCCATGCCATTCCATGCCGTGCCATGCCGGTGCCATGCCGTGCCATGCCGGTGCCATGCCGTGCCATGCCGGTGCCATGCCGTGCCATGCCGGTGCCATGCCGTGCCATGCCGGTGCCATGCCGTGCCATGCCGGTGCCATGCCGTGCCATGCCGCTGCCATGCCGTGCCATGCCGGTGCCATGCCGTGCCATGCCGGTGCCATGCCGTGCCATGCCGTGCCATGCCGGTGCCATGCCGTGCCATGCCGGTGCCATGCCGTGCCATGCCGGTGCCATGCCGGTGCCATGCCGGTGCCATGCCGTGCCATGCCGGTGCCATTCAATGCCATTCCGTGCCATTCAATGCCATTCCATGCCATTCAATGCCGTGCCTTGCCGTGCCATGCCGTGCCTTGCCGTGCCATGCCGTGCCATGCCGTGCCATGCCGTGCCATGCCATTCCATGCCATTCCATGCCATTTCATGCCATTTCATGCCATTCCATGCCATTCCATGCCATTCCATGCCATTCCATGCCATTCCATGCCATTCCATGCCATTCCATGCCATTCCATGCCATTCCATGCCATTCCATGCCATTCCATGCCATTCCATGCCATTCCATGCCATTCCATGCCATTCCATGCCGTGCCATGCCGGTGCCATGCCGGTGCCATGCCGTGCCATGCCGGTGCCATGCCGTGCCATGCCGTGCCATGCCGTGCCATGCCGTGCCATGCCGTGCCATGCCATTCCATGCCATTCCATGCCATTCCATGCCATTCCATGCCATTCCATGCCATTCCATGCCATTCCATGCCATTCCATGCCATTCCATGCCATTCCATGCCATTCCATGCCATTCCATGCCATTCCATGCCATTCCATGCCATTCCATGCCATTCCATGCCATTCCATGCCTTTCCATGCCATTCCATGCCATTCAATGCCGTGCCATGCCGTGCCATGCCGTGCCATGCCGTGCCATGCCGGTGCCATGCCGTGCCATGCCGGTGCCATGCCGTGCCATGCCGGTGCCATGCCGTGCCATGCCGTTGCCATGCCGTGCCATGCCGGTGCCATGCCGTGCCATGCCGGTGCCATGCCGTGCCATGCCGGTGCCATGCCGTGCCATGCCGGTGCCATGCCGTGCCATGCCGGTGCCATGCCGTGCCATGCCGTGCCATGCCGTGCCATGCCGTGCCATGCCGTGCCATGCCGTGCCATGCCGGTGCCATGCCGTGCCATGCCGGTGCCATGCCGTGCCATGCCGGTGCCATGCCGTGCCATTCCGGTGCCATGCCGGTGCCATGCCGTGCCATGCCGGTGCCATGCCGTGCCATGCCGGTGCCATGCCGGTGCC
Source organism: Cryptus armator (assembly GCA_963971235.1). NCBI lineage: Eukaryota > Metazoa > Arthropoda > Insecta > Hymenoptera > Ichneumonidae > Cryptus > Cryptus armator. The sequence continues at coordinate 627,959 of CAXARG010000294.1, read as the reverse complement.
ATGCCGTGCCATGCCGTGCCATGCCGTGCCATGCCGTGCCATGCCGTGCCATGCCGTGCCATGCCGTGCCATGCCGGGCCATGCGGTGCCATGCCATTCCATGCCATTCCATGCCATTCCATGCCAGTCCATGCCATTCCATGCCACTCAATGCGGTGCCATGCCGTGCCATGCCGTGCCATGCCGTGCCATGCCGTGCCATGCCGTGCCATGCCGTGCCATGCCGTGCCATGCCGTGCCATGCCGTGCCATGCCGTGCCATGCCGTGCCATGCCGGTGCCATGCCGTGCCATGCCGTGCCATGCCGTGCCATGCCGGTGCCATGCCGTGCCATGCCGTGCCATGCCGGTGCCATGCCGTGCCATGCCGGTGCCATGCCGTGCCATGCCGGTGCCATGCCGTGCCATGCGGTGCCATGCCATTCCATGCGGTGCCATGCCATTCCATGCCATTCCATGCCATTCCATGCCATTCCATGCCATTCAATGCCATTCCATGCCATTCCATGCCATTCCATGCCGGTGCCATGCCGTGCCATGCCGGTGCCATGCCGTGCCATGCCGGTGCCATGCCGTGCCATGCCGGTGCCATGCCGTGCCATGCCGGTGCCATGCCGTGCCATGCCATTCCATGCCATTCCATGCCGTGCCATGCCGGTGCCATGCCGTGCCATGCCGGTGCCATGCCGTGCCATGCCGGTGCCATGCCGTGCCATGCCGGTGCCATGCCGTGCCATGCCGTGCCATGCCGTGCCATGCCATTCCATGCCATTCCATGCCATTCCATGCCATTCCATGCCATTCCATGCCATTCCATGCCATTCCATGCCATTCCATGCCATTCCATGCCATTCCATGCCATTCCATGCCATTCCATGCCATTCCATGCCATTCCATGCCATTCCATGCCATTCCATGCCATTCCATGCCATTCCATGCCATTCCATGCCATTCCATGCCATTCCATGCCATTCCATGCCATTCCATGCCATTCCATGCCATTCCATGCCGTGCCATGCCGTGCCATGCCGGTGCCATGCCGTGCCATGCCGGTGCCATGCCGTGTCATGCCGGTGCCATGCCGTGCCATGCCGGTGCCATGCCGTGCCATGCCGGTGCCATGCCATTCCATGCGGTGCCATGCCATTCCATGCCATTCCATGCCATTCCATGCCATTCCATGCCATTCCATGCCATTCCATGCCATTCCATGCCATTCCATGCCATTCCATGCCATTCCATGCCATTCCATGCCATTCCATGCCATTCCATGCCATTCCATGCCATTCCATGCCATTCCATGCCATTCCATGCCATTCCATGCCATTCCATGCCATTCCATGCCATTCCATGCCATTCCATGCCATTCCATGCCATTCCATGCCATTCCATGCCATTCCATGCCATTCCATGCCGTGCCATGCCGGTGCCATGCCGTGCCATGCCGGTGCCATGCCGTGCCATGCCGGTGCCATGCCGGTGCCATGCCGTGCCATGCCGGTGCCATGCCGTGCCATGCCGGTGCCATGCCGTGCCATGCCGGTGCCATGCCGTGCCATGCCGGTGCCATGCCGTGCCATGCCGGTGCCATGCCGTGCCATGCCGGTGCCATGCCGTGCCATGCCGGTGCCATGCCGTGCCATGCCGGTGCCATGCCGTGCCATGCCGGTGCCATGCCGTGCCATGCCGCTGCCATGCCGTGCCATGCCGGTGCCATGCCGTGCCATGCCGGTGCCATGCCGTGCCATGCCGTGCCATGCCGGTGCCATGCCGTGCCATGCCGGTGCCATGCCGTGCCATGCCGGTGCCATGCCGGTGCCATGCCGGTGCCATGCCGTGCCATGCCGGTGCCATTCAATGCCATTCCGTGCCATTCAATGCCATTCCATGCCATTCAATGCCGTGCCTTGCCGTGCCATGCCGTGCCTTGCCGTGCCATGCCGTGCCATGCCGTGCCATGCCGTGCCATGCCATTCCATGCCATTCCATGCCATTTCATGCCATTTCATGCCATTCCATGCCATTCCATGCCATTCCATGCCATTCCATGCCATTCCATGCCATTCCATGCCATTCCATGCCATTCCATGCCATTCCATGCCATTCCATGCCATTCCATGCCATTCCATGCCATTCCATGCCATTCCATGCCATTCCATGCCATTCCATGCCATTCCATGCCGTGCCAGGCCGGTGCCATGCCGGTGCCATGCCGTGCCATGCCGGTGCCATGCCGTGCCATGCCGTGCCATGCCGTGCCATGCCGTGCCATGCCGTGCCATGCCATTCCATGCCATTCCATGCCATTCCATGCCATTCCATGCCATTCCATGCCATTCCATGCCATTCCATGCCATTCCATGCCATTCCATGCCATTCCATGCCATTCCATGCCATTCCATGCCATTCCATGCCATTCCATGCCATTCCATGCCATTCCATGCCATTCCATGCCATTCCATGCCATTCCATGCCATTCCATGCCATTCCATGCCATTCCATGCCGGTGCCATGCCGTGCCATGCCGGTGCCATGCCGTGCCATGCCGGTGCCATGCCGTGCCATGCCGGTGCCATGCCGTGCCATGCCGGTGCCATGCCGTGCCATGCCGGTGCCATGCCGTGCCATGCCGCTGCCATGCCGTGCCATGCCGGTGCCATGCCGTGCCATGCCGTGCCATGCCGGTGCCATGCCGTGCCATGCCGGTGCCATGCCGTGCCATGCCGGTGCCATGCCGTGCCATGCCGGTGCCATGCCGTGCCATGCCGTGCCATGCCGTGCCATGCCGTGCCATGCCGTGCCATGCCGTGCCATGCCGGTGCCATGCCGTGCCATGCCGTGCCATGCCGGTGCCATGCCGTGCCATGCCGGTGCCATGCCGTGCCATGCCGTGCCATGCGGTGCCATGCCATTCCATGCGGTGCCATGCCATTCCATGCCATTCCATGCCATTCCATGCCATTCCATGCCATTCCATGCCATTCCATGCCATTCCATGCCATTCCATGCCATTCCATGCCATTCCATGCCATTCCATGCCATTCCATGCCATTCCATGCCATTCCATGCCATTCCATGCCATTCCATGCCATTCCATGCCATTCCATGCCATTCCATGCCATTCCATGCCATTCCATGCCATTCCATGCCATTCCATGCCATTCCATGCCATTCCATGCCTTTCCATGCCATTCCATGCCATTCAATGCCGTGCCATGCCGTGCCATGCCGTGCCATGCCGTGCCATGCCGGTGCCATGCCGTGCCATGCCGGTGCCATGCCGTGCCATGCCGTTGCCATGCCGTGCCATGCCGGTGCCATGCCGTGCCATGCCGGTGCCATGCCGTGCCATGCCGGTGCCATGCCGTGCCATGCCGGTGCCATGCCGTGCCATGCCGGTGCCATGCCGTGCCATGCCGTGCCATGCCGTGCCATGCCGTGCCATGCCGTGCCATGCCGTGCCATGCCGTGCCATGCCGTGCCATGCCGTGCCATGCCGTGCCATGCCGGTGCCATGCCGTGCCATGCCGGTGCCATGCCGTGCCATGCCGGTGCCATGCCGTGCCATTCCGGTGCCATGCCGGTGCCATGCCGTGCCATGCCGGTGCCATGCCGTGCCATGCCGGTGCCATGCCGGTGCCATGCCGTGCCATGCCGTGCCATGCCGTGCCATGCCGTGCCATGCCGTGCCATGCCGTGCCATGCCGGGCCATGCGGTGCCATGCCATTCCATGCCATTCCATGCCATTCCATGCCATTCCATGCCATTCCATGCCAGTCCATGCCATTCCATGCCACTCAATGCGGTGCCATGCCGTGCCATGCGGTGCCATGCCGTGCCATGCCGTGCCATGCCGTGCCATGCCGTGCCATGCCGTGCCATGCCGTGCCATGCCGTGCCATGCCGTGCCATGCCGGTGCCATGCCGTGCCATGCCGTGCCATGCCGTGCCATGCCGGTGCCATGCCGTGCCATGCCGTGCCATGCCGGTGCCATGCCGTGCCATGCCGGTGCCATGCCGTGCCATGCCGGTGCCATGCCGTGCCATGCGGTGCCATGCCATTCCATGCGGTGCCATGCCATTCCATGCCATTCCATGCCATTCCATGCCATTCCATGCCGGTGCCATGCCGTGCCATGCCGGTGCCATGCCGTGCCATGCCGGTGCCATGCCGTGCCATGCCGGTGCCATGCCGTGCCATGCCGGTGCCATGCCGTGCCATGCCATTCCATGCCATTCCATGCCGTGCCATGCCGGTGCCATGCCGTGCCATGCCGGTGCCATGCCGTGCCATGCCGGTGCCATGCCGTGCCATGCCGTGCCATGCCGTGCCATGCCATTCCATGCCATTCCATGCCATTCCATGCCATTCCATGCCATTCCATGCCATTCCATGCCATTCCATGCCATTCCATGCCATTCCATGCCATTCCATGCCATTCCATGCCATTCCATGCCATTCCATGCCATTCCATGCCATTCCATGCCATTCCATGCCATTCCATGCCATTCCATGCCATTCCATGCCATTCCATGCCATTCCATGCCATTCCATGCCATTCCATGCCATTCCATGCCATTCCATGCCATTCCATGCCATTCCATGCCATTCCATGCCATTCCATGCCATTCCATGCCATTCCATGCCATTCCATGCCATTCCATGCCATTCCATGCCATTCCATGCCATTCCATGCCATTCCATGCCATTCCATGCCATTCCATGCCATTCCATGCCATTCCATGCCATTCCATGCCATTCCATGCCATTCCATGCCATTCCATGCCATTCCATGCCATTCCATGCCGTGCCATGCCGGTGCCATGCCGTGCCATGCCGGTGCCATGCCGTGCCATGCCGGTGCCATGCCGTGCCATGCCGGTGCCATGCCGTGCCATGCCGGTGCCATGCCGTGCCATGCCATTCCATGCCATTCCATGCCGTGCCATGCCGGTGCCATGCCGTGCCATGCCGGTGCCATGCCGTGCCATGCCGGTGCCATGCCGTGCCATGCCGTGCCATGCCGTGCCATGCCATTCCATGCCATTCCATGCCATTCCATGCCATTCCATGCCATTCCATGCCATTCCATGCCATTCCATGCCATTCCATGCCATTCCATGCCATTCCATGCCATTCCATGCCATTCCATGCCATTCCATGCCATTCCATGCCATTCCATGCCATTCCATGCCATTCCATGCCATTCCATGCCATTCCATGCCATTCCATGCCATTCCATGCCATTCCATGCCGTGCCATGCCGTGCCATGCCGGTGCCATGCCGTGCCATGCCGGTGCCATGCCGTGCCATGCCGGTGCCATGCCGTGCCATGCCGGTGCCATGCCGTGCCATGCCGGTGCCATGCCGTGCCATGCCGGTGCCATGCCGTGCCATGCCGGTGCCATGCCGTGCCATGCCGGTGCCATGCCGTGCCATGCCGGTGCCATGCCGGTGCCATGCCGTGCCATGCCGGTGCCATGCCGTGCCATGCCGTGCCATGCCGTGCCATGCCATTCCATGCCATTCCATGCCATTCCATGCCATTCCATGCCATTCCATGCCATTCCATGCCATTCCATGCCATTCCATGCCATTCCATGCCATTCCATGCCATTCCATGCCATTCCATGCCATTCCATGCCATTCCATGCCATTCCATGCCATTCCATGCCATTCCATGCCATTCCATGCCATTCCATGCCATTCCATGCCATTCCATGCCATTCCGTGCCATTCCATGCCATTCCATGCCATTCCATGCCATTCCATGCCATTCCATGCCATTCCATGCCATTCCATGCCATTCCATGCCATTCCATGCCATTCCATGCCATTCCATGCCATTCCATGCCATTCCATGCCATTCCATGCCATTCCATGCCATTCCATGCCATTCCATGCCATTCCATGCCATTCCATGCCATTCCATGCCGTGCCATGCCGGTGCCATGCCGTGCCATGCCGGTGCCATGCCGTGCCATGCCGGTGCCATGCCGTGCCATGCCGGTGCCATGCCGTGCCATGCCGGTGCCATGCCGTGCCATGCCGGTGCCATGCCGTGCCATGCCGGTGCCATGCCGTGCCATGCCGCTGCCATGCCGTGCCATGCCGGTGCCATGCCGTGCCATGCCGTGCCATGCCGGTGCCATGCCGTGCCATGCCGGTGCCATGCCGTGCCATGCCGTGCCATGCGGTGCCATGCCATTCCATGCGGTGCCATGCCATTCCATGCCATTCCATGCCATTCCATGCCATTCCATGCCATTCCATGCCATTCCATGCCATTCCATGCCATTCCATGCCATTCCATGCCATTCCATGCCATTCCATGCCATTCCATGCCATTCCATGCCATTCCATGCCGTGCCATGCCGTGCCATGCCGGTGCCATGCCGTGCCATGCCGGTGCCATGCCGTGCCATGCCGGTGCCATGCCGTGCCATGCCGGTGCCATGCCGTGCCATGCCGGTGCCATGCCGTGCCATGCCGGTGCCATGCCGTGCCATGCCGGTGCCATGCCGTGCCATGCCGGTGCCATGCCGTGCCATGCCGGTGCCATGCCGTGCCATGCCGGTGCCATGCCGTGCCATGCCGGTGCCATGCCGTGCCATGCCGGTGCCATGCCGTGCCATGCCGGTGCCATGCCGTGCCATGCCGTGCCATGCCGTGCCATGCCATTCCATGCCATTCCATGCCATTCCATGCCATTCCATGCCATTCCATGCCATTCCATGCCATTCCATGCCATTCCATGCCATTCCATGCCATTCCATGCCATTCCATGCCATTCCATGCCATTCCATGCCATTCCATGCCATTCCATGCCATTCCATGCCATTCCATGCCATTCCATGCCATTCCATGCCATTCCATGCCATTCCATGCCATTCCATGCCATTCCATGCCATTCCATGCCATTCCATGCCATTCCATGCCATTCCATGCCATTCCATGCCATTCCATGCCATTCCATGCCATTCCATGCCATTCCATGCCATTCAATGCCGGTGCCATGCCGGTGCCATGCCGTGCCATGCCGGTGCCATGCCGTGCCATGCCGGTGCCATTCAATGCCATTCCGTGCCATTCAATGCCATTCCATGCCATTCAATGCCGTGCCTTGCCGTGCCATGCCGTGCCATGCCGTGCCATGCCGTGCCATGCCATTCCATGCCGTGCCATGCCATTCCATGCCATTCCATGCCATTCCATGCCATTCCATATGCCATTCCATGCCATTCCATGCCATTCCATGCCATTCCATGCCATTCCATGCCATTCCATGCCATTCCATGCCATTCCATGCCATTCCATGCCATTCCATGCCATTCCATGCCATTCCATGCCATTCCATGCCATTCCATGCCATTCCATGCCATTCCATGCCATTCCATGCCATTCCATGCCATTCCATGCCATTCCATGCCATTCCATGCCATTCCATGCCATTCCATGCCATTCCATGCCATTCCATGCCGGTGCCATGCCGTGCCATGCCGGTGCCATGCCGTGCCATGCCGGTGCCATGCCGTGCCATGCCGTGCCATGCGGTGCCATGCCATTCCATGCGGTGCCATGCCATTCCATGCCATTCCATGCCATTCCATGCCATTCCATGCCATTCCATGCCATTCCATGCCATTCCATGCCATTCCATGCCGTGCCATGCCGGTGCCATGCCGTGCCATGCCGGTGCCATGCCGTGCCATGCCGGTGCCATGCCGTGCCATGCCGGTGCCATGCCGTGCCATGCCGGTGCCATGCCGTGCCATGCCGGTGCCATGCCGTGCCATGCCGCTGCCATGCCGTGCCATGCCGGTGCCATGCCGTGCCATGCCGGTGCCATGCCGTGCCATGCCGTGCCATGCCGGTGCCATGCCGTGCCATGCCGGTGCCATGCCGTGCCATGCCGGTGCCATGCCGGTGCCATGCCGGTGCCATGCCGTGCCATGCCGGTGCCATTCAATGCCATTCCGTGCCATTCAATGCCATTCCATGCCATTCAATGCCGTGCCTTGCCGTGCCATGCCGTGCCTTGCCGTGCCATGCCGTGCCATGCCGTGCCATGCCGTGCCATGCCATTCCATGCCATTCCATGCCATTTCATGCCATTTCATGCCATTCCATGCCATTCCATGCCATTCCATGCCATTCCATGCCATTCCATGCCATTCCATGCCATTCCATGCCATTCCATGCCATTCCATGCCATTCCATGCCATTCCATGCCATTCCATGCCATTCCATGCCATTCCATGCCATTCCATGCCGTGCCATGCCGGTGCCATGCCGGTGCCATGCCGTGCCATGCCGGTGCCATGCCGTGCCATGCCGTGCCATGCCGTGCCATGCCGTGCCATGCCGTGCCATGCCATTCCATGCCATTCCATGCCATTCCATGCCATTCCATGCCATTCCATGCCATTCCATGCCATTCCATGCCATTCCATGCCATTCCATGCCATTCCATGCCATTCCATGCCATTCCATGCCATTCCATGCCATTCCATGCCATTCCATGCCATTCCATGCCATTCCATGCCATTCCATGCCTTTCCATGCCATTCCATGCCATTCAATGCCGTGCCATGCCGTGCCATGCCGTGCCATGCCGTGCCATGCCGGTGCCATGCCGTGCCATGCCGGTGCCATGCCGTGCCATGCCGGTGCCATGCCGTGCCATGCCGTTGCCATGCCGTGCCATGCCGGTGCCATGCCGTGCCATGCCGGTGCCATGCCGTGCCATGCCGGTGCCATGCCGTGCCATGCCGGTGCCATGCCGTGCCATGCCGGTGCCATGCCGTGCCATGCCGTGCCATGCCGTGCCATGCCGTGCCATGCCGTGCCATGCCGTGCCATGCCGGTGCCATGCCGTGCCATGCCGGTGCCATGCCGTGCCATGCCGGTGCCATGCCGTGCCATTCCGGTGCCATGCCGGTGCCATGCCGTGCCATGCCGGTGCCATGCCGTGCCATGCCGGTGCCATGCCGGTGCCATGCCGTGCCATGCCGTGCCATGCCGTGCCATGCCGTGCCATGCCGTGCCATGCCGTGCCATGCCGTGCCATGCCGGGCCATGCGGTGCCATGCCATTCCATGCCATTCCATGCCATTCCATGCCAGTCCATGCCATTCCATGCCACTCAATGCGGTGCCATGCCGTGCCATGCGGTGCCATGCCGTGCCATGCCGTGCCATGCCGTGCCATGCCGTGCCATGCCGTGCCATGCCGTGCCATGCCGTGCCATGCCGTGCCATGCCGTGCCATGCCGGTGCCATGCCGTGCCATGCCGTGCCATGCCGTGCCATGCCGGTGCCATGCCGTGCCATGCCGTGCCATGCCGGTGCCATGCCGTGCCATGCCGGTGCCATGCCGTGCCATGCCGGTGCCATGCCGTGCCATGCGGTGCCATGCCATTCCATGCGGTGCCATGCCATTCCATGCCATTCCATGCCATTCCATGCCATTCCATGCCATTCAATGCCATTCCATGCCATTCCATGCCATTCCATGCCGGTGCCATGCCGTGCCATGCCGGTGCCATGCCGTGCCATGCCGGTGCCATGCCGTGCCATGCCGGTGCCATGCCGTGCCATGCCGGTGCCATGCCGTGCCATGCCATTCCATGCCATTCCATGCCGTGCCATGCCGGTGCCATGCCGTGCCATGCCGGTGCCATGCCGTGCCATGCCGGTGCCATGCCGTGCCATGCCGGTGCCATGCCGTGCCATGCCGTGCCATGCCGTGCCATGCCATTCCATGCCATTCCATGCCATTCCATGCCATTCCATGCCATTCCATGCCATTCCATGCCATTCCATGCCATTCCATGCCATTCCATGCCATTCCATGCCATTCCATGCCATTCCATGCCATTCCATGCCATTCCATGCCATTCCATGCCATTCCATGCCATTCCATGCCATTCCATGCCATTCCATGCCATTCCATGCCATTCCATGCCATTCCATGCCATTCCATGCCATTCCATGCCATTCCATGCCATTCCATGCCATTCCATGCCATTCCATGCCATTCCATGCCATTCCATGCCATTCCATGCCATTCCATGCCATTCCATGCCATTCCATGCCATTCCATGCCATTCCATGCCATTCCATGCCATTCCATGCCGTGCCATGCCGTGCCATGCCGGTGCCATGCCGTGCCATGCCGGTGCCATGCCGTGTCATGCCGGTGCCATGCCGTGCCATGCCGGTGCCATGCCGTGCCATGCCGGTGCCATGCCATTCCATGCGGTGCCATGCCATTCCATGCCATTCCATGCCATTCCATGCCATTCCATGCCATTCCATGCCATTCCATGCCATTCCATGCCATTCCATGCCATTCCATGCCATTCCATGCCATTCCATGCCATTCCATGCCATTCCATGCCATTCCATGCCATTCCATGCCATTCCATGCCATTCCATGCCATTCCATGCCATTCCATGCCATTCCATGCCATTCCATGCCATTCCATGCCATTCCATGCCATTCCATGCCATTCCATGCCATTCCATGCCGTGCCATGCCGGTGCCATGCCGTGCCATGCCGGTGCCATGCCGTGCCATGCCGGTGCCATGCCGGTGCCATGCCGTGCCATGCCGGTGCCATGCCGTGCCATGCCGGTGCCATGCCGTGCCATGCCGGTGCCATGCCGTGCCATGCCGGTGCCATGCCGTGCCATGCCGGTGCCATGCCGTGCCATGCCGGTGCCATGCCGTGCCATGCCGGTGCCATGCCGTGCCATGCCGGTGCCATGCCGTGCCATGCCGGTGCCATGCCGTGCCATGCCGCTGCCATGCCGTGCCATGCCGGTGCCATGCCGTGCCATGCCGGTGCCATGCCGTGCCATGCCGTGCCATGCCGGTGCCATGCCGTGCCATGCCGGTGCCATGCCGTGCCATGCCGGTGCCATGCCGGTGCCATGCCGGTGCCATGCCGTGCCATGCCGGTGCCATTCAATGCCATTCCGTGCCATTCAATGCCATTCCATGCCATTCAATGCCGTGCCTTGCCGTGCCATGCCGTGCCTTGCCGTGCCATGCCGTGCCATGCCGTGCCATGCCGTGCCATGCCATTCCATGCCATTCCATGCCATTTCATGCCATTTCATGCCATTCCATGCCATTCCATGCCATTCCATGCCATTCCATGCCATTCCATGCCATTCCATGCCATTCCATGCCATTCCATGCCATTCCATGCCATTCCATGCCATTCCATGCCATTCCATGCCATTCCATGCCATTCCATGCCATTCCATGCCATTCCATGCCATTCCATGCCGTGCCAGGCCGGTGCCATGCCGGTGCCATGCCGTGCCATGCCGGTGCCATGCCGTGCCATGCCGTGCCATGCCGTGCCATGCCGTGCCATGCCGTGCCATGCCATTCCATGCCATTCCATGCCATTCCATGCCATTCCATGCCATTCCATGCCATTCCATGCCATTCCATGCCATTCCATGCCATTCCATGCCATTCCATGCCATTCCATGCCATTCCATGCCATTCCATGCCATTCCATGCCATTCCATGCCATTCCATGCCATTCCATGCCATTCCATGCCATTCCATGCCATTCCATGCCGGTGCCATGCCGTGCCATGCCGGTGCCATGCCGTGCCATGCCGGTGCCATGCCGTGCCATGCCGGTGCCATGCCGTGCCATGCCGGTGCCATGCCGTGCCATGCCGGTGCCATGCCGTGCCATGCCGCTGCCATGCCGTGCCATGCCGGTGCCATGCCGTGCCATGCCGTGCCATGCCGGTGCCATGCCGTGCCATGCCGGTGCCATGCCGTGCCATGCCGGTGCCATGCCGTGCCATGCCGGTGCCATGCCGTGCCATGCCGTGCCATGCCGTGCCATGCCGTGCCATGCCGTGCCATGCCGTGCCATGCCGGTGCCATGCCGTGCCATGCCGTGCCATGCCGGTGCCATGCCGTGCCATGCCGGTGCCATGCCGTGCCATGCCGTGCCATGCGGTGCCATGCCATTCCATGCGGTGCCATGCCATTCCATGCCATTCCATGCCATTCCATGCCATTCCATGCCATTCCATGCCATTCCATGCCATTCCATGCCATTCCATGCCATTCCATGCCATTCCATGCCATTCCATGCCATTCCATGCCATTCCATGCCATTCCATGCCATTCCATGCCATTCCATGCCATTCCATGCCATTCCATGCCATTCCATGCCATTCCATGCCATTCCATGCCTTTCCATGCCATTCCATGCCATTCAATGCCGTGCCATGCCGTGCCATGCCGTGCCATGCCGTGCCATGCCGGTGCCATGCCGTGCCATGCCGGTGCCATGCCGTGCCATGCCGTTGCCATGCCGTGCCATGCCGGTGCCATGCCGTGCCATGCCGGTGCCATGCCGTGCCATGCCGGTGCCATGCCGTGCCATGCCGGTGCCATGCCGTGCCATGCCGGTGCCATGCCGTGCCATGCCGTGCCATGCCGTGCCATGCCGTGCCATGCCGTGCCATGCCGTGCCATGCCGTGCCATGCCGTGCCATGCCGTGCCATGCCGTGCCATGCCGGTGCCATGCCGTGCCATGCCGGTGCCATGCCGTGCCATGCCGGTGCCATGCCGTGCCATTCCGGTGCCATGCCGGTGCCATGCCGTGCCATGCCGGTGCCATGCCGTGCCATGCCGGTGCCATGCCGGTGCCATGCCGTGCCATGCCGTGCCATGCCGTGCCATGCCGTGCCATGCCGTGCCATGCCGTGCCATGCCGGGCCATGCGGTGCCATGCCATTCCATGCCATTCCATGCCATTCCATGCCATTCCATGCCATTCCATGCCAGTCCATGCCATTCCATGCCACTCAATGCGGTGCCATGCCGTGCCATGCGGTGCCATGCCGTGCCATGCCGTGCCATGCCGTGCCATGCCGTGCCATGCCGTGCCATGCCGTGCCATGCCGTGCCATGCCGTGCCATGCCGGTGCCATGCCGTGCCATGCCGTGCCATGCCGTGCCATGCCGGTGCCATGCCGTGCCATGCCGTGCCATGCCGGTGCCATGCCGTGCCATGCCGGTGCCATGCCGTGCCATGCCGGTGCCATGCCGTGCCATGCGGTGCCATGCCATTCCATGCGGTGCCATGCCATTCCATGCCATTCCATGCCATTCCATGCCATTCCATGCCATTCAATGCCATTCCATGCCATTCCATGCCATTCCATGCCGGTGCCATGCCGTGCCATGCCGGTGCCATGCCGTGCCATGCCGGTGCCATGCCGTGCCATGCCGGTGCCATGCCGTGCCATGCCGGTGCCATGCCGTGCCATGCCATTCCATGCCATTCCATGCCGTGCCATGCCGGTGCCATGCCGTGCCATGCCGGTGCCATGCCGTGCCATGCCGGTGCCATGCCGTGCCATGCCGTGCCATGCCGTGCCATGCCATTCCATGCCATTCCATGCCATTCCATGCCATTCCATGCCATTCCATGCCATTCCATGCCATTCCATGCCATTCCATGCCATTCCATGCCATTCCATGCCATTCCATGCCATTCCATGCCATTCCATGCCATTCCATGCCATTCCATGCCATTCCATGCCATTCCATGCCATTCCATGCCATTCCATGCCATTCCATGCCATTCCATGCCATTCCATGCCGTGCCATGCCGTGCCATGCCGGTGCCATGCCGTGCCATGCCGGTGCCATGCCGTGTCATGCCGGTGCCATGCCGTGCCATGCCGGTGCCATGCCGTGCCATGCCGGTGCCATGCCATTCCATGCGGTGCCATGCCATTCCATGCCATTCCATGCCATTCCATGCCATTCCATGCCATTCCATGCCATTCCATGCCATTCCATGCCATTCCATGCCATTCCATGCCATTCCATGCCATTCCATGCCATTCCATGCCATTCCATGCCATTCCATGCCATTCCATGCCATTCCATGCCATTCCATGCCATTCCATGCCATTCCATGCCATTCCATGCCATTCCATGCCATTCCATGCCATTCCATGCCATTCCATGCCATTCCATGCCATTCCAAGCTATTCCATGCCATTCCATGCCATTTCATGCCATTCCATGCCATTCCATGCCATTCCATGCCATTCCATGCCATTCCATGCCATTCCATGCCATTCCATGCCATTCCATGCCGTGCCATGCCGGTGCCATGCCGTGCCATGCCGGTGCCATGCCGTGCCATGCCGGTGCCATGCCGTGCCATGCCGGTGCCATGCCGGTGCCATGCCGTGCCATGCCGGTGCCATGCCGTGCCATGCCGGTGCCATGCCGTGCCATGCCGGTGCCATGCCGTGCCATGCCGGTGCCATGCCGTGCCATGCCGGTGCCATGCCGTGCCATGCCGGTGCCATGCCGTGCCATGCCGCTGCCATGCCGTGCCATGCCGGTGCCATGCCGTGCCATGCCGGTGCCATGCGGTGCCATGCCGTGCCATGCCGGTGCCATGCCGTGCCATGCCGGTGCCATGCCGTGCCATGCCGGTGCCATGCCGTGCCATGCCGGTGCCATGCCGGTGCCATGCCGGTGCCATGCCGTGCCATGCCGGTGCCATTCAATGCCATTCCGTGCCATTCAATGCCATTCCATGCCATTCAATGCCGTGCCTTGCCGTGCCATGCCGTGCCTTGCCGTGCCATGCCGTGCCATGCCGTGCCATGCCGTGCCATGCCATTCCATGCCATTCCATGCCATTTCATGCCATTTCATGCCATTCCATGCCATTCCATGCCATTCCATGCCATTCCATGCCATTCCATGCCATTCCATGCCATTCCATGCCATTCCATGCCATTCCATGCCATTCCATGCCATTCCATGCCATTCCATGCCATTCCATGCCATTCCATGCCATTCCATGCCATTCCATGCCGTGCCATGCCGGTGCCATGCCGGTGCCATGCCGTGCCATGCCGGTGCCATGCCGTGCCATGCCGTGCCATGCCGTGCCATGCCGTGCCATGCCGTGCCATGCCATTCCATGCCATTCCATGCCATTCCATGCCATTCCATGCCATTCCATGCCATTCCATGCCATTCCATGCCATTCCATGCCATTCCATGCCATTCCATGCCATTCCATGCCATTCCATGCCATTCCATGCCATTCCATGCCATTCCATGCCATTCCATGCCATTCCATGCCATTCCATGCCTTTCCATGCCATTCCATGCCATTCAATGCCGTGCCATGCCGTGCCATGCCGGTGCCATGCCGTGCCATGCCGGTGCCATGCCGTGCCATGCCGGTGCCATGCCGTGCCATGCCGTTGCCATGCCGTGCCATGCCGGTGCCATGCCGTGCCATGCCGGTGCCATGCCGTGCCATGCCGGTGCCATGCCGTGCCATGCCGGTGCCATGCCGTGCCATGCCGGTGCCATGCCGTGCCATGCCGTGCCATGCCGTGCCATGCCGTGCCATGCCGTGCCATGCCGTGCCATGCCGTGCCATGCCGTGCCATGCCGTGCCATGCCGGTGCCATGCCGTGCCATGCCGGTGCCATGCCGTGCCATGCCGGTGCCATGCCGTGCCATTCCGGTGCCATGCCGGTGCCATGCCGTGCCATGCCGGTGCCATGCCGTGCCATGCCGGTGCCATGCCGGTGCCATGCCGTGCCATGCCGTGCCATGCCGTGCCATGCCGTGCCATGCCGTGCCATGCCGTGCCATGCCGTGCCATGCCGGGCCATGCGGTGCCATGCCATTCCATGCCATTCCATGCCATTCCATGCCAGTCCATGCCATTCCATGCCACTCAATGCGGTGCCATGCCGTGCCATGCGGTGCCATGCCGTGCCATGCCGTGCCATGCCGTGCCATGCCGTGCCATGCCGTGCCATGCCGTGCCATGCCGTGCCATGCCGTGCCATGCCGGTGCCATGCCGTGCCATGCCGTGCCATGCCGTGCCATGCCGTGCCATGCCGGTGCCATGCCGTGCCATGCCGTGCCATGCCGGTGCCATGCCGTGCCATGCCGGTGCCATGCCGTGCCATGCCGGTGCCATGCCGTGCCATGCGGTGCCATGCCATTCCATGCGGTGCCATGCCATTCCATGCCATTCCATGCCATTCCATGCCATTCCATGCCATTCCATGCCATTCAATGCCATTCCATGCCATTCCATGCCATTCCATGCCGGTGCCATGCCGTGCCATGCCGGTGCCATGCCGTGCCATGCCGGTGCCATGCCGTGCCATGCCGGTGCCATGCCGTGCCATGCCGGTGCCATGCCGTGCCATGCCATTCCATGCCATTCCATGCCGTGCCATGCCGGTGCCATGCCGTGCCATGCCGGTGCCATGCCGTGCCATGCCGGTGCCATGCCGTGCCATGCCGGTGCCATGCCGTGCCATGCCGGTGCCATGCCGTGCCATGCCGTGCCATGCCATTCCATGCCATTCCATGCCATTCCATGCCATTCCATGCCATTCCATGCCATTCCATGCCATTCCATGCCATTCCATGCCATTCCATGCCATTCCATGCCATTCCATGCCATTCCATGCCATTCCATGCCATTCCATGCCATTCCATGCCATTCCATGCCATTCCATGCCATTCCATGCCATTCCATGCCATTCCATGCCATTCCATGCCATTCCATGCCATTCCATGCCATTCCATGCCATTCCATGCCATTCCATGCCATTCCATGCCATTCCATGCCATTCCATGCCATTCCATGCCATTCCATGCCATTCCATGCCATTCCATGCCATTCCATGCCATTCCATGCCATTCCATGCCGTGCCATGCCGTGCCATGCCGGTGCCATGCCGTGCCATGCCGGTGCCATGCCGTGTCATGCCGGTGCCATGCCGTGCCATGCCGGTGCCATGCCGTGCCATGCCGGTGCCATGCCATTCCATGCGGTGCCATGCCATTCCATGCCATTCCATGCCATTCCATGCCATTCCATGCCATTCCATGCCATTCCATGCCATTCCATGCCATTCCATGCTATTCCATGCCATTCCATGCCATTCCATGCCATTCCATGCCATTCCATGCCATTCCATGCCATTCCATGCCATTCCATGCCATTCCAAGCTATTCCATGCCATTCCATGCCATTCCATGCCATTCCATGCCATTCCATGCCATTCCATGCCATTCCATGCCGTGCCATGCCGTGCCATGCCGGTGCCATGCCGTGCCATGCCGGTGCCATGCCGTGCCATGCCGGTGCCATGCCGTGCCATGCCGGTGCCATGCCGTGCCATGCCGGTGCCATGCCGTGCCATGCCGGTGCCATGCCGTGCCATGCCGGTGCCATGCCGTGCCATGCCGGTGCCATGCCGGTGCCATGCCGTGCCATGCCGGTGCCATGCCGTGCCATGCCGGTGCCATGCCGGTGCCATGCCGGTGCCATGCCGGTGCCATGCCGTGCCATGCCGGTGCCATGCCGTGCCATGCCGGTGCCATGCCGTGCCATGCCGTGCCATGCCGTGCCATGCCATTCCATGCCATTCCATGCCATTCCATGCCATTCCATGCCATTCCATGCCATTCCATGCCATTCCATGCCATTCCATGCCATTCCATGCCATTCCATGCCATTCCATGCCATTCCATGCCATTCCATGCCATTCCATGCCATTCCATGCCATTCCATGCCATTCCATGCCATTCCATGCCATTCCATGCCGGTGCCATGCCGTGCCATGCCGGTGCCATGCCGTGCCATGCCGGTGCCATGCCGTGCCATGCCGGTGCCATGCCGTGCCATGCCGGTGCCATGCCGTGCCATGCCATTCCATGCCATTCCATGCCGTGCCATGCCGGTGCGATGCCGTGCCATGCCGGTGCCATGCCGTGCCATGCCGGTGCCATGCCGTGCCATGCCGGTGCCATGCCGTGCCATGCCGTGCCATGCCGTGCCATGCCATTCCATGCCATTCCATGCCATTCCATGCCATTCCATGCCATTCCATGCCATTCCATGCCATTCCATGCCATTCCATGCCATTCCATGCCATTCCATGCCATTCCATGCCATTCCATGCCATTCCATGCCATTCCATGCCATTCCATGCCATTCCATGCCATTCCATGCCATTCCATGCCATTCCATGCCATTCCATGCCATTCCATGCCATTCCATGCCATTCCATGCCATTCCATGCCATTCCATGCCATTCCATGCCATTCCATGCCATTCCATGCCATTCCATGCCATTCCATGCCATTCCATGCCATTCCATGCCATTCCATGCCATTCCATGCCATTCCATGCCATTCCATGCCATTCCATGCCATTCAATGCCGTGCCATGCCGTGCCATGCCGTGCCATGCCGTGCCATGCCGTGCCATGCCGGTGCCATGCCGTGCCATGCCGGTGCCATGCCGTGCCATGCCGGTGCCATGCCGTGCCATGCCGGTGCCATGCCGTGCCATGCCGGTGCCATGCCGTGCCATGCCGGTGCCATTCAATGCCATTCCGTGCCATTCAATGCCATTCCGTGCCATTCAATGCCATTCCATGCCATTCAATGCCGTGCCTTGCCGTGCCATGCCGTGCCATGCCGTGCCATGCCGTGCCATGCCGTGCCATGCCATTCCATGCCGTGCCATGCCATTCCATGCCATTCCATGCCATTCCATGCCATTCCATGCCATTCCATGCCATTCCATGCCATTCCATGCCATTCCATGCCATTCCATGCCATTCCATGCCATTCCATGCCATTCCATGCCATTCCATGCCATTCCATGCCGTGCCATGCCATTCCATGCCGTGCCATGCCGTGCCATGCCGTGCCATGCCGTGCCATGCCGTGCCATGCCGTGCCATGCCGGTGCCATGCCGTGGCATGCCGGTGCCATGCCGTGCCATGCCGTGCCATGCCGTGCCATGCCGGTGCCATGCCGTGCCATGCCGTGCCATGCCGGTGCCATGCCGGTGCCACGCCGTGCCATGCCGGTGCCATGCCGGTGCCATGCCGGTGCCATGCCGTGTCATGCCGGTGCCATGCCGTGCCATGCCGGTGCCATGCCGTGCCATGCCGGTGCCATGCCATTCCATGCGGTGCCATGCCATTCCATGCCATTCCATGCCATTCCATGCCATTCCATGCCATTCCATGCCATTCCATGCCATTCCATGCCATTCCATGCCATTCCATGCCATTCCATGCCATTCCATGCCATTCCATGCCATTCCATGCCATTCCATGCTATTCCATGCCATTCCATGCCATTCCATGCCATTCCATGCCATTCCATGCCATTCCATGCCATTCCATGCCATTCCATGCCATTCCATGCCATTCCATGCCATTCCATGCCATTCCAAGCCATTCCATGCCATTCCATGCCATTCCATGCCATTCCATGCCATTCCATGCCATTCCATGCCATTCCATGCCGTGCCATGCCGTGCCATGCCGGTGCCATGCCGTGCCATGCCGGTGCCATGCCGTGCCATGCCGGTGCCATGCCGTGCCATGCCGGTGCCATGCCGTGCCATGCCGGTGCCATGCCGTGCCATGCCGGTGCCATGCCGTGCCATGCCGATGCCATGCCGTGCCATGCCGGTGCCATGCCGTGCCATGCCGGTGCCATGCCGTGCCATGCCGGTGCCATGCCGTGCCATGCCGGTGCCATGCCGAGCCATGCCGGTGCCATGCCGGTGCCATGCCGGTGCCATGCCGTGCCATGCCGTGCCATGCCGTGACATGCCGGTGCCATGCCGTGCCATGCCGGTGCCATGCCGTGCCATGCCGGTGCCATGCCGTGCCATGCCGTGCCATACCGGTGCCATGCCGTGCCATGCCGGTGCCATGCCGTGCCATGCCGGTGCCATGCCGTGCCATGCCGGTGCCATGCCGTGCCATGCCGGTGCCATGCCGTGCCATGCCGGTGCCATGCCGTGCCATGCCGGTGCCATGCCGTGCCATGCCGGTGCCATGCCGGTGCCATGCCGTGCCATGCCGGTGCCATGCCGTGCCATGCGGTGCCATGCCATTCCATGCGGTGCCATGCCATTCCATGCCATTCCATGCCATTCCATGCCATTCCATGCCATTCCATGCCATTCCATGCCATTCCATGCCATTCCATGCCATTCCATGCCATTCCATGCCATTCCATGCCATTCCATGCCATTCCATGCCATTCCATGCCATTCCATGCCATTCCATGCCATTCCATGCCATTCCATGCCATTCCATGCCATTCCATGCCATTCCATGCCGGTGCCATGCCGTGCCATGCCGGTGCCATGCCGGTGCCATGCCGTGTCATGCCGGTGCCATGCCGTGCCATGCCGGTGCCATGCCGTGCCATGCCGGTGCCATGCCGTGCCATGCCGTTGCCATGCCGTGCCATGCCGGTGCCATGCCGTGCCATGCCGGTGCCATGCCGTGCCATGCCGGTGCCATGCCGTGCCATGCCGGTGCCATGCCGTGCCATGCCGGTGCCATGCCGTGCCATGCCGGTGCCATGCCGTGCCATGCCGGTGCCATGCCGTGCCATGCCGGTGCCATGCCGTGCCATGCCGTGCCATGCCGTGCCATGCCGTGCCATGCCGTGCCATGCCGTGCCATGCCGTGCCATGCCGTGCCATGCCGTGCCATGCCGGTGCCATGCCGTGCCATGCCGGTGCCATGCCGTGCCATGCCGGTGCCATGCCGTGCCATTCCGGTGCCATGCCGGTGCCATGCCGTGCCATGCCGGTGCCATGCCGGTGCCATGCCGTGCCATGCCGTGCCATGCCGTGCCATGCCGTGCCATGCCGTGCCATGCCGTGCCATGCCGTGCCATGCCGTGCCATGCCGTGCCATGCCGGGCCATGCGGTGCCATGCCATTCCATGCCATTCCATGCCATTCCATGCCAGTCCATGCCATTCCATGCCACTCAATGCGGTGCCATGCCGTGCCATGCGGTGCCATGCCGTGCCATGCCGTGCCATGCCGTGCCATGCCGTGCCATGCCGTGCCATGCCGTGCCATGCCGTGCCATGCCGTGCCATGCCGTGCCATGCCGGTGCCATGCCGTGCCATGCCGTGCCATGCCGTGCCATGCCGTGCCATGCCGGTGCCATGCCGTGCCATGCCGTGCCATGCCGGTGCCATGCCGTGCCATGCCGGTGCCATGCCGTGCCATGCCGGTGCCATGCCGTGCCATGCGGTGCCATGCCATTCCATGCGGTGCCATGCCATTCCATGCCATTCCATGCCATTCCATGCCATTCCATGCCATTCCATGCCATTCAATGCCATTCCATGCCATTCCATGCCATTCCATGCCATTCCATGCCGTGCCATGCCGGTGCCATGCCGTGCCATGCCGGTGCCATGCCGTGCCATGCCGGTGCCATGCCGTGCCATGCCGGTGCCATGCCGTGCCATGCCATTCCATGCCATTCCATGCCGTGCCATGCCGGTGCCATGCCGTGCCATGCCGGTGCCATGCCGTGCCATGCCGGTGCCATGCCGTGCCATGCCGGTGCCATGCCGTGCCATGCCGGTGCCATGCCGTGCCATGCCGTGCCATGCCATTCCATGCCATTCCATGCCATTCCATGCCATTCCATGCCATTCCATGCCATTCCATGCCATTCCATGCCATTCCATGCCATTCCATGCCATTCCATGCCATTCCATGCCATTCCATGCCATTCCATGCCATTCCATGCCATTCCATGCCATTCCATGCCATTCCATGCCGTGCCATGCCGTGCCATGCCGGTGCCATGCCGTGCCATGCCGGTGCCATGCCGTGTCATGCCGGTGCCATGCCGTGCCATGCCGGTGCCATGCCGTGCCATGCCGGTGCCATGCCATTCCATGCGGTGCCATGCCATTCCATGCCATTCCATGCCATTCCATGCCATTCCATGCCATTCCATGCCATTCCATGCCATTCCATGCCATTCCATGCCATTCCATGCCATTCCATGCCATTCCATGCCATTCCATGCCATTCCATGCCATTCCATGCCATTCCATGCCATTCCATGCCATTCCATGCCATTCCATGCCATTCCATGCCATTCCATGCCATTCCATGCCATTCCATGCCATTCCATGCCATTCCATGCCATTCCATGCCATTCCATGCCATTCCATGCCATTCCATGCCATTCCATGCCATTCCATGCCATTCCATGCCATTCCATGCCATTCCATGCCATTCCATGCCATTCCATGCCGTGCCATGCCGTGCCATGCCGGTGCCATGCCGTGCCATGCCGGTGCCATGCCGTGCCATGCCGGTGCCATGCCGTGCCATGCCGGTGCCATGCCGTGCCATGCCGGTGCCATGCCGTGCCATGCCGGTGCCATGCCGGTGCCATGCCGTGCCATGCCGGTGCCATTCCATGCCATTCCATGCCATTCCATGCCATTCCATGCCATTCCATGCCATTCCATGCCATTCCATGCCATTCCATGCCATTCCATGCCATTCAATGCCGTGCCATGCCGTGCCATGCCGTGCCATGCCGTGCCATGCCGTGCCATGCCGGTGCCATGCCGTGCCATGCCGGTGCCATGCCGTGCCATGCCGGTGCCATGCCGTGCCATGCCGGTGCCATGCCGTGCCATGCCGGTGCCATGCCGTGCCATGCCGGTGCCATGCCGTGCCATGCCGGTGCCATTCAATGCCATTCCGTGCCATTCAATGCCATTCCGTGCCATTCAATGCCATTCCATGCCATTCAATGCCGTGCCTTGCCGTGCCATGCCGTGCCATGCCGTGCCATGCCGTGCCATGCCGTGCCATGCCATTCCATGCCGTGCCATGCCATTCCATGCCATTCCATGCCATTCCATGCCATTCCATGCCATTCCATGCCATTCCATGCCATTCCATGCCATTCCATGCCATTCCATGCCATTCCATGCCATTCCATGCCATTCCATGCCGTGCCATGCCATTCCATGCCGTGCCATGCCGTGCCATGCCGTGCCATGCCGTGCCATGCCGTGCCATGCCGTGCCATGCCGGTGCCATGCCGTGGCATGCCGGTGCCATGCCGTGCCATGCCGTGCCATGCCGTGCCATGCCGGTGCCATGCCGTGCCATGCCGTGCCATGCCGGTGCCATGCCGGTGCCACGCCGTGCCATGCCGGTGCCACGCCGTGCCATGCCGGTGCCATGCCGGTGCCATGCCGGTGCCATGCCGTGTCATGCCGGTGCCATGCCGTGCCATGCCGGTGCCATGCCGTGCCATGCCGGTGCCATGCCATTCCATGCGGTGCCATGCCATTCCATGCCATTCCATGCCATTCCATGCCATTCCATGCCATTCCATGCCATTCCATGCCATTCCATGCCATTCCATGCCATTCCATGCCATTCCATGCCATTCCATGCCATTCCATGCCATTCCATGCCATTCCATGCCATTCCATGCCATTCCATGCCATTCCATGCCATTCCATGCCATTCCATGCCATTCCATGCCATTCCATGCCATTCCATGCCATTCCATGCCATTCCATGCCATTCCATGCCATTCCATGCCATTCCATGCCATTCCATGCCATTCCAAGCCATTCCATGCCATTCCATGCCATTCCATGCCATTCCATGCCATTCCATGCCATTCCATGCCATTCCATGCCGTGCCATGCCGTGCCATGCCGGTGCCATGCCGTGCCATGCCGGTGCCATGCCGTGCCATGCCGGTGCCATGCCGTGCCATGCCGGTGCCATGCCGTGCCATGCCGGTGCCATGCCGTGCCATGCCGGTGCCATGCCGTGCCATGCCGATGCCATGCCGTGCCATGCCGGTGCCATGCCGTGCCATGCCGGTGCCATGCCGTGCCATGCCGGTGCCATGCCGTGCCATGCCGGTGCCATGCCGAGCCATGCCGGTGCCATGCCGGTGCCATGCCGGTGCCATGCCGTGCCATGCCGTGCCATGCCGTGACATGCCGGTGCCATGCCGTGCCATGCCGGTGCCATGCCGTGCCATGCCGGTGCCATGCCGTGCCATGCCGTGCCATACCGGTGCCATGCCGTGCCATGCCGGTGCCATGCCGTGCCATGCCGGTGCCATGCCGTGCCATGCCGGTGCCATGCCGTGCCATGCCGGTGCCATGCCGTGCCATGCCGGTGCCATGCCGTGCCATGCCGGTGCCATGCCGGTGCCATGCCGTGCCATGCCGGTGCCATGCCGTGCCATGCGGTGCCATGCCATTCCATGCGGTGCCATGCCATTCCATGCCATTCCATGCCATTCCATGCCATTCCATGCCATTCCATGCCATTCCATGCCATTCCATGCCATTCCATGCCATTCCATGCCATTCCATGCCATTCCATGCCATTCCATGCCATTCCATGCCATTCCATGCCATTCCATGCCATTCCATGCCATTCCATGCCATTCCATGCCATTCCATGCCATTCCATGCCATTCCATGCCATTCCATGCCATTCCATGCCATTCCATGCCATTCCATGCCATTCCATGCCGGTGCCATGCCGTGCCATGCCGGTGCCATGCCGGTGCCATGCCGTGTCATGCCGGTGCCATGCCGTGCCATGCCGGTGCCATGCCGTGCCATGCCGGTGCCATGCCGTGCCATGCCGTTGCCATGCCGTGCCATGCCGGTGCCATGCCGTGCCATGCCGGTGCCATGCCGTGCCATGCCGGTGCCATGCCGTGCCATGCCGGTGCCATGCCGTGCCATGCCGGTGCCATGCCGTGCCATGCCGGTGCCATGCCGTGCCATGCCGTGCCATGCCGTGCCATGCCGTGCCATGCCGTGCCATGCCGTGCCATGCCGTGCCATGCCGTGCCATGCCGGTGCCATGCCGTGCCATGCCGGTGCCATGCCGTGCCATGCCGGTGCCATGCCGTGCCATGCGGTGCCATGCCGTGCCATGCCGTGCCATGCCGTGCCATGCCGTGCCATGCCGGTGCCATGCCGTGCCATGCCGTGCCATGCCGTGCCATGCCGGTGCCATGCCGTGCCATGCCGTGCCATGCCGGTGCCATGCCGTGCCATGCCGTGCCATGCCGGTGCCATGCCGTGCCATGCCGGTGCCATGCCGTGCCATGCCGTGCCATGCCGGTGCCATGCCGTGCCATGCCGTGCCATGCCGGTGCCATGCCGTGCCATGCCGGTGCCATGCCGTGCCATGCCGGTGCCATGCCGTGCCATGCGGTGCCATGCCATTCCATGCCATTCCATGCCATTCCATGCCATTCCATGCCATTCAATGCCATTCCATGCCATTCCATGCCATTCCATGCCATTCCATGCCATTCCATGCCATTCCATGCCATTCCATGCCATTCCATGCCATTCCATGCCATTCCATGCCATTCCATGCCATTCCATGCCATTCCATGCCATTCCATGCCATTCCATGCCATTCCATGCCATTCCATGCCATTCCATGCCATTCCATGCCATTCCATGCCATTCCATGCCATTCCATGCCATTCCATGCCATTCCATGCCATTCCATGCCATTCCATGCCATTCCATGCCATTCCATGCCATTCCATGCTATTCCATGCCATTCCATGCCATTCCATGCCATTCCATGCCATTCCATGCCATTCCATGCCATTCCATGCCATTCCATGCCATTCCATGCCATTCCATGCCATTCCATGCCATTCCATGCCATTCCATGCCATTCCATGCCATTCCATGCCATTCCAAGCCATGCCATGCCGTGCCATGCCGGTGCCATGCCGTGCCATGCCGGTGCCATGCCGTGCCATGCCGGTGCCATGCCGTGCCATGCCGGTGCCATGCCGTGCCATGCCGGTGCCATGCCGTGCCATGCCGGTGCCATGCCGTGCCATGCCATTCCATGCCATTCCATGCCATTCCATGCCATTCCATGCCATTCCATGCCATTCCATGCCATTCCATGCCATTCCATGCCATTCCATGCCATTCCATGCCATTCCATGCCATTCCATGCCATTCCATGCCATTCCATGCCATTCCATGCCATTCCATGCCATTCCATGCCATTCCATGCCATTCCATGCCATTCCATGCCATTCCATGCCATTCCATGCCATTCCATGCCATTCCATGCCATTCCATGCCATTCCATGCCATTCCATGCCATTCCATGCCATTCCATGCCATTCCATGCCATTCCATGCCATTCCATGCCATTCCATGCCATTCCATGCCATTCCATGCCATTCCATGCCATTCCATGCCATTCCATGCCATTCCATGCCATTCCATGCCATTCCATGCCATTCCATGCCATTCAATGCCGTGCCATGCCGTGCCATGCCGTGCCATGCCGTGCCATGCCGTGCCATGCCGGTGCCATGCCGTGCCATGCCGGTGCCATGCCGTGCCATGCCGGTGCCATGCCGTGCCATGCCGGTGCCATGCCGTGCCATGCCGGTGCCATGCCGTGCCATGCCGGTGCCATTCAATGCCATTCCGTGCCATTCAATGCCATTCCGTGCCATTCAATGCCATTCCATGCCATTCAATGCCGTGCCTTGCCGTGCCATGCCGTGCCATGCCGTGCCATGCCGTGCCATGCCGTGCCATGCCATTCCATGCCGTGCCATGCCATTCCATGCCATTCCATGCCATTCCATGCCATTCCATGCCATTCCATGCCATTCCATGCCATTCCATGCCATTCCATGCCATTCCATGCCATTCCATGCCATTCCATGCCATTCCATGCCGTGCCATGCCATTCCATGCCGTGCCATGCCGTGCCATGCCGTGCCATGCCGTGCCATGCCGTGCCATGCCGTGCCATGCCGGTGCCATGCCGTGGCATGCCGGTGCCATGCCGTGCCATGCCGTGCCATGCCGTGCCATGCCGGTGCCATGCCGTGCCATGCCGTGCCATGCCGGTGCCATGCCGGTGCCACGCCGTGCCATGCCGGTGCCATGCCGGTGCCATGCCGGTGCCATGCCGTGTCATGCCGGTGCCATGCCGTGCCATGCCGGTGCCATGCCGTGCCATGCCGGTGCCATGCCATTCCATGCGGTGCCATGCCATTCCATGCCATTCCATGCCATTCCATGCCATTCCATGCCATTCCATGCCATTCCATGCCATTCCATGCCATTCCATGCCATTCCATGCCATTCCATGCCATTCCATGCCATTCCATGCCATTCCATGCCATTCCATGCTATTCCATGCCATTCCATGCCATTCCATGCCATTCCATGCCATTCCATGCCATTCCATGCCATTCCATGCCATTCCATGCCATTCCATGCCATTCCATGCCATTCCATGCCATTCCAAGCCATTCCATGCCATTCCATGCCATTCCATG
Organism: Cryptus armator; assembly: GCA_963971235.1. Lineage (NCBI taxonomy): Eukaryota > Metazoa > Arthropoda > Insecta > Hymenoptera > Ichneumonidae > Cryptus > Cryptus armator. The sequence continues at coordinate 600,681 of CAXARG010000294.1, read as the reverse complement.
CCATTCCATGCCATTCCATGCCATTCCATGCCATTCCATGCCGTGCCATGCCGTGCCATGCCGGTGCCATGCCGTGCCATGCCGGTGCCATGCCGTGCCATGCCGGTGCCATGCCGTGCCATGCCGGTGCCATGCCGTGCCATGCCGGTGCCATGCCGTGCCATGCCGGTGCCATGCCGTGCCATGCCGATGCCATGCCGTGCCATGCCGGTGCCATGCCGTGCCATGCCGGTGCCATGCCGTGCCATGCCGGTGCCATGCCGTGCCATGCCGGTGCCATGCCGAGCCATGCCGGTGCCATGCCGGTGCCATGCCGGTGCCATGCCGTGCCATGCCGTGCCATGCCGTGACATGCCGGTGCCATGCCGTGCCATGCCGGTGCCATGCCGTGCCATGCCGGTGCCATGCCGTGCCATGCCGTGCCATACCGGTGCCATGCCGTGCCATGCCGGTGCCATGCCGTGCCATGCCGGTGCCATGCCGTGCCATGCCGGTGCCATGCCGTGCCATGCCGGTGCCATGCCGTGCCATGCCGGTGCCATGCCGTGCCATGCCGGTGCCATGCCGTGCCATGCCGGTGCCATGCCGGTGCCATGCCGTGCCATGCCGGTGCCATGCCGTGCCATGCGGTGCCATGCCATTCCATGCGGTGCCATGCCATTCCATGCCATTCCATGCCATTCCATGCCATTCCATGCCATTCCATGCCATTCCATGCCATTCCATGCCATTCCATGCCATTCCATGCCATTCCATGCCATTCCATGCCATTCCATGCCATTCCATGCCATTCCATGCCATTCCATGCCATTCCATGCCATTCCATGCCATTCCATGCCATTCCATGCCATTCCATGCCATTCCATGCCATTCCATGCCATTCCATGCCATTCCATGCCGGTGCCATGCCGTGCCATGCCGGTGCCATGCCGGTGCCATGCCGTGTCATGCCGGTGCCATGCCGTGCCATGCCGGTGCCATGCCGTGCCATGCCGGTGCCATGCCGTGCCATGCCGTTGCCATGCCGTGCCATGCCGGTGCCATGCCGTGCCATGCCGGTGCCATGCCGTGCCATGCCGGTGCCATGCCGTGCCATGCCGGTGCCATGCCGTGCCATGCCGGTGCCATGCCGTGCCATGCCGGTGCCATGCCGTGCCATGCCGGTGCCATGCCGTGCCATGCCGGTGCCATGCCGTGCCATGCCGTGCCATGCCGTGCCATGCCGTGCCATGCCGTGCCATGCCGTGCCATGCCGTGCCATGCCGTGCCATGCCGGTGCCATGCCGTGCCATGCCGGTGCCATGCCGTGCCATGCCGGTGCCATGCCGTGCCATTCCGGTGCCATGCCGGTGCCATGCCGTGCCATGCCGGTGCCATGCCGTGCCATGCCGGTGCCATGCCGGTGCCATGCCGTGCCATGCCGTGCCATGCCGTGCCATGCCGTGCCATGCCGTGCCATGCCGTGCCATGCCGTGCCATGCCGTGCCATGCCGGGCCATGCGGTGCCATGCCATTCCATGCCATTCCATGCCATTCCATGCCAGTCCATGCCATTCCATGCCACTCAATGCGGTGCCATGCCGTGCCATGCGGTGCCATGCCGTGCCATGCCGTGCCATGCCGTGCCATGCCGTGCCATGCCGTGCCATGCCGTGCCATGCCGTGCCATGCCGTGCCATGCCGGTGCCATGCCGTGCCATGCCGTGCCATGCCGTGCCATGCCGTGCCATGCCGGTGCCATGCCGTGCCATGCCGTGCCATGCCGGTGCCATGCCGTGCCATGCCGGTGCCATGCCGTGCCATGCCGGTGCCATGCCGTGCCATGCGGTGCCATGCCATTCCATGCGGTGCCATGCCATTCCATGCCATTCCATGCCATTCCATGCCATTCCATGCCATTCCATGCCATTCAATGCCATTCCATGCCATTCCATGCCATTCCATGCCATTCCATGCCGTGCCATGCCGGTGCCATGCCGTGCCATGCCGGTGCCATGCCGTGCCATGCCGGTGCCATGCCGTGCCATGCCGGTGCCATGCCGTGCCATGCCATTCCATGCCATTCCATGCCGTGCCATGCCGGTGCCATGCCGTGCCATGCCGGTGCCATGCCGTGCCATGCCGGTGCCATGCCGTGCCATGCCGGTGCCATGCCGTGCCATGCCGGTGCCATGCCGTGCCATGCCGTGCCATGCCATTCCATGCCATTCCATGCCATTCCATGCCATTCCATGCCATTCCATGCCATTCCATGCCATTCCATGCCATTCCATGCCATTCCATGCCATTCCATGCCATTCCATGCCATTCCATGCCATTCCATGCCATTCCATGCCATTCCATGCCATTCCATGCCATTCCATGCCATTCCATGCCATTCCATGCCGTGCCATGCCGTGCCATGCCGGTGCCATGCCGTGCCATGCCGGTGCCATGCCGTGTCATGCCGGTGCCATGCCGTGCCATGCCGGTGCCATGCCGTGCCATGCCGGTGCCATGCCATTCCATGCGGTGCCATGCCATTCCATGCCATTCCATGCCATTCCATGCCATTCCATGCCATTCCATGCCATTCCATGCCATTCCATGCCATTCCATGCCATTCCATGCCATTCCATGCCATTCCATGCCATTCCATGCCATTCCATGCCATTCCATGCCATTCCATGCCATTCCATGCCATTCCATGCCATTCCATGCCATTCCATGCCATTCCATGCCATTCCATGCCATTCCATGCCATTCCATGCCATTCCATGCCATTCCATGCCATTCCATGCCATTCCATGCCATTCCATGCCATTCCATGCCATTCCATGCCATTCCATGCCATTCCATGCCATTCCATGCCGTGCCATGCCGTGCCATGCCGGTGCCATGCCGTGCCATGCCGGTGCCATGCCGTGCCATGCCGGTGCCATGCCGTGCCATGCCGGTGCCATGCCGTGCCATGCCGGTGCCATGCCGTGCCATGCCGGTGCCATGCCGGTGCCATGCCGTGCCATGCCGGTGCCATTCCATGCCATTCCATGCCATTCCATGCCATTCCATGCCATTCCATGCCATTCCATGCCATTCCATGCCATTCCATGCCATTCCATGCCATTCCATGCCATTCAATGCCGTGCCATGCCGTGCCATGCCGTGCCATGCCGTGCCATGCCGTGCCATGCCGGTGCCATGCCGTGCCATGCCGGTGCCATGCCGTGCCATGCCGGTGCCATGCCGTGCCATGCCGGTGCCATGCCGTGCCATGCCGGTGCCATGCCGTGCCATGCCGGTGCCATGCCGTGCCATGCCGGTGCCATTCAATGCCATTCCGTGCCATTCAATGCCATTCCGTGCCATTCAATGCCATTCCATGCCATTCAATGCCGTGCCTTGCCGTGCCATGCCGTGCCATGCCGTGCCATGCCGTGCCATGCCGTGCCATGCCGTGCCATGCCATTCCATGCCGTGCCATGCCATTCCATGCCATTCCATGCCATTCCATGCCATTCCATGCCATTCCATGCCATTCCATGCCATTCCATGCCATTCCATGCCATTCCATGCCATTCCATGCCATTCCATGCCGTGCCATGCCATTCCATGCCGTGCCATGCCGTGCCATGCCGTGCCATGCCGTGCCATGCCGTGCCATGCCGTGCCATGCCGGTGCCATGCCGTGGCATGCCGGTGCCATGCCGTGCCATGCCGTGCCATGCCGTGCCATGCCGGTGCCATGCCGTGCCATGCCGTGCCATGCCGGTGCCATGCCGGTGCCACGCCGTGCCATGCCGGTGCCACGCCGTGCCATGCCGGTGCCATGCCGGTGCCATGCCGGTGCCATGCCGTGTCATGCCGGTGCCATGCCGTGCCATGCCGGTGCCATGCCGTGCCATGCCGGTGCCATGCCATCCATGCCATTCCATGCCATTCCATGCCATTCCATGCCATTCCATGCCATTCCATGCCATTCCATGCCATTCCATGCCATTCCATGCCATTCCATGCCATTCCATGCCATTCCATGCCATTCCATGCCATTCCATGCCATTCCATGCCATTCCATGCCATTCCATGCCATTCAATGCCGTGCCATGCCGTGCCATGCCGTGCCATGCCGTGCCATGCCGTGCCATGCCGGTGCCATGCCGTGCCATGCCGGTGCCATGCCGTGCCATGCCGGTGCCATGCCGTGCCATGCCGGTGCCATGCCGTGCCATGCCGGTGCCATGCCGTGCCATGCCGGTGCCATGCCGTGCCATGCCGGTGCCATTCAATGCCATTCCGTGCCATTCAATGCCATTCCGTGCCATTCAATGCCATTCCATGCCATTCAATGCCGTGCCTTGCCGTGCCATGCCGTGCCATGCCGTGCCATGCCGTGCCATGCCGTGCCATGCCGTGCCATGCCATTCCATGCCGTGCCATGCCATTCCATGCCATTCCATGCCATTCCATGCCATTCCATGCCATTCCATGCCATTCCATGCCATTCCATGCCATTCCATGCCATTCCATGCCATTCCATGCCATTCCATGCCGTGCCATGCCATTCCATGCCGTGCCATGCCGTGCCATGCCGTGCCATGCCGTGCCATGCCGGTGCCATGCCGTGCCATGCCGGTGCCATGCCGTGCCATGCCGGTGCCATGCCGTGCCATGCCGGTGCCCATGCCGTGCCATGCCGGTGCCATGCCGTGCCATGCCGGTGCCATGCCGTGCCATGCCGGTGCCATGCCGTGCCATGCCGGTGCCATGCCGTGCCATTCCGGTGCCATGCCGGTGCCATGCCGTGCCATGCCGGTGCCATGTCGTGCCATGCCGGTGCCATGCCGTGCCATGCCGGTGCCATGCCGTGCCATGCCGTGCCATGCCGTGCCATGCCGTTCCATGCCATTCCATGCCATTCCATGCCATTCCATGCCAGTCCATGCCATTCCATGCCACTCAATGCGGTGCCATGCCGTGCCATGCGGTGCCATGCCGTGCCATGCCGTGCCATGCCGTGCCATGCCGTGCCATGCCGTGCCATGCCGTGCCATGCCGTGCCATGCCGTGCCATGCCGTGCCATGCCGTGCCATGCCGTGCCATGCCGTGCCATGCCGTGCCATGCCGTGCCATGCCGTGCCATGCCGTGCCATTCCATGCCATTCAATGCCGTGCCATGCCGTGCCATGCCGTGCCATGCGGTGCCATGCCGTGCCATGCGGTGCCATGCCATTCCATGCCATTCCATGCCATTCCATGCCATTCCATGCCATTCAATGCCGTGCCATGCCCTGCCATGCCGTGCCATGCCGGTGCCATGCCGTGCCATGCCGGTGCCATGCCGTGCCATGCCGGTGCCATGCCGTGCCATGCCGTGCCATGCCGGTGCCATGCCGTGCCATGCCGGTGCCATGCCGTGCCATGCCGGTGCCATGCCGGTGCCATGCCGGTGCCATGCCGTGCCATGCCGGTGCCATGCCGTGCCATGCCGGTGCCATGCCGTGCCATGCCGGTGCCATGCCGGTGCCATGCCGGTGCCATGCCGTGCCATGCCGGTGCCATGCCGTGCCATGCCGGTGCCATGCCGTGCCATGCCGGTGCCATGCCGGTGCCATGCCGGTGCCATGCCGGTGCCATGCCGTGCCATGCCGGTGCCATGCCGTGCCATGCCGGTGCCATGCCTTGCCATGCCGTGCCATGCCGTGCCATGCCGGTGCCATGCCGTGCCATGCCGTGCCATGCCGTGCCATGCCGTGCCATGCCGTGCCATGCCGTGCCATGCCGTGCCATGCCGTGCCATGCCGTGCCATGCCGTGCCATTCCATGCCATTCAATGCCGTGCCATGCCGTGCCATGCCGTGCCATGCCGTGCCATGCGGTGCCATGCCGTGCCATTCGGTGCCATGCCATTCCATGCCATTCCATGCCATTCCATGCCATTCCATGCCATTCCATGCCATTCCATGCCATTCCATGCCATTCCATGCCATTCCATGCCATTCCATGCCATTCCATGCCATTCCATGCCATTCCATGCCATTCCATGCCATTCCATGCCATTCCATGCCATTCCATGCCATGCCATGCCATTCAATGCCGTGCCATGCCGTGCCATGCCGTGCCATGCCGGTGCCATGCCGTGCCATGCCGGTGCCATGCCGTGCCATGCCGGTGCCATGCCGTGCCATGCCGGTGCCATGCCGTGCCATGCCGGTGCCATGCCGTGCCATGCCGTGCCATGCCGGTGCCATGCCGGTGCCATGCCGTGCCATTCAATGCCATTCAATGCCATTCCATGCCATTCAATGCCGTGCCTTGCCGTGCCATGCCGTGCCATGCCGTGCCATGCCGTGCCATGCCGTGCCATGCCGTGCCATGCCGTGCCATGCCGTGCCATGCCGTGCCATGCCGTGCCATGCCGTGCCATGCCGTGCCATGCCGTGCCATGCCGTGCCATGCCGTGCCATGCCGTGCCATGCCGTGCCATGCCGTGCCATGCCGTGCCATGCCGTGCCATGCCGTGCCATGCCGTGCCATGCCGTGCCATGCCGTGCCATGCCGTGCCATGCCGTGCCATGCCGTGCCATGCCGTGCCATGCCGTGCCATGCCGTGCCATGCCGTGCCATGCCGTGCCATGCCGTGCCATGCCGTGCCATGCCGTGCCATGCCGTGCCATGCCGTGCCATGCCGTGCCATGCCGTGCCATGCCGTGCCATGCCGTGCCATGCCGTGCCATGCCGTGCCATGCCGTGCCATGCCGTGCCATGCCGTGCCATGCCGTGCCATGCCGTGCCATGCCGTGCCATGCCGTGCCATGCCGTGCCATGCCGTGCCATGCCGTGCCATGCCGTGCCATGCCGTGCCATGCCGTGCCATGCCGTGCCATGCCGTGCCATGCCGTGCCATGCCGTGCCATGCCGTGCCATGCCGTGCCATGCCGTGCCATGCCGTGCCATGCCGTGCCATGCCGTGCCATGCCGTGCCATGCCGTGCCATGCCGTGCCATGCCGTGCCATGCCGTGCCATGCCGTGCCATGCCGTGCCATGCCGTGCCATGCCGTGCCATGCCGTGCCATGCCGTGCCATGCCGTGCCATGCCGTGCCATGCCGTGCCATGCCGTGCCATGCCGTGCCATGCCGTGCCATGCCGTGCCATGCCGTGCCATGCCGTGCCATGCCGTGCCATGCCGTGCCATGCCGTGCCATGCCGTGCCATGCCGTGCCATGCCGTGCCATGCCGTGCCATGCCGTGCCATGCCGTGCCATGCCGTGCCATGCCGTGCCATGCCGTGCCATGCCGTGCCATGCCGTGCCATGCCGTGCCATGCCGTGCCATGCCGTGCCATGCCGTGCCATGCCGTGCCATGCCGTGCCATGCCGTGCCATGCCGTGCCATGCCGTGCCATGCCGTGCCATGCCGTGCCATGCCGTGCCATGCCGTGCCATGCCGTGCCATGCCGTGCCATGCCGTGCCATGCCGTGCCATGCCGTGCCATGCCGTGCCATGCCGTGCCATGCCGTGCCATGCCGTGCCATGCCGTGCCATGCCGTGCCATGCCGTGCCATGCCGTGCCATGCCGTGCCATGCCATTCCATGCCATTCCATGCCATTCCATGCCATTCCATGCCATTCCATGCCATTCCATGCCGTGCCATGCCGGTGCCATGCCGGTGCCATGCCGTGCCATGCCGTGCCATGCCGGTGCCATGCCGTGCCATGCCGGTGCCATGCCGTGCCATGCCGTGCCATGCCGGTGCCATGCCGTGCCATGCCGGTGCCATGCCGTGCCATGCCGGTGCCATGCCGTGCCATGCCGTGCCATGCCGGTGCCATGCCGGTGCCATGCCGTGCCATGCCGTGCCATGCGGTGCCATGCCGTGCCATGCCGTGCCATGCCGTGCCATGCCGTGCCATGCCGTGCCATGCCGTGCCATGCCGTGCCATGCCGTGCCATGCCGTGCCATTCCATGCCATTCAATGCCGTGCCATTCCATGCCATTCAATGCCGTGCCATTCCATGCCATTCAATGCCGTGCCATGCCGTGCCATGCCATTCCATGCGGTGCCATGCCATTCCATGCCATTCCATGCCATTCCATGCCATTCCATGCCATTCAATGCCGTGCCATGCCCTGCCATGCCGTGCCATGCCCTGCCATGCCGTGCCATGCCGGTGCCATGCCGTGCCATGCCGGTGCCATGCCGTGCCATGCCGTGCCATGCCGTGCCATGCCGGTGCCATGCCGTGCCATGCCGGTGCCATGCCGTGCCATGCCGGTGCCATGCCGTGCCATGCCGGTGCCATGCCGTGCCATGCCGTGCCATGCCGGTGCCATGCCGTGCCATGCCGGTGCCATGCCGTGCCATGCCGGTGCCATGCCGTGCCATGCGGTGCCATGCCGTGCCATGCCGTGCCATGCCATTCCATGCCATTCCATGCCATTTCATGCCATTCCATGCCATTCCATGCCATTCCATGCCATTCCATGCCATTCCATGCCATTCCATGCCATTCCATGCCATTCCATGCCATTCCATGCCATTCCATGCCATTCCATGCCATTCCATGCCATTCCATGCCATTCCATGCCATTCCATGCCATTCCATGCCATTCCATGCCATTCCATGCCATTCCATGCCATTCCATGCCATTCCATGCCATTCCATGCCATTCCATGCCATTCCATGCCATTCCATGCCATTCCATGCCATTCCATGCCATTCCATGCCATTCAATGCCGTGCCTTGCCGTGCCATGCCGTGCCATGCCGTGCCATGCCGTGCCATGCCGTGCCATGCCGTGCCATGCCGTGCCATGCCGTGCCATGCCGTGCCATGCCGTGCCATGCCGTGCCATGCCGTGCCATGCCGTGCCATGCCGTGCCATGCCGTGCCATGCCATTCCATGCCATTCCATGCCATTTCATGCCATTCCATGCCATTCCATGCCATTCCATGCCATTCCATGCCATTCCATGCCATTCCATGCCATTCCATGCCATTCCATGCCATTCCATGCCATTCCATGCCGTGCCATGCCGGTGCCATGCCGTGCCATGCCGTGCCATGCCGGTGCCATGCCGTGCCATGCCGGTGCCATGCCGTGCCATGCCGTGCCATGCCGGTGCCATGCCGTGCCATGCCGGTGCCATGCCGTGCCATGCCGGTGCCATGCCGTGCCATGCCGTGCCATGCCGGTGCCATGCCGTGCCATGCCGGTGCCATGCCGTGCCATGCCGTGCCATGCGGTGCCATGCCGTGCCATGCCGTGCCATGCCGTGCCATGCCGTGCCATGCCGTGCCATGCCGTGCCATGCCGTGCCATGCCGTGCCATGCCGTGCCATGCCGTGCCATGCCGTGCCATGCCGTGCCATGCCGTGCCATGCCGTGCCATGCCGTGCCATGCCGTGCCATTCCATGCCATTCAATGCCGTGCCATTCCATGCCATTCAATGCCGTGCCATGCCGTGCCATGCCGTGCCATGCGGTGCCATGCCATTCCATGCCATTCCATGCCATTCCATGCCATTCCATGCCATTCAATGCCGTGCCATGCCCTGCCATGCCGTGCCATGCCGGTGCCATGCCGTGCCATGCCGTGCCATGCCGTGCCATGCCGGTGCCATGCCGTGCCATGCCGTGCCATGCCGTGCCATGCCGGTGCCATGCCGTGCCATGCCGGTGCCATGCCGTGCCATGCCGGTGCCATGCCGTGCCATGCCGTGCCATGCCGGTGCCATGCCGTGCCATGCCGGTGCCATGCCGTGCCATGCCGGTGCCATGCCGTGCCATGCGGTGCCATGCCGTGCCATGCCGTGCCATGCCATTCCATGCCATTCCATGCCATTTCATGCCATTCCATGCCATTCCATGCCATTCCATGCCATTCCATGCCATTCCATGCCATTCCATGCCATTCCATGCCATTCCATGCCATTCCATGCCATTCCATGCCATTCCATGCCATTCCATGCCATTCCATGCCATTCCATGCCATTCCATGCCATTCCATGCCATTCCATGCCATTCCATGCCATTCCATGCCATTCCATGCCATTCCATGCCATTCCATGCCATTCCATGCCATTCCATGCCATTCCATGCCATTCCATGCCATTCCATGCCATTCCATGCCATTCCATGCCATTCCATGCCATTCCATGCCATTCCATGCCATTCCATGCCATTCCATGCCGTGCCATGCCGGTGCCATGCCGTGCCATGCCGTGCCATGCCGTGCCATGCCGTGCCATGCCGGTGCCATGCCGTGCCATGCCGGTGCCATGCCGTGCCATGCCGGTGCCATGCCGTGCCATGCCGTGCCATGCCGGTGCCATGCCGTGCCATGCCGGTGCCATGCCGTGCCATGCCGTGCCATGCGGTGCCATGCCGTGCCATGCCGTGCCATGCCGTGCCATGCCGTGCCATGCCGTGCCATGCCGTGCCATGCCGTGCCATGCCGTGCCATGCCATGCCGTGCCATGCCGTGCCATGCCGTGCCATGCCGTGCCATGCCGTGCCATGCCGTGCCATGCCGTGACATGCCGTGCCATGCCGTGCCATGCCGTGCCATTCCATGCCATTCAATGCCGTGCCATTCCATGCCATTCAATGCCGTGCCATGCCGTGCCATGCCGTGCCATGCGGTGCCATGCCATTCCATGCCATTCCATGCCATTCCATGCCATTCCATGCCATTCAATGCCGTGCCATGCCCTGCCATGCCGTGCCATGCCGGTGCCATGCCGTGCCATGCCGTGCCATGCCGGTGCCATGCCGTGCCATGCCGTGCCATGCCGTGCCATGCCGGTGCCATGCCGTGCCATGCCGGTGCCATGCCGTGCCATGCCGTGCCATGCCGTGCCATGCCGTGCCATGCCGTGCCATGCCGTGCCATGCCGTGCCATGCCGTGCCATGCCGTGCCATGCCGTGCCATGCCGTGCCATGCCGTGCCATGCCGTGCCATGCCGTGCCATGCCGTGCCATGCCGGTGCCATGCCGGTGCCATGCCGTGCCATGCCGGTGCCATGCCGTGCCATGCCGGTGCCATGCCGTGCCATGCGGTGCCATGCCGTGCCATGCGGTGCCATGCCATTCCATGCCATTCCATGCCATTCCATGCCATTCCATGCCATTCCATGCCATTCCATGCCATTCCATGCCATTCCATGCCATTCCATGCCATTCCATGCCATTCCATGCCATTCCATGCCATTCAATGCCGTGCCATGCCGTGCCATGCCGTGCCATGCCGGTGCCATGCCGTGCCATGCCGTGCCATGCCGTGCCATGCCGGTGCCATGCCGTGCCATGCCGTGCCATGCCGGTGCCATGCCGTGCCATGCCGGTGCCATGCCGTGCCATGCCGGTGCCATGCCGTGCCATGCCGGTGCCATGCCGTGCCATGCCGGTGCCATGCCGTGCCATGCCGGTGCCATGCCGTGCCATGCGGTGCCATGCCATTCCATGCGGTGCCATGCCATTCCATGCCATTCCATGCCATTCCATGCCATTCCATGCCATTCCATGCCATTCCATGCCATTCCATGCCATTCCATGCCATTCCATGCCATTCCATGCCATTCCATGCCGTGCCATGCCATTCCATGCCGTGCCATGCCGTGCCATGCCGGTGCCATGCCGTGCCATGCCGGTGCCATGCCGTGCCATGCCGGTGCCATGCCGTGCCATGCCGGTGCCATGCCGTGCCATGCCGGTGCCATGCCGTGCCATGCCGGTGCCATGCCGTGCCATGCCGTGCCATGCCGGTGCCATGCCGTGCCATGCCGGTGCCATGCCGTGCCATGCCGGTGCCATGCCGTGCCATGCCGGTGCCATGCCGTGCCATGCCGGTGCCATGCCGTGCCATGCCGGTGCCATGCCGTGCCATGCCGGTGCCATGCCGTGCCATGCCGGTGCCATGCCGTGCCATGCCGATGCCATGCCGTGCCATGCCGGTGCCATGCCGTGCCATGCCGGTGCCATGCCGTGCCATGCCGGTGCCATGCCGTGCCATGCCGGTGCCATGCCGTGCCATGCCGGTGCCATGCCGTGCCATGCCGTGCCATGCCGTGCCATGCCGTGCCATGCCGTGCCATGCCGTGCCATGCCGGTGCCATGCCGTGCCATGCCGGTGCCATGCCGTGCCATGCCGGTGCCATGCCGTGCCATGCCGGTGCCATGCCGTGCCATGCCGGTGCCCATGCCGTGCCATGCCGGTGCCATGCCGTGCCATGCCGGTGCCATGCCGTGCCATGCCGGTGCCATGCCGTGCCATGCCGGTGCCATGCCGTGCCATTCCGGTGCCATGCCGGTGCCATGCCGTGCCATGCCGGTGCCATGCCGTGCCATGCCGGTGCCATGCCGTGCCATGCCGGTGCCATGCCGTGCCATGCCGGTGCCATGCCGTGCCATGCCGTGCCATGCCGTGCCATGCCATTCCATGCCATTCCATGCCATTCCATGCCATTCCATGCCAGTCCATGCCATTCCATGCCACTCAATGCGGTGCCATGCCGTGCCATGCGGTGCCATGCCGTGCCATGCCGTGCCATGCCGTGCCATGCCGTGCCATGCCGTGCCATGCCGGTGCCATGCCGTGCCATGCCGTGCCATGCCGGTGCCATGCCGTGCCATGCCGGTGCCATGCCGTGCCATGCCGGTGCCATGCCGTGCCATGCCGGTGCCATGCCGTGCCATGCCGGTGCCATGCCGTGCCATGCCGGTGCCATGCCGTGCCATGCGGTGCCATGCCATTCCATGCGGTGCCATGCCATTCCATGCCATTCCATGCCATTCCATGCCATTCCATGCCATTCCATGCCATTCCATGCCATTCCATGCCATTCCATGCCATTCCATGCCATTCCATGCCATTCCATGCCATTCCATGCCATTCCATGCCATTCCATGCCATTCCATGCCATTCCATGCCATTCCATGCCATTCCATGCCATTCCATGCCATTCCATGCCATTCCATGCCATTCCATGCCGTGCCATGCCATTCCATGCCGTGCCATGCCGTGCCATGCCGTGCCATGCCGGTGCCATGCCGTGCCATGCCGGTGCCATGCCGTGCCATGCCGGTGCCATGCCGTGCCATGCCGGTGCCATGCCGTGCCATGCCGGTGCCATGCCGTGCCATGCCGGTGCCATGCCGTGCCATGCCGGTGCCATGCCGTGCCATGCCGTGCCATGCCGGTGCCATGCCGTGCCATGCCGGTGCCATGCCGTGCCATGCCGGTGCCATGCCGTGCCATGCCGGTGCCATGCCGTGCCATGCCGGTGCCATGCCGTGCCATGCCGGTGCCATGCCGTGCCATGCCGGTGCCATGCCGTGCCATGCCGGTGCCATGCCGTGCCATGCCGGTGCCATGCCGTGCCATGCCGATGCCATGCCGTGCCATGCCGGTGCCATGCCGTGCCATGCCGGTGCCATGCCGTGCCATGCCGGTGCCATGCCGTGCCATGCCGGTGCCATGCCGTGCCATGCCGTGCCATGCCGTGCCATGCCGGTGCCATGCCGTGCCATGCCGGTGCCATGCCGTGCCATGCCGGTGCCATGCCGTGCCATGCCGGTGCCATGCCGTGCCATGCCGGTGCCATGCCGTGCCATGCCGGTGCCATGCCGTGCCATGCCGGTGCCATGCCGTGCCATGCCGGTGCCCATGCCGTGCCATGCCGGTGCCATGCCGTGCCATGCCGGTGCCATGCCGTGCCATGCCGGTGCCATGCCGTGCCATTCCGGTGCCATGCCGGTGCCATGCCGTGCCATGCCGGTGCCATGCCGTGCCATGCCGGTGCCATGCCGTGCCATGCCGGTGCCATGCCGTGCCATGCCGGTGCCATGCCGTGCCATGCCGTGCCATGCCATTCCATGCCATTCCATGCCATTCCATGCCAGTCCATGCCATTCCATGCCACTCAATGCGGTGCCATGCCGTGCCATGCGGTGCCATGCCGTGCCATGCCGTGCCATGCCGTGCCATGCCGTGCCATGCCGTGCCATGCCGTGCCATGCCGTGCCATGCCGTGCCATGCCGTGCCATGCCGTGCCATGCCGTGCCATGCCGTGCCATGCCGTGCCATGCCGTGCCATGCCGTGCCATGCCGTGCCATGCCGTGCCATGCCGTGCCATGCCGTGCCATGCCGTGCCATGCCGTGCCATGCCGTGCCATGCCGTGCCATTCCATGCCATTCAATGCCGTGCCATGCCGTGCCATGCCGTGCCATGCGGTGCCATGCCATTCCATGCCATTCCATGCCATTCCATGCCATTCCATGCCATTCCATGCCATTCCATGCCATTCCATGCCATTCCATGCCATTCCATGCCATTCCGTGCCATTCCGTGCCATTCCATGCCATTCCATGCTATTCCATGCCATTCCATGCCATTCCATGCCGTGCCATGCCGGTGCCATGCCGTGCCATGCCGGTGCCATGCCGTGCCATGCCGGTGCCATGCCGTGCCATGCCGGTGCCATGCCGTGCCATGCCGGTGCCATGCCGTGCCATGCCGTGCCATGCCCGTGCCATGCCGTGCCATGCCGGTGCCATGCCGTGCCATGCCGGTGCCATGCCGGTGCCATGCCGTGCCATGCCGGTGCCATGCCGTGCCATGCCGGTGCCATGCCGTGCCATGCCGTGCCATGCCGTGCCATGCCGGTGCCATGCCGGTGCCATGCCGTGCCATGCCGTGCCATGCCGGTGCCATTCCATGCCATTCCATGCCATTCCATGCCATTCCATGCCATTCCATGCCATTCCATGCCATTCCATGCCATTCCATGCCATTCCATGCCATTCCATGCCATTCCATGCCGTTCCATGCCATTCCATGCCATTCCATGCCATTCCATGCCATTCCATGCCATTCCATGCCATTCCATGCCATTCCATGCCATTCCATGCCATTCCATGCCATTCCATGCCATTCCATGCCATTCCATGCCATTCCATGCCATTCCATGCCATTCCATGCCATTCCATGCCATTCCATGCCATTCCATGCCATTCCATGCCATTCCATGCCATTCCATGCCATTCCATGCCATTCCATGCCATTCCATGCCATTCCATGCCATTCCATGCCATTCCATGCCATTCCATGCCATTCCATGCCATTCCATGCCATTCCATGCCATTCCATGCCATTCCATGCCATTCCATGCCATTCCATGCCATTCCATGCCATTCCATGCCATTCCATGCCATTCCATGCCATTCCATGCCATTCCATGCCATTCCATGCCATTCCATGCCATTCCATGCCATTCCATGCCATTCCATGCCAGTCCATGCCATTCCATGCCAGTCCATGCCATTCCATGCCACTCAATGCGGTGCCATGCCGTGCCATGCGGTGCCATGCCGGTGCCATGCCGTGCCATGCCGTGCCATGCCGGTGCCATGCCGTGCCATGCCGTGCCATGCCGGTGCCATGCCGTGCCATGCCGGTGCCATGCCGTGCCATGCCGGTGCCATGCCGTGCCATGCCGGTGCCATGCCGTGCCATGCCGGTGCCATGCCGTGCCATGCGGTGCCATGCCGGTGCCATGCCGTGCCATGCCGGTGCCATGCCGTGCCATGCCGTGCCATGCCGTGCCATGCCGTGCCATGCCGTGCCATGCCGTGCCATGCCGTGCCATGCCGTGCCATGCCGTGCCATGCCGTGCCATGCCGTGCCATGCCGTGCCATGCCGTGCCATGCCGGTGCCATGCCGGTGCCATGCCGTGCCATGCCGGTGCCATGCCGTGCCATGCCGGTGCCATGCCGTGCCATGCGGTGCCATGCCGTGCCATGCGGTGCCATGCCATTCCATGCCATTCCATGCCATTCCATGCCATTCCATGCCATTCCATGCCATTCCATGCCATTCCATGCCATTCCATGCCATTCCATGCCATTCCATGCCATTCCATGCCATTCAATGCCGTGCCATGCCGTGCCATGCCGTGCCATGCCGGTGCCATGCCGTGCCATGCCGTGCCATGCCGTGCCATGCCGGTGCCATGCCGTGCCATGCCGTGCCATGCCGGTGCCATGCCGTGCCATGCCGGTGCCATGCCGTGCCATGCCGGTGCCATGCCGTGCCATGCCGGTGCCATGCCGTGCCATGCCGTGCCATGCCGGTGCCATGCCGTGCCATGCGGTGCCATGCCGTGCCATGCGGTGCCATGCCATTCCATGCCATTCCATGCCATTCCATGCCATTCCATGCCATTCCATGCCATTCCATGCCATTCCATGCCATTCCATGCCATTCAATGCCGTGCCATGCCGTGCCATGCCGTGCCATGCCGGTGCCATGCCGTGCCATGCCGTGCCATGCCGTGCCATGCCGTGCCATGCCGGTGCCATGCCGTGCCATGCCGTGCCATGCCGGTGCCATGCCGTGCCATGCCGGTGCCATGCCGTGCCATGCCGGTGCCATGCCGTGCCATGCCGGTGCCATGCCGTGCCATGCCGGTGCCATGCCGTGCCATGCCGGTGCCATGCCGTGCCATGCGGTGCCATGCCATTCCATGCGGTGCCATGCCATTCCATGCCATTCCATGCCATTCCATGCCATTCCATGCCATTCCATGCCATTCCATGCCATTCCATGCCATTCCATGCCATTCCATGCCATTCCATGCCATTCCATGCCATTCCATGCCATTCCATGCCATTCCATGCCATTCCATGCCATTCCATGCCATTCCATGCCATTCCATGCCGTGCCATGCCATTCCATGCCGTGCCATGCCGTGCCATGCCGGTGCCATGCCGTGCCATGCCGGTGCCATGCCGTGCCATGCCGGTGCCATGCCGTGCCATGCCGGTGCCATGCCGTGCCATGCCGGTGCCATGCCGTGCCATGCCGGTGCCATGCCGTGCCATGCCGTGCCATGCCGGTGCCATGCCGTGCCATGCCGGTGCCATGCCGTGCCATGCCGGTGCCATGCCGTGCCATGCCGGTGCCATGCCGTGCCATGCCGGTGCCATGCCGTGCCATGCCGGTGCCCATGCCGGTGCCATGCCGTGCCATGCCGGTGCCATGCCGTGCCATGCCGGTGCCATGCCGTGCCATGCCGGTGCCATGCCGTGCCATGCCGATGCCATGCCGTGCCATGCCGGTGCCATGCCGTGCCATGCCGGTGCCATGCCGTGCCATGCCGGTGCCATGCCGTGCCATGCCGGTGCCATGCCGTGCCATGCCGTGCCATGCCGTGCCATGCCGTGCCATGCCGGTGCCATGCCGTGCCATGCCGGTGCCATGCCGTGCCATGCCGGTGCCATGCCGTGCCATGCCGGTGCCATGCCGTGCCATGCCGGTGCCATGCCGTGCCATGCCGGTGCCATGCCGTGCCATGCCGGTGCCCATGCCGTGCCATGCCGGTGCCATGCCGTGCCATGCCGGTGCCATGCCGTGCCATGCCGGTGCCATGCCGTGCCATGCCGGTGCCATGCCGTGCCATGCCGGTGCCATGCCGTGCCATGCCGGTGCCATGCCGTGCCATTCCGGTGCCATGCCGGTGCCATGCCGTGCCATGCCGGTGCCATGCCGTGCCATGCCGGTGCCATGCCGTGCCATGCCGGTGCCATGCCGTGCCTTGCCGTGCCATGCCGTGCCATGCCGTGCCATGCCGTGCCATGCCGTGCCATGCCATTCCATGCCGTGCCATGCCATTCCATGCCATTCCATGCCATTCCATGCCATTCCATGCCATTCCATGCCATTCCATGCCATTCCATGCCATTCCATGCCATTCCATGCCATTCCATGCCATTCCATGCCATTCCATGCCATTCCATGCCGTGCCATGCCATTCCATGCCGTGCCATGCCGTGCCATGCCGTGCCATGCCGTGCCATGCCGTGCCATGCCGTGCCATGCCGGTGCCATGCCGTGGCATGCCGGTGCCATGCCGTGCCATGCCGTGCCATGCCGTGCCATGCCGGTGCCATGCCGTGCCATGCCGTGCCATGCCGGTGCCATGCCGGTGCCACGCCGTGCCATGCCGGTGCCATGCCGGTGCCATGCCGGTGCCATGCCGTGTCATGCCGGTGCCATGCCGTGCCATGCCGGTGCCATGCCGTGCCATGCCGGTGCCATGCCATTCCATGCGGTGCCATGCCATTCCATGCCATTCCATGCCATTCCATGCCATTCCATGCCATTCCATGCCATTCCATGCCATTCCATGCCATTCCATGCCATTCCATGCCATTCCATGCCATTCCATGCCATTCCATGCCATTCCATGCCATTCCATGCCATTCCATGCTATTCCATGCCATTCCATGCCATTCCATGCCATTCCATGCCATTCCATGCCATTCCATGCCATTCCATGCCATTCCATGCCATTCCATGCCATTCCATGCCATTCCATGCCATTCCAAGCCATTCCATGCCATTCCATGCCATTCCATGCCATTCCATGCCATTCCATGCCATTCCATGCCATTCCATGCCGTGCCATGCCGTGCCATGCCGGTGCCATGCCGTGCCATGCCGGTGCCATGCCGTGCCATGCCGGTGCCATGCCGTGCCATGCCGGTGCCATGCCGTGCCATGCCGGTGCCATGCCGTGCCATGCCGGTGCCA
The DNA here is from genome assembly GCA_963971235.1 of Cryptus armator. Classification (NCBI taxonomy): domain Eukaryota; kingdom Metazoa; phylum Arthropoda; class Insecta; order Hymenoptera; family Ichneumonidae; genus Cryptus; species Cryptus armator. The sequence goes on along the minus strand of CAXARG010000294.1, from coordinate 582,100 downwards.
TGCCGTGCCATGCCGATGCCATGCCGTGCCATGCCGGTGCCATGCCGTGCCATGCCGGTGCCATGCCGTGCCATGCCGGTGCCATGCCGTGCCATGCCGGTGCCATGCCGAGCCATGCCGGTGCCATGCCGGTGCCATGCCGGTGCCATGCCGTGCCATGCCGTGCCATGCCGTGACATGCCGGTGCCATGCCGTGCCATGCCGGTGCCATGCCGTGCCATGCCGGTGCCATGCCGTGCCATGCCGTGCCATACCGGTGCCATGCCGTGCCATGCCGGTGCCATGCCGTGCCATGCCGGTGCCATGCCGTGCCATGCCGGTGCCATGCCGTGCCATGCCGGTGCCATGCCGTGCCATGCCGGTGCCATGCCGTGCCATGCCGGTGCCATGCCGTGCCATGCCGGTGCCATGCCGGTGCCATGCCGTGCCATGCCGGTGCCATGCCGTGCCATGCGGTGCCATGCCATTCCATGCGGTGCCATGCCATTCCATGCCATTCCATGCCATTCCATGCCATTCCATGCCATTCCATGCCATTCCATGCCATTCCATGCCATTCCATGCCATTCCATGCCATTCCATGCCATTCCATGCCATTCCATGCCATTCCATGCCATTCCATGCCATTCCATGCCATTCCATGCCATTCCATGCCATTCCATGCCATTCCATGCCATTCCATGCCATTCCATGCCATTCCATGCCATTCCATGCCGGTGCCATGCCGTGCCATGCCGGTGCCATGCCGGTGCCATGCCGTGTCATGCCGGTGCCATGCCGTGCCATGCCGGTGCCATGCCGTGCCATGCCGGTGCCATGCCGTGCCATGCCGTTGCCATGCCGTGCCATGCCGGTGCCATGCCGTGCCATGCCGGTGCCATGCCGTGCCATGCCGGTGCCATGCCGTGCCATGCCGGTGCCATGCCGTGCCATGCCGGTGCCATGCCGTGCCATGCCGGTGCCATGCCGTGCCATGCCGGTGCCATGCCGTGCCATGCCGGTGCCATGCCGTGCCATGCCGTGCCATGCCGTGCCATGCCGTGCCATGCCGTGCCATGCCGTGCCATGCCGTGCCATGCCGTGCCATGCCGGTGCCATGCCGTGCCATGCCGGTGCCATGCCGTGCCATGCCGGTGCCATGCCGTGCCATTCCGGTGCCATGCCGGTGCCATGCCGTGCCATGCCGGTGCCATGCCGGTGCCATGCCGTGCCATGCCGTGCCATGCCGTGCCATGCCGTGCCATGCCGTGCCATGCCGTGCCATGCCGTGCCATGCCGTGCCATGCCGTGCCATGCCGGGCCATGCGGTGCCATGCCATTCCATGCCATTCCATGCCATTCCATGCCAGTCCATGCCATTCCATGCCACTCAATGCGGTGCCATGCCGTGCCATGCGGTGCCATGCCGTGCCATGCCGTGCCATGCCGTGCCATGCCGTGCCATGCCGTGCCATGCCGTGCCATGCCGTGCCATGCCGTGCCATGCCGTGCCATGCCGGTGCCATGCCGTGCCATGCCGTGCCATGCCGTGCCATGCCGTGCCATGCCGGTGCCATGCCGTGCCATGCCGTGCCATGCCGGTGCCATGCCGTGCCATGCCGGTGCCATGCCGTGCCATGCCGGTGCCATGCCGTGCCATGCGGTGCCATGCCATTCCATGCGGTGCCATGCCATTCCATGCCATTCCATGCCATTCCATGCCATTCCATGCCATTCCATGCCATTCAATGCCATTCCATGCCATTCCATGCCATTCCATGCCATTCCATGCCGTGCCATGCCGGTGCCATGCCGTGCCATGCCGGTGCCATGCCGTGCCATGCCGGTGCCATGCCGTGCCATGCCGGTGCCATGCCGTGCCATGCCATTCCATGCCATTCCATGCCGTGCCATGCCGGTGCCATGCCGTGCCATGCCGGTGCCATGCCGTGCCATGCCGGTGCCATGCCGTGCCATGCCGGTGCCATGCCGTGCCATGCCGGTGCCATGCCGTGCCATGCCGTGCCATGCCATTCCATGCCATTCCATGCCATTCCATGCCATTCCATGCCATTCCATGCCATTCCATGCCATTCCATGCCATTCCATGCCATTCCATGCCATTCCATGCCATTCCATGCCATTCCATGCCATTCCATGCCATTCCATGCCATTCCATGCCATTCCATGCCATTCCATGCCGTGCCATGCCGTGCCATGCCGGTGCCATGCCGTGCCATGCCGGTGCCATGCCGTGTCATGCCGGTGCCATGCCGTGCCATGCCGGTGCCATGCCGTGCCATGCCGGTGCCATGCCATTCCATGCGGTGCCATGCCATTCCATGCCATTCCATGCCATTCCATGCCATTCCATGCCATTCCATGCCATTCCATGCCATTCCATGCCATTCCATGCCATTCCATGCCATTCCATGCCATTCCATGCCATTCCATGCCATTCCATGCCATTCCATGCCATTCCATGCCATTCCATGCCATTCCATGCCATTCCATGCCATTCCATGCCATTCCATGCCATTCCATGCCATTCCATGCCATTCCATGCCATTCCATGCCATTCCATGCCATTCCATGCCATTCCATGCCATTCCATGCCATTCCATGCCATTCCATGCCATTCCATGCCATTCCATGCCATTCCATGCCATTCCATGCCATTCCATGCCATTCCATGCCATTCCATGCCGTGCCATGCCGTGCCATGCCGGTGCCATGCCGTGCCATGCCGGTGCCATGCCGTGCCATGCCGGTGCCATGCCGTGCCATGCCGGTGCCATGCCGTGCCATGCCGGTGCCATGCCGTGCCATGCCGGTGCCATGCCGGTGCCATGCCGTGCCATGCCGGTGCCATTCCATGCCATTCCATGCCATTCCATGCCATTCCATGCCATTCCATGCCATTCCATGCCATTCCATGCCATTCCATGCCATTCCATGCCATTCAATGCCGTGCCATGCCGTGCCATGCCGTGCCATGCCGTGCCATGCCGTGCCATGCCGGTGCCATGCCGTGCCATGCCGGTGCCATGCCGTGCCATGCCGGTGCCATGCCGTGCCATGCCGGTGCCATGCCGTGCCATGCCGGTGCCATGCCGTGCCATGCCGGTGCCATGCCGTGCCATGCCGGTGCCATTCAATGCCATTCCGTGCCATTCAATGCCATTCCGTGCCATTCAATGCCATTCCATGCCATTCAATGCCGTGCCTTGCCGTGCCATGCCGTGCCATGCCGTGCCATGCCGTGCCATGCCGTGCCATGCCATTCCATGCCGTGCCATGCCATTCCATGCCATTCCATGCCATTCCATGCCATTCCATGCCATTCCATGCCATTCCATGCCATTCCATGCCATTCCATGCCATTCCATGCCATTCCATGCCATTCCATGCCATTCCATGCCGTGCCATGCCATTCCATGCCGTGCCATGCCGTGCCATGCCGTGCCATGCCGTGCCATGCCGTGCCATGCCGTGCCATGCCGGTGCCATGCCGTGGCATGCCGGTGCCATGCCGTGCCATGCCGTGCCATGCCGTGCCATGCCGGTGCCATGCCGTGCCATGCCGTGCCATGCCGGTGCCATGCCGGTGCCACGCCGTGCCATGCCGGTGCCACGCCGTGCCATGCCGGTGCCATGCCGGTGCCATGCCGGTGCCATGCCGTGTCATGCCGGTGCCATGCCGTGCCATGCCGGTGCCATGCCGTGCCATGCCGGTGCCATGCCATTCCATGCGGTGCCATGCCATTCCATGCCATTCCATGCCATTCCATGCCATTCCATGCCATTCCATGCCATTCCATGCCATTCCATGCCATTCCATGCCATTCCATGCCATTCCATGCCATTCCATGCCATTCCATGCCATTCCATGCCATTCCATGCCATTCCATGCCATTCCATGCCATTCCATGCCATTCCATGCCATTCCATGCCATTCCATGCCATTCCATGCCATTCCATGCCATTCCATGCCATTCCATGCCATTCCATGCCATTCCATGCCATTCCATGCCATTCCAAGCCATTCCATGCCATTCCATGCCATTCCATGCCATTCCATGCCATTCCATGCCATTCCATGCCATTCCATGCCGTGCCATGCCGTGCCATGCCGGTGCCATGCCGTGCCATGCCGGTGCCATGCCGTGCCATGCCGGTGCCATGCCGTGCCATGCCGGTGCCATGCCGTGCCATGCCGGTGCCATGCCGTGCCATGCCGGTGCCATGCCGTGCCATGCCGGTGCCATGCCGTGCCATGCCGATGCCATGCCGTGCCATGCCGGTGCCATGCCGTGCCATGCCGGTGCCATGCCGTGCCATGCCGGTGCCATGCCGTGCCATGCCGGTGCCATGCCGAGCCATGCCGGTGCCATGCCGGTGCCATGCCGGTGCCATGCCGTGCCATGCCGTGCCATGCCGTGACATGCCGGTGCCATGCCGTGCCATGCCGGTGCCATGCCGTGCCATGCCGGTGCCATGCCGTGCCATGCCGTGCCATACCGGTGCCATGCCGTGCCATGCCGGTGCCATGCCGTGCCATGCCGGTGCCATGCCGTGCCATGCCGGTGCCATGCCGTGCCATGCCGGTGCCATGCCGTGCCATGCCGGTGCCATGCCGTGCCATGCCGGTGCCATGCCGGTGCCATGCCGTGCCATGCCGGTGCCATGCCGTGCCATGCGGTGCCATGCCATTCCATGCGGTGCCATGCCATTCCATGCCATTCCATGCCATTCCATGCCATTCCATGCCATTCCATGCCATTCCATGCCATTCCATGCCATTCCATGCCATTCCATGCCATTCCATGCCATTCCATGCCATTCCATGCCATTCCATGCCATTCCATGCCATTCCATGCCATTCCATGCCATTCCATGCCATTCCATGCCATTCCATGCCATTCCATGCCATTCCATGCCATTCCATGCCATTCCATGCCATTCCATGCCATTCCATGCCATTCCATGCCGGTGCCATGCCGTGCCATGCCGGTGCCATGCCGGTGCCATGCCGTGTCATGCCGGTGCCATGCCGTGCCATGCCGGTGCCATGCCGTGCCATGCCGGTGCCATGCCGTGCCATGCCGTTGCCATGCCGTGCCATGCCGGTGCCATGCCGTGCCATGCCGGTGCCATGCCGTGCCATGCCGGTGCCATGCCGTGCCATGCCGGTGCCATGCCGTGCCATGCCGGTGCCATGCCGTGCCATGCCGGTGCCATGCCGTGCCATGCCGTGCCATGCCGTGCCATGCCGTGCCATGCCGTGCCATGCCGTGCCATGCCGTGCCATGCCGTGCCATGCCGGTGCCATGCCGTGCCATGCCGGTGCCATGCCGTGCCATGCCGGTGCCATGCCGTGCCATGCGGTGCCATGCCGTGCCATGCCGTGCCATGCCGTGCCATGCCGTGCCATGCCGGTGCCATGCCGTGCCATGCCGTGCCATGCCGTGCCATGCCGGTGCCATGCCGTGCCATGCCGTGCCATGCCGGTGCCATGCCGTGCCATGCCGTGCCATGCCGGTGCCATGCCGTGCCATGCCGGTGCCATGCCGTGCCATGCCGTGCCATGCCGGTGCCATGCCGTGCCATGCCGTGCCATGCCGGTGCCATGCCGTGCCATGCCGGTGCCATGCCGTGCCATGCCGGTGCCATGCCGTGCCATGCGGTGCCATGCCATTCCATGCCATTCCATGCCATTCCATGCCATTCCATGCCATTCAATGCCATTCCATGCCATTCCATGCCATTCCATGCCATTCCATGCCATTCCATGCCATTCCATGCCATTCCATGCCATTCCATGCCATTCCATGCCATTCCATGCCATTCCATGCCATTCCATGCCATTCCATGCCATTCCATGCCATTCCATGCCATTCCATGCCATTCCATGCCATTCCATGCCATTCCATGCCATTCCATGCCATTCCATGCCATTCCATGCCATTCCATGCCATTCCATGCCATTCCATGCCATTCCATGCCATTCCATGCCATTCCATGCCATTCCATGCTATTCCATGCCATTCCATGCCATTCCATGCCATTCCATGCCATTCCATGCCATTCCATGCCATTCCATGCCATTCCATGCCATTCCATGCCATTCCATGCCATTCCATGCCATTCCATGCCATTCCATGCCATTCCATGCCATTCCATGCCATTCCAAGCCATGCCATGCCGTGCCATGCCGGTGCCATGCCGTGCCATGCCGGTGCCATGCCGTGCCATGCCGGTGCCATGCCGTGCCATGCCGGTGCCATGCCGTGCCATGCCGGTGCCATGCCGTGCCATGCCGGTGCCATGCCGTGCCATGCCATTCCATGCCATTCCATGCCATTCCATGCCATTCCATGCCATTCCATGCCATTCCATGCCATTCCATGCCATTCCATGCCATTCCATGCCATTCCATGCCATTCCATGCCATTCCATGCCATTCCATGCCATTCCATGCCATTCCATGCCATTCCATGCCATTCCATGCCATTCCATGCCATTCCATGCCATTCCATGCCATTCCATGCCATTCCATGCCATTCCATGCCATTCCATGCCATTCCATGCCATTCCATGCCATTCCATGCCATTCCATGCCATTCCATGCCATTCCATGCCATTCCATGCCATTCCATGCCATTCCATGCCATTCCATGCCATTCCATGCCATTCCATGCCATTCCATGCCATTCCATGCCATTCCATGCCATTCCATGCCATTCCATGCCATTCCATGCCATTCCATGCCATTCCATGCCATTCAATGCCGTGCCATGCCGTGCCATGCCGTGCCATGCCGTGCCATGCCGTGCCATGCCGGTGCCATGCCGTGCCATGCCGGTGCCATGCCGTGCCATGCCGGTGCCATGCCGTGCCATGCCGGTGCCATGCCGTGCCATGCCGGTGCCATGCCGTGCCATGCCGGTGCCATTCAATGCCATTCCGTGCCATTCAATGCCATTCCGTGCCATTCAATGCCATTCCATGCCATTCAATGCCGTGCCTTGCCGTGCCATGCCGTGCCATGCCGTGCCATGCCGTGCCATGCCGTGCCATGCCATTCCATGCCGTGCCATGCCATTCCATGCCATTCCATGCCATTCCATGCCATTCCATGCCATTCCATGCCATTCCATGCCATTCCATGCCATTCCATGCCATTCCATGCCATTCCATGCCATTCCATGCCATTCCATGCCGTGCCATGCCATTCCATGCCGTGCCATGCCGTGCCATGCCGTGCCATGCCGTGCCATGCCGTGCCATGCCGTGCCATGCCGGTGCCATGCCGTGGCATGCCGGTGCCATGCCGTGCCATGCCGTGCCATGCCGTGCCATGCCGGTGCCATGCCGTGCCATGCCGTGCCATGCCGGTGCCATGCCGGTGCCACGCCGTGCCATGCCGGTGCCATGCCGGTGCCATGCCGGTGCCATGCCGTGTCATGCCGGTGCCATGCCGTGCCATGCCGGTGCCATGCCGTGCCATGCCGGTGCCATGCCATTCCATGCGGTGCCATGCCATTCCATGCCATTCCATGCCATTCCATGCCATTCCATGCCATTCCATGCCATTCCATGCCATTCCATGCCATTCCATGCCATTCCATGCCATTCCATGCCATTCCATGCCATTCCATGCCATTCCATGCCATTCCATGCTATTCCATGCCATTCCATGCCATTCCATGCCATTCCATGCCATTCCATGCCATTCCATGCCATTCCATGCCATTCCATGCCATTCCATGCCATTCCATGCCATTCCATGCCATTCCAAGCCATTCCATGCCATTCCATGCCATTCCATGCCATTCCATGCCATTCCATGCCATTCCATGCCATTCCATGCCGTGCCATGCCGTGCCATGCCGGTGCCATGCCGTGCCATGCCGGTGCCATGCCGTGCCATGCCGGTGCCATGCCGTGCCATGCCGGTGCCATGCCGTGCCATGCCGGTGCCATGCCGTGCCATGCCGGTGCCATGCCGTGCCATGCCGATGCCATGCCGTGCCATGCCGGTGCCATGCCGTGCCATGCCGGTGCCATGCCGTGCCATGCCGGTGCCATGCCGTGCCATGCCGGTGCCATGCCGAGCCATGCCGGTGCCATGCCGGTGCCATGCCGGTGCCATGCCGTGCCATGCCGTGCCATGCCGTGACATGCCGGTGCCATGCCGTGCCATGCCGGTGCCATGCCGTGCCATGCCGGTGCCATGCCGTGCCATGCCGTGCCATACCGGTGCCATGCCGTGCCATGCCGGTGCCATGCCGTGCCATGCCGGTGCCATGCCGTGCCATGCCGGTGCCATGCCGTGCCATGCCGGTGCCATGCCGTGCCATGCCGGTGCCATGCCGTGCCATGCCGGTGCCATGCCGTGCCATGCCGGTGCCATGCCGGTGCCATGCCGTGCCATGCCGGTGCCATGCCGTGCCATGCGGTGCCATGCCATTCCATGCGGTGCCATGCCATTCCATGCCATTCCATGCCATTCCATGCCATTCCATGCCATTCCATGCCATTCCATGCCATTCCATGCCATTCCATGCCATTCCATGCCATTCCATGCCATTCCATGCCATTCCATGCCATTCCATGCCATTCCATGCCATTCCATGCCATTCCATGCCATTCCATGCCATTCCATGCCATTCCATGCCATTCCATGCCATTCCATGCCATTCCATGCCATTCCATGCCATTCCATGCCGGTGCCATGCCGTGCCATGCCGGTGCCATGCCGGTGCCATGCCGTGTCATGCCGGTGCCATGCCGTGCCATGCCGGTGCCATGCCGTGCCATGCCGGTGCCATGCCGTGCCATGCCGTTGCCATGCCGTGCCATGCCGGTGCCATGCCGTGCCATGCCGGTGCCATGCCGTGCCATGCCGGTGCCATGCCGTGCCATGCCGGTGCCATGCCGTGCCATGCCGGTGCCATGCCGTGCCATGCCGGTGCCATGCCGTGCCATGCCGGTGCCATGCCGTGCCATGCCGGTGCCATGCCGTGCCATGCCGTGCCATGCCGTGCCATGCCGTGCCATGCCGTGCCATGCCGTGCCATGCCGTGCCATGCCGTGCCATGCCGGTGCCATGCCGTGCCATGCCGGTGCCATGCCGTGCCATGCCGGTGCCATGCCGTGCCATTCCGGTGCCATGCCGGTGCCATGCCGTGCCATGCCGGTGCCATGCCGTGCCATGCCGGTGCCATGCCGGTGCCATGCCGTGCCATGCCGTGCCATGCCGTGCCATGCCGTGCCATGCCGTGCCATGCCGTGCCATGCCGTGCCATGCCGTGCCATGCCGTGCCATGCCGGGCCATGCGGTGCCATGCCATTCCATGCCATTCCATGCCATTCCATGCCAGTCCATGCCATTCCATGCCACTCAATGCGGTGCCATGCCGTGCCATGCGGTGCCATGCCGTGCCATGCCGTGCCATGCCGTGCCATGCCGTGCCATGCCGTGCCATGCCGTGCCATGCCGTGCCATGCCGTGCCATGCCGGTGCCATGCCGTGCCATGCCGTGCCATGCCGTGCCATGCCGTGCCATGCCGGTGCCATGCCGTGCCATGCCGTGCCATGCCGGTGCCATGCCGTGCCATGCCGGTGCCATGCCGTGCCATGCCGGTGCCATGCCGTGCCATGCGGTGCCATGCCATTCCATGCGGTGCCATGCCATTCCATGCCATTCCATGCCATTCCATGCCATTCCATGCCATTCCATGCCATTCAATGCCATTCCATGCCATTCCATGCCATTCCATGCCATTCCATGCCGTGCCATGCCGGTGCCATGCCGTGCCATGCCGGTGCCATGCCGTGCCATGCCGGTGCCATGCCGTGCCATGCCGGTGCCATGCCGTGCCATGCCATTCCATGCCATTCCATGCCGTGCCATGCCGGTGCCATGCCGTGCCATGCCGGTGCCATGCCGTGCCATGCCGGTGCCATGCCGTGCCATGCCGGTGCCATGCCGTGCCATGCCGGTGCCATGCCGTGCCATGCCGTGCCATGCCATTCCATGCCATTCCATGCCATTCCATGCCATTCCATGCCATTCCATGCCATTCCATGCCATTCCATGCCATTCCATGCCATTCCATGCCATTCCATGCCATTCCATGCCATTCCATGCCATTCCATGCCATTCCATGCCATTCCATGCCATTCCATGCCATTCCATGCCGTGCCATGCCGTGCCATGCCGGTGCCATGCCGTGCCATGCCGGTGCCATGCCGTGTCATGCCGGTGCCATGCCGTGCCATGCCGGTGCCATGCCGTGCCATGCCGGTGCCATGCCATTCCATGCGGTGCCATGCCATTCCATGCCATTCCATGCCATTCCATGCCATTCCATGCCATTCCATGCCATTCCATGCCATTCCATGCCATTCCATGCCATTCCATGCCATTCCATGCCATTCCATGCCATTCCATGCCATTCCATGCCATTCCATGCCATTCCATGCCATTCCATGCCATTCCATGCCATTCCATGCCATTCCATGCCATTCCATGCCATTCCATGCCATTCCATGCCATTCCATGCCATTCCATGCCATTCCATGCCATTCCATGCCATTCCATGCCATTCCATGCCATTCCATGCCATTCCATGCCATTCCATGCCGTGCCATGCCGTGCCATGCCGGTGCCATGCCGTGCCATGCCGGTGCCATGCCGTGCCATGCCGGTGCCATGCCGTGCCATGCCGGTGCCATGCCGTGCCATGCCGGTGCCATGCCGTGCCATGCCGGTGCCATGCCGGTGCCATGCCGTGCCATGCCGGTGCCATTCCATGCCATTCCATGCCATTCCATGCCATTCCATGCCATTCCATGCCATTCCATGCCATTCCATGCCATTCCATGCCATTCCATGCCATTCCATGCCATTCAATGCCGTGCCATGCCGTGCCATGCCGTGCCATGCCGTGCCATGCCGTGCCATGCCGGTGCCATGCCGTGCCATGCCGGTGCCATGCCGTGCCATGCCGGTGCCATGCCGTGCCATGCCGGTGCCATGCCGTGCCATGCCGGTGCCATGCCGTGCCATGCCGGTGCCATGCCGTGCCATGCCGGTGCCATTCAATGCCATTCCGTGCCATTCAATGCCATTCCGTGCCATTCAATGCCATTCCATGCCATTCAATGCCGTGCCTTGCCGTGCCATGCCGTGCCATGCCGTGCCATGCCGTGCCATGCCGTGCCATGCCGTGCCATGCCATTCCATGCCGTGCCATGCCATTCCATGCCATTCCATGCCATTCCATGCCATTCCATGCCATTCCATGCCATTCCATGCCATTCCATGCCATTCCATGCCATTCCATGCCATTCCATGCCATTCCATGCCGTGCCATGCCATTCCATGCCGTGCCATGCCGTGCCATGCCGTGCCATGCCGTGCCATGCCGTGCCATGCCGTGCCATGCCGGTGCCATGCCGTGGCATGCCGGTGCCATGCCGTGCCATGCCGTGCCATGCCGTGCCATGCCGGTGCCATGCCGTGCCATGCCGTGCCATGCCGGTGCCATGCCGGTGCCACGCCGTGCCATGCCGGTGCCACGCCGTGCCATGCCGGTGCCATGCCGGTGCCATGCCGGTGCCATGCCGTGTCATGCCGGTGCCATGCCGTGCCATGCCGGTGCCATGCCGTGCCATGCCGGTGCCATGCCATTCCATGCGGTGCCATGCCATTCCATGCCATTCCATGCCATTCCATGCCATTCCATGCCATTCCATGCCATTCCATGCCATTCCATGCCATTCCATGCCATTCCATGCCATTCCATGCCATTCCATGCCATTCCATGCCATTCCATGCCATTCCATGCCATTCCATGCCATTCCATGCCATTCCATGCCATTCAATGCCGTGCCATGCCGTGCCATGCCGTGCCATGCCGTGCCATGCCGTGCCATGCCGGTGCCATGCCGTGCCATGCCGGTGCCATGCCGTGCCATGCCGGTGCCATGCCGTGCCATGCCGGTGCCATGCCGTGCCATGCCGGTGCCATGCCGTGCCATGCCGGTGCCATGCCGTGCCATGCCGGTGCCATTCAATGCCATTCCGTGCCATTCAATGCCATTCCGTGCCATTCAATGCCATTCCATGCCATTCAATGCCGTGCCATGCCGTGCCATGCCGTGCCATGCCATTCCATGCCGTGCCATGCCATTCCATGCCATTCCATGCCATTCCATGCCATTCCATGCCATTCCATGCCATTCCATGCCATTCCATGCCATTCCATGCCATTCCATGCCATTCCATGCCATTCCATGCCGTGCCATGCCATTCCATGCCGTGCCATGCCGTGCCATGCCGTGCCATGCCGTGCCATGCCGGTGCCATGCCGTGCCATGCCGGTGCCATGCCGTGCCATGCCGGTGCCATGCCGTGCCATGCCGGTGCCCATGCCGTGCCATGCCGGTGCCATGCCGTGCCATGCCGGTGCCATGCCGTGCCATGCCGGTGCCATGCCGTGCCATGCCGGTGCCATGCCGTGCCATTCCGGTGCCATGCCGGTGCCATGCCGTGCCATGCCGGTGCCATGTCGTGCCATGCCGGTGCCATGCCGTGCCATGCCGGTGCCATGCCGTGCCATGCCGTGCCATGCCGTGCCATGCCGTTCCATGCCATTCCATGCCATTCCATGCCATTCCATGCCAGTCCATGCCATTCCATGCCACTCAATGCGGTGCCATGCCGTGCCATGCGGTGCCATGCCGTGCCATGCCGTGCCATGCCGTGCCATGCCGTGCCATGCCGTGCCATGCCGTGCCATGCCGTGCCATGCCGTGCCATGCCGTGCCATGCCGTGCCATGCCGTGCCATGCCGTGCCATGCCGTGCCATGCCGTGCCATGCCGTGCCATGCCGTGCCATTCCATGCCATTCAATGCCGTGCCATGCCGTGCCATGCCGTGCCATGCGGTGCCATGCCGTGCCATGCGGTGCCATGCCATTCCATGCCATTCCATGCCATTCCATGCCATTCCATGCCATTCAATGCCGTGCCATGCCCTGCCATGCCGTGCCATGCCGGTGCCATGCCGTGCCATGCCGGTGCCATGCCGTGCCATGCCGGTGCCATGCCGTGCCATGCCGTGCCATGCCGGTGCCATGCCGTGCCATGCCGGTGCCATGCCGTGCCATGCCGGTGCCATGCCGGTGCCATGCCGGTGCCATGCCGTGCCATGCCGGTGCCATGCCGTGCCATGCCGGTGCCATGCCGTGCCATGCCGGTGCCATGCCGGTGCCATGCCGGTGCCATGCCGTGCCATGCCGGTGCCATGCCGTGCCATGCCGGTGCCATGCCGGTGCCATGCCGGTGCCATGCCGGTGCCATGCCGTGCCATGCCGGTGCCATGCCGTGCCATGCCGGTGCCATGCCTTGCCATGCCGTGCCATGCCGTGCCATGCCGGTGCCATGCCGTGCCATGCCGTGCCATGCCGTGCCATGCCGTGCCATGCCGTGCCATGCCGTGCCATGCCGTGCCATGCCGTGCCATGCCGTGCCATGCCGTGCCATTCCATGCCATTCAATGCCGTGCCATGCCGTGCCATGCCGTGCCATGCCGTGCCATGCGGTGCCATGCCGTGCCATTCGGTGCCATGCCATTCCATGCCATTCCATGCCATTCCATGCCATTCCATGCCATTCCATGCCATTCCATGCCATTCCATGCCATTCCATGCCATTCCATGCCATTCCATGCCATTCCATGCCATTCCATGCCATTCCATGCCATTCCATGCCATTCCATGCCATTCCATGCCATTCCATGCCATTCCATGCCATTCCATGCCATTCAATGCCGTGCCATGCCGTGCCATGCCGTGCCATGCCGGTGCCATGCCGTGCCATGCCGGTGCCATGCCGTGCCATGCCGGTGCCATGCCGTGCCATGCCGGTGCCATGCCGTGCCATGCCGGTGCCATGCCGTGCCATGCCGTGCCATGCCGGTGCCATGCCGGTGCCATGCCGTGCCATTCAATGCCATTCAATGCCATTCCATGCCATTCAATGCCGTGCCTTGCCGTGCCATGCCGTGCCATGCCGTGCCATGCCGTGCCATGCCGTGCCATGCCGTGCCATGCCGTGCCATGCCGTGCCATGCCGTGCCATGCCGTGCCATGCCGTGCCATGCCGTGCCATGCCGTGCCATGCCGTGCCATGCCGTGCCATGCCGTGCCATGCCGTGCCATGCCGTGCCATGCCGTGCCATGCCGTGCCATGCCGTGCCATGCCGTGCCATGCCGTGCCATGCCGTGCCATGCCGTGCCATGCCGTGCCATGCCGTGCCATGCCGTGCCATGCCGTGCCATGCCGTGCCATGCCGTGCCATGCCGTGCCATGCCGTGCCATGCCGTGCCATGCCGTGCCATGCCGTGCCATGCCGTGCCATGCCGTGCCATGCCGTGCCATGCCGTGCCATGCCGTGCCATGCCGTGCCATGCCGTGCCATGCCGTGCCATGCCGTGCCATGCCGTGCCATGCCGTGCCATGCCGTGCCATGCCGTGCCATGCCGTGCCATGCCGTGCCATGCCGTGCCATGCCGTGCCATGCCGTGCCATGCCGTGCCATGCCGTGCCATGCCGTGCCATGCCGTGCCATGCCGTGCCATGCCGTGCCATGCCGTGCCATGCCGTGCCATGCCGTGCCATGCCGTGCCATGCCGTGCCATGCCGTGCCATGCCGTGCCATGCCGTGCCATGCCGTGCCATGCCGTGCCATGCCGTGCCATGCCGTGCCATGCCGTGCCATGCCGTGCCATGCCGTGCCATGCCGTGCCATGCCGTGCCATGCCGTGCCATGCCGTGCCATGCCGTGCCATGCCGTGCCATGCCGTGCCATGCCGTGCCATGCCGTGCCATGCCGTGCCATGCCGTGCCATGCCGTGCCATGCCGTGCCATGCCGTGCCATGCCGTGCCATGCCGTGCCATGCCGTGCCATGCCGTGCCATGCCGTGCCATGCCGTGCCATGCCGTGCCATGCCGTGCCATGCCGTGCCATGCCGTGCCATGCCGTGCCATGCCGTGCCATGCCGTGCCATGCCGTGCCATGCCGTGCCATGCCGTGCCATGCCGTGCCATGCCGTGCCATGCCGTGCCATGCCGTGCCATGCCGTGCCATGCCGTGCCATGCCGTGCCATGCCGTGCCATGCCGTGCCATGCCGTGCCATGCCGTGCCATGCCGTGCCATGCCGTGCCATGCCGTGCCATGCCGTGCCATGCCGTGCCATGCCGTGCCATGCCGTGCCATGCCGTGCCATGCCGTGCCATGCCGTGCCATGCCGTGCCATGCCGTGCCATGCCGTGCCATGCCGTGCCATGCCGTGCCATGCCATTCCATGCCATTCCATGCCATTCCATGCCATTCCATGCCATTCCATGCCATTCCATGCCGTGCCATGCCGGTGCCATGCCGGTGCCATGCCGTGCCATGCCGTGCCATGCCGGTGCCATGCCGTGCCATGCCGGTGCCATGCCGTGCCATGCCGTGCCATGCCGGTGCCATGCCGTGCCATGCCGGTGCCATGCCGTGCCATGCCGGTGCCATGCCGTGCCATGCCGTGCCATGCCGGTGCCATGCCGGTGCCATGCCGTGCCATGCCGTGCCATGCGGTGCCATGCCGTGCCATGCCGTGCCATGCCGTGCCATGCCGTGCCATGCCGTGCCATGCCGTGCCATGCCGTGCCATGCCGTGCCATGCCGTGCCATTCCATGCCATTCAATGCCGTGCCATTCCATGCCATTCAATGCCGTGCCATTCCATGCCATTCAATGCCGTGCCATGCCGTGCCATGCCATTCCATGCGGTGCCATGCCATTCCATGCCATTCCATGCCATTCCATGCCATTCCATGCCATTCAATGCCGTGCCATGCCCTGCCATGCCGTGCCATGCCCTGCCATGCCGTGCCATGCCGGTGCCATGCCGTGCCATGCCGGTGCCATGCCGTGCCATGCCGTGCCATGCCGTGCCATGCCGGTGCCATGCCGTGCCATGCCGGTGCCATGCCGTGCCATGCCGGTGCCATGCCGTGCCATGCCGGTGCCATGCCGTGCCATGCCGTGCCATGCCGGTGCCATGCCGTGCCATGCCGGTGCCATGCCGTGCCATGCCGGTGCCATGCCGTGCCATGCGGTGCCATGCCGTGCCATGCCGTGCCATGCCATTCCATGCCATTCCATGCCATTTCATGCCATTCCATGCCATTCCATGCCATTCCATGCCATTCCATGCCATTCCATGCCATTCCATGCCATTCCATGCCATTCCATGCCATTCCATGCCATTCCATGCCATTCCATGCCATTCCATGCCATTCCATGCCATTCCATGCCATTCCATGCCATTCCATGCCATTCCATGCCATTCCATGCCATTCCATGCCATTCCATGCCATTCCATGCCATTCCATGCCATTCCATGCCATTCCATGCCATTCCATGCCATTCCATGCCATTCCATGCCATTCCATGCCATTCCATGCCATTCAATGCCGTGCCTTGCCGTGCCATGCCGTGCCATGCCGTGCCATGCCGTGCCATGCCGTGCCATGCCGTGCCATGCCGTGCCATGCCGTGCCATGCCGTGCCATGCCGTGCCATGCCGTGCCATGCCGTGCCATGCCGTGCCATGCCGTGCCATGCCGTGCCATGCCATTCCATGCCATTCCATGCCATTTCATGCCATTCCATGCCATTCCATGCCATTCCATGCCATTCCATGCCATTCCATGCCATTCCATGCCATTCCATGCCATTCCATGCCATTCCATGCCATTCCATGCCGTGCCATGCCGGTGCCATGCCGTGCCATGCCGTGCCATGCCGGTGCCATGCCGTGCCATGCCGGTGCCATGCCGTGCCATGCCGTGCCATGCCGGTGCCATGCCGTGCCATGCCGGTGCCATGCCGTGCCATGCCGGTGCCATGCCGTGCCATGCCGTGCCATGCCGGTGCCATGCCGTGCCATGCCGGTGCCATGCCGTGCCATGCCGTGCCATGCGGTGCCATGCCGTGCCATGCCGTGCCATGCCGTGCCATGCCGTGCCATGCCGTGCCATGCCGTGCCATGCCGTGCCATGCCGTGCCATGCCGTGCCATGCCGTGCCATGCCGTGCCATGCCGTGCCATGCCGTGCCATGCCGTGCCATGCCGTGCCATTCCATGCCATTCAATGCCGTGCCATTCCATGCCATTCAATGCCGTGCCATGCCGTGCCATGCCGTGCCATGCGGTGCCATGCCATTCCATGCCATTCCATGCCATTCCATGCCATTCCATGCCATTCAATGCCGTGCCATGCCCTGCCATGCCGTGCCATGCCGGTGCCATGCCGTGCCATGCCGTGCCATGCCGTGCCATGCCGGTGCCATGCCGTGCCATGCCGTGCCATGCCGTGCCATGCCGGTGCCATGCCGTGCCATGCCGGTGCCATGCCGTGCCATGCCGGTGCCATGCCGTGCCATGCCGTGCCATGCCGGTGCCATGCCGTGCCATGCCGGTGCCATGCCGTGCCATGCCGGTGCCATGCCGTGCCATGCGGTGCCATGCCGTGCCATGCCGTGCCATGCCATTCCATGCCATTCCATGCCATTTCATGCCATTCCATGCCATTCCATGCCATTCCATGCCATTCCATGCCATTCCATGCCATTCCATGCCATTCCATGCCATTCCATGCCATTCCATGCCATTCCATGCCATTCCATGCCATTCCATGCCATTCCATGCCATTCCATGCCATTCCATGCCATTCCATGCCATTCCATGCCATTCCATGCCATTCCATGCCATTCCATGCCATTCCATGCCATTCCATGCCATTCCATGCCATTCCATGCCATTCCATGCCATTCCATGCCATTCCATGCCATTCCATGCCATTCCATGCCATTCCATGCCATTCCATGCCATTCCATGCCATTCCATGCCATTCCATGCCATTCCATGCCATTCCATGCCGTGCCATGCCGGTGCCATGCCGTGCCATGCCGTGCCATGCCGGTGCCATGCCGTGCCATGCCGGTGCCATGCCGTGCCATGCCGGTGCCATGCCGTGCCATGCCGTGCCATGCCGGTGCCATGCCGTGCCATGCCGGTGCCATGCCGTGCCATGCCGTGCCATGCGGTGCCATGCCGTGCCATGCCGTGCCATGCCGTGCCATGCCGTGCCATGCCGTGCCATGCCGTGCCATGCCGTGCCATGCCGTGCCATGCCGTGCCATGCCATGCCGTGCCATGCCGTGCCATGCCGTGCCATGCCGTGCCATGCCGTGCCATGCCGTGCCATGCCGTGACATGCCGTGCCATGCCGTGCCATGCCGTGCCATTCCATGCCATTCAATGCCGTGCCATTCCATGCCATTCAATGCCGTGCCATGCCGTGCCATGCCGTGCCATGCGGTGCCATGCCATTCCATGCCATTCCATGCCATTCCATGCCATTCCATGCCATTCAATGCCGTGCCATGCCCTGCCATGCCGTGCCATGCCGGTGCCATGCCGTGCCATGCCGTGCCATGCCGGTGCCATGCCGTGCCATGCCGTGCCATGCCGTGCCATGCCGGTGCCATGCCGTGCCATGCCGGTGCCATGCCGTGCCATGCCGTGCCATGCCGTGCCATGCCGTGCCATGCCGTGCCATGCCGTGCCATGCCGTGCCATGCCGTGCCATGCCGTGCCATGCCGTGCCATGCCGTGCCATGCCGTGCCATGCCGTGCCATGCCGTGCCATGCCGTGCCATGCCGGTGCCATGCCGGTGCCATGCCGTGCCATGCCGGTGCCATGCCGTGCCATGCCGGTGCCATGCCGTGCCATGCGGTGCCATGCCGTGCCATGCGGTGCCATGCCATTCCATGCCATTCCATGCCATTCCATGCCATTCCATGCCATTCCATGCCATTCCATGCCATTCCATGCCATTCCATGCCATTCCATGCCATTCCATGCCATTCCATGCCATTCCATGCCATTCAATGCCGTGCCATGCCGTGCCATGCCGTGCCATGCCGGTGCCATGCCGTGCCATGCCGTGCCATGCCGTGCCATGCCGGTGCCATGCCGTGCCATGCCGTGCCATGCCGGTGCCATGCCGTGCCATGCCGGTGCCATGCCGTGCCATGCCGGTGCCATGCCGTGCCATGCCGGTGCCATGCCGTGCCATGCCGGTGCCATGCCGTGCCATGCCGGTGCCATGCCGTGCCATGCGGTGCCATGCCATTCCATGCGGTGCCATGCCATTCCATGCCATTCCATGCCATTCCATGCCATTCCATGCCATTCCATGCCATTCCATGCCATTCCATGCCATTCCATGCCATTCCATGCCATTCCATGCCATTCCATGCCGTGCCATGCCATTCCATGCCGTGCCATGCCGTGCCATGCCGGTGCCATGCCGTGCCATGCCGGTGCCATGCCGTGCCATGCCGGTGCCATGCCGTGCCATGCCGGTGCCATGCCGTGCCATGCCGGTGCCATGCCGTGCCATGCCGGTGCCATGCCGTGCCATGCCGTGCCATGCCGGTGCCATGCCGTGCCATGCCGGTGCCATGCCGTGCCATGCCGGTGCCATGCCGTGCCATGCCGGTGCCATGCCGTGCCATGCCGGTGCCATGCCGTGCCATGCCGGTGCCATGCCGTGCCATGCCGGTGCCATGCCGTGCCATGCCGGTGCCATGCCGTGCCATGCCGATGCCATGCCGTGCCATGCCGGTGCCATGCCGTGCCATGCCGGTGCCATGCCGTGCCATGCCGGTGCCATGCCGTGCCATGCCGGTGCCATGCCGTGCCATGCCGGTGCCATGCCGTGCCATGCCGTGCCATGCCGTGCCATGCCGTGCCATGCCGGTGCCATGCCGTGCCATGCCGGTGCCATGCCGTGCCATGCCGGTGCCATGCCGTGCCATGCCGGTGCCATGCCGTGCCATGCCGGTGCCATGCCGTGCCATGCCGGTGCCCATGCCGTGCCATGCCGGTGCCATGCCGTGCCATGCCGGTGCCATGCCGTGCCATGCCGGTGCCATGCCGTGCCATGCCGGTGCCATGCCGTGCCATTCCGGTGCCATGCCGGTGCCATGCCGTGCCATGCCGGTGCCATGCCGTGCCATGCCGGTGCCATGCCGTGCCATGCCGGTGCCATGCCGTGCCATGCCGGTGCCATGCCGTGCCATGCCGTGCCATGCCGTGCCATGCCATTCCATGCCATTCCATGCCATTCCATGCCATTCCATGCCAGTCCATGCCATTCCATGCCACTCAATGCGGTGCCATGCCGTGCCATGCGGTGCCATGCCGTGCCATGCCGTGCCATGCCGTGCCATGCCGTGCCATGCCGTGCCATGCCGGTGCCATGCCGTGCCATGCCGTGCCATGCCGGTGCCATGCCGTGCCATGCCGGTGCCATGCCGTGCCATGCCGGTGCCATGCCGTGCCATGCCGGTGCCATGCCGTGCCATGCCGGTGCCATGCCGTGCCATGCCGGTGCCATGCCGTGCCATGCGGTGCCATGCCATTCCATGCGGTGCCATGCCATTCCATGCCATTCCATGCCATTCCATGCCATTCCATGCCATTCCATGCCATTCCATGCCATTCCATGCCATTCCATGCCATTCCATGCCATTCCATGCCATTCCATGCCATTCCATGCCATTCCATGCCATTCCATGCCATTCCATGCCATTCCATGCCATTCCATGCCATTCCATGCCATTCCATGCCATTCCATGCCATTCCATGCCATTCCATGCCGTGCCATGCCATTCCATGCCGTGCCATGCCGTGCCATGCCGGTGCCATGCCGTGCCATGCCGGTGCCATGCCGTGCCATGCCGGTGCCATGCCGTGCCATGCCGGTGCCATGCCGTGCCATGCCGGTGCCATGCCGTGCCATGCCGGTGCCATGCCGTGCCATGCCGGTGCCATGCCGTGCCATGCCGTGCCATGCCGGTGCCATGCCGTGCCATGCCGGTGCCATGCCGTGCCATGCCGGTGCCATGCCGTGCCATGCCGGTGCCATGCCGTGCCATGCCGGTGCCATGCCGTGCCATGCCGGTGCCATGCCGTGCCATGCCGGTGCCATGCCGTGCCATGCCGGTGCCATGCCGTGCCATGCCGGTGCCATGCCGTGCCATGCCGATGCCATGCCGTGCCATGCCGGTGCCATGCCGTGCCATGCCGGTGCCATGCCGTGCCATGCCGGTGCCATGCCGTGCCATGCCGGTGCCATGCCGTGCCATGCCGTGCCATGCCGTGCCATGCCGGTGCCATGCCGTGCCATGCCGGTGCCATGCCGTGCCATGCCGGTGCCATGCCGTGCCATGCCGGTGCCATGCCGTGCCATGCCGGTGCCATGCCGTGCCATGCCGGTGCCATGCCGTGCCATGCCGGTGCCATGCCGTGCCATGCCGGTGCCCATGCCGTGCCATGCCGGTGCCATGCCGTGCCATGCCGGTGCCATGCCGTGCCATGCCGGTGCCATGCCGTGCCATTCCGGTGCCATGCCGGTGCCATGCCGTGCCATGCCGGTGCCATGCCGTGCCATGCCGGTGCCATGCCGTGCCATGCCGGTGCCATGCCGTGCCATGCCGGTGCCATGCCGTGCCATGCCGTGCCATGCCATTCCATGCCATTCCATGCCATTCCATGCCAGTCCATGCCATTCCATGCCACTCAATGCGGTGCCATGCCGTGCCATGCGGTGCCATGCCGTGCCATGCCGTGCCATGCCGTGCCATGCCGTGCCATGCCGTGCCATGCCGTGCCATGCCGTGCCATGCCGTGCCATGCCGTGCCATGCCGTGCCATGCCGTGCCATGCCGTGCCATGCCGTGCCATGCCGTGCCATGCCGTGCCATGCCGTGCCATGCCGTGCCATGCCGTGCCATGCCGTGCCATGCCGTGCCATGCCGTGCCATGCCGTGCCATGCCGTGCCATGCCGTGCCATGCCGTGCCATTCCATGCCATTCAATGCCGTGCCATGCCGTGCCATGCCGTGCCATGCGGTGCCATGCCATTCCATGCCATTCCATGCCATTCCATGCCATTCCATGCCATTCCATGCCATTCCATGCCATTCCATGCCATTCCATGCCATTCCATGCCATTCCGTGCCATTCCGTGCCATTCCATGCCATTCCATGCTATTCCATGCCATTCCATGCCATTCCATGCCGTGCCATGCCGGTGCCATGCCGTGCCATGCCGGTGCCATGCCGTGCCATGCCGGTGCCATGCCGTGCCATGCCGGTGCCATGCCGTGCCATGCCGGTGCCATGCCGTGCCATGCCGTGCCATGCCCGTGCCATGCCGTGCCATGCCGGTGCCATGCCGTGCCATGCCGGTGCCATGCCGGTGCCATGCCGTGCCATGCCGGTGCCATGCCGTGCCATGCCGGTGCCATGCCGTGCCATGCCGTGCCATGCCGTGCCATGCCGGTGCCATGCCGGTGCCATGCCGTGCCATGCCGTGCCATGCCGGTGCCATTCCATGCCATTCCATGCCATTCCATGCCATTCCATGCCATTCCATGCCATTCCATGCCATTCCATGCCATTCCATGCCATTCCATGCCATTCCATGCCATTCCATGCCGTTCCATGCCATTCCATGCCATTCCATGCCATTCCATGCCATTCCATGCCATTCCATGCCATTCCATGCCATTCCATGCCATTCCATGCCATTCCATGCCATTCCATGCCATTCCATGCCATTCCATGCCATTCCATGCCATTCCATGCCATTCCATGCCATTCCATGCCATTCCATGCCATTCCATGCCATTCCATGCCATTCCATGCCATTCCATGCCATTCCATGCCATTCCATGCCATTCCATGCCATTCCATGCCATTCCATGCCATTCCATGCCATTCCATGCCATTCCATGCCATTCCATGCCATTCCATGCCATTCCATGCCATTCCATGCCATTCCATGCCATTCCATGCCATTCCATGCCATTCCATGCCATTCCATGCCATTCCATGCCATTCCATGCCATTCCATGCCATTCCATGCCATTCCATGCCATTCCATGCCATTCCATGCCATTCCATGCCAGTCCATGCCATTCCATGCCAGTCCATGCCATTCCATGCCACTCAATGCGGTGCCATGCCGTGCCATGCGGTGCCATGCCGGTGCCATGCCGTGCCATGCCGTGCCATGCCGGTGCCATGCCGTGCCATGCCGTGCCATGCCGGTGCCATGCCGTGCCATGCCGGTGCCATGCCGTGCCATGCCGGTGCCATGCCGTGCCATGCCGGTGCCATGCCGTGCCATGCCGGTGCCATGCCGTGCCATGCGGTGCCATGCCGGTGCCATGCCGTGCCATGCCGGTGCCATGCCGTGCCATGCCGTGCCATGCCGTGCCATGCCGTGCCATGCCGTGCCATGCCGTGCCATGCCGTGCCATGCCGTGCCATGCCGTGCCATGCCGTGCCATGCCGTGCCATGCCGTGCCATGCCGTGCCATGCCGGTGCCATGCCGGTGCCATGCCGTGCCATGCCGGTGCCATGCCGTGCCATGCCGGTGCCATGCCGTGCCATGCGGTGCCATGCCGTGCCATGCGGTGCCATGCCATTCCATGCCATTCCATGCCATTCCATGCCATTCCATGCCATTCCATGCCATTCCATGCCATTCCATGCCATTCCATGCCATTCCATGCCATTCCATGCCATTCCATGCCATTCAATGCCGTGCCATGCCGTGCCATGCCGTGCCATGCCGGTGCCATGCCGTGCCATGCCGTGCCATGCCGTGCCATGCCGGTGCCATGCCGTGCCATGCCGTGCCATGCCGGTGCCATGCCGTGCCATGCCGGTGCCATGCCGTGCCATGCCGGTGCCATGCCGTGCCATGCCGGTGCCATGCCGTGCCATGCCGTGCCATGCCGGTGCCATGCCGTGCCATGCGGTGCCATGCCGTGCCATGCGGTGCCATGCCATTCCATGCCATTCCATGCCATTCCATGCCATTCCATGCCATTCCATGCCATTCCATGCCATTCCATGCCATTCCATGCCATTCAATGCCGTGCCATGCCGTGCCATGCCGTGCCATGCCGGTGCCATGCCGTGCCATGCCGTGCCATGCCGTGCCATGCCGTGCCATGCCGGTGCCATGCCGTGCCATGCCGTGCCATGCCGGTGCCATGCCGTGCCATGCCGGTGCCATGCCGTGCCATGCCGGTGCCATGCCGTGCCATGCCGGTGCCATGCCGTGCCATGCCGGTGCCATGCCGTGCCATGCCGGTGCCATGCCGTGCCATGCGGTGCCATGCCATTCCATGCGGTGCCATGCCATTCCATGCCATTCCATGCCATTCCATGCCATTCCATGCCATTCCATGCCATTCCATGCCATTCCATGCCATTCCATGCCATTCCATGCCATTCCATGCCATTCCATGCCATTCCATGCCATTCCATGCCATTCCATGCCATTCCATGCCATTCCATGCCATTCCATGCCGTGCCATGCCATTCCATGCCGTGCCATGCCGTGCCATGCCGGTGCCATGCCGTGCCATGCCGGTGCCATGCCGTGCCATGCCGGTGCCATGCCGTGCCATGCCGGTGCCATGCCGTGCCATGCCGGTGCCATGCCGTGCCATGCCGGTGCCATGCCGTGCCATGCCGTGCCATGCCGGTGCCATGCCGTGCCATGCCGGTGCCATGCCGTGCCATGCCGGTGCCATGCCGTGCCATGCCGGTGCCATGCCGTGCCATGCCGGTGCCATGCCGTGCCATGCCGGTGCCATGCCGTGCCATGCCGGTGCCATGCCGTGCCATGCCGGTGCCATGCCGTGCCATGCCGGTGCCATGCCGTGCCATGCCGGTGCCATGCCGTGCCATGCCGGTGCCATGCCGTGCCATGCCGATGCCATGCCGTGCCATGCCGGTGCCATGCCGTGCCATGCCGGTGCCATGCCGTGCCATGCCGGTGCCATGCCGTGCCATGCCGGTGCCATGCCGTGCCATGCCGGTGCCATGCCGTGCCATGCCGTGCCATGCCGTGCCATGCCGTGCCATGCCGGTGCCATGCCGTGCCATGCCGGTGCCATGCCGTGCCATGCCGGTGCCATGCCGTGCCATGCCGGTGCCATGCCGTGCCATGCCGGTGCCATGCCGTGCCATGCCGGTGCCATGCCGTGCCATGCCGGTGCCCATGCCGTGCCATGCCGGTGCCATGCCGTGCCATGCCGGTGCCATGCCGTGCCATGCCGGTGCCATGCCGTGCCATGCCGGTGCCATGCCGTGCCATGCCGGTGCCATGCCGTGCCATGCCGGTGCCATGCCGTGCCATTCCGGTGCCATGCCGGTGCCATGCCGTGCCATGCCGGTGCCATGCCGTGCCATGCCGGTGCCATGCCGTGCCATGCCGGTGCCATGCCGTGCCATGCCGGTGCCATGCCGTGCCATGCCGTGCCATGCCGTGCCATGCCATTCCATGCCATTCCATGCCATTCCATGCCATTCCATGCCAGTCCATGCCATTCCATGCCACTCAATGCGGTGCCATGCCGTGCCATGCGGTGCCATGCCGTGCCATGCCGTGCCATGCCGTGCCATGCCGTGCCATGCCGTGCCATGCCGTGCCATGCCGTGCCATGCCGTGCCATGCCGTGCCATGCCGTGCCATGCCGTGCCATGCCGTGCCATGCCGTGCCATGCCGTGCCATGCCGTGCCATGCCGTGCCATGCCGTGCCATGCCGTGCCATGCCGTGCCATGCCGTGCCATTCCATGCCATTCAATGCCGTGCCATGCCGTGCCATGCCGTGCCATGCGGTGCCATGCCATTCCATGCCATTCCATGCCATTCCATGCCATTCCATGCCATTCCATGCCATTCCATGCCATTCCATGCCATTCCGTGCCATTCCGTGCCATTCCATGCCATTCCATGCTATTCCATGCCATTCCATGCCATTCCATGCCGTGCCATGCCGGTGCCATGCCGTGCCATGCCGGTGCCATGCCGTGCCATGCCGGTGCCATGCCGTGCCATGCCGGTGCCATGCCGTGCCATGCCGGTGCCATGCCGTGCCATGCCGGTGCCATGCCGTGCCATGCCGATGCCATGCCGTGCCATGCCGGTGCCATGCCGTGCCATGCCGGTGCCATGCCGTGCCATGCCGGTGCCATGCCGTGCCATGCCGTGCCATGCCGTGCCATGCCGTGCCATGCCGTGCCATGCCGTGCCATGCCATTCCATGCCATTCCATGCCATTCCATGCCAGTCCATGCCATTCCATGCCACTCAATGCGGTGCCATGCCGTGCCATGCGGTGCCATGCCGTGCCATGCCGTGCCATGCCGTGCCATGCCGTGCCATGCCGTGCCATGCCGTGCCATGCCGTGCCATGCCGTGCCATGCCGTGCCATGCCGTGCCATGCCGTGCCATGCCGTGCCATGCCGTGCCATGCCGTGCCATGCCGTGCCATGCCGTGCCATGCCGTGCCATGCCGTGCCATGCCGTGCCATGCCGTGCCATTCCATGCCATTCAATGCCGTGCCATGCCGTGCCATGCCGTGCCATGCGGTGCCATGCCATTCCATGCCATTCCATGCCATTCCATGCCATTCCATGCCATTCCATGCCATTCCATGCCATTCCATGCCATTCCATGCCATTCCATGCCATTCCATGCCATTCCGTGCCATTCCGTGCCATTCCATGCCATTCCGTGCTATTCCATGCCATTCCATGCCATTCCATGCCGTGCCATGCCGGTGCCATGCCGTGCCATGCCGGTGCCATGCCGTGCCATGCCGGTGCCATGCCGTGCCATGCCGGTGCCATGCCGTGCCATGCCGGTGCCATGCCGTGCCATGCCGTGCCATGTCGTGCCATGCCCGTGCCATGCCGTGCCATGCCGGTGCCATTCCGTGCCATGCCGGTGCCATGCCGTGCCATGCCGGTGCCATGCCGTGCCATGCCGGTGCCATGCCGTGCCATGCCGTGCCATGCCGTGCCATGCCGGTGCCATGCCGTGCCATGCCGGTGCCATGCCGGTGCCATGCCGTGCCATGCCGTGCCATGCCGGTGCCATTCCATGCCATTCCATGCCATTCCATGCCATTCCATGCCATTCCATGCCATTCCATGCCATTCCATGCCATTCCATGCCATTCCATGCCATTCCATGCCATTCCATGCCATTCCATGCCATTCCATGCCATTCCATGCCATTCCATGCCATTCCATGCCATTCCATGCCATTCCATGCCATTCCATGCCATTCCATGCCATTCCATGCCATTCCATGCCATTCCATGCCATTCCATGCCATTCCATGCCATTCCATGCCATTCCATGCCATTCCATGCCATTCCATGCCATTCCATGCCATTCCATGCCATTCCATGCCATTCCATGCCATTCCATGCCATTCCATGCCATTCCATGCCATTCCATGCCATTCCATGCCATTCCATGCCATTCCATGCCATTCCATGCCATTCCATGCCATTCCATGCCATTCCATGCCATTCCATGCCATTCCATGCCATTCCATGCCATTCCATGCCATTCCATGCCATTCCATGCCATTCCATGCCATTCCATGCCGTGCCATGCCGGTGCCATGCCGGTGCCATGCCGTGCCATGCCGGTGCCATGCCGTGCCATGCCGTGCCATGCCGGTGCCATGCCGTGCCATGCCGGTGCCATGCCGGTGCCATGCCGGTGCCATGCCGTGCCATGCCGGTGCCATGCCGTGCCATGCCGTGCCATGCCGTGCCATGCCGTGCCATGCCGTGCCATGCCGGTGCCATGCCGTGCCATGCCGGTGCCATGCCGTGCCATGCCGGTGCCATGCCGTGCCATGCCGGTGCCAGGCCGTGCCATGCCGGTGCCATGCCGTGCCATGCCGGTGCCATGCCGTGCCATGCCGGTGCCATGCCGTGCCATGCCGGTGCCATGCCGTGCCATGCCGGTGCCATGCCGTGCCATGCCGGTGCCATGCCGTGCCATGCCGTGCCATGCCGGTGCCATGCCGGTGCCATGCCGTGCCATTCAATGCCATTCCATGCCATTCCATGCCATTCCATGCCATTCCATGCCATTCCATGCCATTCCATGCCATTCCATGCCATTCCATGCCATTCCATGCCATTCCATGCCATTCCATGCCATTCCATGCCATTCCATGCCATTCCATGCCATTCCATGCCATTCCATGCCATTCCATGCCATTCCATGCCATTCCATGCCATTCCATGCCATTCCATGCCATTCCATGCCATTCCATGCCATTCCATGCCATTCCATGCCATTCCATGCCATTCCATGCCATTCCATGCCATTCCATGCCATTCCATGCCATTCCATGCCATTCCATGCCATTCCATGCCATTCCATGCCATTCCATGCCATTCCATGCCGTGCCATGCCGGTGCCATGCCGGTGCCATGCCGTGCCATGCCGGTGCCATGCCGTGCCATGCCGGTGCCATGCCGTGCCATGCCGGTGCCATGCCGTGCCATGCCGTGCCATGCCGGTGCCATGCCGTGCCATGCCGGTGCCATGCCGGTGCCATGCCGGTGCCATGCCGTGCCATGCCGGTGCCATGCCGTGCCATGCCGTGCCATGCCGTGCCATGCCGGTGCCATGCCGTGCCATGCCGGTGCCATGCCGTGCCATGCCGGTGCCATGCCGTGCCATGCCGGTGCCAGGCCGTGCCATGCCGGTGCCATGCCGTGCCATGCCGGTGCCATGCCGTGCCATGCCGGTGCCATGCCGTGCCATGCCGGTGCCATGCCGTGCCATGCCGTGCCATGCCGGTGCCATGCCGGTGCCATGCCGTGCCATTCAATGCCATTCCATGCCATTCCATGCCATTCCATGCCATTCCATGCCATTCCATGCCATTCCATGCCATTCCATGCCATTCCATGCCATTCCATGCCATTCCATGCCATTCCATGCCATTCCATGCCATTCCATGCCATTCCATGCCATTCCATGCCATTCCATGCCATTCCATGCCATTCCATGCCATTCCATGCCATTCCATGCCATTCCATGCCATTCCATGCCATTCCATGCCATTCCATGCCATTCCATGCCATTCCATGCCATTCCATGCCATTCCATGCCATTCCATGCCATTCCGTGCCATTCCGTGCCATTCCATGCCATTCCATGCTATTCCATGCCATTCCATGCCATTCCATGCCGTGCCATGCCGGTGCCATGCCGTGCCATGCCGGTGCCATGCCGTGCCATGCCGGTGCCATGCCGTGCCATGCCGGTGCCATGCCGTGCCATGCCGGTGCCATGCCGTGCCATGCCGGTGCCATGCCGTGCCATGCCGGTGCCATGCCGTGCCATGCCGTGCCATGTCGTGCCATGCCCGTGCCATGCCGTGCCATGCCGGTGCCATTCCGTGCCATGCCGGTGCCATGCCGTGCCATGCCGGTGCCATGCCGTGCCATGCCGGTGCCATGCCGTGCCATGCCGGTGCCATGCCGTGCCATGCCGGTGCCATGCCGTGCCATGCCGTGCCATGCCGTGCCATGCCGGTGCCATGCCGTGCCATGCCGGTGCCATGCCGGTGCCATGCCGTGCCATGCCGTGCCATGCCGGTGCCATTCCATGCCATTCCATGCCATTCCATGCCATTCCATGCCATTCCATGCCATTCCATGCCATTCCATGCCATTCCATGCCATTCCATGCCATTCCATGCCATTCCATGCCATTCCATGCCATTCCATGCCATTCCATGCCATTCCATGCCATTCCATGCCATTCCATGCCATTCCATGCCATTCCATGCCATTCCATGCCATTCCATGCCATTCCATGCCATTCCATGCCATTCCATGCCATTCCATGCCATTCCATGCCATTCCATGCCATTCCATGCCATTCCATGCCATTCCATGCCATTCCATGCCATTCCATGCCATTCCATGCCATTCCATGCCATTCCATGCCATTCCATGCCATTCCATGCCGTGCCATGCCGGTGCCATGCCGTGCCATGCCGGTGCCATGCCGTGCCATGCCGTGCCATGCCGGTGCCATGCCGTGCCATGCCGGTGCCATGCCGGTGCCATGCCGGTGCCATGCCGGTGCCATGCCGGTGCCATGCCGTGCCATGCCGGTGCCATGCCGGTGCCATGCCGGTGCCATGCCGGTGCCATGCCGGTGCCATGCCGTGCCATGCCGTGCCATGCCGTGCCATGCCGGTGCCATGCCGTGCCATGCCGGTGCCATGCCGTGCCATGCCGGTGCCATGCCGTGCCATGCCGGTGCCATGCCGTGCCATGCCGGTGCCATGCCGTGCCATGCCGGTGCCATGCCGTGCCATGCCGGTGCCATGCCGTGCCATGCCGGTGCCATGCCGTGCCATGCCGGTGCCATGCCGTGCCATGCCGGTGCCATGCCGTGCCATGCCGGTGCCATGCCGTGCCATGCCGGTGCCATGCCGTGCCATGCCGTGCCATGCCGGTGCCATGCCGTGCCATGCCGTGCCATGCCGGTGCCATGCCGGTGCCATGCCGTGCCATGCCGGTGCCATGCCGTGCCATGCGGTGCCATGCCGTGCCATGCGGTGCCATGCCATTCCATGCCATTCCATGCCATTCCATGCCATTCCATGCCATTCCATGCCATTCCATGCCATTCCATGCCATTCCATGCCATTCCATGCCATTCCATGCCATTCCATGCCATTCCATGCCATTCCATGCCATTCCATGCCATTCCATGCCATTCCATGCCATTCAATGCCGTGCCATGCCGTGCCATGCCGTGCCATGCCGGTGCCATGCCGTGCCATGCCGTGCCATGCCGTGCCATGCCGGTGCCATGCCGGTGCCATGCCGTGCCATGCCGGTGCCATGCCGTGCCATGCCGGTGCCATGCCGTGCCATGCCGGTGCCATGCCGTGCCATGCCGGTGCCATGCCGTGCCATGCCGGTGCCATGCCGTGCCATGCGGTGCCATGCCATTCCATGCGGTGCCATGCCATTCCATGCGGTGCCATGCCATTCCATGCCATTCCATGCCATTCCATGCCATTCCATGCCATTCCATGCCATTCCATGCCATTCCATGCCATTCCATGCCATTCCATGCCATTCCATGCCATTCCATGCCATTCCATGCCATTCCATGCCATTCCATGCCATTCCATGCCATTCCATGCCATTCCATGCCATTCCATGCCATTCCATGCCATTCCATGCCATTCCATGCCATTCCATGCCATTCCATGCCATTCCATGCCGTGCCATGCCATTCCATGCCGTGCCATGCCGTGCCATGCCGTGCCATGCCGGTGCCATGCCGTGCCATGCCGGTGCCATGCCGTGCCATGCCGGTGCCATGCCGTGCCATGCCGGTGCCATGCCGTGCCATGCCGGTGCCATGCCGTGCCATGCCGGTGCCAGGCCGTGCCATGCCGGTGCCATGCCGTGCCATGCCGGTGCCATGCCGTGCCATGCCGGTGCCATGCCGTGCCATGCCGGTGCCATGCCGTGCCATGCCGTGCCATGCCGGTGCCATGCCGGTGCCATGCCGTGCCATTCAATGCCATTCCATGCCATTCCATGCCATTCCATGCCATTCCATGCCATTCCATGCCATTCCATGCCATTCCATGCCATTCCATGCCATTCCATGCCATTCCATGCCATTCCATGCCATTCCATGCCATTCCATGCCATTCCATGCCATTCCATGCCATTCCATGCCATTCCATGCCATTCCATGCCATTCCATGCCATTCCATGCCATTCCATGCCATTCCATGCCATTCCATGCCATTCCATGCCATTCCATGCCATTCCATGCCATTCCATGCCATTCCATGCCATTCCATGCCATTCCATGCCATTCCATGCCATTCCATGCCATTCCATGCCATTCAATGCCGTGCCATGCCGTGCCATGCCGTGCCATGCCGTGCCATGCCGGTGCCATGCCGGTGCCATGCCGTGCCATGCCGGTGCCATGCCGTGCCATGCCGTGCCATGCCGGTGCCATGCCGTGCCATGCCGTGCCATGCCGTGCCATGCCGGTGCCATGCCGTGCCATGCCGGTGCCATGCCGTGCCATGCCGGTGCCATGCCGTGCCATGCCGTGCCATGCCGTGCCATGCCGGTGCCATGCCGTGCCATTCAATGCCATTCCATGCCATTCATTGCCGTGCCTTGCCGTGCCATGCCGTGCCATGCCGTGCCATGCCGTGCCATGCCGTGCCATGCCGTGCCATGCCGTGCCATGCCGTGCCATGCCGTGCCATGCCGTGCCATGCCGGTGCCATGCCGGTGCCATGCCGTGCCATGCCGGTGCCATGCCGTGCCATGCCGGTGCCATGCCGTGCCATGCCGGTGCCATGCCGTGCCATGCCGGTGCCCATGCCGTGCCATGCCGGTGCCATGCCGTGCCATGCCGGTGCCATGCCGTGCCATGCCGGTGCCATGCCGTGCCATGCCGGTGCCATGCCGTGCCATTCCGGTGCCATGCCGGTGCCATGCCGTGCCATGCCGGTGCCATGCCGTGCCATGCCGGTGCCATGCCGTGCCATGCCGGTGCCATGCCGTGCCATGCCGTGCCATGCCGTGCCATGCCGTTCCATGCCATTCCATGCCATTCCATGCCATTCCATGCCAGTCCATGCCATTCCATGCCACTCAATGCGGTGCCATGCCGTGCCATGCGGTGCCATGCCGTGCCATGCCGTGCCATGCCGTGCCATGCCGTGCCATGCCGTGCCATGCCGTGCCATGCCGTGCCATGCCGTGCCATGCCGTGCCATGCCGTGCCATGCCGTGCCATGCCGTGCCATGCCGTGCCATGCCGTGCCATGCCGTGCCATGCCGTGCCATGCCGTGCCATGCCGTGCCATGCCGTGCCATGCCGTGCCATGCCGTGCCATGCCGTGCCATGCCGTGCCATGCCGTGCCATTCCATGCCATTCAATGCCGTGCCATGCCGTGCCATGCCGTGCCATGCGGTGCCATGCCGTGCCATGCGGTGCCATGCCATTCCATGCCATTCCATGCCATTCCATGCCATTCCATGCCATTCCATGCCATTCAATGCCGTGCCATGCCCTGCCATGCCGTGCCATGCCGGTGCCATGCCGTGCCATGCCGGTGCCATGCCGTGCCATGCCGGTGCCATGCCGTGCCATGCCGTGCCATGCCGGTGCCATGCCGTGCCATGCCGGTGCCATGCCGTGCCATGCCGGTGCCATGCCGGTGCCATGCCGGTGCCATGCCGTGCCATGCCGGTGCCATGCCGTGCCATGCCGGTGCCATGCCGTGCCATGCCGGTGCCATGCCGGTGCCATGCCGGTGCCATGCCGTGCCATGCCGGTGCCATGCCGTGCCATGCCGGTGCCATGCCGGTGCCATGCCGGTGCCATGCCGGTGCCATGCCGTGCCATGCCGGTGCCATGCCGTGCCATGCCGGTGCCATGCCTTGCCATGCCGTGCCATGCCGTGCCATGCCGGTGCCATGCCGTGCCATGCCGTGCCATGCCGTGCCATGCCGTGCCATGCCGTGCCATGCCGTGCCATGCCGTGCCATGCCGTGCCATGCCGTGCCATGCCGTGCCATGCCGTGCCATTCCATGCCATTCAATGCCGTGCCATGCCGTGCCATGCCGTGCCATGCCGTGCCATGCGGTGCCATGCCGTGCCATTCGGTGCCATGCCATTCCATGCCATTCCATGCCATTCCATGCCATTCCATGCCATTCCATGCCATTCCATGCCATTCCATGCCATTCCATGCCATTCCATGCCATTCCATGCCATTCCATGCCATTCCATGCCATTCCATGCCATTCCATGCCATTCCATGCCATTCCATGCCATTCCATGCCATTCCATGCCATTCCATGCCATTCCATGCCATTCCATGCCATTCCATGCCATTCCATGCCATTCCATGCCATTCCATGCCATTCCATGCCATTCCATGCCATTCCATGCCATTCCATGCCATTCCATGCCATTCCATGCCATTCCATGCCATTCCATGCCGTGCCATGCCATTCCATGCCGTGCCATGCCGTGCCATGCCGTGCCATGCCGGTGCCATGCCGTGCCATGCCGGTGCCATGCCGTGCCATGCCGGTGCCATGCCGTGCCATGCCGGTGCCATGCCGTGCCATGCCGGTGCCATGCCGTGCCATGCCGGTGCCAGGCCGTGCCATGCCGGTGCCATGCCGTGCCATGCCGGTGCCATGCCGTGCCATGCCGGTGCCATGCCGTGCCATGCCGGTGCCATGCCGTGCCATGCCGTGCCATGCCGGTGCCATGCCGGTGCCATGCCGTGCCATTCAATGCCATTCCATGCCATTCCATGCCATTCCATGCCATTCCATGCCATTCCATGCCATTCCATGCCATTCCATGCCATTCCATGCCATTCCATGCCATTCCATGCCATTCCATGCCATTCCATGCCATTCCATGCCATTCCATGCCATTCCATGCCATTCCATGCCATTCCATGCCATTCCATGCCATTCCATGCCATTCCATGCCATTCCATGCCATTCCATGCCATTCCATGCCATTCCATGCCATTCCATGCCATTCCATGCCATTCCATGCCATTCCATGCCATTCCATGCCATTCCATGCCATTCCATGCCATTCCATGCCATTCCATGCCATTCCATGCCATTCCATGCCATTCCATGCCATTCCATGCCATTCCATGCCATTCCATGCCATTCCATGCCATTCCATGCCATTCCATGCCATTCCATGCCATTCCATGCCATTCCATGCCATTCCATGCCATTCCATGCCATTCCATGCCATTCCATGCCATTCCATGCCATTCCATGCCATTCCATGCCATTCCATGCCATTCCATGCCATTCCATGCCATTCCATGCCATTCCATGCCATTCCATGCCATTCCATGCCATTCCATGCCATTCCATGCCATTCCATGCCATTCCATGCCATTCCATGCCATTCAATGCCGTGCCATGCCGTGCCATGCTGTGCCATGCCGTGCCATGCCGGTGCCATGCCGGTGCCATGCCGTGCCATGCCGGTGCCATGCCGTGCCATGCCGTGCCATGCCGGTGCCATGCCGTGCCATGCCGTGCCATGCCGTGCCATGCCGGTGCCATGCCGTGCCATGCCGGTGCCATGCCGTGCCATGCCGTGCCATGCCGTGCCATGCCGGTGCCATGCCGTGCCATTCAATGCCATTCCATGCCATTCATTGCCGTGCCTTGCCGTGCCATGCCGTGCCATGCCGTGCCATGCCGTGCCATGCCGTGCCATGCCGTGCCATGCCGTGCCATGCCGTGCCATGCCGTGCCATGCCGTGCCATGCCGTGCCATGCCGTGCCATGCCGTGCCATGCCGTGCCATGCCGGTGCCATGCCGGTGCCATGCCGTGCCATGCCGGTGCCATGCCGTGCCATGCCGGTGCCATGCCGTGCCATGCCGGTGCCATGCCGTGCCATGCCGGTGCCCATGCCGTGCCATGCCGGTGCCATGCCGTGCCATGCCGGTGCCATGCCGTGCCATGCCGGTGCCATGCCGTGCCATTCCGGTGCCATGCCGGTGCCATGCCGTGCCATGCCGGTGCCATGCCGTGCCATGCCGGTGCCATGCCGTGCCATGCCGGTGCCATGCCGTGCCATGCCGGTGCCATGCCGTGCCATGCCGTGCCATGCCGTGCCATGCCGTTCCATGCCATTCCATGCCATTCCATGCCATTCCATGCCAGTCCATGCCATTCCATGCCACTCAATGCGGTGCCATGCCGTGCCATGCGGTGCCATGCCGTGCCATGCCGTGCCATGCCGTGCCATGCCGTGCCATGCCGTGCCATGCCGTGCCATGCCGTGCCATGCCGTGCCATGCCGTGCCATGCCGTGCCATGCCGTGCCATGCCGTGCCATGCCGTGCCATTCCATGCCATTCAATGCCGTGCCATGCCGTGCCATGCCGTGCCATGCGGTGCCATGCCGTGCCATGCGGTGCCATGCCATTCCATGCCATTCCATGCCATTCCATGCCATTCCATGC
This sequence comes from Cryptus armator, assembly GCA_963971235.1. Lineage (NCBI taxonomy): Eukaryota > Metazoa > Arthropoda > Insecta > Hymenoptera > Ichneumonidae > Cryptus > Cryptus armator. Next base: position 546,033 of record CAXARG010000294.1, on the reverse strand, counting down.
CATTCAATGCCGTGCCATGCCCTGCCATGCCGTGCCATGCCGGTGCCATGCCGTGCCATGCCGGTGCCATGCCGTGCCATGCCGGTGCCATGCCGTGCCATGCCGTGCCATGCCGGTGCCATGCCGTGCCATGCCGGTGCCATGCCGTGCCATGCCGGTGCCATGCCGGTGCCATGCCGGTGCCATGCCGTGCCATGCCGGTGCCATGCCGTGCCATGCCGGTGCCATGCCGTGCCATGCCGGTGCCATGCCGGTGCCATGCCGGTGCCATGCCGTGCCATGCCGGTGCCATGCCGTGCCATGCCGGTGCCATGCCGGTGCCATGCCGGTGCCATGCCGGTGCCATGCCGTGCCATGCCGGTGCCATGCCGTGCCATGCCGGTGCCATGCCTTGCCATGCCGTGCCATGCCGTGCCATGCCGGTGCCATGCCGTGCCATGCCGTGCCATGCCGTGCCATGCCGTGCCATGCCGTGCCATGCCGTGCCATGCCGTGCCATTCCATGCCATTCAATGCCGTGCCATGCCGTGCCATGCCGTGCCATGCCGTGCCATGCGGTGCCATGCCGTGCCATTCGGTGCCATGCCATTCCATGCCATTCCATGCCATTCCATGCCATTCCATGCCATTCCATGCCATTCCATGCCATTCCATGCCATTCCATGCCATTCCATGCCATTCCATGCCATTCCATGCCATTCAATGCCGTGCCATGCCGTGCCATGCCGTGCCATGCCGGTGCCATGCCGTGCCATGCCGGTGCCATGCCGTGCCATGCCGGTGCCATGCCGTGCCATGCCGGTGCCATGCCGTGCCATGCCGTGCCATGCCGGTGCCATGCCGGTGCCATGCCGTGCCATTCAATGCCATTCAATGCCATTCCATGCCATTCAATGCCGTGCCATGCCGTGCCATGCCGTGCCATGCCGTGCCATGCCGTGCCATGCCGTGCCATGCCGTGCCATGCCGTGCCATGCCGTGCCATGCCGTGCCATGCCGTGCCATGCCGTGCCATGCCGTGCCATGCCGTGCCATGCCGTGCCATGCCGTGCCATGCCGTGCCATGCCGTGCCATGCCGTGCCATGCCGTGCCATGCCGTGCCATGCCGTGCCATGCCGTGCCATGCCGTGCCATGCCGTGCCATGCCGTGCCATGCCGTGCCATGCCGTGCCATGCCGTGCCATGCCGTGCCATGCCGTTCCATGCCGTTCCATGCCGTTCCATGCCGTTCCATGCCATTCCATGCCATTCCATGCCATTCCATGCCATTCCATGCCATTCCATGCCATTCCATGCCATTCCATGCCATTCCATGCCATTCCATGCCATTCCATGCCATTCCATGCCATTCCATGCCATTCCATGCCATTCCATGCCATTCCATGCCATTCCATGCCATTCCATGCCATTCCATGCCATTCCATGCCATTCTATGCCATTCCATGCCATTCCATGCCATTCCATGCCGTGCCATGCCGGTGCCATGCCGTGCCATGCCGGTGCCATGCCGTGCCATGCCGGTGCCATGCCGGTGCCATGCCGGTGCCATGCCGTGCCATTCCGTGCCATTCAATGCCATTCCATGCCATTCAATGCCGTGCCATGCCGGTGCCATGCCGTGCCATGCCGTGCCATGCCGGTGCCATGCCGTGCCATGCCGTGCCATGCCGGTGCCATGCCGTGCCATGCCGGTGCCATGCCGGTGCCATGCCGTGCCATGCCGTGCCATGCCGTGCCATGCCGTGCCATGCCGGTGCCATGCCGTGCCATGCCGGTGCCATGCCGGTGCCATGCCGTGCCATGCCGGTGCCATGCCGGTGCCATGCCGTGCCATGCCGGTGCCATGCCGTGCCATGCCGGTGCCATGCCGTGCCATGCCGGTGCCATGCAGTGCCATGCCGGTGCCATGCCGTGCCATGCCGTGCCATGCGGTGCCATGCCGTGCCATGCCGTGCCATGCCGTGCCATGCCGTGCCATGCCGTGCCATGCCGTGCCATGCCGGTGCCATGCCGTGCCATGCCGTGCCATGCCGGTGCCATGCCGTGCCATGCCGGTGCCATGCCGTGCCATGCCGTGCCATGCCGGTGCCATGCCGTGCCATGCCGTGCCATGCCGGTGCCATGCCGTGCCATGCCGTGCCATGCCGGTGCCATGCCGTGCCATGCCGGTGCCATGCCGTGCCATGCCGTGCCATGCCGGTGCCATGCCGTGCCATGCCGTGCCATGCCGTGACATGCCGGTGCCATGCCGGTGCCATGCCGTGCCATTCCGTGCCATTCAATGCCATTCCATGCCATTCAATGCCGTGCCATGCCGGTGCCATGCCGTGCCATGCCGTGCCATGCGGTGCCATGCCGTGCCATGCCGTGCCATGCCGTGCCATGCCGTGCCATGCCGTGCCATGCCGTGCCATGCCGTGCCATGCCGTGCCATGCCGTGCCATGCCGGTGCCATGCCGTGCCATGCCGGGCCATGCGGTGCCATGCCATTCCATGCCATTCCATGCCATTCCATGCCATTCCATGCCATTCCATGCCATTCCATGCCATTCCATGCCATTCCATGCCATTCCATGCCATTCCATGCTATTCCATGCCGTGCCATGCCATTCCATGCCGTGCCATGCCGATGCCATGCCGTGCCATGCCGGTGCCATGCCGTGCCATGCCGTGACATGCCGGTGCCATGCCGGTGCCATGCCGTGACATGCCGGTGCCATGCCGGTGCCATGCCGTGCCATTCCGTGCCATTCAATGCCATTCCATGCCATTCAATGCCGTGCCATGCCGGTGCCATGCCGTGCCATGCCGTGCCATGCGGTGCCATGCCGTGCCATGCCGTGCCATGCCGTGCCATGCCGTGCCATGCCGTGCCATGCCGTGCCATGCCGGTGCCATGCCGTGCCATGCCGTGCCATGCCGGTGCCATGCCGTGCCATGCCGGTGCCATGCCGTGCCATGCCGTGCCATGCCGGTGCCATGCCGTGCCATGCCGTGCCATGCCGGTGCCATGCCGTGCCATGCCGTGCCATGCCGGTGCCATGCCGTGCCATGCCGGTGCCATGCCGTGCCATGCCGTGCCATGCCGGTGCCATGCCGTGCCATGCCGTGCCATGCCGTGACATGCCGGTGCCATGCCGGTGCCATGCCGTGCCATTCCGTGCCATTCAATGCCATTCCATGCCATTCAATGCCGTGCCATGCCGGTGCCATGCCGTGCCATGCCGTGCCATGCGGTGCCATGCCGTGCCATGCCGTGCCATGCCGTGCCATGCCGTGCCATGCCGTGCCATGCCGTGCCATGCCGTGCCATGCCGTGCCATGCCGTGCCATGCCGTGCCATGCCGTGCCATGCCGTGCCATGCCGTGCCATGCCGTGCCATGCCGTGCCATGCCGTGCCATGCCGTGCCATGCCGTGCCATGCCGTGCCATGCCGTGCCATGCCGTGCCATGCCGTGCCATGCCGTGCCATGCCGTGCCATGCCGTGCCATGCCGTGCCATGCCGTGCCATGCCGTGCCATGCCGTGCCATACCGTGCCATGCCGTGCCATGCCGTGCCATGCCGTGCCATGCCGTGCCATGCCGTGCCATGCCGTGCCATTCCATGCCATTCAATGCCGTGCCATGCCGTGCCATGCCGTGCCATGCGGTGCCATGCCGTGCCATTCGGTGCCATGCCATTCCATGCCATTCCATGCCATTCCATGCCATTCCATGCCATTCCATGCCATTCCATGCCATTCCATGCCATTCAATGCCGTGCCATGCCGTGCCATGCCGTGCCATGCCGTGCCATGCCGGTGCCATGCCGTGCCATGCCGGTGCCATGCCGTGCCATGCCAGTGCCATGCCGTGCCATGCCGTGCCATGCCGGTGCCATGCCGGTGCCATGCCGTGCCATGCCGGTGCCATGCCGTGCCATGCCGGTGCCATGCCGTGCCATGCCGTGCCATGCCGTGCCATGCCTTGCCATGCCGTGCCATGCCGTGCCATGCCGGTGCCATGCCGTGCCATGCCGGTGCCATGCCGGTGCCATGCCGTGCCATGCCGGTGCCATGCCGTGCCATGCCGGTGCATGCCGGTGCCATGCCGTGCCATGCCGGTGCCATGCCGTGCCATGCCGGTGCCATGCCGTGCCATGCCGGTGCCATGCCGTGCCATGCCGGTGCCATGCCGTGCCATGCCGGTGCCATGCCGTGCCATGCCGGTGCCATGCCGTGCCATGCCGGTGCCATGCCGTGCCATGCCGGTGCCATGCCGTGCCATGCCGTGCCATGCCGTGCCATGCCGGTGCCATGCCGTGCCATGCCGGTGCCCATGCCGTGCCATGCCGTGCCATGCCGGTGCCATGCCGTGCCATGCCGTGCCATGCCGTGCCATGCCGTGCCATGCCGTGCCATGCCGTGCCATGCCGTGCCATGCCGTGCCATGCCGTGCCATGCCGTGCCATGCCGTGCCATGCCGTGCCATGCCGTGCCATGCCGTGCCATGCCGTGCCATGCCGTGCCATTCCGTGCCATTCAATGCCATTCCATGCCATTCAATGCCGTGCCTTGCCGTGCCATGCCGTGCCATGCCGTGCCATGCCGTGCCATGCCGTGCCATGCCGTGCCATGCCATTCCATGCCATTCCATGCCATTCCATGCCATTCCATGCCATTCCATGCCATTCCATGCCATTCCATGCCATTCCATGCCATTCCATGCCATTCCATGCCATTCCATGCCATTCCATGCCATTCCATGCCATTCCATGCCATTCCATGCCATTCCATGCCATTCCATGCCATTCCATGCCATTCCATGCCATTCCATGCCATTCCATGCCATTCCATGCCATTCCATGCCATTCCATGCCATTCCATGCCATTCCATGCCATTCCATGCCATTCCATGCCATTCCATGCCATTCCATGCCATTCCATGCCATTCCATGCCATTCCATGCCATTCCATGCCATTCCATGCCATTCCATGCCATTCCATGCCATTCCATGCCATTCCATGCCATTCCATGCCATTCCATGCCATTCCATGCCATTCCATGCCATTCCATGCCATTCCATGCCATTCCATGCCATTCCATGCCATTCCATGCCATTCCATGCCATTCCATGCCATTCCATGCCATTCCATGCCATTCCATGCCATTCCATGCCATTCCATGCCATTCCATGCCATTCCATGCCATTCCATGCCATTCCATGCCATTCCATGCCATTCCATGCCATTCCATGCCGGTGCCATGCCGTGCCATGCCGGTGCCATGCCGGTGCCATGCCGTGCCATGCCGGTGCCATGCCGTGCCATGCCGGTGCCATGCCGTGCCATGCCGGTGCCATGCCGTGCCATGCCGGTGCCATGCCGTGCCATGCCGGTGCCATGCCGTGCCATGCCGGTGCCATGCCGTGCCATGCCGGTGCCATGCCGTGCCATGCCGGTGCCATGCCGTGCCATGCCGTGCCATGCCGTGCCATGCCGTGCCATGCCGTGCCATGCCGGTGCCATGCCGTGCCATGCCGGTGCCCATGCCGTGCCATGCCGGTGCCATGCCGTGCCATTCCGGTGCCATGCCGTGCCATTCCGGTGCCATGCCGTGCCATTCCGGTGCCATGCCGGTGCCATGCCGTGCCATGCCGGTGCCATGCCGTGCCATGCCGGTGCCATGCCGTGCCATGCCGGTGCCATGCCGTGCCATGCCGGTGCCATGCCGTGCCATGCCGGGCCATGCGGTGCCATGCCATTCCATGCCATTCCATGCCATTCCATGCCATTCCATGCCATTCCATGCCATTCCATGCCATTCCATGCCATTCCATGCCATTCCATGCCATTCCATGCCATTCCATGCTATTCCATGCCGTGCCATGCCATTCCATGCCGTGCCATGCCGATGCCATGCCGTGCCATGCCGGTGCCATGCCGTGCCATGCCGTGACATGCCGGTGCCATGCCGGTGCCATGCCGTGACATGCCGGTGCCATGCCGGTGCCATGCCGTGCCATTCCGTGCCATTCAATGCCATTCCATGCCATTCAATGCCGTGCCATGCCGGTGCCATGCCGTGCCATGCCGTGCCATGCGGTGCCATGCCGTGCCATGCCGTGCCATGCCGTGCCATGCCGTGCCATGCCGTGCCATGCCGTGCCATGCCGTGCCATGCCGGTGCCATGCCGTGCCATGCCGTGCCATGCCGTGCCATGCCGGTGCCATGCCGTGCCATGCCGGTGCCATGCCGTGCCATGCCGTGCCATGCCGGTGCCATGCCGTGCCATGCCGTGCCATGCCGGTGCCATGCCGTGCCATGCCGTGCCATGCCGGTGCCATGCCGTGCCATGCCGGTGCCATGCCGTGCCATGCCGGTGCCATGCCGTGCCATGCCGTGCCATGCCGGTGCCATGCCGTGCCATGCCGTGCCATGCCGTGACATGCCGGTGCCATGCCGGTGCCATGCCGTGCCATTCCGTGCCATTCAATGCCATTCCATGCCATTCAATGCCGTGCCATGCCGGTGCCATGCCGTGCCATGCCGTGCCATGCGGTGCCATGCCGTGCCATGCCGTGCCATGCCGTGCCATGCCGTGCCATGCCGTGCCATGCCGTGCCATGCCGTGCCATGCCGTGCCATGCCGTGCCATGCCGTGCCATGCCGTGCCATGCCGTGCCATGCCGTGCCATGCCGTGCCATGCCGTGCCATGCCGTGCCATGCCGTGCCATGCCGTGCCATGCCGTGCCATGCCGTGCCATGCCGTGCCATGCCGTGCCATGCCGTGCCATGCCGTGCCATGCCGTGCCATGCCGTGCCATGCCGTGCCATGCCGTGCCATGCCGTGCCATGCCGTGCCGTGCCGTGCCGTGCCGTGCCGTGCCATGCCGTGCCATGCCGTGCCATGCCGTGCCATGCCGTGCCATGCCGTGCCATGCCGTGCCATGCCGTGCCATGCCGTGCCATGCCGTGCCATGCCGTGCCATGCCGTGCCATGCCGTGCCATGCCGTGCCATGCCGTGCCATGCCGTGCCATGCCGTGCCATGCCGTGCCATGCCGTGCCATGCCGTGCCATGCCGTGCCATGCCGTGCCATGCCGTGCCATGCCGTGCCATGCCGTGCCATGCCGTGCCATGCCGTGCCATGCCGTGCCATGCCGTGCCATGCCGTGCCATGCCGTGCCATGCCGTGCCATGCCGTGCCATGCCGTGCCATGCCGTGCCATGCCGGTGCCATGCCGGTGCCATGCCGGTGCCATGCCGTGCCATGCCGGTGCCATGCCGTGCCATGCCAGTGCCATGCCGTGCCATGCCGTGCCATGCCGTGCCATGCCGGTGCCATGCCGTGCCATGCCGGTGCCATGCCGTGTCATGCCGTGCCATGCCGTGCCATGCCTTGCCATGCCGTGCCATGCCTTGCCATGCCGGTGCCATGCCGTGCCATGCCGGTGCCATGCCGGTGCCATGCCGTGCCATGCCGGTGCCATGCCGTGCCATGCCGGTGCCATGCCGTGCCATGCCGGTGCCATGCCGTGCCATGCCGGTGCCATGCCGTGCCATGCCGGTGCCATGCCGTGCCATGCCGGTGCCATGCCGTGCCATGCCGGTGCCATGCCGTGCCATGCCGGTGCCATGCCGTGCCATGCCGGTGCCATGCCGTGCCATGCCGGTGCCATGCCGTGCCATGCCGGTGCCATGCCGTGCCATGCCGGTGCCATGCCGTGCCATGCCGGTGCCATGCCGTGCCATGCCGGTGCCATGCCGTGCCATGCCGGTGCCATGCCGTGCCATGCCGGTGCCATGCCGTGCCATGCCGTGCCATGCCGTGCCATGCCGTGCCATGCCGGTGCCATGCCGTGGCATGCCGGTGCCATGCCGTGCCATGCCGTGCCATGCCGGTGCCATGCCGTGCCATGCCGGTGCCATGCCGGTGCCATGCCGTGCCATGCCGTGCCATGCCGTGCCATGCCGTGCCATGCCGTGCCATGCCGTGCCATGCCGTGCCATGCCGTGCCATTCCGTGCCATTCAATGCCATTCCATGCCATTCAATGCCATTCCATGCCATTCAATGCCGTGCCTTGCCGTGCCATGCCGTGCCATGCCGTGCCATGCCGTGCCATGCCGTGCCATGCCGTGCCATGCCGTGCCATGCCGTGCCATGCCGTGCCATGCCGTGCCATGCCGTGCCATGCCGTGCCATGCCGTGCCATGCCGTGCCATGCCGTGCCATGCCGTGCCATGCCGTGCCATGCCGTGCCATGCCGTGCCATGCCGTGCCATGCCGTGCCATGCCGTGCCATGCCGTGCCATGCCGTGCCATGCCGTGCCATGCCGTGCCATGCCGTGCCATGCCGTGCCATGCCGTGCCATGCCGTGCCATGCCGTGCCATGCCGTGCCATGCCGTGCCATGCCGTGCCATGCCGTGCCATGCCGTGCCATGCCGTGCCATGCCGTGCCATGCCGTGCCATGCCGTGCCATGCCGTGCCATGCCGTGCCATGCCGTGCCATGCCGTGCCATGCCGTGCCATGCCGTGCCATGCCGTGCCATGCCGTGCCATGCCGTGCCATGCCGTGCCATGCCGTGCCATGCCGTGCCATGCCGTGCCATGCCGTGCCATGCCGTGCCATGCCGTGCCATGCCGTGCCATGCCGTGCCATGCCGTGCCATGCCGTGCCATGCCGTGCCATGCCGTGCCATGCCGTGCCATGCCGTGCCATGCCGTTCCATGCCGTTCCATGCCGTTCCATGCCGTTCCATGCCGTTCCATGCCATTCCATGCCATTCCATGCCATTCCATGCCATTCCATGCCATTCCATGCCATTCCATGCCATTCCATGCCATTCCATGCCATTCCATGCCATTCCATGCCATTCCATGCCATTCCATGCCATTCCATGCCATTCCATGCCATTCCATGCCATTCCATGCCATTCTATGCCATTCCATGCCATTCCATGCCATTCCATGCCGTGCCATGCCGGTGCCATGCCGTGCCATGCCGGTGCCATGCCGTGCCATGCCGTGCCATGCCGTGCCATGCCGTGCCATGCCGTGCCATGCCGTGCCATGCCGTGCCATGCCGTGCCATGCCGTGCCATGCCGTGCCATGCCGTGCCATGCCGTGCCATGCCGTGCCATGCCGTGCCATGCCGTGCCATGCCGTGCCATGCCGTGCCATGCCGTGCCATGCCGTGCCATGCCGTGCCATGCCGTGCCATGCCGTGCCATGCCGTGCCATGCCGTGCCATGCCGTGCCATGCCGTGCCATTCCATGCCATTCAATGCCGTGCCATGCCGTGCCATGCCGTGCCATGCGGTGCCATGCCGTGCCATTCGGTGCCATGCCATTCCATGCCATTCCATGCCATTCCATGCCATTCCATGCCATTCCATGCCATTCCATGCCATTCCATGCCATTCAATGCCGTGCCATGCCGTGCCATGCCGTGCCATGCCGTGCCATGCCGGTGCCATGCCGTGCCATGCCGGTGCCATGCCGTGCCATGCCAGTGCCATGCCGTGCCATGCCGTGCCATGCCGGTGCCATGCCGGTGCCATGCCGTGCCATGCCGGTGCCATGCCGTGCCATGCCGGTGCCATGCCGTGCCATGCCGTGCCATGCCGTGCCATGCCTTGCCATGCCGTGCCATGCCGTGCCATGCCGGTGCCATGCCGTGCCATGCCGGTGCCATGCCGGTGCCATGCCGTGCCATGCCGGTGCCATGCCGTGCCATGCCGGTGCCATGCCGTGCCATGCCGGTGCCATGCCGTGCCATGCCGGTGCCATGCCGTGCCATGCCGGTGCCATGCCGTGCCATGCCGGTGCCATGCCGTGCCATGCCGGTGCCATGCCGTGCCATGCCGGTGCCATGCCGTGCCATGCCGGTGCCATGCCGTGCCATGCCGGTGCCATGCCGTGCCATGCCGTGCCATGCCGTGCCATGCCGGTGCCATGCCGTGGCATGCCGGTGCCATGCCGTGCCATGCCGTGCCATGCCGGTGCCATGCCGTGCCATGCCGTGCCATGCCGGTGCCATGCCGGTGCCATGCCGTGCCATGCCGTGCCATGCCGTGCCATGCCGTGCCATGCCGTGCCATGCCGTGCCATGCCGTGCCATGCCGTGCCATGCCGTGCCATGCCGTGCCATGCCGTGCCATGCCGTGCCATGCCGTGCCATGCCGTGCCATGCCGTGCCATGCCGTGCCATGCCGTGCCATTCCGTGCCATTCAATGCCATTCCATGCCATTCAATGCCGTGCCTTGCCGTGCCATGCCGTGCCATGCCGTGCCATGCCGTGCCATGCCGTGCCATGCCGTGCCATGCCGTGCCATGCCATTCCATGCCATTCCATGCCATTCCATGCCATTCCATGCCATTCCATGCCATTCCATGCCATTCCATGCCATTCCATGCCATTCCATGCCATTCCATGCCATTCCATGCCATTCCATGCCATTCCATGCCATTCCATGCCATTCCATGCCATTCCATGCCATTCCATGCCATTCCATGCCATTCCATGCCATTCCATGCCATTCCATGCCATTCCATGCCATTCCATGCCATTCCATGCCATTCCATGCCATTCCATGCCATTCCATGCCATTCCATGCCATTCCATGCCATTCCATGCCATTCCATGCCATTCCATGCCATTCCATGCCATTCCATGCCATTCCATGCCATTCCATGCCATTCCATGCCATTCCATGCCATTCCATGCCATTCCATGCCATTCCATGCCATTCCATGCCATTCCATGCCATTCCATGCCATTCCATGCCATTCCATGCCATTCCATGCCATTCCATGCCATTCCATGCCATTCCATGCCATTCCATGCCATTCCATGCCATTCCATGCCATTCCATGCCATTCAATGCCGTGCCATGCCGTGCCATGCCGTGCCATGCCGTGCCATGCCGTGCCATGCCGTGCCATGCCGTGCCATGCCGTGCCATGCCGTGCCATGCCGTGCCATGCCGTGCCATGCCGTGCCATGCCGTGCCATGCCGTGCCATGCCGTGCCATGCCGTGCCATGCCGTGCCATGCCGTGCCATGCCGTGCCATGCCGTGCCATGCCGTGCCATTCCATGCCATTCAATGCCGTGCCATGCCGTGCCATGCCGTGCCATGCGGTGCCATGCCGTGCCATTCGGTGCCATGCCATTCCATGCCATTCCATGCCATTCCATGCCATTCCATGCCATTCCATGCCATTCCATGCCATTCCATGCCATTCAATGCCGTGCCATGCCGTGCCATGCCGTGCCATGCCGTGCCATGCCGGTGCCATGCCGTGCCATGCCGGTGCCATGCCGTGCCATGCCAGTGCCATGCCGTGCCATGCCGTGCCATGCCGGTGCCATGCCGGTGCCATGCCGTGCCATGCCGGTGCCATGCCGTGCCATGCCGGTGCCATGCCGTGCCATGCCGTGCCATGCCGTGCCATGCCTTGCCATGCCGTGCCATGCCGTGCCATGCCGGTGCCATGCCGTGCCATGCCGGTGCCATGCCGGTGCCATGCCGTGCCATGCCGGTGCCATGCCGTGCCATGCCGGTGCCATGCCGTGCCATGCCGGTGCCATGCCGTGCCATGCCGGTGCCATGCCGTGCCATGCCGGTGCCATGCCGTGCCATGCCGGTGCCATGCCGTGCCATGCCGGTGCCATGCCGTGCCATGCCGGTGCCATGCCGTGCCATGCCGGTGCCATGCCGTGCCATGCCGGTGCCATGCCGTGCCATGCCGTGCCATGCCGTGCCATGCCGGTGCCATGCCGTGGCATGCCGGTGCCATGCCGTGCCATGCCGTGCCATGCCGGTGCCATGCCGTGCCATGCCGTGCCATGCCGGTGCCATGCCGGTGCCATGCCGTGCCATGCCGTGCCATGCCGTGCCATGCCGTGCCATGCCGTGCCATGCCGTGCCATGCCGTGCCATGCCGTGCCATGCCGTGCCATGCCGTGCCATGCCGTGCCATGCCGTGCCATGCCGTGCCATGCCGTGCCATGCCGTGCCATGCCGTGCCATGCCGTGCCATGCCATTCAATGCCGTGCCTTGCCGTGCCATGCCGTGCCATGCCGTGCCATGCCGTGCCATGCCGTGCCATGCCGTGCCATGCCGTGCCATGCCATTCCATGCCATTCCATGCCATTCCATGCCATTCCATGCCATTCCATGCCATTCCATGCCATTCCATGCCATTCCATGCCATTCCATGCCATTCCATGCCATTCCATGCCATTCCATGCCATTCCATGCCATTCCATGCCATTCCATGCCATTCCATGCCATTCCATGCCATTCCATGCCATTCCATGCCATTCCATGCCATTCCATGCCATTCCATGCCATTCCATGCCATTCCATGCCATTCCATGCCATTCCATGCCATTCCATGCCATTCCATGCCATTCCATGCCATTCCATGCCATTCCATGCCATTCCATGCCATTCCATGCCATTCCATGCCATTCCATGCCATTCCATGCCATTCCATGCCATTCCATGCCATTCCATGCCATTCCATGCCATTCCATGCCATTCCATGCCATTCCATGCCATTCCATGCCATTCCATGCCATTCCATGCCATTCCATGCCATTCCATGCCATTCCATGCCATTCCATGCCATTCCATGCCATTCCATGCCATTCCATGCCATTCCATGCCATTCCATGCCATTCCATGCCATTCCATGCCGGTGCCATGCCGTGCCATGCCGGTGCCATGCCGTGCCATGCCGGTGCCATGCCGGTGCCATGCCGTGCCATGCCGGTGCCATGCCGTGCCATGCCGGTGCCATGCCGTGCCATGCCGGTGCCATGCCGTGCCATGCCGGTGCCATGCCGTGCCATGCCGGTGCCATGCCGTGCCATGCCGGTGCCATGCCGTGCCATGCCGGTGCCATGCCGTGCCATGCCGGTGCCATGCCGTGCCATGCCGGTGCCATGCCGTGCCATGCCGGTGCCATGCCGTGCCATGCCGTGCCATGCCGTGCCATGCCGGTGCCATGCCGTGGCATGCCGGTGCCATGCCGTGCCATGCCGTGCCATGCCGGTGCCATGCCGTGCCATGCCGTGCCATGCCGGTGCCATGCCGGTGCCATGCCGTGCCATGCCGTGCCATGCCGTGCCATGCCGTGCCATGCCGTGCCATGCCGTGCCATGCCGTGCCATGCCGTGCCATGCCGTGCCATGCCGTGCCATGCCGTGCCATGCCGTGCCATGCCGTGCCATGCCGTGCCATGCCGTGCCATGCCGTGCCATGCCGTGCCATGCCGTGCCATGCCGTGCCATTCCGTGCCATTCAATGCCATTCCATGCCATTCAATGCCGTGCCTTGCCGTGCCATGCCGTGCCATGCCGTGCCATGCCGTGCCATGCCGTGCCATGCCGTGCCATGCCGTGCCATGCCATTCCATGCCATTCCATGCCATTCCATGCCATTCCATGCCATTCCATGCCATTCCATGCCATTCCATGCCATTCCATGCCATTCCATGCCATTCCATGCCATTCCATGCCATTCCATGCCATTCCATGCCATTCCATGCCATTCCATGCCATTCCATGCCATTCCATGCCATTCCATGCCATTCCATGCCATTCCATGCCATTCCATGCCATTCCATGCCATTCCATGCCATTCCATGCCATTCCATGCCATTCCATGCCATTCCATGCCATTCCATGCCATTCCATGCCATTCCATGCCATTCCATGCCATTCCATGCCATTCCATGCCATTCCATGCCATTCCATGCCATTCCATGCCATTCCATGCCATTCCATGCCATTCCATGCCATTCCATGCCATTCCATGCCATTCCATGCCATTCCATGCCATTCCATGCCATTCCATGCCATTCCATGCCATTCCATGCCATTCCATGCCATTCCATGCCATTCCATGCCATTCCATGCCATTCCATGCCATTCCATGCCATTCCATGCCATTCCATGCCATTCCATGCCGGTGCCATGCCGTGCCATGCCGGTGCCATGCCGGTGCCATGCCGTGCCATGCCGGTGCCATGCCGTGCCATGCCGGTGCCATGCCGTGCCATGCCGGTGCCATGCCGTGCCATGCCGGTGCCATGCCGTGCCATGCCGGTGCCATGCCGTGCCATGCCGGTGCCATGCCGTGCCATGCCGGTGCCATGCCGTGCCATGCCGGTGCCATGCCGTGCCATGCCGTGCCATGCCGTGCCATGCCGTGCCATGCCGTGCCATTCCGTGCCATTCAATGCCATTCCATGCCATTCAATGCCGTGCCTTGCCGTGCCATGCCGTGCCATGCCGTGCCATGCCGTGCCATGCCGTGCCATGCCGTGCCATGCCGTGCCATGCCATTCCATGCCATTCCATGCCATTCCATGCCATTCCATGCCATTCCATGCCATTCCATGCCATTCCATGCCATTCCATGCCATTCCATGCCATTCCATGCCATTCCATGCCATTCCATGCCATTCCATGCCATTCCATGCCATTCCATGCCATTCCATGCCATTCCATGCCATTCCATGCCATTCCATGCCATTCCATGCCATTCCATGCCATTCCATGCCATTCCATGCCATTCCATGCCATTCCATGCCATTCCATGCCATTCCATGCCATTCCATGCCATTCCATGCCATTCCATGCCATTCCATGCCGGTGCCATGCCGTGCCATGCCGGTGCCATGCCGGTGCCATGCCGTGCCATGCCGGTGCCATGCCGTGCCATGCCGGTGCCATGCCGTGCCATGCCGGTGCCATGCCGTGCCATGCCGGTGCCATGCCGTGCCATGCCGGTGCCATGCCGTGCCATGCCGGTGCCATGCCGTGCCATGCCGGTGCCATGCCGTGCCATGCCGGTGCCATGCCGTGCCATGCCGTGCCATGCCGTGCCATGCCGTGCCATGCCGTGCCATGCCGGTGCCATGCCGTGCCATGCCGGTGCCCATGCCGTGCCATGCCGGTGCCATGCCGTGCCATTCCGGTGCCATGCCGTGCCATTCCGGTGCCATGCCGTGCCATTCCGGTGCCATGCCGGTGCCATGCCGTGCCATGCCGGTGCCATGCCGTGCCATGCCGGTGCCATGCCGTGCCATGCCGGTGCCATGCCGTGCCATGCCGGGCCATGCGGTGCCATGCCATTCCATGCCATTCCATGCCATTCCATGCCATTCCATGCCATTCCATGCCATTCCATGCCATTCCATGCCATTCCATGCTATTCCATGCCGTGCCATGCCATTCCATGCCGTGCCATGCCGATGCCATGCCGTGCCATGCCGGTGCCATGCCGTGCCATGCCGTGACATGCCGGTGCCATGCCGGTGCCATGCCGTGCCATGCCGGTGCCATGCCGTGCCATGCCGGTGCCATGCCGTGCCATGCCGTGCCATGCCGGTGCCATGCCGGTGCCATGCCGTGCCATGCCGGTGCCATGCCGTGCCATGCCGGTGCCATGCCGTGCCATGCCGGTGCCATGCCGTGCCATGCCGGTGCCATGCCGTGCCATGCCGTGCCATGCCGTGCCATGCCGTGCCATGCCGTGCCATGCCGTGCCATGCCGGTGCCATGCCGTGCCATGCCGGTGCCCATGCCGTGCCATGCCGGTGCCATGCCGTGCCATTCCGGTGCCATGCCGTGCCATTCCGGTGCCATGCCGTGCCATTCCGGTGCCATGCCGGTGCCATGCCGTGCCATGCCGGTGCCATGCCGTGCCATGCCGGTGCCATGCCGTGCCATGCCGGTGCCATGCCGTGCCATGCCGGTGCCATGCCGTGCCATGCCGTGCCATGCCGTGCCATGCCGGGCCATGCGGTGCCATGCCATTCCATGCCATTCCATGCCATTCCATGCCATTCCATGCCATTCCATGCCATTCCATGCCATTCCATGCCATTCCATGCTATTCCATGCCATTCCATGCCATTCCATGCCATTCCATGCCGTGCCATGCCGATGCCATGCCGTGCCATGCCGGTGCCATGCCGTGCCATGCCGTGACATGCCGGTGCCATGCCGGTGCCATGGCGTGCCATTCCGTGCCATTCAATGCCATTCCATGCCATTCAATGCCGTGCCATGCCGGTGCCATGCCGTGCCATGCCGTGCCATGCGGTGCCATGCCGTGCCATGCCGTGCCATGCCGTGCCATGCCGTGCCATGCCGTGCCATGCCGTGCCATGCCGGTGCCATGCCGTGCCATGCCGGTGCCATGCCGTGCCATGCCGGTGCCATGCCGTGCCATGCCGTGCCATGCCGGTGCCATGCCGTGCCATGCCGTGCCATGCCGGTGCCATGCCGTGCCATGCCGTGCCATGCCGTGCCATGCCGGTGCCATGCCGTGCCATGCCGGTGCCATGCCGTGCCATGCCGTGCCATGCCGGTGCCATGCCGTGCCATGCCGTGCCATGCCGTGCCATGCCGGTGCCATGCCGTGCCATGCCGGTGCCATGCCGGTGCCATGCCGTGCCATGACGGTGCCATGCCGGTGCCATGCCGTGCCATGCCGGTGCCATGCCGTGCCATGCCGTGCCATGCCGTGCCATGCCGGGCCATGCGGTGCCATGCCATTCCATGCCATTCCATGCCATTCCATGCCAGTCCATGCCATTCCATGCCACTCAATGCGGTGCCATGCCGTGCCATGCCGTGCCATGCCGTGCCATGCCGTGCCATGCCGTGCCATGCCGTGCCATGCCGTGCCATGCCGTGCCATGCCGTGCCATGCCGTGCCATGCCGTGCCATGCCGTGCCATGCCGTGCCATGCCGTGCCATGCCGTGCCATGCCGTGCCATGCCGTGCCATGCCGTGCCATGCCGTGCCATGCCGTGCCATGCCGTGCCATGCCGTGCCATGCCGTGCCATGCCGTGCCATGCCGTGCCATGCCGTGCCATGCCGTGCCATGCCGTGCCATGCCGTGCCATGCCGTGCCATGCCGTGCCATGCCGTGCCATGCCGTGCCATGCCGTGCCATGCCGTGCCATGCCGTGCCATGCCGTGCCATGCCGTGCCATTCCATGCCATTCAATGCCGTGCCATGCCGTGCCATGCCGTGCCATGCGGTGCCATGCGGTGCCATGCCATTCCATACCATTCAATGCCGTGCCATGCCGTGCCATGCCGTGCCATGCCGTGCCATGCGGTGCCATGCCGTGCCATTCGGTGCCATGCCATTCCATGCCATTCCATGCCATTCCATGCCATTCCATGCCATTCCATGCCATTCCATGCCATTCCATGCCATTCCATGCCATTCCATGCCATTCCATGCCATTCCATGCCATTCAATGCCGTGCCATGCCGTGCCATGCCGTGCCATGCCGGTGCCATGCCGTGCCATGCCGGTGCCATGCCGTGCCATGCCGGTGCCATGCCGTGCCATGCCGGTGCCATGCCGTGCCATGCCGTGCCATGCCGGTGCCATGCCGGTGCCATGCCGTGCCATGCCGGTGCCATGCCGTGCCATGCCGTGCCATGCCGGTGCCATGCCGTGCCATGCCGGTGCCATGCCGTGCCATGCCGTGCCATGCCGTGCCATGCCTTGCCATGCCGTGCCATGCCGTGCCATGCCGGTGCCATGCCGTGCCATGCCGGTGCCATGCCGTGCCATGCCGGTGCCATGCCGTGCCATGCCGGTGCCATGCCGTGCCATGCCGGTGCCATGCCGTGCCATGCCGTGCCATGCCGTGCCATGCCGTGCCATGCCGGTGCCATGCCGTGGCATGCCGGTGCCATGCCGTGCCATGCCGTGCCATGCCGGTGCCATGCCGTGCCATGCCGTGCCATGCCGGTGCCATGCCGGTGCCATGCCGTGCCATGCCGTGCCATGCCGTGCCATGCCGTGCCATTCCGTGCCATTCAATGCCATTCCATGCCATTCAATGCCGTGCCTTGCCGTGCCATGCCGTGCCATGCCGTGCCATGCCGTGCCATGCCGTGCCATGCCGTGCCATGCCATTCCATGCCATTCCATGCCATTCCATGCCATTCCATGCCATTCCATGCCGTTCCATGCCATTCCATGCCATTCCATGCCATTCCATGCCATTCCATGCCATTCCATGCCATTCCATGCTATTCCATGCCATTCCATGCCATTCCATGCCATTCCATGCCATTCCATGCCATTCCATGCCATTCCATGCCATTCCATGCCATTCCATGCCATTCCATGCCATTCCATGCCATTCCATGCCATTCCATGCCATTCCATGCCATTCCATGCCATTCCATGCCATTCCATGCCATTCCATGCCGTGCCATGCCGGTGCCATGCCGTGCCATGCCGGTGCCATGCCGTGCCATGCCGGTGCCATGCCGTGCCATGCCGGTGCCATGCCGTGCCATGCCATTCCATGCCATTCCATGCCATTCCATGCCATTCCATGCCATTCCATGCCATTCCATGCCATTCCATGCCATTCCATGCCATTCCATGCCATTCCATGCTATTCCATGCCATTCCATGCCATTCCATGCCGTGCCATGCCGGTGCCATGCCGTGCCATGCCGTGACATGCCGGTGCCATGCCGGTGCCATGCCGTGCCATTCCGTGCCATTCAATGCCATTCCATGCCATTCAATGCCGTGCCTTGCCGTGCCATGCCGTGCCATGCCGTGCCATGCCGTGCCATGCCGTGCCATGCCGTGCCATGCCGTGCCATGCCGTGCCATGCCGTGCCATGCCGTGCCATGCCGTGCCATGCCGTGCCATGCCGTGCCATGCCGTGCCATGCCGTGCCATGCCGTGCCATGCCGTGCCATGCCGTGCCATGCCGTGCCATGCCGTGCCATGCCGTGCCATGCCGTGCCATGCCGTGCCATGCCGTGCCATGCCGTGCCATGCCGTGCCATGCCGTGCCATGCCGTGCCATGCCGTGCCATGCCGTGCCATGCCGTGCCATGCCGTGCCATGCCGTGCCATGCCGTGCCATGCCGTGCCATGCCGTGCCATGCCGTGCCATGCCGTGCCATGCCGTGCCATGCCGTGCCATGCCGTGCCATGCCGTGCCATGCCGTGCCATGCCGTGCCATGCCGTGCCATGCCGTGCCATGCCGTGCCATGCCGTGCCATGCCGTGCCATGCCGGTGCCATGCCGTGCCATGCGGTGCCATGCCGTGCCATGCCGTGCCATGCCGTGCCATGCCGTGCCATGCCGTGCCATGCCGTGCCATGCCGGTGCCATGCCGTGCCATGCCGGTGCCATGCCGTGCCATGCCGGTGCCATGCCGTGCCATGCCGGTGCCATGCCGTGCCATGCCGTGCCATGCCGGTGCCATGCCGTGCCATGCCGTGCCATGCCGGTGCCATGCCGTGCCATGCCGTGCCATGCCGGTGCCATGCCGTGCCATGCCGTGCCATGCCGGTGCCCATGCCGTGCCATGCCGGTGCCATGCCGTGCCATGACGGTGCCATGCCGGTGCCATACCGTGCCATGCCGGTGCCATGCCGTGCCATGCCGTGCCATGCCGTGCCATGCCGGGCCATGCGGTGCCATGCCATTCCATGCCATTCCATGCCATTCCATGCCAGTCCATGCCATTCCATGCCACTCAATGCGGTGCCATGCCGTGCCATGCCGTGCCATGCCGTGCCATGCCGTGCCATGCCGTGCCATGCCGTGCCATGCCGTGCCATGCCGTGCCATGCCGTGCCATGCCGTGCCATGCCGTGCCATACCGTGCCATGCCGTGCCATGCCGTGCCATGCCGTGCCATGCCGGTGCCATGCCGTGCCATGCCGGTGCCATGCCGTGCCATGCCGTGCCATGCCGTGCCATGCCTTGCCATGCCGTGCCATGCCTTGCCATGCCGGTGCCATGCCGTGCCATGCCGGTGCCATGCCGGTGCCATGCCGTGCCATGCCGGTGCCATGCCGTGCCATGCCGGTGCCATGCCGTGCCATGCCGGTGCCATGCCGTGCCATGCCGGTGCCATGCCGTGCCATGCCGGTGCCATGCCGTGCCATGCCGGTGCCATGCCGTGCCATGCCGGTGCCATGCCGTGCCATGCCGGTGCCATGCCGTGCCATGCCGGTGCCATGCCGTGCCATGCCGGTGCCATGCCGTGCCATGCCGGTGCCATGCCGTGCCATGCCGGTGCCATGCCGTGCCATGCCGGTGCCATGCCGTGCCATGCCGGTGCCATGCCGTGCCATGCCGTGCCATGCCGTGCCATGCCGTGCCATGCCGGTGCCATGCCGTGGCATGCCGGTGCCATGCCGTGCCATGCCGTGCCATGCCGGTGCCATGCCGTGCCATGCCGGTGCCATGCCGGTGCCATGCCGTGCCATGCCGTGCCATGCCGTGCCATGCCGTGCCATGCCGTGCGATGCCGTGCCATGCCGTGCCATGCCGTGCCATTCCGTGCCATTCAATGCCATTCCATGCCATTCAATGCCATTCCATGCCATTCAATGCCGTGCCTTGCCGTGCCATGCCGTGCCATGCCGTGCCATGCCGTGCCATGCCGTGCCATGCCGTGCCATGCCGTGCCATGCCGTGCCATGCCGTGCCATGCCGTGCCATGCCGTGCCATGCCGTGCCATGCCGTGCCATGCCGTGCCATGCCGTGCCATGCCGTGCCATGCCGTGCCATGCCGTGCCATGCCGTGCCATGCCGTGCCATGCCGTGCCATGCCGTGCCATGCCGTGCCATGCCGTGCCATGCCGTGCCATGCCGTGCCATGCCGTGCCATGCCGTGCCATGCCGTGCCATGCCGTGCCATGCCGTGCCATGCCGTGCCATGCCGTGCCATGCCGTGCCATGCCGTGCCATGCCGTGCCATGCCGTGCCATGCCGTGCCATGCCGTGCCATGCCGTGCCATGCCGTGCCATGCCGTGCCATGCCGTGCCATGCCGTGCCATGCCGTGCCATGCCGTGCCATGCCGTGCCATGCCGTGCCATGCCGTGCCATGCCGTGCCATGCCGTGCCATGCCGTTCCATGCCGTTCCATGCCGTTCCATGCCGTTCCATGCCATTCCATGCCATTCCATGCCATTCCATGCCATTCCATGCCATTCCATGCCATTCCATGCCATTCCATGCCATTCCATGCCATTCCATGCCATTCCATGCCATTCCATGCCATTCCATGCCATTCTATGCCATTCCATGCCATTCCATGCCATTCCATGCCATTCCATGCCGGTGCCATGCCGTGCCATGCCGGTGCCATGCCGTGCCATGCCGGTGCCATGCCGGTGCCATGCCGGTGCCATGCCGTGCCATTCCGTGCCATTCAATGCCATTCCATGCCATTCAATGCCGTGCCATGCCGGTGCCATGCCGTGCCATGCCGTGCCATGCCGGTGCCATGCCGTGCCATGCCGGTGCCATGCCGTGCCATGCCGGTGCCATGCCGTGCCATGCCGTGCCATGCCGTGCCATGCCGTGCCATGCCGTGCCATTCCGTGCCATTCAATGCCATTCCATGCCATTCAATGCCGTGCCATGCCGGTGCCATGCCGTGCCATGCCGTGCCATGCCGTGCCATGCCGTGCCATGCCGGTGCCATGCCGTGGCATGCCGGTGCCATGCCGTGCCATGCCGTGCCATGCCGGTGCCATGCCGTGCCATGCCGTGCCATGCCGGTGCCATGCCGGTGCCATGCCGTGCCATGCCGTGCCATGCCGTGCCATGCCGTGCCATTCCGTGCCATTCAATGCCATTCCATGCCATTCAATGCCGTGCCTTGCCGTGCCATGCCGTGCCATGCCGTGCCATGCCGTGCCATGCCGTGCCATGCCGTGCCATGCCATTCCATGCCATTCCATGCCATTCCATGCCATTCCATGCCATTCCATGCCGTTCCATGCCATTCCATGCCATTCCATGCCATTCCATGCCATTCCATGCCATTCCATGCCATTCCATGCTATTCCATGCCATTCCATGCCATTCCATGCCATTCCATGCCATTCCATGCCATTCCATGCCATTCCATGCCATTCCATGCCATTCCATGCCATTCCATGCCATTCCATGCCATTCCATGCCATTCCATGCCATTCCATGCCATTCCATGCCATTCCATGCCATTCCATGCCATTCCATGCCGTGCCATGCCATTCCATGCCGTGCCATGCCGGTGCCATGCCGTGCCATGCCGGTGCCATGCCGTGCCATGCCGGTGCCATGCCGTGCCATGCCGGTGCCATGCCGTGCCATGCCGTGCCATGCCATTCCATGCCATTCCATGCCATTCCATGCCATTCCATGCCATTCCATGCCATTCCATGCCATTCCATGCCATTCCATGCCATTCCATGCTATTCCATGCCATTCCATGCCATTCCATGCCGTGCCATGCCGGTGCCATGCCGTGCCATGCCGTGACATGCCGGTGCCATGCCGGTGCCATGCCGTGCCATTCCGTGCCATTCAATGCCATTCCATGCCATTCAATGCCGTGCCTTGCCGTGCCATGCCGTGCCATGCCGTGCCATGCCGTGCCATGCCGTGCCATGCCGTGCCATGCCGTGCCATGCCGTGCCATGCCGTGCCATGCCGTGCCATGCCGTGCCATGCCGTGCCATGCCGTGCCATGCCGTGCCATGCCGTGCCATGCCGTGCCATGCCGTGCCATGCCGTGCCATGCCGTGCCATGCCGTGCCATGCCGTGCCATGCCGTGCCATGCCGTGCCATGCCGTGCCATGCCGTGCCATGCCGTGCCATGCCGTGCCATGCCGTGCCATGCCGTGCCATGCCGTGCCATGCCGTGCCATGCCGTGCCATGCCGTGCCATGCCGTGCCATGCCGTGCCATGCCGTGCCATGCCGTGCCATGCCGTGCCATGCCGTGCCATGCCGTGCCATGCCGTGCCATGCCGTGCCATGCCGTGCCATGCCGTGCCATGCCGGTGCCATGCCGTGCCATGCGGTGCCATGCCGTGCCATGCCGTGCCATGCCGTGCCATGCCGTGCCATGCCGTGCCATGCCGTGCCATGCCGTGCCATGCCGTGCCATGCCGTGCCATGCCGTGCCATGCCGGTGCCATGCCGTGCCATGCCGGTGCCATGCCGTGCCATGCCGGTGCCATGCCGTGCCATGCCGGTGCCATGCCGTGCCATGCCGTGCCATGCCGGTGCCATGCCGTGCCATGCCGTGCCATGCCGGTGCCATGCCGTGCCATGCCGGTGCCATGCCGTGCCATGCCGTGCCATGCCGGTGCCATGCCGTGCCATGCCGTGCCATGCCGGTGCCCATGCCGTGCCATGCCGGTGCCATGCCGTGCCATGACGGTGCCATGCCGGTGCCATACCGTGCCATGCCGGTGCCATGCCGTGCCATGCCGTGCCATGCCGTGCCATGCCGGGCCATGCGGTGCCATGCCATTCCATGCCATTCCATGCCATTCCATGCCAGTCCATGCCATTCCATGCCACTCAATGCGGTGCCATGCCGTGCCATGCCGTGCCATGCCGTGCCATGCCGTGCCATGCCGTGCCATGCCGTGCCATGCCGTGCCATGCCGTGCCATGCCGTGCCATGCCGTGCCATGCCGTGCCATGCCGTGCCATACCGTGCCATGCCGTGCCATGCCGTGCCATGCCGTGCCATGCCGGTGCCATGCCGTGCCATGCCGGTGCCATGCCGTGCCATGCCGTGCCATGCCGTGCCATGCCTTGCCATGCCGTGCCATGCCTTGCCATGCCGGTGCCATGCCGTGCCATGCCGGTGCCATGCCGGTGCCATGCCGTGCCATGCCGGTGCCATGCCGTGCCATGCCGGTGCCATGCCGTGCCATGCCGGTGCCATGCCGTGCCATGCCGGTGCCATGCCGTGCCATGCCGGTGCCATGCCGTGCCATGCCGGTGCCATGCCGTGCCATGCCGGTGCCATGCCGTGCCATGCCGGTGCCATGCCGTGCCATGCCGGTGCCATGCCGTGCCATGCCGGTGCCATGCCGTGCCATGCCGGTGCCATGCCGTGCCATGCCGGTGCCATGCCGTGCCATGCCGGTGCCATGCCGTGCCATGCCGGTGCCATGCCGTGCCATGCCGTGCCATGCCGTGCCATGCCGTGCCATGCCGGTGCCATGCCGTGGCATGCCGGTGCCATGCCGTGCCATGCCGTGCCATGCCGGTGCCATGCCGTGCCATGCCGGTGCCATGCCGGTGCCATGCCGTGCCATGCCGTGCCATGCCGTGCCATGCCGTGCCATGCCGTGCCATGCCGTGCCATGCCGTGCCATGCCGTGCCATTCCGTGCCATTCAATGCCATTCCATGCCATTCAATGCCATTCCATGCCATTCAATGCCGTGCCTTGCCGTGCCATGCCGTGCCATGCCGTGCCATGCCGTGCCATGCCGTGCCATGCCGTGCCATGCCGTGCCATGCCGTGCCATGCCGTGCCATGCCGTGCCATGCCGTGCCATGCCGTGCCATGCCGTGCCATGCCGTGCCATGCCGTGCCATGCCGTGCCATGCCGTGCCATGCCGTGCCATGCCGTGCCATGCCGTGCCATGCCGTGCCATGCCGTGCCATGCCGTGCCATGCCGTGCCATGCCGTGCCATGCCGTGCCATGCCGTGCCATGCCGTGCCATGCCGTGCCATGCCGTGCCATGCCGTGCCATGCCGTGCCATGCCGTGCCATGCCGTGCCATGCCGTGCCATGCCGTGCCATGCCGTGCCATGCCGTGCCATGCCGTGCCATGCCGTGCCATGCCGTGCCATGCCGTGCCATGCCGTGCCATGCCGTGCCATGCCGTGCCATGCCGTGCCATGCCGTGCCATGCCGTGCCATGCCGTGCCATGCCGTGCCATGCCGTGCCATGCCGTGCCATGCCGTGCCATGCCGTGCCATGCCGTGCCATGCCGTGCCATGCCGTGCCATGCCGTGCCATGCCGTTCCATGCCGTTCCATGCCGTTCCATGCCGTTCCATGCCGTTCCATGCCATTCCATGCCATTCCATGCCATTCCATGCCATTCCATGCCATTCCATGCCATTCCATGCCATTCCATGCCATTCCATGCCATTCCATGCCATTCCATGCCATTCCATGCCATTCCATGCCATTCCATGCCATTCCATGCCATTCCATGCCATTCCATGCCATTCCATGCCATTCCATGCCATTCTATGCCATTCCATGCCATTCCATGCCATTCCATGCCATTCCATGCCGGTGCCATGCCGTGCCATGCCGGTGCCATGCCGTGCCATGCCGGTGCCATGCCGGTGCCATGCCGGTGCCATGCCGTGCCATTCCGTGCCATTCAATGCCATTCCATGCCATTCAATGCCGTGCCATGCCGGTGCCATGCCGTGCCATGCCGTGCCATGCCGGTGCCATGCCGTGCCATGCCGTGCCATGCCGGTGCCATGCCGTGCCATGCCGGTGCCATGCCGGTGCCATGCCGTGCCATGCCGTGCCATGCCGTGCCATGCCGTGCCATGCCGGTGCCATGCCGTGCCATGCCGGTGCCATGCCGGTGCCATGCCGTGCCATGCCGTGCCATGCCGGTGCCATGCCGTGCCATGCCGGTGCCATGCCGGTGCCATGCCGTGCCATGCCGGTGCCATGCCGGTGCCATGCCGTGCCATGCCGGTGCCATGCCGTGCCATGCCGGTGCCATGCCGTGCCATGCCGGTGCCATGCAGTGCCATGCCGGTGCCATGCCGTGCCATGCCGTGCCATGCCGTGCCATGCCGTGCCATGCCGTGCCATGCCGTGCCATGCCGGTGCCATGCCGTGCCATGCCGGTGCCCATGCCGTGCCATGCCGGTGCCATGCCGTGCCATTCCGGTGCCATGCCGTGCCATTCCGGTGCCATGCCGTGCCATTCCGGTGCCATGCCGGTGCCATGCCGTGCCATGCCGGTGCCATGCCGTGCCATGCCGGTGCCATGCCGTGCCATGCCGGTGCCATGCCGTGCCATGCCGGGCCATGCGGTGCCATGCCATTCCATGCCATTCCATGCCATTCCATGCCATTCCATGCCATTCCATGCCATTCCATGCCATTCCATGCCATTCCATGCCATTCCATGCCATTCCATGCTATTCCATGCCGTGCCATGCCATTCCATGCCGTGCCATGCCGATGCCATGCCGTGCCATGCCGGTGCCATGCCGTGCCATGCCGTGACATGCCGGTGCCATGCCGGTGCCATGCCGTGACATGCCGGTGCCATGCCGGTGCCATGCCGTGCCATTCCGTGCCATTCAATGCCATTCCATGCCATTCAATGCCGTGCCATGCCGGTGCCATGCCGTGCCATGCCGTGCCATGCGGTGCCATGCCGTGCCATGCCGTGCCATGCCGTGCCATGCCGTGCCATGCCGTGCCATGCCGGTGCCATGCCGTGCCATGCCGTGCCATGCCGTGCCATGCCGGTGCCATGCCGTGCCATGCCGGTGCCATGCCGTGCCATGCCGTGCCATGCCGGTGCCATGCCGTGCCATGCCGTGCCATGCCGGTGCCATGCCGTGCCATGCCGTGCCATGCCGGTGCCATGCCGTGCCATGCCGGTGCCATGCCGTGCCATGCCGTGCCATGCCGGTGCCATGCCGTGCCATGCCGTGCCATGCCGTGACATGCCGGTGCCATGCCGGTGCCATGCCGTGCCATTCCGTGCCATTCAATGCCATTCCATGCCATTCAATGCCGTGCCATGCCGGTGCCATGCCGTGCCATGCCGTGCCATGCGGTGCCATGCCGTGCCATGCCGTGCCATGCCGTGCCATGCCGTGCCATGCCGTGCCATGCCGTGCCATGCCGTGCCATGCCGTGCCATGCCGTGCCATGCCGTGCCATGCCGTGCCATGCCGTGCCATGCCGTGCCATGCCGTGCCATGCCGTGCCATGCCGTGCCATGCCGTGCCATGCCGTGCCATGCCGTGCCATGCCGTGCCATGCCGTGCCATGCCGTGCCATGCCGGTGCCATGCCGTGCCATGCCGGTGCCATGCCGTGCCATGCCGGTGCCATGCCGTGCCATGCCGGTGCCATGCCGTGCCATGCCGGTGCCATGCCGTGCCATGCCGGTGCCATGCCGTGCCATGCCGGTGCCATGCCGTGCCATGCCGGTGCCATGCCGTGCCATGCCGTGCCATGCCGTGCCATGCCGGTGCCATGCCGTGGCATGCCGGTGCCATGCCGTGCCATTCCGTGCCATTCAATGCCATTCCATGCCATTCAATGCCGTGCCTTGCCGTGCCATGCCGTGCCATGCCGTGCCATGCCGTGCCATGCCGTGCCATGCCGTGCCATGCCATTCCATGCCATTCCATGCCATTCCATGCCGTTCCATGCCATTCCATGCCGTTCCATGCCATTCCATGCCATTCCATGCCATTCCATGCCATTCCATGCCATTCCATGCCATTCCATGCTATTCCATGCCATTCCATGCCATTCCATGCCATTCCATGCCATTCCATGCCATTCCATGCCATTCCATGCCATTCCATGCCATTCCATGCCATTCCATGCCATTCCATGCCATTCCATGCCATTCCATGCCATTCCATGCCATTCCATGCCATTCCATGCCATTCCATGCCATTCCATGCCATTCCATGCCATTCCATGCCATTCCATGCCGTGCCATGCCGGTGCCATGCCGTGCCATGCCGGTGCCATGCCGTGCCATGCCGGTGCCATGCCGTGCCATGCCGGTGCCATGCCGTGCCATGCCGTGCCATGCCATTCCATGCCATTCCATGCCATTCCATGCCATTCCATGCCATTCCATGCCATTCCATGCCATTCCATGCCATTCCATGCCATTCCATGCTATTCCATGCCATTCCATGCCATTCCATGCCGTGCCATGCCGGTGCCATGCCGTGCCATGCCGTGACATGCCGGTGCCATGCCGGTGCCATGCCGTGCCATTCCGTGCCATTCAATGCCATTCCATGCCATTCAATGCCGTGCCTTGCCGTGCCATGCCGTGCCATGCCGTGCCATGCCGTGCCATGCCGTGCCATGCCGTGCCATGCCGTGCCATGCCGTGCCATGCCGTGCCATGCCGTGCCATGCCGTGCCATGCCGTGCCATGCCGTGCCATGCCGTGCCATGCCGTGCCATGCCGTGCCATGCCGTGCCATGCCGTGCCATGCCGTGCCATGCCGTGCCATGCCGTGCCATGCCGTGCCATGCCGTGCCATGCCGTGCCATGCCGTGCCATGCCGTGCCATGCCGTGCCATGCCGTGCCATGCCGTGCCATGCCGTGCCATGCCGTGCCATGCCGTGCCATGCCGTGCCATGCCGTGCCATGCCGTGCCATGCCGTGCCATGCCGTGCCATGCCGTGCCATGCCGTGCCATGCCGTGCCATGCCGTGCCATGCCGTGCCATGCCGTGCCATGCCGTGCCATGCCGTGCCATGCCGTGCCATGCCGTGCCATGCCGGTGCCATGCCGTGCCATGCCGTGCCATGCCGGTGCCCATGCCGTGCCATGCCGGTGCCATGCCGTGCCATGACGGTGCCATGCCGGTGCCATACCGTGCCATGCCGGTGCCATGCCGTGCCATGCCGTGCCATGCCGTGCCATGCCGGGCCATGCGGTGCCATGCCATTCCATGCCATTCCATGCCATTCCATGCCAGTCCATGCCATTCCATGCCACTCAATGCGGTGCCATGCCGTGCCATGCCGTGCCATGCCGTGCCATGCCGTGCCATGCCGTGCCATGCCGTGCCATGCCGTGCCATGCCGTGCCATGCCGTGCCATGCCGTGCCATGCCGTGCCATGCCGTGCCATACCGTGCCATGCCGTGCCATGCCGTGCCATGCCGTGCCATGCCGGTGCCATGCCGTGCCATGCCGGTGCCATGCCGTGCCATGCCGTGCCATGCCGTGCCATGCCTTGCCATGCCGTGCCATGCCTTGCCATGCCGGTGCCATGCCGTGCCATGCCGGTGCCATGCCGGTGCCATGCCGTGCCATGCCGGTGCCATGCCGTGCCATGCCGGTGCCATGCCGTGCCATGCCGGTGCCATGCCGTGCCATGCCGGTGCCATGCCGTGCCATGCCGGTGCCATGCCGTGCCATGCCGGTGCCATGCCGTGCCATGCCGGTGCCATGCCGTGCCATGCCGGTGCCATGCCGTGCCATGCCGGTGCCATGCCGTGCCATGCCGGTGCCATGCCGTGCCATGCCGGTGCCATGCCGTGCCATGCCGGTGCCATGCCGTGCCATGCCGGTGCCATGCCGTGCCATGCCGGTGCCATGCCGTGCCATGCCGGTGCCATGCCGTGCCATGCCGGTGCCATGCCGTGCCATGCCGTGCCATGCCGTGCCATGCCGTGCCATGCCGGTGCCATGCCGTGGCAT
This sequence comes from Cryptus armator, assembly GCA_963971235.1. Taxonomy (NCBI): domain Eukaryota; kingdom Metazoa; phylum Arthropoda; class Insecta; order Hymenoptera; family Ichneumonidae; genus Cryptus; species Cryptus armator. The sequence continues at coordinate 516,733 of CAXARG010000294.1, read as the reverse complement.
GCCGGTGCCATGCCGTGCCATGCCGTGCCATGCCGTGCCATGCCGTGCCATGCCGTGCCATGCCGTGCCATGCCGTGCCATGCCGTGCCATGCCGTGCCATGCCGTGCCATGCCGTGCCATGCCGTGCCATGCCGTGCCATGCCGTGCCATGCCGTGCCATGCCGTGCCATGCCGTGCCATGCCGTGCCATGCCGTGCCATGCCGTGCCATGCCGTGCCATGCCGTGCCATGCCGTGCCATGCCGTGCCATGCCGTGCCATGCCGTGCCATGCCGTGCCATGCCGTGCCATGCCGTGCCATGCCGTGCCATGCCGTGCCATGCCGTGCCATGCCGTGCCATGCCGTGCCATGCCGTGCCATGCCGTGCCATGCCGTGCCATGCCGTGCCATGCCGTGCCATGCCGTGCCATGCCGTGCCATGCCGTGCCATGCCGTGCCATGCCGTGCCATGCCGTGCCATGCCGTGCCATGCCGTGCCATGCCGTGCCATGCCGTGCCATGCCGTGCCATGCCGTGCCATGCCGTGCCATGCCGTGCCATGCCGTGCCATGCCGTGCCATGCCGTGCCATGCCGTGCCATGCCGTGCCATGCCGTGCCATGCCGGTGCCATGCCGTGCCATGCCGTGCCATGCCGTGCCATGCCGGGCCATGCGGTGCCATGCCATTCCATGCCATTCCATGCCATTCCATGCCATTCCATGCCATTCCATGCCATTCCATGCCATTCCATGCCATTCCATGCTATTCCATGCCATTCCATGCCATTCCATGCCATTCCATGCCGTGCCATGCCGATGCCATGCCGTGCCATGCCGGTGCCATGCCGTGCCATGCCGTGACATGCCGGTGCCATGCCGGTGCCATGGCGTGCCATTCCGTGCCATTCAATGCCATTCCATGCCATTCAATGCCGTGCCATGCCGGTGCCATGCCGTGCCATGCCGTGCCATGCGGTGCCATGCCGTGCCATGCCGTGCCATGCCGTGCCATGCCGTGCCATGCCGTGCCATGCCGTGCCATGCCGGTGCCATGCCGTGCCATGCCGTGCCATGCCGTGCCATGCCGGTGCCATGCCGTGCCATGCCGGTGCCATGCCGTGCCATGCCGTGCCATGCCGGTGCCATGCCGTGCCATGCCGTGCCATGCCGGTGCCATGCCGTGCCATGCCGTGCCATGCCGGTGCCATGCCGTGCCATGCCGGTGCCATGCCGTGCCATGCCGTGCCATGCCGGTGCCATGCCGTGCCATGCCGTGCCATGCCGTGCCATGCCGTGCCATGCCGGTGCCATGCCGTGCCATGCCGGTGCCATGCCGGTGCCATGCCGTGCCATGACGGTGCCATGCCGGTGCCATGCCGTGCCATGCCGGTGCCATGCCGTGCCATGCCGTGCCATGCCGTGCCATGCCGGGCCATGCGGTGCCATGCCATTCCATGCCATTCCATGCCATTCCATGCCAGTCCATGCCATTCCATGCCACTCAATGCGGTGCCATGCCGTGCCATGCCGTGCCATGCCGTGCCATGCCGTGCCATGCCGTGCCATGCCGTGCCATGCCGTGCCATGCCGTGCCATGCCGTGCCATGCCGTGCCATGCCGTGCCATGCCGTGCCATGCCGTGCCATGCCGTGCCATGCCGTGCCATGCCGTGCCATGCCGTGCCATGCCGTGCCATGCCGTGCCATGCCGTGCCATGCCGTGCCATGCCGTGCCATGCCGTGCCATGCCGTGCCATGCCGTGCCATGCCGTGCCATGCCGTGCCATGCCGTGCCATGCCGTGCCATGCCGTGCCATGCCGTGCCATGCCGTGCCATGCCGTGCCATGCCGTGCCATGCCGTGCCATGCCGTGCCATGCCGTGCCATGCCGTGCCATTCCATGCCATTCAATGCCGTGCCATGCCGTGCCATGCCGTGCCATGCGGTGCCATGCGGTGCCATGCCATTCCATACCATTCAATGCCGTGCCATGCCGTGCCATGCCGTGCCATGCCGTGCCATGCGGTGCCATGCCGTGCCATTCGGTGCCATGCCATTCCATGCCATTCCATGCCATTCCATGCCATTCCATGCCATTCCATGCCATTCCATGCCATTCCATGCCATTCCATGCCATTCCATGCCATTCCATGCCATTCAATGCCGTGCCATGCCGTGCCATGCCGTGCCATGCCGGTGCCATGCCGTGCCATGCCGGTGCCATGCCGTGCCATGCCGGTGCCATGCCGTGCCATGCCGGTGCCATGCCGTGCCATGCCGTGCCATGCCGGTGCCATGCCGGTGCCATGCCGTGCCATGCCGGTGCCATGCCGTGCCATGCCGTGCCATGCCGGTGCCATGCCGTGCCATGCCGGTGCCATGCCGTGCCATGCCGTGCCATGCCGTGCCATGCCTTGCCATGCCGTGCCATGCCGTGCCATGCCGGTGCCATGCCGTGCCATGCCGGTGCCATGCCGTGCCATGCCGGTGCCATGCCGTGCCATGCCGGTGCCATGCCGTGCCATGCCGGTGCCATGCCGTGCCATGCCGTGCCATGCCGTGCCATGCCGTGCCATGCCGGTGCCATGCCGTGGCATGCCGGTGCCATGCCGTGCCATGCCGTGCCATGCCGGTGCCATGCCGTGCCATGCCGTGCCATGCCGGTGCCATGCCGGTGCCATGCCGTGCCATGCCGTGCCATGCCGTGCCATGCCGTGCCATTCCGTGCCATTCAATGCCATTCCATGCCATTCAATGCCGTGCCTTGCCGTGCCATGCCGTGCCATGCCGTGCCATGCCGTGCCATGCCGTGCCATGCCGTGCCATGCCATTCCATGCCATTCCATGCCATTCCATGCCATTCCATGCCATTCCATGCCGTTCCATGCCATTCCATGCCATTCCATGCCATTCCATGCCATTCCATGCCATTCCATGCCATTCCATGCTATTCCATGCCATTCCATGCCATTCCATGCCATTCCATGCCATTCCATGCCATTCCATGCCATTCCATGCCATTCCATGCCATTCCATGCCATTCCATGCCATTCCATGCCATTCCATGCCATTCCATGCCATTCCATGCCATTCCATGCCATTCCATGCCATTCCATGCCATTCCATGCCATTCCATGCCGTGCCATGCCGGTGCCATGCCGTGCCATGCCGGTGCCATGCCGTGCCATGCCGGTGCCATGCCGTGCCATGCCGGTGCCATGCCGTGCCATGCCATTCCATGCCATTCCATGCCATTCCATGCCATTCCATGCCATTCCATGCCATTCCATGCCATTCCATGCCATTCCATGCCATTCCATGCCATTCCATGCTATTCCATGCCATTCCATGCCATTCCATGCCGTGCCATGCCGGTGCCATGCCGTGCCATGCCGTGACATGCCGGTGCCATGCCGGTGCCATGCCGTGCCATTCCGTGCCATTCAATGCCATTCCATGCCATTCAATGCCGTGCCTTGCCGTGCCATGCCGTGCCATGCCGTGCCATGCCGTGCCATGCCGTGCCATGCCGTGCCATGCCGTGCCATGCCGTGCCATGCCGTGCCATGCCGTGCCATGCCGTGCCATGCCGTGCCATGCCGTGCCATGCCGTGCCATGCCGTGCCATGCCGTGCCATGCCGTGCCATGCCGTGCCATGCCGTGCCATGCCGTGCCATGCCGTGCCATGCCGTGCCATGCCGTGCCATGCCGTGCCATGCCGTGCCATGCCGTGCCATGCCGTGCCATGCCGTGCCATGCCGTGCCATGCCGTGCCATGCCGTGCCATGCCGTGCCATGCCGTGCCATGCCGTGCCATGCCGTGCCATGCCGTGCCATGCCGTGCCATGCCGTGCCATGCCGTGCCATGCCGTGCCATGCCGTGCCATGCCGGTGCCATGCCGTGCCATGCGGTGCCATGCCGTGCCATGCCGTGCCATGCCGTGCCATGCCGTGCCATGCCGTGCCATGCCGTGCCATGCCGTGCCATGCCGTGCCATGCCGTGCCATGCCGGTGCCATGCCGTGCCATGCCGGTGCCATGCCGTGCCATGCCGGTGCCATGCCGTGCCATGCCGTGCCATGCCGGTGCCATGCCGTGCCATGCCGTGCCATGCCGGTGCCATGCCGTGCCATGCCGTGCCATGCCGGTGCCATGCCGTGCCATGCCGTGCCATGCCGGTGCCCATGCCGTGCCATGCCGGTGCCATGCCGTGCCATGACGGTGCCATGCCGGTGCCATACCGTGCCATGCCGGTGCCATGCCGTGCCATGCCGTGCCATGCCGTGCCATGCCGGGCCATGCGGTGCCATGCCATTCCATGCCATTCCATGCCATTCCATGCCAGTCCATGCCATTCCATGCCACTCAATGCGGTGCCATGCCGTGCCATGCCGTGCCATGCCGTGCCATGCCGTGCCATGCCGTGCCATGCCGTGCCATGCCGTGCCATGCCGTGCCATGCCGTGCCATACCGTGCCATGCCGTGCCATGCCGTGCCATGCCGTGCCATGCCGGTGCCATGCCGTGCCATGCCGGTGCCATGCCGTGCCATGCCGTGCCATGCCGTGCCATGCCTTGCCATGCCGTGCCATGCCTTGCCATGCCGGTGCCATGCCGTGCCATGCCGGTGCCATGCCGGTGCCATGCCGTGCCATGCCGGTGCCATGCCGTGCCATGCCGGTGCCATGCCGTGCCATGCCGGTGCCATGCCGTGCCATGCCGGTGCCATGCCGTGCCATGCCGGTGCCATGCCGTGCCATGCCGGTGCCATGCCGTGCCATGCCGGTGCCATGCCGTGCCATGCCGGTGCCATGCCGTGCCATGCCGGTGCCATGCCGTGCCATGCCGGTGCCATGCCGTGCCATGCCGGTGCCATGCCGTGCCATGCCGGTGCCATGCCGTGCCATGCCGGTGCCATGCCGTGCCATGCCGGTGCCATGCCGTGCCATGCCGTGCCATGCCGTGCCATGCCGTGCCATGCCGGTGCCATGCCGTGGCATGCCGGTGCCATGCCGTGCCATGCCGTGCCATGCCGGTGCCATGCCGTGCCATGCCGGTGCCATGCCGGTGCCATGCCGTGCCATGCCGTGCCATGCCGTGCCATGCCGTGCCATGCCGTGCCATGCCGTGCCATGCCGTGCCATGCCGTGCCATTCCGTGCCATTCAATGCCATTCCATGCCATTCAATGCCATTCCATGCCATTCAATGCCGTGCCTTGCCGTGCCATGCCGTGCCATGCCGTGCCATGCCGTGCCATGCCGTGCCATGCCGTGCCATGCCGTGCCATGCCGTGCCATGCCGTGCCATGCCGTGCCATGCCGTGCCATGCCGTGCCATGCCGTGCCATGCCGTGCCATGCCGTGCCATGCCGTGCCATGCCGTGCCATGCCGTGCCATGCCGTGCCATGCCGTGCCATGCCGTGCCATGCCGTGCCATGCCGTGCCATGCCGTGCCATGCCGTGCCATGCCGTGCCATGCCGTGCCATGCCGTGCCATGCCGTGCCATGCCGTGCCATGCCGTGCCATGCCGTGCCATGCCGTGCCATGCCGTGCCATGCCGTGCCATGCCGTGCCATGCCGTGCCATGCCGTGCCATGCCGTGCCATGCCGTGCCATGCCGTGCCATGCCGTGCCATGCCGTGCCATGCCGTGCCATGCCGTGCCATGCCGTGCCATGCCGTGCCATGCCGTGCCATGCCGTGCCATGCCGTGCCATGCCGTGCCATGCCGTGCCATGCCGTGCCATGCCGTGCCATGCCGTGCCATGCCGTGCCATGCCGTGCCATGCCGTGCCATGCCGTTCCATGCCGTTCCATGCCGTTCCATGCCGTTCCATGCCGTTCCATGCCATTCCATGCCATTCCATGCCATTCCATGCCATTCCATGCCATTCCATGCCATTCCATGCCATTCCATGCCATTCCATGCCATTCCATGCCATTCCATGCCATTCCATGCCATTCCATGCCATTCCATGCCATTCCATGCCATTCCATGCCATTCTATGCCATTCCATGCCATTCCATGCCATTCCATGCCATTCCATGCCGGTGCCATGCCGTGCCATGCCGGTGCCATGCCGTGCCATGCCGGTGCCATGCCGTGCCATTCCGTGCCATTCAATGCCATTCCATGCCATTCAATGCCGTGCCATGCCGGTGCCATGCCGTGCCATGCCGTGCCATGCCGGTGCCATGCCGTGCCATGCCGGTGCCATGCCGTGCCATGCCGGTGCCATGCCGTGCCATGCCGTGCCATGCCGTGCCATGCCGTGCCATGCCGTGCCATTCCGTGCCATTCAATGCCATTCCATGCCATTCAATGCCGTGCCATGCCGGTGCCATGCCGTGCCATGCCGTGCCATGCCGTGCCATGCCGTGCCATGCCGGTGCCATGCCGTGGCATGCCGGTGCCATGCCGTGCCATGCCGTGCCATGCCGGTGCCATGCCGTGCCATGCCGTGCCATGCCGGTGCCATGCCGGTGCCATGCCGTGCCATGCCGTGCCATGCCGTGCCATGCCGTGCCATTCCGTGCCATTCAATGCCATTCCATGCCATTCAATGCCGTGCCTTGCCGTGCCATGCCGTGCCATGCCGTGCCATGCCGTGCCATGCCGTGCCATGCCGTGCCATGCCATTCCATGCCATTCCATGCCATTCCATGCCATTCCATGCCATTCCATGCCGTTCCATGCCATTCCATGCCATTCCATGCCATTCCATGCCATTCCATGCCATTCCATGCCATTCCATGCTATTCCATGCCATTCCATGCCATTCCATGCCATTCCATGCCATTCCATGCCATTCCATGCCATTCCATGCCATTCCATGCCATTCCATGCCATTCCATGCCATTCCATGCCATTCCATGCCATTCCATGCCATTCCATGCCATTCCATGCCATTCCATGCCATTCCATGCCATTCCATGCCATTCCATGCCGTGCCATGCCGGTGCCATGCCGTGCCATGCCGGTGCCATGCCGTGCCATGCCGGTGCCATGCCGTGCCATGCCGGTGCCATGCCGTGCCATGCCGTGCCATGCCATTCCATGCCATTCCATGCCATTCCATGCCATTCCATGCCATTCCATGCCATTCCATGCCATTCCATGCTATTCCATGCCATTCCATGCCATTCCATGCCGTGCCATGCCGGTGCCATGCCGTGCCATGCCGTGACATGCCGGTGCCATGCCGGTGCCATGCCGTGCCATTCCGTGCCATTCAATGCCATTCCATGCCATTCAATGCCGTGCCTTGCCGTGCCATGCCGTGCCATGCCGTGCCATGCCGTGCCATGCCGTGCCATGCCGTGCCATGCCGTGCCATGCCGTGCCATGCCGTGCCATGCCGTGCCATGCCGTGCCATGCCGTGCCATGCCGTGCCATGCCGTGCCATGCCGTGCCATGCCGTGCCATGCCGTGCCATGCCGTGCCATGCCGTGCCATGCCGTGCCATGCCGTGCCATGCCGTGCCATGCCGTGCCATGCCGTGCCATGCCGTGCCATGCCGTGCCATGCCGTGCCATGCCGTGCCATGCCGTGCCATGCCGTGCCATGCCGTGCCATGCCGTGCCATGCCGTGCCATGCCGTGCCATGCCGTGCCATGCCGTGCCATGCCGTGCCATGCCGTGCCATGCCGGTGCCATGCCGTGCCATGCGGTGCCATGCCGTGCCATGCCGTGCCATGCCGTGCCATGCCGTGCCATGCCGTGCCATGCCGTGCCATGCCGTGCCATGCCGTGCCATGCCGTGCCATGCCGTGCCATGCCGTGCCATGCCGGTGCCATGCCGTGCCATGCCGGTGCCATGCCGTGCCATGCCGGTGCCATGCCGTGCCATGCCGGTGCCATGCCGTGCCATGCCGTGCCATGCCGGTGCCATGCCGTGCCATGCCGTGCCATGCCGGTGCCATGCCGTGCCATGCCGTGCCATGCCGGTGCCATGCCGTGCCATGCCGTGCCATGCCGGTGCCCATGCCGTGCCATGCCGGTGCCATGCCGTGCCATGACGGTGCCATGCCGGTGCCATACCGTGCCATGCCGGTGCCATGCCGTGCCATGCCGTGCCATGCCGTGCCATGCCGGGCCATGCGGTGCCATGCCATTCCATGCCATTCCATGCCATTCCATGCCAGTCCATGCCATTCCATGCCACTCAATGCGGTGCCATGCCGTGCCATGCCGTGCCATGCCGTGCCATGCCGTGCCATGCCGTGCCATGCCGTGCCATGCCGTGCCATGCCGTGCCATGCCGTGCCATGCCGTGCCATGCCGTGCCATACCGTGCCATGCCGTGCCATGCCGTGCCATGCCGTGCCATGCCGGTGCCATGCCGTGCCATGCCGGTGCCATGCCGTGCCATGCCGTGCCATGCCGTGCCATGCCTTGCCATGCCGTGCCATGCCTTGCCATGCCGGTGCCATGCCGTGCCATGCCGGTGCCATGCCGGTGCCATGCCGTGCCATGCCGGTGCCATGCCGTGCCATGCCGGTGCCATGCCGTGCCATGCCGGTGCCATGCCGTGCCATGCCGGTGCCATGCCGTGCCATGCCGGTGCCATGCCGTGCCATGCCGGTGCCATGCCGTGCCATGCCGGTGCCATGCCGTGCCATGCCGGTGCCATGCCGTGCCATGCCGGTGCCATGCCGTGCCATGCCGGTGCCATGCCGTGCCATGCCGGTGCCATGCCGTGCCATGCCGGTGCCATGCCGTGCCATGCCGGTGCCATGCCGTGCCATGCCGGTGCCATGCCGTGCCATGCCGTGCCATGCCGTGCCATGCCGTGCCATGCCGGTGCCATGCCGTGGCATGCCGGTGCCATGCCGTGCCATGCCGTGCCATGCCGGTGCCATGCCGTGCCATGCCGGTGCCATGCCGGTGCCATGCCGTGCCATGCCGTGCCATGCCGTGCCATGCCGTGCCATGCCGTGCCATGCCGTGCCATGCCGTGCCATGCCGTGCCATTCCGTGCCATTCAATGCCATTCCATGCCATTCAATGCCATTCCATGCCATTCAATGCCGTGCCTTGCCGTGCCATGCCGTGCCATGCCGTGCCATGCCGTGCCATGCCGTGCCATGCCGTGCCATGCCGTGCCATGCCGTGCCATGCCGTGCCATGCCGTGCCATGCCGTGCCATGCCGTGCCATGCCGTGCCATGCCGTGCCATGCCGTGCCATGCCGTGCCATGCCGTGCCATGCCGTGCCATGCCGTGCCATGCCGTGCCATGCCGTGCCATGCCGTGCCATGCCGTGCCATGCCGTGCCATGCCGTGCCATGCCGTGCCATGCCGTGCCATGCCGTGCCATGCCGTGCCATGCCGTGCCATGCCGTGCCATGCCGTGCCATGCCGTGCCATGCCGTGCCATGCCGTGCCATGCCGTGCCATGCCGTGCCATGCCGTGCCATGCCGTGCCATGCCGTGCCATGCCGTGCCATGCCGTGCCATGCCGTGCCATGCCGTGCCATGCCGTGCCATGCCGTGCCATGCCGTGCCATGCCGTGCCATGCCGTGCCATGCCGTGCCATGCCGTGCCATGCCGTGCCATGCCGTGCCATGCCGTGCCATGCCGTGCCATGCCGTGCCATGCCGTGCCATGCCGTGCCATGCCGTGCCATGCCGTGCCATGCCGTGCCATGCCGTGCCATGCCGTGCCATGCCGTTCCATGCCGTTCCATGCCGTTCCATGCCGTTCCATGCCATTCCATGCCATTCCATGCCATTCCATGCCATTCCATGCCATTCCATGCCATTCCATGCCATTCCATGCCATTCCATGCCATTCCATGCCATTCCATGCCATTCCATGCCATTCCATGCCATTCCATGCCATTCCATGCCATTCCATGCCATTCCATGCCATTCCATGCCATTCTATGCCATTCCATGCCATTCCATGCCATTCCATGCCATTCCATGCCGGTGCCATGCCGTGCCATGCCGGTGCCATGCCGTGCCATGCCGGTGCCATGCCGGTGCCATGCCGGTGCCATGCCGTGCCATTCCGTGCCATTCAATGCCATTCCATGCCATTCAATGCCGTGCCATGCCGGTGCCATGCCGTGCCATGCCGTGCCATGCCGGTGCCATGCCGTGCCATGCCGTGCCATGCCGGTGCCATGCCGTGCCATGCCGGTGCCATGCCGGTGCCATGCCGTGCCATGCCGTGCCATGCCGTGCCATGCCGTGCCATGCCGGTGCCATGCCGTGCCATGCCGGTGCCATGCCGGTGCCATGCCGTGCCATGCCGTGCCATGCCGGTGCCATGCCGTGCCATGCCGGTGCCATGCCGGTGCCATGCCGTGCCATGCCGGTGCCATGCCGGTGCCATGCCGTGCCATGCCGGTGCCATGCCGTGCCATGCCGGTGCCATGCCGTGCCATGCCGGTGCCATGCAGTGCCATGCCGGTGCCATGCCGTGCCATGCCGTGCCATGCCGTGCCATGCCGTGCCATGCCGTGCCATGCCGTGCCATGCCGGTGCCATGCCGTGCCATGCCGGTGCCCATGCCGTGCCATGCCGGTGCCATGCCGTGCCATTCCGGTGCCATGCCGTGCCATTCCGGTGCCATGCCGTGCCATTCCGGTGCCATGCCGGTGCCATGCCGTGCCATGCCGGTGCCATGCCGTGCCATGCCGGTGCCATGCCGTGCCATGCCGGTGCCATGCCGTGCCATGCCGGGCCATGCGGTGCCATGCCATTCCATGCCATTCCATGCCATTCCATGCCATTCCATGCCATTCCATGCCATTCCATGCCATTCCATGCCATTCCATGCTATTCCATGCCGTGCCATGCCATTCCATGCCGTGCCATGCCGATGCCATGCCGTGCCATGCCGGTGCCATGCCGTGCCATGCCGTGACATGCCGGTGCCATGCCGGTGCCATGCCGTGACATGCCGGTGCCATGCCGGTGCCATGCCGTGCCATTCCGTGCCATTCAATGCCATTCCATGCCATTCAATGCCGTGCCATGCCGGTGCCATGCCGTGCCATGCCGTGCCATGCGGTGCCATGCCGTGCCATGCCGTGCCATGCCGTGCCATGCCGTGCCATGCCGTGCCATGCCGTGCCATGCCGGTGCCATGCCGTGCCATGCCGTGCCATGCCGTGCCATGCCGGTGCCATGCCGTGCCATGCCGGTGCCATGCCGTGCCATGCCGTGCCATGCCGGTGCCATGCCGTGCCATGCCGTGCCATGCCGGTGCCATGCCGTGCCATGCCGTGCCATGCCGGTGCCATGCCGTGCCATGCCGGTGCCATGCCGTGCCATGCCGTGCCATGCCGGTGCCATGCCGTGCCATGCCGTGCCATGCCGTGACATGCCGGTGCCATGCCGGTGCCATGCCGTGCCATTCCGTGCCATTCAATGCCATTCCATGCCATTCAATGCCGTGCCATGCCGGTGCCATGCCGTGCCATGCCGTGCCATGCGGTGCCATGCCGTGCCATGCCGTGCCATGCCGTGCCATGCCGTGCCATGCCGTGCCATGCCGTGCCATGCCGTGCCATGCCGTGCCATGCCGTGCCATGCCGTGCCATGCCGTGCCATGCCGTGCCATGCCGTGCCATGCCGTGCCATGCCGTGCCATGCCGTGCCATGCCGTGCCATGCCGTGCCATGCCGTGCCATGCCGTGCCATGCCGTGCCATGCCGTGCCATGCCGGTGCCATGCCGTGCCATGCCGGTGCCATGCCGTGCCATGCCGGTGCCATGCCGTGCCATGCCGGTGCCATGCCGTGCCATGCCGGTGCCATGCCGTGCCATGCCGGTGCCATGCCGTGCCATGCCGGTGCCATGCCGTGCCATGCCGGTGCCATGCCGTGCCATGCCGTGCCATGCCGTGCCATGCCGGTGCCATGCCGTGGCATGCCGGTGCCATGCCGTGCCATTCCGTGCCATTCAATGCCATTCCATGCCATTCAATGCCGTGCCTTGCCGTGCCATGCCGTGCCATGCCGTGCCATGCCGTGCCATGCCGTGCCATGCCGTGCCATGCCATTCCATGCCATTCCATGCCATTCCATGCCATTCCATGCCATTCCATGCCGTTCCATGCCATTCCATGCCATTCCATGCCATTCCATGCCATTCCATGCCATTCCATGCCATTCCATGCTATTCCATGCCATTCCATGCCATTCCATGCCATTCCATGCCATTCCATGCCATTCCATGCCATTCCATGCCATTCCATGCCATTCCATGCCATTCCATGCCATTCCATGCCATTCCATGCCATTCCATGCCATTCCATGCCATTCCATGCCATTCCATGCCATTCCATGCCATTCCATGCCATTCCATGCCATTCCATGCCGTGCCATGCCGGTGCCATGCCGTGCCATGCCGGTGCCATGCCGTGCCATGCCGGTGCCATGCCGTGCCATGCCGGTGCCATGCCGTGCCATGCCGTGCCATGCCATTCCATGCCATTCCATGCCATTCCATGCCATTCCATGCCATTCCATGCCATTCCATGCCATTCCATGCCATTCCATGCCATTCCATGCTATTCCATGCCATTCCATGCCATTCCATGCCGTGCCATGCCGGTGCCATGCCGTGCCATGCCGTGACATGCCGGTGCCATGCCGGTGCCATGCCGTGCCATTCCGTGCCATTCAATGCCATTCCATGCCATTCAATGCCGTGCCTTGCCGTGCCATGCCGTGCCATGCCGTGCCATGCCGTGCCATGCCGTGCCATGCCGTGCCATGCCGTGCCATGCCGTGCCATGCCGTGCCATGCCGTGCCATGCCGTGCCATGCCGTGCCATGCCGTGCCATGCCGTGCCATGCCGTGCCATGCCGTGCCATGCCGTGCCATTCCATGCCATTCAATGCCGTGCCATGCCGTGCCATGCCGTGCCATGCGGTGCCATGCCGTGCCATTCGGTGCCATGCCATTCCATGCCATTCCATGCCATTCCATGCCATTCCATGCCATTCCATGCCATTCCATGCCATTCCATGCCATTCAATGCCGTGCCATGCCGTGCCATGCCGTGCCATGCCGTGCCATGCCGGTGCCATGCCGTGCCATGCCGGTGCCATGCCGTGCCATGCCAGTGCCATGCCGTGCCATGCCGTGCCATGCCGGTGCCATGCCGGTGCCATGCCGTGCCATGCCGGTGCCATGCCGTGCCATGCCGGTGCCATGCCGTGCCATGCCGTGCCATGCCGTGCCATGCCTTGCCATGCCGTGCCATGCCGTGCCATGCCGGTGCCATGCCGTGCCATGCCGGTGCCATGCCGGTGCCATGCCGTGCCATGCCGGTGCCATGCCGTGCCATGCCGGTGCCATGCCGTGCCATGCCGGTGCCATGCCGTGCCATGCCGGTGCCATGCCGTGCCATGCCGGTGCCATGCCGTGCCATGCCGGTGCCATGCCGTGCCATGCCGGTGCCATGCCGTGCCATGCCGGTGCCATGCCGTGCCATGCCGGTGCCATGCCGTGCCATGCCGTGCCATGCCGTGCCATGCCGGTGCCATGCCGTGGCATGCCGGTGCCATGCCGTGCCATGCCGTGCCATGCCGGTGCCATGCCGTGCCATGCCGTGCCATGCCGGTGCAATGCCGGTGCCATGCCGTGCCATGCCGTGCCATGCCGTGCCATGCCGTGCCATGCCGTGCCATGCCGTGCCATGCCGTGCCATGCCGTGCCATGCCGTGCCATGCCGTGCCATGCCGTGCCATGCCGTGCCATGCCGTGCCATGCCGTGCCATTCCGTGCCATTCAATGCCATTCCATGCCATTCAATGCCGTGCCTTGCCGTGCCATGCCGTGCCATGCCGTGCCATGCCGTGCCATGCCGTGCCATGCCGTGCCATGCCGTGCCATGCCATTCCATGCCATTCCATGCCATTCCATGCCATTCCATGCCATTCCATGCCATTCCATGCCATTCCATGCCATTCCATGCCATTCCATGCCATTCCATGCCATTCCATGCCATTCCATGCCATTCCATGCCATTCCATGCCATTCCATGCCATTCCATGCCATTCCATGCCATTCCATGCCATTCCATGCCATTCCATGCCATTCCATGCCATTCCATGCCATTCCATGCCATTCCATGCCATTCCATGCCATTCCATGCCATTCCATGCCATTCCATGCCATTCCATGCCATTCCATGCCATTCCATGCCATTCCATGCCATTCCATGCCATTCCATGCCATTCCATGCCATTCCATGCCATTCCATGCCATTCCATGCCATTCCATGCCATTCCATGCCATTCCATGCCATTCCATGCCATTCCATGCCATTCCATGCCATTCCATGCCATTCCATGCCATTCCATGCCATTCCATGCCATTCCATGCCATTCCATGCCATTCCATGCCGGTGCCATGCCGTGCCATGCCGGTGCCATGCCGGTGCCATGCCGTGCCATGCCGGTGCCATGCCGTGCCATGCCGGTGCCATGCCGTGCCATGCCGGTGCCATGCCGTGCCATGCCGGTGCCATGCCGTGCCATGCCGGTGCCATGCCGTGCCATGCCGGTGCCATGCCGTGCCATGCCGGTGCCATGCCGTGCCATGCCGGTGCCATGCCGTGCCATGCCGTGCCATGCCGTGCCATGCCGGTGCCATGCCGTGCCATGCCGGTGCCATGCCGTGCCATGCCGTGCCATGCCGTGCCATGCCGTGCCATGCCGTGCCATGCCGGTGCCATGCCGTGCCATGCCGGTGCCCATGCCGTGCCATGCCGGTGCCATGCCGTGCCATTCCGGTGCCATGCCGTGCCATTCCGGTGCCATGCCGTGCCATTCCGGTGCCATGCCGGTGCCATGCCGTGCCATGCCGGTGCCATGCCGTGCCATGCCGGTGCCATGCCGTGCCATGCCGGTGCCATGCCGTGCCATGCCGGTGCCATGCCGTGCCATGCCGTGCCATGCCGTGCCATGCCGGGCCATGCGGTGCCATGCCATTCCATGCCATTCCATGCCATTCCATGCCATTCCATGCCATTCCATGCCATTCCATGCCATTCCATGCCATTCCATGCTATTCCATGCCATTCCATGCCATTCCATGCCATTCCATGCCGTGCCATGCCGATGCCATGCCGTGCCATGCCGGTGCCATGCCGTGCCATGCCGTGACATGCCGGTGCCATGCCGGTGCCATGGCGTGCCATTCCGTGCCATTCAATGCCATTCCATGCCATTCAATGCCGTGCCATGCCGGTGCCATGCCGTGCCATGCCGTGCCATGCGGTGCCATGCCGTGCCATGCCGTGCCATGCCGTGCCATGCCGTGCCATGCCGTGCCATGCCGTGCCATGCCGGTGCCATGCCGTGCCATGCCGTGCCATGCCGGTGCCATGCCGTGCCATGCCGTGCCATGCCGGTGCCATGCCGTGCCATGCCGTGCCATGCCGGTGCCATGCCGTGCCATGCCGTGCCATGCCGGTGCCATGCCGTGCCATGCCGTGCCATGCCGGTGCCATGCCGTGCCATGCCGGTGCCATGCCGTGCCATGCCGTGCCATGCCGGTGCCATGCCGTGCCATGCCGTGCCATGCCGTGCCATGCCGGTGCCATGCCGTGCCATGCCGTGCCATGCCGGGCCATGCCGTGCCATGCCGGGCCATGCGGTGCCATGCCGTGCCATGCCGGTGCCATGCCGTGCCATGCCGGTGCCATGCCGTGCCATGCCGTGCCATGCCGGTGCCATGCCGTGCCATGCCGTGCCATGCCGGTGCCATGCCGTGCCATGCCGTGCCATGCCGGTGCCATGCCGTGCCATGCCGGTGCCATGCCGTGCCATGCCGTGCCATGCCGGTGCCATGCCGTGCCATGCCGTGCCATGCCGTGCCATGCCGGTGCCATGCCGTGCCATGCCGGTGCCATGCCGTGCCATGCCGTGCCATGCCGGTGCCATGCCGTGCCATGCCGTGCCATGCCGGTGCCATGCCGTGCCATGCCGTGCCATGCCGGTGCCATGCCGTGCCATGCCGGTGCCATGCCGTGCCATGCCGTGCCATGCCGGTGCCATGCCGTGCCATGCCGTGCCATGCCGTGCCATGCCGGTGCCATGCCGTGCCATGCCGTGCCATGCCGGTGCCATGCCGTGCCATGCCGTGCCATGCCGGTGCCATGCCGTGCCATGCCGTGCCATGCCGTGCCATGCCGGTGCCATGCCGTGCCATGCCGGTGCCATGCCGTGCCATGCCGTGCCATGCCGTGCCATGCCGGTGCCATGCCGTGCCATGCCGGTGCCATGCCGTGCCATGCCGTGCCATGCCGTGCCATGCCGTGCCATGCCGGTGCCATGCCGTGCCATGCCGGTGCCATGCCGTGCCATGCCGTGCCATGCCGGTGCCATGCCGTGCCATGCCGTGCCATGCCGGTGCCATGCCGGTGCCATGTCGTGCCATGCCGGTGCCATGCCGTGCCATGCCGGTGCCATGCCGTGCCATGCCGGTGCCATGCCGTGCCATGCCGGTGCCATGCCGTGCCATGCCGTGCCATGCCGGTGCCATGCCGGTGCCATGCCGTGCCATGCCGGTGCCATGCCGGTGCCATGCCGTGCCATGCCGTGCCATGCCGTGCCATGCCGTGCCATGCCGTGCCATGCCGGGCCATGCGGTGCCATGCCATTCCATGCCATTCCATGCCATTCCATGCCATTCCATGCCATTCCATGCCATTCCATGCCATTCCATGCCATTCCATGCCATTCCATGCCGTGCCATGCCGGTGCCATGCCGTGCCATGCCGGTGCCATGCCGTGCCATGCGGTGCCATGCCATTCCATGCGGTGCCATGCCATTCCATGCCATTCCATGCCATTCCATGCCATTCCATGCCATTCCATGCCATTCCATGCCATTCCATGCCATTCCATGCCATTCCATGCCATTCCATGCCATTCCATGCCATTCCATGCCATTCCATGCCATTCCATGCCATTCCATGCCATTCCATGCCATTCCATGCCATTCCATGCCATTCCATGCCATTCCATGCCATTCCATGCCATTCCATGCCATTCCATGCCATTCCATGCCATTCCATGCCATTCCATGCCATTCCATGCCATTCCATGCCATTCCATGCCATTCCATGCCATTCCATGCCATTCCATGCCATTCCATGCCATTCCATGCCATTCCATGCCATTCCATGCCGTGCCATGCCGGTGCCATGCCGTGCCATGCCGGTGCCATGCCGTGCCATGCCGGTGCCATGCCGTGCCATGCCGTGCCATGCCGGTGCCATGCCGTGCCATGCCGTGCCATGCCGGTGCCATGCCGTGCCATGCCGTGCCATGCCGGTGCCATGCCGTGCCATGCCGGTGCCATGCCGTGCCATGCCGGTGCCATGCCGTGCCATGCCGGTGCCATGCCGTGCCATGCCGGTGCCATGCCGTGCCATGCCGGTGCCATGCCGTGCCATGCCGGTGCCATGCCGTGCCATGCCGGTGCCATGCCGGTGCCATGCCGTGCCATGCCGGTGCCATGCCGTGCCATGCCGGTGCCATGCCTTGCCATGCCGTGCCATGCCGTGCCATGCCGTGCCATGCCGGTGCCATGCCGTGCCATGCCGGTGCCATGCCGGTGCCATGCCGTGCCATGCCGGTGCCATGCCGTGCCATGCCGGTGCCATGCCGTGCCATGCCGTGCCATGCCGGTGCCATGCCGTGCCATGCCGTGCCATGCCGTGCCATGCCGTGCCATGCCGGTGCCATGCCGGTGCCATGCCGTGCCATGCCGTGCCATGCCGTGCCATGCCGGTGCCCATGCCGTGCCATGCCGGTGCCATGCCGTGCCATGCTGGTGCCATGCCGGTGCCATGCCGTGCCATGCCGGTGCCATGCCGTGCCATGCCGTGCCATGCCGTGCCATGCCGGGCCATGCGGTGCCATGCCATTCCATGCCATTCCATGCCATTCCATGCCAGTCCATGCCATTCCATGCCACTCAATGCGGTGCCATGCCGTGCCATGCGGTGCCATGCCGTGCCATTCGGTGCCATGCCATTCCATGCCATTCCATGCCATTCCATGCCATTCCATGCCATTCCATGCCATTCCATGCCATTCCATGCCATTCAATGCCGTGCCTTGCCGTGCCATGCCGTGCCATGCCGTGCCATGCCGTGCCATGCCGTGCCATGCCGTGCCATGCCGTGCCATGCCGTGCCATGCCGTGCCATGCCGTGCCATGCCGTGCCATGCCGTGCCATGCCGTGCCATGCCGTGCCATGCCATTTCATGCCATTCCATGCCATTCCATGCCATTCCATGCCATTCCATGCCATTCCATGCCATTCCATGCCATTCCATGCCATTCCATGCCATTCCATGCCATTCCATGCCATTCCATGCCATTCCATGCCATTCCATGCCATTCCATGCCATTCCATGCCATTCCATGCCATTCCATGCCATTCCATGCCATTCCATGCCATTCCATGCCATTCCATGCCATTCCATGCCATTCCATGCCATTCCATGCCATTCCATGCCATTCCATGCCATTCCATGCCATTCCATGCCATTCCATGCCATTCCATGCCATTCCATGCCATTCCATGCCATTCCATGCCATTCCATGCCATTCCATGCCATTCCATGCCATTCCATGCCATTCCATGCCATTCCATGCCATTCCATGCCATTCCATGCCATTCCATGCCATTCCATGCCATTCCATGCCATTCCATGCCATTCCATGCCATTCAATGCCGGTGCCATGCCGTGCCATGCCGGTGCCATGCCGTGCCATGCCGGTGCCATGCCGTGCCATGCCGGTGCCATGCCGTGCCATGCCGGTGCCATGCCATTCCATGCCGGTGCCATGCCGTGCCATGCCGGTGCCATGCCGTGCCATGCCGTGCCATGCCGTGCCATGCCGGTGCCATGCCGTGCCATGCGGTGCCATGCCGTGCCATGCCGTGCCATGCCGTGCCATGCCGTGCCATGCCGTGCCATGCCGTGCCATGCCGTGCCATGCCGGTGCCATGCCGTGCCATGCCGTGCCATGCCGTGCCATGCCGTGCCATGCCGGTGCCATGCCGTGCCATGCCGGTGCCATGCCGGTGCCATGCCGTGCCATGCTGGTGCCATGCCGGTGCCATGCCGTGCCATGCCGGTGCCATGCCGTGCCATGCCGTGCCATGCCGTGCCATGCCGGGCCATGCGGTGCCATGCCATTCCATGCCATTCCATGCCATTCCATGCCAGTCCATGCCATTCCATGCCACTCAATGCGGTGCCATGCCGTGCCATGCGGTGCCATGCCGTGCCATTCGGTGCCATGCCATTCCATGCCATTCCATGCCATTCCATGCCATTCCATGCCATTCCATGCCATTCCATGCCATTCCATGCCATTCAATGCCGTGCCTTGCCGTGCCATGCCGTGCCATGCCGTGCCATGCCGTGCCATGCCGTGCCATGCCGTGCCATGCCGTGCCATGCCGTGCCATGCCGTGCCATGCCGTGCCATGCCGTGCCATGCCGTGCCATGCCGTGCCATGCCGTGCCATGCCATTTCATGCCATTCCATGCCATTCCATGCCATTCCATGCCATTCCATGCCATTCCATGCCATTCCATGCCATTCCATGCCATTCCATGCCATTCCATGCCATTCCATGCCATTCCATGCCATTCCATGCCATTCCATGCCATTCCATGCCATTCCATGCCATTCCATGCCATTCCATGCCATTCCATGCCATTCCATGCCATTCCATGCCATTCCATGCCATTCCATGCCATTCCATGCCATTCCATGCCATTCCATGCCATTCCATGCCATTCCATGCCATTCCATGCCATTCCATGCCATTCCATGCCATTCCATGCCATTCCATGCCATTCCATGCCATTCCATGCCATTCCATGCCATTCAATGCCGGTGCCATGCCGTGCCATGCCGGTGCCATGCCGTGCCATGCCGGTGCCATGCCGTGCCATGCCGGTGCCATGCCGTGCCATGCCGGTGCCATGCCATTCCATGCCGGTGCCATGCCGTGCCATGCCGGTGCCATGCCGTGCCATGCCGTGCCATGCCGTGCCATGCCGTGCCATGCCGGTGCCATGCCGTGCCATGCGGTGCCATGCCGTGCCATGCCGTGCCATGCCGTGCCATGCCGTGCCATGCCGTGCCATGCCGTGCCATGCCGTGCCATGCCGGTGCCATGCCGTGCCATGCCGTGCCATGCCGTGCCATGCCGTGCCATGCCGGTGCCATGCCGTGCCATGCCGGTGCCATGCCGTGCCATGCCGTGCCATGCCGGTGCCATGCCGTGCCATGCCGTGCCATGCCGGTGCCATGCCGTGCCATGCCGTGCCATGCCGGTGCCATGCCGTGCCATGCCGGTGCCATGCCGTGCCATGCCGTGCCATGCCGGTGCCCATGCCGTGCCATGCCGGTGCCATGCCGTGCCATGACGGTGCCATGCCGGTGCCATGCCGTGCCATGCCGGTGCCATGCCGTGCCATGCCGTGCCATGCCGTGCCATGCCGTGCCATGCCGGGCCATGCGGTGCCATGCCATTCCATGCCATTCCATGCCATTCCATGCCAGTCCATGCCATTCCATGCCACTCAATGCGGTGCCATGCCGTGCCATGCCGTGCCATGCCGTGCCATGCCGTGCCATGCCGTGCCATGCCGTGCCATGCCGTGCCATGCCGTGCCATGCCGTGCCATGCCGTGCCATGCCGTGCCATGCCGTGCCATGCCGTGCCATGCCGTGCCATGCCGTGCCATGCCGTGCCATGCCGTGCCATGCCGTGCCATGCCGTGCCATGCCGGGCCATGCGGTGCCATGCCATTCCATGCCATTCCATGCCAGTCCATGCCATTCCATGCCACTCAATGCGGTGCCATGCCGTGCCATGCCGTGCCATGCCGTGCCATGCCGTGCCATGCCGTGCCATGCCGTGCCATGCCGTGCCATGCCGTGCCATGCCGTGCCATGCCGTGCCATGCCGTGCCATGCCGTGCCATGCCGTGCCATGCCGTGCCATGCCGTGCCATGCCGTGCCATGCCGTGCCATGCCGTGCCATGCCGTGCCATGCCGTGCCATGCCGTGCCATGCCGTGCCATGCCGTGCCATGCCGTGCCATGCCGTGCCATGCCGTGCCATGCCGTGCCATGCCGTGCCATGCCGTGCCATGCCGTGCCATGCCGTGCCATGCCGTGCCATGCCGTGCCATGCCGTGCCATGCCGTGCCATGCCGTGCCATGCCGTGCCATGCCGTGCCATGCCGTGCCATGCCGTGCCATGCCGTGCCATGCCGTGCCATGCCGTGCCATGCCGTGCCATGCCGTGCCATGCCGTGCCATGCCGTGCCATGCCGTGCCATGCCGTGCCATGCCGTGCCATGCCGTGCCATGCCGTGCCATGCCGTGCCATGCCGTGCCATGCCGTGCCATGCCGTGCCATGCCGTGCCATGCCGTGCCATGCCGTGCCATGCCGTGCCATGCCGTGCCATGCCGTGCCATGCCGTGCCATGCCGTGCCATGCCGTGCCATGCCGTGCCATGCCGTGCCATGCCGTGCCATGCCGTGCCATGCCGTGCCATGCCGTGCCATGCCGTGCCATGCCGTGCCATGCCGTGCCATGCCGTGCCATGCCGTTCCATGCCATTCCATGCCATTCCATGCCATTCCATGCCATTCCATGCCATTCCATGCCATTCCATGCCATTCCATGCCATTCCATGCCATTCCATGCTATTCCATGCCATTCCATGCCATTCCATGCCGTGCCATGCCGGTGCCATGCCGTGCCATGCCGTGACATGCCGGTGCCATGCCGGTGCCATGCCGTGCCATTCCGTGCCATTCAATGCCATTCCATGCCATTCAATGCCGTGCCTTGCCGTGCCATGCCGTGCCATGCCGTGCCATGCCGTGCCATGCCGTGCCATGCCGTGCCATGCCGTGCCATGCCGTGCCATGCCGTGCCATGCCGTGCCATGCCGTGCCATGCCGTGCCATGCCGTGCCATGCCGTGCCATGCCGTGCCATGCCGTGCCATGCCGTGCCATGCCGTGCCATGCCGTGCCATGCCGTGCCATGCCGTGCCATGCCGTGCCATGCCGTGCCATGCCGTGCCATGCCGTGCCATGCCGTGCCATGCCGTGCCATGCCGTGCCATGCCGTGCCATGCCGTGCCATGCCGTGCCATGCCGTGCCATGCCGTGCCATGCCGTGCCATGCCGTGCCATGCCGTGCCATGCCGTGCCATGCCGTGCCATGCCGTGCCATGCCGTGCCATGCCGTGCCATGCCGTGCCATGCCGTGCCATGCCGTGCCATGCCGTGCCATGCCGTGCCATGCCGTGCCATGCCGTGCCATGCCGTGCCATGCCGGTGCCATGCCGTGCCATGCGGTGCCATGCCGTGCCATGCCGTGCCATGCCGTGCCATGCCGTGCCATGCCGTGCCATGCCGTGCCATGCCGTGCCATGCCGTGCCATGCCGTGCCATGCCGTGCCATGCCGTGCCATGCCGTGCCATGCCGTGCCATGCCGGTGCCATGCCGTGCCATGCCGGTGCCATGCCGTGCCATGCCGGTGCCATGCCGTGCCATGCCGTGCCATGCCGGTGCCATGCCGTGCCATGCCGTGCCATGCCGGTGCCATGCCGTGCCATGCCGTGCCATGCCGGTGCCATGCCGTGCCATGCCGTGCCATGCCGGTGCCCATGCCGTGCCATGCCGGTGCCATGCCGTGCCATGACGGTGCCATGCCGGTGCCATACCGTGCCATGCCGGTGCCATGCCGTGCCATGCCGTGCCATGCCGTGCCATGCCGGGCCATGCGGTGCCATGCCATTCCATGCCATTCCATGCCATTCCATGCCAGTCCATGCCATTCCATGCCACTCAATGCGGTGCCATGCCGTGCCATGCCGTGCCATGCCGTGCCATGCCGTGCCATGCCGTGCCATGCCGTGCCATGCCGTGCCATGCCGTGCCATGCCGTGCCATGCCGTGCCATGCCGTGCCATGCCGTGCCATGCCGTGCCATGCCGTGCCATGCCGTGCCATGCCGTGCCATGCCGTGCCATGCCGTGCCATGCCGTGCCATGCCGTGCCATGCCGTGCCATGCCGTGCCATGCCGTGCCATGCCGTGCCATGCCGTGCCATGCCGTGCCATGCCGTGCCATGCCGTGCCATGCCGTGCCATGCCGTGCCATGCCGTGCCATGCCGTGCCATGCCGTGCCATGCCGTGCCATGCCGTGCCATGCCGTGCCATGCCGTGCCATGCCGTGCCATGCCGTGCCATGCCGTGACATGCCGTGCCATGCCGTGCCATGCCGTGCCATGCCGTGCCATGCCGTGCCATGCCGTGCCATGCCGTGCCATGCCGTGCCATGCCGTGCCATGCCGTGCCATGCCGTGCCATGCCGTGCCATGCCGTGCCATGCCGTGCCATGCCGTGCCATGCCGTGCCATGCCGTGCCATGCCGTGCCATGCCGTGCCATGCCGTGCCATGCCGTGCCATGCCGTGCCATGCCGTGCCATGCCGTGCCATGCCGTGCCATGCCGTGCCATGCCGTGCCATGCCGTGCCATGCCGTGCCATGCCGTGCCATGCCGTGCCATGCCGTGCCATGCCGTGCCATGCCGTGCCATGCCGTGCCATGCCGTGCCATGCCGTGCCATGCCGTGCCATGCCGTGCCATGCCGTGCCATGCCGTGTCATTCCATGCCATTCAATGCCGTGCCATGCCGTGCCATGCCGTGCCATGCGGTGCCATGCCGTGCCATTCGGTGCCATGCCATTCCATGCCATTCAATGCCGTGCCATGCCGTGCCATGCCGTGCCATGCGGTGCCATGCCGTGCCATTCGGTGCCATGCCATTCCATGCCATTCCATGCCATTCCATGCCATTCCATGCCATTCCATGCCATTCCATGCCATTCCATGCCATTCCATGCCATTCCATGCCATTCAATGCCGTGCCATGCCGGTGCCATGCCGTGCCATGCCGTGCCATGCCGTGCCATGCCTTGCCATGCCGTGCCATGCCGTGCCATGCCGGTGCCATGCCGTGCCATGCCGGTGCCATGCCGTGCCATGCCGGTGCCATGCCGTGCCATGCCGGTGCCATGCCGTGCCATGCCGGTGCCATGCCGTGCCATGCCGTGCCATGCCGTGCCATGCCGTGCCATGCCGGTGCCATGCCGTGGCATGCCGGTGCCATGCCGTGCCATGCCGGTGCCATGCCGTGCCATGCCGTGCCATGCCGGTGCCATGCCGGTGCCATGCCGTGCCATGCCGTGCCATGCCGTGCCATGCCGTGCCATGCCGTGCCATGCCGTGCCATTCCGTGCCATTCAATGCCATTCCATGCCATTCAATGCCGTGCCTTGCCGTGCCATGCCGTGCCATGCCGTGCCATGCCGTGCCATGCCGTGCCATGCCATTCCATGCCATTCCATGCCATTCCATGCCATTCCATGCCATTCCATGCCATTCCATGCCATTCCATGCCATTCCATGCCATTCCATGCCATTCCATGCCATTCCATGCCATTCCATGCCATTCCATGCCATTCCATGCCATTCCATGCCATTCCATGCCATTCCATGCCATTCCATGCCATTCCATGCCATTCCATGCCATTCCATGCCATTCCATGCCATTCCATGCCATTCCATGCCATTCCATGCCATTCCATGCCATTCCATGCCATTCCATGCCATTCCATGCCATTCCATGCCATTCCATGCCATTCCATGCCATTCCATGCCGTGCCATGCCGGTGCCATGCCGTGCCATGCCGGTGCCATGCCGTGCCATGCCGGTGCCATGCCGTGCCATGCCGGTGCCATGCCGTGCCATGCCGGTGCCATGCCGTGCCATGCCGTGCCATGCCGTGCCATGCCGTGCCATGCCATTCCATGCCATTCCATGCCATTCCATGCCATTCCATGCCATTCCATGCCATTCCATGCCATTCCATGCCATTCCATGCCATTCCATGCCATTCCATGCCATTCCATGCCATTCCATGCCATTCCATGCTATTCCATGCCATTCCATGCCATTCCATGCCGTGCCATGCCGATGCCATGCCGTGCCATGCCGGTGCCATGCCGTGACATGCCGGTGCCATGCCGGTGCCATGCCGTGCCATTCCGTGCCATTCAATGCCATTCCATGCCATTCAATGCCGTGCCTTGCCGTGCCATGCCGTGCCATGCCGTGCCATGCCGTGCCATGCCGTGCCATGCCGTGCCATGCCGTGCCATGCCGTGCCATGCCGTGCCATGCCGTGCCATGCCGTGCCATGCCGTGCCATGCCGTGCCATGCCGTGCCATGCCGTGCCATGCCGTGCCATGCCGTGCCATGCCGTGCCATGCCGTGCCATGCCGTGCCGTGCCGTGCCGTGCCATGCCGTGCCATGCCATTTCATGCCATTCCATGCCATTCCATGCCATTCCATGCCATTCCATGCCATTCCATGCCATTCCATGCCATTCCATGCCATTCCATGCCATTCCATGCCATTCCATGCCATTCCATGCCATTCCATGCCATTCCATGCCATTCCATGCCATTCCATGCCATTCCATGCCATTCCATGCCATTCCATGCCATTCCATGCCATTCCATGCCATTCCATGCCATTCCATGCCATTCCATGCCATTCCATGCCATTCCATGCCATTCCATGCCATTCCATGCCATTCCATGCCATTCCATGCCATTCCATGCCATTCCATGCCATTCCATGCCATTCCATGCCATTCCATGCCATTCCATGCCATTCCATGCCATTCCATGCCATTCCATGCCATTCCATGCCATTCCATGCCATTCCATGCCATTCCATGCCATTCCATGCCATTCCATGCCATTCCATGCCATTCCATGCCATTCCATGCCATTCCATGCCATTCCATGCCATTCCATGCCATTCCATGCCATTCCATGCCATTCCATGCCATTCCATGCCATTCCATGCCGTGCCATGCCGTGCCATGCCGTGCCATGCCGTGCCATGCCGTGCCATGCCGTGCCATGCCGTGCCATGCCGTGCCATGCCGTGCCATGCCGTGCCATGCCGTGTCATTCCATGCCATTCAATGCCGTGCCATGCCGTGCCATGCCGTGCCATGCGGTGCCATGCCGTGCCATTCGGTGCCATGCCATTCCATGCCATTCAATGCCGTGCCATGCCGTGCCATGCCGTGCCATGCGGTGCCATGCCGTGCCATTCGGTGCCATGCCATTCCATGCCATTCCATGCCATTCCATGCCATTCCATGCCATTCCATGCCATTCCATGCCATTCCATGCCATTCCATGCCATTCCATGCCATTCAATGCCGTGCCATGCCGGTGCCATGCCGTGCCATGCCGTGCCATGCCGTGCCATGCCTTGCCATGCCGTGCCATGCCGTGCCATGCCGGTGCCATGCCGTGCCATGCCGGTGCCATGCCGTGCCATGCCGGTGCCATGCCGTGCCATGCCGGTGCCATGCCGTGCCATGCCGTGCCATGCCGTGCCATGCCGTGCCATGCCGGTGCCATGCCGTGGCATGCCGGTGCCATGCCGTGCCATGCCGGTGCCATGCCGTGCCATGCCGTGCCATGCCGGTGCCATGCCGGTGCCATGCCGTGCCATGCCGTGCCATGCCGTGCCATGCCGTGCCATGCCGTGCCATTCCGTGCCATTCAATGCCATTCCATGCCATTCAATGCCGTGCCTTGCCGTGCCATGCCGTGCCATGCCGTGCCATGCCGTGCCATGCCGTGCCATGCCATTCCATGCCATTCCATGCCATTCCATGCCATTCCATGCCATTCCATGCCATTCCATGCCATTCCATGCCATTCCATGCCATTCCATGCCATTCCATGCCATTCCATGCCATTCCATGCCATTCCATGCCATTCCATGCCATTCCATGCCATTCCATGCCATTCCATGCCATTCCATGCCATTCCATGCCATTCCATGCCATTCCATGCCATTCCATGCCATTCCATGCCATTCCATGCCATTCCATGCCATTCCATGCCATTCCATGCCATTCCATGCCATTCCATGCCATTCCATGCCATTCCATGCCATTCCATGCCATTCCATGCCATTCCATGCCATTCCATGCCATTCCATGCCATTCCATGCCATTCCATGCCATTCCATGCCGTGCCATGCCGGTGCCATGCCGTGCCATGCCGGTGCCATGCCGTGCCATGCCGGTGCCATGCCGTGCCATGCCGGTGCCATGCCGTGCCATGCCGGTGCCATGCCGTGCCATGCCGTGCCATGCCGTGCCATGCCGTGCCATGCCATTCCATGCCATTCCATGCCATTCCATGCCATTCCATGCCATTCCATGCCATTCCATGCCATTCCATGCCATTCCATGCCATTCCATGCCATTCCATGCCATTCCATGCCATTCCATGCCATTCCATGCTATTCCATGCCATTCCATGCCATTCCATGCCGTGCCATGCCGATGCCATGCCGTGCCATGCCGGTGCCATGCCGTGACATGCCGGTGCCATGCCGGTGCCATGCCGTGCCATTCCGTGCCATTCAATGCCATTCCATGCCATTCAATGCCGTGCCTTGCCGTGCCATGCCGTGCCATGCCGTGCCATGCCGTGCCATGCCGTGCCATGCCGTGCCATGCCGTGCCATGCCGTGCCATGCCGTGCCATGCCGTGCCATGCCGTGCCATGCCGTGCCATGCCGTGCCATGCCGTGCCATGCCGTGCCATGCCGTGCCATGCCGTGCCATGCCGTGCCATGCCGTGCCATGCCGTGCCATGCCGTGCCATGCCGTGCCATGCCGTGCCATGCCATTTCATGCCATTCCATGCCATTCCATGCCATTCCATGCCATTCCATGCCATTCCATGCCATTCCATGCCATTCCATGCCATTCCATGCCATTCCATGCCATTCCATGCCATTCCATGCCATTCCATGCCATTCCATGCCATTCCATGCCATTCCATGCCATTCCATGCCATTCCATGCCATTCCATGCCATTCCATGCCATTCCATGCCATTCCATGCCATTCCATGCCATTCCATGCCATTCCATGCCATTCCATGCCATTCCATGCCATTCCATGCCATTCCATGCCATTCCATGCCATTCCATGCCATTCCATGCCATTCCATGCCATTCCATGCCATTCCATGCCATTCCATGCCATTCCATGCCATTCCATGCCATTCCATGCCATTCCATGCCATTCCATGCCATTCCATGCCATTCCATGCCATTCCATGCCATTCCATGCCATTCCATGCCATTCCATGCCATTCCATGCCATTCCATGCCATTCCATGCCATTCCATGCCATTCCATGCCATTCCATGCCATTCCATGCCATTCCATGCCATTCCATGCCATTCCATGCCATTCCATGCCATTCCATGCCATTCCATGCCATTCCATGCCGTGCCATGCCGGTGCCATGCCGTGCCATGCCGGTGCCATGCCGTGCCATGCCGGTGCCATGCCGTGCCATGCCGGTGCCATGCCGTGCCATGCCGGTGCCATGCCGTGCCATGCCGTGCCATGCCGTGCCATGCCGTGCCATGCCATTCCATGCCATTCCATGCCATTCCATGCCATTCCATGCCATTCCATGCCGTGCCATGCCGGTGCCATGCCGTGCCATGCCGGTGCCATGCCGTGCCATGCCGGTGCCATGCCGTGCCATGCCGGTGCCATGCCGTGCCATGCCGGTGCCATGCCGGTGCCATGCCGTGCCATGCCGTGCCATGCCGTGCCATGCCGTGCCATGCCGTGCCATGCCGTGCCATGCCGTGCCATGCCGTGCCATGCCGTGCCATGCCGTGCCATGCCGGTGCCATGCCGTGCCATGCGGTGCCATGCCGTGCCATGCCGTGCCATGCCGTGCCATGCCGTGCCATGCCGTGCCATGCCGTGCCATGCCGTGCCATGCCGTGCCATGCCGTGCCATGCCGGTGCCATGCCGTGCCATGCCGGTGCCATGCCGTGCCATGCCGGTGCCATGCCGTGCCATGCCGGTGCCATGCCGTGCCATGCCGTGCCATGCCGGTGCCATGCCGTGCCATGCCGTGCCATGCCGGTGCCATGCCGTGCCATGCCGTGCCATGCCGGTGCCATGCCGTGCCATGCCGTGCCATGCCGGTGCCCATGCCGTGCCATGCCGGTGCCATGCCGTGCCATGACGGTGCCATGCCGGTGCCATACCGTGCCATGCCGGTGCCATGCCGTGCCATGCCGTGCCATGCCGTGCCATGCCGGGCCATGCGGTGCCATGCCATTCCATGCCATTCCATGCCATTCCATGCCAGTCCATGCCATTCCATGCCACTCAATGCGGTGCCATGCCGTGCCATGCCGTGCCATGCCGTGCCATGCCGTGCCATGCCGTGCCATGCCGTGCCATGCCGTGCCATGCCGTGCCATGCCGTGCCATGCCGTGCCATGCCGTGCCATGCCGTGCCATGCCGTGCCATGCCGTGCCATGCCGTGCCATGCCGTGCCATGCCGTGCCATGCCGTGCCATGCCGTGCCATGCCGTGCCATGCCGTGCCATGCCGTGCCATGCCGTGCCATGCCGTGCCATGCCGTGCCATGCCGTGCCATGCCGTGCCATGCCGTGCCATGCCGTGCCATGCCGTGCCATGCCGTGCCATGCCGTGCCATGCCGTGCCATGCCGTGCCATGCCGTGCCATGCCGTGCCATGCCGTGCCATGCCGTGCCATGCCGTGCCATGCCGTGCCATGCCGTGCCATGCCGTGCCATGCCGTGCCATGCCGTGCCATGCCGTGCCATGCCGTGCCATGCCGTGCCATGCCGTGCCATGCCGTGACATGCCGTGCCATGCCGTGCCATGCCGTGCCATGCCGTGCCATGGCGTGCCATGCCGTGCCATGCCGTGCCATGCCGTGCCATGCCGTGCCATGCCGTGCCATGCCGTGCCATGCCGTGCCATGCCGTGCCATGCCGTGCCATGCCGTGCCATGCCGTGCCATGCCGTGCCATGCCGTGCCATGCCGTGCCATGCCGTGCCATGCCGTGCCATGCCGTGCCATGCCGTGCCATGCCGTGCCATGCCGTGCCATGCCGTGCCATGCCGTGCCATGCCGTGCCATGCCGTGCCATGCCGTGCCATGCCGTGCCATGCCGTGCCATGCCGTGCCATGCCGTGCCATGCCGTGCCATGCCGTGCCATGCCGTGCCATGCCGTGCCATGCCGTGCCATGCCGTGCCATGCCGTGCCATGCCGTGCCATGCCGTGCCATGCCGTGCCATGCCGTGCCATGCCGTGCCATGCCGTGCCATGCCGTGCCATGCCGTGCCATGCCGTGCCATGCCGTGCCATGCCGTGCCATGCCGTGCCATGCCGTGCCATGCCGTGTCATTCCATGCCATTCAATGCCGTGCCATGCCGTGCCATGCCGTGCCATGCGGTGCCATGCCGTGCCATTCGGTGCCATGCCATTCCATGCCATTCAATGCCGTGCCATGCCGTGCCATGCCGTGCCATGCGGTGCCATGCCGTGCCATTCGGTGCCATGCCATTCCATGCCATTCCATGCCATTCCATGCCATTCCATGCCATTCCATGCCATTCCATGCCATTCCATGCCATTCCATGCCATTCCATGCCATTCAATGCCGTGCCATGCCGGTGCCATGCCGTGCCATGCCGTGCCATGCCGTGCCATGCCTTGCCATGCCGTGCCATGCCGTGCCATGCCGGTGCCATGCCGTGCCATGCCGGTGCCATGCCGTGCCATGCCGGTGCCATGCCGTGCCATGCCGTGCCATGCCGGTGCCATGCCGTGCCATGCCGTGCCATGCCGTGCCATGCCGTGCCATGCCGGTGCCATGCCGTGGCATGCCGGTGCCATGCCGTGCCATGCCGGTGCCATGCCGTGCCATGCCGTGCCATGCCGGTGCCATGCCGGTGCCATGCCGTGCCATGCCGTGCCATGCCGTGCCATGCCGTGCCATGCCGTGCCATGCCGTGCCATTCCGTGCCATTCAATGCCATTCCATGCCATTCAATGCCGTGCCTTGCCGTGCCATGCCGTGCCATGCCGTGCCATGCCGTGCCATGCCGTGCCATGCCATTCCATGCCATTCCATGCCATTCCATGCCATTCCATGCCATTCCATGCCATTCCATGCCATTCCATGCCATTCCATGCCATTCCATGCCATTCCATGCCATTCCATGCCATTCCATGCCATTCCATGCCATTCCATGCCATTCCATGCCATTCCATGCCATTCCATGCCATTCCATGCCATTCCATGCCATTCCATGCCATTCCATGCCATTCCATGCCATTCCATGCCATTCCATGCCATTCCATGCCATTCCATGCCATTCCATGCCATTCCATGCCATTCCATGCCATTCCATGCCATTCCATGCCATTCCATGCCATTCCATGCCATTCCATGCCATTCCATGCCATTCCATGCCATTCCATGCCATTCCATGCCATTCCATGCCATTCCATGCCATTCCATGCCATTCCATGCCATTCCATGCCATTCCATGCCGTGCCATGCCGGTGCCATGCCGTGCCATGCCGGTGCCATGCCGTGCCATGCCGGTGCCATGCCGTGCCATGCCGGTGCCATGCCGTGCCATGCCGGTGCCATGCCGTGCCATGCCGTGCCATGCCGTGCCATGCCGTGCCATGCCATTCCATGCCATTCCATGCCATTCCATGCCATTCCATGCCATTCCATGCCATTCCATGCCATTCCATGCCATTCCATGCCATTCCATGCCATTCCATGCCATTCCATGCCATTCCATGCTATTCCATGCCATTCCATGCCATTCCATGCCGTGCCATGCCGATGCCATGCCGTGCCATGCCGGTGCCATGCCGTGACATGCCGGTGCCATGCCGGTGCCATGCCGTGCCATTCCGTGCCATTCAATGCCATTCCATGCCATTCAATGCCGTGCCTTGCCGTGCCATGCCGTGCCATGCCGTGCCATGCCGTGCCATGCCGTGCCATGCCGTGCCATGCCGTGCCATGCCGTGCCATGCCGTGCCATGCCGTGCCATGCCGTGCCATGCCGTGCCATGCCGTGCCATGCCGTGCCATGCCGTGCCATGCCGTGCCATGCCGTGCCATGCCGTGCCATGCCGTGCCATGCCGTGCCATGCCGTGCCATGCCGTGCCATGCCGTGCCATGCCGTGCCATGCCGTGCCATGCCGTGCCGTGCCATGCCGTGCCATGCCGTGCCATGCCGTGCCATGCCATTTCATGCCATTCCATGCCATTCCATGCCATTCCATGCCATTCCATGCCATTCCATGCCATTCCATGCCATTCCATGCCATTCCATGCCATTCCATGCCATTCCATGCCATTCCATGCCATTCCATGCCATTCCATGCCATTCCATGCCATTCCATGCCATTCCATGCCATTCCATGCCATTCCATGCCATTCCATGCCATTCCATGCCATTCCATGCCATTCCATGCCATTCCATGCCATTCCATGCCATTCCATGCCATTCCATGCCATTCCATGCCATTCCATGCCATTCCATGCCATTCCATGCCATTCCATGCCATTCCATGCCATTCCATGCCATTCCATGCCATTCCATGCCATTCCATGCCATTCCATGCCATTCCATGCCATTCCATGCCATTCCATGCCATTCCATGCCATTCCATGCCATTCCATGCCATTCCATGCCATTCCATGCCATTCCATGCCATTCCATGCCATTCCATGCCATTCCATGCCATTCCATGCCATTCCATGCCATTCCATGCCATTCCATGCCGTGCCATGCCGTGCCATGCCGTGCCATGCCGTGCCATGCCGTGCCATGCCGTGCCATGCCGTGCCATGCCGTGCCATGCCGTGTCATTCCATGCCATTCAATGCCGTGCCATGCCGTGCCATGCCGTGCCATGCGGTGCCATGCCGTGCCATTCGGTGCCATGCCATTCCATGCCATTCAATGCCGTGCCATGCCGTGCCATGCCGTGCCATGCGGTGCCATGCCGTGCCATTCGGTGCCATGCCATTCCATGCCATTCCATGCCATTCCATGCCATTCCATGCCATTCCATGCCATTCCATGCCATTCCATGCCATTCCATGCCATTCCATGCCATTCAATGCCGTGCCATGCCGGTGCCATGCCGTGCCATGCCGTGCCATGCCGTGCCATGCCTTGCCATGCCGTGCCATGCCGTGCCATGCCGGTGCCATGCCGTGCCATGCCGGTGCCATGCCGTGCCATGCCGGTGCCATGCCGTGCCATGCCGGTGCCATGCCGTGCCATGCCGTGCCATGCCGTGCCATGCCGTGCCATGCCGGTGCCATGCCGTGGCATGCCGGTGCCATGCCGTGCCATGCCGGTGCCATGCCGTGCCATGCCGTGCCATGCCGGTGCCATGCCGGTGCCATGCCGTGCCATGCCGTGCCATGCCGTGCCATGCCGGTGCCATGCCGTGCCATTCCGTGCCATTCAATGCCATTCCATGCCATTCAATGCCGTGCCTTGCCGTGCCATGCCGTGCCATGCCATTCCATGCCATTCCATGCCATTCCATGCCATTCCATGCCATTCCATGCCATTCCATGCCATTCCATGCCATTCCATGCCATTCCATGCCATTCCATGCCATTCCATGCCATTCCATGCCATTCCATGCCATTCCATGCCATTCCATGCCATTCCATGCCATTCCATGCCATTCCATGCCATTCCATGCCATTCCATGCCATTCCATGCCATTCCATGCCATTCCATGCCATTCCATGCCATTCCATGCCATTCCATGCCATTCCATGCCATTCCATGCCATTCCATGCCATTCCATGCCATTCCATGCCATTCCATGCCATTCCATGCCATTCCATGCCATTCCATGCCATTCCATGCCATTCCATGCCATTCCATGCCATTCCATGCCATTCCATGCCATTCCATGCCATTCCATGCCATTCCATGCCATTCCATGCCATTCCATGCCATTCCATGCCATTCCATGCCATTCCATGCCATTCCATGCCATTCCATGCCATTCCATGCCATTCCATGCCATTCCATGCCATTCCATGCCATTCCATGCCGTGCCATGCCGGTGCCATGCCGTGCCATGCCGGTGCCATGCCGTGCCATGCCGGTGCCATGCCGTGCCATGCCGGTGCCATGCCGTGCCATGCCGGTGCCATGCCGTGCCATGCCGTGCCATGCCGTCCCATGCCGTGCCATGCCATTCCATGCCATTCCATGCCATTCCATGCCATTCCATGCCATTCCATGCCATTCCATGCCATTCCATGCCATTCCATGCCATTCCATGCCATTCCATGCCATTCCATGCCATTCCATGCCATTCCATGCTATTCCATGCCATTCCATGCCATTCCATGCCGTGCCATGCCGATGCCATGCCGTGCCATGCCGGTGCCATGCCGTGACATGCCGGTGCCATGCCGGTGCCATGCCGTGCCATTCCGTGCCATTCAATGCCATTCCATGCCATTCAATGCCGTGCCTTGCCGTGCCATGCCGTGCCATGCCGTGCCATGCCGTGCCATGCCGTGCCATGCCGTGCCATGCCGTGCCATGCCGTGCCATGCCGTGCCATGCCGTGCCATGCCGTGCCATGCCGTGCCATGCCGTGCCATGCCGTGCCATGCCGTGCCATGCCGTGCCATGCCGTGCCATGCCGTGCCATGCCGTGCCATGCCGTGCCATGCCGTGCCATGCCGTGCCATGCCGTGCCATGCCGTGCCATGCCGTGCCATGCCGTGCCATGCCGTGCCATGCCGTGCCATGCCGTGCCATGCCGTGCCATGCCATTTCATGCCATTCCATGCCATTCCATGCCATTCCATGCCATTCCATGCCATTCCATGCCATTCCATGCCATTCCATGCCATTCCATGCCATTCCATGCCATTCCATGCCATTCCATGCCATTCCATGCCATTCCATGCCATTCCATGCCATTCCATGCCATTCCATGCCATTCCATGCCATTCCATGCCATTCCATGCCATTCCATGCCATTCCATGCCATTCCATGCCATTCCATGCCATTCCATGCCATTCCATGCCATTCCATGCCATTCCATGCCATTCCATGCCATTCCATGCCATTCCATGCCATTCCATGCCATTCCATGCCATTCCATGCCATTCCATGCCATTCCATGCCATTCCATGCCATTCCATGCCATTCCATGCCATTCCATGCCATTCCATGCCATTCCATGCCATTCCATGCCATTCCATGCCATTCCATGCCATTCCATGCCATTCCATGCCATTCCATGCCATTCCATGCCATTCCATGCCATTCCATGCCATTCCATGCCGTGCCATGCCGGTGCCATGCCGTGCCATGCCGGTGCCATGCCGTGCCATGCCGGTGCCATGCCGTGCCATGCCGGTGCCATGCCGTGCCATGCCGGTGCCATGCCGTGCCATGCCGTGCCATGCCGTGCCATGCCGTGCCATGCCGTGCCATGCCATTCCATGCCATTCCATGCCATTCCATGCCATTCCATGCCATTCCATGCCATTCCATGCCATTCCATGCCATTCCATGCCATTCCATGCCATTCCATGCCATTCCATGCCATTCCATGCCATTCCATGCCATTCCATGCCATTCCATGCCATTCCATGCTATTCCATGCCATTCCATGCCATTCCATGCCGTGCCATGCCGGTGCCATGCCGTGCCATGCCGGTGCCATGCCGTGCCATGCCGGTGCCATGCCGTGCCATGCCGGTGCCATGCCGTGCCATGCCGGTGCCATGCCGGTGCCATGCCGTGCCATGCCGTGCCATGCCGGTGCCATGCCGTGCCATGCCGGTGCCATGCCGTGCCATGCCGGTGCCATGTCGTGCCATGCCGGTGCCATGCCGTGCCATGCCGGTGCCATGCCGTGCCATGCCGGTGCCATGCCGTGCCATGCCGGTGCCATGCCGTGCCATGCCGGTGCCATGCCGTGCCATGCCGGTGCCATGCCGTGCCATGCCGGTGCCATGCCGTGCCATGCCGTGCCATGCCGGTGCCATGCCGGTGCCATGCCGTGCCATGCCGGTGCCATGCCGGTGCCATGCCGTGCCATGCCGTGCCATGCCGTGCCATGCCGTGCCATGCCATTCCATGCCATTCCATGCCATTCCATGCCATTCCATGCCATTCCATGCCATTCCATGCCATTCCATGCCATTCCATGCCATTCCATGCCATTCCATGCCATTCCATGCCATTCCATGCCATTCCATGCTATTCCATGCCATTCCATGCCATTCCATGCCGTGCCATGCCGGTGCCATGCCGTGCCATGCCGTGCCATGCCGTGCCATGCCGTGCCATGCCGTGCCATGCCGTGCCATGCCGTGCCATGCCGTGCCATGCCGTGCCATGCCGTGCCATGCCGTGCCATGCCGTGTCATTCCATGCCATTCAATGCCGTGCCATGCCGTGCCATGCCGTGCCATGCGGTGCCATGCCGTGCCATTCGGTGCCATGCCATTCCATGCCATTCAATGCCGTGCCATGCCGTGCCATGCCGTGCCATGCGGTGCCATGCCGTGCCATTCGGTGCCATGCCATTCCATGCCATTCCATGCCATTCCATGCCATTCCATGCCATTCCATGCCATTCCATGCCATTCCATGCCATTCCATGCCATTCAATGCCGTGCCATGCCGGTGCCATGCCGTGCCATGCCGTGCCATGCCGTGCCATGCCTTGCCATGCCGTGCCATGCCGTGCCATGCCGGTGCCATGCCGTGCCATGCCGGTGCCATGCCGTGCCATGCCGGTGCCATGCCGTGCCATGCCGGTGCCATGCCGTGCCATGCCGTGCCATGCCGTGCCATGCCGTGCCATGCCGGTGCCATGCCGTGGCATGCCGGTGCCATGCCGTGCCATGCCGGTGCCATGCCGTGCCATGCCGTGCCATGCCGGTGCCATGCCGGTGCCATGCCGTGCCATGCCGTGCCATGCCGTGCCATGCCGTGCCATGCCGTGCCATGCCGTGCCATTCCGTGCCATTCAATGCCATTCCATGCCATTCAATGCCGTGCCTTGCCGTGCCATGCCGTGCCATGCCGTGCCATGCCGTGCCATGCCGTGCCATGCCATTCCATGCCATTCCATGCCATTCCATGCCATTCCATGCCATTCCATGCCATTCCATGCCATTCCATGCCATTCCATGCCATTCCATGCCATTCCATGCCATTCCATGCCATTCCATGCCATTCCATGCCATTCCATGCCATTCCATGCCATTCCATGCCATTCCATGCCATTCCATGCCATTCCATGCCATTCCATGCCATTCCATGCCATTCCATGCCATTCCATGCCATTCCATGCCATTCCATGCCATTCCATGCCATTCCATGCCATTCCATGCCATTCCATGCCATTCCATGCCATTCCATGCCATTCCATGCCATTCCATGCCATTCCATGCCATTCCATGCCATTCCATGCCATTCCATGCCATTCCATGCCATTCCATGCCATTCCATGCCATTCCATGCCATTCCATGCCATTCCATGCCGTGCCATGCCGGTGCCATGCCGTGCCATGCCGGTGCCATGCCGTGCCATGCCGGTGCCATGCCGTGCCATGCCGGTGCCATGCCGTGCCATGCCGGTGCCATGCCGTGCCATGCCGTGCCATGCCGTGCCATGCCGTGCCATGCCATTCCATGCCATTCCATGCCATTCCATGCCATTCCATGCCATTCCATGCCATTCCATGCTATTCCATGCCATTCCATGCCATTCCATGCCGTGCCATGCCGATGCCATGCCGTGCCATGCCGGTGCCATGCCGTGACATGCCGGTGCCATGCCGGTGCCATGCCGTGCCATTCCGTGCCATTCAATGCCATTCCATGCCATTCAATGCCGTGCCTTG
The DNA here is from genome assembly GCA_963971235.1 of Cryptus armator. Lineage (NCBI taxonomy): Eukaryota > Metazoa > Arthropoda > Insecta > Hymenoptera > Ichneumonidae > Cryptus > Cryptus armator. Next base: position 478,803 of record CAXARG010000294.1, on the reverse strand, counting down.
CCGTGCCATGCCGTGCCATGCCGTGCCATGCCGTGCCATGCCGTGCCATGCCGTGCCATGCCGTGCCATGCCGTGCCATGCCGTGCCATGCCGTGCCATGCCGTGCCATGCCGTGCCATGCCGTGCCATGCCGTGCCATGCCGTGCCATGCCGTGCCATGCCGTGCCATGCCGTGCCATGCCGTGCCATGCCGTGCCATGCCGTGCCATGCCGTGCCATGCCATTTCATGCCATTCCATGCCATTCCATGCCATTCCATGCCATTCCATGCCATTCCATGCCATTCCATGCCATTCCATGCCATTCCATGCCATTCCATGCCATTCCATGCCATTCCATGCCATTCCATGCCATTCCATGCCATTCCATGCCATTCCATGCCATTCCATGCCATTCCATGCCATTCCATGCCATTCCATGCCATTCCATGCCATTCCATGCCATTCCATGCCATTCCATGCCATTCCATGCCATTCCATGCCATTCCATGCCATTCCATGCCATTCCATGCCATTCCATGCCATTCCATGCCATTCCATGCCATTCCATGCCATTCCATGCCATTCCATGCCATTCCATGCCATTCCATGCCATTCCATGCCATTCCATGCCATTCCATGCCATTCCATGCCGTGCCATGCCGTGCCATGCCGTGCCATGCCGTGCCATGCCGTGCCATGCCGTGCCATGCCGTGCCATGCCGTGCCATGCCGTGCCATGCCGTGCCATGCCGTGTCATTCCATGCCATTCAATGCCGTGCCATGCCGTGCCATGCCGTGCCATGCGGTGCCATGCCGTGCCATTCGGTGCCATGCCATTCCATGCCATTCAATGCCGTGCCATGCCGTGCCATGCCGTGCCATGCGGTGCCATGCCGTGCCATTCGGTGCCATGCCATTCCATGCCATTCCATGCCATTCCATGCCATTCCATGCCATTCCATGCCATTCCATGCCATTCCATGCCATTCCATGCCATTCCATGCCATTCAATGCCGTGCCATGCCGGTGCCATGCCGTGCCATGCCGTGCCATGCCGTGCCATGCCTTGCCATGCCGTGCCATGCCGTGCCATGCCGGTGCCATGCCGTGCCATGCCGGTGCCATGCCGTGCCATGCCGGTGCCATGCCGTGCCATGCCGGTGCCATGCCGTGCCATGCCGTGCCATGCCGTGCCATGCCGTGCCATGCCGGTGCCATGCCGTGGCATGCCGGTGCCATGCCGTGCCATGCCGGTGCCATGCCGTGCCATGCCGTGCCATGCCGGTGCCATGCCGGTGCCATGCCGTGCCATGCCGTGCCATGCCGTGCCATGCCGTGCCATGCCGTGCCATTCCGTGCCATTCAATGCCATTCCATGCCATTCAATGCCGTGCCTTGCCGTGCCATGCCGTGCCATGCCGTGCCATGCCGTGCCATGCCGTGCCATGCCATTCCATGCCATTCCATGCCATTCCATGCCATTCCATGCCATTCCATGCCATTCCATGCCATTCCATGCCATTCCATGCCATTCCATGCCATTCCATGCCATTCCATGCCATTCCATGCCATTCCATGCCATTCCATGCCATTCCATGCCATTCCATGCCATTCCATGCCATTCCATGCCATTCCATGCCATTCCATGCCATTCCATGCCATTCCATGCCATTCCATGCCATTCCATGCCATTCCATGCCATTCCATGCCATTCCATGCCATTCCATGCCATTCCATGCCATTCCATGCCATTCCATGCCATTCCATGCCATTCCATGCCATTCCATGCCATTCCATGCCATTCCATGCCATTCCATGCCATTCCATGCCATTCCATGCCATTCCATGCCATTCCATGCCGTGCCATGCCGGTGCCATGCCGTGCCATGCCGGTGCCATGCCGTGCCATGCCGGTGCCATGCCGTGCCATGCCGGTGCCATGCCGTGCCATGCCGGTGCCATGCCGTGCCATGCCGTGCCATGCCGTGCCATGCCGTGCCATGCCATTCCATGCCATTCCATGCCATTCCATGCCATTCCATGCCATTCCATGCCATTCCATGCCATTCCATGCCATTCCATGCCATTCCATGCCATTCCATGCCATTCCATGCCATTCCATGCCATTCCATGCTATTCCATGCCATTCCATGCCATTCCATGCCGTGCCATGCCGATGCCATGCCGTGCCATGCCGGTGCCATGCCGTGACATGCCGGTGCCATGCCGGTGCCATGCCGTGCCATTCCGTGCCATTCAATGCCATTCCATGCCATTCAATGCCGTGCCTTGCCGTGCCATGCCGTGCCATGCCGTGCCATGCCGTGCCATGCCGTGCCATGCCGTGCCATGCCGTGCCATGCCGTGCCATGCCGTGCCATGCCGTGCCATGCCGTGCCATGCCGTGCCATGCCGTGCCATGCCGTGCCATGCCGTGCCATGCCGTGCCATGCCGTGCCATGCCGTGCCATGCCGTGCCATGCCGTGCCATGCCGTGCCATGCCGTGCCATGCCATTTCATGCCATTCCATGCCATTCCATGCCATTCCATGCCATTCCATGCCATTCCATGCCATTCCATGCCATTCCATGCCATTCCATGCCATTCCATGCCATTCCATGCCATTCCATGCCATTCCATGCCATTCCATGCCATTCCATGCCATTCCATGCCATTCCATGCCATTCCATGCCATTCCATGCCATTCCATGCCATTCCATGCCATTCCATGCCATTCCATGCCATTCCATGCCATTCCATGCCATTCCATGCCGTGCCATGCCGGTGCCATGCCGTGCCATGCCGTGCCATGCCGGTGCCATGCCGTGCCATGCCGTGCCATGCCGTGCCATGCCGTGCCATGCCGTGCCATGCCGTGCCATGCCGGTGCCATGCCGTGCCATGCCGTGCCATGCCGGTGCCATGCCGTGCCATGCCGTGCCATGCCGGTGCCCATGCCGTGCCATGCCGGTGCCATGCCGTGCCATGACGGTGCCATGCCGGTGCCATACCGTGCCATGCCGGTGCCATGCCGTGCCATGCCGTGCCATGCCGTGCCATGCCGGGCCATGCGGTGCCATGCCATTCCATGCCATTCCATGCCATTCCATGCCAGTCCATGCCATTCCATGCCACTCAATGCGGTGCCATGCCGTGCCATGCCGTGCCATGCCGTGCCATGCCGTGCCATGCCGTGCCATGCCGTGCCATGCCGTGCCATGCCGTGCCATGCCGTGCCATGCCGTGCCATGCCGTGCCATGCCGTGCCATGCCGTGCCATGCCGTGCCATGCCGTGCCATGCCGTGCCATGCCGTGCCATGCCGTGCCATGCCGTGCCATGCCGTGCCATGCCGTGCCATGCCGTGCCATGCCGTGCCATGCCGTGCCATGCCGTGCCATGCCGTGCCATGCCGTGCCATGCCGTGCCATGCCGTGCCATGCCGTGCCATGCCGTGCCATGCCGTGCCATGCCGTGCCATGCCGTGCCATGCCGTGCCATGCCGTGCCATGCCGTGCCATGCCGTGCCATGCCGTGCCATGCCGTGACATGCCGTGCCATGCCGTGCCATGCCGTGCCATGCCGTGCCATGCCGTGCCATGCCGTGCCATGCCGTGCCATGCCGTGCCATGCCGTGCCATGCCGTGCCATGCCGTGCCATGCCGTGCCATGCCGTGCCATGCCGTGCCATGCCGTGCCATGCCGTGCCATGCCGTGCCATGCCGTGCCATGCCGTGCCATGCCGTGCCATGCCGTGCCATGCCGTGCCATGCCGTGCCATGCCGTGCCATGCCGTGCCATGCCGTGCCATGCCGTGCCATGCCGTGCCATGCCGTGCCATGCCGTGCCATGCCGTGCCATGCCGTGCCATGCCGTGCCATGCCGTGCCATGCCGTGCCATGCCGTGCCATGCCGTGCCATGCCGTGCCATGCCGTGCCATGCCGTGCCATGCCGTGCCATGCCGTGTCATTCCATGCCATTCAATGCCGTGCCATGCCGTGCCATGCCGTGCCATGCCGTGCCATGCCGTGCCATGCCGTGCCATGCCGTGCCATGCCGTGCCATGCCGTGCCATGCCGTGCCATGCCGTGCCATGCCGTGCCATGCCATTTCATGCCATTCCATGCCATTCCATGCCATTCCATGCCATTCCATGCCATTCCATGCCATTCCATGCCATTCCATGCCATTCCATGCCATTCCATGCCATTCCATGCCATTCCATGCCATTCCATGCCATTCCATGCCATTCCATGCCATTCCATGCCATTCCATGCCATTCCATGCCATTCCATGCCATTCCATGCCATTCCATGCCATTCCATGCCATTCCATGCCATTCCATGCCATTCCATGCCATTCCATGCCATTCCATGCCATTCCATGCCATTCCATGCCATTCCATGCCATTCCATGCCATTCCATGCCATTCCATGCCATTCCATGCCATTCCATGCCATTCCATGCCATTCCATGCCGTGCCATGCCGGTGCCATGCCGTGCCATGCCGGTGCCATGCCGTGCCATGCCGTGCCATGCCGGTGCCATGCCGTGCCATGCCGTGCCATGCCGTGCCATGCCGTGCCATGCCGTGCCATGCCGTGCCATGCCGGTGCCATGCCGTGCCATGCCGTGCCATGCCGGTGCCATGCCGTGCCATGCCGTGCCATGCCGGTGCCCATGCCGTGCCATGCCGGTGCCATGCCGTGCCATGACGGTGCCATGCCGGTGCCATACCGTGCCATGCCGGTGCCATGCCGTGCCATGCCGTGCCATGCCGTGCCATGCCGGGCCATGCGGTGCCATGCCATTCCATGCCATTCCATGCCATTCCATGCCAGTCCATGCCATTCCATGCCACTCAATGCGGTGCCATGCCGTGCCATGCCGTGCCATGCCGTGCCATGCCGTGCCATGCCGTGCCATGCCGTGCCATGCCGTGCCATGCCGTGCCATGCCGTGCCATGCCGTGCCATGCCGTGCCATGCCGTGCCATGCCGTGCCATGCCGTGCCATGCCGTGCCATGCCGTGCCATGCCGTGCCATGCCGTGCCATGCCGTGCCATGCCGTGCCATGCCGTGCCATGCCGTGCCATGCCGTGCCATGCCGTGCCATGCCGTGCCATGCCGTGCCATGCCGTGCCATGCCGTGCCATGCCGTGCCATGCCGTGCCATGCCGTGCCATGCCGTGCCATGCCGTGCCATGCCGTGCCATGCCGTGCCATGCCGTGCCATGCCGTGCCATGCCGTGCCATGCCGTGCCATGCCGTGCCATGCCGTGCCATGCCGTGACATGCCGTGCCATGCCGTGCCATGCCGTGCCATGCCGTGCCATGCCGTGCCATGCCGTGCCATGCCGTGCCATGCCGTGCCATGCCGTGCCATGCCGTGCCATGCCGTGCCATGCCGTGCCATGCCGTGCCATGCCGTGCCATGCCGTGCCATGCCGTGCCATGCCGTGCCATGCCGTGCCATGCCGTGCCATGCCGTGCCATGCCGTGCCATGCCGTGCCATGCCGTGCCATGCCGTGCCATGCCGTGCCATGCCGTGCCATGCCGTGCCATGCCGTGCCATGCCGTGCCATGCCGTGCCATGCCGTGCCATGCCGTGCCATGCCGTGCCATGCCGTGCCATGCCGTGCCATGCCGTGCCATGCCGTGCCATGCCGTGCCATGCCGTGTCATTCCATGCCATTCAATGCCGTGCCATGCCGTGCCATGCCGTGCCATGCGGTGCCATGCCGTGCCATTCGGTGCCATGCCATTCCATGCCATTCAATGCCGTGCCATGCCGTGCCATGCCGTGCCATGCGGTGCCATGCCGTGCCATTCGGTGCCATGCCATTCCATGCCATTCCATGCCATTCCATGCCATTCCATGCCATTCCATGCCATTCCATGCCATTCCATGCCATTCCATGCCATTCCATGCCATTCAATGCCGTGCCATGCCGGTGCCATGCCGTGCCATGCCGTGCCATGCCGTGCCATGCCTTGCCATGCCGTGCCATGCCGTGCCATGCCGGTGCCATGCCGTGCCATGCCGGTGCCATGCCGTGCCATGCCGGTGCCATGCCGTGCCATGCCGGTGCCATGCCGTGCCATGCCGTGCCATGCCGTGCCATGCCGTGCCATGCCGGTGCCATGCCGTGGCATGCCGGTGCCATGCCGTGCCATGCCGGTGCCATGCCGTGCCATGCCGTGCCATGCCGGTGCCATGCCGGTGCCATGCCGTGCCATGCCGTGCCATGCCGTGCCATGCCGTGCCATGCCGTGCCATGCCGTGCCATTCCGTGCCATTCAATGCCATTCCATGCCATTCAATGCCGTGCCTTGCCGTGCCATGCCGTGCCATGCCGTGCCATGCCGTGCCATGCCGTGCCATGCCATTCCATGCCATTCCATGCCATTCCATGCCATTCCATGCCATTCCATGCCATTCCATGCCATTCCATGCCATTCCATGCCATTCCATGCCATTCCATGCCATTCCATGCCATTCCATGCCATTCCATGCCATTCCATGCCATTCCATGCCATTCCATGCCATTCCATGCCATTCCATGCCATTCCATGCCATTCCATGCCATTCCATGCCATTCCATGCCATTCCATGCCATTCCATGCCATTCCATGCCATTCCATGCCATTCCATGCCATTCCATGCCATTCCATGCCATTCCATGCCATTCCATGCCATTCCATGCCATTCCATGCCATTCCATGCCATTCCATGCCATTCCATGCCATTCCATGCCATTCCATGCCATTCCATGCCATTCCATGCCATTCCATGCCATTCCATGCCATTCCATGCCATTCCATGCCATTCCATGCCATTCCATGCCGTGCCATGCCGGTGCCATGCCGTGCCATGCCGGTGCCATGCCGTGCCATGCCGGTGCCATGCCGTGCCATGCCGGTGCCATGCCGTGCCATGCCGGTGCCATGCCGTGCCATGCCGTGCCATGCCGTGCCATGCCGTGCCATGCCATTCCATGCCATTCCATGCCATTCCATGCCATTCCATGCCATTCCATGCCATTCCATGCCATTCCATGCCATTCCATGCCATTCCATGCCATTCCATGCCATTCCATGCTATTCCATGCCATTCCATGCCATTCCATGCCGTGCCATGCCGATGCCATGCCGTGCCATGCCGGTGCCATGCCGTGACATGCCGGTGCCATGCCGGTGCCATGCCGTGCCATTCCGTGCCATTCAATGCCATTCCATGCCATTCAATGCCGTGCCTTGCCGTGCCATGCCGTGCCATGCCGTGCCATGCCGTGCCATGCCGTGCCATGCCGTGCCATGCCGTGCCATGCCGTGCCATGCCGTGCCATGCCGTGCCATGCCGTGCCATGCCGTGCCATGCCGTGCCATGCCGTGCCATGCCGTGCCATGCCGTGCCATGCCGTGCCATGCCGTGCCATGCCGTGCCATGCCGTGCCATGCCGTGCCATGCCGTGCCATGCCGTGCCATGCCGTGCCATGCCGTGCCATGCCGTGCCGTGCCATGCCGTGCCATGCCGTGCCATGCCGTGCCATGCCATTTCATGCCATTCCATGCCATTCCATGCCATTCCATGCCATTCCATGCCATTCCATGCCATTCCATGCCATTCCATGCCATTCCATGCCATTCCATGCCATTCCATGCCATTCCATGCCATTCCATGCCATTCCATGCCATTCCATGCCATTCCATGCCATTCCATGCCATTCCATGCCATTCCATGCCATTCCATGCCATTCCATGCCATTCCATGCCATTCCATGCCATTCCATGCCATTCCATGCCATTCCATGCCATTCCATGCCATTCCATGCCATTCCATGCCATTCCATGCCATTCCATGCCATTCCATGCCATTCCATGCCATTCCATGCCATTCCATGCCATTCCATGCCATTCCATGCCATTCCATGCCATTCCATGCCATTCCATGCCATTCCATGCCATTCCATGCCATTCCATGCCATTCCATGCCATTCCATGCCATTCCATGCCATTCCATGCCATTCCATGCCGTGCCATGCCGTGCCATGCCGTGCCATGCCGTGCCATGCCGTGCCATGCCGTGCCATGCCGTGCCATGCCGTGCCATGCCGTGCCATGCCGTGCCATGCCGTGCCATGCCGTGCCATGCCGTGCCATGCCGTGTCATTCCATGCCATTCAATGCCGTGCCATGCCGTGCCATGCGGTGCCATGCCGTGCCATTCGGTGCCATGCCATTCCATGCCATTCAATGCCGTGCCATGCCGTGCCATGCCGTGCCATGCGGTGCCATGCCGTGCCATTCGGTGCCATGCCATTCCATGCCATTCCATGCCATTCCATGCCATTCCATGCCATTCCATGCCATTCCATGCCATTCCATGCCATTCCATGCCATTCCATGCCATTCAATGCCGTGCCATGCCGGTGCCATGCCGTGCCATGCCGTGCCATGCCGTGCCATGCCTTGCCATGCCGTGCCATGCCGTGCCATGCCGGTGCCATGCCGTGCCATGCCGGTGCCATGCCGTGCCATGCCGGTGCCATGCCGTGCCATGCCGGTGCCATGCCGTGCCATGCCGGTGCCATGCCGTGCCATGCCGTGCCATGCCGTGCCATGCCGTGCCATGCCGGTGCCATGCCGTGGCATGCCGGTGCCATGCCGTGCCATGCCGGTGCCATGCCGTGCCATGCCGTGCCATGCCGGTGCCATGCCGGTGCCATGCCGTGCCATGCCGTGCCATGCCGTGCCATGCCGTGCCATGCCGTGCCATTCCGTGCCATTCAATGCCATTCCATGCCATTCAATGCCGTGCCTTGCCGTGCCATGCCGTGCCATGCCGTGCCATGCCGTGCCATGCCGTGCCATGCCATTCCATGCCATTCCATGCCATTCCATGCCATTCCATGCCATTCCATGCCATTCCATGCCATTCCATGCCATTCCATGCCATTCCATGCCATTCCATGCCATTCCATGCCATTCCATGCCATTCCATGCCATTCCATGCCATTCCATGCCATTCCATGCCATTCCATGCCATTCCATGCCATTCCATGCCATTCCATGCCATTCCATGCCATTCCATGCCATTCCATGCCATTCCATGCCATTCCATGCCATTCCATGCCATTCCATGCCATTCCATGCCATTCCATGCCATTCCATGCCATTCCATGCCATTCCATGCCATTCCATGCCATTCCATGCCATTCCATGCCATTCCATGCCATTCCATGCCATTCCATGCCATTCCATGCCATTCCATGCCATTCCATGCCATTCCATGCCATTCCATGCCATTCCATGCCGTGCCATGCCGGTGCCATGCCGTGCCATGCCGGTGCCATGCCGTGCCATGCCGGTGCCATGCCGTGCCATGCCGGTGCCATGCCGTGCCATGCCGGTGCCATGCCGTGCCATGCCGTGCCATGCCGTGCCATGCCGTGCCATGCCATTCCATGCCATTCCATGCCATTCCATGCCATTCCATGCCATTCCATGCCATTCCATGCCATTCCATGCCATTCCATGCCATTCCATGCCATTCCATGCCATTCCATGCCATTCCATGCCATTCCATGCCATTCCATGCTATTCCATGCCATTCCATGCCATTCCATGCCGTGCCATGCCGATGCCATGCCGTGCCATGCCGGTGCCATGCCGTGACATGCCGGTGCCATGCCGGTGCCATGCCGTGCCATTCCGTGCCATTCAATGCCATTCCATGCCATTCAATGCCGTGCCTTGCCGTGCCATGCCGTGCCATGCCGTGCCATGCCGTGCCATGCCGTGCCATGCCGTGCCATGCCGTGCCATGCCGTGCCATGCCGTGCCATGCCGTGCCATGCCGTGCCATGCCGTGCCATGCCGTGCCATGCCGTGCCATGCCGTGCCATGCCGTGCCATGCCGTGCCATGCCGTGCCATGCCGTGCCATGCCGTGCCATGCCGTGCCATGCCGTGCCATGCCGTGCCATGCCGTGCCATGCCGTGCCATGCCGTGCCATGCCGTGCCATGCCGTGCCATGCCGTGCCATGCCGTGCCATGCCGTGCCATGCCGTGCCATGCCGTGCCATGCCGTGCCATGCCATTTCATGCCATTCCATGCCATTCCATGCCATTCCATGCCATTCCATGCCATTCCATGCCATTCCATGCCATTCCATGCCATTCCATGCCATTCCATGCCATTCCATGCCATTCCATGCCATTCCATGCCATTCCATGCCATTCCATGCCATTCCATGCCATTCCATGCCATTCCATGCCATTCCATGCCATTCCATGCCATTCCATGCCATTCCATGCCATTCCATGCCATTCCATGCCATTCCATGCCATTCCATGCCATTCCATGCCATTCCATGCCATTCCATGCCATTCCATGCCATTCCATGCCATTCCATGCCATTCCATGCCATTCCATGCCGTTCCATGCCATTCCATGCCATTCCATGCCATTCCATGCCATTCCATGCCATTCCATGCCATTCCATGCTATTCCATGCCATTCCATGCCATTCCATGCCATTCCATGCCATTCCATGCCATTCCATGCCATTCCATGCCATTCCATGCCATTCCATGCCATTCCATGCCATTCCATGCCATTCCATGCCATTCCATGCCATTCCATGCCATTCCATGCCATTCCATGCCATTCCATGCCATTCCATGCCATTCCATGCCGTGCCATGCCGGTGCCATGCCGTGCCATGCCGGTGCCATGCCGTGCCATGCCGGTGCCATGCCGTGCCATGCCGGTGCCATGCCGTGCCATGCCATTCCATGCCATTCCATGCCATTCCATGCCATTCCATGCCATTCCATGCCATTCCATGCCATTCCATGCCATTCCATGCCATTCCATGCCATTCCATGCTATTCCATGCCATTCCATGCCATTCCATGCCGTGCCATGCCGGTGCCATGCCGTGCCATGCCGTGACATGCCGGTGCCATGCCGGTGCCATGCCGTGCCATTCCGTGCCATTCAATGCCATTCCATGCCATTCAATGCCGTGCCTTGCCGTGCCATGCCGTGCCATGCCGTGCCATGCCGTGCCATGCCGTGCCATGCCGTGCCATGCCGTGCCATGCCGTGCCATGCCGTGCCATGCCGTGCCATGCCGTGCCATGCCGTGCCATGCCGTGCCATGCCGTGCCATGCCGTGCCATGCCGTGCCATGCCGTGCCATGCCGTGCCATGCCGTGCCATGCCGTGCCATGCCGTGCCATGCCGTGCCATGCCGTGCCATGCCGTGCCATGCCGTGCCATGCCGTGCCATGCCGTGCCATGCCGTGCCATGCCGTGCCATGCCGTGCCATGCCGTGCCATGCCGTGCCATGCCGTGCCATGCCGTGCCATGCCGTGCCATGCCGTGCCATGCCGTGCCATGCCGTGCCATGCCGTGCCATGCCGTGCCATGCCGTGCCATGCCGTGCCATGCCGTGCCATGCCGTGCCATGCCGTGCCATGCCGTGCCATGCCGTGCCATGCCGGTGCCATGCCGTGCCATGCGGTGCCATGCCGTGCCATGCCGTGCCATGCCGTGCCATGCCGTGCCATGCCGTGCCATGCCGTGCCATGCCGTGCCATGCCGTGCCATGCCGTGCCATGCCGTGCCATGCCGGTGCCATGCCGTGCCATGCCGGTGCCATGCCGTGCCATGCCGGTGCCATGCCGTGCCATGCCGGTGCCATGCCGTGCCATGCCGTGCCATGCCGGTGCCATGCCGTGCCATGCCGTGCCATGCCGGTGCCATGCCGTGCCATGCCGTGCCATGCCGGTGCCATGCCGTGCCATGCCGTGCCATGCCGGTGCCCATGCCGTGCCATGCCGGTGCCATGCCGTGCCATGACGGTGCCATGCCGGTGCCATACCGTGCCATGCCGGTGCCATGCCGTGCCATGCCGTGCCATGCCGTGCCATGCCGGGCCATGCGGTGCCATGCCATTCCATGCCATTCCATGCCATTCCATGCCAGTCCATGCCATTCCATGCCACTCAATGCGGTGCCATGCCGTGCCATGCCGTGCCATGCCGTGCCATGCCGTGCCATGCCGTGCCATGCCGTGCCATGCCGTGCCATGCCGTGCCATGCCGTGCCATGCCGTGCCATGCCGTGCCATGCCGTGCCATACCGTGCCATGCCGTGCCATGCCGTGCCATGCCGTGCCATGCCGGTGCCATGCCGTGCCATGCCGGTGCCATGCCGTGCCATGCCGTGCCATGCCGTGCCATGCCTTGCCATGCCGTGCCATGCCTTGCCATGCCGGTGCCATGCCGTGCCATGCCGGTGCCATGCCGGTGCCATGCCGTGCCATGCCGGTGCCATGCCGTGCCATGCCGGTGCCATGCCGTGCCATGCCGGTGCCATGCCGTGCCATGCCGGTGCCATGCCGTGCCATGCCGGTGCCATGCCGTGCCATGCCGGTGCCATGCCGTGCCATGCCGGTGCCATGCCGTGCCATGCCGGTGCCATGCCGTGCCATGCCGGTGCCATGCCGTGCCATGCCGGTGCCATGCCGTGCCATGCCGGTGCCATGCCGTGCCATGCCGGTGCCATGCCGTGCCATGCCGGTGCCATGCCGTGCCATGCCGGTGCCATGCCGAGCCATGCCGGTGCCATGCCGTGCCATGCCGGTGCCATGCCGTGCCATGCCGTGCCATGCCGTGCCATGCCGTGCCATGCCGGTGCCATGCCGTGGCATGCCGGTGCCATGCCGTGCCATGCCGTGCCATGCCGGTGCCATGCCGTGCCATGCCGGTGCCATGCCGGTGCCATGCCGTGCCATGCCGTGCCATGCCGTGCCATGCCGTGCCATGCCGTGCCATGCCGTGCCATGCCGTGCCATGCCGTGCCATTCCGTGCCATTCAATGCCATTCCATGCCATTCAATGCCATTCCATGCCATTCAATGCCGTGCCTTGCCGTGCCATGCCGTGCCATGCCGTGCCATGCCGTGCCATGCCGTGCCATGCCGTGCCATGCCGTGCCATGCCGTGCCATGCCGTGCCATGCCGTGCCATGCCGTGCCATGCCGTGCCATGCCGTGCCATGCCGTGCCATGCCGTGCCATGCCGTGCCATGCCGTGCCATGCCGTGCCATGCCGTGCCATGCCGTGCCATGCCGTGCCATGCCGTGCCATGCCGTGCCATGCCGTGCCATGCCGTGCCATGCCGTGCCATGCCGTGCCATGCCGTGCCATGCCGTGCCATGCCGTGCCATGCCGTGCCATGCCGTGCCATGCCGTGCCATGCCGTGCCATGCCGTGCCATGCCGTGCCATGCCGTGCCATGCCGTGCCATGCCGTGCCATGCCGTGCCATGCCGTGCCATGCCGTGCCATGCCGTGCCATGCCGTGCCATGCCGTGCCATGCCGTGCCATGCCGTGCCATGCCGTGCCATGCCGTGCCATGCCGTGCCATGCCGTGCCATGCCGTGCCATGCCGTGCCATGCCGTGCCATGCCGTGCCATGCCGTGCCATGCCGTTCCATGCCGTTCCATGCCGTTCCATGCCGTTCCATGCCGTTCCATGCCATTCCATGCCATTCCATGCCATTCCATGCCATTCCATGCCATTCCATGCCATTCCATGCCATTCCATGCCATTCCATGCCATTCCATGCCATTCCATGCCATTCCATGCCATTCTATGCCATTCCATGCCATTCCATGCCATTCCATGCCATTCCATGCCGGTGCCATGCCGTGCCATGCCGGTGCCATGCCGTGCCATGCCGGTGCCATGCCGGTGCCATGCCGGTGCCATGCCGTGCCATTCCGTGCCATTCAATGCCATTCCATGCCATTCAATGCCGTGCCATGCCGGTGCCATGCCGTGCCATGCCGTGCCATGCCGGTGCCATGCCGTGCCATGCCGGTGCCATGCCGTGCCATGCCGGTGCCATGCCGTGCCATGCCGTGCCATGCCGTGCCATGCCGTGCCATGCCGTGCCATTCCGTGCCATTCAATGCCATTCCATGCCATTCAATGCCGTGCCATGCCGGTGCCATGCCGTGCCATGCCGTGCCATGCCGTGCCATGCCGTGCCATGCCGGTGCCATGCCGTGGCATGCCGGTGCCATGCCGTGCCATGCCGTGCCATGCCGGTGCCATGCCGTGCCATGCCGTGCCATGCCGGTGCCATGCCGGTGCCATGCCGTGCCATGCCGTGCCATGCCGTGCCATGCCGTGCCATTCCGTGCCATTCAATGCCATTCCATGCCATTCAATGCCGTGCCTTGCCGTGCCATGCCGTGCCATGCCGTGCCATGCCGTGCCATGCCGTGCCATGCCGTGCCATGCCATTCCATGCCATTCCATGCCATTCCATGCCATTCCATGCCATTCCATGCCGTTCCATGCCATTCCATGCCATTCCATGCCATTCCATGCCATTCCATGCCATTCCATGCCATTCCATGCTATTCCATGCCATTCCATGCCATTCCATGCCATTCCATGCCATTCCATGCCATTCCATGCCATTCCATGCCATTCCATGCCATTCCATGCCATTCCATGCCATTCCATGCCATTCCATGCCATTCCATGCCATTCCATGCCATTCCATGCCATTCCATGCCATTCCATGCCATTCCATGCCATTCCATGCCGTGCCATGCCGGTGCCATGCCGTGCCATGCCGGTGCCATGCCGTGCCATGCCGGTGCCATGCCGTGCCATGCCGGTGCCATGCCGTGCCATGCCGTGCCATGCCATTCCATGCCATTCCATGCCATTCCATGCCATTCCATGCCATTCCATGCCATTCCATGCCATTCCATGCCATTCCATGCCATTCCATGCCATTCCATGCTATTCCATGCCATTCCATGCCATTCCATGCCGTGCCATGCCGGTGCCATGCCGTGCCATGCCGTGACATGCCGGTGCCATGCCGGTGCCATGCCGTGCCATTCCGTGCCATTCAATGCCATTCCATGCCATTCAATGCCGTGCCTTGCCGTGCCATGCCGTGCCATGCCGTGCCATGCCGTGCCATGCCGTGCCATGCCGTGCCATGCCGTGCCATGCCGTGCCATGCCGTGCCATGCCGTGCCATGCCGTGCCATGCCGTGCCATGCCGTGCCATGCCGTGCCATGCCGTGCCATGCCGTGCCATGCCGTGCCATGCCGTGCCATGCCGTGCCATGCCGTGCCATGCCGTGCCATGCCGTGCCATGCCGTGCCATGCCGTGCCATGCCGTGCCATGCCGTGCCATGCCGTGCCATGCCGTGCCATGCCGTGCCATGCCGTGCCATGCCGTGCCATGCCGTGCCATGCCGTGCCATGCCGTGCCATGCCGTGCCATGCCGTGCCATGCCGTGCCATGCCGTGCCATGCCGTGCCATGCCGTGCCATGCCGGTGCCATGCCGTGCCATGCGGTGCCATGCCGTGCCATGCCGTGCCATGCCGTGCCATGCCGTGCCATGCCGTGCCATGCCGTGCCATGCCGTGCCATGCCGTGCCATGCCGTGCCATGCCGGTGCCATGCCGTGCCATGCCGGTGCCATGCCGTGCCATGCCGGTGCCATGCCGTGCCATGCCGGTGCCATGCCGTGCCATGCCGTGCCATGCCGGTGCCATGCCGTGCCATGCCGTGCCATGCCGGTGCCATGCCGTGCCATGCCGTGCCATGCCGGTGCCATGCCGTGCCATGCCGTGCCATGCCGGTGCCCATGCCGTGCCATGCCGGTGCCATGCCGTGCCATGACGGTGCCATGCCGGTGCCATACCGTGCCATGCCGGTGCCATGCCGTGCCATGCCGTGCCATGCCGTGCCATGCCGTGCCATGCCGGGCCATGCGGTGCCATGCCATTCCATGCCATTCCATGCCATTCCATGCCAGTCCATGCCATTCCATGCCACTCAATGCGGTGCCATGCCGTGCCATGCCGTGCCATGCCGTGCCATGCCGTGCCATGCCGTGCCATGCCGTGCCATGCCGTGCCATGCCGTGCCATGCCGTGCCATGCCGTGCCATGCCGTGCCATACCGTGCCATGCCGTGCCATGCCGTGCCATGCCGTGCCATGCCGGTGCCATGCCGTGCCATGCCGGTGCCATGCCGTGCCATGCCGTGCCATGCCGTGCCATGCCTTGCCATGCCGTGCCATGCCTTGCCATGCCGGTGCCATGCCGTGCCATGCCGGTGCCATGCCGGTGCCATGCCGTGCCATGCCGGTGCCATGCCGTGCCATGCCGGTGCCATGCCGTGCCATGCCGGTGCCATGCCGTGCCATGCCGGTGCCATGCCGTGCCATGCCGGTGCCATGCCGTGCCATGCCGGTGCCATGCCGTGCCATGCCGGTGCCATGCCGTGCCATGCCGGTGCCATGCCGTGCCATGCCGGTGCCATGCCGTGCCATGCCGGTGCCATGCCGTGCCATGCCGGTGCCATGCCGTGCCATGCCGGTGCCATGCCGTGCCATGCCGTGCCATGCCGTGCCATGCCGTGCCATGCCGGTGCCATGCCGTGGCATGCCGGTGCCATGCCGTGCCATGCCGTGCCATGCCGGTGCCATGCCGTGCCATGCCGGTGCCATGCCGGTGCCATGCCGTGCCATGCCGTGCCATGCCGTGCCATGCCGTGCCATGCCGTGCCATGCCGTGCCATGCCGTGCCATTCCGTGCCATTCAATGCCATTCCATGCCATTCAATGCCATTCCATGCCATTCAATGCCGTGCCTTGCCGTGCCATGCCGTGCCATGCCGTGCCATGCCGTGCCATGCCGTGCCATGCCGTGCCATGCCGTGCCATGCCGTGCCATGCCGTGCCATGCCGTGCCATGCCGTGCCATGCCGTGCCATGCCGTGCCATGCCGTGCCATGCCGTGCCATGCCGTGCCATGCCGTGCCATGCCGTGCCATGCCGTGCCATGCCGTGCCATGCCGTGCCATGCCGTGCCATGCCGTGCCATGCCGTGCCATGCCGTGCCATGCCGTGCCATGCCGTGCCATGCCGTGCCATGCCGTGCCATGCCGTGCCATGCCGTGCCATGCCGTGCCATGCCGTGCCATGCCGTGCCATGCCGTGCCATGCCGTGCCATGCCGTGCCATGCCGTGCCATGCCGTGCCATGCCGTGCCATGCCGTGCCATGCCGTGCCATGCCGTGCCATGCCGTGCCATGCCGTGCCATGCCGTGCCATGCCGTGCCATGCCGTGCCATGCCGTGCCATGCCGTGCCATGCCGTGCCATGCCGTGCCATGCCGTGCCATGCCGTGCCATGCCGTGCCATGCCGTGCCATGCCGTGCCATGCCGTGCCATGCCGTGCCATGCCGTGCCATGCCGTGCCATGCCGTGCCATGCCGTGCCATGCCGTGCCATGCCGTGCCATGCCGTGCCATGCCGTGCCATGCCGTTCCATGCCGTTCCATGCCGTTCCATGCCGTTCCATGCCATTCCATGCCATTCCATGCCATTCCATGCCATTCCATGCCATTCCATGCCATTCCATGCCATTCCATGCCATTCCATGCCATTCCATGCCATTCCATGCCATTCCATGCCATTCCATGCCATTCCATGCCATTCCATGCCATTCCATGCCATTCCATGCCATTCTATGCCATTCCATGCCATTCCATGCCATTCCATGCCATTCCATGCCGGTGCCATGCCGTGCCATGCCGGTGCCATGCCGTGCCATGCCGGTGCCATGCCGGTGCCATGCCGGTGCCATGCCGTGCCATTCCGTGCCATTCAATGCCATTCCATGCCATTCAATGCCGTGCCATGCCGGTGCCATGCCGTGCCATGCCGTGCCATGCCGGTGCCATGCCGTGCCATGCCGTGCCATGCCGGTGCCATGCCGTGCCATGCCGGTGCCATGCCGGTGCCATGCCGTGCCATGCCGTGCCATGCCGTGCCATGCCGTGCCATGCCGGTGCCATGCCGTGCCATGCCGGTGCCATGCCGGTGCCATGCCGTGCCATGCCGTGCCATGCCGGTGCCATGCCGTGCCATGCCGGTGCCATGCCGGTGCCATGCCGTGCCATGCCGGTGCCATGCCGGTGCCATGCCGTGCCATGCCGGTGCCATGCCGTGCCATGCCGGTGCCATGCCGTGCCATGCCGGTGCCATGCAGTGCCATGCCGGTGCCATGCCGTGCCATGCCGTGCCATGCCGTGCCATGCCGTGCCATGCCGTGCCATGCCGTGCCATGCCGGTGCCATGCCGTGCCATGCCGGTGCCCATGCCGTGCCATGCCGGTGCCATGCCGTGCCATTCCGGTGCCATGCCGTGCCATTCCGGTGCCATGCCGTGCCATTCCGGTGCCATGCCGGTGCCATGCCGTGCCATGCCGGTGCCATGCCGTGCCATGCCGGTGCCATGCCGTGCCATGCCGGTGCCATGCCGTGCCATGCCGGGCCATGCGGTGCCATGCCATTCCATGCCATTCCATGCCATTCCATGCCATTCCATGCCATTCCATGCCATTCCATGCCATTCCATGCCATTCCATGCCATTCCATGCCATTCCATGCCATTCCATGCCATTCCATGCTATTCCATGCCGTGCCATGCCATTCCATGCCGTGCCATGCCGATGCCATGCCGTGCCATGCCGGTGCCATGCCGTGCCATGCCGTGACATGCCGGTGCCATGCCGGTGCCATGCCGTGACATGCCGGTGCCATGCCGGTGCCATGCCGTGCCATTCCGTGCCATTCAATGCCATTCCATGCCATTCAATGCCGTGCCATGCCGGTGCCATGCCGTGCCATGCCGTGCCATGCGGTGCCATGCCGTGCCATGCCGTGCCATGCCGTGCCATGCCGTGCCATGCCGTGCCATGCCGTGCCATGCCGGTGCCATGCCGTGCCATGCCGTGCCATGCCGTGCCATGCCGGTGCCATGCCGTGCCATGCCGGTGCCATGCCGTGCCATGCCGTGCCATGCCGGTGCCATGCCGTGCCATGCCGTGCCATGCCGGTGCCATGCCGTGCCATGCCGTGCCATGCCGGTGCCATGCCGTGCCATGCCGGTGCCATGCCGTGCCATGCCGTGCCATGCCGGTGCCATGCCGTGCCATGCCGTGCCATGCCGTGACATGCCGGTGCCATGCCGGTGCCATGCCGTGCCATTCCGTGCCATTCAATGCCATTCCATGCCATTCAATGCCGTGCCATGCCGGTGCCATGCCGTGCCATGCCGTGCCATGCGGTGCCATGCCGTGCCATGCCGTGCCATGCCGTGCCATGCCGTGCCATGCCGTGCCATGCCGTGCCATGCCGTGCCATGCCGTGCCATGCCGTGCCATGCCGTGCCATGCCGTGCCATGCCGTGCCATGCCGTGCCATGCCGTGCCATGCCGTGCCATGCCGTGCCATGCCGTGCCATGCCGTGCCATGCCGTGCCATGCCGTGCCATGCCGTGCCATGCCGTGCCATGCCGGTGCCATGCCGTGCCATGCCGGTGCCATGCCGTGCCATGCCGGTGCCATGCCGTGCCATGCCGGTGCCATGCCGTGCCATGCCGGTGCCATGCCGTGCCATGCCGGTGCCATGCCGTGCCATGCCGGTGCCATGCCGTGCCATGCCGGTGCCATGCCGTGCCATGCCGTGCCATGCCGTGCCATGCCGGTGCCATGCCGTGGCATGCCGGTGCCATGCCGTGCCATGCCGGTGCCATGCCGGTGCCATGCCGTGCCATGCCGTGCCATGCCGTGCCATGCCGTGCCATGCCGTGCCATGCCGTGCCATGCCGTGCCATTCCGTGCCATTCAATGCCATTCCATGCCATTCAATGCCATTCCATGCCATTCAATGCCGTGCCTTGCCGTGCCATGCCGTGCCATGCCGTGCCATGCCGTGCCATGCCGTGCCATGCCGTGCCATGCCGTGCCATGCCGTGCCATGCCGTGCCATGCCGTGCCATGCCGTGCCATGCCGTGCCATGCCGTGCCATGCCGTGCCATGCCGTGCCATGCCGTGCCATGCCGTGCCATGCCGTGCCATGCCGTGCCATGCCGTGCCATGCCGTGCCATGCCGTGCCATGCCGTGCCATGCCGTGCCATGCCGTGCCATGCCGTGCCATGCCGTGCCATGCCGTGCCATGCCGTGCCATGCCGTGCCATGCCGTGCCATGCCGTGCCATGCCGTGCCATGCCGTGCCATGCCGTGCCATGCCGTGCCATGCCGTGCCATGCCGTGCCATGCCGTGCCATGCCGTGCCATGCCGTGCCATGCCGTGCCATGCCGTGCCATGCCGTGCCATGCCGTGCCATGCCGTGCCATGCCGTGCCATGCCGTGCCATGCCGTGCCATGCCGTTCCATGCCGTTCCATGCCGTTCCATGCCGTTCCATGCCGTTCCATGCCATTCCATGCCGTTCCATGCCATTCCATGCCATTCCATGCCATTCCATGCCATTCCATGCCATTCCATGCCATTCCATGCCATTCCATGCCATTCCATGCCATTCCATGCCATTCCATGCCATTCCATGCCATTCCATGCCATTCCATGCCATTCCATGCCATTCCATGCCATTCCATGCCATTCTATGCCATTCCATGCCATTCCATGCCGTGCCATGCCGGTGCCATGCCGTGCCATGCCGGTGCCATGCCGTGCCATGCCGGTGCCATGCCGGTGCCATGCCGGTGCCATGCCGTGCCATTCCGTGCCATTCAATGCCATTCCATGCCATTCAATGCCGTGCCATGCCGGTGCCATGCCGTGCCATGCCGTGCCATGCCGGTGCCATGCCGTGCCATGCCGTGCCATGCCGGTGCCATGCCGTGCCATGCCGGTGCCATGCCGGTGCCATGCCGTGCCATGCCGTGCCATGCCGTGCCATGCCGGTGCCATGCCGTGCCATGCCGGTGCCATGCCGGTGCCATGCCGTGCCATGCCGGTGCCATGCCGGTGCCATGCCGTGCCATGCCGGTGCCATGCCGTGCCATGCCGGTGCCATGCCGTGCCATGCCGGTGCCATGCAGTGCCATGCCGGTGCCATGCCGTGCCATGCCGTGCCATGCCGTGCCATGCCGTGCCATGCCGTGCCATGCCGTGCCATGCCGTGCCATGCCGGTGCCATGCCGTGCCATGCCGGTGCCCATGCCGTGCCATGCCGGTGCCATGCCGTGCCATTCCGGTGCCATGCCGTGCCATTCCGGTGCCATGCCGTGCCATTCCGGTGCCATGCCGGTGCCATGCCGTGCCATGCCGGTGCCATGCCGTGCCATGCCGGTGCCATGCCGTGCCATGCCGGTGCCATGCCGTGCCATGCCGGGCCATGCGGTGCCATGCCATTCCATGCCATTCCATGCCATTCCATGCCATTCCATGCCATTCCATGCCATTCCATGCCATTCCATGCCATTCCATGCTATTCCATGCCGTGCCATGCCATTCCATGCCGTGCCATGCCGATGCCATGCCGTGCCATGCCGGTGCCATGCCGTGCCATGCCGTGACATGCCGGTGCCATGCCGGTGCCATGCCGTGACATGCCGGTGCCATGCCGGTGCCATGCCGTGCCATTCCGTGCCATTCAATGCCATTCCATGCCATTCAATGCCGTGCCATGCCGGTGCCATGCCGTGCCATGCCGTGCCATGCGGTGCCATGCCGTGCCATGCCGTGCCATGCCGTGCCATGCCGTGCCATGCCGTGCCATGCCGTGCCATGCCGGTGCCATGCCGTGCCATGCCGTGCCATGCCGTGCCATGCCGGTGCCATGCCGTGCCATGCCGGTGCCATGCCGTGCCATGCCGTGCCATGCCGGTGCCATGCCGTGCCATGCCGTGCCATGCCGGTGCCATGCCGTGCCATGCCGTGCCATGCCGGTGCCATGCCGTGCCATGCCGGTGCCATGCCGTGCCATGCCGTGCCATGCCGGTGCCATGCCGTGCCATGCCGTGCCATGCCGTGACATGCCGGTGCCATGCCGGTGCCATGCCGTGCCATTCCGTGCCATTCAATGCCATTCCATGCCATTCAATGCCGTGCCATGCCGGTGCCATGCCGTGCCATGCCGTGCCATGCGGTGCCATGCCGTGCCATGCCGTGCCATGCCGTGCCATGCCGTGCCATGCCGTGCCATGCCTTGCCATGCCGTGCCATGCCGTGCCATGCCGTGCCATGCCGTGCCATGCCGTGCCATGCCGTGCCATGCCGTGCCATGCCGTGCCATGCCGTGCCATGCCGTGCCATGCCGTGCCATGCCGTGCCATGCCGTGCCATGCCGTGCCATGCCGTGCCATGCCGTGCCATGCCGTGCCATGCCGTGCCATGCCGTGCCATGCCGTGCCATGCCGTGCCATGCCGTGCCATGCCGTGCCATGCCGTGCCATGCCGTGCCATGCCGTGCCATGCCGTGCCATGCCGTGCCATGCCGTGCCATGCCGTGCCATGCCGTGCCATGCCGTGCCATGCCGTGCCATGCCGTGCCATGCCGTGCCATGCCGTGCCATGCCGTGCCATGCCGTGCCATGCCGTGCCATGCCGTGCCATTCCATGCCATTCAATGCCGTGCCATGCCGTGCCATGCCGTGCCATGCGGTGCCATGCCGTGCCATTCGGTGCCATGCCATTCCATGCCATTCCATGCCATTCCATGCCATTCCATGCCATTCCATGCCATTCCATGCCATTCCATGCCATTCAATGCCGTGCCATGCCGTGCCATGCCGTGCCATGCCGTGCCATGCCGGTGCCATGCCGTGCCATGCCGGTGCCATGCCGTGCCATGCCAGTGCCATGCCGTGCCATGCCGTGCCATGCCGGTGCCATGCCGGTGCCATGCCGTGCCATGCCGGTGCCATGCCGTGCCATGCCGGTGCCATGCCGTGCCATGCCGTGCCATGCCGTGCCATGCCTTGCCATGCCGTGCCATGCCGTGCCATGCCGGTGCCATGCCGTGCCATGCCGGTGCCATGCCGGTGCCATGCCGTGCCATGCCGGTGCCATGCCGTGCCATGCCGGTGCCATGCCGTGCCATGCCGGTGCCATGCCGTGCCATGCCGGTGCCATGCCGTGCCATGCCGGTGCCATGCCGTGCCATGCCGGTGCCATGCCGTGCCATGCCGGTGCCATGCCGTGCCATGCCGGTGCCATGCCGTGCCATGCCGGTGCCATGCCGTGCCATGCCGTGCCATGCCGTGCCATGCCGGTGCCATGCCGTGGCATGCCGGTGCCATGCCGTGCCATGCCGTGCCATGCCGGTGCCATGCCGTGCCATGCCGTGCCATGCCGGTGCCATGCCGGTGCCATGCCGTGCCATGCCGTGCCATGCCGTGCCATGCCGTGCCATGCCGTGCCATGCCGTGCCATGCCGTGCCATGCCGTGCCATGCCGTGCCATGCCGTGCCATGCCGTGCCATGCCGTGCCATGCCGTGCCATGCCGTGCCATTCCGTGCCATTCAATGCCATTCCATGCCATTCAATGCCGTGCCTTGCCGTGCCATGCCGTGCCATGCCGTGCCATGCCGTGCCATGCCGTGCCATGCCGTGCCATGCCGTGCCATGCCATTCCATGCCATTCCATGCCATTCCATGCCATTCCATGCCATTCCATGCCATTCCATGCCATTCCATGCCATTCCATGCCATTCCATGCCATTCCATGCCATTCCATGCCATTCCATGCCATTCCATGCCATTCCATGCCATTCCATGCCATTCCATGCCATTCCATGCCATTCCATGCCATTCCATGCCATTCCATGCCATTCCATGCCATTCCATGCCATTCCATGCCATTCCATGCCATTCCATGCCATTCCATGCCATTCCATGCCATTCCATGCCATTCCATGCCATTCCATGCCATTCCATGCCATTCCATGCCATTCCATGCCATTCCATGCCATTCCATGCCATTCCATGCCATTCCATGCCATTCCATGCCATTCCATGCCATTCCATGCCATTCCATGCCATTCCATGCCATTCCATGCCATTCCATGCCATTCCATGCCATTCCATGCCATTCCATGCCATTCCATGCCATTCCATGCCATTCCATGCCGGTGCCATGCCGTGCCATGCCGGTGCCATGCCGGTGCCATGCCGTGCCATGCCGGTGCCATGCCGTGCCATGCCGGTGCCATGCCGTGCCATGCCGGTGCCATGCCGTGCCATGCCGGTGCCATGCCGTGCCATGCCGGTGCCATGCCGTGCCATGCCGGTGCCATGCCGTGCCATGCCGGTGCCATGCCGTGCCATGCCGGTGCCATGCCGTGCCATGCCGTGCCATGCCGTGCCATGCCGTGCCATGCCGTGCCATGCCGTGCCATGCCGGTGCCATGCCGTGCCATGCCGGTGCCCATGCCGTGCCATGCCGGTGCCATGCCGTGCCATTCCGGTGCCATGCCGTGCCATTCCGGTGCCATGCCGTGCCATTCCGGTGCCATGCCGGTGCCATGCCGTGCCATGCCGGTGCCATGCCGTGCCATGCCGGTGCCATGCCGTGCCATGCCGGTGCCATGCCGTGCCATGCCGGGCCATGCGGTGCCATGCCATTCCATGCCATTCCATGCCATTCCATGCCATTCCATGCCATTCCATGCCATTCCATGCTATTCCATGCCGTGCCATGCCATTCCATGCCGTGCCATGCCGATGCCATGCCGTGCCATGCCGGTGCCATGCCGTGCCATGCCGTGACATGCCGGTGCCATGCCGGTGCCATGCCGTGCCATGCCGGTGCCATGCCGTGCCATGCCGGTGCCATGCCGTGCCATGCCGTGCCATGCCGGTGCCATGCCGGTGCCATGCCGTGCCATGCCGGTGCCATGCCGTGCCATGCCGGTGCCATGCCGTGCCATGCCGGTGCCATGCCGTGCCATGCCGGTGCCATGCCGTGCCATGCCGTGCCATGCCGTGCCATGCCGTGCCATGCCGTGCCATGCCGGTGCCATGCCGTGCCATGCCGGTGCCCATGCCGTGCCATGCCGGTGCCATGCCGTGCCATTCCGGTGCCATGCCGTGCCATTCCGGTGCCATGCCGTGCCATTCCGGTGCCATGCCGGTGCCATGCCGTGCCATGCCGGTGCCATGCCGTGCCATGCCGGTGCCATGCCGTGCCATGCCGGTGCCATGCCGTGCCATGCCGGTGCCATGCCGTGCCATGCCGTGCCATGCCGTGCCATGCCGGGCCATGCGGTGCCATGCCATTCCATGCCATTCCATGCCATTCCATGCCATTCCATGCCATTCCATGCCATTCCATGCCATTCCATGCCATTCCATGCTATTCCATGCCATTCCATGCCATTCCATGCCATTCCATGCCGTGCCATGCCGATGCCATGCCGTGCCATGCCGGTGCCATGCCGTGCCATGCCGTGACATGCCGGTGCCATGCCGGTGCCATGGCGTGCCATTCCGTGCCATTCAATGCCATTCCATGCCATTCAATGCCGTGCCATGCCGGTGCCATGCCGTGCCATGCCGTGCCATGCGGTGCCATGCCGTGCCATGCCGTGCCATGCCGTGCCATGCCGTGCCATGCCGTGCCATGCCGTGCCATGCCGGTGCCATGCCGTGCCATGCCGTGCCATGCCGTGCCATGCCGGTGCCATGCCGTGCCATGCCGGTGCCATGCCGTGCCATGCCGTGCCATGCCGGTGCCATGCCGTGCCATGCCGTGCCATGCCGGTGCCATGCCGTGCCATGCCGTGCCATGCCGGTGCCATGCCGTGCCATGCCGGTGCCATGCCGTGCCATGCCGTGCCATGCCGGTGCCATGCCGTGCCATGCCGTGCCATGCCGTGCCATGCCGTGCCATGCCGGTGCCATGCCGTGCCATGCCGTGCCATGCCGTGCCATGCCGTGCCATGCCGGGCCATGCGGTGCCATGCCGTGCCATGCCGGTGCCATGCCGTGCCATGCCGGTGCCATGCCGTGCCATGCCGTGCCATGCCGGTGCCATGCCGTGCCATGCCGTGCCATGCCGGTGCCATGCCGTGCCATGCCGTGCCATGCCGGTGCCATGCCGTGCCATGCCGGTGCCATGCCGTGCCATGCCGTGCCATGCCGGTGCCATGCCGTGCCATGCCGTGCCATGCCGTGCCATGCCGGTGCCATGCCGTGCCATGCCGGTGCCATGCCGTGCCATGCCGTGCCATGCCGGTGCCATGCCGTGCCATGCCGTGCCATGCCGGTGCCATGCCGTGCCATGCCGTGCCATGCCGGTGCCATGCCGTGCCATGCCGGTGCCATGCCGTGCCATGCCGTGCCATGCCGGTGCCATGCCGTGCCATGCCGTGCCATGCCGTGCCATGCCGGTGCCATGCCGTGCCATGCCGTGCCATGCCGGTGCCATGCCGTGCCATGCCGTGCCATGCCGGTGCCATGCCGTGCCATGCCGTGCCATGCCGTGCCATGCCGTGCCATGCCGGTGCCATGCCGTGCCATGCCGGTGCCATGCCGTGCCATGCCGTGCCATGCCGTGCCATGCCGGTGCCATGCCGTGCCATGCCGGTGCCATGCCGTGCCATGCCGTGCCATGCCGTGCCATGCCGTGCCATGCCGGTGCCATGCCGTGCCATGCCGGTGCCATGCCGTGCCATGCCGTGCCATGCCGGTGCCATGCCGTGCCATGCCGTGCCATGCCGGTGCCATGCCGGTGCCATGTCGTGCCATGCCGGTGCCATGCCGTGCCATGCCGGTGCCATGCCGTGCCATGCCGGTGCCATGCCGTGCCATGCCGGTGCCATGCCGTGCCATGCCGTGCCATGCCGGTGCCATGCCGGTGCCATGCCGTGCCATGCCGGTGCCATGCCGGTGCCATGCCGTGCCATGCCGTGCCATGCCGTGCCATGCCGTGCCATGCCGTGCCATGCCGTGCCATGCCGGGCCATGCGGTGCCATGCCATTCCATGCCATTCCATGCCATTCCATGCCATTCCATGCCATTCCATGCCATTCCATGCCATTCCATGCCATTCCATGCCATTCCATGCCGTGCCATGCCGGTGCCATGCCGTGCCATGCCGGTGCCATGCCGTGCCATGCGGTGCCATGCCATTCCATGCGGTGCCATGCCATTCCATGCCATTCCATGCCATTCCATGCCATTCCATGCCATTCCATGCCATTCCATGCCATTCCATGCCATTCCATGCCATTCCATGCCATTCCATGCCATTCCATGCCATTCCATGCCATTCCATGCCATTCCATGCCATTCCATGCCATTCCATGCCATTCCATGCCATTCCATGCCATTCCATGCCATTCCATGCCATTCCATGCCATTCCATGCCATTCCATGCCATTCCATGCCATTCCATGCCATTCCATGCCATTCCATGCCATTCCATGCCATTCCATGCCATTCCATGCCATTCCATGCCATTCCATGCCATTCCATGCCATTCCATGCCATTCCATGCCATTCCATGCCATTCCATGCCATTCCATGCCATTCCATGCCGTGCCATGCCGGTGCCATGCCGTGCCATGCCGGTGCCATGCCGTGCCATGCCGGTGCCATGCCGTGCCATGCCGTGCCATGCCGGTGCCATGCCGTGCCATGCCGTGCCATGCCGGTGCCATGCCGTGCCATGCCGTGCCATGCCGGTGCCATGCCGTGCCATGCCGGTGCCATGCCGTGCCATGCCGGTGCCATGCCGTGCCATGCCGGTGCCATGCCGTGCCATGCCGGTGCCATGCCGTGCCATGCCGGTGCCATGCCGTGCCATGCCGGTGCCATGCCGGTGCCATGCCGTGCCATGCCGGTGCCATGCCGTGCCATGCCGGTGCCATGCCTTGCCATGCCGTGCCATGCCGTGCCATGCCGTGCCATGCCGGTGCCATGCCGTGCCATGCCGGTGCCATGCCGGTGCCATGCCGTGCCATGCCGGTGCCATGCCGTGCCATGCCGGTGCCATGCCGTGCCATGCCGTGCCATGCCGGTGCCATGCCGTGCCATGCCGTGCCATGCCGTGCCATGCCGTGCCATGCCGGTGCCATGCCGTGGCATGCCGGTGCCATGCCGTGCCATGCCGTGCCATGCCGTGCCATGCCGGTGCCATGCCGTGCCATGCCGTGCCATGCCGGTGCCATGCCGGTGCCATGCCGTGCCATGCCGTGCCATGCCGTGCCATGCCGTGCCATGCCGTGCCATGCCGTGCCATGCCGTGCCATGCCGTGCCATGCCGTGCCATGCCGTGCCATGCCGTGCCATTCCGTGCCATTCAATGCCATTCCATGCCATTCAATGCCGTGCCATGCCGTGCCATGCCGTGCCATGCCGGTGCCATGCCGTGCCATGCCGTGCCATGCCGGTGCCATGCCGGTGCCATGCCGTGCCATGCCGTGCCATGCCGTGCCATGCCGTGCCATGCCGTGCCATGCCGTGCCATGCCGTGCCATGCCGTGCCATGCCGTGCCATGCCGTGCCATGCCGTGCCATGCCGTGCCATTCCGTGCCATTCAATGCCATTCCATGCCATTCAATGCCGTGCCTTGCCGTGCCATGCCGTGCCATGCCGTCCATGCCGTGCCATGCCGTGCCATTCCGTGCCATTCCGTGCCATTCAATGCCATTCCATGCCATTCAATGCCGTGCCTTGCCGTGCCATGCCGTGCCATGCCGTGCCATGCCGTGCCATGCCGGTGCCATGCCGTGCCATGCCGTGCCATGCCGTGCCATGCCGGGCCATGCGGTGCCATGCCATTCCATGCCATTCCATGCCATTCCATGCCATTCCATGCCAGTCCATGCCATTCCATGCCACTCAATGCGGTGCCATGCCGTGCCATGCGGTGCCATGCCGTGCCATGCCGTGCCATGCCGTGCCATGCCGTGCCATGCCGTGCCATGCCGTGCCATGCCGTGCCATGCCGTGCCATGCCGTGCCATGCCGTGCCATTCCATGCCATTCAATGCCGTGCCATGCCGTGCCATGCCGTGCCATGCGGTGCCATGCCGTGCCATGCGGTGCCATGCCATTCCATGCCATTCCATGCCATTCCATGCCATTCCATGCCATTCCATGCCATTCAATGCCGTGCCATGCCCTGCCATGCCGTGCCATGCCGGTGCCATGCCGTGCCATGCCGTGCCATGCCGTGCCATGCCGGTGCCATGCCGTGCCATGCCGGTGCCATGCCGTGCCATGCCGTGCCATGCCGGTGCCATGCCGTGCCATGCCGTGCCATGCCGGTGCCATGCCGTGCCATGCCGTGCCATGCCGGTGCCATGCCGTGCCATGCCGGTGCCATGCCGTGCCATGCCGGTGCCATTCCATGCCATTCCATGCCATTCCATGCCATTCCATGCCATTCCATGCCATTCCATGCCATTCCATGCCATTCCATGCCATTCCATGCCATTCCATGCCATTCCATGCCATTCCATGCCATTCAATGCCGTGCCATGCCGTGCCATGCCGTGCCATGCCGGTGCCATGCCGTGCCATGCCGTGCCATGCCGTGCCATGCCGGTGCCATGCCGTGCCATGCCGGTGCCATGCCGTGCCATGCCGGTGCCATGCCGTGCCATGCCGGTGCCATGCCGTGCCATGCCGGTGCCATGCCGTGCCATGCCGGTGCCATGCCGGTGCCATGCCGTGCCATGCCGGTGCCATGCCGTGCCATGCCGGTGCCATGCCGTGCCATGCCGTGCCATGCCGGTGCCATGCCGTGCCATGCCGGTGCCATGCCGTGCCATGCGGTGCCATGCCGTGCCATGCCGTGCCATGCCGTGCCATGCCGTGCCATGCCGTGCCATGCCGTGCCATGCCGTGCCATGCCGTGCCATGCCGGTGCCATGCCGTGCCATGCCCTGCCATGCCGTGCCATGCCGGTGCCATGCCGTGCCATGCCGTGCCATGCCGTGCCATGCCGGTGCCATGCCGTGCCATGCCGGTGCCATGCCGTGCCATGCCGTGCCATGCCGTGCCATGCCGTGCCATGCCGGTGCCATGCCGTGCCATGCCGTGCCATGCCGGTGCCATGCCGTGCGATGCCGGTGCCATGCCGTGCCATGCCGTGCCATGCCGGTGCCCATGCCGTGCCATGCCGGTGCCATGCCGTGCCATGCTGGTGCCATGCCGGTGCCATGCCGTGCCATGCCGGTGCCATGCCGTGCCATGCCGTGCCATGCCGTGCCATGCCGGGCCATGCGGTGCCATGCCATTCCATGCCATTCCATGCCATTCCATGCCAGTCCATGCCATTCCATGCCACTCAATGCGGTGCCATGCCGTGCCATGCGGTGCCATGCCGTGCCATTCGGTGCCATGCCATTCCATGCCATTCCATGCCATTCCATGCCATTCCATGCCATTCCATGCCATTCCATGCCATTCCATGCCATTCCATGCCATTCCATGCCATTCCATGCCATTCCATGCCATTCAATGCCGTGCCATGCCGTGCCATGCCGTGCCATGCCGTGCCATGCCGTGCCATGCCGTGCCATGCCGTGCCATGCCGTGCCATGCCGTGCCATGCCGTGCCATGCCGTGCCATGCCGTGCCATGCCGTGCCATGCCATTTCATGCCATTCCATGCCATTCCATGCCATTCCATGCCATTCCATGCCATTCCATGCCATTCCATGCCATTCCATGCCATTCCATGCCATTCCATGCCATTCCATGCCATTCCATGCCATTCCATGCCATTCCATGCCATTCCATGCCATTCCATGCCATTCCATGCCATTCCATGCCATTCCATGCCATTCCATGCCATTCCATGCCATTCCATGCCATTCCATGCCATTCCATGCCATTCCATGCCATTCCATGCCATTCCATGCCATTCCATGCCATTCCATGCCATTCCATGCCATTCAATGCCGGTGCCATGCCGTGCCATGCCGGTGCCATGCCGTGCCATGCCGGTGCCATGCCGTGCCATGCCGGTGCCATGCCGTGCCATGCCGGTGCCATGCCATTCCATGCCGGTGCCATGCCGTGCCATGCCGGTGCCATGCCGTGCCATGCCGTGCCATGCCGTGCCATGCCGGTGCCATGCCGTGCCATGCGGTGCCATGCCGTGCCATGCCGTGCCATGCCGTGCCATGCCGTGCCATGCCGTGCCATGCCGTGCCATGCCGTGCCATGCCGGTGCCATGCCGTGCCATGCCGTGCCATGCCGTGCCATGCCGTGCCATGCCGGTGCCATGCCGTGCCATGCCGGTGCCATGCCGGTGCCATGCCGTGCCATGCTGGTGCCATGCCGGTGCCATGCCGTGCCATGCCGGTGCCATGCCGTGCCATGCCGTGCCATGCCGTGCCATGCCGGGCCATGCGGTGCCATGCCATTCCATGCCATTCCATGCCATTCCATGCCAGTCCATGCCATTCCATGCCACTCAATGCGGTGCCATGCCGTGCCATGCGGTGCCATGCCGTGCCATTCGGTGCCATGCCATTCCATGCCATTCCATGCCATTCCATGCCATTCCATGCCATTCCATGCCATTCCATGCCATTCCATGCCATTCCATGCCATTCCATGCCATTCCATGCCATTCCATGCCATTCCATGCCATTCCATGCCATTCCATGCCATTCCATGCCATTCCATGCCATTCCATGCCATTCCATGCCATTCCATGCCATTCCATGCCATTCCATGCCATTCAATGCCGGTGCCATGCCGTGCCATGCCGGTGCCATGCCGTGCCATGCCGGTGCCATGCCGTGCCATGCCGGTGCCATGCCGTGCCATGCCGGTGCCATGCCATTCCATGCCGGTGCCATGCCGTGCCATGCCGGTGCCATGCCGTGCCATGCCGTGCCATGCCGTGCCATGCCGTGCCATGCCGGTGCCATGCCGTGCCATGCGGTGCCATGCCGTGCCATGCCGTGCCATGCCGTGCCATGCCGTGCCATGCCGTGCCATGCCGTGCCATGCCGTGCCATGCCGGTGCCATGCCGTGCCATGCCGTGCCATGCCGTGCCATGCCGTGCCATGCCGGTGCCATGCCGTGCCATGCCGGTGCCATGCCGTGCCATGCCGTGCCATGCCGGTGCCATGCCGTGCCATGCCGTGCCATGCCGGTGCCATGCCGTGCCATGCCGTGCCATGCCGGTGCCATGCCGTGCCATGCCGGTGCCATGCCGTGCCATGCCGTGCCATGCCGGTGCCCATGCCGTGCCATGCCGGTGCCATGCCGTGCCATGACGGTGCCATGCCGGTGCCATGCCGTGCCATGCCGGTGCCATGCCGTGCCATGCCGTGCCATGCCGTGCCATGCCGTGCCATGCCGGGCCATGCGGTGCCATGCCATTCCATGCCATTCCATGCCATTCCATGCCAGTCCATGCCATTCCATGCCACTCAATGCGGTGCCATGCCGTGCCATGCCGTGCCATGCCGTGCCATGCCGTGCCATGCCGTGCCATGCCGTGCCATGCCGTGCCATGCCGTGCCATGCCGTGCCATGCCGTGCCATGCCGTGCCATGCCGTGCCATGCCGTGCCATGCCGTGCCATGCCGTGCCATGCCGTGCCATGCCGTGCCATGCCGTGCCATGCCGTGCCATGCCGTGCCATGCCGGGCCATGCGGTGCCATGCCATTCCATGCCATTCCATGCCAGTCCATGCCATTCCATGCCACTCAATGCGGTGCCATGCCGTGCCATGCCGTGCCATGCCGTGCCATGCCGTGCCATGCCGTGCCATGCCGTGCCATGCCGTGCCATGCCGTGCCATGCCGTGCCATGCCGTGCCATGCCGTGCCATGCCGTGCCATGCCGTGCCATGCCGTGCCATGCCGTGCCATGCCGTGCCATGCCGTGCCATGCCGTGCCATGCCGTGCCATGCCGTGCCATGCCGTGCCATGCCGTGCCATGCCGTGCCATGCCGTGCCATGCCGTGCCATGCCGTGCCATGCCGTGCCATGCCGTGCCATGCCGTGCCATGCCGTGCCATGCCGTGCCATGCCGTGCCATGCCGTGCCATGCCGTGCCATGCCGTGCCATGCCGTGCCATGCCGTGCCATGCCGTGCCATGCCGTGCCATGCCGTGCCATGCCGTGCCATGCCGTGCCATGCCGTGCCATGCCGTGCCATGCCGTGCCATGCCGTGCCATGCCGTGCCATGCCGTGCCATGCCGTGCCATGCCGTGCCATGCCGTGCCATGCCGTGCCATGCCGTGCCATGCCGTGCCATGCCGTGCCATGCCGTGCCATGCCGTGCCATGCCGTGCCATGCCGTGCCATGCCGTGCCATGCCGTGCCATGCCGTGCCATGCCGTGCCATGCCGTGCCATGCCGTGCCATGCCGTGCCATGCCGTGCCATGCCGTGCCATGCCATTCCATGCCATTCCATGCCATTCCATGCCATTCCATGCCATTCCATGCCATTCCATGCCATTCCATGCCATTCCATGCCATTCCATGCCATTCCATGCCATTCCATGCCATTCCATGCTATTCCATGCCATTCCATGCCATTCCATGCCGTGCCATGCCGGTGCCATGCCGTGCCATGCCGTGACATGCCGGTGCCATGCCGGTGCCATGCCGTGCCATTCCGTGCCATTCAATGCCATTCCATGCCATTCAATGCCGTGCCTTGCCGTGCCATGCCGTGCCATGCCGTGCCATGCCGTGCCATGCCGTGCCATGCCGTGCCATGCCGTGCCATGCCGTGCCATGCCGTGCCATGCCGTGCCATGCCGTGCCATGCCGTGCCATGCCGTGCCATGCCGTGCCATGCCGTGCCATGCCGTGCCATGCCGTGCCATGCCGTGCCATGCCGTGCCATGCCGTGCCATGCCGTGCCATGCCGTGCCATGCCGTGCCATGCCGTGCCATGCCGTGCCATGCCGTGCCATGCCGTGCCATGCCGTGCCATGCCGTGCCATGCCGTGCCATGCCGTGCCATGCCGTGCCATGCCGTGCCATGCCGTGCCATGCCGTGCCATGCCGTGCCATGCCGTGCCATGCCGTGCCATGCCGTGCCATGCCGTGCCATGCCGTGCCATGCCGGTGCCATGCCGTGCCATGCGGTGCCATGCCGTGCCATGCCGTGCCATGCCGTGCCATGCCGTGCCATGCCGTGCCATGCCGTGCCATGCCGTGCCATGCCGTGCCATGCCGGTGCCATGCCGTGCCATGCCGGTGCCATGCCGTGCCATGCCGGTGCCATGCCGTGCCATGCCGGTGCCATGCCGTGCCATGCCGTGCCATGCCGGTGCCATGCCGTGCCATGCCGTGCCATGCCGGTGCCATGCCGTGCCATGCCGTGCCATGCCGGTGCCATGCCGTGCCATGCCGTGCCATGCCGGTGCCCATGCCGTGCCATGCCGGTGCCATGCCGTGCCATGACGGTGCCATGCCGGTGCCATACCGTGCCATGCCGGTGCCATGCCGTGCCATGCCGTGCCATGCCGTGCCATGCCGGGCCATGCGGTGCCATGCCATTCCATGCCATTCCATGTCATTCCATGCCAGTCCATGCCATTCCATGCCACTCAATGCGGTGCCATGCCGTGCCATGCCGTGCCATGCCGTGCCATGCCGTGCCATGCCGTGCCATGCCGTGCCATGCCGTGCCATGCCGTGCCATGCCGTGCCATGCCGTGCCATGCCGTGCCATGCCGTGCCATGCCGTGCCATGCCGTGCCATGCCGTGCCATGCCGTGCCATGCCGTGCCATGCCGTGCCATGCCGTGCCATGCCGTGCCATGCCGTGCCATGCCGTGCCATGCCGTGCCATGCCGTGCCATGCCGTGCCATGCCGTGCCATGCCGTGCCATGCCGTGCCATGCCGTGCCATGCCGTGCCATGCCGTGCCATGCCGTGCCATGCCGTGCCATGCCGTGCCATGCCGTGCCATGCCGTGCCATGCCGTGCCATGCCGTGCCATGCCGTGCCATGCCGTGCCATGCCGTGCCATGCCGTGCCATGCCGTGCCATGCCGTGCCATGCCGTGCCATGCCGTGCCATGCCGTGCCATGCCGTGCCATGCCGTGCCATGCCGTGCCATGCCGTGCCATGCCGTGACATGCCGTGCCATGCCGTGCCATGCCGTGCCATGCCGTGCCATGCCGTGCCATGCCGTGCCATGCCGTGCCATGCCGTGCCATGCCGTGCCATGCCGTGCCATGCCGTGCCATGCCGTGCCATGCCGTGCCATGCCGTGCCATGCCGTGCCATGCCGTGCCATGCCGTGCCATGCCGTGCCATGCCGTGCCATGCCGTGCCATGCCGTGCCATGCCGTGCCATGCCGTGCCATGCCGTGCCATGCCGTGCCATGCCGTGCCATGCCGTGCCATGCCGTGCCATGCCGTGCCATGCCGTGCCATGCCGTGCCATGCCGTGCCA
Organism: Cryptus armator; assembly: GCA_963971235.1. Classification (NCBI taxonomy): domain Eukaryota; kingdom Metazoa; phylum Arthropoda; class Insecta; order Hymenoptera; family Ichneumonidae; genus Cryptus; species Cryptus armator. The sequence continues at coordinate 443,535 of CAXARG010000294.1, read as the reverse complement.
TGCCGTGCCATGCCGTGCCATGCCGTGCCATGCCGTGCCATGCCGTGCCATGCCGTGCCATGCCGTGCCATGCCGTGCCATGCCGTGCCATGCCGTGCCATGCCGTGCCATGCCGTGCCATGCCGTGTCATTCCATGCCATTCAATGCCGTGCCATGCCGTGCCATGCCGTGCCATGCGGTGCCATGCCGTGCCATTCGGTGCCATGCCATTCCATGCCATTCAATGCCGTGCCATGCCGTGCCATGCCGTGCCATGCGGTGCCATGCCGTGCCATTCGGTGCCATGCCATTCCATGCCATTCCATGCCATTCCATGCCATTCCATGCCATTCCATGCCATTCCATGCCATTCCATGCCATTCCATGCCATTCCATGCCATTCAATGCCGTGCCATGCCGGTGCCATGCCGTGCCATGCCGTGCCATGCCGTGCCATGCCTTGCCATGCCGTGCCATGCCGTGCCATGCCGGTGCCATGCCGTGCCATGCCGGTGCCATGCCGTGCCATGCCGGTGCCATGCCGTGCCATGCCGGTGCCATGCCGTGCCATGCCGTGCCATGCCGTGCCATGCCGTGCCATGCCGGTGCCATGCCGTGGCATGCCGGTGCCATGCCGTGCCATGCCGGTGCCATGCCGTGCCATGCCGTGCCATGCCGGTGCCATGCCGGTGCCATGCCGTGCCATGCCGTGCCATGCCGTGCCATGCCGTGCCATGCCGTGCCATGCCGTGCCATTCCGTGCCATTCAATGCCATTCCATGCCATTCAATGCCGTGCCTTGCCGTGCCATGCCGTGCCATGCCGTGCCATGCCGTGCCATGCCGTGCCATGCCGTGCCATGCCATTCCATGCCATTCCATGCCATTCCATGCCATTCCATGCCATTCCATGCCATTCCATGCCATTCCATGCCATTCCATGCCATTCCATGCCATTCCATGCCATTCCATGCCATTCCATGCCATTCCATGCCATTCCATGCCATTCCATGCCATTCCATGCCATTCCATGCCATTCCATGCCATTCCATGCCATTCCATGCCATTCCATGCCATTCCATGCCATTCCATGCCATTCCATGCCATTCCATGCCATTCCATGCCATTCCATGCCATTCCATGCCATTCCATGCCATTCCATGCCATTCCATGCCATTCCATGCCATTCCATGCCATTCCATGCCATTCCATGCCATTCCATGCCATTCCATGCCATTCCATGCCATTCCATGCCATTCCATGCCATTCCATGCCGTGCCATGCCGGTGCCATGCCGTGCCATGCCGGTGCCATGCCGTGCCATGCCGGTGCCATGCCGTGCCATGCCGGTGCCATGCCGTGCCATGCCGGTGCCATGCCGTGCCATGCCGTGCCATGCCGTGCCATGCCGTGCCATGCCATTCCATGCCATTCCATGCCATTCCATGCCATTCCATGCCATTCCATGCCATTCCATGCCATTCCATGCCATTCCATGCCATTCCATGCCATTCCATGCCATTCCATGCCATTCCATGCTATTCCATGCCATTCCATGCCATTCCATGCCGTGCCATGCCGATGCCATGCCGTGCCATGCCGGTGCCATGCCGTGACATGCCGGTGCCATGCCGGTGCCATGCCGTGCCATTCCGTGCCATTCAATGCCATTCCATGCCATTCAATGCCGTGCCTTGCCGTGCCATGCCGTGCCATGCCGTGCCATGCCGTGCCATGCCGTGCCATGCCGTGCCATGCCGTGCCATGCCGTGCCATGCCGTGCCATGCCGTGCCATGCCGTGCCATGCCGTGCCATGCCGTGCCATGCCGTGCCATGCCGTGCCATGCCGTGCCATGCCGTGCCATGCCGTGCCATGCCGTGCCATGCCGTGCCATGCCGTGCCATGCCGTGCCATGCCGTGCCATGCCGTGCCATGCCGTGCCATGCCGTGCCGTGCCATGCCGTGCCATGCCGTGCCATGCCGTGCCATGCCATTTCATGCCATTCCATGCCATTCCATGCCATTCCATGCCATTCCATGCCATTCCATGCCATTCCATGCCATTCCATGCCATTCCATGCCATTCCATGCCATTCCATGCCATTCCATGCCATTCCATGCCATTCCATGCCATTCCATGCCATTCCATGCCATTCCATGCCATTCCATGCCATTCCATGCCATTCCATGCCATTCCATGCCATTCCATGCCATTCCATGCCATTCCATGCCATTCCATGCCATTCCATGCCATTCCATGCCATTCCATGCCATTCCATGCCATTCCATGCCATTCCATGCCATTCCATGCCATTCCATGCCATTCCATGCCATTCCATGCCATTCCATGCCATTCCATGCCATTCCATGCCATTCCATGCCATTCCATGCCATTCCATGCCATTCCATGCCATTCCATGCCATTCCATGCCATTCCATGCCATTCCATGCCATTCCATGCCGTGCCATGCCGTGCCATGCCGTGCCATGCCGTGCCATGCCGTGCCATGCCGTGCCATGCCGTGCCATGCCGTGCCATGCCGTGCCATGCCGTGCCATGCCGTGTCATTCCATGCCATTCAATGCCGTGCCATGCCGTGCCATGCCGTGCCATGCGGTGCCATGCCGTGCCATTCGGTGCCATGCCATTCCATGCCATTCAATGCCGTGCCATGCCGTGCCATGCCGTGCCATGCGGTGCCATGCCGTGCCATTCGGTGCCATGCCATTCCATGCCATTCCATGCCATTCCATGCCATTCCATGCCATTCCATGCCATTCCATGCCATTCCATGCCATTCCATGCCATTCCATGCCATTCAATGCCGTGCCATGCCGGTGCCATGCCGTGCCATGCCGTGCCATGCCGTGCCATGCCTTGCCATGCCGTGCCATGCCGTGCCATGCCGGTGCCATGCCGTGCCATGCCGGTGCCATGCCGTGCCATGCCGGTGCCATGCCGTGCCATGCCGGTGCCATGCCGTGCCATGCCGTGCCATGCCGTGCCATGCCGTGCCATGCCGGTGCCATGCCGTGGCATGCCGGTGCCATGCCGTGCCATGCCGGTGCCATGCCGTGCCATGCCGTGCCATGCCGGTGCCATGCCGGTGCCATGCCGTGCCATGCCGTGCCATGCCGTGCCATGCCGTGCCATGCCGTGCCATTCCGTGCCATTCAATGCCATTCCATGCCATTCAATGCCGTGCCTTGCCGTGCCATGCCGTGCCATGCCGTGCCATGCCGTGCCATGCCGTGCCATGCCATTCCATGCCATTCCATGCCATTCCATGCCATTCCATGCCATTCCATGCCATTCCATGCCATTCCATGCCATTCCATGCCATTCCATGCCATTCCATGCCATTCCATGCCATTCCATGCCATTCCATGCCATTCCATGCCATTCCATGCCATTCCATGCCATTCCATGCCATTCCATGCCATTCCATGCCATTCCATGCCATTCCATGCCATTCCATGCCATTCCATGCCATTCCATGCCATTCCATGCCATTCCATGCCATTCCATGCCATTCCATGCCATTCCATGCCATTCCATGCCATTCCATGCCATTCCATGCCATTCCATGCCATTCCATGCCATTCCATGCCATTCCATGCCATTCCATGCCATTCCATGCCATTCCATGCCATTCCATGCCATTCCATGCCATTCCATGCCATTCCATGCCATTCCATGCCATTCCATGCCATTCCATGCCATTCCATGCCGTGCCATGCCGGTGCCATGCCGTGCCATGCCGGTGCCATGCCGTGCCATGCCGGTGCCATGCCGTGCCATGCCGGTGCCATGCCGTGCCATGCCGGTGCCATGCCGTGCCATGCCGTGCCATGCCGTGCCATGCCGTGCCATGCCATTCCATGCCATTCCATGCCATTCCATGCCATTCCATGCCATTCCATGCCATTCCATGCCATTCCATGCCATTCCATGCCATTCCATGCCATTCCATGCCATTCCATGCCATTCCATGCCATTCCATGCCATTCCATGCTATTCCATGCCATTCCATGCCATTCCATGCCGTGCCATGCCGATGCCATGCCGTGCCATGCCGGTGCCATGCCGTGACATGCCGGTGCCATGCCGGTGCCATGCCGTGCCATTCCGTGCCATTCAATGCCATTCCATGCCATTCAATGCCGTGCCTTGCCGTGCCATGCCGTGCCATGCCGTGCCATGCCGTGCCATGCCGTGCCATGCCGTGCCATGCCGTGCCATGCCGTGCCATGCCGTGCCATGCCGTGCCATGCCGTGCCATGCCGTGCCATGCCGTGCCATGCCGTGCCATGCCGTGCCATGCCGTGCCATGCCGTGCCATGCCGTGCCATGCCGTGCCATGCCGTGCCATGCCGTGCCATGCCGTGCCATGCCGTGCCATGCCGTGCCATGCCGTGCCATGCCGTGCCATGCCGTGCCATGCCATTTCATGCCATTCCATGCCATTCCATGCCATTCCATGCCATTCCATGCCATTCCATGCCATTCCATGCCATTCCATGCCATTCCATGCCATTCCATGCCATTCCATGCCATTCCATGCCATTCCATGCCATTCCATGCCATTCCATGCCATTCCATGCCATTCCATGCCATTCCATGCCATTCCATGCCATTCCATGCCATTCCATGCCATTCCATGCCATTCCATGCCATTCCATGCCATTCCATGCCATTCCATGCCATTCCATGCCATTCCATGCCATTCCATGCCATTCCATGCCATTCCATGCCATTCCATGCCATTCCATGCCATTCCATGCCATTCCATGCCATTCCATGCCATTCCATGCCATTCCATGCCATTCCATGCCATTCCATGCCATTCCATGCCATTCCATGCCATTCCATGCCATTCCATGCCATTCCATGCCATTCCATGCCATTCCATGCCATTCCATGCCATTCCATGCCATTCCATGCCATTCCATGCCATTCCATGCCATTCCATGCCATTCCATGCCATTCCATGCCATTCCATGCCATTCCATGCCATTCCATGCCATTCCATGCCATTCCATGCCGTGCCATGCCGGTGCCATGCCGTGCCATGCCGGTGCCATGCCGTGCCATGCCGGTGCCATGCCGTGCCATGCCGGTGCCATGCCGTGCCATGCCGGTGCCATGCCGTGCCATGCCGTGCCATGCCGTGCCATGCCGTGCCATGCCATTCCATGCCATTCCATGCCATTCCATGCCATTCCATGCCATTCCATGCCATTCCATGCCATTCCATGCCATTCCATGCCATTCCATGCCATTCCATGCCATTCCATGCCATTCCATGCCATTCCATGCCATTCCATGCCATTCCATGCCATTCCATGCTATTCCATGCCATTCCATGCCATTCCATGCCGTGCCATGCCGGTGCCATGCCGTGCCATGCCGGTGCCATGCCGTGCCATGCCGGTGCCATGCCGTGCCATGCCGGTGCCATGCCGTGCCATGCCGGTGCCATGCCGGTGCCATGCCGTGCCATGCCGTGCCATGCCGGTGCCATGCCGTGCCATGCCGGTGCCATGCCGTGCCATGCCGGTGCCATGTCGTGCCATGCCGGTGCCATGCCGTGCCATGCCGGTGCCATGCCGTGCCATGCCGGTGCCATGCCGTGCCATGCCGGTGCCATGCCGTGCCATGCCGTGCCATGCCGGTGCCATGCCGGTGCCATGCCGTGCCATGCCGGTGCCATGCCGGTGCCATGCCGTGCCATGCCGTGCCATGCCGTGCCATGCCGTGCCATGCCATTCCATGCCATTCCATGCCATTCCATGCCATTCCATGCCATTCCATGCCATTCCATGCCATTCCATGCCATTCCATGCCATTCCATGCCATTCCATGCCATTCCATGCCATTCCATGCCATTCCATGCTATTCCATGCCATTCCATGCCATTCCATGCCGTGCCATGCCGGTGCCATGCCGTGCCATGCCGTGCCATGCCGTGCCATGCCGTGCCATGCCGTGCCATGCCGTGCCATGCCGTGCCATGCCGTGCCATGCCGTGCCATGCCGTGCCATGCCGTGCCATGCCGTGCCATGCCGTGTCATTCCATGCCATTCAATGCCGTGCCATGCCGTGCCATGCCGTGCCATGCGGTGCCATGCCGTGCCATTCGGTGCCATGCCATTCCATGCCATTCAATGCCGTGCCATGCCGTGCCATGCCGTGCCATGCGGTGCCATGCCGTGCCATTCGGTGCCATGCCATTCCATGCCATTCCATGCCATTCCATGCCATTCCATGCCATTCCATGCCATTCCATGCCATTCAATGCCGTGCCATGCCGGTGCCATGCCGTGCCATGCCGTGCCATGCCGTGCCATGCCTTGCCATGCCGTGCCATGCCGTGCCATGCCGGTGCCATGCCGTGCCATGCCGGTGCCATGCCGTGCCATGCCGGTGCCATGCCGTGCCATGCCGGTGCCATGCCGTGCCATGCCGTGCCATGCCGTGCCATGCCGTGCCATGCCGGTGCCATGCCGTGGCATGCCGGTGCCATGCCGTGCCATGCCGGTGCCATGCCGTGCCATGCCGTGCCATGCCGGTGCCATGCCGGTGCCATGCCGTGCCATGCCGTGCCATGCCGTGCCATGCCGTGCCATGCCGTGCCATGCCGTGCCATTCCGTGCCATTCAATGCCATTCCATGCCATTCAATGCCGTGCCTTGCCGTGCCATGCCGTGCCATGCCGTGCCATGCCGTGCCATGCCGTGCCATGCCATTCCATGCCATTCCATGCCATTCCATGCCATTCCATGCCATTCCATGCCATTCCATGCCATTCCATGCCATTCCATGCCATTCCATGCCATTCCATGCCATTCCATGCCATTCCATGCCATTCCATGCCATTCCATGCCATTCCATGCCATTCCATGCCATTCCATGCCATTCCATGCCATTCCATGCCATTCCATGCCATTCCATGCCATTCCATGCCATTCCATGCCATTCCATGCCATTCCATGCCATTCCATGCCATTCCATGCCATTCCATGCCATTCCATGCCATTCCATGCCATTCCATGCCATTCCATGCCATTCCATGCCATTCCATGCCATTCCATGCCATTCCATGCCATTCCATGCCATTCCATGCCATTCCATGCCATTCCATGCCATTCCATGCCATTCCATGCCATTCCATGCCATTCCATGCCATTCCATGCCATTCCATGCCATTCCATGCCATTCCATGCCGTGCCATGCCGGTGCCATGCCGTGCCATGCCGGTGCCATGCCGTGCCATGCCGGTGCCATGCCGTGCCATGCCGGTGCCATGCCGTGCCATGCCGGTGCCATGCCGTGCCATGCCGTGCCATGCCGTGCCATGCCGTGCCATGCCATTCCATGCCATTCCATGCCATTCCATGCCATTCCATGCCATTCCATGCCATTCCATGCTATTCCATGCCATTCCATGCCATTCCATGCCGTGCCATGCCGATGCCATGCCGTGCCATGCCGGTGCCATGCCGTGACATGCCGGTGCCATGCCGGTGCCATGCCGTGCCATTCCGTGCCATTCAATGCCATTCCATGCCATTCAATGCCGTGCCTTGCCGTGCCATGCCGTGCCATGCCGTGCCATGCCGTGCCATGCCGTGCCATGCCGTGCCATGCCGTGCCATGCCGTGCCATGCCGTGCCATGCCGTGCCATGCCGTGCCATGCCGTGCCATGCCGTGCCATGCCGTGCCATGCCGTGCCATGCCGTGCCATGCCGTGCCATGCCGTGCCATGCCGTGCCATGCCGTGCCATGCCGTGCCATGCCGTGCCATGCCGTGCCATGCCGTGCCATGCCGTGCCATGCCATTTCATGCCATTCCATGCCATTCCATGCCATTCCATGCCATTCCATGCCATTCCATGCCATTCCATGCCATTCCATGCCATTCCATGCCATTCCATGCCATTCCATGCCATTCCATGCCATTCCATGCCATTCCATGCCATTCCATGCCATTCCATGCCATTCCATGCCATTCCATGCCATTCCATGCCATTCCATGCCATTCCATGCCATTCCATGCCATTCCATGCCATTCCATGCCATTCCATGCCATTCCATGCCATTCCATGCCATTCCATGCCATTCCATGCCGTGCCATGCCGTGCCATGCCGTGCCATGCCGTGCCATGCCGTGCCATGCCGTGCCATGCCGTGCCATGCCGTGCCATGCCGTGCCATGCCGTGCCATGCCGTGCCATGCCGTGCCATGCCGTGTCATTCCATGCCATTCAATGCCGTGCCATGCCGTGCCATGCCGTGCCATGCGGTGCCATGCCGTGCCATTCGGTGCCATGCCATTCCATGCCATTCAATGCCGTGCCATGCCGTGCCATGCCGTGCCATGCGGTGCCATGCCGTGCCATGCGGTGCCATGCCGTGCCATTCGGTGCCATGCCATTCCATGCCATTCCATGCCATTCCATGCCATTCCATGCCATTCCATGCCATTCCATGCCATTCCATGCCATTCCATGCCATTCCATGCCATTCAATGCCGTGCCATGCCGGTGCCATGCCGTGCCATGCCGTGCCATGCCGTGCCATGCCTTGCCATGCCGTGCCATGCCGTGCCATGCCGGTGCCATGCCGTGCCATGCCGGTGCCATGCCGTGCCATGCCGGTGCCATGCCGTGCCATGCCGGTGCCATGCCGTGCCATGCCGTGCCATGCCGTGCCATGCCGTGCCATGCCGGTGCCATGCCGTGGCATGCCGGTGCCATGCCGTGCCATGCCGGTGCCATGCCGTGCCATGCCGTGCCATGCCGGTGCCATGCCGGTGCCATGCCGTGCCATGCCGTGCCATGCCGTGCCATGCCGTGCCATGCCGTGCCATTCCGTGCCATTCAATGCCATTCCATGCCATTCAATGCCGTGCCTTGCCGTGCCATGCCGTGCCATGCCGTGCCATGCCGTGCCATGCCGTGCCATGCCATTCCATGCCATTCCATGCCATTCCATGCCATTCCATGCCATTCCATGCCATTCCATGCCATTCCATGCCATTCCATGCCATTCCATGCCATTCCATGCCATTCCATGCCATTCCATGCCATTCCATGCCATTCCATGCCATTCCATGCCATTCCATGCCATTCCATGCCATTCCATGCCATTCCATGCCATTCCATGCCATTCCATGCCATTCCATGCCATTCCATGCCATTCCATGCCATTCCATGCCATTCCATGCCATTCCATGCCATTCCATGCCATTCCATGCCATTCCATGCCATTCCATGCCATTCCATGCCATTCCATGCCATTCCATGCCATTCCATGCCATTCCATGCCATTCCATGCCATTCCATGCCATTCCATGCCATTCCATGCCATTCCATGCCATTCCATGCCATTCCATGCCATTCCATGCCATTCCATGCCATTCCATGCCATTCCATGCCATTCCATGCCATTCCATGCCATTCCATGCCATTCCATGCCATTCCATGCCATTCCATGCCATTCCATGCCATTCCATGCCATTCCATGCCGTGCCATGCCGGTGCCATGCCGTGCCATGCCGGTGCCATGCCGTGCCATGCCGGTGCCATGCCGTGCCATGCCGGTGCCATGCCGTGCCATGCCGGTGCCATGCCGTGCCATGCCGTGCCATGCCGTGCCATGCCGTGCCATGCCATTCCATGCCATTCCATGCCATTCCATGCCATTCCATGCCATTCCATGCCATTCCATGCCATTCCATGCCATTCCATGCCATTCCATGCCATTCCATGCCATTCCATGCCATTCCATGCCATTCCATGCCATTCCATGCTATTCCATGCCATTCCATGCCATTCCATGCCGTGCCATGCCGATGCCATGCCGTGCCATGCCGGTGCCATGCCGTGACATGCCGGTGCCATGCCGGTGCCATGCCGTGCCATTCCGTGCCATTCAATGCCATTCCATGCCATTCAATGCCGTGCCTTGCCGTGCCATGCCGTGCCATGCCGTGCCATGCCGTGCCATGCCGTGCCATGCCGTGCCATGCCGTGCCATGCCGTGCCATGCCGTGCCATGCCGTGCCATGCCGTGCCATGCCGTGCCATGCCGTGCCATGCCGTGCCATGCCGTGCCATGCCGTGCCATGCCGTGCCATGCCGTGCCATGCCGTGCCATGCCGTGCCATGCCGTGCCATGCCGTGCCATGCCGTGCCATGCCGTGCCATGCCGTGCCATGCCATTTCATGCCATTCCATGCCATTCCATGCCATTCCATGCCATTCCATGCCATTCCATGCCATTCCATGCCATTCCATGCCATTCCATGCCATTCCATGCCATTCCATGCCATTCCATGCCATTCCATGCCATTCCATGCCATTCCATGCCATTCCATGCCATTCCATGCCATTCCATGCCATTCCATGCCATTCCATGCCATTCCATGCCATTCCATGCCATTCCATGCCATTCCATGCCATTCCATGCCATTCCATGCCATTCCATGCCATTCCATGCCATTCCATGCCATTCCATGCCATTCCATGCCATTCCATGCCATTCCATGCCATTCCATGCCATTCCATGCCATTCCATGCCATTCCATGCCATTCCATGCCATTCCATGCCGTGCCATGCCGGTGCCATGCCGTGCCATGCCGGTGCCATGCCGTGCCATGCCGGTGCCATGCCGTGCCATGCCGTGCCATGCCGTGCCATGCCGTGCCATGCCGTGCCATGCCGTGCCATGCCGTGCCATGCCGTGCCATGCCGTGCCATGCCGTGCCATGCCGTGCCATGCCGTGCCATGCCGTGCCATGCCGTGCCATGCCGTGCCATGCCGTGCCATGCCGTGCCATGCCATTCCATGCCATTCCATGCCATTCCATGCCATTCCATGCCATTCCATGCCATTCCATGCCATTCCATGCCATTCCATGCCATTCCATGCCATTCCATGCCATTCCATGCCATTCCATGCTATTCCATGCCATTCCATGCCATTCCATGCCGTGCCATGCCGGTGCCATGCCGTGCCATGCCGTGACATGCCGGTGCCATGCCGGTGCCATGCCGTGCCATTCCGTGCCATTCAATGCCATTCCATGCCATTCAATGCCGTGCCTTGCCGTGCCATGCCGTGCCATGCCGTGCCATGCCGTGCCATGCCGTGCCATGCCGTGCCATGCCGTGCCATGCCGTGCCATGCCGTGCCATGCCGTGCCATGCCGTGCCATGCCGTGCCATGCCGTGCCATGCCGTGCCATGCCGTGCCATGCCGTGCCATGCCGTGCCATGCCGTGCCATGCCGTGCCATGCCGTGCCATGCCGTGCCATGCCGTGCCATGCCGTGCCATGCCGTGCCATGCCGTGCCATGCCGTGCCATGCCGTGCCATGCCGTGCCATGCCGTGCCATGCCGTGCCATGCCGGTGCCATGCCGTGCCATGCGGTGCCATGCCGTGCCATGCCGTGCCATGCCGTGCCATGCCGTGCCATGCCGTGCCATGCCGTGCCATGCCGTGCCATGCCGTGCCATGCCGGTGCCATGCCGTGCCATGCCGGTGCCATGCCGTGCCATGCCGGTGCCATGCCGTGCCATGCCGGTGCCATGCCGTGCCATGCCGTGCCATGCCGGTGCCATGCCGTGCCATGCCGTGCCATGCCGGTGCCATGCCGTGCCATGCCGTGCCATGCCGGTGCCATGCCGTGCCATGCCGTGCCATGCCGGTGCCCATGCCGTGCCATGCCGGTGCCATGCCGTGCCATGACGGTGCCATGCCGGTGCCATACCGTGCCATGCCGGTGCCATGCCGTGCCATGCCGTGCCATGCCGTGCCATGCCGGGCCATGCGGTGCCATGCCATTCCATGCCATTCCATGCCATTCCATGCCAGTCCATGCCATTCCATGCCACTCAATGCGGTGCCATGCCGTGCCATGCCGTGCCATGCCGTGCCATGCCGTGCCATGCCGTGCCATGCCGTGCCATGCCGTGCCATGCCGTGCCATGCCGTGCCATGCCGTGCCATGCCGTGCCATGCCGTGCCATGCCGTGCCATGCCGTGCCATGCCGTGCCATGCCGTGCCATGCCGTGCCATGCCGTGCCATGCCGTGCCATGCCGTGCCATGCCGTGCCATGCCGTGCCATGCCGTGCCATGCCGTGCCATGCCGTGCCATGCCGTGCCATGCCGTGCCATGCCGTGCCATGCCGTGCCATGCCGTGCCATGCCGTGCCATGCCGTGCCATGCCGTGCCATGCCGTGCCATGCCGTGCCATGCCGTGCCATGCCGTGCCATGCCGTGCCATGCCGTGCCATGCCGTGCCATGCCGTGCCATGCCGTGCCATGCCGTGCCATGCCGTGCCATGCCGTGCCATGCCGTGCCATGCCGTGACATGCCGTGCCATGCCGTGCCATGCCGTGCCATGCCGTGCCATGCCGTGCCATGCCGTGCCATGCCGTGCCATGCCGTGCCATGCCGTGCCATGCCGTGCCATGCCGTGCCATGCCGTGCCATGCCGTGCCATGCCGTGCCATGCCGTGCCATGCCGTGCCATGCCGTGCCATGCCGTGCCATGCCGTGCCATGCCGTGCCATGCCGTGCCATGCCGTGCCATGCCGTGCCATGCCGTGCCATGCCGTGCCATGCCGTGCCATGCCGTGCCATGCCGTGCCATGCCGTGCCATGCCGTGCCATGCCGTGCCATGCCGTGCCATGCCGTGCCATGCCGTGCCATGCCGTGCCATGCCGTGCCATGCCGTGTCATTCCATGCCATTCAATGCCGTGCCATGCCGTGCCATGCCGTGCCATGCGGTGCCATGCCGTGCCATTCGGTGCCATGCCATTCCATGCCATTCAATGCCGTGCCATGCCGTGCCATGCCGTGCCATGCGGTGCCATGCCGTGCCATTCGGTGCCATGCCATTCCATGCCATTCCATGCCATTCCATGCCATTCCATGCCATTCCATGCCATTCCATGCCATTCCATGCCATTCCATGCCATTCCATGCCATTCAATGCCGTGCCATGCCGGTGCCATGCCGTGCCATGCCGTGCCATGCCGTGCCATGCCTTGCCATGCCGTGCCATGCCGTGCCATGCCGGTGCCATGCCGTGCCATGCCGGTGCCATGCCGTGCCATGCCGGTGCCATGCCGTGCCATGCCGGTGCCATGCCGTGCCATGCCGTGCCATGCCGTGCCATGCCGTGCCATGCCGGTGCCATGCCGTGGCATGCCGGTGCCATGCCGTGCCATGCCGGTGCCATGCCGTGCCATGCCGTGCCATGCCGGTGCCATGCCGGTGCCATGCCGTGCCATGCCGTGCCATGCCGTGCCATGCCGTGCCATGCCGTGCCATGCCGTGCCATTCCGTGCCATTCAATGCCATTCCATGCCATTCAATGCCGTGCCTTGCCGTGCCATGCCGTGCCATGCCGTGCCATGCCGTGCCATGCCGTGCCATGCCATTCCATGCCATTCCATGCCATTCCATGCCATTCCATGCCATTCCATGCCATTCCATGCCATTCCATGCCATTCCATGCCATTCCATGCCATTCCATGCCATTCCATGCCATTCCATGCCATTCCATGCCATTCCATGCCATTCCATGCCATTCCATGCCATTCCATGCCATTCCATGCCATTCCATGCCATTCCATGCCATTCCATGCCATTCCATGCCATTCCATGCCATTCCATGCCATTCCATGCCATTCCATGCCATTCCATGCCATTCCATGCCATTCCATGCCATTCCATGCCATTCCATGCCATTCCATGCCATTCCATGCCATTCCATGCCATTCCATGCCATTCCATGCCATTCCATGCCATTCCATGCCATTCCATGCCATTCCATGCCATTCCATGCCATTCCATGCCATTCCATGCCATTCCATGCCATTCCATGCCATTCCATGCCATTCCATGCCATTCCATGCCATTCCATGCCATTCCATGCCATTCCATGCCATTCCATGCCATTCCATGCCATTCCATGCCATTCCATGCCATTCCATGCCGTGCCATGCCGGTGCCATGCCGTGCCATGCCGGTGCCATGCCGTGCCATGCCGGTGCCATGCCGTGCCATGCCGTGCCATGCCGTGCCATGCCGTGCCATGCCGTGCCATGCCGTGCCATGCCGTGCCATGCCGTGCCATGCCGTGCCATGCCGTGCCATGCCGTGCCATGCCGTGCCATGCCGTGCCATGCCGTGCCATGCCGTGCCATGCCGTGCCATGCCGTGCCGTGCCATGCCGTGCCATGCCGTGCCATGCCGTGCCATGCCATTTCATGCCATTCCATGCCATTCCATGCCATTCCATGCCATTCCATGCCATTCCATGCCATTCCATGCCATTCCATGCCATTCCATGCCATTCCATGCCATTCCATGCCATTCCATGCCATTCCATGCCATTCCATGCCATTCCATGCCATTCCATGCCATTCCATGCCATTCCATGCCATTCCATGCCATTCCATGCCATTCCATGCCATTCCATGCCATTCCATGCCATTCCATGCCATTCCATGCCATTCCATGCCATTCCATGCCATTCCATGCCATTCCATGCCATTCCATGCCATTCCATGCCATTCCATGCCATTCCATGCCATTCCATGCCATTCCATGCCATTCCATGCCATTCCATGCCATTCCATGCCATTCCATGCCATTCCATGCCATTCCATGCCATTCCATGCCATTCCATGCCATTCCATGCCATTCCATGCCATTCCATGCCATTCCATGCCATTCCATGCCGTGCCATGCCGTGCCATGCCGTGCCATGCCGTGCCATGCCGTGCCATGCCGTGCCATGCCGTGCCATGCCGTGCCATGCCGTGCCATGCCGTGCCATGCCGTGCCATGCCGTGTCATTCCATGCCATTCAATGCCGTGCCATGCCGTGCCATGCCGTGCCATGCGGTGCCATGCCGTGCCATTCGGTGCCATGCCATTCCATGCCATTCAATGCCGTGCCATGCCGTGCCATGCCGTGCCATGCGGTGCCATGCCGTGCCATTCGGTGCCATGCCATTCCATGCCATTCCATGCCATTCCATGCCATTCCATGCCATTCCATGCCATTCCATGCCATTCCATGCCATTCCATGCCATTCCATGCCATTCAATGCCGTGCCATGCCGGTGCCATGCCGTGCCATGCCGTGCCATGCCGTGCCATGCCTTGCCATGCCGTGCCATGCCGTGCCATGCCGGTGCCATGCCGTGCCATGCCGGTGCCATGCCGTGCCATGCCGGTGCCATGCCGTGCCATGCCGGTGCCATGCCGTGCCATGCCGTGCCATGCCGTGCCATGCCGTGCCATGCCGGTGCCATGCCGTGGCATGCCGGTGCCATGCCGTGCCATGCCGGTGCCATGCCGTGCCATGCCGTGCCATGCCGGTGCCATGCCGTGCCATGCCGGTGCCATGCCGTGCCATGCCGGTGCCATGCCGTGCCATGCCGTGCCATGCCGTGCCATGCCGTGCCATGCCATTCCATGCCATTCCATGCCATTCCATGCCATTCCATGCCATTCCATGCCATTCCATGCCATTCCATGCCATTCCATGCCATTCCATGCCATTCCATGCCATTCCATGCCATTCCATGCCATTCCATGCCATTCCATGCCATTCCATGCCATTCCATGCCATTCCATGCCATTCCATGCCATTCCATGCCATTCCATGCCATTCCATGCCATTCCATGCCATTCCATGCCATTCCATGCCATTCCATGCCATTCCATGCCATTCCATGCCATTCCATGCCATTCCATGCCATTCCATGCCGTGCCATGCCGGTGCCATGCCGTGCCATGCCGGTGCCATGCCGGTGCCATGCCGTGCCATGCCGGTGCCATGCCGTGCCATGCCGGTGCCATGCCGTGCCATGCCGGTGCCATGCCGTGCCATGCCGTGCCATGCCGTGCCATGCCGTGCCATGCCATTCCATGCCATTCCATGCCATTCCATGCCATTCCATGCCATTCCATGCCATTCCATGCCATTCCATGCCATTCCATGCCATTCCATGCCATTCCATGCCATTCCATGCCATTCCATGCCATTCCATGCCATTCCATGCTATTCCATGCCATTCCATGCCATTCCATGCCGTGCCATGCCGATGCCATGCCGTGCCATGCCGGTGCCATGCCGTGACATGCCGGTGCCATGCCGGTGCCATGCCGTGCCATTCCGTGCCATTCAATGCCATTCCATGCCATTCAATGCCGTGCCTTGCCGTGCCATGCCGTGCCATGCCGTGCCATGCCGTGCCATGCCGTGCCATGCCGTGCCATGCCGTGCCATGCCGTGCCATGCCGTGCCATGCCGTGCCATGCCGTGCCATGCCGTGCCATGCCGTGCCATGCCGTGCCATGCCGTGCCATGCCGTGCCATGCCGTGCCATGCCGTGCCATGCCGTGCCATGCCGTGCCATGCCGTGCCATGCCGTGCCATGCCGTGCCATGCCGTGCCATGCCGTGCCATGCCGTGCCATGCCGTGCCATGCCGTGCCATGCCGTGCCATGCCGTGCCATGCCGTGCCATGCCGTGCCATGCCGTGCCATGCCGTGCCATGCCGTGCCATGCCGTGCCATGCCGTGCCATGCCGTGCCATGCCGTGCCATGCCGTGCCATGCCGTGCCATGCCATTTCATGCCATTCCATGCCATTCCATGCCATTCCATGCCATTCCATGCCATTCCATGCCATTCCATGCCATTCCATGCCATTCCATGCCATTCCATGCCATTCCATGCCATTCCATGCCATTCCATGCCATTCCATGCCATTCCATGCCATTCCATGCCATTCCATGCCATTCCATGCCATTCCATGCCATTCCATGCCATTCCATGCCATTCCATGCCATTCCATGCCATTCCATGCCATTCCATGCCATTCCATGCCATTCCATGCCATTCCATGCCATTCCATGCCATTCCATGCCATTCCATGCCATTCCATGCCATTCCATGCCATTCCATGCCATTCCATGCCATTCCATGCCATTCCATGCCATTCCATGCCATTCCATGCCATTCCATGCCGTGCCATGCCGGTGCCATGCCGTGCCATGCCGGTGCCATGCCGTGCCATGCCGGTGCCATGCCGTGCCATGCCGGTGCCATGCCGTGCCATGCCGGTGCCATGCCGTGCCATGCCGTGCCATGCCGTGCCATGCCGTGCCATGCCATTCCATGCCATTCCATGCCATTCCATGCCATTCCATGCCATTCCATGCCATTCCATGCCATTCCATGCCATTCCATGCCATTCCATGCCATTCCATGCCATTCCATGCCATTCCATGCCATTCCATGCCATTCCATGCCATTCCATGCTATTCCATGCCATTCCATGCCATTCCATGCCGTGCCATGCCGGTGCCATGCCGTGCCATGCCGGTGCCATGCCGTGCCATGCCGGTGCCATGCCGTGCCATGCCGGTGCCATGCCGTGCCATGCCGGTGCCATGCCGGTGCCATGCCGTGCCATGCCGTGCCATGCCGGTGCCATGCCGTGCCATGCCGGTGCCATGCCGTGCCATGCCGGTGCCATGTCGTGCCATGCCGGTGCCATGCCGTGCCATGCCGGTGCCATGCCGTGCCATGCCGGTGCCATGCCGTGCCATGCCGGTGCCATGCCGTGCCATGCCGTGCCATGCCGGTGCCATGCCGGTGCCATGCCGTGCCATGCCGGTGCCATGCCGGTGCCATGCCGTGCCATGCCGTGCCATGCCGTGCCATGCCGTGCCATGCCATTCCATGCCATTCCATGCCATTCCATGCCATTCCATGCCATTCCATGCCATTCCATGCCATTCCATGCCATTCCATGCCATTCCATGCCATTCCATGCCATTCCATGCCATTCCATGCCATTCCATGCTATTCCATGCCATTCCATGCCATTCCATGCCGTGCCATGCCGGTGCCATGCCGTGCCATGCCGTGCCATGCCGTGCCATGCCGTGCCATGCCGTGCCATGCCGTGCCATGCCGTGCCATGCCGTGCCATGCCGTGCCATGCCGTGCCATGCCGTGCCATGCCGTGTCATTCCATGCCATTCAATGCCGTGCCATGCCGTGCCATGCCGTGCCATGCGGTGCCATGCCGTGCCATTCGGTGCCATGCCATTCCATGCCATTCAATGCCGTGCCATGCCGTGCCATGCCGTGCCATGCGGTGCCATGCCGTGCCATTCGGTGCCATGCCATTCCATGCCATTCCATGCCATTCCATGCCATTCCATGCCATTCCATGCCATTCCATGCCATTCCATGCCATTCCATGCCATTCAATGCCGTGCCATGCCGGTGCCATGCCGTGCCATGCCGTGCCATGCCGTGCCATGCCTTGCCATGCCGTGCCATGCCGTGCCATGCCGGTGCCATGCCGTGCCATGCCGGTGCCATGCCGTGCCATGCCGGTGCCATGCCGTGCCATGCCGGTGCCATGCCGTGCCATGCCGTGCCATGCCGTGCCATGCCGTGCCATGCCGGTGCCATGCCGTGGCATGCCGGTGCCATGCCGTGCCATGCCGGTGCCATGCCGTGCCATGCCGTGCCATGCCGGTGCCATGCCGGTGCCATGCCGTGCCATGCCGTGCCATGCCGTGCCATGCCGTGCCATGCCGTGCCATGCCGTGCCATTCCGTGCCATTCAATGCCATTCCATGCCATTCAATGCCGTGCCTTGCCGTGCCATGCCGTGCCATGCCGTGCCATGCCGTGCCATGCCGTGCCATGCCATTCCATGCCATTCCATGCCATTCCATGCCATTCCATGCCATTCCATGCCATTCCATGCCATTCCATGCCATTCCATGCCATTCCATGCCATTCCATGCCATTCCATGCCATTCCATGCCATTCCATGCCATTCCATGCCATTCCATGCCATTCCATGCCATTCCATGCCATTCCATGCCATTCCATGCCATTCCATGCCATTCCATGCCATTCCATGCCATTCCATGCCATTCCATGCCATTCCATGCCATTCCATGCCATTCCATGCCATTCCATGCCATTCCATGCCATTCCATGCCATTCCATGCCATTCCATGCCATTCCATGCCATTCCATGCCATTCCATGCCATTCCATGCCATTCCATGCCATTCCATGCCATTCCATGCCATTCCATGCCATTCCATGCCATTCCATGCCATTCCATGCCATTCCATGCCATTCCATGCCATTCCATGCCATTCCATGCCATTCCATGCCGTGCCATGCCGGTGCCATGCCGTGCCATGCCGGTGCCATGCCGTGCCATGCCGGTGCCATGCCGTGCCATGCCGGTGCCATGCCGTGCCATGCCGGTGCCATGCCGTGCCATGCCGTGCCATGCCGTGCCATGCCGTGCCATGCCATTCCATGCCATTCCATGCCATTCCATGCCATTCCATGCCATTCCATGCCATTCCATGCTATTCCATGCCATTCCATGCCATTCCATGCCGTGCCATGCCGATGCCATGCCGTGCCATGCCGGTGCCATGCCGTGACATGCCGGTGCCATGCCGGTGCCATGCCGTGCCATTCCGTGCCATTCAATGCCATTCCATGCCATTCAATGCCGTGCCTTGCCGTGCCATGCCGTGCCATGCCGTGCCATGCCGTGCCATGCCGTGCCATGCCGTGCCATGCCGTGCCATGCCGTGCCATGCCGTGCCATGCCGTGCCATGCCGTGCCATGCCGTGCCATGCCGTGCCATGCCGTGCCATGCCGTGCCATGCCGTGCCATGCCGTGCCATGCCGTGCCATGCCGTGCCATGCCGTGCCATGCCGTGCCATGCCGTGCCATGCCGTGCCATGCCGTGCCATGCCGTGCCATGCCGTGCCATGCCGTGCCATGCCGTGCCATGCCATTTCATGCCATTCCATGCCATTCCATGCCATTCCATGCCATTCCATGCCATTCCATGCCATTCCATGCCATTCCATGCCATTCCATGCCATTCCATGCCATTCCATGCCATTCCATGCCATTCCATGCCATTCCATGCCATTCCATGCCATTCCATGCCATTCCATGCCATTCCATGCCATTCCATGCCATTCCATGCCATTCCATGCCATTCCATGCCATTCCATGCCATTCCATGCCATTCCATGCCATTCCATGCCATTCCATGCCATTCCATGCCATTCCATGCCATTCCATGCCATTCCATGCCATTCCATGCCATTCCATGCCATTCCATGCCATTCCATGCCATTCCATGCCATTCCATGCCATTCCATGCCATTCCATGCCATTCCATGCCGTGCCATGCCGTGCCATGCCGTGCCATGCCGTGCCATGCCGTGCCATGCCGTGCCATGCCGTGCCATGCCGTGCCATGCCGTGCCATGCCGTGCCATGCCGTGTCATTCCATGCCATTCAATGCCGTGCCATGCCGTGCCATGCCGTGCCATGCGGTGCCATGCCGTGCCATTCGGTGCCATGCCATTCCATGCCATTCAATGCCGTGCCATGCCGTGCCATGCCGTGCCATGCGGTGCCATGCCGTGCCATTCGGTGCCATGCCATTCCATGCCATTCCATGCCATTCCATGCCATTCCATGCCATTCCATGCCATTCCATGCCATTCCATGCCATTCCATGCCATTCCATGCCATTCCATGCCATTCCATGCCATTCCATGCCATTCCATGCCATTCCATGCCATTCCATGCCATTCCATGCCATTCAATGCCGTGCCATGCCGGTGCCATGCCGTGCCATGCCGTGCCATGCCGTGCCATGCCTTGCCATGCCGTGCCATGCCGTGCCATGCCGGTGCCATGCCGTGCCATGCCGGTGCCATGCCGTGCCATGCCGGTGCCATGCCGTGCCATGCCGGTGCCATGCCGTGCCATGCCGTGCCATGCCGTGCCATGCCGTGCCATGCCGGTGCCATGCCGTGGCATGCCGGTGCCATGCCGTGCCATGCCGGTGCCATGCCGTGCCATGCCGTGCCATGCCGGTGCCATGCCGGTGCCATGCCGTGCCATGCCGTGCCATGCCGTGCCATGCCGTGCCATGCCGTGCCATTCCGTGCCATTCAATGCCATTCCATGCCATTCAATGCCGTGCCTTGCCGTGCCATGCCGTGCCATGCCGTGCCATGCCGTGCCATGCCGTGCCATGCCATTCCATGCCATTCCATGCCATTCCATGCCATTCCATGCCATTCCATGCCATTCCATGCCATTCCATGCCATTCCATGCCATTCCATGCCATTCCATGCCATTCCATGCCATTCCATGCCATTCCATGCCATTCCATGCCATTCCATGCCATTCCATGCCATTCCATGCCATTCCATGCCATTCCATGCCATTCCATGCCATTCCATGCCATTCCATGCCATTCCATGCCATTCCATGCCATTCCATGCCATTCCATGCCATTCCATGCCATTCCATGCCATTCCATGCCATTCCATGCCATTCCATGCCATTCCATGCCATTCCATGCCATTCCATGCCATTCCATGCCATTCCATGCCGTGCCATGCCGGTGCCATGCCGTGCCATGCCGGTGCCATGCCGTGCCATGCCGGTGCCATGCCGTGCCATGCCGGTGCCATGCCGTGCCATGCCGGTGCCATGCCGTGCCATGCCGGTGCCATGCCGTGCCATGCCGGTGCCATGCCGTGCCATGCCGTGCCATGCCGTGCCATGCCGTGCCATGCCATTCCATGCCATTCCATGCCATTCCATGCCATTCCATGCCATTCCATGCCATTCCATGCCATTCCATGCCATTCCATGCCATTCCATGCCATTCCATGCCATTCCATGCCATTCCATGCTATTCCATGCCATTCCATGCCATTCCATGCCGTGCCATGCCGATGCCATGCCGTGCCATGCCGGTGCCATGCCGTGACATGCCGGTGCCATGCCGGTGCCATGCCGTGCCATTCCGTGCCATTCAATGCCATTCCATGCCATTCAATGCCGTGCCTTGCCGTGCCATGCCGTGCCATGCCGTGCCATGCCGTGCCATGCCGTGCCATGCCGTGCCATGCCGTGCCATGCCGTGCCATGCCGTGCCATGCCGTGCCATGCCGTGCCATGCCGTGCCATGCCGTGCCATGCCGTGCCATGCCGTGCCATGCCGTGCCATGCCGTGCCATGCCGTGCCATGCCGTGCCATGCCGTGCCATGCCGTGCCATGCCGTGCCATGCCGTGCCATGCCGTGCCATGCCGTGCCATGCCGTGCCATGCCATTTCATGCCATTCCATGCCATTCCATGCCATTCCATGCCATTCCATGCCATTCCATGCCATTCCATGCCATTCCATGCCATTCCATGCCATTCCATGCCATTCCATGCCATTCCATGCCATTCCATGCCATTCCATGCCATTCCATGCCATTCCATGCCATTCCATGCCATTCCATGCCATTCCATGCCATTCCATGCCATTCCATGCCATTCCATGCCATTCCATGCCATTCCATGCCATTCCATGCCATTCCATGCCATTCCATGCCATTCCATGCCATTCCATGCCATTCCATGCCATTCCATGCCATTCCATGCCATTCCATGCCATTCCATGCCATTCCATGCCATTCCATGCCATTCCATGCCATTCCATGCCATTCCATGCCATTCCATGCCATTCCATGCCATTCCATGCCATTCCATGCCATTCCATGCCATTCCATGCCATTCCATGCCATTCCATGCCATTCCATGCCATTCCATGCCATTCCATGCCATTCCATGCCGTGCCATGCCGGTGCCATGCCGTGCCATGCCGGTGCCATGCCGTGCCATGCCGGTGCCATGCCGTGCCATGCCGGTGCCATGCCGTGCCATGCCGTGCCATGCCGTGCCATGCCGTGCCATGCCATTCCATGCCATTCCATGCCATTCCATGCCATTCCATGCCATTCCATGCCATTCCATGCCATTCCATGCCATTCCATGCCATTCCATGCCATTCCATGCCATTCCATGCCATTCCATGCCATTCCATGCTATTCCATGCCATTCCATGCCATTCCATGCCGTGCCATGCCGGTGCCATGCCGTGCCATGCCGGTGCCATGCCGTGCCATGCCGGTGCCATGCCGTGCCATGCCGGTGCCATGCCGTGCCATGCCGGTGCCATGCCGGTGCCATGCCGTGCCATGCCGTGCCATGCCGGTGCCATGCCGTGCCATGCCGGTGCCATGCCGTGCCATGCCGGTGCCATGTCGTGCCATGCCGGTGCCATGCCGTGCCATGCCGGTGCCATGCCGTGCCATGCCGGTGCCATGCCGTGCCATGCCGGTGCCATGCCGTGCCATGCCGTGCCATGCCGGTGCCATGCCGGTGCCATGCCGTGCCATGCCGGTGCCATGCCGGTGCCATGCCGTGCCATGCCGTGCCATGCCGTGCCATGCCGTGCCATGCCATTCCATGCCATTCCATGCCATTCCATGCCATTCCATGCCATTCCATGCCATTCCATGCCATTCCATGCCATTCCATGCCATTCCATGCCATTCCATGCCATTCCATGCCATTCCATGCCATTCCATGCTATTCCATGCCATTCCATGCCATTCCATGCCGTGCCATGCCGGTGCCATGCCGTGCCATGCCGGTGCCATGCCGTGCCATGCCGGTGCCATGCCGTGCCATGCCGGTGCCATGCCGTGCCATGCCGGTGCCATGCCGGTGCCATGCCGTGCCATGCCGTGCCATGCCGGTGCCATGCCGTGCCATGCCGGTGCCATGCCGTGCCATGCCGGTGCCATGTCGTGCCATGCCGGTGCCATGCCGTGCCATGCCGGTGCCATGCCGTGCCATGCCGGTGCCATGCCGTGCCATGCCGTGCCATGCCGGTGCCATGCCGGTGCCATGCCGTGCCATGCCGGTGCCATGCCGGTGCCATGCCGTGCCATGCCGTGCCATGCCGTGCCATGCCGTGCCATGCCGTGCCATGCCGGGCCATGCGGTGCCATGCCATTCCATGCCATTCCATGCCATTCCATGCCATTCCATGCCATTCCATGCCATTCCATGCCATTCCATGCCATTCCATGCCATTCCATGCCGTGCCATGCCGGTGCCATGCCGTGCCATGCCGGTGCCATGCCGTGCCATGCGGTGCCATGCCATTCCATGCGGTGCCATGCCATTCCATGCCATTCCATGCCATTCCATGCCATTCCATGCCATTCCATGCCATTCCATGCCATTCCATGCCATTCCATGCCATTCCATGCCATTCCATGCCATTCCATGCCATTCCATGCCATTCCATGCCATTCCATGCCATTCCATGCCATTCCATGCCATTCCATGCCATTCCATGCCATTCCATGCCATTCCATGCCATTCCATGCCATTCCATGCCATTCCATGCCATTCCATGCCATTCCATGCCATTCCATGCCATTCCATGCCATTCCATGCCATTCCATGCCATTCCATGCCATTCCATGCCATTCCATGCCATTCCATGCCATTCCATGCCATTCCATGCCATTCCATGCCATTCCATGCCATTCCATGCCATTCCATGCCATTCCATGCCATTCCATGCCATTCCATGCCATTCCATGCCATTCCATGCCATTCCATGCCATTCCATGCCATTCCATGCCATTCCATGCCATTCCATGCCATTCCATGCCATTCCATGCCATTCCATGCCATTCCATGCCATTCCATGCCATTCCATGCCATTCCATGCCATTCCATGCCATTCCATGCCATTCCATGCCATTCCATGCCGTGCCATGCCGGTGCCATGCCGTGCCATGCCGGTGCCATGCCGTGCCATGCCGGTGCCATGCCGTGCCATGCCGTGCCATGCCGGTGCCATGCCGTGCCATGCCGTGCCATGCCGGTGCCATGCCGTGCCATGCCGTGCCATGCCGGTGCCATGCCGTGCCATGCCGTGCCATGCCGGTGCCATGCCGTGCCATGC
This sequence comes from Cryptus armator, assembly GCA_963971235.1. NCBI lineage: Eukaryota > Metazoa > Arthropoda > Insecta > Hymenoptera > Ichneumonidae > Cryptus > Cryptus armator. The sequence goes on along the minus strand of CAXARG010000294.1, from coordinate 418,595 downwards.
CGGTGCCATGCCGTGCCATGCCGGTGCCATGCCGTGCCATGCCGGTGCCATGCCGTGCCATGCCGGTGCCATGCCGTGCCATGCCGGTGCCATGCCGTGCCATGCCGGTGCCATGCCGTGCCATGCCGGTGCCATGCCGGTGCCATGCCGTGCCATGCCGGTGCCATGCCGTGCCATGCCGGTGCCATGCCTTGCCATGCCGTGCCATGCCGTGCCATGCCGTGCCATGCCGGTGCCATGCCGTGCCATGCCGGTGCCATGCCGGTGCCATGCCGTGCCATGCCGGTGCCATGCCGTGCCATGCCGGTGCCATGCCGTGCCATGCCGTGCCATGCCGGTGCCATGCCGTGCCATGCCGTGCCATGCCGTGCCATGCCGGTGCCATGCCGTGGCATGCCGGTGCCATGCCGTGCCATGCCGTGCCATGCCGTGCCATGCCGGTGCCATGCCGTGCCATGCCGTGCCATGCCGGTGCCATGCCGGTGCCATGCCGTGCCATGCCGTGCCATGCCGTGCCATGCCGTGCCATGCCGTGCCATGCCGTGCCATGCCGTGCCATGCCGTGCCATGCCGTGCCATGCCGTGCCATGCCGTGCCATGCCGTGCCATGCCGTGCCATTCCGTGCCATTCAATGCCATTCCATGCCATTCAATGCCGTGCCTTGCCGTGCCATGCCGTGCCATTCCATGCCATTCCATGCCATTCCATGCCATTCCATGCCATTCCATGCTATTCCATGCCATTCCATGCCATTCCATGCCGTGCCATGCCGGTGCCATGCCGTGCCATGCCGGTGCCATGCCGTGCCATGCCGGTGCCATGCCGTGCCATGCCGGTGCCATGCCGTGCCATGCCGGTGCCATGCCGGTGCCATGCCGTGCCATGCCGTGCCATGCCGGTGCCATGCCGTGCCATGCCGGTGCCATGCCGTGCCATGCCGGTGCCATGTCGTGCCATGCCGGTGCCATGCCGTGCCATGCCGGTGCCATGCCGTGCCATGCCGGTGCCATGCCGTGCCATGCCGGTGCCATGCCGTGCCATGCCGTGCCATGCCGGTGCCATGCCGGTGCCATGCCGTGCCATGCCGGTGCCATGCCGGTGCCATGCCGTGCCATGCCGTGCCATGCCGTGCCATGCCGTGCCATGCCATTCCATGCCATTCCATGCCATTCCATGCCATTCCATGCCATTCCATGCCATTCCATGCCATTCCATGCCATTCCATGCCATTCCATGCCATTCCATGCCATTCCATGCCATTCCATGCCATTCCATGCTATTCCATGCCATTCCATGCCATTCCATGCCGTGCCATGCCGGTGCCATGCCGTGCCATGCCGTGCCATGCCGTGCCATGCCGTGCCATGCCGTGCCATGCCGTGCCATGCCGTGCCATGCCGTGCCATGCCGTGCCATGCCGTGCCATGCCGTGCCATGCCGTGCCATGCCGTGTCATTCCATGCCATTCAATGCCGTGCCATGCCGTGCCATGCCGTGCCATGCGGTGCCATGCCGTGCCATTCGGTGCCATGCCATTCCATGCCATTCAATGCCGTGCCATGCCGTGCCATGCCGTGCCATGCGGTGCCATGCCGTGCCATTCGGTGCCATGCCATTCCATGCCATTCCATGCCATTCCATGCCATTCCATGCCATTCCATGCCATTCCATGCCATTCCATGCCATTCCATGCCATTCCATGCCATTCAATGCCGTGCCATGCCGGTGCCATGCCGTGCCATGCCGTGCCATGCCGTGCCATGCCTTGCCATGCCGTGCCATGCCGTGCCATGCCGGTGCCATGCCGTGCCATGCCGGTGCCATGCCGTGCCATGCCGGTGCCATGCCGTGCCATGCCGGTGCCATGCCGTGCCATGCCGTGCCATGCCGTGCCATGCCGTGCCATGCCGGTGCCATGCCGTGGCATGCCGGTGCCATGCCGTGCCATGCCGGTGCCATGCCGTGCCATGCCGTGCCATGCCGGTGCCATGCCGGTGCCATGCCGTGCCATGCCGTGCCATGCCGTGCCATGCCGTGCCATGCCGTGCCATGCCGTGCCATTCCGTGCCATTCAATGCCATTCCATGCCATTCAATGCCGTGCCTTGCCGTGCCATGCCGTGCCATGCCGTGCCATGCCGTGCCATGCCGTGCCATGCCATTCCATGCCATTCCATGCCATTCCATGCCATTCCATGCCATTCCATGCCATTCCATGCCATTCCATGCCATTCCATGCCATTCCATGCCATTCCATGCCATTCCATGCCATTCCATGCCATTCCATGCCATTCCATGCCATTCCATGCCATTCCATGCCATTCCATGCCATTCCATGCCATTCCATGCCATTCCATGCCATTCCATGCCATTCCATGCCATTCCATGCCATTCCATGCCATTCCATGCCATTCCATGCCATTCCATGCCATTCCATGCCATTCCATGCCATTCCATGCCATTCCATGCCATTCCATGCCATTCCATGCCATTCCATGCCATTCCATGCCATTCCATGCCATTCCATGCCATTCCATGCCATTCCATGCCATTCCATGCCATTCCATGCCATTCCATGCCATTCCATGCCATTCCATGCCATTCCATGCCATTCCATGCCATTCCATGCCATTCCATGCCATTCCATGCCATTCCATGCCGTGCCATGCCGGTGCCATGCCGTGCCATGCCGGTGCCATGCCGTGCCATGCCGGTGCCATGCCGTGCCATGCCGGTGCCATGCCGTGCCATGCCGGTGCCATGCCGTGCCATGCCGTGCCATGCCGTGCCATGCCGTGCCATGCCGTGCCATGCCATTCCATGCCATTCCATGCCATTCCATGCCATTCCATGCCATTCCATGCCATTCCATGCCATTCCATGCCATTCCATGCCATTCCATGCCATTCCATGCCATTCCATGCCATTCCATGCCATTCCATGCCATTCCATGCCATTCCATGCCATTCCATGCCATTCCATGCCATTCCATGCCATTCCATGCCATTCCATGCCATTCCATGCCATTCCATGCCATTCCATGCCATTCCATGCCATTCCATGCCATTCCATGCCATTCCATGCCATTCCATGCCATTCCATGCCATTCCATGCCATTCCATGCCATTCCATGCCATTCCATGCCATTCCATGCCATTCCATGCCATTCCATGCCATTCCATGCCATTCCATGCCATTCCATGCCATTCCATGCCATTCCATGCCATTCCATGCCATTCCATGCCATTCCATGCCATTCCATGCCATTCCATGCCATTCCATGCCATTCCATGCCATTCCATGCCATTCCATGCCGTGCCATGCCGGTGCCATGCCGTGCCATGCCGGTGCCATGCCGTGCCATGCCGGTGCCATGCCGTGCCATGCCGGTGCCATGCCGTGCCATGCCGGTGCCATGCCGTGCCATGCCGTGCCATGCCGTGCCATGCCGTGCCATGCCATTCCATGCCATTCCATGCCATTCCATGCCATTCCATGCCATTCCATGCCATTCCATGCCATTCCATGCCATTCCATGCCATTCCATGCCATTCCATGCCATTCCATGCCATTCCATGCCATTCCATGCCATTCCATGCCATTCCATGCCATTCCATGCTATTCCATGCCATTCCATGCCATTCCATGCCGTGCCATGCCGGTGCCATGCCGTGCCATGCCGGTGCCATGCCGTGCCATGCCGGTGCCATGCCGTGCCATGCCGGTGCCATGCCGTGCCATGCCGGTGCCATGCCGGTGCCATGCCGTGCCATGCCGTGCCATGCCGGTGCCATGCCGTGCCATGCCGGTGCCATGCCGTGCCATGCCGGTGCCATGTCGTGCCATGCCGGTGCCATGCCGTGCCATGCCGGTGCCATGCCGTGCCATGCCGGTGCCATGCCGTGCCATGCCGGTGCCATGCCGTGCCATGCCGTGCCATGCCGGTGCCATGCCGGTGCCATGCCGTGCCATGCCGGTGCCATGCCGGTGCCATGCCGTGCCATGCCGTGCCATGCCGTGCCATGCCGTGCCATGCCATTCCATGCCATTCCATGCCATTCCATGCCATTCCATGCCATTCCATGCCATTCCATGCCATTCCATGCCATTCCATGCCATTCCATGCCATTCCATGCCATTCCATGCCATTCCATGCCATTCCATGCTATTCCATGCCATTCCATGCCATTCCATGCCGTGCCATGCCGGTGCCATGCCGTGCCATGCCGTGCCATGCCGTGCCATGCCGTGCCATGCCGTGCCATGCCGTGCCATGCCGTGCCATGCCGTGCCATGCCGTGCCATGCCGTGCCATGCCGTGCCATGCCGTGTCATTCCATGCCATTCAATGCCGTGCCATGCCGTGCCATGCCGTGCCATGCGGTGCCATGCCGTGCCATTCGGTGCCATGCCATTCCATGCCATTCAATGCCGTGCCATGCCGTGCCATGCCGTGCCATGCGGTGCCATGCCGTGCCATTCGGTGCCATGCCATTCCATGCCATTCCATGCCATTCCATGCCATTCCATGCCATTCCATGCCATTCCATGCCATTCCATGCCATTCCATGCCATTCAATGCCGTGCCATGCCGGTGCCATGCCGTGCCATGCCGTGCCATGCCGTGCCATGCCTTGCCATGCCGTGCCATGCCGTGCCATGCCGGTGCCATGCCGTGCCATGCCGGTGCCATGCCGTGCCATGCCGGTGCCATGCCGTGCCATGCCGGTGCCATGCCGTGCCATGCCGTGCCATGCCGTGCCATGCCGTGCCATGCCGGTGCCATGCCGTGGCATGCCGGTGCCATGCCGTGCCATGCCGGTGCCATGCCGTGCCATGCCGTGCCATGCCGGTGCCATGCCGGTGCCATGCCGTGCCATGCCGTGCCATGCCGTGCCATGCCGTGCCATGCCGTGCCATGCCGTGCCATTCCGTGCCATTCAATGCCATTCCATGCCATTCAATGCCGTGCCTTGCCGTGCCATGCCGTGCCATGCCGTGCCATGCCGTGCCATGCCGTGCCATGCCATTCCATGCCATTCCATGCCATTCCATGCCATTCCATGCCATTCCATGCCATTCCATGCCATTCCATGCCATTCCATGCCATTCCATGCCATTCCATGCCATTCCATGCCATTCCATGCCATTCCATGCCATTCCATGCCATTCCATGCCATTCCATGCCATTCCATGCCATTCCATGCCATTCCATGCCATTCCATGCCATTCCATGCCATTCCATGCCATTCCATGCCATTCCATGCCATTCCATGCCATTCCATGCCATTCCATGCCATTCCATGCCATTCCATGCCATTCCATGCCATTCCATGCCATTCCATGCCATTCCATGCCATTCCATGCCATTCCATGCCATTCCATGCCATTCCATGCCATTCCATGCCATTCCATGCCATTCCATGCCATTCCATGCCATTCCATGCCATTCCATGCCATTCCATGCCATTCCATGCCATTCCATGCCATTCCATGCCATTCCATGCCATTCCATGCCATTCCATGCCGTGCCATGCCGGTGCCATGCCGTGCCATGCCGGTGCCATGCCGTGCCATGCCGGTGCCATGCCGTGCCATGCCGGTGCCATGCCGTGCCATGCCGGTGCCATGCCGTGCCATGCCGTGCCATGCCGTGCCATGCCGTGCCATGCCATTCCATGCCATTCCATGCCATTCCATGCCATTCCATGCCATTCCATGCCATTCCATGCTATTCCATGCCATTCCATGCCATTCCATGCCGTGCCATGCCGATGCCATGCCGTGCCATGCCGGTGCCATGCCGTGACATGCCGGTGCCATGCCGGTGCCATGCCGTGCCATTCCGTGCCATTCAATGCCATTCCATGCCATTCAATGCCGTGCCTTGCCGTGCCATGCCGTGCCATGCCGTGCCATGCCGTGCCATGCCGTGCCATGCCGTGCCATGCCGTGCCATGCCGTGCCATGCCGTGCCATGCCGTGCCATGCCGTGCCATGCCGTGCCATGCCGTGCCATGCCGTGCCATGCCGTGCCATGCCGTGCCATGCCGTGCCATGCCGTGCCATGCCGTGCCATGCCGTGCCATGCCGTGCCATGCCGTGCCATGCCGTGCCATGCCGTGCCATGCCGTGCCATGCCGTGCCATGCCGTGCCATGCCATTTCATGCCATTCCATGCCATTCCATGCCATTCCATGCCATTCCATGCCATTCCATGCCATTCCATGCCATTCCATGCCATTCCATGCCATTCCATGCCATTCCATGCCATTCCATGCCATTCCATGCCATTCCATGCCATTCCATGCCATTCCATGCCATTCCATGCCATTCCATGCCATTCCATGCCATTCCATGCCATTCCATGCCATTCCATGCCATTCCATGCCATTCCATGCCATTCCATGCCATTCCATGCCATTCCATGCCATTCCATGCCATTCCATGCCATTCCATGCCATTCCATGCCATTCCATGCCGTGCCATGCCGTGCCATGCCGTGCCATGCCGTGCCATGCCGTGCCATGCCGTGCCATGCCGTGCCATGCCGTGCCATGCCGTGCCATGCCGTGCCATGCCGTGCCATGCCGTGCCATGCCGTGCCATGCCGTGTCATTCCATGCCATTCAATGCCGTGCCATGCCGTGCCATGCCGTGCCATGCGGTGCCATGCCGTGCCATTCGGTGCCATGCCATTCCATGCCATTCAATGCCGTGCCATGCCGTGCCATGCCGTGCCATGCGGTGCCATGCCGTGCCATTCGGTGCCATGCCATTCCATGCCATTCCATGCCATTCCATGCCATTCCATGCCATTCCATGCCATTCCATGCCATTCCATGCCATTCCATGCCATTCCATGCCATTCAATGCCGTGCCATGCCGGTGCCATGCCGTGCCATGCCGTGCCATGCCGTGCCATGCCTTGCCATGCCGTGCCATGCCGTGCCATGCCGGTGCCATGCCGTGCCATGCCGGTGCCATGCCGTGCCATGCCGGTGCCATGCCGTGCCATGCCGGTGCCATGCCGTGCCATGCCGTGCCATGCCGTGCCATGCCGTGCCATGCCGGTGCCATGCCGTGGCATGCCGGTGCCATGCCGTGCCATGCCGGTGCCATGCCGTGCCATGCCGTGCCATGCCGGTGCCATGCCGGTGCCATGCCGTGCCATGCCGTGCCATGCCGTGCCATGCCGTGCCATGCCGTGCCATTCCGTGCCATTCAATGCCATTCCATGCCATTCAATGCCGTGCCTTGCCGTGCCATGCCGTGCCATGCCGTGCCATGCCGTGCCATGCCGTGCCATGCCATTCCATGCCATTCCATGCCATTCCATGCCATTCCATGCCATTCCATGCCATTCCATGCCATTCCATGCCATTCCATGCCATTCCATGCCATTCCATGCCATTCCATGCCATTCCATGCCATTCCATGCCATTCCATGCCATTCCATGCCATTCCATGCCATTCCATGCCATTCCATGCCATTCCATGCCATTCCATGCCATTCCATGCCATTCCATGCCATTCCATGCCATTCCATGCCATTCCATGCCATTCCATGCCATTCCATGCCATTCCATGCCATTCCATGCCATTCCATGCCATTCCATGCCATTCCATGCCATTCCATGCCATTCCATGCCATTCCATGCCATTCCATGCCATTCCATGCCATTCCATGCCATTCCATGCCATTCCATGCCATTCCATGCCATTCCATGCCATTCCATGCCATTCCATGCCATTCCATGCCATTCCATGCCATTCCATGCCATTCCATGCCATTCCATGCCATTCCATGCCATTCCATGCCATTCCATGCCATTCCATGCCGTGCCATGCCGGTGCCATGCCGTGCCATGCCGGTGCCATGCCGTGCCATGCCGGTGCCATGCCGTGCCATGCCGGTGCCATGCCGTGCCATGCCGGTGCCATGCCGTGCCATGCCGTGCCATGCCGTGCCATGCCGTGCCATGCCATTCCATGCCATTCCATGCCATTCCATGCCATTCCATGCCATTCCATGCCATTCCATGCCATTCCATGCCATTCCATGCCATTCCATGCCATTCCATGCCATTCCATGCCATTCCATGCCATTCCATGCCATTCCATGCTATTCCATGCCATTCCATGCCATTCCATGCCGTGCCATGCCGATGCCATGCCGTGCCATGCCGGTGCCATGCCGTGACATGCCGGTGCCATGCCGGTGCCATGCCGTGCCATTCCGTGCCATTCAATGCCATTCCATGCCATTCAATGCCGTGCCTTGCCGTGCCATGCCGTGCCATGCCGTGCCATGCCGTGCCATGCCGTGCCATGCCGTGCCATGCCGTGCCATGCCGTGCCATGCCGTGCCATGCCGTGCCATGCCGTGCCATGCCGTGCCATGCCGTGCCATGCCGTGCCATGCCGTGCCATGCCGTGCCATGCCGTGCCATGCCGTGCCATGCCGTGCCATGCCGTGCCATGCCGTGCCATGCCGTGCCATGCCGTGCCATGCCGTGCCATGCCGTGCCATGCCGTGCCATGCCGTGCCATGCCGTGCCATGCCGTGCCATGCCGTGCCATGCCATTTCATGCCATTCCATGCCATTCCATGCCATTCCATGCCATTCCATGCCATTCCATGCCATTCCATGCCATTCCATGCCATTCCATGCCATTCCATGCCATTCCATGCCATTCCATGCCATTCCATGCCATTCCATGCCATTCCATGCCATTCCATGCCATTCCATGCCATTCCATGCCATTCCATGCCATTCCATGCCATTCCATGCCATTCCATGCCATTCCATGCCATTCCATGCCATTCCATGCCATTCCATGCCATTCCATGCCATTCCATGCCATTCCATGCCATTCCATGCCATTCCATGCCATTCCATGCCATTCCATGCCATTCCATGCCATTCCATGCCATTCCATGCCATTCCATGCCATTCCATGCCGTGCCATGCCGGTGCCATGCCGTGCCATGCCGGTGCCATGCCGTGCCATGCCGGTGCCATGCCGTGCCATGCCGTGCCATGCCGTGCCATGCCGTGCCATGCCGTGCCATGCCGTGCCATGCCGTGCCATGCCGTGCCATGCCGTGCCATGCCGTGCCATGCCGTGCCATGCCGTGCCATGCCGTGCCATGCCGTGCCATGCCGTGCCATGCCATTCCATGCCATTCCATGCCATTCCATGCCATTCCATGCCATTCCATGCCATTCCATGCCATTCCATGCCATTCCATGCCATTCCATGCCATTCCATGCCATTCCATGCCATTCCATGCTATTCCATGCCATTCCATGCCATTCCATGCCGTGCCATGCCGGTGCCATGCCGTGCCATGCCGTGACATGCCGGTGCCATGCCGGTGCCATGCCGTGCCATTCCGTGCCATTCAATGCCATTCCATGCCATTCAATGCCGTGCCTTGCCGTGCCATGCCGTGCCATGCCGTGCCATGCCGTGCCATGCCGTGCCATGCCGTGCCATGCCGTGCCATGCCGTGCCATGCCGTGCCATGCCGTGCCATGCCGTGCCATGCCGTGCCATGCCGTGCCATGCCGTGCCATGCCGTGCCATGCCGTGCCATGCCGTGCCATGCCGTGCCATGCCGTGCCATGCCGTGCCATGCCGTGCCATGCCGTGCCATGCCGTGCCATGCCGTGCCATGCCGTGCCATGCCGTGCCATGCCGTGCCATGCCGTGCCATGCCGTGCCATGCCGTGCCATGCCGTGCCATGCCGTGCCATGCCGGTGCCATGCCGTGCCATGCGGTGCCATGCCGTGCCATGCCGTGCCATGCCGTGCCATGCCGTGCCATGCCGTGCCATGCCGTGCCATGCCGTGCCATGCCGTGCCATGCCGGTGCCATGCCGTGCCATGCCGGTGCCATGCCGTGCCATGCCGGTGCCATGCCGTGCCATGCCGGTGCCATGCCGTGCCATGCCGTGCCATGCCGGTGCCATGCCGTGCCATGCCGTGCCATGCCGGTGCCATGCCGTGCCATGCCGTGCCATGCCGGTGCCATGCCGTGCCATGCCGTGCCATGCCGGTGCCCATGCCGTGCCATGCCGGTGCCATGCCGTGCCATGACGGTGCCATGCCGGTGCCATACCGTGCCATGCCGGTGCCATGCCGTGCCATGCCGTGCCATGCCGTGCCATGCCGGGCCATGCGGTGCCATGCCATTCCATGCCATTCCATGCCATTCCATGCCAGTCCATGCCATTCCATGCCACTCAATGCGGTGCCATGCCGTGCCATGCCGTGCCATGCCGTGCCATGCCGTGCCATGCCGTGCCATGCCGTGCCATGCCGTGCCATGCCGTGCCATGCCGTGCCATGCCGTGCCATGCCGTGCCATGCCGTGCCATGCCGTGCCATGCCGTGCCATGCCGTGCCATGCCGTGCCATGCCGTGCCATGCCGTGCCATGCCGTGCCATGCCGTGCCATGCCGTGCCATGCCGTGCCATGCCGTGCCATGCCGTGCCATGCCGTGCCATGCCGTGCCATGCCGTGCCATGCCGTGCCATGCCGTGCCATGCCGTGCCATGCCGTGCCATGCCGTGCCATGCCGTGCCATGCCGTGCCATGCCGTGCCATGCCGTGCCATGCCGTGCCATGCCGTGCCATGCCGTGCCATGCCGTGCCATGCCGTGCCATGCCGTGCCATGCCGTGCCATGCCGTGCCATGCCGTGACATGCCGTGCCATGCCGTGCCATGCCGTGCCATGCCGTGCCATGCCGTGCCATGCCGTGCCATGCCGTGCCATGCCGTGCCATGCCGTGCCATGCCGTGCCATGCCGTGCCATGCCGTGCCATGCCGTGCCATGCCGTGCCATGCCGTGCCATGCCGTGCCATGCCGTGCCATGCCGTGCCATGCCGTGCCATGCCGTGCCATGCCGTGCCATGCCGTGCCATGCCGTGCCATGCCGTGCCATGCCGTGCCATGCCGTGCCATGCCGTGCCATGCCGTGCCATGCCGTGCCATGCCGTGCCATGCCGTGCCATGCCGTGCCATGCCGTGCCATGCCGTGTCATTCCATGCCATTCAATGCCGTGCCATGCCGTGCCATGCCGTGCCATGCGGTGCCATGCCGTGCCATTCGGTGCCATGCCATTCCATGCCATTCAATGCCGTGCCATGCCGTGCCATGCCGTGCCATGCGGTGCCATGCCGTGCCATTCGGTGCCATGCCATTCCATGCCATTCCATGCCATTCCATGCCATTCCATGCCATTCCATGCCATTCCATGCCATTCCATGCCATTCCATGCCATTCCATGCCATTCAATGCCGTGCCATGCCGGTGCCATGCCGTGCCATGCCGTGCCATGCCGTGCCATGCCTTGCCATGCCGTGCCATGCCGTGCCATGCCGGTGCCATGCCGTGCCATGCCGGTGCCATGCCGTGCCATGCCGGTGCCATGCCGTGCCATGCCGGTGCCATGCCGTGCCATGCCGTGCCATGCCGTGCCATGCCGTGCCATGCCGGTGCCATGCCGTGGCATGCCGGTGCCATGCCGTGCCATGCCGGTGCCATGCCGTGCCATGCCGTGCCATGCCGGTGCCATGCCGGTGCCATGCCGTGCCATGCCGTGCCATGCCGTGCCATGCCGTGCCATGCCGTGCCATGCCGTGCCATTCCGTGCCATTCAATGCCATTCCATGCCATTCAATGCCGTGCCTTGCCGTGCCATGCCGTGCCATGCCGTGCCATGCCGTGCCATGCCGTGCCATGCCATTCCATGCCATTCCATGCCATTCCATGCCATTCCATGCCATTCCATGCCATTCCATGCCATTCCATGCCATTCCATGCCATTCCATGCCATTCCATGCCATTCCATGCCATTCCATGCCATTCCATGCCATTCCATGCCATTCCATGCCATTCCATGCCATTCCATGCCATTCCATGCCATTCCATGCCATTCCATGCCATTCCATGCCATTCCATGCCATTCCATGCCATTCCATGCCATTCCATGCCATTCCATGCCATTCCATGCCATTCCATGCCATTCCATGCCATTCCATGCCATTCCATGCCATTCCATGCCATTCCATGCCATTCCATGCCATTCCATGCCATTCCATGCCATTCCATGCCATTCCATGCCATTCCATGCCATTCCATGCCATTCCATGCCATTCCATGCCATTCCATGCCATTCCATGCCATTCCATGCCATTCCATGCCATTCCATGCCATTCCATGCCATTCCATGCCATTCCATGCCATTCCATGCCATTCCATGCCATTCCATGCCATTCCATGCCATTCCATGCCGTGCCATGCCGGTGCCATGCCGTGCCATGCCGGTGCCATGCCGTGCCATGCCGGTGCCATGCCGTGCCATGCCGTGCCATGCCGTGCCATGCCGTGCCATGCCGTGCCATGCCGTGCCATGCCGTGCCATGCCGTGCCATGCCGTGCCATGCCGTGCCATGCCGTGCCATGCCGTGCCATGCCGTGCCATGCCGTGCCATGCCGTGCCATGCCGTGCCATGCCGTGCCGTGCCATGCCGTGCCATGCCGTGCCATGCCGTGCCATGCCATTTCATGCCATTCCATGCCATTCCATGCCATTCCATGCCATTCCATGCCATTCCATGCCATTCCATGCCATTCCATGCCATTCCATGCCATTCCATGCCATTCCATGCCATTCCATGCCATTCCATGCCATTCCATGCCATTCCATGCCATTCCATGCCATTCCATGCCATTCCATGCCATTCCATGCCATTCCATGCCATTCCATGCCATTCCATGCCATTCCATGCCATTCCATGCCATTCCATGCCATTCCATGCCATTCCATGCCATTCCATGCCATTCCATGCCATTCCATGCCATTCCATGCCATTCCATGCCATTCCATGCCATTCCATGCCATTCCATGCCATTCCATGCCATTCCATGCCATTCCATGCCATTCCATGCCATTCCATGCCATTCCATGCCATTCCATGCCATTCCATGCCATTCCATGCCATTCCATGCCGTGCCATGCCGTGCCATGCCGTGCCATGCCGTGCCATGCCGTGCCATGCCGTGCCATGCCGTGCCATGCCGTGCCATGCCGTGCCATGCCGTGCCATGCCGTGCCATGCCGTGTCATTCCATGCCATTCAATGCCGTGCCATGCCGTGCCATGCCGTGCCATGCGGTGCCATGCCGTGCCATTCGGTGCCATGCCATTCCATGCCATTCAATGCCGTGCCATGCCGTGCCATGCCGTGCCATGCGGTGCCATGCCGTGCCATTCGGTGCCATGCCATTCCATGCCATTCCATGCCATTCCATGCCATTCCATGCCATTCCATGCCATTCCATGCCATTCCATGCCATTCCATGCCATTCCATGCCATTCAATGCCGTGCCATGCCGGTGCCATGCCGTGCCATGCCGTGCCATGCCGTGCCATGCCTTGCCATGCCGTGCCATGCCGTGCCATGCCGGTGCCATGCCGTGCCATGCCGGTGCCATGCCGTGCCATGCCGGTGCCATGCCGTGCCATGCCGGTGCCATGCCGTGCCATGCCGTGCCATGCCGTGCCATGCCGTGCCATGCCGGTGCCATGCCGTGGCATGCCGGTGCCATGCCGTGCCATGCCGGTGCCATGCCGTGCCATGCCGTGCCATGCCGGTGCCATGCCGTGCCATGCCGGTGCCATGCCGTGCCATGCCGGTGCCATGCCGTGCCATGCCGTGCCATGCCGTGCCATGCCGTGCCATGCCATTCCATGCCATTCCATGCCATTCCATGCCATTCCATGCCATTCCATGCCATTCCATGCCATTCCATGCCATTCCATGCCATTCCATGCCATTCCATGCCATTCCATGCCATTCCATGCCATTCCATGCCATTCCATGCCATTCCATGCCATTCCATGCCATTCCATGCCATTCCATGCCATTCCATGCCATTCCATGCCATTCCATGCCATTCCATGCCATTCCATGCCATTCCATGCCATTCCATGCCATTCCATGCCATTCCATGCCATTCCATGCCATTCCATGCCGTGCCATGCCGGTGCCATGCCGTGCCATGCCGGTGCCATGCCGTGCCATGCCGGTGCCATGCCGTGCCATGCCGGTGCCATGCCGTGCCATGCCGGTGCCATGCCGTGCCATGCCGTGCCATGCCGTGCCATGCCGTGCCATGCCATTCCATGCCATTCCATGCCATTCCATGCCATTCCATGCCATTCCATGCCATTCCATGCCATTCCATGCCATTCCATGCCATTCCATGCCATTCCATGCCATTCCATGCCATTCCATGCCATTCCATGCCATTCCATGCTATTCCATGCCATTCCATGCCATTCCATGCCGTGCCATGCCGATGCCATGCCGTGCCATGCCGGTGCCATGCCGTGACATGCCGGTGCCATGCCGGTGCCATGCCGTGCCATTCCGTGCCATTCAATGCCATTCCATGCCATTCAATGCCGTGCCTTGCCGTGCCATGCCGTGCCATGCCGTGCCATGCCGTGCCATGCCGTGCCATGCCGTGCCATGCCGTGCCATGCCGTGCCATGCCGTGCCATGCCGTGCCATGCCGTGCCATGCCGTGCCATGCCGTGCCATGCCGTGCCATGCCGTGCCATGCCGTGCCATGCCGTGCCATGCCGTGCCATGCCGTGCCATGCCGTGCCATGCCGTGCCATGCCGTGCCATGCCGTGCCATGCCGTGCCATGCCGTGCCATGCCGTGCCATGCCGTGCCATGCCGTGCCATGCCGTGCCATGCCGTGCCATGCCGTGCCATGCCGTGCCATGCCGTGCCATGCCGTGCCATGCCGTGCCATGCCGTGCCATGCCGTGCCATGCCGTGCCATGCCGTGCCATGCCGTGCCATGCCGTGCCATGCCGTGCCATGCCATTTCATGCCATTCCATGCCATTCCATGCCATTCCATGCCATTCCATGCCATTCCATGCCATTCCATGCCATTCCATGCCATTCCATGCCATTCCATGCCATTCCATGCCATTCCATGCCATTCCATGCCATTCCATGCCATTCCATGCCATTCCATGCCATTCCATGCCATTCCATGCCATTCCATGCCATTCCATGCCATTCCATGCCATTCCATGCCATTCCATGCCATTCCATGCCATTCCATGCCATTCCATGCCATTCCATGCCATTCCATGCCATTCCATGCCATTCCATGCCATTCCATGCCATTCCATGCCATTCCATGCCATTCCATGCCATTCCATGCCATTCCATGCCATTCCATGCCATTCCATGCCATTCCATGCCATTCCATGCCATTCCATGCCATTCCATGCCATTCCATGCCATTCCATGCCATTCCATGCCATTCCATGCCGTGCCATGCCGGTGCCATGCCGTGCCATGCCGGTGCCATGCCGTGCCATGCCGGTGCCATGCCGTGCCATGCCGGTGCCATGCCGTGCCATGCCGGTGCCATGCCGTGCCATGCCGTGCCATGCCGTGCCATGCCGTGCCATGCCATTCCATGCCATTCCATGCCATTCCATGCCATTCCATGCCATTCCATGCCATTCCATGCCATTCCATGCCATTCCATGCCATTCCATGCCATTCCATGCCATTCCATGCCATTCCATGCCATTCCATGCCATTCCATGCCATTCCATGCTATTCCATGCCATTCCATGCCATTCCATGCCGTGCCATGCCGGTGCCATGCCGTGCCATGCCGGTGCCATGCCGTGCCATGCCGGTGCCATGCCGTGCCATGCCGGTGCCATGCCGTGCCATGCCGGTGCCATGCCGGTGCCATGCCGTGCCATGCCGTGCCATGCCGGTGCCATGCCGTGCCATGCCGGTGCCATGCCGTGCCATGCCGGTGCCATGTCGTGCCATGCCGGTGCCATGCCGTGCCATGCCGGTGCCATGCCGTGCCATGCCGGTGCCATGCCGTGCCATGCCGGTGCCATGCCGTGCCATGCCGTGCCATGCCGGTGCCATGCCGGTGCCATGCCGTGCCATGCCGGTGCCATGCCGGTGCCATGCCGTGCCATGCCGTGCCATGCCGTGCCATGCCGTGCCATGCCATTCCATGCCATTCCATGCCATTCCATGCCATTCCATGCCATTCCATGCCATTCCATGCCATTCCATGCCATTCCATGCCATTCCATGCCATTCCATGCCATTCCATGCCATTCCATGCCATTCCATGCCATTCCATGCTATTCCATGCCATTCCATGCCATTCCATGCCGTGCCATGCCGGTGCCATGCCGTGCCATGCCGTGCCATGCCGTGCCATGCCGTGCCATGCCGTGCCATGCCGTGCCATGCCGTGCCATGCCGTGCCATGCCGTGCCATGCCGTGCCATGCCGTGCCATGCCGTGTCATTCCATGCCATTCAATGCCGTGCCATGCCGTGCCATGCCGTGCCATGCGGTGCCATGCCGTGCCATTCGGTGCCATGCCATTCCATGCCATTCAATGCCGTGCCATGCCGTGCCATGCCGTGCCATGCGGTGCCATGCCGTGCCATTCGGTGCCATGCCATTCCATGCCATTCCATGCCATTCCATGCCATTCCATGCCATTCCATGCCATTCCATGCCATTCCATGCCATTCCATGCCATTCCATGCCATTCAATGCCGTGCCATGCCGGTGCCATGCCGTGCCATGCCGTGCCATGCCGTGCCATGCCTTGCCATGCCGTGCCATGCCGTGCCATGCCGGTGCCATGCCGTGCCATGCCGGTGCCATGCCGTGCCATGCCGGTGCCATGCCGTGCCATGCCGGTGCCATGCCGTGCCATGCCGTGCCATGCCGTGCCATGCCGTGCCATGCCGGTGCCATGCCGTGGCATGCCGGTGCCATGCCGTGCCATGCCGGTGCCATGCCGTGCCATGCCGTGCCATGCCGGTGCCATGCCGGTGCCATGCCGTGCCATGCCGTGCCATGCCGTGCCATGCCGTGCCATGCCGTGCCATGCCGTGCCATTCCGTGCCATTCAATGCCATTCCATGCCATTCAATGCCGTGCCTTGCCGTGCCATGCCGTGCCATGCCGTGCCATGCCGTGCCATGCCGTGCCATGCCATTCCATGCCATTCCATGCCATTCCATGCCATTCCATGCCATTCCATGCCATTCCATGCCATTCCATGCCATTCCATGCCATTCCATGCCATTCCATGCCATTCCATGCCATTCCATGCCATTCCATGCCATTCCATGCCATTCCATGCCATTCCATGCCATTCCATGCCATTCCATGCCATTCCATGCCATTCCATGCCATTCCATGCCATTCCATGCCATTCCATGCCATTCCATGCCATTCCATGCCATTCCATGCCATTCCATGCCATTCCATGCCATTCCATGCCATTCCATGCCATTCCATGCCATTCCATGCCATTCCATGCCATTCCATGCCATTCCATGCCATTCCATGCCATTCCATGCCATTCCATGCCATTCCATGCCATTCCATGCCATTCCATGCCATTCCATGCCATTCCATGCCATTCCATGCCATTCCATGCCATTCCATGCCATTCCATGCCATTCCATGCCATTCCATGCCATTCCATGCCATTCCATGCCGTGCCATGCCGGTGCCATGCCGTGCCATGCCGGTGCCATGCCGTGCCATGCCGGTGCCATGCCGTGCCATGCCGGTGCCATGCCGTGCCATGCCGGTGCCATGCCGTGCCATGCCGTGCCATGCCGTGCCATGCCGTGCCATGCCATTCCATGCCATTCCATGCCATTCCATGCCATTCCATGCCATTCCATGCCATTCCATGCTATTCCATGCCATTCCATGCCATTCCATGCCGTGCCATGCCGATGCCATGCCGTGCCATGCCGGTGCCATGCCGTGACATGCCGGTGCCATGCCGGTGCCATGCCGTGCCATTCCGTGCCATTCAATGCCATTCCATGCCATTCAATGCCGTGCCTTGCCGTGCCATGCCGTGCCATGCCGTGCCATGCCGTGCCATGCCGTGCCATGCCGTGCCATGCCGTGCCATGCCGTGCCATGCCGTGCCATGCCGTGCCATGCCGTGCCATGCCGTGCCATGCCGTGCCATGCCGTGCCATGCCGTGCCATGCCGTGCCATGCCGTGCCATGCCGTGCCATGCCGTGCCATGCCGTGCCATGCCGTGCCATGCCGTGCCATGCCGTGCCATGCCGTGCCATGCCGTGCCATGCCGTGCCATGCCGTGCCATGCCGTGCCATGCCGTGCCATGCCATTTCATGCCATTCCATGCCATTCCATGCCATTCCATGCCATTCCATGCCATTCCATGCCATTCCATGCCATTCCATGCCATTCCATGCCATTCCATGCCATTCCATGCCATTCCATGCCATTCCATGCCATTCCATGCCATTCCATGCCATTCCATGCCATTCCATGCCATTCCATGCCATTCCATGCCATTCCATGCCATTCCATGCCATTCCATGCCATTCCATGCCATTCCATGCCATTCCATGCCATTCCATGCCATTCCATGCCATTCCATGCCATTCCATGCCATTCCATGCCATTCCATGCCATTCCATGCCATTCCATGCCATTCCATGCCATTCCATGCCATTCCATGCCATTCCATGCCATTCCATGCCATTCCATGCCATTCCATGCCGTGCCATGCCGTGCCATGCCGTGCCATGCCGTGCCATGCCGTGCCATGCCGTGCCATGCCGTGCCATGCCGTGCCATGCCGTGCCATGCCGTGCCATGCCGTGTCATTCCATGCCATTCAATGCCGTGCCATGCCGTGCCATGCCGTGCCATGCGGTGCCATGCCGTGCCATTCGGTGCCATGCCATTCCATGCCATTCAATGCCGTGCCATGCCGTGCCATGCCGTGCCATGCGGTGCCATGCCGTGCCATTCGGTGCCATGCCATTCCATGCCATTCCATGCCATTCCATGCCATTCCATGCCATTCCATGCCATTCCATGCCATTCCATGCCATTCCATGCCATTCCATGCCATTCCATGCCATTCCATGCCATTCCATGCCATTCCATGCCATTCCATGCCATTCCATGCCATTCAATGCCGTGCCATGCCGGTGCCATGCCGTGCCATGCCGTGCCATGCCGTGCCATGCCTTGCCATGCCGTGCCATGCCGTGCCATGCCGGTGCCATGCCGTGCCATGCCGGTGCCATGCCGTGCCATGCCGGTGCCATGCCGTGCCATGCCGGTGCCATGCCGTGCCATGCCGTGCCATGCCGTGCCATGCCGTGCCATGCCGGTGCCATGCCGTGGCATGCCGGTGCCATGCCGTGCCATGCCGGTGCCATGCCGTGCCATGCCGTGCCATGCCGGTGCCATGCCGGTGCCATGCCGTGCCATGCCGTGCCATGCCGTGCCATGCCGTGCCATGCCGTGCCATTCCGTGCCATTCAATGCCATTCCATGCCATTCAATGCCGTGCCTTGCCGTGCCATGCCGTGCCATGCCGTGCCATGCCGTGCCATGCCGTGCCATGCCATTCCATGCCATTCCATGCCATTCCATGCCATTCCATGCCATTCCATGCCATTCCATGCCATTCCATGCCATTCCATGCCATTCCATGCCATTCCATGCCATTCCATGCCATTCCATGCCATTCCATGCCATTCCATGCCATTCCATGCCATTCCATGCCATTCCATGCCATTCCATGCCATTCCATGCCATTCCATGCCATTCCATGCCATTCCATGCCATTCCATGCCATTCCATGCCATTCCATGCCATTCCATGCCATTCCATGCCATTCCATGCCATTCCATGCCATTCCATGCCATTCCATGCCATTCCATGCCATTCCATGCCATTCCATGCCATTCCATGCCATTCCATGCCATTCCATGCCATTCCATGCCGTGCCATGCCGGTGCCATGCCGTGCCATGCCGGTGCCATGCCGTGCCATGCCGGTGCCATGCCGTGCCATGCCGGTGCCATGCCGTGCCATGCCGGTGCCATGCCGTGCCATGCCGTGCCATGCCGTGCCATGCCGTGCCATGCCATTCCATGCCATTCCATGCCATTCCATGCCATTCCATGCCATTCCATGCCATTCCATGCCATTCCATGCCATTCCATGCCATTCCATGCCATTCCATGCCATTCCATGCCATTCCATGCTATTCCATGCCATTCCATGCCATTCCATGCCGTGCCATGCCGATGCCATGCCGTGCCATGCCGGTGCCATGCCGTGACATGCCGGTGCCATGCCGGTGCCATGCCGTGCCATTCCGTGCCATTCAATGCCATTCCATGCCATTCAATGCCGTGCCTTGCCGTGCCATGCCGTGCCATGCCGTGCCATGCCGTGCCATGCCGTGCCATGCCGTGCCATGCCGTGCCATGCCGTGCCATGCCGTGCCATGCCGTGCCATGCCGTGCCATGCCGTGCCATGCCGTGCCATGCCGTGCCATGCCGTGCCATGCCGTGCCATGCCGTGCCATGCCGTGCCATGCCGTGCCATGCCGTGCCATGCCGTGCCATGCCGTGCCATGCCGTGCCATGCCGTGCCATGCCGTGCCATGCCGTGCCATGCCGTGCCATGCCGTGCCATGCCGTGCCATGCCGTGCCATGCCGTGCCATGCCATTTCATGCCATTCCATGCCATTCCATGCCATTCCATGCCATTCCATGCCATTCCATGCCATTCCATGCCATTCCATGCCATTCCATGCCATTCCATGCCATTCCATGCCATTCCATGCCATTCCATGCCATTCCATGCCATTCCATGCCATTCCATGCCATTCCATGCCATTCCATGCCATTCCATGCCATTCCATGCCATTCCATGCCATTCCATGCCATTCCATGCCATTCCATGCCATTCCATGCCATTCCATGCCATTCCATGCCATTCCATGCCATTCCATGCCATTCCATGCCATTCCATGCCATTCCATGCCATTCCATGCCATTCCATGCCATTCCATGCCATTCCATGCCATTCCATGCCATTCCATGCCATTCCATGCCATTCCATGCCATTCCATGCCATTCCATGCCATTCCATGCCATTCCATGCCATTCCATGCCATTCCATGCCATTCCATGCCATTCCATGCCATTCCATGCCATTCCATGCCATTCCATGCCATTCCATGCCATTCCATGCCATTCCATGCCATTCCATGCCATTCCATGCCATTCCATGCCATTCCATGCCATTCCATGCCATTCCATGCCATTCCATGCCATTCCATGCCGTGCCATGCCGGTGCCATGCCGTGCCATGCCGGTGCCATGCCGTGCCATGCCGGTGCCATGCCGTGCCATGCCGGTGCCATGCCGTGCCATGCCGTGCCATGCCGTGCCATGCCGTGCCATGCCATTCCATGCCATTCCATGCCATTCCATGCCATTCCATGCCATTCCATGCCATTCCATGCCATTCCATGCCATTCCATGCCATTCCATGCCATTCCATGCCATTCCATGCCATTCCATGCCATTCCATGCCATTCCATGCTATTCCATGCCATTCCATGCCATTCCATGCCGTGCCATGCCGGTGCCATGCCGTGCCATGCCGGTGCCATGCCGTGCCATGCCGGTGCCATGCCGTGCCATGCCGGTGCCATGCCGTGCCATGCCGGTGCCATGCCGGTGCCATGCCGTGCCATGCCGTGCCATGCCGGTGCCATGCCGTGCCATGCCGGTGCCATGCCGTGCCATGCCGGTGCCATGTCGTGCCATGCCGGTGCCATGCCGTGCCATGCCGGTGCCATGCCGTGCCATGCCGGTGCCATGCCGTGCCATGCCGGTGCCATGCCGTGCCATGCCGTGCCATGCCGGTGCCATGCCGGTGCCATGCCGTGCCATGCCGGTGCCATGCCGGTGCCATGCCGTGCCATGCCGTGCCATGCCGTGCCATGCCGTGCCATGCCATTCCATGCCATTCCATGCCATTCCATGCCATTCCATGCCATTCCATGCCATTCCATGCCATTCCATGCCATTCCATGCCATTCCATGCCATTCCATGCCATTCCATGCCATTCCATGCCATTCCATGCTATTCCATGCCATTCCATGCCATTCCATGCCGTGCCATGCCGGTGCCATGCCGTGCCATGCCGGTGCCATGCCGTGCCATGCCGGTGCCATGCCGTGCCATGCCGGTGCCATGCCGTGCCATGCCGGTGCCATGCCGGTGCCATGCCGTGCCATGCCGTGCCATGCCGGTGCCATGCCGTGCCATGCCGGTGCCATGCCGTGCCATGCCGGTGCCATGTCGTGCCATGCCGGTGCCATGCCGTGCCATGCCGGTGCCATGCCGTGCCATGCCGGTGCCATGCCGTGCCATGCCGTGCCATGCCGGTGCCATGCCGGTGCCATGCCGTGCCATGCCGGTGCCATGCCGGTGCCATGCCGTGCCATGCCGTGCCATGCCGTGCCATGCCGTGCCATGCCGTGCCATGCCGGGCCATGCGGTGCCATGCCATTCCATGCCATTCCATGCCATTCCATGCCATTCCATGCCATTCCATGCCATTCCATGCCATTCCATGCCATTCCATGCCATTCCATGCCGTGCCATGCCGGTGCCATGCCGTGCCATGCCGGTGCCATGCCGTGCCATGCGGTGCCATGCCATTCCATGCGGTGCCATGCCATTCCATGCCATTCCATGCCATTCCATGCCATTCCATGCCATTCCATGCCATTCCATGCCATTCCATGCCATTCCATGCCATTCCATGCCATTCCATGCCATTCCATGCCATTCCATGCCATTCCATGCCATTCCATGCCATTCCATGCCATTCCATGCCATTCCATGCCATTCCATGCCATTCCATGCCATTCCATGCCATTCCATGCCATTCCATGCCATTCCATGCCATTCCATGCCATTCCATGCCATTCCATGCCATTCCATGCCATTCCATGCCATTCCATGCCATTCCATGCCATTCCATGCCATTCCATGCCATTCCATGCCATTCCATGCCATTCCATGCCATTCCATGCCATTCCATGCCATTCCATGCCATTCCATGCCATTCCATGCCATTCCATGCCATTCCATGCCATTCCATGCCATTCCATGCCATTCCATGCCATTCCATGCCATTCCATGCCATTCCATGCCATTCCATGCCATTCCATGCCATTCCATGCCATTCCATGCCATTCCATGCCATTCCATGCCATTCCATGCCATTCCATGCCATTCCATGCCATTCCATGCCGTGCCATGCCGGTGCCATGCCGTGCCATGCCGGTGCCATGCCGTGCCATGCCGGTGCCATGCCGTGCCATGCCGTGCCATGCCGGTGCCATGCCGTGCCATGCCGTGCCATGCCGGTGCCATGCCGTGCCATGCCGTGCCATGCCGGTGCCATGCCGTGCCATGCCGTGCCATGCCGGTGCCATGCCGTGCCATGCCGGTGCCATGCCGTGCCATGCCGGTGCCATGCCGTGCCATGCCGGTGCCATGCCGTGCCATGCCGGTGCCATGCCGTGCCATGCCGGTGCCATGCCGTGCCATGCCGGTGCCATGCCGTGCCATGCCGGTGCCATGCCGGTGCCATGCCGTGCCATGCCGGTGCCATGCCGTGCCATGCCGGTGCCATGCCGTGCCATGCCGGTGCCATGCCTTGCCATGCCGTGCCATGCCGTGCCATGCCGTGCCATGCCGGTGCCATGCCGTGCCATGCCGGTGCCATGCCGGTGCCATGCCGTGCCATGCCGGTGCCATGCCGTGCCATGCCGGTGCCATGCCGTGCCATGCCGTGCCATGCCGGTGCCATGCCGTGCCATGCCGTGCCATGCCGTGCCATGCCGGTGCCATGCCGTGGCATGCCGGTGCCATGCCGTGCCATGCCGTGCCATGCCGTGCCATGCCGGTGCCATGCCGTGCCATGCCGTGCCATGCCGGTGCCATGCCGGTGCCATGCCGTGCCATGCCGTGCCATGCCGTGCCATGCCGTGCCATGCCGTGCCATGCCGTGCCATGCCGTGCCATGCCGTGCCATGCCGTGCCATGCCGTGCCATGCCGTGCCATGCCGTGCCATGCCGTGCCATTCCGTGCCATTCAATGCCATTCCATGCCATTCAATGCCGTGCCTTGCCGTGCCATGCCGTGCCATTCCATGCCATTCCATGCCATTCCATGCCATTCCATGCCATTCCATGCTATTCCATGCCATTCCATGCCATTCCATGCCGTGCCATGCCGGTGCCATGCCGTGCCATGCCGGTGCCATGCCGTGCCATGCCGGTGCCATGCCGTGCCATGCCGGTGCCATGCCGTGCCATGCCGGTGCCATGCCGGTGCCATGCCGTGCCATGCCGTGCCATGCCGGTGCCATGCCGTGCCATGCCGGTGCCATGCCGTGCCATGCCGGTGCCATGTCGTGCCATGCCGGTGCCATGCCGTGCCATGCCGGTGCCATGCCGTGCCATGCCGGTGCCATGCCGTGCCATGCCGGTGCCATGCCGTGCCATGCCGTGCCATGCCGGTGCCATGCCGGTGCCATGCCGTGCCATGCCGGTGCCATGCCGGTGCCATGCCGTGCCATGCCGTGCCATGCCGTGCCATGCCGTGCCATGCCATTCCATGCCATTCCATGCCATTCCATGCCATTCCATGCCATTCCATGCCATTCCATGCCATTCCATGCCATTCCATGCCATTCCATGCCATTCCATGCCATTCCATGCCATTCCATGCCATTCCATGCTATTCCATGCCATTCCATGCCATTCCATGCCGTGCCATGCCGGTGCCATGCCGTGCCATGCCGTGCCATGCCGTGCCATGCCGTGCCATGCCGTGCCATGCCGTGCCATGCCGTGCCATGCCGTGCCATGCCGTGCCATGCCGTGCCATGCCGTGCCATGCCGTGTCATTCCATGCCATTCAATGCCGTGCCATGCCGTGCCATGCCGTGCCATGCGGTGCCATGCCGTGCCATTCGGTGCCATGCCATTCCATGCCATTCAATGCCGTGCCATGCCGTGCCATGCCGTGCCATGCGGTGCCATGCCGTGCCATTCGGTGCCATGCCATTCCATGCCATTCCATGCCATTCCATGCCATTCCATGCCATTCCATGCCATTCCATGCCATTCCATGCCATTCCATGCCATTCCATGCCATTCAATGCCGTGCCATGCCGGTGCCATGCCGTGCCATGCCGTGCCATGCCGTGCCATGCCTTGCCATGCCGTGCCATGCCGTGCCATGCCGGTGCCATGCCGTGCCATGCCGGTGCCATGCCGTGCCATGCCGGTGCCATGCCGTGCCATGCCGGTGCCATGCCGTGCCATGCCGTGCCATGCCGTGCCATGCCGTGCCATGCCGGTGCCATGCCGTGGCATGCCGGTGCCATGCCGTGCCATGCCGGTGCCATGCCGTGCCATGCCGTGCCATGCCGGTGCCATGCCGGTGCCATGCCGTGCCATGCCGTGCCATGCCGTGCCATGCCGTGCCATGCCGTGCCATGCCGTGCCATTCCGTGCCATTCAATGCCATTCCATGCCATTCAATGCCGTGCCTTGCCGTGCCATGCCGTGCCATGCCGTGCCATGCCGTGCCATGCCGTGCCATGCCATTCCATGCCATTCCATGCCATTCCATGCCATTCCATGCCATTCCATGCCATTCCATGCCATTCCATGCCATTCCATGCCATTCCATGCCATTCCATGCCATTCCATGCCATTCCATGCCATTCCATGCCATTCCATGCCATTCCATGCCATTCCATGCCATTCCATGCCATTCCATGCCATTCCATGCCATTCCATGCCATTCCATGCCATTCCATGCCATTCCATGCCATTCCATGCCATTCCATGCCATTCCATGCCATTCCATGCCATTCCATGCCATTCCATGCCATTCCATGCCATTCCATGCCATTCCATGCCATTCCATGCCATTCCATGCCATTCCATGCCATTCCATGCCATTCCATGCCATTCCATGCCATTCCATGCCATTCCATGCCATTCCATGCCATTCCATGCCATTCCATGCCATTCCATGCCATTCCATGCCATTCCATGCCATTCCATGCCATTCCATGCCATTCCATGCCATTCCATGCCATTCCATGCCATTCCATGCCGTGCCATGCCGGTGCCATGCCGTGCCATGCCGGTGCCATGCCGTGCCATGCCGGTGCCATGCCGTGCCATGCCGGTGCCATGCCGTGCCATGCCGGTGCCATGCCGTGCCATGCCGTGCCATGCCGTGCCATGCCGTGCCATGCCATTCCATGCCATTCCATGCCATTCCATGCCATTCCATGCCATTCCATGCCATTCCATGCTATTCCATGCCATTCCATGCCATTCCATGCCGTGCCATGCCGATGCCATGCCGTGCCATGCCGGTGCCATGCCGTGACATGCCGGTGCCATGCCGGTGCCATGCCGTGCCATTCCGTGCCATTCAATGCCATTCCATGCCATTCAATGCCGTGCCTTGCCGTGCCATGCCGTGCCATGCCGTGCCATGCCGTGCCATGCCGTGCCATGCCGTGCCATGCCGTGCCATGCCGTGCCATGCCGTGCCATGCCGTGCCATGCCGTGCCATGCCGTGCCATGCCGTGCCATGCCGTGCCATGCCGTGCCATGCCGTGCCATGCCGTGCCATGCCGTGCCATGCCGTGCCATGCCGTGCCATGCCGTGCCATGCCGTGCCATGCCGTGCCATGCCGTGCCATGCCGTGCCATGCCGTGCCATGCCGTGCCATGCCGTGCCATGCCGTGCCATGCCGTGCCATGCCATTTCATGCCATTCCATGCCATTCCATGCCATTCCATGCCATTCCATGCCATTCCATGCCATTCCATGCCATTCCATGCCATTCCATGCCATTCCATGCCATTCCATGCCATTCCATGCCATTCCATGCCATTCCATGCCATTCCATGCCATTCCATGCCATTCCATGCCATTCCATGCCATTCCATGCCATTCCATGCCATTCCATGCCATTCCATGCCATTCCATGCCATTCCATGCCATTCCATGCCATTCCATGCCATTCCATGCCATTCCATGCCATTCCATGCCATTCCATGCCATTCCATGCCATTCCATGCCATTCCATGCCATTCCATGCCATTCCATGCCATTCCATGCCATTCCATGCCATTCCATGCCATTCCATGCCATTCCATGCCATTCCATGCCGTGCCATGCCGTGCCATGCCGTGCCATGCCGTGCCATGCCGTGCCATGCCGTGCCATGCCGTGCCATGCCGTGCCATGCCGTGCCATGCCGTGCCATGCCGTGTCATTCCATGCCATTCAATGCCGTGCCATGCCGTGCCATGCCGTGCCATGCGGTGCCATGCCGTGCCATTCGGTGCCATGCCATTCCATGCCATTCAATGCCGTGCCATGCCGTGCCATGCCGTGCCATGCGGTGCCATGCCGTGCCATTCGGTGCCATGCCATTCCATGCCATTCCATGCCATTCCATGCCATTCCATGCCATTCCATGCCATTCCATGCCATTCCATGCCATTCCATGCCATTCCATGCCATTCCATGCCATTCCATGCCATTCCATGCCATTCCATGCCATTCCATGCCATTCCATGCCATTCAATGCCGTGCCATGCCGGTGCCATGCCGTGCCATGCCGTGCCATGCCGTGCCATGCCTTGCCATGCCGTGCCATGCCGTGCCATGCCGGTGCCATGCCGTGCCATGCCGGTGCCATGCCGTGCCATGCCGGTGCCATGCCGTGCCATGCCGGTGCCATGCCGTGCCATGCCGTGCCATGCCGTGCCATGCCGTGCCATGCCGGTGCCATGCCGTGGCATGCCGGTGCCATGCCGTGCCATGCCGGTGCCATGCCGTGCCATGCCGTGCCATGCCGGTGCCATGCCGGTGCCATGCCGTGCCATGCCGTGCCATGCCGTGCCATGCCGTGCCATGCCGTGCCATTCCGTGCCATTCAATGCCATTCCATGCCATTCAATGCCGTGCCTTGCCGTGCCATGCCGTGCCATGCCGTGCCATGCCGTGCCATGCCGTGCCATGCCATTCCATGCCATTCCATGCCATTCCATGCCATTCCATGCCATTCCATGCCATTCCATGCCATTCCATGCCATTCCATGCCATTCCATGCCATTCCATGCCATTCCATGCCATTCCATGCCATTCCATGCCATTCCATGCCATTCCATGCCATTCCATGCCATTCCATGCCATTCCATGCCATTCCATGCCATTCCATGCCATTCCATGCCATTCCATGCCATTCCATGCCATTCCATGCCATTCCATGCCATTCCATGCCATTCCATGCCATTCCATGCCATTCCATGCCATTCCATGCCATTCCATGCCATTCCATGCCATTCCATGCCATTCCATGCCATTCCATGCCATTCCATGCCATTCCATGCCATTCCATGCCATTCCATGCCGTGCCATGCCGGTGCCATGCCGTGCCATGCCGGTGCCATGCCGTGCCATGCCGGTGCCATGCCGTGCCATGCCGGTGCCATGCCGTGCCATGCCGGTGCCATGCCGTGCCATGCCGGTGCCATGCCGTGCCATGCCGTGCCATGCCGTGCCATGCCGTGCCATGCCATTCCATGCCATTCCATGCCATTCCATGCCATTCCATGCCATTCCATGCCATTCCATGCCATTCCATGCCATTCCATGCCATTCCATGCCATTCCATGCCATTCCATGCCATTCCATGCTATTCCATGCCATTCCATGCCATTCCATGCCGTGCCATGCCGATGCCATGCCGTGCCATGCCGGTGCCATGCCGTGACATGCCGGTGCCATGCCGGTGCCATGCCGTGCCATTCCGTGCCATTCAATGCCATTCCATGCCATTCAATGCCGTGCCTTGCCGTGCCATGCCGTGCCATGCCGTGCCATGCCGTGCCATGCCGTGCCATGCCGTGCCATGCCGTGCCATGCCGTGCCATGCCGTGCCATGCCGTGCCATGCCGTGCCATGCCGTGCCATGCCGTGCCATGCCGTGCCATGCCGTGCCATGCCGTGCCATGCCGTGCCATGCCGTGCCATGCCGTGCCATGCCGTGCCATGCCGTGCCATGCCGTGCCATGCCGTGCCATGCCGTGCCATGCCGTGCCATGCCGTGCCATGCCGTGCCATGCCGTGCCATGCCGTGCCATGCCGTGCCATGCCGTGCCATGCCGTGCCATGCCGTGCCATGCCGTGCCATGCCGTGCCATGCCATTTCATGCCATTCCATGCCATTCCATGCCATTCCATGCCATTCCATGCCATTCCATGCCATTCCATGCCATTCCATGCCATTCCATGCCATTCCATGCCATTCCATGCCATTCCATGCCATTCCATGCCATTCCATGCCATTCCATGCCATTCCATGCCATTCCATGCCATTCCATGCCATTCCATGCCATTCCATGCCATTCCATGCCATTCCATGCCATTCCATGCCATTCCATGCCATTCCATGCCATTCCATGCCATTCCATGCCATTCCATGCCATTCCATGCCATTCCATGCCATTCCATGCCATTCCATGCCATTCCATGCCGTGCCATGCCGTGCCATGCCGTGCCATGCCGTGCCATGCCGTGCCATGCCGTGCCATGCCGTGCCATGCCGTGCCATGCCGTGCCATGCCGTGCCATGCCGTGTCATTCCATGCCATTCAATGCCGTGCCATGCCGTGCCATGCCGTGCCATGCGGTGCCATGCCGTGCCATTCGGTGCCATGCCATTCCATGCCATTCAATGCCGTGCCATGCCGTGCCATGCCGTGCCATGCGGTGCCATGCCGTGCCATTCGGTGCCATGCCATTCCATGCCATTCCATGCCATTCCATGCCATTCCATGCCATTCCATGCCATTCCATGCCATTCCATGCCATTCCATGCCATTCCATGCCATTCCATGCCATTCCATGCCATTCCATGCCATTCCATGCCATTCCATGCCATTCCATGCCATTCAATGCCGTGCCATGCCGGTGCCATGCCGTGCCATGCCGTGCCATGCCGTGCCATGCCTTGCCATGCCGTGCCATGCCGTGCCATGCCGGTGCCATGCCGTGCCATGCCGGTGCCATGCCGTGCCATGCCGGTGCCATGCCGTGCCATGCCGGTGCCATGCCGTGCCATGCCGTGCCATGCCGTGCCATGCCGTGCCATGCCGGTGCCATGCCGTGGCATGCCGGTGCCATGCCGTGCCATGCCGGTGCCATGCCGTGCCATGCCGTGCCATGCCGGTGCCATGCCGGTGCCATGCCGTGCCATGCCGTGCCATGCCGTGCCATGCCGTGCCATGCCGTGCCATTCCGTGCCATTCAATGCCATTCCATGCCATTCAATGCCGTGCCTTGCCGTGCCATGCCGTGCCATGCCGTGCCATGCCGTGCCATGCCGTGCCATGCCATTCCATGCCATTCCATGCCATTCCATGCCATTCCATGCCATTCCATGCCATTCCATGCCATTCCATGCCATTCCATGCCATTCCATGCCATTCCATGCCATTCCATGCCATTCCATGCCATTCCATGCCATTCCATGCCATTCCATGCCATTCCATGCCATTCCATGCCATTCCATGCCATTCCATGCCATTCCATGCCATTCCATGCCATTCCATGCCATTCCATGCCATTCCATGCCATTCCATGCCATTCCATGCCATTCCATGCCATTCCATGCCATTCCATGCCATTCCATGCCATTCCATGCCATTCCATGCCATTCCATGCCATTCCATGCCATTCCATGCCATTCCATGCCATTCCATGCCATTCCATGCCATTCCATGCCGTGCCATGCCGGTGCCATGCCGTGCCATGCCGGTGCCATGCCGTGCCATGCCGGTGCCATGCCGTGCCATGCCGGTGCCATGCCGTGCCATGCCGGTGCCATGCCGTGCCATGCCGTGCCATGCCGTGCCATGCCGTGCCATGCCATTCCATGCCATTCCATGCCATTCCATGCCATTCCATGCCATTCCATGCCATTCCATGCCATTCCATGCCATTCCATGCCATTCCATGCCATTCCATGCCATTCCATGCCATTCCATGCTATTCCATGCCATTCCATGCCATTCCATGCCGTGCCATGCCGATGCCATGCCGTGCCATGCCGGTGCCATGCCGTGACATGCCGGTGCCATGCCGGTGCCATGCCGTGCCATTCCGTGCCATTCAATGCCATTCCATGCCATTCAATGCCGTGCCTTGCCGTGCCATGCCGTGCCATGCCGTGCCATGCCGTGCCATGCCGTGCCATGCCGTGCCATGCCGTGCCATGCCGTGCCATGCCGTGCCATGCCGTGCCATGCCGTGCCATGCCGTGCCATGCCGTGCCATGCCGTGCCATGCCGTGCCATGCCGTGCCATGCCGTGCCATGCCGTGCCATGCCGTGCCATGCCGTGCCATGCCGTGCCATGCCGTGCCATGCCGTGCCATGCCGTGCCATGCCGTGCCATGCCGTGCCATGCCGTGCCATGCCGTGCCATGCCGTGCCATGCCATTTCATGCCATTCCATGCCATTCCATGCCATTCCATGCCATTCCATGCCATTCCATGCCATTCCATGCCATTCCATGCCATTCCATGCCATTCCATGCCATTCCATGCCATTCCATGCCATTCCATGCCATTCCATGCCATTCCATGCCATTCCATGCCATTCCATGCCATTCCATGCCATTCCATGCCATTCCATGCCATTCCATGCCATTCCATGCCATTCCATGCCATTCCATGCCATTCCATGCCATTCCATGCCATTCCATGCCATTCCATGCCATTCCATGCCATTCCATGCCATTCCATGCCATTCCATGCCATTCCATGCCATTCCATGCCATTCCATGCCATTCCATGCCATTCCATGCCATTCCATGCCATTCCATGCCATTCCATGCCATTCCATGCCATTCCATGCCATTCCATGCCATTCCATGCCATTCCATGCCATTCCATGCCATTCCATGCCATTCCATGCCATTCCATGCCATTCCATGCCATTCCATGCCATTCCATGCCATTCCATGCCATTCCATGCCATTCCATGCCATTCCATGCCATTCCATGCCATTCCATGCCATTCCATGCCATTCCATGCCATTCCATGCCATTCCATGCCATTCCATGCCATTCCATGCCATTCCATGCCGTGCCATGCCGGTGCCATGCCGTGCCATGCCGGTGCCATGCCGTGCCATGCCGGTGCCATGCCGTGCCATGCCGGTGCCATGCCGTGCCATGCCGTGCCATGCCGTGCCATGCCGTGCCATGCCATTCCATGCCATTCCATGCCATTCCATGCCATTCCATGCCATTCCATGCCATTCCATGCCATTCCATGCCATTCCATGCCATTCCATGCCATTCCATGCCATTCCATGCCATTCCATGCCATTCCATGCCATTCCATGCTATTCCATGCCATTCCATGCCATTCCATGCCGTGCCATGCCGGTGCCATGCCGTGCCATGCCGGTGCCATGCCGTGCCATGCCGGTGCCATGCCGTGCCATGCCGGTGCCATGCCGTGCCATGCCGGTGCCATGCCGGTGCCATGCCGTGCCATGCCGTGCCATGCCGGTGCCATGCCGTGCCATGCCGGTGCCATGCCGTGCCATGCCGGTGCCATGTCGTGCCATGCCGGTGCCATGCCGTGCCATGCCGGTGCCATGCCGTGCCATGCCGGTGCCATGCCGTGCCATGCCGGTGCCATGCCGTGCCATGCCGTGCCATGCCGGTGCCATGCCGGTGCCATGCCGTGCCATGCCGGTGCCATGCCGGTGCCATGCCGTGCCATGCCGTGCCATGCCGTGCCATGCCGTGCCATGCCATTCCATGCCATTCCATGCCATTCCATGCCATTCCATGCCATTCCATGCCATTCCATGCCATTCCATGCCATTCCATGCCATTCCATGCCATTCCATGCCATTCCATGCCATTCCATGCCATTCCATGCTATTCCATGCCATTCCATGCCATTCCATGCCGTGCCATGCCGGTGCCATGCCGTGCCATGCCGGTGCCATGCCGTGCCATGCCGGTGCCATGCCGTGCCATGCCGGTGCCATGCCGTGCCATGCCGGTGCCATGCCGGTGCCATGCCGTGCCATGCCGTGCCATGCCGGTGCCATGCCGTGCCATGCCGGTGCCATGCCGTGCCATGCCGGTGCCATGTCGTGCCATGCCGGTGCCATGCCGTGCCATGCCGGTGCCATGCCGTGCCATGCCGGTGCCATGCCGTGCCATGCCGTGCCATGCCGGTGCCATGCCGGTGCCATGCCGTGCCATGCCGGTGCCATGCCGGTGCCATGCCGTGCCATGCCGTGCCATGCCGTGCCATGCCGTGCCATGCCGTGCCATGCCGGGCCATGCGGTGCCATGCCATTCCATGCCATTCCATGCCATTCCATGCCATTCCATGCCATTCCATGCCATTCCATGCCATTCCATGCCATTCCATGCCATTCCATGCCGTGCCATGCCGGTGCCATGCCGTGCCATGCCGGTGCCATGCCGTGCCATGCGGTGCCATGCCATTCCATGCGGTGCCATGCCATTCCATGCCATTCCATGCCATTCCATGCCATTCCATGCCATTCCATGCCATTCCATGCCATTCCATGCCATTCCATGCCATTCCATGCCATTCCATGCCATTCCATGCCATTCCATGCCATTCCATGCCATTCCATGCCATTCCATGCCATTCCATGCCATTCCATGCCATTCCATGCCATTCCATGCCATTCCATGCCATTCCATGCCATTCCATGCCATTCCATGCCATTCCATGCCATTCCATGCCATTCCATGCCATTCCATGCCATTCCATGCCATTCCATGCCATTCCATGCCATTCCATGCCATTCCATGCCATTCCATGCCATTCCATGCCATTCCATGCCATTCCATGCCATTCCATGCCATTCCATGCCATTCCATGCCATTCCATGCCATTCCATGCCATTCCATGCCATTCCATGCCATTCCATGCCATTCCATGCCATTCCATGCCATTCCATGCCATTCCATGCCATTCCATGCCATTCCATGCCATTCCATGCCATTCCATGCCATTCCATGCCATTCCATGCCATTCCATGCCATTCCATGCCATTCCATGCCATTCCATGCCATTCCATGCCATTCCATGCCGTGCCATGCCGGTGCCATGCCGTGCCATGCCGGTGCCATGCCGTGCCATGCCGGTGCCATGCCGTGCCATGCCGTGCCATGCCGGTGCCATGCCGTGCCATGCCGTGCCATGCCGGTGCCATGCCGTGCCATGCCGTGCCATGCCGGTGCCATGCCGTGCCATGCCGTGCCATGCCGGTGCCATGCCGTGCCATGCCGGTGCCATGCCGTGCCATGCCGGTGCCATGCCGTGCCATGCCGGTGCCATGCCGTGCCATGCCGGTGCCATGCCGTGCCATGCCGGTGCCATGCCGTGCCATGCCGGTGCCATGCCGTGCCATGCCGGTGCCATGCCGGTGCCATGCCGTGCCATGCCGGTGCCATGCCGTGCCATGCCGGTGCCATGCCTTGCCATGCCGTGCCATGCCGTGCCATGCCGTGCCATGCCGGTGCCATGCCGTGCCATGCCGGTGCCATGCCGGTGCCATGCCGTGCCATGCCGGTGCCATGCCGTGCCATGCCGGTGCCATGCCGTGCCATGCCGTGCCATGCCGGTGCCATGCCGTGCCATGCCGTGCCATGCCGTGCCATGCCGGTGCCATGCCGTGGCATGCCGGTGCCATGCCGTGCCATGCCGTGCCATGCCGTGCCATGCCGGTGCCATGCCGTGCCATGCCGTGCCATGCCGGTGCCATGCCGGTGCCATGCCGTGCCATGCCGTGCCATGCCGTGCCATGCCGTGCCATGCCGTGCCATGCCGTGCCATGCCGTGCCATGCCGTGCCATGCCGTGCCATGCCGTGCCATGCCGTGCCATGCCGTGCCATGCCGTGCCATTCCGTGCCATTCAATGCCATTCCATGCCATTCAATGCCGTGCCTTGCCGTGCCATGCCGTGCCATTCCATGCCATTCCATGCCATTCCATGCCATTCCATGCCATTCCATGCTATTCCATGCCATTCCATGCCATTCCATGCCGTGCCATGCCGGTGCCATGCCGTGCCATGCCGGTGCCATGCCGTGCCATGCCGGTGCCATGCCGTGCCATGCCGGTGCCATGCCGTGCCATGCCGGTGCCATGCCGGTGCCATGCCGTGCCATGCCGTGCCATGCCGGTGCCATGCCGTGCCATGCCGGTGCCATGCCGTGCCATGCCGGTGCCATGTCGTGCCATGCCGGTGCCATGCCGTGCCATGCCGGTGCCATGCCGTGCCATGCCGGTGCCATGCCGTGCCATGCCGGTGCCATGCCGTGCCATGCCGTGCCATGCCGGTGCCATGCCGGTGCCATGCCGTGCCATGCCGGTGCCATGCCGGTGCCATGCCGTGCCATGCCGTGCCATGCCGTGCCATGCCGTGCCATGCCATTCCATGCCATTCCATGCCATTCCATGCCATTCCATGCCATTCCATGCCATTCCATGCCATTCCATGCCATTCCATGCCATTCCATGCCATTCCATGCCATTCCATGCCATTCCATGCCATTCCATGCTATTCCATGCCATTCCATGCCATTCCATGCCGTGCCATGCCGGTGCCATGCCGTGCCATGCCGTGCCATGCCGTGCCATGCCGTGCCATGCCGTGCCATGCCGTGCCATGCCGTGCCATGCCGTGCCATGCCGTGCCATGCCGTGCCATGCCGTGCCATGCCGTGTCATTCCATGCCATTCAATGCCGTGCCATGCCGTGCCATGCCGTGCCATGCGGTGCCATGCCGTGCCATTCGGTGCCATGCCATTCCATGCCATTCAATGCCGTGCCATGCCGTGCCATGCCGTGCCATGCGGTGCCATGCCGTGCCATTCGGTGCCATGCCATTCCATGCCATTCCATGCCATTCCATGCCATTCCATGCCATTCCATGCCATTCCATGCCATTCCATGCCATTCCATGCCATTCCATGCCATTCAATGCCGTGCCATGCCGGTGCCATGCCGTGCCATGCCGTGCCATGCCGTGCCATGCCTTGCCATGCCGTGCCATGCCGTGCCATGCCGGTGCCATGCCGTGCCATGCCGGTGCCATGCCGTGCCATGCCGGTGCCATGCCGTGCCATGCCGGTGCCATGCCGTGCCATGCCGTGCCATGCCGTGCCATGCCGTGCCATGCCGGTGCCATGCCGTGGCATGCCGGTGCCATGCCGTGCCATGCCGGTGCCATGCCGTGCCATGCCGTGCCATGCCGGTGCCATGCCGGTGCCATGCCGTGCCATGCCGTGCCATGCCGTGCCATGCCGTGCCATGCCGTGCCATGCCGTGCCATTCCGTGCCATTCAATGCCATTCCATGCCATTCAATGCCGTGCCTTGCCGTGCCATGCCGTGCCATGCCGTGCCATGCCGTGCCATGCCGTGCCATGCCATTCCATGCCATTCCATGCCATTCCATGCCATTCCATGCCATTCCATGCCATTCCATGCCATTCCATGCCATTCCATGCCATTCCATGCCATTCCATGCCATTCCATGCCATTCCATGCCATTCCATGCCATTCCATGCCATTCCATGCCATTCCATGCCATTCCATGCCATTCCATGCCATTCCATGCCATTCCATGCCATTCCATGCCATTCCATGCCATTCCATGCCATTCCATGCCATTCCATGCCATTCCATGCCATTCCATGCCATTCCATGCCATTCCATGCCATTCCATGCCATTCCATGCCATTCCATGCCATTCCATGCCATTCCATGCCATTCCATGCCATTCCATGCCATTCCATGCCATTCCATGCCATTCCATGCCATTCCATGCCATTCCATGCCATTCCATGCCATTCCATGCCATTCCATGCCATTCCATGCCATTCCATGCCATTCCATGCCATTCCATGCCATTCCATGCCATTCCATGCCATTCCATGCCATTCCATGCCATTCCATGCCATTCCATGCCGTGCCATGCCGGTGCCATGCCGTGCCATGCCGGTGCCATGCCGTGCCATGCCGGTGCCATGCCGTGCCATGCCGGTGCCATGCCGTGCCATGCCGGTGCCATGCCGTGCCATGCCGTGCCATGCCGTGCCATGCCGTGCCATGCCATTCCATGCCATTCCATGCCATTCCATGCCATTCCATGCCATTCCATGCCATTCCATGCTATTCCATGCCATTCCATGCCATTCCATGCCGTGCCATGCCGATGCCATGCCGTGCCATGCCGGTGCCATGCCGTGACATGCCGGTGCCATGCCGGTGCCATGCCGTGCCATTCCGTGCCATTCAATGCCATTCCATGCCATTCAATGCCGTGCCTTGCCGTGCCATGCCGTGCCATGCCGTGCCATGCCGTGCCATGCCGTGCCATGCCGTGCCATGCCGTGCCATGCCGTGCCATGCCGTGCCATGCCGTGCCATGCCGTGCCATGCCGTGCCATGCCGTGCCATGCCGTGCCATGCCGTGCCATGCCGTGCCATGCCGTGCCATGCCGTGCCATGCCGTGCCATGCCGTGCCATGCCGTGCCATGCCGTGCCATGCCGTGCCATGCCGTGCCATGCCGTGCCATGCCGTGCCATGCCGTGCCATGCCGTGCCATGCCGTGCCATGCCATTTCATGCCATTCCATGCCATTCCATGCCATTCCATGCCATTCCATGCCATTCCATGCCATTCCATGCCATTCCATGCCATTCCATGCCATTCCATGCCATTCCATGCCATTCCATGCCATTCCATGCCATTCCATGCCATTCCATGCCATTCCATGCCATTCCATGCCATTCCATGCCATTCCATGCCATTCCATGCCATTCCATGCCATTCCATGCCATTCCATGCCATTCCATGCCATTCCATGCCATTCCATGCCATTCCATGCCATTCCATGCCATTCCATGCCATTCCATGCCATTCCATGCCATTCCATGCCATTCCATGCCATTCCATGCCATTCCATGCCATTCCATGCCATTCCATGCCATTCCATGCCATTCCATGCCATTCCATGCCATTCCATGCCATTCCATGCCGTGCCATGCCGTGCCATGCCGTGCCATGCCGTGCCATGCCGTGCCATGCCGTGCCATGCCGTGCCATGCCGTGCCATGCCGTGCCATGCCGTGCCATGCCGTGTCATTCCATGCCATTCAATGCCGTGCCATGCCGTGCCATGCCGTGCCATGCGGTGCCATGCCGTGCCATTCGGTGCCATGCCATTCCATGCCATTCAATGCCGTGCCATGCCGTGCCATGCCGTGCCATGCGGTGCCATGCCGTGCCATTCGGTGCCATGCCATTCCATGCCATTCCATGCCATTCCATGCCATTCCATGCCATTCCATGCCATTCCATGCCATTCCATGCCATTCCATGCCATTCCATGCCATTCCATGCCATTCCATGCCATTCCATGCCATTCCATGCCATTCCATGCCATTCCATGCCATTCAATGCCGTGCCATGCCGGTGCCATGCCGTGCCATGCCGTGCCATGCCGTGCCATGCCTTGCCATGCCGTGCCATGCCGTGCCATGCCGGTGCCATGCCGTGCCATGCCGGTGCCATGCCGTGCCATGCCGGTGCCATGCCGTGCCATGCCGGTGCCATGCCGTGCCATGCCGTGCCATGCCGTGCCATGCCGTGCCATGCCGGTGCCATGCCGTGGCATGCCGGTGCCATGCCGTGCCATGCCGGTGCCATGCCGTGCCATGCCGTGCCATGCCGGTGCCATGCCGGTGCCATGCCGTGCCATGCCGTGCCATGCCGTGCCATGCCGTGCCATGCCGTGCCATTCCGTGCCATTCAATGCCATTCCATGCCATTCAATGCCGTGCCTTGCCGTGCCATGCCGTGCCATGCCGTGCCATGCCGTGCCATGCCGTGCCATGCCATTCCATGCCATTCCATGCCATTCCATGCCATTCCATGCCATTCCATGCCATTCCATGCCATTCCATGCCATTCCATGCCATTCCATGCCATTCCATGCCATTCCATGCCATTCCATGCCATTCCATGCCATTCCATGCCATTCCATGCCATTCCATGCCATTCCATGCCATTCCATGCCATTCCATGCCATTCCATGCCATTCCATGCCATTCCATGCCATTCCATGCCATTCCATGCCATTCCATGCCATTCCATGCCATTCCATGCCATTCCATGCCATTCCATGCCATTCCATGCCATTCCATGCCATTCCATGCCATTCCATGCCATTCCATGCCATTCCATGCCATTCCATGCCATTCCATGCCATTCCATGCCATTCCATGCCGTGCCATGCCGGTGCCATGCCGTGCCATGCCGGTGCCATGCCGTGCCATGCCGGTGCCATGCCGTGCCATGCCGGTGCCATGCCGTGCCATGCCGGTGCCATGCCGTGCCATGCCGGTGCCATGCCGTGCCATGCCGTGCCATGCCGTGCCATGCCGTGCCATGCCATTCCATGCCATTCCATGCCATTCCATGCCATTCCATGCCATTCCATGCCATTCCATGCCATTCCATGCCATTCCATGCCATTCCATGCCATTCCATGCCATTCCATGCCATTCCATGCTATTCCATGCCATTCCATGCCATTCCATGCCGTGCCATGCCGATGCCATGCCGTGCCATGCCGGTGCCATGCCGTGACATGCCGGTGCCATGCCGGTGCCATGCCGTGCCATTCCGTGCCATTCAATGCCATTCCATGCCATTCAATGCCGTGCCTTGCCGTGCCATGCCGTGCCATGCCGTGCCATGCCGTGCCATGCCGTGCCATGCCGTGCCATGCCGTGCCATGCCGTGCCATGCCGTGCCATGCCGTGCCATGCCGTGCCATGCCGTGCCATGCCGTGCCATGCCGTGCCATGCCGTGCCATGCCGTGCCATGCCGTGCCATGCCGTGCCATGCCGTGCCATGCCGTGCCATGCCGTGCCATGCCGTGCCATGCCGTGCCATGCCGTGCCATGCCGTGCCATGCCGTGCCATGCCGTGCCATGCCGTGCCATGCCGTGCCATGCCGTGCCATGCCGTGCCATGCCATTTCATGCCATTCCATGCCATTCCATGCCATTCCATGCCATTCCATGCCATTCCATGCCATTCCATGCCATTCCATGCCATTCCATGCCATTCCATGCCATTCCATGCCATTCCATGCCATTCCATGCCATTCCATGCCATTCCATGCCATTCCATGCCATTCCATGCCATTCCATGCCATTCCATGCCATTCCATGCCATTCCATGCCATTCCATGCCATTCCATGCCATTCCATGCCATTCCATGCCATTCCATGCCATTCCATGCCATTCCATGCCATTCCATGCCATTCCATGCCATTCCATGCCATTCCATGCCATTCCATGCCATTCCATGCCATTCCATGCCATTCCATGCCATTCCATGCCATTCCATGCCATTCCATGCCATTCCATGCCATTCCATGCCATTCCATGCCATTCCATGCCATTCCATGCCATTCCATGCCATTCCATGCCATTCCATGCCATTCCATGCCATTCCATGCCATTCCATGCCATTCCATGCCATTCCATGCCATTCCATGCCATTCCATGCCATTCCATGCCATTCCATGCCATTCCATGCCGTGCCATGCCGGTGCCATGCCGTGCCATGCCGGTGCCATGCCGTGCCATGCCGGTGCCATGCCGTGCCATGCCGGTGCCATGCCGTGCCATGCCGTGCCATGCCGTGCCATGCCGTGCCATGCCATTCCATGCCATTCCATGCCATTCCATGCCATTCCATGCCATTCCATGCCATTCCATGCCATTCCATGCCATTCCATGCCATTCCATGCCATTCCATGCCATTCCATGCCATTCCATGCCATTCCATGCCATTCCATGCCATTCCATGCTATTCCATGCCATTCCATGCCATTCCATGCCGTGCCATGCCGGTGCCATGCCGTGCCATGCCGGTGCCATGCCGTGCCATGCCGGTGCCATGCCGTGCCATGCCGGTGCCATGCCGTGCCATGCCGGTGCCATGCCGGTGCCATGCCGTGCCATGCCGTGCCATGCCGGTGCCATGCCGTGCCATGCCGGTGCCATGCCGTGCCATGCCGGTGCCATGTCGTGCCATGCCGGTGCCATGCCGTGCCATGCCGGTGCCATGCCGTGCCATGCCGGTGCCATGCCGTGCCATGCCGGTGCCATGCCGTGCCATGCCGTGCCATGCCGGTGCCATGCCGGTGCCATGCCGTGCCATGCCGGTGCCATGCCGGTGCCATGCCGTGCCATGCCGTGCCATGCCGTGCCATGCCGTGCCATGCCATTCCATGCCATTCCATGCCATTCCATGCCATTCCATGCCATTCCATGCCATTCCATGCCATTCCATGCCATTCCATGCCATTCCATGCCATTCCATGCCATTCCATGCCATTCCATGCCATTCCATGCTATTCCATGCCATTCCATGCCATTCCATGCCGTGCCATGCCGGTGCCATGCCGTGCCATGCCGGTGCCATGCCGTGCCATGCCGGTGCCATGCCGTGCCATGCCGGTGCCATGCCGTGCCATGCCGGTGCCATGCCGGTGCCATGCCGTGCCATGCCGTGCCATGCCGGTGCCATGCCGTGCCATGCCGGTGCCATGCCGTGCCATGCCGGTGCCATGTCGTGCCATGCCGGTGCCATGCCGTGCCATGCCGGTGCCATGCCGTGCCATGCCGTGCCATGCCGGTGCCATGCCGGTGCCATGCCGTGCCATGCCGGTGCCATGCCGGTGCCATGCCGTGCCATGCCGTGCCATGCCGTGCCATGCCGTGCCATGCCGTGCCATGCCGGGCCATGCGGTGCCATGCCATTCCATGCCATTCCATGCCATTCCATGCCATTCCATGCCATTCCATGCCATTCCATGCCATTCCATGCCATTCCATGCCATTCCATGCCGTGCCATGCCGGTGCCATGCCGTGCCATGCCGGTGCCATGCCGTGCCATGCGGTGCCATGCCATTCCATGCGGTGCCATGCCATTCCATGCCATTCCATGCCATTCCATGCCATTCCATGCCATTCCATGCCATTCCATGCCATTCCATGCCATTCCATGCCATTCCATGCCATTCCATGCCATTCCATGCCATTCCATGCCATTCCATGCCATTCCATGCCATTCCATGCCATTCCATGCCATTCCATGCCATTCCATGCCATTCCATGCCATTCCATGCCATTCCATGCCATTCCATGCCATTCCATGCCATTCCATGCCATTCCATGCCATTCCATGCCATTCCATGCCATTCCATGCCATTCCATGCCATTCCATGCCATTCCATGCCATTCCATGCCATTCCATGCCATTCCATGCCATTCCATGCCATTCCATGCCATTCCATGCCATTCCATGCCATTCCATGCCATTCCATGCCATTCCATGCCATTCCATGCCATTCCATGCCATTCCATGCCATTCCATGCCATTCCATGCCATTCCATGCCATTCCATGCCATTCCATGCCATTCCATGCCATTCCATGCCATTCCATGCCATTCCATGCCATTCCATGCCATTCCATGCCATTCCATGCCATTCCATG
The DNA here is from genome assembly GCA_963971235.1 of Cryptus armator. NCBI lineage: Eukaryota > Metazoa > Arthropoda > Insecta > Hymenoptera > Ichneumonidae > Cryptus > Cryptus armator. The sequence goes on along the minus strand of CAXARG010000294.1, from coordinate 375,886 downwards.
CCATTCCATGCCATTCCATGCCATTCCATGCCATTCCATGCCATTCCATGCCATTCCATGCCGTGCCATGCCGGTGCCATGCCGTGCCATGCCGGTGCCATGCCGTGCCATGCCGGTGCCATGCCGTGCCATGCCGTGCCATGCCGGTGCCATGCCGTGCCATGCCGTGCCATGCCGGTGCCATGCCGTGCCATGCCGTGCCATGCCGGTGCCATGCCGTGCCATGCCGTGCCATGCCGGTGCCATGCCGTGCCATGCCGGTGCCATGCCGTGCCATGCCGGTGCCATGCCGTGCCATGCCGGTGCCATGCCGTGCCATGCCGGTGCCATGCCGTGCCATGCCGGTGCCATGCCGTGCCATGCCGGTGCCATGCCGTGCCATGCCGGTGCCATGCCGGTGCCATGCCGTGCCATGCCGGTGCCATGCCGTGCCATGCCGGTGCCATGCCTTGCCATGCCGTGCCATGCCGTGCCATGCCGTGCCATGCCGGTGCCATGCCGTGCCATGCCGGTGCCATGCCGGTGCCATGCCGTGCCATGCCGGTGCCATGCCGTGCCATGCCGGTGCCATGCCGTGCCATGCCGTGCCATGCCGGTGCCATGCCGTGCCATGCCGTGCCATGCCGTGCCATGCCGGTGCCATGCCGTGGCATGCCGGTGCCATGCCGTGCCATGCCGTGCCATGCCGTGCCATGCCGGTGCCATGCCGTGCCATGCCGTGCCATGCCGGTGCCATGCCGGTGCCATGCCGTGCCATGCCGTGCCATGCCGTGCCATGCCGTGCCATGCCGTGCCATGCCGTGCCATGCCGTGCCATGCCGTGCCATGCCGTGCCATGCCGTGCCATGCCGTGCCATGCCGTGCCATTCCGTGCCATTCAATGCCATTCCATGCCATTCAATGCCGTGCCTTGCCGTGCCATGCCGTGCCATGCCGTCCATGCCGTGCCATGCCGTGCCATGCCGTGCCATTCCGTGCCATTCAATGCCATTCCATGCCATTCAATGCCGTGCCTTGCCGTGCCATGCCGTGCCATGCCGTGCCATGCCGTGCCATGCATGCCATTCCATGCCATTCCATGCCAGTCCATGCCATTCCATGCCACTCAATGCGGTGCCATGCCGTGCCATGCGGTGCCATGCCGTGCCATGCCGTGCCATGCCGTGCCATGCCCGTGCCATGCCGTGCCATGCCGTGCCATGCCGTGCCATGCCGTGCCATGCCGTGCCATGCCGTGCCATTCCATGCCATTCAATGCCGTGCCATGCCGTGCCATGCCGTGCCATGCGGTTGCCATGCCGTGCCATGCGGTGCCATGCCATTCCATGCCATTCCATGCCATTCCATGCCATTCAATGCCGTGCCATGCCCTGCCATGCCGTGCCATGCCGGTGCCATGCCGTGCCATGCCGTGCCATGCCGTGCCCATGCCGAGTGCCATGCCGTGCCATGCCGGTTTTGCCATGCCGTGCCATGCCGTGCCATGCCGGTGCCATGCCGTGCCATGCCGTGCCATGCCGGTGCCATTGCCGTGCCATGCCGTGCCATGCCGGTGCCATGCCGTGCCATGTCGGTGCCATGCCGTGCCATGCCGGTGCCATTCCATGCCATTCCATGCCATTCCATGCCATTCCATGCCATTCCATGCCATTCCATGCCATTCCATGCCATTCCATGCCATTCCATGCCATTCCATGCCATTCCATGCCATTCCATGCCATTCAATGCCGTGCCATGCCGTGCCATGCCGTGCCATGCCGGTGCCATGCCGTGCCATGCCGTGCCATGCCGTGCCATGCCGGTGCCATGCCGTGCCATGCCGGTGCCATGCCGTGCCATGCCGGTGCCATGCCGTGCCATGCCGGTGCCATGCCGTGCCATGCTCGGTGCCATGCCGTGCCATGCCGGTGCCATGCCGGTGCCATGCCGTGCCATGCCGGTGCCATGCCGTGCCATGCCGGTGCCATGCCGTGCCATGCCGTGCCATGCCCGGTGCCATGCCGTGCCATGCCGGTGCCATGCCGTGCCATGCGGTGCCATGCCGTGCCATGCCGTGCCATGCCGTGCCATGCCGTGCCATGCCGTGCCATGCCGTGGCCATGCCGTGCCATGCCGGTGCCATGCCCGTGCCATGCCCTGCCATGCCGTGCCATGCCGGTGCCATGCCGTGCCATGCCGTGCCATGCCGTGCCATGCCGGTGCCATGCCGTGCCATGCCGGTTGCCATGCCGTGCCATGCCGTGCCATGCCGTGCCATGCCCGTGCCATGCCGGTGCCATGCCGTGCCAGTGCCGTGCCATGCCGGTGCCATGCCGTGCGATGCCGGTGCCATGCCGTGCCATGCCGTGCCATGCCGGTGCCCATGCCGTTGCCATGCCGGGTGGCCATGGCCGTGCCATGCTGTGCCATGCCGGTGCCATGCCGTGCCATGCCGGTGCCATGCCGTGCCATGCCGGTGCCATGCCGTGCCATGCCGGGCCATGCGGTGCATTGCCATTCCATGCCATTCCATGCCATTCCATGCCAGTCCATGCCATTTCCATGCCACTCAATGCGGTGCCATGCCGTGCCATGCGGTGCATGCCGTGCCATTCGGTGCCATGCCATTCCATGCATTCCATGCCATTCCATGCCATTCCATGCCATTCCATGCCATTCCATGCCATTTCCATGCCATTCAATGCCGTGCCTTGCCGTGCCATTGCCGTGCCATGCCGTTGCCATGCCGTGCCATGCCGTGCCATGCCGTGCCATGCCGTGCCATGCCGTGCCATGCCGTGCCATGCCGTGCCATGCCGTGCCATGCCGTGCCATGCCGTGCCATGCCGTGCCATGCCGTGCCATGCCGTGCCATGCCATTTCATGCCATTCCATGCCATTCCATGCCATTCCATGCCATTCCATGCCACATTCCATGCCATTCCATGCCATTCCATGCCATTCCATGCCATTCCATGCCATTCCATGCCATTCCATGCCATTCCATGCCATTCCATGCCATTCCAATGCCATTCCATGCCATTCCATGCATTCCATGCCATTCCATGCCATTCCATGCCATTCCATGCCATTCCATGCCATTCCATGCCATTCCATGCCATTCCATGCCATTCCATGCATCCATGCCATTCCATGCCATTCCATGCCATTCCATGCCATTCCATGCCATTCCATGCCATTCCATGCCATTCCATGCCATTCCATGCCATTCCATGCCATTCCATGCCATTCCATGCCATTCCATGCCATTCCATGCCATTCCATGCCATTCCATGCCATTCCATGCCATTCCATGCCGGTGCCATGCCGTGCCATGCCGGTGCCATGCCGTGCCATGCCGGTGCCATGCCGTGCCATGCCGGTGCCATGCCGTGCCATGCCGGTGCCATGCCGTGCCATGCCGGTGCCATGCCGTGCCATGCCGTGCCATGCCGGTGCCATGCCGTGGCATGCCGGTGCCATGCCGTGCCATGCCGTGCCATGCCGTGCCATGCCGTGCCATGCCGGTGCCATGCCGGTGCCATGCCGTGCCATGCCGTGCCATGCCGTGCCATGCCGTGCCATGCCGTGCCATTCCGTGCCATTCAATGCCATTCCATGCCATTCAATGCCGTGCCTTGCCGTGCCATGCCGTGCCATGCCGGTGCCATGCCGTGCCATGCCGTGCCATGCCGTGCCATGCCGTGCCATGCCCGTGCCATGCCGTGCCATGGCCGTGCCATGCCGTGCCATGCCGTGCCATGCCGTGCCATGCCGTGCCATGCCGTGCCATGCCGTGCCATGCCGTGCCATGCCGTGCCATGCCATTCCATGCCATTCCATGCCATTCCATGCCATTCCATGCCATTCCATGCCATTCCATGCCATTCCATGCCATTCCATGCCATTCCATGCCATTCCATGCCATTCCATGCCATTCCATGCATTCCATGCCATTCCATGCCATTCCATGCCATTCCATGCCATTCCATGCCATTCCATGCCATTCCATGCCATTCCATGCCATTCCATGCCATTCCATGCCATTCCATGCATTCCATGCCATTCCATGCCATTCCATGCCATTCCATGCCATTCCATGCCATTCCATGCCATTCCCATGCCATTCCATGCCATTCCATGCCATTCCATGCCATTCCATGCCATTCCATGCCCATTCCATGCCATTCCATGCCATTCCATGCCATTCCATGCCATTCCATGCCGTGCCATGCCGATGCCATGCCGTGCCATGCCGTGACATGCCGGTGCCATGCCGGTGCCATGCCGTGCCATTCCGTGCCATTCAATGCCATTCAATGCCGTGCCATGCCGGTGCCATGCCGTGCCATGCGGTGCCATGCCGTGCCATGCCGTCCATGCCGTGCCATGCCGTGCCATGCCGTGCCATGCCGTGCCAGCCGTGCCATGCCGGTGCCATGCCGGCATGGCGATGCCGTGCCATGCCGTGCCATGCCGTGCATGCCGTGCCATGCCGTGCCATGCCGGTGCCATGCCGTGCCATGCCGGTGCCATGCCGTGCCATGCCGTGCCATGCCGGTGCCATGCCGTGCCATGCCGTGCCATGCCGGTGCCATGCCGTGCCATGCCGTGCCATGCCGGTTGCCATGCCTTGCCATGCCGGTGCCATGCCGTGCCATGCCGTGCCATGCCGGTTGCCCATGCCGTGCCATGCCGGTGCCATGCCGTGCCATGACGGTGCCATGCCGGGTGCCATGCCGTGCCATGCCGGTGCCATGCCGTGCCATGCCGTGCCATGCCGTGCCATGCCGGCCATGCGGGTTGCCATGCCATTCCATGCCATTCCATGCCATTCCATGCCAGTCCATGCCATTCCATGCCACTCAATGCGGGGTGCCATGCCGTGCCATGCCGTGCCATGCCGTGCCATGCCGTGCCATGCCGTGCCATGCCGTGACATGCCGTTGCCATGCCGTGCCATGCCGTGCCATGCCGTGCCATGCCGTGCCATGCCGTGCCATGCCGTGCCATGCCGGGCCATGCGGTGCCATGCCCATTTCCATGCCATTCCATGCCATTCCATGCCAGTCCATGCCATTCCATGCCACTCAATGCGGTGCCATGCCGTGCCATGCCGTGCCATGCCGTGCCATGGTCCGTGCCATGCCGTGCCATGCCGTGCCATGCCGTGCCATGCCGTGCCATGCCGTGCCATGCCGTGCCATGCCGTGCCATGCCGTGCCATGCCGTGCCATGCCGTGCCATGCCGTGGCCATGCCGTGCCATGCCGTGCCATGGCCGTGCCATGCCGTGCCATGCCGTGCCATGCCGTGCCATGCCGTGCCATGCCGTGCCATGCCGTGCCCATGCCGTGCCATGCCGTGCCATGCCGTGCCATGCCGTGCCATGCCGTGCCCATGCCGTGCCATGCCGTTGCCATGCCGTGCCATGCCGTGCCATGCCGTGCCATGCCGTGCCATGCCGTGCCACTGCCGTGCCATGCCGTGCATGCCGTGCCATGCCGTGCCATGCCGTGCCATGCCGTGCCATGCCGTGCCATGCCGTGCCATGCCGTGCCATGCCGTGCCATGCCGTGCCATGCCGTGCCATGCCGTGCCATGCCGTGCCATGCCGTGCCATGCCGTGCCATGCCGTGCCATGCCGTGCCATGCCGTGCCATGCCGTGCCATGCCGTGCCCATGCCGTGCCATGCCGTGCCATGCCGTGCCATGCCGTGCCATGCCGTGCCATGCCGTGCCATGCCGTGCCATGCCGTGCCATGCCGTGCCATGCCGTGCCATGCCGTGCCATGCCGTGCCATGCCGTGCCATGCCGTGCCATGCCGTGCCATGCCGTGCCATGCGTGCCTTGCCGTGCCATGCCATTGCCATGCCTTCCATGCCATTCCATGCCATTCCATGCCATTCCATGCCATTCCATGCCATTCCATGCCATTCCATGCCATTCCATGCCATTCCATGCCATTCCATGCCATTCCATGCCATTCCATGCTATTCCATGCCATTCCATGCCATTCCATGCCGTGCCATGCCGGTGCCATGCCGTGCCATGCCGTGACATGCCGGTGCCATGCCGGTGCCATGCCGTGCCATTCCGTGCCATTCAATGCCATTCCATGCCATTCAATGCCGTGCTTGCCGTGCCATGCCGTGCCATGCCGTGCCATGCCGTGCCATGCCGTGCCATGCCGTGCCATGCCGTGCCATGCCGTGCCCATGCCGTGCCATGCTGCCGTGCCATGCCGTGCCCATGCCGTGCCATGCCGTGCCATGCCGTGCCATGCCGTGCCATGCCGTGCCATGCCCGTGCCATGCCGTGCCATGCCGTGCCATGCCGTGCCATGCCGTGCCATGCCGTGCCATGCCGTGCCATGCCGTGCCATGCCGTGCCATGCCGTGCCATGCCGTGCCATGCCGTGCCATGCCGTGCCAATGCCGTGCCATGCCGTGCCATGCCGTGCCATGCCGTGCCATGCCGGTGCCATGCCGTGCCATGCCGTGCCATGCCGTGCCATGCCGTGCCATGCCGTTGCCATGCCCGTGCCATGCCGTGCCATGCGTGCCATGCCCCGTTGACCCATGCCGTGCCATGCCGGTGCCATGCCGTGCCATGCCGGTGCCATGCCGGTGCCATGCCGGTGCCATGCCCGTGCCATGCCGGTGCCATGGCCGTGCCATGCCGGTGCCATGCCGTGCCATGCCGTGCCATGCCGGTGCCATGCCGTGCCATGCCGTGCCATGCCGGTGCCATGCCGTGCCATGCCATGCCGTGCCATGCCGGTGCCATGCCGTGCCATGCCGTGCCATGCCGGTGCCCATGCCGTGCCATGCCGGTGCCATGCCGTGCCATGACGGTGCCATGCCGGTGCCATACCGTGCCATGCCGGTGCCATGCCGTGCCATGCCGTGCCATGCCGTGCCATGCCGGGCCATGCGGTGCCATGCCATTCCATGCCATTCCATGCCATTCCATGCCAGTCCATGCCATTCCATGCCACTCAATGCGGTGCCATGCCGTGCCATGCCGTGCCATGCCGTGCCATGCCGTGCCATGCCGTGCCATGCCGTGCCATGCCGTGCCATGCCGTGCCATGCCGTGCCATGCCGTGCCATGCCGTGCCATGCCGTGCCATGCCGTGCCATGCCGTGCCATGCCGTGCCATGCCGTGCCATGCCGTGCCATGCCGTGCCATGCCGTGCCATGCCGTGCCATGCCGTGCCATGCCGTGCCATGCCGTGCCATGCCGTGCCATGCCGTGCCATGCCGTGCCATGCCGTGCCATGCCGTGCCATGCCGTGCCATGCCGTGCCATGCCGTGCCATGCCGTGCCATGCCGTGCCATGCCGTGCCATGCCGTGCCATGCCGTGCCATGCCGTGCCATGCCGTGCCATGCCGTGCCATGCCGTGCCATGCCGTGCCATGCCGTGCCATGCCGTGCCATGCCGTGCCATGCCGTGCCATGCCGTGCCATGCCGTGCCATGCCGTGCCATGCCGTGCCATGCCGTGCCATGCCGTGCCATGCCGTGCCATGCCGTGCCATGCCGTGCCATGCCGTGCCATGCCGTGCCATGCCGTGCCATGCCGTGCCATGCCGTGCCATGCCGTGCCATGCCGTGCCATGCCGTGCCATGCCGTGCCATGCCGTGCCATGCCGTGCCATGCCGTGCCATGCCGTGCCATGCCGTGCCATGCCGTGCCATGCCGTGCCATGCCGTGCCATGCCGTGCCATGCCGTGCCATGCCGTGCCATGCCGTGCCATGCCGTGCCATGCCGTGCCATGCCGTGCCATGCCGTGCCATGCCGTGCCATGCCGTGCCATGCCGTGCCATGCCGTGCCATGCCGTGCCATGCCGTGCCATGCCGTGCCATGCCGTGCCATGCCGTGCCATGCCGTGCCATGCCGTGCCATGCCGTGCCATGCCGTGCCATGCCGTGCCATGCCGTGCCATGCCGTGCCATGCCGTGCCATGCCGTGCCATGCCGTGCCATGCCGTGCCATGCCGTGCCATGCCGTGCCATGCCGTGCCATGCCGTGCCATGCCGTGCCATGCCGTGCCATGCCGTGCCATGCCGTGCCATGCCGTGCCATGCCGTGCCATGCCGTGCCATGCCGTGCCATGCCGTGCCATGCCGTGCCATGCCGTGCCATGCCGTGTCATTCCATGCCATTCAATGCCGTGCCATGCCGTGCCATGCCGTGCCATGCGGTGCCATGCCGTGCCATTCGGTGCCATGCCATGCCGTGCCATTCGGTGCCATGCCATTCCATGCCATTCAATGCCGTGCCATGCCGTGCCATGCCGTGCCATGCGGTGCCATGCCGTGCCATTCGGTGCCATGCCATTCCATGCCATTCCATGCCATTCCATGCCATTCCATGCCATTCCATGCCATTCCATGCCATTCCATGCCATTCCATGCCATTCCATGCCATTCAATGCCGTGCCATGCCGGTGCCATGCCGTGCCATGCCGTGCCATGCCGTGCCATGCCTTGCCATGCCGTGCCATGCCGTGCCATGCCGGTGCCATGCCGTGCCATGCCGGTGCCATGCCGTGCCATGCCGGTGCCATGCCGTGCCATGCCGGTGCCATGCCGTGCCATGCCGTGCCATGCCGTGCCATGCCGTGCCATGCCGGTGCCATGCCGTGGCATGCCGGTGCCATGCCGTGCCATGCCGGTGCCATGCCGTGCCATGCCGTGCCATGCCGGTGCCATGCCGGTGCCATGCCGTGCCATGCCGTGCCATGCCGTGCCATGCCGTGCCATGCCGTGCCATTCCGTGCCATTCAATGCCATTCCATGCCATTCAATGCCATGCCTTGCCGTGCCATGCCGTGCCATGCCGTGCCATGCCGTGCCATGCCGTGCCATGCCATTCCATGCCATTCCATGCCATTCCATGCCATTCCATGCCATTCCATGCCATTCCATGCCATTCCATGCCATTCCATGCCATTCCATGCCATTCCATGCCATTCCATGCCATTCCATGCCATTCCATGCCATTCCATGCCATTCCATGCCATTCCATGCCATTCCATGCCATTCCATGCCATTCCATGCCATTCCATGCCATTCCATGCCATTCCATGCCATTCCATGCCATTCCATGCCATTCCATGCCATTCCATGCCATTCCATGCCATTCCATGCCATTCCATGCCATTCCATGCCATTCCATGCCATTCCATGCCATTCCATGCCATTCCATGCCATTCCATGCCATTCCATGCCATTCCATGCCATTCCATGCCATTCCATGCCATTCCATGCCATTCCATGCCATTCCATGCCATTCCATGCCATTCCATGCCATTCCATGCCATTCCATGCCATTCCATGCCATTCCATGCCATTCAATGCCGGTGCCATGCCGGTGCCATGCCGTGCCATGCCGGTGCCATGCCGTGCCATGCCGGTGCCATGCCGTGCCATGCCGGTGCCATGCCGTGCCATGCCGGTGCCATGCCGTGCCATGCCGGTGCCATGCCGTGCCATGCCGGTGCCATGCCGTGCCATGCCGTGCCATGCCGGTGCCATGCCGTGGCATGCCGGTGCCATGCCGTGCCATGCCGTGCCATGCCGGTGCCATGCCGTGCCATGCCGTGCCATGCCGGTGCCATGCCGGTGCCATGCCGTGCCATGCCGTGCCATGCCGTGCCATGCCGTGCCATGCCGTGCCATTCCGTGCCATTCAATGCCATTCCATGCCATTCAATGCCGTGCCTTGCCGTGCCATGCCGTGCCATGCCGTGCCATGCCGTGCCATGCCGTGCCATGCCGTGCCATGCCGTGCCATGCCGTGCCATGCCGTGCCATGCCGTGCCATGCCGTGCCATGCCGTGCCATGCCGTGCCATGCCGTGCCATGCCGTGCCATGCCGTGCCATGCCGTGCCATGCCATTCCATGCCATTCCATGCCATTCCATGCCATTCCATGCCATTCCATGCCATTCCATGCCATTCCATGCCATTCCATGCCATTCCATGCCATTCCATGCCATTCCATGCCATTCCATGCCATTCCATGCCATTCCATGCCATTCCATGCCATTCCATGCCATTCCATGCCATTCCATGCCATTCCATGCCGGTGCCATGCCGTGCCATGCCGGTGCCATGCCGGTGCCATGCCGGTGCCATGCCGGTGCCATGCCGTGCCATGCCGGTGCCATGCCGTGCCATGCCGGTGCCATGCCGTGCCATGCCGGTGCCATGCCGTGCCATGCCGGTGCCATGCCGTGCCATGCCGGTGCCATGCCGTGCCATGCCGGTGCCATGCCGTGCCATGCCGGTGCCATGCCGTGCCATGCCGGTGCCATGCCGTGCCATGCCGGTGCCATGCCGTGCCATGCCGGTGCCATGCCGTGCCATGCCGGTGCCATGCCGTGCCATGCCGGTGCCATGCCGTGCCATGCCGGTGCCATGCCGTGCCATGCCGGTGCCATGCCGTGCCATGCCGGTGCCATGCCGTGCCATGCCGGTGCCATGCCGTGCCATGCCGGTGCCATGCCGTGCCATGCCGGTGCCATGCCGTGCCATGCCGGTGCCATGCCGTGCCATGCCGGTGCCATGCCGTGCCATGCCGGTGCCATGCCGTGCCATGCCGTGCCATGCCGTGCCATGCCGTGCCATGCCGTGCCATGCCGTGCCATGCCGTGCCATGCCGTGCCATGCCGTGCCATGCCGTGCCATGCCGTGCCATGCCGTGCCATGCCGTGCCATGCCGTGCCATGCCGTGCCATGCCGTGCCATGCCGTGCCATGCCGTGCCATGCCGTGCCATGCCGTGCCATGCCGTGCCATGCCGTGCCATGCCGTGCCATGCCGTGCCATGCCGTGCCATGCCGTGCCATGCCGTGCCATGCCGTGCCATGCCGTGCCATGCCGTGCCATGCCGTGCCATGCCGTGCCATGCCGTGCCATGCCGTGCCATGCCGTGCCATTCCATGCCATTCAATGCCGTGCCATGCCGTGCCATGCCGTGCCATGCCGTGCCATGCGGTGCCATGCCGTGCCATTCGGTGCCATGCCATTCCATGCCATTCCATGCCATTCCATGCCATTCCATGCCATTCCATGCCATTCAATGCCGTGCCATGCCGGTGCCATGCCGTGCCATGCCGTGCCATGCCGTGCCATGCCGTGCCATGCCGTGCCATGCCGTGCCATGCCGTGCCATGCCGTGCCATGCCGTGCCATGCCGTGCCATGCCGTGCCATGCCGTGCCATGCCGTGCCATGCCGTGCCATGCCGTGCCATGCCGTGCCATGCCGTGCCATGCCGTGCCATGCCGTGCCATGCCGTGCCATGCCGTGCCATGCCGTGCCATTCCATGCCATTCAATGCCGTGCCATTCCATGCCATGCCGTGCCATGCGGTGCCATGCCGTGCCATTCGGTGCCATGCCATTCCATGCCATTCCATGCCATTCCATGCCATTCCATGCCATTCCATGCCATTCAATGCCGTGCCATGCCGTGCCATGCCGTGCCATGCCGGTGCCATGCCGTGCCATGCCGGTGCCATGCCGTGCCATGCCGGTGCCATGCCGTGCCATGCCGGTGCCATGCCGTGCCATGCCGTGCCATGCCGTGCCATGCCAGTGCCATGCCGTGGCATGCCGGTGCCATGCCGTGCCATGCCGTGCCATGCCGGTGCCATGCCGGTGCCATGCCGTGCCATGCCGGTGCCATGCCGTGCCATGCCGGTGCCATGCCGTGCCATGCCGTGCCATGCCGTGCCATGCCGTGCCATGCCGTGCCATTCCGTGCCATTCAATGCCATTCCATGCCATTCAATGCCGTGCCTTGCCGTGCCATGCCGGTGCCATGCCGTGCCATGCCGTGCCATGCCGGTGCCATGCCGGTGCCATGCCGTGCCATGCCGGTGCCATGCCGTGCCATGCCGGTGCCATGCCGTGCCATGCCGGTGCCATGCCGTGCCATGCCGGTGCCATGCCGTGCCATGCCGTGCCATGCCGTGCCATGCCGTGCCATGCCGTGCCATGCCGTGCCATGCCGTGCCATGCCGGTGCCATGCCGTGCCATGCCGGTGCCCATGCCGTGCCATGCCGGTGCCATGCCGTGCCATTCCGGTGCCATGCCGTGCCATTCCGGTGCCATGCCGTGCCATTCCGGTGCCATGCCGGTGCCATGCCGTGCCATGCCGGTGCCATGCCGTGCCATGCCGGTGCCATGCCGTGCCATGCCGTGCCATGCCGTGCCATGCCGTGCCATGCCGTGCCATGCCGTGCCATGCCGTGCCATTCCATGCCATTCAATGCCGTGCCATGCCGTGCCATGCCGTGCCATGCGGTGCCATGCCGTGCCATTCGGTGCCATGCCATTCCATGCCATTCCATGCCATTCCATGCCATTCCATGCCATTCCATGCCATTCCATGCCATTCAATGCCGTGCCATGCCGTGCCATGCCGTGCCATGCCGTGCCATGCCGTGCCATGCCGTGCCATTCCGTGCCATTCAATGCCATTCCATGCCATTCAATGCCGTGCCTTGCCGTGCCATGCCGTGCCATGCCGTGCCATGCCGTGCCATGCCGTGCCATGCCGTGCCATGCCGTGCCATGCCGTGCCATGCCGTGCCATGCCGTGCCATGCCGTGCCATGCCGTGCCATGCCGTGCCATGCCGTGCCATGCCGTGCCATGCCGTGCCATGCCGTGCCATGCCGTGCCATGCCGTGCCATGCCGTGCCATGCCGTGCCATGCCGTGCCATGCCGTGCCATGCCGTGCCATGCCGTGCCATGCCGTGCCATGCCGTGCCATGCCGTGCCATGCCGTGCCATGCCGTGCCATGCCGTGCCATGCCGTGCCATGCCGTGCCATGCCGTGCCATGCCGTGCCATGCCGTGCCATGCCGTGCCATGCCGTGCCATGCCGTGCCATGCCGTGCCATGCCGTGCCATGCCGTGCCATGCCGTGCCATGCCGTGCCATGCCGTGCCATGCCGTGCCATGCCGTGCCATGCCGTGCCATGCCGTGCCATGCCGTGCCATGCCGTGCCATGCCGTGCCATTCCATGCCATTCAATGCCGTGCCATGCCGTGCCATGCCGTGCCATGCGGTGCCATGCCGTGCCATTCGGTGCCATGCCATTCCATGCCATTCAATGCCGTGCCATGCCGTGCCATGCCGTGCCATGCCGGTGCCATGCCGTGCCATGCCGGTGCCATGCCGTGCCATGCCGGTGCCATGCCGTGCCATGCCGTGCCATGCCGGTGCCATGCCGGTGCCATGCCGTGCCATGCCGGTGCCATGCCGTGCCATGCCGGTGCCATGCCGTGCCATGCCGTGCCATGCCGGTGCCATGCCGTGCCATGCCGTGCCATGCCGTGCCATGCCTTGCCATGCCGTGCCATGCCGTGCCATGCCGGTGCCATGCCGTGCCATGCCGGTGCCATGCCGTGCCATGCCGGTGCCATGCCGTGCCATGCCGGTGCCATGCCGTGCCATGCCGGTGCCATGCCGTGCCATGCCGGTGCCATGCCGTGCCATGCCGTGCCATGCCGTGCCATGCCGTGCCATGCCGGTGCCATGCCGTGGCATGCCGGTGCCATGCCGTGCCATGCCGTGCCATGCCGGTGCCATGCCGTGCCATGCCGTGCCATGCCGGTGCCATGCCGGTGCCATGCCGTGCCATGCCGTGCCATGCCGTGCCATGCCGTGCCATGCCGTGCCATGCCGTGCCATTCCGTGCCATTCAATGCCATTCCATGCCATTCAATGCCGTGCCTTGCCGTGCCATGCCGTGCCATGCCGTGCCATGCCGTGCCATGCCGTGCCATGCCGTGCCATGCCATTCCATGCCATTCCATGCCATTCCATGCCATTCCATGCCATTCCATGCCATTCCATGCCATTCCATGCCATTCCATGCCATTCCATGCCATTCCATGCCATTCCATGCCATTCCATGCCATTCCATGCCATTCCATGCCATTCCATGCCATTCCATGCCATTCCATGCCATTCCATGCCATTCCATGCCATTCCATGCCATTCCATGCCATTCCATGCCATTCCATGCCATTCCATGCCGTGCCATGCCATTCCATGCCGTGCCATGCCGGTGCCATGCCGTGCCATGCCGGTGCCATGCCGTGCCATGCCGGTGCCATGCCGTGCCATGCCGGTGCCATGCCGTGCCATGCCGTGCCATGCCGTGCCATGCCGTGCCATGCCATTCCATGCCATTCCATGCCATTCCATGCCATTCCATGCCATTCCATGCCATTCCATGCCATTCCATGCCATTCCATGCCATTCCATGCCATTCCATGCCATTCCATGCCATTCCATGCCATTCCATGCCATTCCATGCCATTCCATGCCATTCCATGCCATTCCATGCCATTCCATGCCATTCCATGCCATTCCATGCTATTCCATGCCATTCCATGCCATTCCATGCCGTGCCATGCCGATGCCATGCCGTGCCATGCCGGTGCCATGCCGTGCCATGCCGTGACATGCCGGTGCCATGCCGGTGCCATGCCGTGCCATTCCGTGCCATTCAATGCCATTCCATGCCATTCAATGCCGTGCCTTGCCGTGCCATGCCGTGCCATGCCGTGCCATGCCGTGCCATGCCGTGCCATGCCGTGCCATGCCGTGCCATGCCGTGCCATGCCGTGCCATGCCGTGCCATGCCGTGCCATGCCGTGCCATGCCGTGCCATGCCGTGCCATGCCGTGCCATGCCGTGCCATGCCGTGCCATGCCGTGCCATGCCGTGCCATGCCGTGCCATGCCGTGCCATGCCGTGCCATGCCGTGCCATGCCATTTCATGCCATTCCATGCCATTCCATGCCATTCCATGCCATTCCATGCCATTCCATGCCATTCCATGCCATTCCATGCCATTCCATGCCATTCCATGCCATTCCATGCCATTCCATGCCATTCCATGCCATTCCATGCCATTCCATGCCATTCCATGCCATTCCATGCCATTCCATGCCATTCCATGCCATTCCATGCCATTCCATGCCATTCCATGCCATTCCATGCCATTCCATGCCATTCCATGCCATTCCATGCCATTCCATGCCATTCCATGCCATTCCATGCCATTCCATGCCATTCCATGCCATTCCATGCCATTCCATGCCATTCCATGCCATTCCATGCCATTCCATGCCATTCCATGCCATTCCATGCCATTCCATGCCATTCCATGCCATTCCATGCCATTCCATGCCATTCCATGCCATTCCATGCCATTCCATGCCATTCCATGCCATTCCATGCCATTCCATGCCATTCCATGCCGTGCCATGCCGGTGCCATGCCGTGCCATGCCGGTGCCATGCCGTGCCATGCCGGTGCCATGCCGTGCCATGCCGGTGCCATGCCGTGCCATGCCGGTGCCATGCCGTGCCATGCCGTGCCATGCCGTGCCATGCCAGTGCCATGCCGTGGCATGCCGGTGCCATGCCGTGCCATGCCGTGCCATGCCGGTGCCATGCCGTGCCATGCCGTGCCATGCCGGTGCCATGCCGGTGCCATGCCGTGCCATGCCGGTGCCATGCCGTGCCATGCCGTGCCATGCCGTGCCATGCCGTGCCATGCCGTGCCATGCCGTGCCATGCCGTGCCATTCCGTGCCATTCAATGCCATTCCATGCCATTCAATGCCGTGCCTTGCCGTGCCATGCCGTGCCATGCCGTGCCATGCCGTGCCATGCCGTGCCATGCCGTGCCATGCCGTGCCATGCCGTGCCATGCCGTTCCATGCCCTTCCATGCCGTTCCATGCCATTCCATGCCATTCCATGCCATTCCATGCCATTCCATGCCATTCCATGCCATTCCATGCCATTCCATGCCATTCCATGCCATTCCATGCCATTCCATGCCATTCCATGCCATTCCATGCCATTCCATGCCATTCCATGCCATTCCATGCCATTCCATGCCATTCCATGCCATTCCATGCCATTCCATGCAATTCCATGCCATTCCATGCCATTCCATGCCATTCCATGCCATTCCATGCCATTCCATGCCATTCCATGCCATTCCATGCCATTCCATGCCATTCCATGCCATTCCATGCCATTCCATGCCATTCCATGCCATTCCATGCCATTCCATGCCATTCCATGCCATTCCATGCCATTCCATGCCATTCCATGCCATTCCATGCCATTCCATGCCATTCCATGCCATTCCATGCCATTCCATGCCATTCCATGCCATTCCATGCCATTCCATGCCATTCCATGCCATTCCATGCCATTCCATGCCATTCCATGCCATTCCATGCCATTCCATGCCATTCCATGCCATTCCATGCCATTCCATGCCATTCCATGCCATTCCATGCCATTCCATGCCGGTGCCATGCCGTGCCATGCCGGTGCCATGCCGGTGCCATGCCGTGCCATGCCGGTGCCATGCCGTGCCATGCCGGTGCCATGCCGTGCCATGCCGGTGCCATGCCGTGCCATGCCGGTGCCATGCCGTGCCATGCCGGTGCCATGCCGTGCCATGCCGGTGCCATGCCGTGCCATGCCGGTGCCATGCCGTGCCATGCCGGTGCCATGCCGTGCCATGCAGGTGCCATGCCGTGCCATGCCGGTGCCATGCCGTGCCATGCCGGTGCCATGCCGTGCCATGCCAGTAGTAAGTGGTGCACTATGGCGACCCCCACTCCTATCCCCTCCACTTCGGTCCCGTTTTGAGCTCGGTTTGAAGTGGTGGGGATAAGAGTGGGGGTAGGCTTCAGTGGGGGTAGCCATAGTGCACCACCTTTTTTTATTTTTTCCATACCTCATATTTTATATTACATATTTTTTTCACAGTACCCAAATAATACATATTCATATTATTATTATTTTTTTTCACATTACCCAATAAATATAATACCCGAATAATATAATCATTTCTCATTGACTATATCTTTCCACATTCTATCAAGTGGAAAGGGATTAAGATAATATTGAAGTTTTTTTACATTGTTGAGGGCACAGTTATAAATAATATTCTTGTCACCACCATGTTGACTATGCCACGAACACACTGTTGTCGGCGGTGAAGGATCAATCCTCAATGGTAGATCTTCATTGCTGCCCAAATTCTCAATTTTTCGTCCAGTCACTTCTTCCAAAAATTTAACAGCATCGTGTCCTCTGGCGTAAAGAATTGCGTCATCACCAACACCTTCTGCAGTGTCCTTGAGCTCATCGCACAGTTCTTTGATTGTAATGCCATCCTGGGTCCAATGTATTCCGTGATAATTGGCGGTTAGCCACTCATTTTCTGCACGTACTCGTGGTGGTAACTCGCTAATATCGTAAGGTGGTGCAACAATCCATAATGCCCTATGGCGTAATTTATGCACCGCTCCAACTGCTACTTCTTTCGGTAGAAATTTATCGTGTTTGTCTTTAAAGCTTTGAATATCAAACACGATATCGCAGCCAGTACCAGCCATAATGTTACTCTCGAAAAAAAAATAGGTGTGCCACTCCGAAGGGGTTGTGCAGCACTAATCACTGAGATGCTGCTTTGAATTCGACATTATTATATGCCGTCTCGAGATGACACATGAGCAATGGCTCCACTCCTATCCCCTCCACTTTGGTCGCTTCAGCGGAGATAGTCATAGTGCAGCACTTTTTTATTATTTACAGCTTTGAATATCAAACACGATATCGTAGCCTGTATCAGCCATGATGTTACTCTCGAAAAAAACTTGTGCCACTCCGAATGGGTTTTGCAGCACTAATCACTGAGGCGCTGCTTTAAACTCGACGCTATTATATTCTGTCCCGAGATACCGCATGAACAACGCGTTTCCATGAGCCGCTGCTTCCATTTGTCGAAACATCTCTGCGTCTTCATCGAAAGCTTTGACGAAGCGATTAGGCAGAAAGCACGTAAATTCATTCTCCACATCGATGGTGATTCTTGAGCCCCATTTAGTATTGGCATATCTGATATTCGTGATCTTGTAGTCTTTATCTGTCGCCAACTCACATAGCTTCTTCACAGGCAGAAACTCCGTTAATCTTCCTACTCTGTTGATTCGCGAGAAATCCATTTTAGATTTTGAGGTGTTTTAACGAGCGTGTTAGAAGGCAAAGTTCAGTTCTTGATTGTATTAGCCCTTTAATAGCACTGATATTTTGCAAGTGCCTTTCTATTCGCTTTTTTAATTCGCGCTGTTTTCTCTGTATGGACTTGATGTTGGTAGAGCGATCGGAGAACGACTGATGAGAACATTGGCAACTGACGAAATTATTACTTGATGCCCCCACTACTTCCATTTTGAGAAGAAATGATATCACCGTATGAGGGCTCTTTGCTACTGCAGCGGTATTCGTGACTCATGCAAATCTCAGTTTCGCGTGAAATATAATATTTGCTGAATTCGACTTTTGAAGAAAATGGCGGTGATGATTAATACAGATGCGCGTGACTTTCAAGGTGATACGTATAGATTTACAGCACGCTTATACTTGTTGCTATCGCAGTGACTCATGCTAACCTCAGCAGTATTCGCGTGGAAGATTGGTTAAGACAAGGAATTCGTCGTGTTCTTTTTATATGTTACTTTTTATTAAATAAATTTATAATATTTACAGACAATGCTCACGAGAACAGCAGCTCTGTATGCAGTGTAAATATCTATTACTAAAAACACAATTTTTCTTATTGTAACTGCCTCCTACAGTAGCACCAGCTCTAATGCCTGGAGCTATTAATTTATGTTTTTTATTAATATACGCCTCGTAATAGTCGTAAACTATTTTATCGTTCCACTCCAAATTATTTGAAAACACACTTTTAAACTTATGAATACCGAGACCAGTACACATATAATGAAGAAACATGACGCAATAATGTCCACAGCATTGCGAACTAGCTCCTTGAAGCTGAGTAGTGTTGTATTGGAAGAGCCGACAGTTTCGTCGGAGACGTATGAGATGGTTCGGTATGATTGGTGGTAGTCCGTAGCTATCGAAGAACCATCCATGTCCACTTCGATCGACGTACATGGCGACCCAGTGGGCCCCGGGGAGTTTGTGTCCATCTGTATTAACGACAATCGCTACGGGCTTCGTCAATACCTTTGGTATGCGATCTGCAGGGTACACGCCAATTGTATGATTTTCTATGCCTCGAAGACAATGAAGAATTTGAAGACTATTCATAATTGTTATTAGCCTGTTTCGTCGCGATCTTCATTCTTCTTCACGTTCTCGGGTTCCGGCATGACTATGGAACCTGTAGTCCTATATTCCCATAAACAGGCAAAGCAATCATCACGACAGAGCCACTTTTTGATCCTTGTAGCGTAGTCCAAAGCACAGTTGTACGAGGGTCTTGTGTGCAGCAAGCTATGATATATGCAACGAGTACCGTGACCACTATCAAGTTTATGGAACGAGGTAGGATGCTCGTTATCTTCTTCTTCCAGGTTTACAATGAAACAGCTTGTGAGATTTGTCAGGTACGAAGTTTTGATAGCGCCTCTGGTAAATATTCTATCAGCCTGTTCAGCCGTTTTCTTCAAAATATTTTCGATAGCTTCTAAAGAAGTGTCACCCTCAGACCATGCTATGCCATGACAATGACTTTTGAGCCACGCGTTTTGTCGCTTTATAGAGGGGGGCAAATCTATATATGCGCAGGGTGGTTTTACAAGCCAGTATCCCATGTAATCACTCGTCACCGAAACAACTGCAACTTCTTTAGGCAAAAAGTTATCAAATTTATCTTTTACGCCTTGTATATCAATTACAATACTCATGGAGTCGCGCGACATCTTGATGCTTCGAGTTCTCAATGTTAACTGAAGAAGCAGCGAGTATAGCTTAGCCGCTGAAATCTACAATAACTTGGCGCGACGAGTCAATTTCCAATACATTATCATATTCAGCATATACGATACAATTCACTGTCGAGGTTAGAAACTCCTTGAATCGTACTTCTATTCTAACACTGCCGTGCTTCACCAAATTCCAATGACTGTTATTGTTTGCCGAAAGGTCAGGTGTAAGGTCAAATGCGAAAAGACAGTACCCCCACGGATAAGATGAGCGTGATACACAGTTGCCTTGATTGAGAAAATGAATGCCCGTGCCTGAGAATAGCGTATGATAAGCATCTACATATAGAGATGTATCGGTAAAGTCCGGCTGTAGAGCTTTCGAAGGTATCTGAATACCGTCGGCGTATAAAGAGAGATAGTTGATCTCATAGTTTTGAAAATTAAAGGGGTTTAGTGTGCGATCACCATTGAAGGCTTTATTATTCACGAAGCCTATAATTATACGTTTGGGTAATTGACCAAGTATAACATTATCCAAAGTGTCCCCATGTACGCCCGCATGCATTGATATGGCTTTAACCTCTACTCGTGTTAAGGGATATTTGGCCGTAACTTTAGACAGAGCTCTTGCATGAGCCAGCAGTATTCCGGGAGCTATCCTTGTACGGCGCACAAGAAGTGATGCTTCAACAATACGAATCTTGCTATTTTTCGAGGTAGTCATGAGGCAAAATGCGTCACTGGTGCGCACGAGGCGCAACCGCATTTCAACACCATTCAGTAAGAATCTGTCCTGATTAAAAATATCGCAATGCAGATGCCCAAGAAGATCGACTGTTTTACCATCGCTTAGAAAAGTACTACGGGCTTTAAGTCCTGTGTTACCGTCATTCAAATCGTCCATTTTACCACCTGTGTCTGTGTACCATAGAACACTCGTAAGATGAGAGGCCTTTGCGCCTTGACCATAATTCAAAAGTGTTTCAATATAAGCCCTATACGCATAAGCGTTGTTCGGAGGCGATACAAGTTTCTGATTCAAGTATACGTCTACTTGATTGAACATCGAATGTAATAGGTTATTGATAGGACCCACTTTAACCTGCTCATCTTTTGTGGAAGTCCTTGGTATTTCAACACGCAAACTCAACATAGTATGGGCTAAGTCAATATACTCATCTCCGTGTCCAGGCACCACAAATTCGATAGGCGAATCATCAGTCAATGATGAAATTGGCTTATAGTATACCCATTGTGTTCCCTCAATAGTCGTTTGAGTAGGGGGTAACGTAAATAGTTCAAGTTCCGACTTCATACATTCGCACGAGTGAGCATGCAGGAAAGCCATTTTTTTTCTAGGCAAAAATATCAGTCACGGACCTCACCTTCTTTCTCTTTTTTTTCGCGATACCGACTCCTAATTTTTGTGTCACAGCCTTCTTCTTCTTCTTCACTTTTCTCGAACGTTTTCTCCCCACTGTCGACTTCTTTCGTTTTTTCGAAGTGATGCGACGAGACGTGCGTCTGCCAGTAGAATGCATCAAATTACTAAGCTTAGCCCCTTTATACCCAGAACCTTTCATAAGAGTATCAATTTTTTCCTCTGCCTTTCGTTTTAGGGTTTGACCTGATTCGCGCAGGCGTGTTTTAAAAGCTTCTCGCGGGTGCATACCGGAATCCAATACGTCACTAGCTACATTAACTCCTGCGCGTAGTGCCTCTTTACCGACGGTGCGAGCTCCCTGCTTTAAGAGAGGTATAATACGCCTGAAGAGACCACCAAGAAAACTACCAATACCGTGTCCACGCTGATTTGGTGACCCCACGTATACATTGCTAATACCACCATGACCTGTCCGCGCACCGCCCCCTGCCTGTGCATCAAAATAATCACTGTAGATATCCATTCTATTAATCTGTACGCTTGAAGTGCAGTGTCACCGTCAAAGTCCCGTACTCAAATGGTATTGGCTCGCCGAATTCGTCCCTTATATCAATAGTTATAGTTTGAAAGTTAGTGCGCAATAGAGGTACATAGCGCTGTGGTGAAAAGCTTCTAATTTTCATGGATCCAAAATTAGAATTGTCAGCGGCTGCTGATGGTACGACTCGGAGCAGGGGTGTATGAACATCACCTGTTATATAAGGTTCACAGATATCAGTATAAACGAAAAACATATTTGGTATGCCATTGATGAGGCTTGCTGGCCTCTGAGCAGCGTACGTAGTACCATTTTGGACTACAACGGCCTGACTATGTGCGTAACCTA
The DNA here is from genome assembly GCA_963971235.1 of Cryptus armator. NCBI lineage: Eukaryota > Metazoa > Arthropoda > Insecta > Hymenoptera > Ichneumonidae > Cryptus > Cryptus armator. The sequence goes on along the minus strand of CAXARG010000294.1, from coordinate 353,827 downwards.
AAATTTTGTTTAATTCAGGTGAAAATAAAAATGCGTGTTCTAGGCCCGTACACTTATGACAAATAGTCTCTGCCGTGACGTAACCGTTACTTCTACAATGAAATCTTAAGTGACCTTTGACACACGAAATTTCGTTGACAGCTTCAAGTAGCGAATCTATATTTTGATAGTTTCCCGACGGCACACAATTACGCTCTTCTTTAAAATCTGTGACCGCGCCAGAAGCAGGTGTCACAGCATTCGTGACTACGCTGATAAAGTTCCGTTCTCCCTCAGGAGGGACATGTAAAATGGTCATAGGTATATGAATTTCAGCTAATGAAACGACCCAGCTGCCGTGCAAAGTCACGTATTGCGGTAAATGAGTAGTGTAGTGCGTTGTTGTGTTATCGGGATAATAAACCATGCTACTATTGCTAGGCAGAACAATATAAAATTCATCTTTCATTCTAGATGATTTTTTGTCTTACGCTTTTTCGTTTGAATAGCCTCCTGCACTCGCGATAATTCAGCCTCATAAAAGATGCCGTCGATATCTTCGTTTTGAAGATCGCGTAAGATGTACACTGTAGGCCAACAGCTATCCGATATACGATGTATTTTGAATACTTCACTACTCCAACCACTTTCGTAACCTTTTGCAAAGGCTGCTTTTGCACTACTGATACGTACGGTATCTCCTATTTGATATTTAGGAGACTTTTGATGCTCAGGCTTTATATCATAGCGCTTTAATAGATTAGATCGCGCCCTGGCGGCTGTAACGAGCGTTACATCTGTAGGAGCCATTTTTATACTACTATGTTGTGCGTGATTATATGCCGAAACAATATTTTGCAGAACATCGATATATCGCTTCTGTCTGGAATACGTAAAAAAACGCCACATCCTTTCCTTCAATGTTCTATTGAATCTTTCTGCAATAGAGGCTTTTATATCAGGATTTCGCGCTGTTCGAAATGTAATATTCTTTTTCTGCAGTAAAGTTTGAAAAGCAGCACCGATAAATTCTTTACCTTTATCCGATTGAAGACAGATCGGCGATCTTCCTTTGCTCTGTGATAAAATGCGCGTAAACGCTTTAGCCACTGACGAAGCAGTCTTATCACGCAGAGGCTCAACCCAAGCGTATTTGCTGAGAACATCTATGACTACGAGAAGATAGACAAAGCCGTCATTGTAATCCTTGAGCGAGCGAAGATCGACGAGATCAGCTTCCCAAACATCGTCAATATTTCGTACATTATAGAAACGTCGGGGAAAGTGCCGTATTACAGGCTTATGCCTGGTGAAAGATTCCTGCGCCTCCAACCACCGTAGCGCTCTTTTATCTTTAATTTTTTTCTTACGGGCCAAGCGCAATAGATTAGCGGCACCCGAAAACGATGCGGGATGGGACGGATCAAAATACGCTTTTTCTAATATTTTCATGATTATAATTTGAGGTTTGACCAGGTTACACGCCTAATTTTATATCCCGATCCCCCACCTTGTACACGACGCTTTGATTTACGAAAGGGACTAGGTCTGCTGCTATCACTCCCACCACTGCGACCGGATTGATATGGGTCACTGAAAAAATCAGGGTCTATATCGCTGATGCCCTCTTCGTCTTCTTCCTCCGCCTCGTTATCACCCACGCCGCCACCTGTGCCGCTGTTGTCGCCACTATCGAGGGGTTGCAGTGTTGAATTGGCTCGGGATTCAGCCCACAGCTCCTCATTCCCCACAAATTCTCGAGGTGCTTGTATCTCTCTCAAAAATCGGGCAAACGCTTTTCGGCCCGTCGGTTTAGGGGCTTTTCTTGCACGCATCGCATCGTTCACAAGATCAACAATATTCGACTCTTTGATTGGCTTTCCACTAATGGAAACAACGCCCGCAGAATCCCATGCAAAATTCGATTCAGGCACGTCGTGCAGACGGCGCAATAAAAGTTTTGCTTTTGTGCGATATTTTGCTGGTATACTTTCGATTATGACAGAATCATGCATGTGCGTCGATTTCTTTTTCTTTTCATAGCTCTGCGCAGGTATCTCTTTTTTTTCTACGACCAGATTCAGGTATTGCTGAGCTCGCTCGCTGTCAGCAAAATGAAGATAGCGCTGCAATACAGTCAAATATGCAGACCATTTTTCTCTATCATCCTTGTAAGTATTACACTTCAAAATATCATTCATTTCCGTATCCAGTCTGCTCAAGGTAGCGCCAATAGCTCGTACTTCGGGTGATACCGCAGGCTCGTTAAAAATTACTTGCCTCTGATTTTGTGCACCCAGCTGCGGTAGGTTTTCTTCGGGCACAAGCACCATTTTTCTCGCATGTTCCATTATCTTCCTATCAAGTTTGACAGAACTGTGCCTAATATAGGAGCCAGCAAGAGCGGCAAGAAGCCACCGCTCTGGACAACGTATCGCTTCTTACTTTTCCAGCAGCCTTTCTTTGCTGCTAAGCGACGAAGAACATGCGCGTGTCTCTGTAATTTTTTCTTCTGCTCGGGCTTCAGTGGTACATTGCCACGAAGTATGTTTAGTGCACACTCGCAAATACACCGTATTGTGGAAGAGTCTGCTTTACGCAAAACAGCCTCACGCTGATCTTTGTTGAGGTGCTGAAGAACTTGCAATATCGCAATGTGCTTCTTGCAGAGAGGTGATCCGTTTCGTGCCATTACAGGCATAGAACTGACGAATTTTTGACAAGTTCTTTAACTTTTCTTTGTAGAGCGTGCACGGGGTAGGGCGCTACCACAAAGAACCTTAAGTACACACTCACACACGCTTCTCGTTATTGAGGATGGTGATTTTTCTTTGCGTTGTTCGTGATTGGAATTCTGAAGAGACCCTCTCTGACCGCCTGATGATTCGTTATCGCCCATTACAAGCGCAATACTGGCAGTGCGTCCCGCGCGCGACCGCTTTTTATTTGTTTGCGCGGAACATAGACGAAATGATGTGGGTCATCGGGAAAAATACATGTGCGAAATCTACAGTTATCGGGGGTCGATTGTTTCAGGTCGAGTAGAAGGTAACCGTGCGGCACGGAAGTAGCATCGTGATAGGCCTCTTGTAAAAACCGAGGATTTTCCGGATATATTTGGCGCGCCAGATGTTGTATTTGAGCGCGATCGCGAGGATTCTTGAAAACAACGATGTAATTGGCGTTCAATGAAATATCGCGCTGACCGTGTCCCTGATGGAATAAGTTTTGCGTTATGAAAATCACACTTAAATTCTTATGATGACTCCCTTTCGTGAATAGGTCAACGACAGCATTATTCGAAGCCTCGCGCATTAAATCATCAATAATTATGAGTTTAGCACGAGGATCGTTAGCGTAATCGCCCGATTGTGGCAAACCCTCGTGGAATTCTATTGATGTACCATATTCGACGTAAGCTGCTTGCCATTCAGAATAATAGAAAATAATTCTCTCGAATGGTACACTGTTCATGTGCGACGCAAACTTTAGAAACTTTTTCACAAAATACGTCTTACCGCAGCCTGTGGGCCCGCAGATCATCGAGGTCCAGGGATGTTTCCACCGTGTATCCATCTGAGCGTCTGATCATATTTTCGACAGCGCTTCGCTTAATAAAGAGCCTCAGATTTTTCTTAATAATAGGTCCTTTTATTTGAAAACAATTACTTCTATTACAATTCAGCTTTTGTAGCCATAAGGTAAGCTACCATATCGGCCATCTTGTCGTCGCTTGACGCTCGAAGGTTTGCACGACTTCGTTTCGGGGCGCGTTACAACTTGGTGAAACGATGTGCGACGAATAGCACTGGAACTCAATACGATCGGTTCCTCCCGTTCACCCATAATAAAAGAGCGAATTGACTTATAATTAATTAATGCACTGTTTTTAAAATTGAGTGTGATTCCTTTTACCTTACAGACTTCGCTCTCGGTGCCATCGGGAGCACACACTACGAACGAATAAAATTTAGGGCCTCCGGAAACGAAAGATTTTATATAGCAGTCCGGACCCAGTTCATCCGTTAAATCTCCTAAAAGTTGGCCTATCGGCGGCTCGTATTCGTTCGGCCTGTTTTTGTCTGTCACGTAAATTACCGAGTCGGTGTCGCAATAGAGAGCACGACGATCCAAACGTTCAAGATAGCTATAAAGCTTCAAACGAGCTTGAGCTGTGGTGTAAGAGGCTATTACGGCATTTGCCACGTTAGACGACTCTACAGCTTCGTCGACTTTTGTGTAATTGACGTACAATAATTTGTGATTGACAGGCAGAATGCCTGTGACACTGTATTCCGGACTGTCTAGTAATTCCAAAAGTTTTTCACGCGTAGACACTATTTCCGTTTGCGGCAGATTTTCGCGTTGACCAAATTTTCCCCAGAACGAATTCAGACATAATTTAGCCACGGATCTTAAACCGGGATTTTTTTCTATTGCGTTGTGATTCAATTTAACGCCTTCGGACTGCTCAAAAGCAGCTATATATTGATTTTGACCTACAACATCTTCGGAACAATTGTCAGGCCAACCGCTAGCTTCTTGCTTAATTTTCAAGAACGTATTTATATATGTGGCAAAATGGCCGCCGCTATTTGTCTCTCGCTTAAATTGCGTTATTTGATATTGCCAAATTTCAGTTATGTTTATCACTTTATATCCGCATGAGACGGCTTTTCTTACTTCGTCCACTACCCATGTTCCGCTGAACGTGCGCTCTTCAGGGTTCTCGTGCGTACACTCCTCTTGATTCATAGTCTCGCAACAACTTCGACACAAAGCGAATAGCAGGCGGTGATGCATACGTACAGGCAATATCGGATGATACAAATTTCGCGGTGGAAGTACAATACATTTTACAAGACCTTCGATTTTTGAGAGATCTGTGTTATCAGGTCCTGTCAAAACTTTACACTCGTCTCCTACATACACGGTGGGATGACCAACAGGATACTTACCGAATTTACAGATATACGGATACAATGAGCAAACGTCCACATAACGTATCTGTTCTGTGTCGTTAACATCGTAGAGGGTAACCATGTTTTCGGTACGACCCCCGAAAAACGCGTCGCGCGGGTTAAGTGGTTCGGGTATTACAAGCGGATGGTCTCGCACAAATTCTCTCATTTCAGCGTTCGCTTTTAACAGTCGATCATACTCGCATTCCCAAATCTCTGTTAATTCGTATCCGCCTGCGCGAATTCTATCACTCACTGCAACAGTTCTCTCAAAACGCTCGTTCATCGAAATGCCGTCACTCTGTTCGCGTTCCCTGTTTTTTCGAAAGCAGTGGGGACATCCGTGCCAGTAACAGCCGTGAAATTGTAGCACGTGCGTTGCATCAGGGGTCTCATAGTATCCATCTACCAATAGATTTTGAAATATCCTATTTTCGCGTGACCTACCAGCGTGAATTATTTGACAGCCAAGAAAATGTTCCATCCACACGAGCCACGAGACCGCTTTTTTTGACTGATTGTGAGCCCATCTATACCCCCTTGTAGGTATAATTCCTATTGAACCGTCTTTAAGGAAATTTTTCCGGAAAACGCGAAAACAAGCTGATGCTATTGTGGTGCTTTCGTCGAATGGGCAAACGTTGCCGCTGCTAATAAACAATCGCCTAAAAGCCATACAAGCATTTCTCAATATTGTGACATCGAGTCTACAATAGTTCACTATTTCTTTTTTAAAATCGAATATATAATTGGCGCTATGTAATTCGCTGTGCCAAGCTAATAATTTTTCGCGAGCAACGCTGCTCATTGTTTCCGGGGCATAATATTCTATGGCTGGTAACGCTCCCACATAATTTTGATTTTTCGGTATATTGAACAGGTGAGGAAAAGTACCTTTAGCAAACGACCCCGACAAACCGAAGGCTTTTGGTAATGCACTTAGGGGCATGTGAAAGTAGTTTAAACTGTCGAGAAACACGAGTTTACCGAATTGCATTGTAATAATTTTTGTCCCGTTCATTATTAGTGAGGGCAGCTGCGTCTTTTTTTCATTGATTAAATAGCGCAAAATGAATTGCGCGTCGAAGCCGCCAGCATTATGAGCTATTAAGATTGTGCGCGAGAACCCTTGTATTTCCCGCATAGCCAATTCTACAAGCTGACAGACGGGGCTGTGTCTGAATACGAATTCGTGTACACCGCAATGTCCGCAAGGCTTGTCGATGGAATCGTTGTCGCAGCAGTATGTACAGACGCGCTGCGCCACGCAAAGATTCGGTTCGTGCACAAATGTCGTAGGATCACCATCAACGGGCGTACACTGTTGTGTTTCAAAGTCGTAGAAAATAAAAATATTGCTTTTGGCGTCACGCGCACGAATGGGCCTCATGTAACATAAATGATTATCAGGCTGTTCGGATTTACATGTACGACAATAACTGTACCCACATATATGCTTCTTTTTTTTCTCCAATGGCCTAATCTTTCTGAAGCACTTGCGGCATCTCTTAAGAGCCTCACAGAGAGTAGCTTTTTTACTGCGCGTAATTGTCAGTGCAACTGTAGCATGATGATGTGCACAGACTTCTCCAAAAAAATCACGATTACAACCCACGCATTTTATTATATCGTTAGTATGAGAATCACACGGCGGCCGTTTCCAACAACGCGGGCATTTTTTTTTCGAGCATCTGTGATCTAATTGGCGATATAGTATATTACAATATATACAAAAACCCGTGCAACTAACAGCTCCTTTAAGATTTAAAATTGGCTCATAATGATGCGAGCGTTCGTAATACACGATATATAGAGTATATTGAATTGACCCGTGCGTATTTAGAACCTTATTCGAGCCGTTGAATATCGCTTTTTTCGTTCGTCGTCCCAAATCCAAAAATTCAAAAACTACAATTGCAATGCCATTTAGCGCTAAGTATTCCTGATATTGCGCAACTTCTCTTAAGCGGCAGCCGTTCCGCGGTATCTGCACATTTGCCTCTTTTGTAAGCTCTAACGCCTGTTTTTTTTGAAGCGAACCATTAGTTTGCCTAATTTTTTGCCAACTGGTATTCAAATTCCCTGTTCGTATCTCGCCGCGCTCGGCGTGTGCTCTAGCTGTTACAAGTGCGCGCGGTAAACATAGATTATCATCGTTGCGTATTGTTAGAATTGATTTTTTTGCAACATTTTCGTGTGTGAGAGCTTTTCTACCTGTACCTTCGATGCCCTTGACAACACACGTATTTATTTTACACGAATCGTTTATGTCTATCGCTGCGGCACTTTGAGTGACGTCGAAAATCATTTTCCAAATATCTTCAAACGTAAAGTCGCGGACAGGTCGAAAAGAAAACCACACGGGCCCTTGAGTTAAGCTGTCCGATTCAAATGACATGCTTGCATAATCGCTACCCTCGCAGGAGTTGGTAATATGTGTCAATAAATCGCGAAATGCCCCCTGCAGCCACTCTACGATGTTTGTTTCTGCAGGCGGTTGACGTATGCGCAACGTCGTCTCTTGCCCGCGAAGTTTAAAACGTTTAAAATACCGCCTGATGCTCTTGATGATTTCTATTCGTATCCCCGGTGGTTGAATGTCGCCGTATGCTTTTTCTCCCAGTCCTCTCCCTCCGCCCTCTTGTATAACTAAAAAAGACAGATTCTTGTAAATAATGAGGATTTTACAAACAACGAATTTTTAAATTATTATGAGTACCTGATCAAGCAATTTCTTCATCAATCATGATTATTTATGATTGGTCAACCGTACGATATTTACCGTCGTTATGCAAACTTTGAGCTCCCGTAGCTTGGGTTGGCTCAGTTGCGTTTATCGGCGCTGGTTGACCCCATAATCGCTGAATCAGCTCTTCGTCGTCGTCGTCGTCGTCGTCGTCGTCGTTGTCGTTCTGTGCTTCTGAAGATCTTGGAGCCTGTTCTTCAGGTTCTACTGTTGCTTCGTCATCTATGTTTTCCGTTAGAGCCGGTGTGCAGTACCGACACTCCCAGAGTTGATTTTCGTGGTACATGCAATTTTCTTCAACATCGCTTTGCTGTTCTTCCGCTCGCTGCACATCTCGGCCTTCTTCTTCTTCTTCTTCGCTATCTACAGGCCTCGTTAGACGCTGGCGATCCGCTGCTGTAAGGTTTTAATTTAATAAATTATTTTTTTAAATATCCAGATACTATTATTATATTTGTATACTCACGCGCAAAGGGAATATCACGCGGAAAATTTACGAGTGCATATTGAATAATAGATTTGCCCTCTTCTTCGTGTGTGCTCTCAATGTTATCGGCTGCAGCTGTTGACTCTGTAAGTGGGACTTCAGGCCGCTGGTGCTCGGATTTATCGACCTCTGCTTCTTTACGTGAAGGCTCATGCTGCTGGTGATGCTGGGCCCCTGCAATATCGACTGTTGCCTCAATAAGGCCCTCACGCCGATACTGAAGTTCCGCGTTATTGGCCGACTCTATAAGTTCTTCTTCTTCTTCGCGAGATGTATCCATTAGCCGCCGATACACTATAGGCAAATAATTATTAATAAGTAAAAATCGACAAATGCATGATTTATACGGATTAGCAGCAGTCGTGTATCTGTCTCTTTCTTATGCATGGTAATGCGTATAGCTCTCTCTTATGCGCATTAGCAACAGCCGTGCATCTGCCTCTTTCTTATGCACTGTAATGCCTATGCTAATAACTGTACCTCGCGGAACCGCGAATTACCAATTGGTACAGTGATTGGCACTATGGCGAGGTGAAAGGCTAAATTATTTTGATGATACTGCAGTGATCGATTTTTCCCTAGATCCCCTCGTTCTCGAGTTAGAGTCCCAAAAGTAAGTGCCACGCCCTAATACGCGAATATTAGGCCGCCAGCTGCACAGTAGCAGCAAGCGTATAGCTCTCTCTCTCTCTTATGCGCATTAGCAACAGCAGCGTATCTGTCTCTTTCTTATGCACTGTAATGCCTATGCTAATAACTGTACCTCGCGGAACCGCGAATTACCAATTGGTACAGTGATTGGCACTATGGCGAGGTGAAAGGCTAAATTATTTTGATGATACTGCAGTGATCGATTTTTCCCTAGATCCCCTCGTTCTCGAGTTAGAGTCCCAAAAGTAAGTGCCACGCCCTAATACGCGAATATTAGGCCGCCAGCTGCACAGTAGCAGCAAGCGTATAGCTCTCTCTCTCTCTCTTATGCGCATTAGCAACAGCCGTGTATCTGTCTCTTTCTTATGCACTGTAACGCCTATGCTAATAACTGTACCTCGCGGAACCGCGAATTACCAATTGGTACAGTGATTGACACTATGGCGAGGTGAAAGGCTAAATTATTTTGATGATACTGCAGTGATCGATTTTTCCCTAGATCCCCTCGTTCTCGAGTTAGAGGCCCAAAAGTAAGCGCCACGCCCTAATACACGAGACGCTATGTCATAGTCACCCCACTCACGAATTATTTAATTATAAAAATTTAAACTCACCTCTAATTTCTTCGGCGATATCGCGGAAGCACGGTGATTCTTCGACACCTCGCCGTCGTAATTCGTTGAAAACACATTTTAGCACTCGCTGGCCATTCAGCACACCCCTCTTGTAAGCTTTTGCAATGACTCGTACGGGAGCCCACCATACAACGAATTTCAAACGCCTTACAAGACTATTTCCCGATAAACCGCGCAAATCTCTACACCATTGTTCGTTACAGCGACGTCGTAATTCTGCGCTGTGCAATTTTGTTAATTTTAATAAATCTAAAATACATCTACGAAGGGTCTCATCTGACATTTTTTCGATTAAGAATCGCTCTTTGCTTTCGAACCACAAGATAGTTGAATAAGAACTGGTTAAATGTAAGGCATAGTTGAAGCCGCGAGAGTAGCTGGGGATGTGCTGATACTGCGTTTTCGGGAATCAATCCGCGAAATGACCCTGAGCGCTTTGAATCTCCCCAGTAACAAGCAAATATATGCATCGCATCATTAGTCTTTTCTTCGCTTCCGAACGAGACACTTCTTGTCACGCGTATAAAAAAAAAATGTATTTAACATTGGCAAGAGACAATATACCCGACGAATTCGTGCGTGAAGTGGTAAAGATAGTGTCTTTGCGTATCGGGAATATGTGCGAAGCGTTCCTGCCTCTGAATAGTGCGTTACATAATTTTTATAGTAATTGCAACAATCGTTGGAATTGCTATGAAATGAACTAAGTCCCTGTGACTGTAGTTGCAATAACCGCTGGATTGGGGTTCGCGAATAACGCGCAGCCCTTCGGGGAATCCTAGTGTGCATGTGTGTGCGTGTGTGTGTGTGTGGAATTCGCAGCATCAGCAGCTTCTTCGCGAGCTACTGCACGGCTGTAGCAACAGGGACTTAGTTCACCGATGCTATATCATCGAATGGGCGCGACAAAGATCGACAACCCGTTGACGACTCGGACGGCGTCCGCACCGTAGAGCACCTGAGAATTTGCAGTGTCAGCAACTTCTTCGCGAGCTACTGCACGACTGTAGCAACAGGCACTCAGTTCATCGAGTAGTGCGAGCGCGACAATACAGAGCGTGAAGCGTAGTGCAGTAATTGTTTTAAAAAAAAAAAAAAAATGGATAATAATAACTGGTCGATCGACACCTCTTTCAACCCGGAACACAATCGGACGGCGTTAGAAAAAGAAAAAATAAATCAAACGAACGGTCGATTAATGGTACTCGAGGAAAAATTTAAGAAAAACATCTGTCCATTTTGTCCTGAAAGAGCTGCCCACAACTGGCTGCCCTGCTTCAGGGCAGTCATTTGGGCAGTGAAGTGCCAGCAGAGCGGCGAAAAAAAAGTGCGCTGCCCACTGTGCAGCGGCACAATTAAAGTTCGCGTTTTAAATTTTCACGCCGACGAGTGTGTGCGCAGTATGGAGATACTTGCAACAATATTATGTGAATAGGAGTGTGCGAAAAAGGACAGGAGTGCTAAAAAAAAGGACAGGAGTGCGAAAAAAGGACAGGAGAGAGAGAGTAGTAGGACAGGGGTGCGCGGAAAAACAACAATAGGTGTGTGCGTGTGTAAAAAACAAGGACAGGAGTGCGAAAAAAAGGACAGGAGAGAGTAGTAGGACAGGAGTGCACGAAAAAACGAGAATAGGTGTGTGTGTGTGTGTGTGTGTGTGTGTAAAAAAACAGGAGTGCGAAAAAAGGACAGGAGAGAGAGAGAGAGAGCAGTAGGACGAGAAAAAAGGACAGGAGAGAGAGCAGAAGGACAAAAAAAAAGGTAAGCTAAAAAAAATGGAGGAGGAAAATAAAAAAATGGAGGGGATAATAAAAAAAGAAGTGGTGCATTGTGGCTGGCTCCAAATCACCTATCCCCACTCTTACCCCCACCACTTCAAACCGAGCTCAAAACGGGACCGAAGTGGAGGGGATAGGAGTGGGGATAGGAGTGGGGGTCGCCATAGTGCACCACTTACTACTCATGCCGGTGCCATGCCGTGCCATGCCGTGCCATGCCGGTGCCATGCCGGTGCCATGCCGTGCCATGCCGGTGCCATGCCGTGCCATGCCGGTGCCATGCCGTGCCATGCCGGTGCCATGCCGTGCCATGCCGTGCCATGCCGTGCCATGCCGTGCCATGCCGTGCCATGCCGTGCCATGCCGTGCCATGCCGTGCCATGCCGGTGCCCATGCCGTGCCATGCCGGTGCCATGCCGTGCCATTCCGGTGCCATGCCGTGCCATTCCGGTGCCATGCCGGTGCCATGCCGTGCCATGCCGGTGCCATGCCGTGCCATGCCGGTGCCATGCCGTGCCATGCCGGTGCCATGCCGTGCCATGCCGTGCCATGCCGTGCCATGCCGTGCCATGCCGTGCCATGCCGTGCCATGCCGTGCCATGCCGTGCCATGCCGTGCCATGCCGTGCCATGCCGTGCCATGCCGTGCCATGCCGTGCCATTCCATGCCATTCAATGCCGTGCCATGCCGTGCCATGCCGTGCCATGCGGTGCCATGCCGTGCCATTCGGTGCCATGCCATTCCATGCCATTCCATGCCATTCCATGCCATTCCATGCCATTCCATGCCATTCAATGCCGTGCCATGCCGTGCCATGCCGTGCCATTCCGTGCCATTCAATGCCATTCCATGCCATTCAATGCCGTGCCTTGCCGTGCCATGCCGTGCCATGCCGTGCCATGCCGTGCCATGCCGTGCCATGCCGTGCCATGCCGTGCCATGCCGTGCCATGCCGTGCCATGCCGTGCCATGCCGTGCCATGCCGTGCCATGCCGTGCCATGCCGTGCCATGCCGTGCCATGCCGTGCCATGCCGTGCCATGCCGTGCCATGCCGTGCCATGCCGTGCCATGCCGTGCCATGCCGTGCCATGCCGTGCCATGCCGTGCCATGCCGTGCCATGCCGTGCCATGCCGTGCCATGCCGTGCCATGCCGTGCCATGCCGTGCCATGCCGTGCCATGCCGTGCCATGCCGTGCCATGCCGTGCCATGCCGTGCCATGCCGTGCCATGCCGTGCCATGCCGTGCCATGCCGTGCCATGCCGTGCCATGCCGTGCCATGCCGTGCCATGCCGTGCCATGCCGTGCCATGCCGTGCCATGCCGTGCCATGCCGTGCCATGCCGTGCCATGCCGTGCCATGCCGTGCCATGCCGTGCCATGCCGTGCCATGCCGTGCCATGCCGTGCCATGCCGTGCCATGCCGTGCCATGCCGTGCCATGCCGTGCCATGCCGTGCCATGCCGTGCCATGCCGTGCCATGCCGTGCCATGCCGTGCCATGCCGTGCCATGCCGTGCCATGCCGTGCCATGCCGTGCCATGCCGTGCCATGCCGTGCCATGCCGTGCCATGCCGTGCCATGCCGTGCCATTCCATGCCATTCAATGCCGTGCCATGCCGTGCCATGCCGTGCCATGCGGTGCCATGCCGTGCCATTCGGTGCCATGCCATTCCATGCCATTCAATGCCGTGCCATGCCGTGCCATGCCGTGCCATGCCGGTGCCATGCCGTGCCATGCCGGTGCCATGCCGTGCCATGCCGTGCCATGCCGTGCCATGCCGTGCCATGCCGTGCCATGCCGTGCCATGCCGTGCCATTCCATGCCATTCAATGCCGTGCCATGCCGTGCCATGCCGTGCCATGCCGTGCCATGCGGTGCTATGCCGTGCCATTCGGTGCCATGCCATTCCATGCCATTCAATGCCGTGCCATGCCGTGCCATGCCGTGCCATGCCGGTGCCATGCCGTGCCATGCCGGTGCCATGCCGTGCCATGCCGGTGCCATGCCGTGCCATGCCGGTGCCATGCCGTGCCATGCCGGTGCCATGCCGTGCCATGCCGGTGCCATGCCGTGCCATGCCGGTGCCATGCCGTGCCATGCCGGTGCCATGCCGTGCCATGCCGGTGCCATGCCGTGCCATGCCGTGCCATGCCGGTGCCATGCCGGTGCCATGCCGTGCCATGCCGGTGCCATGCCGTGCCATGCCGTGCCATGCCGGTGCCATGCCGTGCCATGCCGGTGCCATGCCGTGCCATGCCGTGCCATGCCGTGCCATGCCTTGCCATGCCGTGCCATGCCGTGCCATGCCGGTGCCATGCCGTGCCATGCCGGTGCCATGCCGTGCCATGCCGGTGCCATGCCGTGCCATGCCGTGCCATGCCGGTGCCATGCCGTGCCATGCCGGTGCCATGCCGTGCCATGCCGTGCCATGCCGTGCCATGCCTTGCCATGCCGTGCCATGCCGTGCCATGCCGGTGCCATGCCGTGCCATGCCGTGCCATGCCGGTGCCATGCCGTGCCATGCCGGTGCCATGCCGTGCCATGCCGGTGCCATGCCGTGCCATGCCGGTGCCATGCCGTGCCATGCCGGTGCCATGCCGTGCCATGCCGTGCCATGCCGTGCCATGCCGGTGCCATGCCGTGGCATGCCGGTGCCATGCCGTGCCATGCCGTGCCATGCCGGTGCCATGCCGTGCCATGCCGTGCCATGCCGGTGCCATGCCGTGCCATGCCGTGCCATGCCGTGCCATGCCGTGCCATGCCGTGCCATGCCGTGCCATGCCGTGCCATGCCGTGCCATTCCGTGCCATTCAATGCCATTCCATGCCATTCAATGCCGTGCCTTGCCGTGCCATGCCGTGCCATGCCGTGCCATGCCGTGCCATGCCGTGCCATGCCATTCCATGCCATTCCATGCCATTCCATGCCATTCCATGCCATTCCATGCCATTCCATGCCATTCCATGCCATTCCATGCCATTCCATGCCATTCCATGCCATTCCATGCCATTCCATGCCATTCCATGCCATTCCATGCCATTCCATGCCATTCCATGCCATTCCATGCCATTCCATGCCATTCCATGCCATTCCATGCCATTCCATGCCATTCCATGCCATTCCATGCCATTCCATGCCATTCCATGCCATTCCATGCCATTCCATGCCATTCCATGCCATTCCATGCCATTCCATGCCATTCCATGCCATTCCATGCCATTCCATGCCATTCCATGCCATTCCATGCCATTCCATGCCATTCCATGCCATTCCATGCCATTCCATGCCATTCCATGCCATTCCATGCCATTCCATGCCATTCCATGCCATTCCATGCCATTCCATGCCATTCCATGCCATTCCATGCCATTCCATGCCATTCCATGCCATTCCATGCCGTGCCATGCCATTCCATGCCGTGCCATGCCGGTGCCATGCCGTGCCATGCCGGTGCCATGCCGTGCCATGCCGGTGCCATGCCGTGCCATGCCGGTGCCATGCCGTGCCATGCCGTGCCATGCCGTGCCATGCCGTGCCATGCCATTCCATGCCATTCCATGCCATTCCATGCCATTCCATGCCATTCCATGCCATTCCATGCCATTCCATGCCATTCCATGCCATTCCATGCCATTCCATGCCATTCCATGCCATTCCATGCCATTCCATGCTATTCCATGCCATTCCATGCCATTCCATGCCGTGCCATGCCGATGCCATGCCGTGCCATGCCGGTGCCATGCCGTGCCATGCCGTGACATGCCGGTGCCATGCCGGTGCCATGCCGTGCCATTCCGTGCCATTCAATGCCATTCAATGCCGTGCCTTGCCGTGCCATGCCGTGCCATGCCATGCCGTGCCATGCCGTGCCATGCCGTGCCATGCCGTGCCATGCCGTGCCATGCCGTGCCATGCCGTGCCATGCCGTGCCATGCCGTGCCATGCCGTGCCATGCCGTGCCATGCCGTGCCATGCCGTGCCATGCCGTGCCATGCCGTGCCATGCCGTGCCATGCCGTGCCATGCCGTGCCATGCCGTGCCATGCCATTTCATGCCATTCCATGCCATTCCATGCCATTCCATGCCATTCCATGCCATTCCATGCCATTCCATGCCATTCCATGCCATTCCATGCCATTCCATGCCATTCCATGCCATTCCATGCCATTCCATGCCATTCCATGCCATTCCATGCCATTCCATGCCATTCCATGCCATTCCATGCCATTCCATGCCATTCCATGCCATTCCATGCCATTCCATGCCATTCCATGCCATTCCATGCCATTCCATGCCATTCCATGCCATTCCATGCCATTCCATGCCATTCCATGCCATTCCATGCCATTCCATGCCATTCCATGCCATTCCATGCCATTCCATGCCATTCCATGCCATTCCATGCCATTCCATGCCATTCCATGCCATTCCATGCCATTCCATGCCATTCCATGCCATTCCATGCCATTCCATGCCATTCCATGCCATTCCATGCCATTCCATGCCATTCCATGCCATTCCATGCCATTCCATGCCATTCCATGCCATTCCATGCCATTCCATGCCATTCCATGCCATTCCATGCCATTCCATGCCATTCCATGCCATTCCATGCCATTCCATGCCATTCCATGCCATTCCATGCCGTGCCATGCCGGTGCCATGCCGTGCCATGCCGGTGCCATGCCGTGCCATGCCGGTGCCATGCCGTGCCATGCCGGTGCCATGCCGTGCCATGCCGTGCCATGCCGTGCCATGCCGGGCCATGCGGTGCCATGCCATTCCATGCCATTCCATGCCATTCCATGCCATTCCATGCCATTCCATGCCATTCCATGCCATTCCATGCCATTCCATGCCATTCCATGCCATTCCATGCCATTCCATGCCATTCCATGCCATTCCATGCCATTCCATGCCATTCCATGCTATTCCATGCCATTCCATGCCATTCCATGCCGTGCCATGCCGATGCCATGCCGTGCCATGCCGGTGCCATGCCGTGCCATGCCATGACATGCCGGTGCCATGCCGGTGCCATGCCGTGCCATTCCGTGCCATTCAATGCCATTCCATGCCATTCAATGCCGTGCCATGCCGGTGCCATGCCGTGCCATGCCGTGCCATGCGGTGCCATGCCGTGCCATGCCGTGCCATGCCGTGCCATGCCGTGCCATGCCGTGCCATGCCGTGCCATGCCGTGCCATGCCGGTGCCATGCCGTGCCATGCCGTGCCATGCCGTGCCATGCCGTGCCATGCCGGTGCCATGCCGTGCCATGCCGGTGCCATGCCGTGCCATGCCGTGCCATGCCGGTGCCATGCCGTGCCATGCCGTGCCATGCCGGTGCCATGCCGTGCCATGCCGTGCCATGCCGGTGCCATGCCGTGCCATGCCGTGCCATGCCGGTGCCATGCCGTGCCATGCCGGTGCCATGCCGTGCCATGCCGTGCCATGCCGGTGCCCATGCCGTGCCATGCCGGTGCCATGCCGTGCTATGACGGTGCCATGCCGGTGCCATGCCGTGCCATGCCGGTGCCATGCCGTGCCATGCCGTGCCATGCCGTGCCATGCCGGGCCATGCGGTGCCATGCCATTCCATGCCATTCCATGCCATTCCATGCCAGTCCATGCCATTCCATGCCACTCAATGCGGTGCCATGCCGTGCCATGCCGTGCCATGCCACTCAATGCGGTGCCATGCCGTGCCATGCCGTGCCATGCCGTGCCATGCCGTGCCATGCCGTGCCATGCCGTGCCATGCCGTGCCATGCCGTGCCATGCCGTGCCATGCCGTGCCATGCCGTGCCATGCCGTGCCATGCCGTGCCATGCCGTGCCATGCCGTGCCATGCCGTGCCATGCCGTGCCATGCCGTGCCATGCCGTGCCATGCCGTGCCATGCCGTGCCATGCCGTGCCATGCCGTGCCATGCCGTGCCATGCCGTGCCATGCCGTGCCATGCCGTGCCATGCCGTGCCATGCCGTGCCATGCCGTGCCATGCCGTGCCATGCCGTGCCATGCCGTGCCATGCCGTGCCATGCCGTGCCATGCCGTGCCATGCCGTGCCATGCCGTGCCATGCCGTGCCATGCCGTGCCATGCCGTGCCATGCCGTGCCATGCCGTGCCATGCCGTGCCATGCCGTGCCATGCCGTGCCATGCCGTGCCATGCCGTGCCATGCCGTGCCATGCCGTGCCATGCCGTGCCATGCCGTGCCATGCCGTGCCATGCCGTGCCATGCCGTGCCATGCCGTGCCATGCCGTGCCATGCCGTGCCATGCCGTGCCATGCCGTGCCATGCCGTGCCATGCCGTGCCATGCCGTGCCATGCCGTGCCATGCCGTGCCATGCCGTGCCATGCCGTGCCATGCCGTGCCATGCCGTGCCATGCCGTGCCATGCCGTGCCATGCCGTGCCATGCCGTGCCATGCCGTGCCATGCCGTGCCATGCCGTGCCATGCCGTGCCATGCCGTGCCATGCCGTGCCATGCCGTGCCATGCCGTGCCATGCCGTGCCATGCCGTGCCATGCCGTGCCATGCCGTGCCATGCCGTGCCATGCCGTGCCATGCCGTGCCATGCCGTGCCATGCCGTGCCATGCCGTGCCATGCCGTGCCATGCCGTGCCATGCCGTGCCATGCCGTGCCATGCCGTGCCATGCCGTGCCATGCCGTGCCATGCCGTGCCATGCCGTGCCATGCCGTGCCATGCCGTGCCATGCCGTGCCATGCCGTGCCATGCCGTGCCATGCCGTGCCATGCCGTGCCATGCCGTGCCATGCCGTGCCATGCCGTGCCATGCCGTGCCATGCCGTGCCATGCCGTGCCATGCCGTGCCATGCCGTGCCATGCCGTGCCATGCCGTGCCATGCCGTGCCATGCCGTGCCATGCCGTGCCATGCCGTGCCATGCCGTGCCATGCCGTGCCATGCCGTGCCATGCCGTGCCATGCCGTGCCATGCCGTGCCATGCCGTGCCATGCCGTGCCATGCCGTGCCATGCCGTGCCATGCCGTGCCATGCCGTGCCATGCCGTGCCATGCCGTGCCATGCCGTGCCATGCCGTGCCATTCCATGCCATTCAATGCCGTGCCATGCCGTGCCATGCCGTGCCATTCCATGCCATTCAATGCCGTGCCATGCCGTGCCATGCCGTGCCATGCGGTGCCATGCCGTGCCATTCGGTGCCATGCCATTCCATGCCATTCAATGCCGTGCCATGCCGTGCCATGCCGTGCCATGCGGTGCCATGCCGTGCCATTCCATGCCATTCCATGCCATTCCATGCCATTCAATGCCGTGCCATGCCGTGCCATGCCGTGCCATGCCGGTGCCATGCCGTGCCATGCCGGTGCCATGCCGTGCCATGCCGGTGCCATGCCGTGCCATGCCGGTGCCATGCCGTGCCATGCCGTGCCATGCCGGTGCCATGCCGGTGCCATGCCGTGCCATGCCGGTGCCATGCCGTGCCATGCCGTGCCATGCCGGTGCCATGCCGTGCCATGCCGGTGCCATGCCGTGCCATGCCGTGCCATGCCGTGCCATGCCTTGCCATGCCGTGCCATGCCGTGCCATGCCGGTGCCATGCCGTGCCATGCCGGTGCCATGCCGTGCCATGCCGGTGCCATGCCGTGCCATGCCGGTGCCATGCCGTGCCATGCCGGTGCCATGCCGTGCCATGCCGGTGCCATGCCGTGCCATGCCGGTGCCATGCCGTGCCATGCCGGTGCCATGCCGTGGCATGCCGGTGCCATGCCGTGCCATGCCGTGCCATGCCGGTGCCATGCCGTGCCATGCCGTGCCATGCCGGTGCCATGCCGGTGCCATGCCGTGCCATGCCGTGCCATGCCGTGCCATGCCGTGCCATGCCGTGCCATTCCGTGCCATTCAATGCCATTCCATGCCATTCAATGCCGTGCCTTGCCGTGCCATGCCGTGCCATGCCGTGCCATGCCGTGCCATGCCGTGCCATGCCGTGCCATGCCATTCCATGCCGTTCCATGCCATTCCATGCCATTCCATGCCATTCCATGCCATTCCATGCCATTCCATGCCATTCCATGCCATTCCATGCCATTCCATGCCATTCCATGCCATTCCATGCCATTCCATGCCATTCCATGCCATTCCATGCCATTCCATGCCATTCCATGCCATTCCATGCCATTCCATGCCATTCCATGCCATTCCATGCCATTCCATGCCATTCCATGCCATTCCATGCCATTCCATGCCATTCCATGCCATTCCATGCCATTCCATGCCATTCCATGCCATTCCATGCCATTCCATGCCATTCCATGCCATTCCATGCCATTCCATGCCATTCCATGCCGTGCCATGCCGGTGCCATGCCGTGCCATGCCGGTGCCATGCCGTGCCATGCCGGTGCCATACCGTGCCATGCCGGTGCCATGCCGTGCCATGCCGTGCCATGCCGTGCCATGCCGTGCCATGCCATTCCATGCCATTCCATGCCATTCCATGCCATTCCATGCCATTCCATGCCATTCCATGCCATTCCATGCCATTCCATGCCATTCCATGCCATTCCATGCCATTCCATGCCATTCCATGCCATTCCATGCTATTCCATGCCATTCCATGCCATTCCATGCCGTGCCATGCCGATGCCATGCCGTGCCATGCCGGTGCCATGCCGTGCCATGCCGTGACATGCCGGTGCCATGCCGGTGCCATGCCGTGCCATTCCGTGCCATTCAATGCCATTCCATGCCATTCAATGCCGTGCCTTGCCGTGCCATGCCGTGCCATGCCGTGCCATGCCGTGCCATGCCGTGCCATGCCATGCCGTGCCATGCCGTGCCATGCCGTGCCATGCCGTGCCATGCCGTGCCATGCCGTGCCATGCCGTGCCATGCCGTGCCATGCCGTGCCATGCCGTGCCATGCCGTGCCATGCCGTGCCATGCCGTGCCATGCCGTGCCATGCCGTGCCATGCCGTGCCATGCCGTGCCATGCCGTGCCATGCCGTGCCATGCCGTGCCATGCCGTGCCATGCCGTGCCATGCCGTGCCATGCCGTGCCATGCCGTGCCATGCCGTGCCATGCCATTTCATGCCATTCCATGCCATTCCATGCCATTCCATGCCATTCCATGCCATTCCATGCCATTCCATGCCATTCCATGCCATTCCATGCCATTCCATGCCATTCCATGCCATTCCATGCCATTCCATGCCATTCCATGCCATTCCATGCCATTCCATGCCATTCCATGCCATTCCATGCTATTCCATGCCATTCCATGCCATTCCATGCCGTGCCATGCCGATGCCATGCCGTGCCATGCCGGTGCCATGCCGTGCCATGCCGTGACATGCCGGTGCCATGCCGGTGCCATGCCGTGCCATTCCGTGCCATTCAATGCCATTCCATGCCATTCAATGCCGTGCCTTGCCGTGCCATGCCGTGCCATGCCGTGCCATGCCGTGCCATGCCGTGCCATGCCGTGCCATGCCGTGCCATGCCGTGCCATGCCGTGCCATGCCGTGCCATGCCGTGCCATGCCGTGCCATGCCGTGCCATGCCGTGCCATGCCGTGCCATGCCGTGCCATGCCGTGCCATGCCGTGCCATGCCGTGCCATGCCGTGCCATGCCATTTCATGCCATTCCATGCCATTCCATGCCATTCCATGCCATTCCATGCCATTCCATGCCATTCCATGCCATTCCATGCCATTCCATGCCATTCCATGCCATTCCATGCCATTCCATGCCATTCCATGCCATTCCATGCCATTCCATGCCATTCCATGCCATTCCATGCCATTCCATGCCATTCCATGCCATTCCATGCCATTCCATGCCATTCCATGCCATTCCATGCCATTCCATGCCATTCCATGCCATTCCATGCCATTCCATGCCATTCCATGCCATTCCATGCCATTCCATGCCATTCCATGCCGTGCCATGCCGGTGCCATGCCGGTGCCATGCCGTGCCATGCCGGTGCCATGCCGTGCCATGCCGGTGCCATGCCGTGCCATGCCGTGCCATGCCGGTGCCATGCCGGTGCCATGCCGTGCCATGCCGTGCCATGCCGTGCCATGCCATTCCATGCCATTCCATGCCATTCCATGCCATTCCATGCCATTCCATGCCATTCCATGCCATTCCATGCCATTCCATGCCATTCCATGCCATTCCATGCCATTCCATGCCATTCCATGCCATTCCATGCCATTCCATGCTATTCCATGCCATTCCATGCCATTCCATGCCGTGCCTTGCCGTGCCATGCCGTGCCATGCCGTGCCATGCCGTGCCATGCCGTGCCATGCCGTGCCATGCCGTGCCATGCCGTGCCATGCCGTGCCATGCCGTGCCATGCCGTGCCATGCCATTTCATGCCATTCCATGCCATTCCATGCCATTCCATGCCATTCCATGCCATTCCATGCCATTCCATGCCATTCCATGCCATTCCATGCCATTCCATGCCATTCCATGCCATTCCATGCCATTCCATGCCATTCCATGCCATTCCATGCCATTCCATGCCATTCCATGCCATTCCATGCCATTCCATGCCATTCCATGCCATTCCATGCCATTCCATGCCATTCCATGCCATTCCATGCCGGTGCCATGCCGTGCCATGCCGGTGCCATGCCGTGCCATGCCGGTGCCATGCCGTGCCATGCCGGTGCCATGCCGTGCCATGCCGGTGCCATGCCGTGCCATGCCGTGCCATGCCGTGCCATGCCATTCCATGCCATTCCATGCCATTCCATGCCATTCCATGCCATTCCATGCCATTCCATGCCATTCCATGCCATTCCATGCCATTCCATGCCATTCCATGCCGTGCCATGCCGGTGCCATGCCGGTGCCATGCCGTGCCATGCCGGTGCCATGCCGGTGCCATGCCGTGCCATGCCGTGCCATGCCGGTGCCATGCCGTGCCATGCCGGTGCCATGCCGTGCCATGCCGGTGCCATGTCGTGCCATGCCGGTGCCATGCCGTGCCATGCCGGTGCCATGCCGTGCCATGCCGGTGCCATGCCGTGCCATGCCGGTGCCATGCCGTGCCATGCCGTGCCATGCCGGTGCCATGCCGGTGCCATGCCGTGCCATGCCGGTGCCATGCCGGTGCCATGCCGTGCCATGCCGTGCCATGCCGTGCCATGCCGGGCCATGCGGTGCCATGCCATTCCATGCCATTCCATGCCATTCCATGCCATTCCATGCCATTCCATGCCATTCCATGCCATTCCATGCCATTCCATGCCATTCCATGCCATTCCATGCCATTCCATGCCATTCCATGCCATTCCATGCCATTCCATGCCATTCCATGCCATTCCATGCCGTGCCATGCCGGTGCCATGCCGTGCCATGCCGGTGCCATGCCGTGCCATGCCGGTGCCATGCCGTGCCATGCCGGTGCCATGCCGTGCCATGCCGGTGCCATGCCGTGCCATGCCGGTGCCATGCCGTGCCATGCCGGTGCCATGCCGTGCCATGCCGGTGCCATGCCGTGCCATGCCGTGCCATGCCGGTGCCATGCCGGTGCCATGCCGTGCCATGCCGGTGCCATGCCGTGCCATGCCGGTGCCATGCCGTGCCATGCCGTGCCATGCCGTGCCATGCCGTGCCATGCCGTGCCATGCCGTGCCATGCCGTGCCATGCCGTGCCATGCCGGTGCCATGCCGTGCCATGCCGGTGCCATGCCGTGCCATCCCGGTGCCATGCCGTGCCATGCCGGTGCCATGCCGTGCCATGCCGTGCCATGCCGGTGCCATGCCGTGCCATGCCGGTGCCATGCCGTGCCATGCCGGTGCCCATGCCGTGCCATGCCGGTGCCATGCCGTGCCATGCCGGTGCCATGCCGGTGCCATGCCGTGCCATGCCGGTGCCATGCCGTGCCATGCCGGTGCCATGCCGTGCCATGCCGGTGCCATGCCGTGCCATGCCGTGCCATGCCGTGCCATGCCGGGCCATGCGGTGCCATGCCATTCCATGCCATTCCATGCCATTCCATGCCAGTCCATGCCATTCCATGCCACTCAATGCGGTGCCATGCCGTGCCATGCGGTGCCATGCCGTGCCATGCCGTGCCATGCCGTGCCATGCCGTGCCATGCCGTGCCATGCCGTGCCATGCCGTGCCATGCCGGTGCCATGCCGTGCCATGCCGGTGCCATGCCGTGCCATGCCGGTGCCATGCCGTGCCATGCCGTGCCATGCCGTGCCATGCCGGGCCATGCGGTGCCATGCCATTCCATGCCATTCCATGCCATTCCATGCCATTCCATGCCATTCCATGCCATTCCATGCCATTCCATGCTATTCCATGCCATTCCATGCCATTCCATGCCGTGCCATGCCGATGCCATGCCGTGCCATGCCGGTGCCATGCCGTGCCATGCCGTGACATGCCGGTGCCATGCCGGTGCCATGCCGTGCCATTCCGTGCCATTCAATGCCGTGCCATGCCGGTGCCATGCCGTGCCATGCCGGTGCCATGCCGTGCCATTCCGTGCCATTCAATGCCATTCCATGCCATTCAATGCCGTGCCATGCGGTGCCATGCCGTGCCATGCCGGTGCCATGCCGTGCCATGCCGTGCCATGCCGGTGCCATGCCGGTGCCATGCCGTGCCATGCCGGTGCCATGCCGGTGCCATGCCGTGCCATGCCGTGCCATGCCGTGCCATGCCGTGCCATGCCGTGCCATGCCGGGCCATGCGGTGCCATGCCATTCCATGCCATTCCATGCCATTCCATGCCATTCCATGCCATTCCATGCCATTCCATGCCATTCCATGCCGTGCCATGCCGGTGCCATGCCGGTGCCATGCCGTGCCATGCCGTGCCATGCCGTGCCATGCCGTGCCATGCCGGTGCCATGCCATTCCATGCCATTCCATGCCATTCCATGCCATTCCATGCCATTCCATGCCATTCCATGCCATTCCATGCCATTCCATGCCATTCCATGCCATTCCATGCCATTCCATGCCATTCCATGCCATTCCATGCCGTGCCATGCCGGTGCCATGCCGTGCCATGCCGGTGCCATGCCGTGCCATGCCGGTGCCATGCCGTGCCATGCCGGTGCCATGCCGTGCCATGCCGGTGCCATGCCGTGCCATGCCGGTGCCATGCCGTGCCATGCCGGTGCCATGCCGTGCCATGCCGGTGCCATGCCGTGCCATGCCGGTGCCATGCCGTGCCATGCCGTGCCATGCCGGTGCCATGCCGGTGCCATGCCGTGCCATGCCGGTGCCATGCCGTGCCATGCCGGTGCCATGCCGTGCCATGCCGTGCCATGCCGTGCCATGCCGTGCCATGCCGTGCCATGCCGTGCCATGCCGTGCCATGCCGTGCCATGCCGGTGCCATGCCGTGCCATGCCGGTGCCATGCCGTGCCATCCCGGTGCCATGCCGTGCCATGCCGGTGCCATGCCGTGCCATGCCGTGCCATGCCGGTGCCATGCCGTGCCATGCCGGTGCCATGCCGTGCCATGCCGGTGCCCATGCCGTGCCATGCCGGTGCCATGCCGTGCCATGCCGGTGCCATGCCGGTGCCATGCCGTGCCATGCCGGTGCCATGCCGTGCCATGCCGGTGCCATGCCGTGCCATGCCGGTGCCATGCCGTGCCATGCCGTGCCATGCCGTGCCATGCCGGGCCATGCGGTGCCATGCCATTCCATGCCATTCCATGCCATTCCATGCCAGTCCATGCCATTCCATGCCACTCAATGCGGTGCCATGCCGTGCCATGCGGTGCCATGCCGTGCCATGCCGTGCCATGCCGTGCCATGCCGTGCCATGCCGTGCCATGCCGTGCCATGCCGTGCCATGCCGGTGCCATGCCGTGCCATGCCGGTGCCATGCCGTGCCATGCCGGTGCCATGCCGTGCCATGCCGTGCCATGCCGTGCCATGCCGGGCCATGCGGTGCCATGCCATTCCATGCCATTCCATGCCATTCCATGCCATTCCATGCCATTCCATGCCATTCCATGCCATTCCATGCTATTCCATGCCATTCCATGCCATTCCATGCCGTGCCATGCCGATGCCATGCCGTGCCATGCCGGTGCCATGCCGTGCCATGCCGTGACATGCCGGTGCCATGCCGGTGCCATGCCGTGCCATTCCGTGCCATTCAATGCCGTGCCATGCCGGTGCCATGCCGTGCCATGCCGGTGCCATGCCGTGCCATTCCGTGCCATTCAATGCCATTCCATGCCATTCAATGCCGTGCCATGCGGTGCCATGCCGTGCCATGCCGGTGCCATGCCGTGCCATGCCGTGCCATGCCGGTGCCATGCCGGTGCCATGCCGTGCCATGCCGGTGCCATGCCGGTGCCATGCCGTGCCATGCCGTGCCATGCCGTGCCATGCCGTGCCATGCCGTGCCATGCCGTGCCATGCCGGGCCATGCGGTGCCATGCCATTCCATGCCATTCCATGCCATTCCATGCCATTCCATGCCATTCCATGCCATTCCATGCCATTCCATGCCGTGCCATGCCGGTGCCATGCCGTGCCATGCCGGTGCCATGCCGTGCCATGCCGGTGCCATGCCGTGCCATGCCGGTGCCATGCCGTGCCATGCCGGTGCCATGCCGTGCCATGCCGGTGCCATGCCGTGCCATGCCGGTGCCATGCCGTGCCATGCCGGTGCCATGCCGTGCCATGCCGGTGCCATGCCGTGCCATGCCGGTGCCATGCCGTGCCATGCCGGTGCCATGCCGTGCCATGCCGGTGCCATGCCGTGCCATGCCGGTGCCATGCCGTGCCATGCCGTGCCATGCCGGTGCCATGCCGGTGCCATGCCGTGCCATGCCGGTGCCATGCCGTGCCATGCCGGTGCCATGCCGTGCCATGCCGTGCCATGCCGTGCCATGCCGTGCCATGCCGTGCCATGCCGGTGCCATGCCGTGCCATGCCGGTGCCATGCCGTGCCATGCCGGTGCCATGCCGTGCCATGCCGTGCCATGCCGTGCCATGCCGGTGCCATGCCGTGGCATGCCGGTGCCATGCCGTGCCATGCCGTGCCATGCCGGTGCCATGCCGTGCCATGCCGTGCCATGCCGGTGCCATGCCGGTGCCATGCCGTGCCATGCCGTGCCATGCCGTGCCATGCCGTGCCATGCCGTGCCATTCCGTGCCATTCAATGCCATTCCATGCCATTCAATGCCGTGCCTTGCCGTGCCATGCCGTGCCATGCCGTGCCATGCCGTGCCATGCCATTCCATGCCATTCCATGCCATTCCATGCCATTCCATGCCATTCCATGCCATTCCATGCCATTCCATGCCATTCCATGCCATTCCATGCCATTCCATGCCATTCCATGCCATTCCATGCCATTCCATGCCATTCCATGCCATTCCATGCCATTCCATGCCATTCCATGCCATTCCATGCCATTCCATGCCATTCCATGCCATTCCATGCCATTCCATGCCATTCCATGCCATTCCATGCCATTCCATGCCATTCCATGCCATTCCATGCCATTCCATGCCATTCCATGCCATTCCATGCCATTCCATGCCATTCCATGCCATTCCATGCCATTCCATGCCGTGCCATGCCGGTGCCATGCCGTGCCATGCCGGTGCCATGCCGTGCCATGCCGGTGCCATGCCGTGCCATGCCGGTGCCATGCCGTGCCATGCCGGTGCCATGCCGTGCCATGCCATTTCATGCCATTCCATGCCATTCCATGCCATTCCATGCCATTCCATGCCATTCCATGCCATTCCATGCCATTCCATGCCATTCCATGCCATTCCATGCCATTCCATGCCATTCCATGCCATTCCATGCCATTCCATGCCATTCCATGCCATTCCATGCCATTCCATGCCATTCCATGCCATTCCATGCCATTCCATGCCATTCCATGCCATTCCATGCCATTCCATGCCATTCCATGCCATTCCATGCCATTCCATGCCGTGCCATGCCGGTGCCATGCCGTGCCATGCCGGTGCCATGCCGTGCCATGCCGGTGCCATGCCGTGCCATGCCGGTGCCATGCCGTGCCATGCCGGTGCCATGCCGTGCCATGCCGGTGCCATGCCGTGCCATGCCGGTGCCATGCCGTGCCATGCCGTGCCATGCCGTGCCATGCCGTGCCATGCCATTCCATGCCATTCCATGCCATTCCATGCCATTCCATGCCATTCCATGCCATTCCATGCCATTCCATGCCGTGCCTTGCCGTGCCATGCCGTGCCATGCCGTGCCATGCCGTGCCATGCCGTGCCATGCCGTGCCATGCCGTGCCATGCCGTGCCATGCCGTGCCATGCCGTGCCATGCCGTGCCATGCCGTGCCATGCCGTGCCATGCCATTTCATGCCATTCCATGCCATTCCATGCCATTCCATGCCATTCCATGCCATTCCATGCCATTCCATGCCATTCCATGCCATTCCATGCCATTCCATGCCATTCCATGCCATTCCATGCCATTCCATGCCATTCCATGCCATTCCATGCCATTCCATGCCATTCCATGCCATTCCATGCCATTCCATGCCATTCCATGCCATTCCATGCCATTCCATGCCATTCCATGCCATTCCATGCCATTCCATGCCATTCCATGCCATTCCATGCCGGTGCCATGCCGTGCCATGCCGGTGCCATGCCGTGCCATGCCGGTGCCATGCCGTGCCATGCCGGTGCCATGCCGTGCCATGCCGGTGCCATGCCGTGCCATGCCGTGCCATGCCGTGCCATGCCGTGCCATGCCGTGCCATGCCATTCCATGCCATTCCATGCCATTCCATGCCATTCCATGCCATTCCATGGCATTCCATGCCATTCCATGCCATTCCATGCCATTCCATGCCATTCCATGCTATTCCATGCCATTCCATGCCATTCCATGCCGTGCCATGCCGGTGCCATGCCGGTGCCATGCCGTGCCATGCCGGTGCCATGCCGGTGCCATGCCGTGCCATGCCGTGCCATGCCGGTGCCATGCCGTGCCATGCCGGTGCCATGCCGTGCCATGCCGGTGCCATGTCGTGCCATGCCGGTGCCATGCCGTGCCATGCCGGTGCCATGCCGTGCCATGCCGGTGCCATGCCGTGCCATGCCGGTGCCATGCCGTGCCATGCCGTGCCATGCCGGTGCCATGCCGGTGCCATGCTGTGCCATGCCGGTGCCATGCCGGTGCCATGCCGTGCCATGCCGTGCCATGCCGTGCCATGCCGGGCCATGCGGTGCCATGCCATTCCATGCCATTCCATGCCATTCCATGCCATTCCATGCCATTCCATGCCATTCCATGCCATTCCATGCCATTCCATGCCATTCCATGCCGTGCCATGCCGGTGCCATGCCGTGCCATGCCGGTGCCATGCCGTGCCATGCCGGTGCCATGCCGTGCCATGCCGGTGCCATGCCGTGCCATGCCGGTGCCATGCCGTGCCATGCCGGTGCCATGCCGTGCCATGCCGGTGCCATGCCGTGCCATGCCGGTGCCATGCCGTGCCATGCCGGTGCCATGCCGTGCCATGCCGGTGCCATGCCGTGCCATGCCGTGCCATGCCGGTGCCATGCCGGTGCCATGCCGTGCCATGCCGGTGCCATGCCGTGCCATGCCGGTGCCATGCCGTGCCATGCCGTGCCATGCCGTGCCATGCCGTGCCATGCCGTGCCATGCCGGTGCCATGCCGTGCCATGCCGGTGCCATGCCGTGCCATCCCGGTGCCATGCCGTGCCATGCCGGTGCCATGCCGTGCCATGCCGTGCCATGCCGGTGCCATGCCGTGCCATGCCGGTGCCATGCCGTGCCATGCCGGTGCCCATGCCGTGCCATGCCGGTGCCATGCCGTGCCATGCCGGTGCCATGCCGGTGCCATGCCGTGCCATGCCGGTGCCATGCCGTGCCATGCCGGTGCCATGCCGTGCCATGCCGGTGCCATGCCGTGCCATGCCGTGCCATGCCGTGCCATGCCGGGCCATGCGGTGCCATGCCATTCCATGCCATTCCATGCCATTCCATGCCAGTCCATGCCATTCCATGCCACTCAATGCGGTGCCATGCCGTGCCATGCGGTGCCATGCCGTGCCATGCCGTGCCATGCCGTGCCATGCCGTGCCATGCCGTGCCATGCCGTGCCATGCCGTGCCATGCCGTGCCATGCCGTGCCATGCCGTGCCATGCCGTGCCATGCCGTGCCATGCCGGTGCCATGCCGTGCCATGCCGGTGCCATGCCGTGCCATGCCGGTGCCATGCCGTGCCATGCCGTGCCATGCCGGGCCATGCGGTGCCATGCCATTCCATGCCATTCCATGCCATTCCATGCCATTCCATGCCATTCCATGCCATTCCATGCCATTCCATGCTATTCCATGCCATTCCATGCCATTCCATGCCGTGCCATGCCGATGCCATGCCGTGCCATGCCGGTGCCATGCCGTGCCATGCCGTGACATGCCGGTGCCATGCCGGTGCCATGCCGTGCCATTCCGTGCCATTCAATGCCATTCCATGCCATTCAATGCCGTGCCATGCCGGTGCCATGCCGTGCCATGCCGGTGCCATGCCGTGCCATTCCGTGCCATTCAATGCCATTCCATGCCATTCAATGCCGTGCCATGCCGGTGCCATGCCGTGCCATGCCGGTGCCATGCCGTGCCATGCCGGTGCCATGCCGTGCCATGCCGGTGCCATGCCGTGCCATGCCGTGCCATGCCGGTGCCATGCCGTGGCATGCCGGTGCCATGCCGTGCCATGCCGTGCCATGCCGTGCCATGCCGGTGCCATGCCGTGCCATGCCGGTGCCATGCCGTGCCATGCCGGTGCCATGCCGGTGCCATGCCGTGCCATGCCGTGCCATGCCGTGCCATGCCGTGCCATGCCGTGCCATGCCGTGCCATGCCGTGCCATGCCGTGCCATGCCGTGCCATGCCGTGCCATGCCGTGCCATGCCGTGCCATGCCGTGCCATGCCGTGCCATGCCGTGCCATGCCGTGCCATGCCGTGCCATGCCGTGCCATGCCGTGCCATGCCGTGCCATGCCGTGCCATGCCGTGCCATGCCGTGCCATGCCGTGCCATGCCGTGCCATGCCGTGCCATGCCGTGCCATGCCGTGCCATGCCGTGCCATTCCGTGCCATTCAATGCCATTCCATGCCATTCAATGCCGTGCCTTGCCGTGCCATGCCGTGCCATGCCGTCCATGCCGTGCCATGCCGTGCCATGCCGTGCCATGCCATTCCATGCCATTCCATGCCATTTCATGCCATTCCATGCCATTCCATGCCATTCCATGCCATTCCATGCCATTCCATGCCATTCCATGCCATTCCATGCCATTCCATGCCATTCCATGCCATTCCATGCCATTCCATGCCATTCCATGCCATTCCATGCCATTCCATGCCATTCCATGCCATTCCATGCCATTCCATGCCATTCCATGCCATTCCATGCCGGTGCCATGCCGGTGCCATGCCGTGCCATGCCGGTGCCATCCCGTGCCATGCCGGTGCCATGCCGTGCCATGCCGGTGCCATGCCGTGCCATGCCGGTGCCATGCCGGTGCCATGCCGTGCCATGCCGGTGCCATGCCGTGCCATGCCGGTGCCATGCCGTGCCATGCCGGTGCCATGCCGTGCCATGCCGGTGCCATGCCGTGCCATGCCGGTGCCATGCCGTGCCATGCCGGTGCCCATGCCGTGCCATGCCGGTGCCATGCCGTGCCATGCCGGTGCCATGCCGTGCCATGCCGGTGCCATGCCGTGCCATGCCGGTGCCATGCCGTGCCATGCCGGTGCCATGCCGTGCCATGCCGGTGCCATGCCGTGCCATGCCGGTGCCATGCCGTGCCATTCCGGTGCCATGCCGGTGCCATGCCGTGCCATGCCGGTGCCATGCCGTGCCATGCCGGTGCCATGCCGTGCCATGCCGTGCCATGCCGTGCCATGCCGGGCCATGCGGTGCCATGCCATTCCATGCCATTCCATGCCATTCCATGCCATTCCATGCCAGTCCATGCCATTCCATGCCACTCAATGCGGTGCCATGCCGTGCCATGCGGTGCCATGCCGTGCCATGCCGTGCCATGCCGTGCCATGCCGTGCCATGCCGTGCCATGCCGTGCCATGCCGTGCCATGCCGTGCCATTCCATGCCATTCAATGCCGTGCCATGCCGTGCCATGCCGTGCCATGCGGTGCCATGCCGTGCCATGCGGTGCCATGCCATTCCATGCCATTCCATGCCATTCCATGCCATTCCATGCCATTCCATGCCATTCCATGCCATTCCATGCCATTCCATGCCATTCCATGCCATTCCATGCCATTCCATGCCATTCCATGCCATTCCATGCCATTCCATGCCATTCCATGCCATTCCATGCCATTCCATGCCATTCCATGCCATTCCATGCCATTCCATGCCATTCAATGCCGTGCCATGCCGTGCCATGCCGTGCCATGCGGTGCCATGCCGTGCCATTCGGTGCCATGCCATTCCATGCCATTCCATGCCATTCCATGCCATTCCATGCCATTCCATGCCATTCCATGCCATTCCATGCCATTCCATGCCATTCCATGCCATTCCATGCCATTCCATGCCATTCCATGCCATTCCATGCCATTCCATGCCATTCCATGCCATTCCATGCCATTCCATGCCATTCCATGCCATTCCATGCCATTCCATGCCATTCCATGCCATTCAATGCCGTGCCATGCCGTGCCATGCCGTGCCATGCCGTGCCATGCCGTGCCATGCCGGTGCCATGCCGTGGCATGCCGGTGCCATGCCGTGCCATGCCGTGCCATGCCGGTGCCATGCCGTGCCATGCCGTGCCATGCCGGTGCCATGCCGGTGCCATGCCGTGCCATGCCGTGCCATGCCGTGCCATGCCGTGCCATGCCGTGCCATTCCGTGCCATTCAATGCCATTCCATGCCATTCAATGCCGTGCCTTGCCGTGCCATGCCGTGCCATGCCGTGCCATGCCGTGCCATGCCGTGCCATGCCATTCCATGCCATTCCATGCCATTCCATGCCATTCCATGCCATTCCATGCCATTCCATGCCATTCCATGCCATTCCATGCCATTCCATGCCATTCCATGCCATTCCATGCCATTCCATGCCATTCCATGCCATTCCATGCCATTCCATGCCATTCCATGCCATTCCATGCCATTCCATGCCATTCCATGCCATTCCATGCCATTCCATGCCATTCCATGCCATTCCATGCCATTCCATGCCATTCCATGCCATTCCATGCCATTCCATGCCATTCCATGCCATGCCGTGCCATGCCGTGCCATGCCATTCCATGCCATTCCATGCCATTCCATGCCATTCCATGCCATTCCATGCCATTCCATGCCATTCCATGCCATTCCATGCCATTCCATGCCATTCCATGCCATTCCATGCCATTCCATGCTATTCCATGCCATTCCATGCCATTCCATGCCGTGCCATGCCGATGCCATGCCGTGCCATGCCGGTGCCATGCCGTGACATGCCGGTGCCATGCCGGTGCCATGCCGTGCCATTCCGTGCCATTCAATGCCATTCCATGCCATTCAATGCCGTGCCTTGCCGTGCCATGCCGTGCCATGCCGTGCCATGCCGTGCCATGCCGTGCCATGCCGTGCCATGCCGTGCCATGCCGTGCCATGCCGTGCCATGCCGTGCCATGCCGTGCCATGCCGTGCCATGCCGTGCCATGCCGTGCCATGCCGTGCCATGCCGTGCCATGCCGTGCCATGCCGTGCCATGCCATTTCATGCCATTCCATGCCATTCCATGCCATTCCATGCCATTCCATGCCATTCCATGCCATTCCATGCCATTCCATGCCATTCCATGCCATTCCATGCCATTCCATGCCATTCCATGCCATTCCATGCCATTCCATGCCATTCCATGCCATTCAATGCCGTGCCATGCCGTGCCATGCCGTGCCATGCCGGTGCCATGCCGTGCCATGCCGTGCCATGCCGGTGCCATGCCGGTGCCATGCCGTGCCATGCCGGTGCCATGCCGGTGCCATGCCGTGCCATGCCGTGCCATGCCGTGCCATGCCGGGCCATGCGGTGCCATGCCATTCCATGCCATTCCATGCCATTCCATGCCATTCCATGCCATTCCATGCCATTCCATGCCATTCCATGCCATTCCATGCCATTCCATGCCATTCCATGCCATTCCATGCCATTCCATGCCATTCCATGCCATTCCATGCCATTCCATGCCATTCCATGCCATTCCATGCCGTGCCATGCCGGTGCCATGCCGTGCCATGCCGGTGCCATGCCGTGCCATGCCGGTGCCATGCCGTGCCATGCCGGTGCCATGCCGTGCCATGCCGGTGCCATGCCGTGCCATGCCGGTGCCATGCCGTGCCATGCCGGTGCCATGCCGTGCCATGCCGGTGCCATGCCGTGCCATGCCGTGCCATGCCGGTGCCATGCCGGTGCCATGCCGTGCCATGCCGGTGCCATGCCGTGCCATGCCGGTGCCATGCCGTGCCATGCCGTGCCATGCCGTGCCATGCCGTGCCATGCCGTGCCATGCCGTGCCATGCCGTGCCATGCCGTGCCATGCCGGTGCCATGCCGTGCCATGCCGGTGCCATGCCGTGCCATCCCGGTGCCATGCCGTGCCATGCCGGTGCCATGCCGTGCCATGCCGTGCCATGCCGGTGCCATGCCGTGCCATGCCGGTGCCATGCCGTGCCATGCCGGTGCCCATGCCGTGCCATGCCGGTGCCATGCCGTGCCATGCCGGTGCCATGCCGGTGCCATGCCGTGCCATGCCGGTGCCATGCCGTGCCATGCCGGTGCCATGCCGTGCCATGCCGGTGCCATGCCGTGCCATGCCGTGCCATGCCGTGCCATGCCGGGCCATGCGGTGCCATGCCATTCCATGCCATTCCATGCCATTCCATGCCAGTCCATGCCATTCCATGCCACTCAATGCGGTGCCATGCCGTGCCATGCGGTGCCATGCCGTGCCATGCCGTGCCATGCCGTGCCATGCCGTGCCATGCCGTGCCATGCCGTGCCATGCCGTGCCATGCCGGTGCCATGCCGTGCCATGCCGGTGCCATGCCGTGCCATGCCGGTGCCATGCCGTGCCATGCCGTGCCATGCCGTGCCATGCCGGGCCATGCGGTGCCATGCCATTCCATGCCATTCCATGCCATTCCATGCCATTCCATGCCATTCCATGCCATTCCATGCCATTCCATGCTATTCCATGCCATTCCATGCCATTCCATGCCGTGCCATGCCGATGCCATGCCGTGCCATGCCGGTGCCATGCCGTGCCATGCCGTGACATGCCGGTGCCATGCCGGTGCCATGCCGTGCCATTCCGTGCCATTCAATGCCGTGCCATGCCGGTGCCATGCCGTGCCATGCCGGTGCCATGCCGTGCCATTCCGTGCCATTCAATGCCATTCCATGCCATTCAATGCCGTGCCATGCGGTGCCATGCCGTGCCATGCCGGTGCCATGCCGTGCCATGCCGTGCCATGCCGGTGCCATGCCGGTGCCATGCCGTGCCATGCCGGTGCCATGCCGGTGCCATGCCGTGCCATGCCGTGCCATGCCGTGCCATGCCGTGCCATGCCGTGCCATGCCGGGCCATGCGGTGCCATGCCATTCCATGCCATTCCATGCCATTCCATGCCATTCCATGCCATTCCATGCCATTCCATGCCATTCCATGCCGTGCCATGCCGGTGCCATGCCGGTGCCATGCCGTGCCATGCCGTGCCATGCCGTGCCATGCCGTGCCATGCCGGTGCCATGCCATTCCATGCCATTCCATGCCATTCCATGCCATTCCATGCCATTCCATGCCATTCCATGCCATTCCATGCCATTCCATGCCATTCCATGCCATTCCATGCCATTCCATGCCATTCCATGCCATTCCATGCCGTGCCATGCCGGTGCCATGCCGTGCCATGCCGGTGCCATGCCGTGCCATGCCGGTGCCATGCCGTGCCATGCCGGTGCCATGCCGTGCCATGCCGGTGCCATGCCGTGCCATGCCGGTGCCATGCCGTGCCATGCCGGTGCCATGCCGTGCCATGCCGGTGCCATGCCGTGCCATGCCGGTGCCATGCCGTGCCATGCCGGTGCCATGCCGTGCCATGCCGTGCCATGCCGGTGCCATGCCGGTGCCATGCCGTGCCATGCCGGTGCCATGCCGTGCCATGCCGGTGCCATGCCGTGCCATGCCGTGCCATGCCGTGCCATGCCGTGCCATGCCGTGCCATGCCGTGCCATGCCGTGCCATGCCGTGCCATGCCGTGCCATGCCGGTGCCATGCCGTGCCATGCCGGTGCCATGCCGTGCCATCCCGGTGCCATGCCGTGCCATGCCGGTGCCATGCCGTGCCATGCCGTGCCATGCCGGTGCCATGCCGTGCCATGCCGGTGCCATGCCGTGCCATGCCGGTGCCCATGCCGTGCCATGCCGGTGCCATGCCGTGCCATGCCGGTGCCATGCCGGTGCCATGCCGTGCCATGCCGGTGCCATGCCGTGCCATGCCGGTGCCATGCCGTGCCATGCCGGTGCCATGCCGTGCCATGCCGTGCCATGCCGTGCCATGCCGGGCCATGCGGTGCCATGCCATTCCATGCCATTCCATGCCATTCCATGCCAGTCCATGCCATTCCATGCCACTCAATGCGGTGCCATGCCGTGCCATGCGGTGCCATGCCGTGCCATGCCGTGCCATGCCGTGCCATGCCGTGCCATGCCGTGCCATGCCGTGCCATGCCGTGCCATGCCGGTGCCATGCCGTGCCATGCCGGTGCCATGCCGTGCCATGCCGGTGCCATGCCGTGCCATGCCGTGCCATGCCGTGCCATGCCGGGCCATGCGGTGCCATGCCATTCCATGCCATTCCATGCCATTCCATGCCATTCCATGCCATTCCATGCCATTCCATGCCATTCCATGCTATTCCATGCCATTCCATGCCATTCCATGCCGTGCCATGCCGATGCCATGCCGTGCCATGCCGGTGCCATGCCGTGCCATGCCGTGACATGCCGGTGCCATGCCGGTGCCATGCCGTGCCATTCCGTGCCATTCAATGCCGTGCCATGCCGGTGCCATGCCGTGCCATGCCGGTGCCATGCCGTGCCATTCCGTGCCATTCAATGCCATTCCATGCCATTCAATGCCGTGCCATGCGGTGCCATGCCGTGCCATGCCGGTGCCATGCCGTGCCATGCCGTGCCATGCCGGTGCCATGCCGGTGCCATGCCGTGCCATGCCGGTGCCATGCCGGTGCCATGCCGTGCCATGCCGTGCCATGCCGTGCCATGCCGTGCCATGCCGTGCCATGCCGTGCCATGCCGGGCCATGCGGTGCCATGCCATTCCATGCCATTCCATGCCATTCCATGCCATTCCATGCCATTCCATGCCATTCCATGCCATTCCATGCCGTGCCATGCCGGTGCCATGCCGTGCCATGCCGGTGCCATGCCGTGCCATGCCGGTGCCATGCCGTGCCATGCCGGTGCCATGCCGTGCCATGCCGGTGCCATGCCGTGCCATGCCGGTGCCATGCCGTGCCATGCCGGTGCCATGCCGTGCCATGCCGGTGCCATGCCGTGCCATGCCGGTGCCATGCCGTGCCATGCCGGTGCCATGCCGTGCCATGCCGGTGCCATGCCGTGCCATGCCGGTGCCATGCCGTGCCATGCCGTGCCATGCCGGTGCCATGCCGGTGCCATGCCGTGCCATGCCGGTGCCATGCCGTGCCATGCCGGTGCCATGCCGTGCCATGCCGTGCCATGCCGTGCCATGCCGTGCCATGCCGTGCCATGCCGGTGCCATGCCGTGCCATGCCGGTGCCATGCCGTGCCATGCCGGTGCCATGCCGTGCCATGCCGTGCCATGCCGTGCCATGCCGGTGCCATGCCGTGGCATGCCGGTGCCATGCCGTGCCATGCCGTGCCATGCCGGTGCCATGCCGTGCCATGCCGTGCCATGCCGGTGCCATGCCGATGCCATGCCGTGCCATGCCGTGCCATGCCGTGCCATGCCGTGCCATGCCGTGCCATTCCGTGCCATTCAATGCCATTCCATGCCATTCAATGCCGTGCCTTGCCGTGCCATGCCGTGCCATGCCGTGCCATGCCGTGCCATGCCATTCCATGCCATTCCATGCCATTCCATGCCATTCCATGCCATTCCATGCCATTCCATGCCATTCCATGCCATTCCATGCCATTCCATGCCATTCCATGCCATTCCATGCCATTCCATGCCATTCCATGCCATTCCATGCCATTCCATGCCATTCCATGCCATTCCATGCCATTCCATGCCATTCCA
The DNA here is from genome assembly GCA_963971235.1 of Cryptus armator. NCBI lineage: Eukaryota > Metazoa > Arthropoda > Insecta > Hymenoptera > Ichneumonidae > Cryptus > Cryptus armator. The sequence goes on along the minus strand of CAXARG010000294.1, from coordinate 316,237 downwards.
TGCCATTCCATGCCATTCCATGCCATTCCATGCCATTCCATGCCATTCCATGCCATTCCATGCCATTCCATGCCATTCCATGCCATTCCATGCCATTCCATGCCATTCCATGCCATTCCATGCCATTCCATGCCATTCCATGCCATTCCATGCCATTCCATGCCGTGCCATGCCGGTGCCATGCCGTGCCATGCCGGTGCCATGCCGTGCCATGCCGGTGCCATGCCGTGCCATGCCGGTGCCATGCCGTGCCATGCCGGTGCCATGCCGTGCCATGCCGTGCCATGCCGTGCCATGCCGTGCCATGCCATTCCATGCCATTCCATGCCATTCCATGCCATTCCATGCCATTCCATGCCATTCCATGCCATTCCATGCCATTCCATGCCATTCCATGCCATTCCATGCCATTCCATGCTATTCCATGCCATTCCATGCCATTCCATGCCGTGCCATGCCGATGCGATGCCGTGCCATGCCGGTGCCATGCCGTGCCATGCCGTGACATGCCGGTGCCATGCCGGTGCCATGCCGTGCCATTCCGTGCCATTCAATGCCATTCCATGCCATTCAATGCCGTGCCATGCCGTGCCATGCCGTGCCATGCCGTGCCATGCCGTGCCATGCCGTGCCATGCCATTTCATGCCATTCCATGCCATTCCATGCCATTCCATGCCATTCCATGCCATTCCATGCCATTCCATGCCATTCCATGCCATTCCATGCCATTCCATGCCATTCCATGCCATTCCATGCCATTCCATGCCATTCCATGCCATTCCATGCCATTCCATGCCATTCCATGCCATTCCATGCCATTCCATGCCATTCCATGCCATTCCATGCCATTCCATGCCATTCCATGCCATTCCATGCCATTCCATGCCATTCCATGCCGTGCCATGCCGGTGCCATGCCGTGCCATGCCGGTGCCATGCCGTGCCATGCCGGTGCCATGCCGGTGCCATGCCGTGCCATGCCGGTGCCATGCCGTGCCATGCCGGTGCCATGCCGTGCCATGCCGGTGCCATGCCGTGCCATGCCGTGCCATGCCGTGCCATGCCGTGCCATGCCATTCCATGCCATTCCATGCCATTCCATGCCATTCCATGCCATTCCATGCCATTCCATGCCATTCCATGCCGTGCCTTGCCGTGCCATGCCGTGCCATGCCGTGCCATGCCGTGCCATGCCGTGCCATGCCGTGCCATGCCGTGCCATGCCGTGCCATGCCGTGCCATGCCGTGCCATGCCGTGCCATGCCGTGCCATGCCGTGCCATGCCGTGCCATGCCGTGCCATGCCATTTCATGCCATTCCATGCCATTCCATGCCATTCCATGCCATTCCATGCCATTCCATGCCATTCCATGCCATTCCATGCCATTCCATGCCATTCCATGCCATTCCATGCCATTCCATGCCATTCCATGCCATTCCATGCCATTCCATGCCATTCCATGCCATTCCATGCCATTCCATGCCATTCCATGCCATTCCATGCCATTCCATGCCATTCCATGCCGTGCCATGCCGGTGCCATGCCGTGCCATGCCGGTGCCATGCCGTGCCATGCCGGTGCCATGCCGTGCCATGCCGGTGCCATGCCGTGCCATGCCGGTGCCATGCCGTGCCATGCCGGTGCCATGCCGTGCCATGCCGGTGCCATGCCGTGCCATGCCGGTGCCATGCCGTGCCATGCCGGTGCCATGCCGTGCCATGCCGGTGCCATGCCGTGCCATGCCGTGCCATGCCGGTGCCATGCCGGTGCCATGCCGTGCCATGCCGGTGCCATGCCGTGCCATGCCGGTGCCATGCCGTGCCATGCCGTGCCATGCCGTGCCATGCCGTGCCATGCCGTGCCATGCCGGTGCCATGCCGTGCCATGCCGGTGCCATGCCGTGCCATCCCGGTGCCATGCCGTGCCATGCCGGTGCCATGCCGTGCCATGCCGTGCCATGCCGGTGCCATGCCGTGCCATGCCGGTGCCATGCCGTGGCCCATGCCGTGCCATGCCGGTGCCATGCCGTGCCATGCCGGTGCCATGCCGGTGCCATGCCGTGCCATGCCGGTGCCATGCCGTGCCATGCCGGTGCCATGCCGTGCCATGCCGGTGCCATGCCGTGCCATGCCGTGCCATGCCGTGCCATGCCGGGCCATGCGGTGCCATGCCATTCCATGCCATTCCATGCCATTCCATGCCAGTCCATGCCATTCCATGCCACTCAATGCGGTGCCATGCCGTGCCATGCGGTGCCATGCCGTGCCATGCCGTGCCATGCCGTGCCATGCCGTGCCATGCCGTGCCATGCCGTGCCATGCCGTGCCATGCCGTGCCATGCCGTGCCATGCCGTGCCATGCCGTGCCATGCCGTGCCATGCCGTGCCATGCCGGTGCCATGCCGTGCCATGCCGGTGCCATGCCGTGCCATGCCGGTGCCATGCCGTGCCATGCCGTGCCATGCCGTGCCATGCCGGGCCATGCGGTGCCATGCCATTCCATGCCATTCCATGCCATTCCATGCCATTCCATGCCATTCCATGCCATTCCATGCCATTCCATGCTATTCCATGCCATTCCATGCCATTCCATGCCGTGCCATGCCGATGCCATGCCGTGCCATGCCGGTGCCATGCCGTGCCATGCCGTGACATGCCGGTGCCATGCCGGTGCCATGCCGTGCCATTCCGTGCCATTCAATGCCATTCCATGCCATTCAATGCCGTGCCATGCCGGTGCCATGCCGTGCCATGCCGGTGCCATGCCGTGCCATTCCGTGCCATTCAATGCCATTCCATGCCATTCAATGCCGTGCCATGCCGGTGCCATGCCGTGCCATGCCGGTGCCATGCCGTGCCATGCCGGTGCCATGCCGTGCCATGCCGGTGCCATGCCGTGCCATGCCGTGCCATGCCGGTGCCATGCCGTGGCATGCCGGTGCCATGCCGTGCCATGCCGTGCCATGCCGTGCCATGCCGGTGCCATGCCGTGCCATGCCGGTGCCATGCCGTGCCATGCCGGTGCCATGCCGGTGCCATGCCGTGCCATGCCGTGCCATGCCGTGCCATGCCGTGCCATGCCGTGCCATGCCGTGCCATGCCGTGCCATGCCGTGCCATGCCGTGCCATGCCGTGCCATGCCGTGCCATGCCGTGCCATGCCGTGCCATGCCGTGCCATGCCGTGCCATGCCGTGCCATGCCGTGCCATGCCGTGCCATGCCGTGCCATGCCGTGCCATGCCGTGCCATGCCGTGCCATGCCGTGCCATGCCGTGCCATGCCGTGCCATTCCGTGCCATTCAATGCCATTCCATGCCATTCAATGCCGTGCCTTGCCGTGCCATGCCGTGCCATGCCGTCCATGCCGTGCCATGCCGTGCCATGCCGTGCCATGCCATTCCATGCCATTCCATGCCATTTCATGCCATTCCATGCCATTCCATGCCATTCCATGCCATTCCATGCCATTCCATGCCATTCCATGCCATTCCATGCCATTCCATGCCATTCCATGCCATTCCATGCCATTCCATGCCATTCCATGCCATTCCATGCCATTCCATGCCATTCCATGCCATTCCATGCCATTCCATGCCATTCCATGCCATTCCATGCCATTCCATGCCGGTGCCATGCCGGTGCCATGCCGTGCCATGCCGGTGCCATGCCGTGCCATGCCGGTGCCATGCCGTGCCATGCCGGTGCCATGCCGTGCCATGCCGGTGCCATGCCGGTGCCATGCCGTGCCATGCCGGTGCCATGCCGTGCCATGCCGGTGCCATGCCGTGCCATGCCGGTGCCATGCCGTGCCATGCCGGTGCCATGCCGTGCCATGCCGGTGCCATGCCGTGCCATGCCGGTGCCCATGCCGTGCCATGCCGGTGCCATGCCGTGCCATGCCGGTGCCATGCCGTGCCATGCCGGTGCCATGCCGTGCCATGCCGGTGCCATGCCGTGCCATGCCGGTGCCATGCCGTGCCATGCCGGTGCCATGCCGTGCCATTCCGGTGCCATGCCGGTGCCATGCCGTGCCATGCCGGTGCCATGCCGTGCCATGCCGGTGCCATGCCGTGCCATGCCGTGCCATGCCGTGCCATGCCGGGCCATGCGGTGCCATGCCATTCCATGCCATTCCATGCCATTCCATGCCATTCCATGCCAGTCCATGCCATTCCATGCCACTCAATGCGGTGCCATGCCGTGCCATGCGGTGCCATGCCGTGCCATGCCGTGCCATGCCGTGCCATGCCGTGCCATGCCGTGCCATGCCGTGCCATGCCGTGCCATGCCGTGCCATTCCATGCCATTCAATGCCGTGCCATGCCGTGCCATGCCGTGCCATGCGGTGCCATGCCGTGCCATGCGGTGCCATGCCATTCCATGCCATTCCATGCCATTCCATGCCATTCCATGCCATTCCATGCCATTCCATGCCATTCCATGCCATTCCATGCCATTCCATGCCATTCCATGCCATTCCATGCCATTCCATGCCATTCCATGCCATTCCATGCCATTCCATGCCATTCCATGCCATTCCATGCCATTCCATGCCATTCCATGCCATTCAATGCCGTGCCATGCCGTGCCATGCCGTGCCATGCGGTGCCATGCCGTGCCATTCGGTGCCATGCCATTCCATGCCATTCCATGCCATTCCATGCCATTCCATGCCATTCCATGCCATTCCATGCCATTCCATGCCATTCCATGCCATTCCATGCCATTCAATGCCGTGCCATGCCGTGCCATGCCGTGCCATGCCGTGCCATGCCGTGCCATGCCGGTGCCATGCCGTGGCATGCCGGTGCCATGCCGTGCCATGCCGTGCCATGCCGGTGCCATGCCGTGCCATGCCGTGCCATGCCGGTGCCATGCCGGTGCCATGCCGTGCCATGCCGTGCCATGCCGTGCCATGCCGTGCCATGCCGTGCCATTCCGTGCCATTCAATGCCATTCCATGCCATTCAATGCCGTGCCTTGCCGTGCCATGCCGTGCCATGCCGTGCCATGCCGTGCCATGCCGTGCCATGCCATTCCATGCCATTCCATGCCATTCCATGCCATTCCATGCCATTCCATGCCATTCCATGCCATTCCATGCCATTCCATGCCATTCCATGCCATTCCATGCCATTCCATGCCATTCCATGCCATTCCATGCCATTCCATGCCATTCCATGCCATTCCATGCCATTCCATGCCATTCCATGCCATTCCATGCCATTCCATGCCATTCCATGCCATTCCATGCCATTCCATGCCATTCCATGCCATTCCATGCCATTCCATGCCATTCCATGCCATTCCATGCCATTCCATGCCATTCCATGCCATTCCATGCCATTCCATGCCATTCCATGCCATTCCATGCCATTCCATGCCATTCCATGCCATTCCATGCTATTCCATGCCATTCCATGCCATTCCATGCCGTGCCATGCCGATGCCATGCCGTGCCATGCCGGTGCCATGCCGTGACATGCCGGTGCCATGCCGGTGCCATGCCGTGCCATTCCGTGCCATTCAATGCCATTCCATGCCATTCAATGCCGTGCCTTGCCGTGCCATGCCGTGCCATGCCGTGCCATGCCGTGCCATGCCGTGCCATGCCGTGCCATGCCATGCCATTTCATGCCATTCCATGCCATTCCATGCCATTCCATGCCATTCCATGCCATTCCATGCCATTCCATGCCATTCCATGCCATTCCATGCCATTCCATGCCATTCCATGCCATTCCATGCCATTCCATGCCATTCCATGCCATTCCATGCCATTCCATGCCATTCCATGCCATTCCATGCCATTCCATGCCATTCCATGCCATTCCATGCCATTCCATGCCATTCCATGCCATTCCATGCCATTCCATGCCATTCCATGCCATTCCATGCCATTCCATGCCATTCCATGCCATTCCATGCCATTCCATGCCATTCCATGCCATTCCATGCCATTCCATGCCATTCCATGCCATTCCATGCCATTCCATGCCATTCCATGCCATTCCATGCCATTCCATGCCATTCCATGCCATTCCATGCCATTCCATGCCATTCCATGCCATTCCATGCCATTCCATGCCGTGCCATGCCGGTGCCATGCCGTGCCATGCCGGTGCCATGCCGTGCCATGCCGGTGCCATGCCGTGCCATGCCGGTGCCATGCCGTGCCATGCCGGTGCCATGCCGTGCCATGCCGGTGCCATGCCGTGCCATGCCGGTGCCATGCCGTGCCATGCCGGTGCCATGCCGGTGCCATGCCGTGCCATGCCGTGCCATGCCGGTGCCATGCCGTGCCATGCCGGTGCCATGCCGTGCCATGCCGGTGCCATGTCGTGCCATGCCGGTGCCATGCCGTGCCATGCCGGTGCCATGCCGTGCCATGCCGGTGCCATGCCGTGCCATGCCGGTGCCATGCCGTGCCATGCCGTGCCATGCCGGTGCCATGCCGGTGCCATGCCGTGCCATGCCGGTGCCATGCCGGTGCCATGCCGTGCCATGCCGTGCCATGCCGTGCCATGCCGTGCCATGCCGTGCCATGCCGTGCCATGCCGTGCCATGCCGGGCCATGCGGTGCCATGCCATTCCATGCCATTCCATGCCATTCCATGCCATTCCATGCCATTCCATGCCGTGCCATGCCGGTGCCATGCCGTGCCATGCCGGTGCCATGCCGTGCCATGCCGGTGCCATGCCGTGCCATGCCGGTGCCATGCCGTGCCATGCCGGTGCCATGCCGTGCCATGCCGGTGCCATGCCGTGCCATGCCGGTGCCATGCCGTGCCATGCCGTGCCATGCCGTGCCATGCCGTGCCATGCCGTGCCATGCCGTGCCATGCCATTCCATGCCATTCCATGCCATTCCATGCCATTCCATGCCATTCCATGCCATTCCATGCCATTCCATGCCATTCCATGCCATTCCATGCCATTCCATGCCATTCCATGCCATTCCATGCCATTCCATGCTATTCCATGCCATTCCATGCCATTCCATGCCGTGCCATGCCGGTGCCATGCCGTGCCATGCCGGTGCCATGCCGTGCCATGCCGGTGCCATGCCGTGCCATGCCGGTGCCATGCCGTGCCATGCCGGTGCCATGCCGGTGCCATGCCGGTGCCATGCCGTGCCATGCCGGTGCCATGCCGTGCCATGCCGGTGCCATGCCTTGCCATGCCGTGCCATGCCGTGCCATGCCGTGCCATGCCGGTGCCATGCCGTGCCATGCCGTGCCATGCCGGTGCCATGCCGTGCCATGCCGGTGCCATGCCGTGCCATGCCGGTGCCATGCCGTGCCATGCCGGTGCCATGCCGTGCCATGCCGTGCCATGCCGTGCCATGCCGGTGCCATGCCGTGGCATGCCGGTGCCATGCCGTGCCATGCCGTGCCATGCCGTGCCATGCCGGTGCCATGCCGTGCCATGCCGTGCCATGCCGGTGCCATGCCGGTGCCATGCCGTGCCATGCCGTGCCATGCCGTGCCATGCCGTGCCATGCCGTGCCATGCCGTGCCATGCCGTGCCATGCCGTGCCATGCCGTGCCATGCCGGTGCCATGCCGGTGCCATGCCGTGCCATGCCGTGCCATGCCGTGCCATGCCGTGCCATGCCGTGCCATGCCGTGCCATTCCGTGCCATTCAATGCCATTCCATGCCATTCAATGCCGTGCCTTGCCGTGCCATGCCGTGCCATGCCGTCCATGCCGTGCCATGCCGTGCCATGCCGTGCCATTCCGTGCCATTCAATGCCATTCCATGCCATTCAATGCCGTGCCTTGCCGTGCCATGCCGTGCCATGCCGTGCCATGCCGTGCCATGCCGGTGCCATGCCGTGCCATGCCGTGCCATGCCGTGCCATGCCGGGCCATGCGGTGCCATGCCATTCCATGCCATTCCATGCCATTCCATGCCATTCCATGCCATTCCATGCCAGTCCATGCCATTCCATGCCACTCAATGCGGTGCCATGCCGTGCCATGCGGTGCCATGCCGTGCCATGCCGTGCCATGCCATTCCATGCCATTCCATGCCATTCCATGCCATTCCATGCCATTCCATGCCATTCCATGCCATTCCATGCCATTCCATGCCATTCCATGCCATTCCATGCCATTCCATGCCATTCCATGCCATTCCATGCCATTCCATGCCATTCCATGCCATTCCATGCCATTCCATGCCATTCCATGCCATTCCATGCCATTCCATGCCATTCCATGCCATTCCATGCCATTCAATGCCGTGCCATGCCGTGCCATGCCGTGCCATGCCGGTGCCATGCCGTGCCATGCCGTGCCATGCCGTGCCATGCCGGTGCCATGCCGTGCCATGCCGGTGCCATGCCGTGCCATGCCGGTGCCATGCCGTGCCATACCGGTGCCATGCCGTGCCATGCCGGTGCCATGCCGTGCCATGCCGGTGCCATGCCGGTGCCATGCCGTGCCATGCCGGTGCCATGCCGTGCCATGCCGGTGCCATGCCGTGCCATGCCGTGCCATGCCGTGCCATGCCGGTGCCCATGCCGTGCCATGCCGGTGCCATGCCGTGCCATGCTGGTGCCATGCCGGTGCCATGCCGTGCCATGCCGGTGCCATGCCGTGCCATGCCGTGCCATGCCGTGCCATGCCGGGCCATGCGGTGCCATGCCATTCCATGCCATTCCATGCCATTCCATGCCAGTCCATGCCATTCCATGCCACTCAATGCGGTGCCATGCCGTGCCATGCGGTGCCATGCCGTGCCATTCGGTGCCATGCCATTCCATGCCATTCCATGCCATTCCATGCCATTCCATGCCATTCCATGCCATTCCATGCCATTCCATGCCATTCCATGCCATTCCATGCCATTCAATGCCGTGCCATGCCGTGCCATGCCGTGCCATGCCGGTGCCATGCCGTGCCATGCCGTGCCATGCCGGTGCCATGCCGTGCCATGCCGGTGCCATGCCGTGCCATGCCGGTGCCATGCCGTGCCATGCCGTGCCATGCCGGTGCCATGCCGGTGCCATGCCGTGCCATGCCGGTGCCATGCCGTGCCATGCCGGTGCCATGCCGTGCCATGCCGTGCCATGCCGGTGCCATGCCGTGCCATGCCGGTGCCATGCCGTGCCATGCCGTGCCATGCCGTGCCATGCCTTGCCATGCCGTGCCATGCCGGTGCCATGCCGTGCCATGCCGTGCCATGCCGGTGCCATGCCGTGCCATGCCGGTGCCATGCCGTGCCATGCCGGTGCCATGCCGTGCCATGCCGGTGCCATGCCGTGCCATGCCGGTGCCATGCCGTGCCATGCCGGTGCCATGCCGTGCCATGCCGGTGCCATGCCGTGCCATGCCGGTGCCATGCCGTGCCATGCCGGTGCCATGCCGTGCCATGCCGGTGCCATGCCGTGCCATGCCGGTGCCATGCCGTGCCATGCCGGTGCCATGCCGTGCCATGCCGTGCCATGCCGTGCCATGCCGTGCCATGCCGGTGCCATGCCGTGGCATGCCGGTGCCATGCCGTGCCATGCCGTGCCATGCCGGTGCCATGCCGTGCCATGCCGTGCCATGCCGGTGCCATGCCGGTGCCATGCCGTGCCATGCCGTGCCATGCCGTGCCATGCCGTGCCATGCCGTGCCATGCCGTGCCATGCCGTGCCATTCCGTGCCATTCAATGCCGTGCCTTGCCGTGCCATGCCGTGCCATGCCGTGCCATGCCGTGCCATGCCGTGCCATGCCGTGCCATGCCGTGCCATGCCGTGCCATGCCGTGCCATGCCGGTGCCATGCCGTGCCATGCCGGTGCCATGCCGTGCCATGCCGGTGCCATGCCGTGCCATGCCGGTGCCATGCCGTGCCATGCCGGTGCCATGCCGTGCCATGCCGGTGCCATGCCGTGCCATGCCGGTGCCATGCCGTGCCATGCCGGTGCCATGCCGTGCCATGCCGGTGCCATGCCGTGCCATGCCGGTGCCATGCCGTGCCATGCCGGTGCCATGCCGTGCCATGCCGGTGCCATGCCGTGCCATGCCGGTGCCATGCCGTGCCATGCCGGTGCCATGCCGTGCCATGCCGGTGCCATGCCGTGCCATGCCGGTGCCATGCCGTGCCATGCCGGTGCCATGCCGTGCCATGCCGGTGCCATGCCGTGCCATGCCGGTGCCATGCCGTGCCATGCCGGTGCCATGCCGTGCCATGCCGGTGCCATGCCGTGCCATGCCGGTGCCATGCCGTGCCATGCCGGTGCCATGCCGTGCCATGCCGGTGCCATGCCGTGCCATGCCGGTGCCATGCCGTGCCATGCCGGTGCCATGCCGTGCCATGCCGGTGCCATGCCGTGCCATGCCGGTGCCATGCCGTGCCATGCCGGTGCCATGCCGTGCCATGCCGGTGCCATGCCGTGCCATGCCGGTGCCATGCCGTGCCATGCCGGTGCCATGCCGTGCCATGCCGTGCCATGCCGTGCCATGCCGTGCCATGCCGTGCCATGCCGTGCCATGCCGTGCCATGCCGTGCCATGCCGTGCCATGCCGTGCCATGCCGTGCCATGCCGTGCCATGCCGTGCCATGCCGTGCCATTCCATGCCATTCAATGCCGTGCCATGCCGTGCCATGCCGTGCCATGCGGTGCCATGCCGTGCCATTCGGTGCCATGCCATTCCATGCCATTCCATGCCATTCCATGCCATTCCATGCCATTCCATGCCATTCCATGCCATTCCATGCCATTCCATGCCATTCCATGCCATTCCATGCCATTCAATGCCGTGCCATGCCGGTGCCATGCCGTGCCATGCCGTGCCATGCCGTGCCATGCCGTGCCATGCCGTGCCATGCCGTGCCATGCCGTGCCATGCCGGTGCCATGCCGTGCCATGCCGTGCCATGCCGGTGCCATGCCGTGCCATGCCGTGCCATGCCGTGCCATGCCGGTGCCATGCCGTGCCATGCCGGTGCCATGCCGTGCCATGCCGGTGCCATGCCGTGCCATGCCGGTGCCATGCCGGTGCCATGCCGTGCCATGCCGGTGCCATGCCGGTGCCATGCCGTGCCATGCCGGTGCCATGCCGTGCCATGCCGGTGCCATGCCGTGCCATGCCGGTGCCATGCCGTGCCATGCCGGTGCCATGCCGTGCCATGCCGGTGCCATGCCGTGCCATGCCGGTGCCATGCCGGTGCCATGCCGTGCCATGCCGTGCCATGCCGTGCCATGCCGTGCCATGCCGTGCCATGCCGTGCCATGCCGTGCCATGTCGTGCCATGCCGTGCCATGCCGGTGCCATGCCGTGCCATGCCGGTGCCATGCCGGTGCCATGCCGTGCCATGCCGGTGCCATGCCGTGCCATGCCGGTGCCATGCCGTGCCATGCCGGTGCCATGCCGTGCCATGCGGTGCCATGCGGTGCCATGCGGTGCCATGCCGTGCCATGCGGTGCCATGCCGTGCCATGCCGTGCCATGCCGTGCCATGCCGTGCCATGCCGTGCCATGCCGTGCCATGCCGTGCCATGCCGTGCCATGCCGTGCCATGCCGTGCCATGCCGTGCCATGCCGTGCCATGCCGGTGCCATGCCGTGCCATGCCGTGCCATGCCGTGCCATGCCGTGCCATGCCGTGCCATGCCGTGCCATGCCGTGCCATGCCGTGCCATGCCGTGCCATGCCGTGCCATGCCGTGCCATGCCGGTGCCATGCCGTGCCATTCCGTGCCATTCAATGCCATTCCATGCCATTCAATGCCGTGCCTTGCCGTGCCATGCCGTGCCATGCCGTGCCATGCCGTGCCATGCCGTGCCATGCCGTGCCATGCCGTGCCATGCCGTGCCATGCCGTGCCATGCCGTGCCATGCCGTGCCATGCCGTGCCATGCCGTGCCATGCCGTGCCATGCCGTGCCATGCCGTGCCATGCCATTCCATGCCATTCCATGCCATTCCATGCCATTCCATGCCATTCCATGCCATTCCATGCCATTCAATGCCGTGCCATGCCGTGCCATGCCGTGCCATGCCGTGCCATGCCGTGCCATGCCGTGCCATGCCGTGCCATGCCGGTGCCATGCCGTGCCATGCCGGTGCCCATGCCGTGCCATGCCGGTGCCATGCCGTGCCATTCCGGTGCCATGCCGTGCCATTCCGGTGCCATGCCGTGCCATTCCGGTGCCATGCCGGTGCCATGCCGTGCCATGCCGGTGCCATGCCGTGCCATGCCGGTGCCATGCCGTGCCATGCCGTGCCATGCCGTGCCATGCCGTGCCATGCCGTGCCATGCCGTGCCATGCCGTGCCATGCCGTGCCATGCCGTGCCATGCCGTGCCATGCCGGTGCCATGCCATTTCATGCCATTCCATGCCATTCCATGCCATTCCATGCCATTCCATGCCATTCCATGCCATTCCATGCCATTCCATGCCATTCCATGCCATTCCATGCCATTCCATGCCATTCCATGCCATTCCATGCCATTCCATGCCATTCCATGCCATTCCATGCCATTCCATGCCATTCCATGCCATTCCATGCCATTCCATGCCATTCCATGCCATTCCATGCCATTCCATGCCATTCCATGCCATTCCATGCCATTCCATGCCATTCCATGCCATTCCATGCCATTCCATGCCATTCCATGCCATTCCATGCCATTCCATGCCATTCCATGCCATTCCATGCCGTGCCATGCCGGTGCCATGCCGTGCCATGCCGGTGCCATGCCGTGCCATGCCGGTGCCATGCCGTGCCATGCCGGTGCCATGCCGTGCCATGCCGGTGCCATGCCGTGCCATGCCGTGCCATGCCGTGCCATGCCGTGCCATGCCGTGCCATGCCATTCCATGCCATTCCATGCCATTCCATGCCATTCCATGCCATTCCATGCCATTCCATGCCATTCCATGCCATTCCATGCCATTCCATGCCATTCCATGCCATTCCATGCTATTCCATGCCATTCCATGCCATTCCATGCCGTGCCATGCCGGTGCCATGCCGTGCCATGCCGGTGCCATGCCGGTGCCATGCCGTGCCATGCCGTGCCATGCCGTGCCATGCCGGTGCCATGCCGGTGCCATGCCGTGCCATGCCGTGCCATGCCGTGCCATGCCGTGCCATGCCGTGCCATGCCGTGCCATGCCGGGCCATGCGGTGCCATGCCATTCCATGCCATTCCATGCCATTCCATGCCATTCCATGCCATTCCATGCCATTCCATGCCATTCCATGCCGTGCCATGCCGGTGCCATGCCGTGCCATGCCGGTGCCATGCCGTGCCATGCGGTGCCATGCCATTCCATGCCATTCCATGCCATTCCATGCCATTCCATGCCATTCCATGCCATTCCATGCCATTCCATGCCATTCCATGCCATTCCATGCCATTCCATGCCATTCCATGCCATTCCATGCCATTCCATGCCATTCCATGCCATTCCATGCCATTCCATGCCATTCCATGCCATTCCATGCCATTCCATGCCATTCCATGCCATTCCATGCCATTCCATGCCATTCCATGCCATTCCATGCCATTCCATGCCATTCCATGCCATTCCATGCCATTCCATGCCATTCCATGCCATTCCATGCCATTCCATGCCATTCCATGCCATTCCATGCCATTCCATGCCATTCCATGCCATTCCATGCCATTCCATGCCATTCCATGCCATTCCATGCCATTCCATGCCATTCCATGCCATTCCATGCCATTCCATGCCATTCCATGCCATTCCATGCCATTCCATGCCGTTCCATGCCATTCCATGCCGTTCCATGCCGTGCCATGCCGTGCCATGCCGGTGCCATGCCGTGCCATGCCGTGCCATGCCGTGCCATGCCGTGCCATGCCGTGCCATGCCGTGCCATGCCGTGCCATGCCGTGCCATGCCGTGCCATGCCGTGCCATGCCGTGCCATGCCGTGCCATGCCGTGCCATGCCGTGCCATGCCGTGCCATGCCGTGCCATGCCGTGCCATGCCGTGCCATGCCGTGCCATGCCGTGCCATGCCGTGCCATGCCGTGCCATGCCGTGCCATGCCGTGCCATGCCGTGCCATGCCGTGCCATGCCGTGCCATGCCGTGCCATGCCGTGCCATGCCGTGCCATGCCGTGCCATGCCGTGCCATGCCGTGCCATGCCGTGCCATGCCGTGCCATGCCGTGCCATGCCGTGCCATGCCGTGCCATGCCGTGCCATGCCGTGCCATGCCGTGCCATGCCGTGCCATGCCGTGCCATGCCGTCCCATGCCGTGCCATGCCGTGCCATGCCGTGCCATGCCGTGCCATGCCGTGCCATGCCGTGCCATGCCGTGCCATGCCGTGCCATGCCGTGCCATGCCGTGCCATGCCGTGCCATGCCGTGCCATGCCGTGCCATGCCGTGCCATGCCGTGCCATGCCGTGCCATGCCGTGCCATGCCGTGCCATGCCGTGCCATGCCGTGCCATGCCGTGCCATGCCGTGCCATGCCGTGCCATGCCGTGCCATGCCGTGCCATGCCGTGCCATGCCGTGCCATGCCGTGCCATGCCGTGCCATGCCGTGCCATGCCGTGCCATGCCGTGCCATGCCGTGCCATGCCGTGCCATGCCGTGCCATGCCGTGCCATGCCGTGCCATGCCGTGCCATGCCGTGCCATGCCGTGCCATGCCGTGCCATGCCGTGCCATGCCGTGCCATGCCGTGCCATTCCATGCCATTCAATGCCGTGCCATGCCGTGCCATGCCGTGCCATGCGGTGCCATGCCGTGCCATTCGGTGCCATGCCATTCCATGCCATTCAATGCCGTGCCATGCCGTGCCATGCCGTGCCATTCCATGCCATTCCATGCCATTCCATGCCATTCAATGCCGTGCCATGCCGTGCCATGCCGTGCCATGCCGGTGCCATGCCGTGCCATGCCGGTGCCATGCCGTGCCATGCCGGTGCCATGCCGTGCCATGCCGGTGCCATGCCGTGCCATGCCGTGCCATGCCGGTGCCATGCCGGTGCCATGCCGTGCCATGCCGGTGCCATGCCGTGCCATGCCGGTGCCATGCCGTGCCATGCCGTGCCATGCCGGTGCCATGCCGGTGCCATGCCGTGCCATGCCGGTGCCATGCCGTGCCATGCCGTGCCATGCCTTGCCATGCCGTGCCATGCCGTGCCATGCCGGTGCCATGCCGTGCCATGCCGGTGCCATGCCGTGCCATGCCGGTGCCATGCCGTGCCATGCCGGTGCCATGCCGTGCCATGCCGGTGCCATGCCGTGCCATGCCGGTGCCATGCCGTGCCATGCCGTGCCATGCCGTGCCATGCCGGTGCCATGCCGTGGCATGCCGGTGCCATGCCGTGCCATGCCGTGCCATGCCGGTGCCATGCCGTGCCATGCCGTGCCATGCCGGTGCCATGCCGGTGCCATGCCGTGCCATGCCGTGCCATGCCGTGCCATGCCGTGCCATGCCGTGCCATGCCGTGCCATTCCGTGCCATTCAATGCCATTCCATGCCATTCAATGCCGTGCCTTGCCGTGCCATGCCGTGCCATGCCGTGCCATGCCGTGCCATGCCGTGCCATGCCATTCCATGCCATTCCATGCCATTCCATGCCATTCCATGCCATTCCATGCCATTCCATGCCATTCCATGCCATTCCATGCCATTCCATGCCATTCCATGCCATTCCATGCCATTCCATGCCATTCCATGCCATTCCATGCCATTCCATGCCATTCCATGCCATTCCATGCCATTCCATGCCATTCCATGCCATTCCATGCCATTCCATGCCATTCCATGCCATTCCATGCCATTCCATGCCATTCCATGCCATTCCATGCCGTGCCATGCCGGTGCCATGCCGTGCCATGCCGGTGCCATGCCGTGCCATGCCGGTGCCATGCCGTGCCATGCCGGTGCCATGCCGTGCCATGCCGGTGCCATGCCGTGCCATGCCGGTGCCATGCCGTGCCATGCCGTGCCATGCCGTGCCATGCCGTGCCATGCCATTCCATGCCATTCCATGCCATTCCATGCCATTCCATGCCATTCCATGCCATTCCATGCCATTCCATGCCATTCCATGCCATTCCATGCCATTCCATGCTATTCCATGCCATTCCATGCCATTCCATGCCGTGCCATGCCGATGCCATGCCGTGCCATGCCGGTGCCATGCCGTGCCATGCCGTGACATGCCGGTGCCATGCCGGTGCCATGCCGTGCCATTCCGTGCCATTCAATGCCATTCCATGCCATTCAATGCCGTGCCTTGCCGTGCCATGCCGTGCCATGCCGTGCCATGCCGTGCCATGCCGTGCCATGCCGTGCCATGCCGTGCCATGCCGTGCCATGCCGTGCCATGCCGTGCCATGCCGTGCCATGCCGTGCCATGCCGTGCCATGCCGTGCCATGCCGTGCCATGCCGTGCCATGCCATTTCATGCCATTCCATGCCATTCCATGCCATTCCATGCCATTCCATGCCATTCCATGCCATTCCATGCCATTCCATGCCATTCCATGCCATTCCATGCCATTCCATGCCATTCCATGCCATTCCATGCCATTCCATGCCATTCCATGCCATTCCATGCCATTCCATGCCATTCCATGCCATTCCATGCCATTCCATGCCATTCCATGCCATTCCATGCCATTCCATGCCATTCCATGCCGTGCCATGCCGGTGCCATGCCGTGCCATGCCGGTGCCATGCCGTGCCATGCCGGTGCCATGCCGTGCCATGCCGGTGCCATGCCGTGCCATGCCGGTGCCATGCCGTGCCATGCCGTGCCATGCCGTGCCATGCCGTGCCATGCCATTCCATGCCATTCCATGCCATTCCATGCCATTCCATGCCATTCCATGCCATTCCATGCCATTCCATGCCATTCCATGCCATTCCATGCCATTCCATGCCATTCCATGCCATTCCATGCCATTCCATGCCATTCCATGCCATTCCATGCTATTCCATGCCATTCCATGCCATTCCATGCCGTGCCTTGCCGTGCCATGCCGTGCCATGCCGTGCCATGCCGTGCCATGCCGTGCCATGCCGTGCCATGCCGTGCCATGCCGTGCCATGCCGTGCCATGCCATTTCATGCCATTCCATGCCATTCCATGCCATTTCATGCCATTCCATGCCATTCCATGCCATTCCATGCCATTCCATGCCATTCCATGCCATTCCATGCCATTCCATGCCATTCCATGCCATTCCATGCCATTCCATGCCATTCCATGCCATTCCATGCCATTCCATGCCATTCCATGCCATTCCATGCCATTCCATGCCGGTGCCATGCCGTGCCATGCCGGTGCCATGCCGTGCCATGCCGGTGCCATGCCGTGCCATGCCGGTGCCATGCCGTGCCATGCCGGTGCCATGCCGTGCCATGCCGGTGCCATGCCGTGCCATGCCGTGCCATGCCGTGCCATGCCGTGCCATGCCGTGCCATGCCATTCCATGCCATTCCATGCCATTCCATGCCATTCCATGCCATTCCATGCCATTCCATGCCATTCCATGCCATTCCATGCCATTCCATGCTATTCCATGCCATTCCATGCCATTCCATGCCGTGCCATGCCGGTGCCATGCCGGTGCCATGCCGTGCCATGCCGGTGCCATGCCGGTGCCATGCCGTGCCATGCCGTGCCATGCCGGTGCCATGCCGTGCCATGCCGGTGCCATGCCGTGCCATGCCGGTGCCATGTCGTGCCATGCCGGTGCCATGCCGTGCCATGCCGGTGCCATGCCGTGCCATGCCGGTGCCATGCCGTGCCATGCCGGTGCCATGCCGTGCCATGCCGTGCCATGCCGGTGCCATGCCGTGCCATGCCGGTGCCATGCCGGTGCCATGCCGTGCCATGCCGTGCCATGCCGTGCCATGCCGGGCCATGCGGTGCCATGCCATTCCATGCCATTCCATGCCATTCCATGCCATTCCATGCCATTCCATGCCATTCCATGCCATTCCATGCCATTCCATGCCATTCCATGCCATTCCATGCCGGTGCCATGCCGTGCCATGCCGGTGCCATGCCGTGCCATGCCGGTGCCATGCCGTGCCATGCCGGTGCCATGCCGTGCCATGCCGGTGCCATGCCGTGCCATGCTGGTGCCATGCCGTGCCATGCCGGTGCCATGCCGTGCCATGCCGGTGCCATGCCGTGCCATGCCGGTGCCATGCCGTGCCATGCCGGTGCCATGCCGTGCCATGCCGGTGCCATGCCGTGCCATGCCGGTGCCATGCCGTGCCATGCCGGTGCCATGCCGTGCCATGCCGGTGCCATGCCGTGCCATGCCGTGCCATGCCGTGCCATGCCGTGCCATGCCGTGCCATGCCGGTGCCATGCCGTGCCATGCCGGTGCCATGCCGTGCCATCCCGGTGCCATGCCGTGCCATGCCGGTGCCATGCCGTGCCATGCCGTGCCATGCCGGTGCCATGCCGTGCCATGCCGGTGCCATGCCGTGCCATGCCGGTGCCCATGCCGTGCCATGCCGGTGCCCATGCCGTGCCATGCCGGTGCCATGCCGTGCCATGCCGGTGCCATGCCGGTGCCATGCCGGTGCCATGCCGTGCCATGCCGGTGCCATGCCGTGCCATGCCGGTGCCATGCCGTGCCATGCCGTGCCATGCCGTGCCATGCCGGGCCATGCGGTGCCATGCCATTCCATGCCATTCCATGCCATTCCATGCCAGTCCATGCCATTCCATGCCACTCAATGCGGTGCCATGCCGTGCCATGCGGTGCCATGCCGTGCCATGCCGTGCCATGCCGTGCCATGCCGTGCCATGCCGTGCCATGCCGGTGCCATGCCGTGCCATGCCGGTGCCATGCCGTGCCATGCCGGTGCCATGCCGTGCCATGCCGTGCCATGCCGTGCCATGCCGGGCCATGCGGTGCCATGCCATTCCATGCCATTCCATGCCATTCCATGCCATTCCATGCCATTCCATGCCATTCCATGCCATTCCATGCCATTCCATGCTATTCCATGCCATTCCATGCCATTCCATGCCGTGCCATGCCGGTGCCATGCCGGTGCCATGCCGTGCCATGCCGGTGCCATGCCGGTGCCATGCCGTGCCATGCCGTGCCATGCCGGTGCCATGCCGTGCCATGCCGGTGCCATGCCGTGCCATGCCGGTGCCATGTCGTGCCATGCCGGTGCCATGCCGTGCCATGCCGGTGCCATGCCGTGCCATGCCGGTGCCATGCCGTGCCATGCCGGTGCCATGCCGTGCCATGCCGTGCCATGCCGTGCCATGCCGGTGCCATGCCGGTGCCATGCCGTGCCATGCCGGTGCCATGCCGGTGCCATGCCGTGCCATGCCGTGCCATGCCGTGCCATGCCGGGCCATGCGGTGCCATGCCATTCCATGCCATTCCATGCCATTCCATGCCATTCCATGCCATTCCATGCCATTCCATGCCATTCCATGCCATTCCATGCCATTCCATGCCATTCCATGCCGTGCCATGCCGGTGCCATGCCGTGCCATGCCGGTGCCATGCCGTGCCATGCCGGTGCCATGCCGTGCCATGCCGGTGCCATGCCGTGCCATGCCGGTGCCATGCCGTGCCATGCCGGTGCCATGCCGTGCCATGCCGGTGCCATGCCGTGCCATGCCGGTGCCATGCCGTGCCATGCCGGTGCCATGCCGTGCCATGCCGGTGCCATGCCGTGCCATGCCGTGCCATGCCGGTGCCATGCCGGTGCCATGCCGTGCCATGCCGGTGCCATGCCGTGCCATGCCGGTGCCATGCCGTGCCATGCCGTGCCATGCCGTGCCATGCCGTGCCATGCCGTGCCATGCCGGTGCCATGCCGTGCCATGCCGGTGCCATGCCGTGCCATCCCGGTGCCATGCCGTGCCATGCCGGTGCCATGCCGTGCCATGCCGTGCCATGCCGGTGCCATGCCGTGCCATGCCGGTGCCATGCCGTGCCATGCCGGTGCCCATGCCGTGCCATGCCGGTGCCATGCCGTGCCATGCCGGTGCCATGCCGGTGCCATGCCGTGCCATGCCGGTGCCATGCCGTGCCATGCCGGTGCCATGCCGTGCCATGCCGGTGCCATGCCGTGCCATGCCGTGCCATGCCGTGCCATGCCGGGCCATGCGGTGCCATGCCATTCCATGCCATTCCAAGCCATTCCATGCCAGTCCATGCCATTCCATGCCACTCAATGCGGTGCCATGCCGTGCCATGCGGTGCCATGCCGTGCCATGCCGTGCCATGCCGTGCCATGCCGTGCCATGCCGTGCCATGCCGTGCCATGCCGGTGCCATGCCGTGCCATGCCGGTGCCATGCCGTGCCATGCCGGTGCCATGCCGTGCCATGCCGTGCCATGCCGTGCCATGCCGGGCCATGCGGTGCCATGCCATTCCATGCCATTCCATGCCATTCCATGCCATTCCATGCCATTCCATGCTATTCCATGCCATTCCATGCCATTCCATGCCGTGCCATGCCGATGCCATGCCGTGCCATGCCGGTGCCATGCCGTGCCATGCCGTGACATGCCGGTGCCATGCCGGTGCCATGCCGTGCCATTCCGTGCCATTCAATGCCATTCCATGCCATTCAATGCCGTGCCATGCCGGTGCCATGCCGTGCCATGCCGTGCCATGCGGTGCCATGCCGTGCCATGCCGGTGCCATGACGTGCCATGCCGTGCCATGCCGGTGCCATGCCGGTGCCATGCCGTGCCATGCCGGTGCCATGCCGGTGCCATGCCGTGCCATGCCGTGCCATGCCGTGCCATGCCGTGCCATGCCGTGCCATGCCGTGCCATGCCGTGCCATGCCGTGCCATGCCGGGCCATGCGGTGCCATGCCATTCCATGCCATTCCATGCCATTCCATGCCATTCCATGCCATTCCATGCCATTCCATGCCGTGCCATGCCGGTGCCATGCCGTGCCATGCCGGTGCCATGCGGTGCCATGCCATTCCATGCGGTGCCATGCCATTCCATGCCATTCCATGCCATTCCATGCCATTCCATGCCATTCCATGCCATTCCATGCCATTCCATGCCATTCCATGCCATTCCATGCCATTCCATGCCATTCCATGCCATTCCATGCCATTCCATGCCATTCCATGCCATTCCATGCCATTCCATGCCATTCCATGCCATTCCATGCCATTCCATGCCATTCCATGCCATTCCATGCCATTCCATGCCATTCCATGCCATTCCATGCCATTCCATGCCATTCCATGCCATTCCATGCCATTCCATGCCATTCCATGCCATTCCATGCCATTCCATGCCATTCCATGCCATTCCATGCCATTCCATGCCATTCCATGCCATTCCATGCCATTCCATGCCATTCCATGCCATTCCATGCCATTCCATGCCATTCCATGCCATTCCATGCCATTCCATGCCGTGCCATGCCGTGCCATGCCGGTGCCATGCCGTGCCATGCCGGTGCCATGCCGTGCCATGCCGGTGCCATGCCGTGCCATGCCGGTGCCATGCCGTGCCATGCCGGTGCCATGCCGTGCCATGCCGGTGCCATGCCGTGCCATGCCGGTGCCATGCCGTGCCATGCCGGTGCCATGCCGTGCCATGCCGTGCCATGCCGGTGCCATGCCGTGCCATGCCGTGCCATGCCGGTGCCATGCCGTGCCATGCCGGTGCCATGCCGTGCCATGCCGGTGCCATGCCGTGCCATGCCGGTGCCATGCCGTGCCATGCCGGTGCCATGCCGTGCCATGCCGGTGCCATGCCGTGCCATGCCGGTGCCATGCCGTGCCATGCCGGTGCCATGCCGGTGCCATGCCGGTGCCATGCCGTGCCATGCCGGTGCCATGCCGTGCCATGCCGGTGCCATGCCTTGCCATGCCGTGCCATGCCGTGCCATGCCGGTGCCATGCCGTGCCATGCCGGTGCCATGCCGGTGCCATGCCGGTGCCATGCCGGTGCCATGCCGTGCCATGCCGGTGCCATGCCGTGCCATGCCGGTGCCATGCCGTGCCATGCCGGTGCCATGCCGTGCCATGCCGGTGCCATGCCGTGCCATGCCGGTGCCATGCCGTGCCATGCCGGTGCCATGCCGTGCCATGCCGGTGCCCATGCCGTGCCATGCCGGTGCCATGCCGTGCCATGCCGGTGCCATGCCGTGCCATGCCGGTGCCATGCCGTGCCATGCCGGTGCCATGCCGTGCCATGCCGGTGCCATGCCGTGCCATGCCGGTGCCATGCCGTGCCATGCCGGTGCCATGCCGTGCCATGCCGGTGCCATGCCGTGCCATTCCGGTGCCATGCCGGTGCCATGCCGTGCCATGCCGGTGCCATGCCGTGCCATGCCGGTGCCATGCCGTGCCATGCCGTGCCATGCCGTGCCATGCCGGGCCATGCGGTGCCATGCCATTCCATGCCATTCCATGCCATTCCATGCCATTCCATGCCAGTCCATGCCATTCCATGCCACTCAATGCGGTGCCATGCCGTGCCATGCGGTGCCATGCCGTGCCATGCCGTGCCATGCCGTGCCATGCCGTGCCATGCCGTGCCATGCCGTGCCATGCCGTGCCATGCCGTGCCATGCCGTGCCATGCCGTGCCATGCCGTGCCATGCCGTGCCATTCCATGCCATTCAATGCCGTGCCATGCCGTGCCATGCCGTGCCATGCGGTGCCATGCCGTGCCATGCGGTGCCATGCCATTCCATGCCATTCCATGCCATTCCATGCCATTCCATGCCATTCCATGCCATTCCATGCCATTCCATGCCATTCCATGCCATTCCATGCCATTCCATGCCATTCCATGCCATTCCATGCCATTCCATGCCATTCCATGCCATTCCATGCCATTCCATGCCATTCCATGCCATTCAATGCCGTGCCATGCCCTGCCATGCCGTGCCATGCCGGTGCCATGCCGTGCCATGCCGTGCCATGCCGTGCCATGCCGTGCCATGCCGTGCCATGCCGGTGCCATGCCGTGCCATGCCGGTGCCATGCCGTGCCATGCCGTGCCATGCCGGTGCCATGCCGTGCCATGCCGTGCCATGCCGGTGCCATGCCGTGCCATGCCGTGCCATGCCGGTGCCATGCCGTGCCATGCCGGTGCCATGCCGTGCCATGCCGGTGCCATGCCGTGCCATGCGGTGCCATGCCATTCCATGCCATTCCATGCCATTCCATGCCATTCCATGCCATTCCATGCCATTCCATGCCATTCCATGCCATTCCATGCCATTCCATGCCATTCCATGCCATTCCATGCCATTCCATGCCATTCCATGCCATTCAATGCCGTGCCATGCCGTGCCATGCCGTGCCATGCCATTCCATGCCATTCCATGCCATTCCATGCCATTCCATGCCATTCCATGCCATTCCATGCCATTCCATGCCATTCCATGCCATTCCATGCCATTCCATGCCATTCCATGCCATTCCATGCCATTCCATGCCATTCCATGCCATTCCATGCCATTCCATGCCATTCCATGCCATTCCATGCCATTCCATGCCATTCCATGCCATTCCATGCCATTCCATGCCATTCCATGCCATTCCATGCCATTCCATGCCGTGCCATGCCGGTGCCATGCCGTGCCATGCCGGTGCCATGCCGTGCCATGCCGGTGCCATGCCGTGCCATGCCGTGCCATGCCGTGCCATGCCGTGCCATGCCATTCCATGCCATTCCATGCCATTCCATGCCATTCCATGCCATTCCATGCCATTCCATGCCATTCCATGCCATTCCATGCCATTCCATGCCATTCCATGCTATTCCATGCCATTCCATGCCATTCCATGCCATTCCATGCCGTGCCATGCCGATGCCATGCCGTGCCATGCCGGTGCCATGCCGTGCCATGCCGTGACATGCCGGTGCCATGCCGGTGCCATGCCGTGCCATTCCGTGCCATTCAATGCCATTCCATGCCATTCAATGCCGTGCCTTGCCGTGCCATGCCGTGCCATGCCGTGCCATGCCGTGCCATGCCGTGCCATGCCGTGCCATGCCGTGCCATGCCGTGCCATGCCGTGCCATGCCGTGCCATGCCGTGCCATGCCGTGCCATGCCGTGCCATGCCGTGCCATGCCGTGCCATGCCGTGCCATGCCGTGCCATGCCGTGCCATGCCGTGCCATGCCGTGCCATGCCATTTCATGCCATTCCATGCCATTCCATGCCATTCCATGCCATTCCATGCCATTCCATGCCATTCCATGCCATTCCATGCCATTCCATGCCATTCCATGCCATTCCATGCCATTCCATGCCATTCCATGCCATTCCATGCCATTCCATGCCATTCCATGCCATTCCATGCCATTCCATGCCATTCCATGCCATTCCATGCCATTCCATGCCATTCCATGCCATTCCATGCCATTCCATGCCATTCCATGCCATTCCATGCCATTCCATGCCATTCCATGCCATTCCATGCCATTCCATGCCATTCCATGCCATTCCATGCCATTCCATGCCATTCCATGCCATTCCATGCCATTCCATGCCATTCCATGCCGGTGCCATGCCGTGCCATGCCGGTGCCATGCCGTGCCATGCCGGTGCCATGCCGGTGCCATGCCGTGCCATGCCGGTGCCATGCCGTGCCATGCCGTGCCATGCCGTGCCATGCCGTGCCATGCCATTCCATGCCATTCCATGCCATTCCATGCCATTCCATGCCATTCCATGCCATTCCATGCCATTCCATGCTATTCCATGCCATTCCATGCCATTCCATGCCGTGCCATGCCGGTGCCATGCCGTGCCATGCCGGTGCCATGCCGTGCCATGCCGGTGCCATGCCGTGCCATGCCGGTGCCATGCCGGTGCCATGCCGTGCCATGCCGTGCCATACCGGTGCCATGCCGTGCCATGCCGGTGCCATGCCGTGCCATGCCGGTGCCATGTCGTGCCATGCCGGTGCCATGCCGTGCCATGCCGGTGCCATGCCGTGCCATGCCGGTGCCATGCCGTGCCATGCCGTGCCATGCCGGTGCCATGCCGGTGCCATGCCGTGCCATGCCGTGCCATGCCGTGCCATGCCGTGCCATGCCGTGCCATGCCGTGCCATGCCGTGCCATGCCGTGCCATGCCGTGCCATGCCGTGCCATGCCATTTCATGCCATTCCATGCCATTCCATGCCATTCCATGCCATTCCATGCCATTCCATGCCATTCCATGCCATTCCATGCCATTCCATGCCATTCCATGCCATTCCATGCCATTCCATGCCATTCCATGCCATTCCATGCCATTCCATGCCATTCCATGCCATTCCATGCCATTCCATGCCATTCCATGCCATTCCATGCCATTCCATGCCATTCCATGCCATTCCATGCCATTCCATGCCATTCCATGCCATTCCATGCCATTCCATGCCATTCCATGCCATTCCATGCCATTCCATGCCATTCCATGCCATTCCATGCCATTCCATGCCATTCCATGCCATTCCATGCCATTCCATGCCGGTGCCATGCCGTGCCATGCCGGTGCCATGCCGTGCCATGCCGGTGCCATGCCGTGCCATGCCGGTGCCATGCCGTGCCATGCCGGTGCCATGCCGTGCCATGCCGGTGCCATGCCGTGCCATGCCGGTGCCATGCCGTGCCATGCCGTGCCATGCCGTGCCATGCCGTGCCATGCCATTCCATGCCATTCCATGCCATTCCATGCCATTCCATGCCATTCCATGCCATTCCATGCTATTCCATGCCATTCCATGCCATTCCATGCCGTGCCATGCCGGTGCCATGCCGTGCCATGCCGGTGCCATGCCGTGCCATGCCGGTGCCATGCCGTGCCATGCCGGTGCCATGCCGGTGCCATGCCGTGCCATGCCGTGCCATGCCGGTGCCATGCCGTGCCATGCCGGTGCCATGCCGTGCCATGCCGGTGCCATGTCGTGCCATGCCGGTGCCATGCCGTGCCATGCCGGTGCCATGCCGTGCCATGCCGGTGCCATGCCGTGCCATGCCGTGCCATGCCGTGCCATGCCGTGCCATGCCGTGCCATGCCGTGCCATGCCGTGCCATGCCGTGCCATGCCGTGCCATGCCGTGCCATGCCGTGCCATGCCGTGCCATGCCATTTCATGCCATTCCATGCCATTCCATGCCATTCCATGCCATTCCATGCCATTCCATGCCATTCCATGCCATTCCATGCCATTCCATGCCATTCCATGCCATTCCATGCCATTCCATGCCATTCCATGCCATTCCATGCCATTCCATGCCATTCCATGCCATTCCATGCCATTCCATGCCATTCCATGCCATTCCATGCCATTCCATGCCATTCCATGCCATTCCATGCCATTCCATGCCATTCCATGCCATTCCATGCCATTCCATGCCATTCCATGCCATTCCATGCCATTCCATGCCATTCCATGCCATTCCATGCCATTCCATGCCATTCCATGCCATTCCATGCCGTGCCATGCCGGTGCCATGCCGTGCCATGCCGGTGCCATCCCGTGCCATGCCGGTGCCATGCCGTGCCATGCCGTGCCATGCCGTGCCATGCCGTGCCATGCCATTCCATGCCATTCCATGCCATTCCATGCCATTCCATGCCATTCCATGCCATTCCATGCCATTCCATGCCATTCCATGCCATTCCATGCTATTCCATGCCATTCCATGCCATTCCATGCCATTCCATGCCGTGCCATGCCGATGCCATGCCGTGCCATGCCGGTGCCATGCCGTGCCATGCCGTGACATGCCGGTGCCATGCCGGTGCCATGCCGTGCCATTCCGTGCCATTCAATGCCATTCCATGCCATTCAATGCCGTGCCTTGCCGTGCCATGCCGTGCCATGCCGTGCCATGCCGTGCCATGCCGTGCCATGCCGTGCCATGCCGTGCCATGCCGTGCCATGCCGTGCCATTCCGTGCCATTCAATGCCATTCCATGCCATTCAATGCCGTGCCTTGCCGTGCCATGCCGTGCCATGCCGTGCCATGCCGTGCCATGCCGTGCCATGCCGTGCCATGCCGTGCCATGCCATTCCATGCCATTCCATGCCATTCCATGCCATTCCATGCCATTCCATGCCGTGCCATGCCGATGCCATGCCGTGCCATGCCGGTGCCATGCCGTGCCATGCCGTGACATGCCGGTGCCATGCCGGTGCCATGCCGTGCCATTCCGTGCCATTCAATGCCATTCCATGCCATTCAATGCCGTGCCTTGCCGTGCCATGCCGTGCCATGCCGTGCCATGCCGTGCCATGCCGTGCCATGCCGTGCCATGCCGTGCCATGCCGTGCCATTCCGTGCCATTCAATGCCATTCCATGCCATTCAATGCCGTGCCTTGCCGTGCCATGCCGTGCCATGCCGTGCCATGCCGTGCCATGCCGTGCCATGCCGTGCCATGCCGTGCCATGCCATTCCATGCCATTCCATGCCATTCCATGCCATTCCATGCCATTCCATGCCATTCCATGCCATTCCATGCCATTCCATGCCATTCCATGCCATTCCATGCCATTCCATGCCATTCCATGCCATTCCATGCCATTCCATGCCATTCCATGCCGGTGCCATGCCGTGCCATGCCGGTGCCATGCCGTGCCATGCCGTGCCATGCCGTGCCATGCCGTGCCATGCCATTCCATGCCGTGCCATGCCGGTGCCATGCCGTGCCATGCCGGTGCCATGCCGGTGCCATGCCGGTGCCATGCCGTGCCATGCCGTGCCATGCCGTGCCATGCCGTGCCATGCCGTGCCATTCCGTGCCATTCAATGCCATTCCATGCCATTCAATGCCGTGCCTTGCCGTGCCATGCCGTGCCATGCCGTGCCATGCCGTGCCATGCCGTGCCATGCCGTGCCATGCCGTGCCATGCCATTCCATGCCATTCCATGCCATTCCATGCCATTCCATGCCATTCCATGCCATTCCATGCCATTCCATGCCATTCCATGCCATTCCATGCCGTGCCATGCCGGTGCCATGCCGTGCCATGCCGGTGCCATGCCGTGCCATGCCGGTGCCATGCCGTGCCATGCCGGTGCCATGCCGTGCCATGCCGGTGCCATGCCGTGCCATGCCGTGCCATGCCGTGCCATGCCGTGCCATGCCGTGCCATGCCATTCCATGCCATTCCATGCCATTCCATGCCATTCCATGCCATTCCATGCCATTCCATGCCATTCCATGCCATTCCATGCCATTCCATGCCATTCCATGCCATTCCATGCCATTCCATGCCATTCCATGCCATTCCATGCCATTCCATGCCATTCCATGCCATTCCATGCCATTCCATGCCATTCCATGCCATTCCATGCCATTCCATGCCATTCCATGCCATTCCATGCCATTCCATGCCATTCCATGCCATTCCATGCCATTCCATGCCATTCCATGCCATTCCATGCCGTGCCATGCCGGTGCCATGCCGTGCCATGCCGGTGCCATGCCGTGCCATGCCGGTGCCATGCCGTGCCATGCCGGTGCCATGCCGTGCCATGCCGGTGCCATGCCGTGCCATGCCGGTGCCATGCCGTGCCATGCCGGTGCCATGCCGTGCCATGCCGGTGCCATGCCGTGCCATGCCGTGCCATGCCGGTGCCATGCCGGTGCCATGCCGTGCCATGCCGGTGCCATGCCGTGCCATGCCGTGCCATGCCGTGCCATGCCGTGCCATGCCGTGCCATGCCGGTGCCATGCCGTGCCATGCCGGTGCCATGCCGTGCCATCCCGGTGCCATGCCGTGCCATGCCGGTGCCATGCCGTGCCATGCCGTGCCATTCCATGCCATTCAATGCCGTGCCATGCCGTGCCATGCCGTGCCATGCGGTGCCATGCCGTGCCATGCGGTGCCATGCCATTCCATGCCATTCCATGCCATTCCATGCCATTCCATGCCATTCCATGCCATTCCATGCCATTCCATGCCATTCCATGCCATTCCATGCCATTCCATGCCATTCCATGCCATTCCATGCCATTCCATGCCATTCCATGCCATTCCATGCCATTCCATGCCATTCCATGCCATTCCATGCCATTCCATGCCATTCCATGCCATTCCATGCCATTCCATGCCATTCCATGCCATTCCATGCCATTCCATGCCATTCCATGCCATTCCATGCCATTCCATGCCATTCCATGCCATTCCATGCCATTCCATGCCATTCCATGCCATTCCATGCCGTGCCATGCCGTGCCATGCCGGTGCCATGCCGTGCCATGCCGGTGCCATGCCGTGCCATGCCGGTGCCATGCCGGTGCCATGCCGGTGCCATGCCGTGCCATGCCGGTGCCATGCCGTGCCATGCCGGTGCCATGCCGTGCCATGCCGGTGCCATGCCGTGCCATGCCGTGCCATGCCGTGCCATGCCATTCCATGCCATTCCATGCCATTCCATGCCATTCCATGCCATTCCATGCCATTCCATGCCATTCCATGCCATTCCATGCCATTCCATGCCATTCCATGCCATTCCATGCCATTCCATGCCATTCCATGCCATTCCATGCCATTCCATGCCATTCCATGCCATTCCATGCCATTCCATGCCATTCCATGCCATTCCATGCCATTCCATGCCATTCCATGCCATTCCATGCCATTCCATGCCATTCCATGCCATTCCATGCCATTCCATGCCATTCCATGCCATTCCATGCCATTCCATGCCATTCCATGCCATTCCATGCCATTCCATGCCGTGCCATGCCGTGCCATGCCGGTGCCATGCCGTGCCATGCCGGTGCCATGCCGTGCCATGCCGGTGCCATGCCGGTGCCATGCCGGTGCCATGCCGTGCCATGCCGGTGCCATGCCGTGCCATGCCGGTGCCATGCCGTGCCATGCCGGTGCCATGCCGTGCCATGCCGTGCCATGCCGTGCCATGCCATTCCATGCCATTCCATGCCATTCCATGCCATTCCATGCCATTCCATGCCATTCCATGCCATTCCATGCCATTCCATGCCATTCCATGCCATTCCATGCCATTCCATGCCATTCCATGCTATTCCATGCCATTCCATGCCATTCCATGCCATTCCATGCCGTGCCATGCCGATGCCATGCCGTGCCATGCCGGTGCCATGCCGTGCCATGCCATGACATGCCGGTGCCATGCCGGTGCCATGCCGTGCCATTCCGTGCCATTCAATGCCATTCCATGCCATTCAATGCCGTGCCATGCCGGTGCCATGCCGTGCCATGCCGTGCCATGCGGTGCCATGCCGTGCCATGCCGTGCCATGCCGTGCCATGCGGTGCCATGCCGTGCCATGCCGTGCCATGCCGTGCCATGCCGTGCCATGCCGTGCCATGCCGTGCCATGCCGTGCCATGCCGTGCCATGCCGGTGCCATGCCGTGCCATGCCGTGCCATGCCGTGCCATGCCGGTGCCATGCCGTGCCATGCCGGTGCCATGCCGTGCCATGCCGTGCCATGCCGGTGCCATGCCGTGCCATGCCGTGCCATGCCGGTGCCATGCCGTGCCATGCCGTGCCATGCCGGTGCCATGCCGTGCCATGCCGTGCCATGCCGGTGCCATGCCGTGCCATGCCGGTGCCATGCCGTGCCATGCCGTGCCATGCCGGTGCCCATGCCGTGCCATGCCGGTGCCATGCCGTGCTATGACGATGCCATGCCGGTGCCATGCCGTGCCATGCCGGTGCCATGCCGTGCCATGCCGTGCCATGCCGTGCCATGCCGGGCCATGCGGTGCCATGCCATTCCATGCCATTCCATGCCATTCCATGCCAGTCCATGCCATTCCATGCCACTCAATGCGGTGCCATGCCGTGCCATGCCGTGCCATGCCGTGCCATGCCGTGCCATGCCGTGCCATGCCGTGCCATGCCGTGCCATGCCGTGCCATGCCGTGCCATGCCGTGCCATGCCGTGCCATGCCGTGCCATGCCGTGCCATGCCGTGCCATGCCGTGCCATGCCGTGCCATGCCGTGCCATGCCGTGCCATGCCGTGCCATGCCGTGCCATGCCGTGCCATGCCGTGCCATGCCGTGCCATGCCGTGCCATGCCGTGCCATGCCGTGCCATGCCGTGCCATGCCGTGCCATGCCGTGCCATGCCGTGCCATGCCGTGCCATGCCGTGCCATGCCGTGCCATGCCGTGCCATGCCGTGCCATGCCGTGCCATGCCGTGCCATGCCGTGCCATGCCGTGCCATGCCGTGCCATGCCGTGCCATGCCGTGCCATGCCGTGCCATGCCGTGCCATGCCGTGCCATGCCGTGCCATGCCGTGCCATGCCGTGCCATGCCGTGCCATGCCGTGCCATGCCGTGCCATGCCGTGCCATGCCGTGCCATGCCGTGCCATGCCGTGCCATGCCGTGCCATGCCGTGCCATGCCGTGCCATGCCGTGCCATGCCGTGCCATGCCGTGCCATGCCGTGCCATGCCGTGCCATGCCGTGCCATGCCGTGCCATGCCGTGCCATGCCGTGCCATGCCGTGCCATGCCGTGCCATGCCGTGCCATGCCGTGCCATGCCGTGCCATGCCGTGCCATGCCGTGCCATGCCGTGCCATGCCGTGCCATGCCGTGCCATGCCGTGCCATGCCGTGCCATGCCGTGCCATGCCGTGCCATGCCGTGCCATGCCGTGCCATGCCGTGCCATGCCGTGCCATGCCGTGCCATGCCGTGCCATGCCGTGCCATGCCGTGCCATGCCGTGCCATGCCGTGCCATGCCGTGCCATGCCGTGCCATGCCGTGCCATGCCGTGCCATGCCGTGCCATGCCGTGCCATGCCGTGCCATGCCGTGCCATGCCGTGCCATGCCGTGCCATGCCGTGCCATGCCGTGCCATGCCGTGCCATGCCGTGCCATGCCGTGCCATGCCGTGCCATGCCGTGCCATGCCGTGCCATGCCGTGCCATTCCATGCCATTCAATGCCGTGCCATGCCGTGCCATGCCGTGCCATGCCGTGCCATGCGGTGCCATGCCGTGCCATTCGGTGCCATGCCATTCCATGCCATTCAATGCCGTGCCATGCCGTGCCATGCCGTGCCATGCGGTGCCATGCCGTGCCATTCCATGCCATTCCATGCCATTCCATGCCATTCAATGCCGTGCCATGCCGTGCCATGCCGTGCCATGCCGGTGCCATGCCGTGCCATGCCGGTGCCATGCCGTGCCATGCCGGTGCCATGCCGTGCCATGCCGGTGCCATGCCGTGCCATGCCGTGCCATGCCGGTGCCATGCCGGTGCCATGCCGTGCCATGCCGGTGCCATGCCGTGCCATGCCGGTGCCATGCCGTGCCATGCCGTGCCATGCCGGTGCCATGCCGGTGCCATGCCGTGCCATGCCGGTGCCATGCCGTGCCATGCCGTGCCATGCCTTGCCATGCCGTGCCATGCCGTGCCATGCCGGTGCCATGCCGTGCCATGCCGGTGCCATGCCGTGCCATGCCGGTGCCATGCCGTGCCATGCCGGTGCCATGCCGTGCCATGCCGGTGCCATGCCGTGCCATGCCGGTGCCATGCCGTGCCATGCCGTGCCATGCCGTGCCATGCCGGTGCCATGCCGTGGCATGCCGGTGCCATGCCGTGCCATGCCGTGCCATGCCGGTGCCATGCCGTGCCATGCCGTGCCATGCCGGTGCCATGCCGGTGCCATGCCGTGCCATGCCGTGCCATGCCGTGCCATGCCGTGCCATGCCGTGCCATGCCGTGCCATGCCGTGCCATGCCGTGCCATTCCGTGCCATTCAATGCCATTCCATGCCATTCAATGCCGTGCCTTGCCGTGCCATGCCGTGCCATGCCGTGCCATGCCGTGCCATGCCGTGCCATGCCGTGCCATGCCGTGCCATGCCGTTCCATGCCATTCCATGCCATTCCATGCCATTCCATGCCATTCCATGCCATTCCATGCCATTCCATGCCATTCCATGCCATTCCATGCCATTCCATGCCATTCCATGCCATTCCATGCCATTCCATGCCATTCCATGCCATTCCATGCCATTCCATGCCATTCCATGCCATTCCATGCCATTCCATGCCATTCCATGCCATTCCATGCCATTCCATGCCATTCCATGCCATTCCATGCCATTCCATGCCATTCCATGCCATTCCATGCCATTCCATGCCATTCCATGCCATTCCATGCCATTCCATGCCATTCCATGCCATTCCATGCCATTCCATGCCATTCCATGCCATTCCATGCCATTCCATGCCATTCCATGCCATTCCATGCCATTCCATGCCATTCCATGCCATTCCATGCCGTGCCATGCCGGTGCCATGCCGTGCCATGCCGGTGCCATGCCGTGCCATGCCGGTGCCATGCCGTGCCATGCCGGTGCCATGCCGTGCCATGCCGGTGCCATGCCGTGCCATGCCGTGCCATGCCGTGCCATGCCGTGCCATGCCATTCCATGCCATTCCATGCCATTCCATGCCATTCCATGCCATTCCATGCCATTCCATGCCATTCCATGCCATTCCATGCCATTCCATGCCATTCCATGCTATTCCATGCCATTCCATGCCATTCCATGCCGTGCCATGCCGATGCCATGCCGTGCCATGCCGGTGCCATGCCGTGCCATGCCGTGACATGCCGGTGCCATGCCGGTGCCATGCCGTGCCATTCCGTGCCATTCAATGCCATTCCATGCCATTCAATGCCGTGCCTTGCCGTGCCATGCCGTGCCATGCCGTGCCATGCCGTGCCATGCCGTGCCATGCCGTGCCATGCCGTGCCATGCCGTGCCATGCCGTGCCATGCCGTGCCATGCCGTGCCATGCCGTGCCATGCCGTGCCATGCCGTGCCATGCCGTGCCATGCCATTTCATGCCATTCCATGCCATTCCATGCCATTCCATGCCATTCCATGCCATTCCATGCCATTCCATGCCATTCCATGCCATTCCATGCCATTCCATGCCATTCCATGCCATTCCATGCCATTCCATGCCATTCCATGCCATTCCATGCCATTCCATGCCATTCCATGCCATTCCATGCCATTCCATGCCATTCCATGCCATTCCATGCCATTCCATGCCATTCCATGCCATTCCATGCCGTGCCATGCCGGTGCCATGCCGTGCCATGCCGGTGCCATGCCGTGCCATGCCGGTGCCATGCCGTGCCATGCCGGTGACATGCCGTGCCATGCCGGTGCCATGCCGTGCCATGCCGTGCCATGCCGTGCCATGCCGTGCCATGCCATTCCATGCCATTCCATGCCATTCCATGCCATTCCATGCCATTCCATGCCATTCCATGCCATTCCATGCCATTCCATGCCATTCCATGCCATTCCATGCCATTCCATGCCATTCCATGCCATTCCATGCCATTCCATGCTATTCCATGCCATTCCATGCCATTCCATGCCGTGCCTTGCCGTGCCATGCCGTGCCATGCCGTGCCATGCCGTGCCATGCCGTGCCATGCCGTGCCATGCCGTGCCATGCCGTGCCATGCCGTGCCATGCCATTTCATGCCATTCCATGCCATTCCATGCCATTTCATGCCATTCCATGCCATTCCATGCCATTCCATGCCATTCCATGCCATTCCATGCCATTCCATGCCATTCCATGCCATTCCATGCCATTCCATGCCATTCCATGCCATTCCATGCCATTCCATGCCATTCCATGCCATTCCATGCCATTCCATGCCGGTGCCATGCCGTGC
This sequence comes from Cryptus armator, assembly GCA_963971235.1. Lineage (NCBI taxonomy): Eukaryota > Metazoa > Arthropoda > Insecta > Hymenoptera > Ichneumonidae > Cryptus > Cryptus armator. The sequence continues at coordinate 281,602 of CAXARG010000294.1, read as the reverse complement.
CATGCCGGTGCCATGCCGTGCCATGCCGGTGCCATGCCGTGCCATGCCGGTGCCATGCCGTGCCATGCCGGTGCCATGCCGTGCCATGCCGGTGCCATGCCGTGCCATGCCGTGCCATGCCGTGCCATGCCGTGCCATGCCGTGCCATGCCATTCCATGCCATTCCATGCCATTCCATGCCATTCCATGCCATTCCATGCCATTCCATGCCATTCCATGCCATTCCATGCCATTCCATGCCATTCCATGCCATTCCATGCTATTCCATGCCATTCCATGCCATTCCATGCCGTGCCATGCCGGTGCCATGCCGGTGCCATGCCGTGCCATGCCGGTGCCATGCCGGTGCCATGCCGTGCCATGCCGTGCCATGCCGGTGCCATGCCGTGCCATGCCGGTGCCATGCCGTGCCATGCCGGTGCCATGTCGTGCCATGCCGGTGCCATGCCGTGCCATGCCGGTGCCATGCCGTGCCATGCCGGTGCCATGCCGTGCCATGCCGGTGCCATGCCGTGCCATGCCGTGCCATGCCGGTGCCATGCCGTGCCATGCCGGTGCCATGCCGGTGCCATGCCGTGCCATGCCGTGCCATGCCGTGCCATGCCGGGCCATGCGGTGCCATGCCATTCCATGCCATTCCATGCCATTCCATGCCATTCCATGCCATTCCATGCCATTCCATGCCATTCCATGCCATTCCATGCCATTCCATGCCATTCCATGCCGGTGCCATGCCGTGCCATGCCGGTGCCATGCCGTGCCATGCCGGTGCCATGCCGTGCCATGCCGGTGCCATGCCGTGCCATGCCGGTGCCATGCCGTGCCATGCCGGTGCCATGCCGTGCCATGCCGGTGCCATGCCGTGCCATGCCGGTGCCATGCCGTGCCATGCCGGTGCCATGCCGTGCCATGCCGTGCCATGCCGGTGCCATGCCGGTGCCATGCCGTGCCATGCCGGTGCCATGCCGTGCCATGCCGGTGCCATGCCGTGCCATGCCGTGCCATGCCGTGCCATGCCGTGCCATGCCGTGCCATGCCGGTGCCATGCCGTGCCATGCCGGTGCCATGCCGTGCCATCCCGGTGCCATGCCGTGCCATGCCGGTGCCATGCCGTGCCATGCCGTGCCATGCCGGTGCCATGCCGTGCCATGCCGTGCCATGCCGGTGCCATGCCGTGCCATGCCGGTGCCATGCCGTGCCATGCCGGTGCCCATGCCGTGCCATGCCGGTGCCATGCCGTGCCATGCCGGTGCCATGCCGGTGCCATGCCGGTGCCATGCCGTGCCATGCCGGTGCCATGCCGTGCCATGCCGGTGCCATGCCGTGCCATGCCGGTGCCATGCCGTGCCATGCCGTGCCATGCCGTGCCATGCCGGGCCATGCGGTGCCATGCCATTCCATGCCATTCCATGCCATTCCATGCCAGTCCATGCCATTCCATGCCACTCAATGCGGTGCCATGCCGTGCCATGCGGTGCCATGCCGTGCCATGCCGTGCCATGCCGTGCCATGCCGTGCCATGCCGTGCCATGCCGGTGCCATGCCGTGCCATGCCGGTGCCATGCCGTGCCATGCCGGTGCCATGCCGTGCCATGCCGTGCCATGCCGTGCCATGCCGGGCCATGCGGTGCCATGCCATTCCATGCCATTCCATGCCATTCCATGCCATTCCATGCCATTCCATGCCATTCCATGCCATTCCATGCCATTCCATGCTATTCCATGCCATTCCATGCCATTCCATGCCGTGCCATGCCGGTGCCATGCCGGTGCCATGCCGTGCCATGCCGGTGCCATGCCGGTGCCATGCCGTGCCATGCCGTGCCATGCCGGTGCCATGCCGTGCCATGCCGGTGCCATGCCGTGCCATGCCGGTGCCATGTCGTGCCATGCCGGTGCCATGCCGTGCCATGCCGGTGCCATGCCGTGCCATGCCGGTGCCATGCCGTGCCATGCCGGTGCCATGCCGTGCCATGCCGTGCCATGCCGTGCCATGCCGGTGCCATGCCGGTGCCATGCCGTGCCATGCCGGTGCCATGCCGGTGCCATGCCGTGCCATGCCGTGCCATGCCGTGCCATGCCGGGCCATGCGGTGCCATGCCATTCCATGCCATTCCATGCCATTCCATGCCATTCCATGCCATTCCATGCCATTCCATGCCATTCCATGCCATTCCATGCCATTCCATGCCATTCCATGCCGTGCCATGCCGGTGCCATGCCGTGCCATGCCGGTGCCATGCCGTGCCATGCCGGTGCCATGCCGTGCCATGCCGGTGCCATGCCGTGCCATGCCGGTGCCATGCCGTGCCATGCCGGTGCCATGCCGTGCCATGCCGGTGCCATGCCGTGCCATGCCGGTGCCATGCCGTGCCATGCCGGTGCCATGCCGTGCCATGCCGTGCCATGCCGGTGCCATGCCGGTGCCATGCCGTGCCATGCCGGTGCCATGCCGTGCCATGCCGGTGCCATGCCGTGCCATGCCGTGCCATGCCGTGCCATGCCGTGCCATGCCGTGCCATGCCGGTGCCATGCCGTGCCATGCCGGTGCCATGCCGTGCCATCCCGGTGCCATGCCGTGCCATGCCGGTGCCATGCCGTGCCATGCCGTGCCATGCCGGTGCCATGCCGTGCCATGCCGGTGCCATGCCGTGCCATGCCGGTGCCCATGCCGTGCCATGCCGGTGCCATGCCGTGCCATGCCGGTGCCATGCCGGTGCCATGCCGTGCCATGCCGGTGCCATGCCGTGCCATGCCGGTGCCATGCCGTGCCATGCCGGTGCCATGCCGTGCCATGCCGTGCCATGCCGTGCCATGCCGGGCCATGCGGTGCCATGCCATTCCATGCCATTCCAAGCCATTCCATGCCAGTCCATGCCATTCCATGCCACTCAATGCGGTGCCATGCCGTGCCATGCGGTGCCATGCCGTGCCATGCCGTGCCATGCCGTGCCATGCCGTGCCATGCCGTGCCATGCCGTGCCATGCCGGTGCCATGCCGTGCCATGCCGGTGCCATGCCGTGCCATGCCGGTGCCATGCCGTGCCATGCCGTGCCATGCCGTGCCATGCCGGGCCATGCGGTGCCATGCCATTCCATGCCATTCCATGCCATTCCATGCCATTCCATGCCATTCCATGCTATTCCATGCCATTCCATGCCATTCCATGCCGTGCCATGCCGATGCCATGCCGTGCCATGCCGGTGCCATGCCGTGCCATGCCGTGACATGCCGGTGCCATGCCGGTGCCATGCCGTGCCATTCCGTGCCATTCAATGCCATTCCATGCCATTCAATGCCGTGCCATGCCGGTGCCATGCCGTGCCATGCCGTGCCATGCGGTGCCATGCCGTGCCATGCCGGTGCCATGACGTGCCATGCCGTGCCATGCCGGTGCCATGCCGGTGCCATGCCGTGCCATGCCGGTGCCATGCCGGTGCCATGCCGTGCCATGCCGTGCCATGCCGTGCCATGCCGTGCCATGCCGTGCCATGCCGTGCCATGCCGTGCCATGCCGGGCCATGCGGTGCCATGCCATTCCATGCCATTCCATGCCATTCCATGCCATTCCATGCCATTCCATGCCATTCCATGCCATTCCATGCCGTGCCATGCCGGTGCCATGCCGTGCCATGCCGGTGCCATGCGGTGCCATGCCATTCCATGCGGTGCCATGCCATTCCATGCCATTCCATGCCATTCCATGCCATTCCATGCCATTCCATGCCATTCCATGCCATTCCATGCCATTCCATGCCATTCCATGCCATTCCATGCCATTCCATGCCATTCCATGCCATTCCATGCCATTCCATGCCATTCCATGCCATTCCATGCCATTCCATGCCATTCCATGCCATTCCATGCCATTCCATGCCATTCCATGCCATTCCATGCCATTCCATGCCATTCCATGCCATTCCATGCCATTCCATGCCATTCCATGCCATTCCATGCCATTCCATGCCATTCCATGCCATTCCATGCCATTCCATGCCATTCCATGCCATTCCATGCCATTCCATGCCATTCCATGCCATTCCATGCCATTCCATGCCATTCCATGCCATTCCATGCCATTCCATGCCATTCCATGCCATTCCATGCCATTCCATGCCATTCCATGCCGTGCCATGCCGTGCCATGCCGGTGCCATGCCGTGCCATGCCGGTGCCATGCCGTGCCATGCCGGTGCCATGCCGTGCCATGCCGGTGCCATGCCGTGCCATGCCGGTGCCATGCCGTGCCATGCCGGTGCCATGCCGTGCCATGCCGGTGCCATGCCGTGCCATGCCGGTGCCATGCCGTGCCATGCCGTGCCATGCCGGTGCCATGCCGTGCCATGCCGTGCCATGCCGGTGCCATGCCGTGCCATGCCGGTGCCATGCCGTGCCATGCCGGTGCCATGCCGTGCCATGCCGGTGCCATGCCGTGCCATGCCGGTGCCATGCCGTGCCATGCCGGTGCCATGCCGTGCCATGCCGGTGCCATGCCGTGCCATGCCGGTGCCATGCCGTGCCATGCCGGTGCCATGCCGGTGCCATGCCGGTGCCATGCCGTGCCATGCCGGTGCCATGCCGTGCCATGCCGGTGCCATGCCGGTGCCATGCCGTGCCATGCCGGTGCCATGCCGTGCCATGCCGGTGCCATGCCGTGCCATGCCGGTGCCATGCCGTGCCATGCCGGTGCCATGCCGTGCCATGCCGGTGCCATGCCGTGCCATGCCGGTGCCCATGCCGTGCCATGCCGGTGCCATGCCGTGCCATGCCGGTGCCATGCCGTGCCATGCCGTGCCATGCCGGTGCCATGCCGTGCCATGCCGGTGCCATGCCGTGCCATGCCGGTGCCATGCCGTGCCATGCCGGTGCCATGCCGTGCCATGCCGGTGCCATGCCGTGCCATGCCGGTGCCATGCCGTGCCATGCCGGTGCCATGCCGTGCCATTCCGGTGCCATGCCGGTGCCATGCCGTGCCATGCCGGTGCCATGCCGTGCCATGCCGGTGCCATGCCGTGCCATGCCGTGCCATGCCGTGCCATGCCGGGCCATGCGGTGCCATGCCATTCCATGCCATTCCATGCCATTCCATGCCATTCCATGCCAGTCCATGCCATTCCATGCCACTCAATGCGGTGCCATGCCGTGCCATGCGGTGCCATGCCGTGCCATGCCGTGCCATGCCGTGCCATGCCGTGCCATGCCGTGCCATGCCGTGCCATGCCGTGCCATGCCGTGCCATGCCGTGCCATGCCGTGCCATGCCGTGCCATGCCGTGCCATGCCGTGCCATGCCGTGCCATGCCGTGCCATTCCATGCCATTCAATGCCGTGCCATGCCGGTGCCATGCCGTGCCATGCGGTGCCATGCCGTGCCATGCGGTGCCATGCCATTCCATGCCATTCCATGCCATTCCATGCCATTCCATGCCATTCCATGCCATTCCATGCCATTCCATGCCATTCCATGCCATTCCATGCCATTCCATGCCATTCCATGCCATTCCATGCCATTCCATGCCATTCAATGCCGTGCCATGCCGTGCCATGCCGTGCCATGCCATTCCATGCCATTCCATGCCATTCCATGCCATTCCATGCCATTCCATGCCATTCCATGCCATTCCATGCCATTCCATGCCATTCCATGCCATTCCATGCCATTCCATGCCATTCCATGCCATTCCATGCCATTCCATGCCATTCCATGCCATTCCATGCCATTCCATGCCATTCCATGCCATTCCATGCCATTCCATGCCATTCCATGCCATTCCATGCCATTCCATGCCATTCCATGCCATTCCATGCCATTCCATGCCATTCCATGCCATTCCATGCCATTCCATGCCGTGCCATGCCGGTGCCATGCCGTGCCATGCCGGTGCCATGCCGTGCCATGCCGGTGCCATGCCGTGCCATGCCGTGCCATGCCGTGCCATGCCGTGCCATGCCATTCCATGCCATTCCATGCCATTCCATGCCATTCCATGCCATTCCATGCCATTCCATGCCATTCCATGCCATTCCATGCCATTCCATGCCATTCCATGCTATTCCATGCCATTCCATGCCATTCCATGCCATTCCATGCCGTGCCATGCCGATGCCATGCCGTGCCATGCCGGTGCCATGCCGTGCCATGCCGTGACATGCCGGTGCCATGCCGGTGCCATGCCGTGCCATTCCGTGCCATTCAATGCCATTCCATGCCATTCAATGCCGTGCCTTGCCGTGCCATGCCGTGCCATGCCGTGCCATGCCGTGCCATGCCGTGCCATGCCGTGCCATGCCGTGCCATGCCGTGCCATGCCGTGCCATGCCGTGCCATGCCGTGCCATGCCGTGCCATGCCGTGCCATGCCGTGCCATGCCGTGCCATGCCGTGCCATGCCGTGCCATGCCGTGCCATGCCGTGCCATGCCGTGCCATGCCGTGCCATGCCGTGCCATGCCGTGCCATGCCATTTCATGCCATTCCATGCCATTCCATGCCATTCCATGCCATTCCATGCCATTCCATGCCATTCCATGCCATTCCATGCCATTCCATGCCATTCCATGCCATTCCATGCCATTCCATGCCATTCCATGCCATTCCATGCCATTCCATGCCATTCCATGCCATTCCATGCCATTCCATGCCATTCCATGCCATTCCATGCCATTCCATGCCATTCCATGCCATTCCATGCCATTCCATGCCATTCCATGCCATTCCATGCCATTCCATGCCATTCCATGCCATTCCATGCCATTCCATGCCATTCCATGCCATTCCATGCCATTCCATGCCATTCCATGCCATTCCATGCCATTCCATGCCATTCCATGCCATTCCATGCCATTCCATGCCATTCCATGCCATTCCATGCCATTCCATGCCATTCCATGCCATTCCATGCCATTCCATGCCATTCCATGCCATTCCATGCCATTCCATGCCATTCCATGCCATTCCATGCCGGTGCCATGCCGTGCCATGCCGGTGCCATGCCGTGCCATGCCGGTGCCATGCCGGTGCCATGCCGTGCCATGCCGGTGCCATGCCGTGCCATGCCGTGCCATGCCGTGCCATGCCGTGCCATGCCATTCCATGCCATTCCATGCCATTCCATGCCATTCCATGCCATTCCATGCCATTCCATGCCATTCCATGCTATTCCATGCCATTCCATGCCATTCCATGCCGTGCCATGCCGGTGCCATGCCGTGCCATGCCGGTGCCATGCCGTGCCATGCCGGTGCCATGCCGTGCCATGCCGGTGCCATGCCGGTGCCATGCCGTGCCATGCCGTGCCATACCGGTGCCATGCCGTGCCATGCCGGTGCCATGCCGTGCCATGCCGGTGCCATGTCGTGCCATGCCGGTGCCATGCCGTGCCATGCCGGTGCCATGCCGTGCCATGCCGGTGCCATGCCGTGCCATGCCGTGCCATGCCGGTGCCATGCCGGTGCCATGCCGTGCCATGCCGTGCCATGCCGTGCCATGCCGTGCCATGCCGTGCCATGCCGTGCCATGCCGTGCCATGCCGTGCCATGCCGTGCCATGCCGTGCCATGCCATTTCATGCCATTCCATGCCATTCCATGCCATTCCATGCCATTCCATGCCATTCCATGCCATTCCATGCCATTCCATGCCATTCCATGCCATTCCATGCCATTCCATGCCATTCCATGCCATTCCATGCCATTCCATGCCATTCCATGCCATTCCATGCCATTCCATGCCATTCCATGCCATTCCATGCCATTCCATGCCATTCCATGCCATTCCATGCCATTCCATGCCATTCCATGCCATTCCATGCCATTCCATGCCATTCCATGCCATTCCATGCCATTCCATGCCATTCCATGCCATTCCATGCCATTCCATGCCATTCCATGCCATTCCATGCCATTCCATGCCATTCCATGCCATTCCATGCCATTCCATGCCGGTGCCATGCCGTGCCATGCCGGTGCCATGCCGTGCCATGCCGGTGCCATGCCGTGCCATGCCGGTGCCATGCCGTGCCATGCCGGTGCCATGCCGTGCCATGCCGGTGCCATGCCGTGCCATGCCGTGCCATGCCGTGCCATGCCGTGCCATGCCATTCCATGCCATTCCATGCCATTCCATGCCATTCCATGCCATTCCATGCCATTCCATGCTATTCCATGCCATTCCATGCCATTCCATGCCGTGCCATGCCGGTGCCATGCCGTGCCATGCCGGTGCCATGCCGTGCCATGCCGGTGCCATGCCGTGCCATGCCGGTGCCATGCCGGTGCCATGCCGTGCCATGCCGTGCCATGCCGGTGCCATGCCGTGCCATGCCGGTGCCATGCCGTGCCATGCCGGTGCCATGTCGTGCCATGCCGGTGCCATGCCGTGCCATGCCGGTGCCATGCCGTGCCATGCCGGTGCCATGCCGTGCCATGCCGTGCCATGCCGTGCCATGCCGTGCCATGCCGTGCCATGCCGTGCCATGCCGTGCCATGCCGTGCCATGCCGTGCCATGCCGTGCCATGCCGTGCCATGCCGTGCCATGCCGTGCCATGCCGTGCCATGCCGTGCCATGCCATTTCATGCCATTCCATGCCATTCCATGCCATTCCATGCCATTCCATGCCATTCCATGCCATTCCATGCCATTCCATGCCATTCCATGCCATTCCATGCCATTCCATGCCATTCCATGCCATTCCATGCCATTCCATGCCATTCCATGCCATTCCATGCCATTCCATGCCATTCCATGCCATTCCATGCCATTCCATGCCATTCCATGCCATTCCATGCCATTCCATGCCATTCCATGCCATTCCATGCCATTCCATGCCATTCCATGCCATTCCATGCCATTCCATGCCATTCCATGCCATTCCATGCCGTGCCATGCCGGTGCCATGCCGTGCCATGCCGGTGCCATGCCGTGCCATGCCGGTGCCATGCCGTGCCATGCCGTGCCATGCCGTGCCATGCCGTGCCATGCCATTCCATGCCATTCCATGCCATTCCATGCCATTCCATGCCATTCCATGCCATTCCATGCCATTCCATGCCATTCCATGCCATTCCATGCCATTCCATGCTATTCCATGCCATTCCATGCCATTCCATGCCATTCCATGCCGTGCCATGCCGATGCCATGCCGTGCCATGCCGGTGCCATGCCGTGCCATGCCGTGACATGCCGGTGCCATGCCGGTGCCATGCCGTGCCATTCCGTGCCATTCAATGCCATTCCATGCCATTCAATGCCGTGCCTTGCCGTGCCATGCCGTGCCATGCCGTGCCATGCCGTGCCATGCCGTGCCATGCCGTGCCATGCCGTGCCATGCCGTGCCATTCCGTGCCATTCAATGCCATTCCATGCCATTCCATGCCATTCAATGCCGTGCCTTGCCGTGCCATGCCGTGCCATGCCGTGCCATGCCGTGCCATGCCGTGCCATGCCGTGCCATGCCGTGCCATGCCATTCCATGCCATTCCATGCCATTCCATGCCATTCCATGCCATTCCATGCCGTGCCATGCCGATGCCATGCCGTGCCATGCCGGTGCCATGCCGTGCCATGCCGTGACATGCCGGTGCCATGCCGGTGCCATGCCGTGCCATTCCGTGCCATTCAATGCCATTCCATGCCATTCAATGCCGTGCCTTGCCGTGCCATGCCGTGCCATGCCGTGCCATGCCGTGCCATGCCGTGCCATGCCGTGCCATGCCGTGCCATGCCGTGCCATGCCGTGCCATGCCGTGCCATGCCGTGCCATTCCGTGCCATTCAATGCCATTCCATGCCATTCAATGCCGTGCCTTGCCGTGCCATGCCGTGCCATGCCGTGCCATGCCGTGCCATGCCGTGCCATGCCGTGCCATGCCGTGCCATGCCATTCCATGCCATTCCATGCCATTCCATGCCATTCCATGCCATTCCATGCCATTCCATGCCATTCCATGCCATTCCATGCCATTCCATGCCATTCCATGCCATTCCATGCCATTCCATGCCATTCCATGCCATTCCATGCCATTCCATGCCATTCCATGCCATTCCATGCCATTCCATGCCATTCCATGCCATTCCATGCCATTCCATGCCATTCCATGCCATTCCATGCCATTCCATGCCGGTGCCATGCCGTGCCATGCCGGTGCCATGCCGTGCCATGCCGTGCCATGCCGTGCCATGCCGTGCCATGCCATTCCATGCCGTGCCATGCCGGTGCCATGCCGTGCCATGCCGGTGCCATGCCGGTGCCATGCCGGTGCCATGCCGTGCCATGCCGTGCCATGCCGTGCCATGCCGTGCCATGCCGTGCCATTCCGTGCCATTCAATGCCATTCCATGCCATTCAATGCCGTGCCTTGCCGTGCCATGCCGTGCCATGCCGTGCCATGCCGTGCCATGCCGTGCCATGCCGTGCCATGCCGTGCCATGCCATTCCATGCCATTCCATGCCATTCCATGCCATTCCATGCCATTCCATGCCATTCCATGCCATTCCATGCCGTGCCATGCCGGTGCCATGCCGTGCCATGCCGGTGCCATGCCGTGCCATGCCGGTGCCATGCCGTGCCATGCCGGTGCCATGCCGTGCCATGCCGGTGCCATGCCGTGCCATGCCGTGCCATGCCGTGCCATGCCGTGCCATGCCGTGCCATGCCATTCCATGCCATTCCATGCCATTCCATGCCATTCCATGCCATTCCATGCCATTCCATGCCATTCCATGCCATTCCATGCCATTCCATGCCATTCCATGCCATTCCATGCCATTCCATGCCATTCCATGCCATTCCATGCCATTCCATGCCATTCCATGCCATTCCATGCCATTCCATGCCATTCCATGCCATTCCATGCCATTCCATGCCATTCCATGCCATTCCATGCCATTCCATGCCATTCCATGCCATTCCATGCCATTCCATGCCGTGCCATGCCGGTGCCATGCCGTGCCATGCCGGTGCCATGCCGTGCCATGCCGGTGCCATGCCGTGCCATGCCGGTGCCATGCCGTGCCATGCCGGTGCCATGCCGTGCCATGCCGGTGCCATGCCGTGCCATGCCGGTGCCATGCCGTGCCATGCCGTGCCATGCCGGTGCCATGCCGGTGCCATGCCGTGCCATGCCGGTGCCATGCCGTGCCATGCCGTGCCATGCCGTGCCATGCCGTGCCATGCCGTGCCATGCCGGTGCCATGCCGTGCCATGCCGGTGCCATGCCGTGCCATCCCGGTGCCATGCCGTGCCATGCCGGTGCCATGCCGTGCCATGCCGTGCCATGCCGTGCCATTCCATGCCATTCAATGCCGTGCCATGCCGTGCCATGCCGTGCCATGCGGTGCCATGCCGTGCCATGCGGTGCCATGCCATTCCATGCCATTCCATGCCATTCCATGCCATTCCATGCCATTCCATGCCATTCCATGCCATTCCATGCCATTCCATGCCATTCCATGCCATTCCATGCCATTCCATGCCATTCCATGCCATTCCATGCCATTCCATGCCATTCCATGCCATTCCATGCCATTCCATGCCATTCCATGCCATTCCATGCCATTCCATGCCATTCCATGCCATTCCATGCCATTCCATGCCATTCCATGCCATTCCATGCCATTCCATGCCATTCCATGCCATTCCATGCCATTCCATGCCATTCCATGCCATTCCATGCCGTGCCATGCCGTGCCATGCCGGTGCCATGCCGTGCCATGCCGGTGCCATGCCGTGCCATGCCGGTGCCATGCCGGTGCCATGCCGGTGCCATGCCGTGCCATGCCGGTGCCATGCCGTGCCATGCCGGTGCCATGCCGTGCCATGCCGGTGCCATGCCGTGCCATGCCGTGCCATGCCGTGCCATGCCATTCCATGCCATTCCATGCCATTCCATGCCATTCCATGCCATTCCATGCCATTCCATGCCATTCCATGCCATTCCATGCCATTCCATGCCATTCCATGCCATTCCATGCCATTCCATGCCATTCCATGCCATTCCATGCTATTCCATGCCATTCCATGCCATTCCATGCCATTCCATGCCGTGCCATGCCGATGCCATGCCGTGCCATGCCGGTGCCATGCCGTGCCATGCCATGACATGCCGGTGCCATGCCGGTGCCATGCCGTGCCATTCCGTGCCATTCAATGCCATTCCATGCCATTCAATGCCGTGCCATGCCGGTGCCATGCCGTGCCATGCCGTGCCATGCGGTGCCATGCCGTGCCATGCCGTGCCATGCCGTGCCATGCGGTGCCATGCCGTGCCATGCCGTGCCATGCCGTGCCATGCCGTGCCATGCCGGTGCCATGCCGTGCCATGCCGTGCCATGCCGTGCCATGCCGGTGCCATGCCGTGCCATGCCGGTGCCATGCCGTGCCATGCCGTGCCATGCCGGTGCCATGCCGTGCCATGCCGTGCCATGCCGGTGCCATGCCGTGCCATGCCGTGCCATGCCGGTGCCATGCCGTGCCATGCCGTGCCATGCCGGTGCCATGCCGTGCCATGCCGGTGCCATGCCGTGCCATGCCGTGCCATGCCGGTGCCCATGCCGTGCCATGCCGGTGCCATGCCGTGCTATGACGATGCCATGCCGGTGCCATGCCGTGCCATGCCGGTGCCATGCCGTGCCATGCCGTGCCATGCCGTGCCATGCCGGGCCATGCGGTGCCATGCCATTCCATGCCATTCCATGCCATTCCATGCCAGTCCATGCCATTCCATGCCACTCAATGCGGTGCCATGCCGTGCCATGCCGTGCCATGCCGTGCCATGCCGTGCCATGCCGTGCCATGCCGTGCCATGCCGTGCCATGCCGTGCCATGCCGTGCCATGCCGTGCCATGCCGTGCCATGCCGTGCCATGCCGTGCCATGCCGTGCCATGCCGTGCCATGCCGTGCCATGCCGTGCCATGCCGTGCCATGCCGTGCCATGCCGTGCCATGCCGTGCCATGCCGTGCCATGCCGTGCCATGCCGTGCCATGCCGTGCCATGCCGTGCCATGCCGTGCCATGCCGTGCCATGCCGTGCCATGCCGTGCCATGCCGTGCCATGCCGTGCCATGCCGTGCCATGCCGTGCCATGCCGTGCCATGCCGTGCCATGCCGTGCCATGCCGTGCCATGCCGTGCCATGCCGTGCCATGCCGTGCCATGCCGTGCCATGCCGTGCCATGCCGTGCCATGCCGTGCCATGCCGTGCCATGCCGTGCCATGCCGTGCCATGCCGTGCCATGCCGTGCCATGCCGTGCCATGCCGTGCCATGCCGTGCCATGCCGTGCCATGCCGTGCCATGCCGTGCCATGCCGTGCCATGCCGTGCCATGCCGTGCCATGCCGTGCCATGCCGTGCCATGCCGTGCCATGCCGTGCCATGCCGTGCCATGCCGTGCCATGCCGTGCCATGCCGTGCCATGCCGTGCCATGCCGTGCCATGCCGTGCCATGCCGTGCCATGCCGTGCCATGCCGTGCCATGCCGTGCCATGCCGTGCCATGCCGTGCCATGCCGTGCCATGCCGTGCCATGCCGTGCCATGCCGTGCCATGCCGTGCCATGCCGTGCCATGCCGTGCCATGCCGTGCCATGCCGTGCCATGCCGTGCCATGCCGTGCCATGCCGTGCCATGCCGTGCCATGCCGTGCCATGCCGTGCCATGCCGTGCCATGCCGTGCCATGCCGTGCCATGCCGTGCCATGCCGTGCCATGCCGTGCCATGCCGTGCCATGCCGTGCCATGCCGTGCCATGCCGTGCCATGCCGTGCCATGCCGTGCCATGCCGTGCCATGCCGTGCCATGCCGTGCCATGCCGTGCCATGCCGTGCCATGCCGTGCCATGCCGTGCCATGCCGTGCCATGCCGTGCCATGCCGTGCCATGCCGTGCCATGCCGTGCCATGCCGTGCCATGCCGTGCCATGCCGTGCCATGCCGTGCCATGCCGTGCCATGCCGTGCCATGCCGTGCCATGCCGTGCCATGCCGTGCCATGCCGTGCCATGCCGTGCCATGCCGTGCCATGCCGTGCCATGCCGTGCCATGCCGTGCCATGCCGTGCCATGCCGTGCCATGCCGTGCCATGCCGTGCCATGCCGTGCCATGCCGTGCCATGCCGTGCCATGCCGTGCCATGCCGTGCCATGCCGTGCCATGCCGTGCCATGCCGTGCCATGCCGTGCCATGCCGTGCCATGCCGTGCCATGCCGTGCCATGCCGTGCCATGCCGTGCCATGCCGTGCCATGCCGTGCCATGCCGTGCCATGCCGTGCCATGCCGTGCCATGCCGTGCCATGCCGTGCCATGCCGTGCCATGCCGTGCCATGCCGTGCCATGCCGTGCCATGCCGTGCCATGCCGTGCCATGCCGTGCCATGCCGTGCCATGCCGTGCCATGCCGTGCCATGCCGTGCCATGCCGTGCCATGCCGTGCCATGCCGTGCCATGCCGTGCCATGCCGTGCCATGCCGTGCCATGCCGTGCCATGCCGTGCCATGCCGTGCCATTCCATGCCATTCAATGCCGTGCCATGCCGTGCCATGCCGTGCCATGCGGTGCCATGCCGTGCCATTCGGTGCCATGCCATTCCATGCCATTCAATGCCGTGCCATGCCGTGCCATGCCGTGCCATGCGGTGCCATGCCGTGCCATTCCATGCCATTCCATGCCATTCCATGCCATTCAATGCCGTGCCATGCCGTGCCATGCCGTGCCATGCCGGTGCCATGCCGTGCCATGCCGGTGCCATGCCGTGCCATGCCGGTGCCATGCCGTGCCATGCCGGTGCCATGCCGTGCCATGCCGTGCCATGCCGGTGCCATGCCGGTGCCATGCCGTGCCATGCCGGTGCCATGCCGTGCCATGCCGGTGCCATGCCGTGCCATGCCGGTGCCATGCCGTGCCATGCCGTGCCATGCCGGTGCCATGCCGTGCCATGCCGGTGCCATGCCGTGCCATGCCGTGCCATGCCGTGCCATGCCTTGCCATGCCGTGCCATGCCGTGCCATGCCGGTGCCATGCCGTGCCATGCCGGTGCCATGCCGTGCCATGCCGGTGCCATGCCGTGCCATGCCGGTGCCATGCCGTGCCATGCCGGTGCCATGCGGTGCCATGCCGTGCCATGCCGTGCCATGCCGGTGCCATGCCGTGGCATGCCGGTGCCATGCCGTGCCATGCCGTGCCATGCCGGTGCCATGCCGTGCCATGCCGTGCCATGCCGGTGCCATGCCGGTGCCATGCCGTGCCATGCCGGTGCCATGCCGTGCCATGCCGTGCCATGCCGTGCCATGCCGTGCCATTCCGTGCCATTCAATGCCATTCCATGCCATTCAATGCCGTGCCTTGCCGTGCCATGCCGTGCCATGCCGTGCCATGCCGTGCCATGCCGTGCCATGCCGTGCCATGCCGTGCCATGCCGTGCCATGCCATTCCATGCCATTCCATGCCATTCCATGCCATTCCATGCCATTCCATGCCATTCCATGCCATTCCATGCCATTCCATGCCATTCCATGCCATTCCATGCCATTCCATGCCATTCCATGCCATTCCATGCCATTCCATGCCATTCCATGCCATTCCATGCCATTCCATGCCATTCCATGCCATTCCATGCCATTCCATGCCATTCCATGCCATTCCATGCCATTCCATGCCATTCCATGCCATTCCATGCCATTCCATGCCATTCCATGCCATTCCATGCCATTCCATGCCGTGCCATGCCGGTGCCATGCCGTGCCATGCCGGTGCCATGCCGTGCCATGCCGGTGCCATGCCGTGCCATGCCGGTGCCATGCCGTGCCATGCCGGTGCCATGCCGTGCCATGCCGGTGCCATGCCGTGCCATGCCGGTGCCATGCCGTGCCATGCCGTGCCATGCCGTGCCATGCCGTGCCATGCCGTGCCATGCCATTCCATGCCATTCCATGCCATTCCATGCCATTCCATGCCATTCCATGCCATTCCATGCCATTCCATGCCATTCCATGCCATTCCATGCCATTCCATGCCATTCCATGCTATTCCATGCCATTCCATGCCATTCCATGCCGTGCCATGCCGATGCCATGCCGTGCCATGCCGGTGCCATGCCGTGCCATGCCGTGACATGCCGGTGCCATGCCGGTGCCATGCCGTGCCATTCCGTGCCATTCAATGCCATTCCATGCCATTCAATGCCGTGCCTTGCCGTGCCATGCCGTGCCATGCCGTGCCATGCCGTGCCATGCCGTGCCATGCCGTGCCATGCCGTGCCATGCCGTGCCATGCCGTGCCATGCCGTGCCATGCCGTGCCATGCCGTGCCATGCCGTGCCATGCCGTGCCATGCCGTGCCATGCCGTGCCATGCCATTTCATGCCATTCCATGCCATTCCATGCCATTCCATGCCATTCCATGCCATTCCATGCCATTCCATGCCATTCCATGCCATTCCATGCCATTCCATGCCATTCCATGCCATTCCATGCCATTCCATGCCATTCCATGCCATTCCATGCCATTCCATGCCATTCCATGCCATTCCATGCCATTCCATGCCATTCCATGCTATTCCATGCCATTCCATGCCATTCCATGCCGTGCCATGCCGATGCCATGCCGTGCCATGCCGGTGCCATGCCGTGCCATGCCGTGACATGCCGGTGCCATGCCGGTGCCATGCCGTGCCATTCCGTGCCATTCAATGCCATTCCATGCCATTCAATGCCGTGCCTTGCCGTGCCATGCCGTGCCATGCCGTGCCATGCCGTGCCATGCCGTGCCATGCCGTGCCATGCCGTGCCATGCCGTGCCATGCCGTGCCATGCCGTGCCATGCCGTGCCATGCCGTGCCATGCCGTGCCATGCCGTGCCATGCCGTGCCATGCCGTGCCATGCCGTGCCATGCCGTGCCATGCCGTGCCATGCCGTGCCATGCCGTGCCATGCCGTGCCATGCCGTGCCATGCCATTTCATGCCATTCCATGCCATTCCATGCCATTCCATGCCATTCCATGCCATTCCATGCCATTCCATGCCATTCCATGCCATTCCATGCCATTCCATGCCATTCCATGCCATTCCATGCCATTCCATGCCATTCCATGCCATTCCATGCCATTCCATGCCATTCCATGCCATTCCATGCCATTCCATGCCATTCCATGCCATTCCATGCCATTCCATGCCATTCCATGCCATTCCATGCCGTGCCATGCCGGTGCCATGCCGTGCCATGCCGGTGCCATGCCGTGCCATGCCGGTGCCATGCCGTGCCATGCCGGTGCCATGCCGTGCCATGCCGGTGCCATGCCGTGCCATGCCGTGCCATGCCGTGCCATGCCGTGCCATGCCATTCCATGCCATTCCATGCCATTCCATGCCATTCCATGCCATTCCATGCCATTCCATGCCATTCCATGCCATTCCATGCCATTCCATGCCATTCCATGCCATTCCATGCCATTCCATGCCATTCCATGCCATTCCATGCCATTCCATGCCATTCCATGCCATTCCATGCCATTCCATGCCATTCCATGCCATTCCATGCCATTCCATGCTATTCCATGCCATTCCATGCCATTCCATGCCGTGCCTTGCCGTGCCATGCCGTGCCATGCCGTGCCATGCCGTGCCATGCCGTGCCATGCCGTGCCATGCCGTGCCATGCCGTGCCATGCCATTTCATGCCATTCCATGCCATTCCATGCCATTTCATGCCATTCCATGCCATTCCATGCCATTCCATGCCATTCCATGCCATTCCATGCCATTCCATGCCATTCCATGCCATTCCATGCCATTCCATGCCATTCCATGCCATTCCATGCCATTCCATGCCATTCCATGCCATTCCATGCCATTCCATGCCATTCCATGCCATTCCATGCCATTCCATGCCATTCCATGCCATTCCATGCCATTCCATGCCATTCCATGCCATTCCATGCCGGTGCCATGCCGTGCCATGCCGGTGCCATGCCGTGCCATGCCGGTGCCATGCCGTGCCATGCCGGTGCCATGCCGTGCCATGCCGGTGCCATGCCGTGCCATGCCGGTGCCATGCCGTGCCATGCCGGTGCCATGCCGTGCCATGCCGTGCCATGCCGTGCCATGCCGTGCCATGCCGTGCCATGCCATTCCATGCCATTCCATGCCATTCCATGCCATTCCATGCCATTCCATGCCATTCCATGCCATTCCATGCCATTCCATGCCATTCCATGCTATTCCATGCCATTCCATGCCATTCCATGCCGTGCCATGCCGGTGCCATGCCGGTGCCATGCCGGTGCCATGCCGTGCCATGCCGTGCCATGCCGGTGCCATGCCGTGCCATGCCGGTGCCATGCCGTGCCATGCCGGTGCCATGTCGTGCCATGCCGGTGCCATGCCGTGCCATGCCGGTGCCATGCCGTGCCATGCCGGTGCCATGCCGTGCCATGCCGGTGCCATGCCGTGCCATGCCGTGCCATGCCGGTGCCATGCCGTGCCATGCCGGTGCCATGCCGGTGCCATGCCGTGCCATGCCGTGCCATGCCGTGCCATGCCGGGCCATGCGGTGCCATGCCATTCCATGCCATTCCATGCCATTCCATGCCATTCCATGCCATTCCATGCCATTCCATGCCATTCCATGCCATTCCATGCCATTCCATGCCATTCCATGCCATTCCATGCCGGTGCCATGCCGTGCCATGCCGGTGCCATGCCGTGCCATGCCGGTGCCATGCCGTGCCATGCCGGTGCCATGCCGTGCCATGCCGGTGCCATGCCGTGCCATGCCGGTGCCATGCCGTGCCATGCCGGTGCCATGCCGTGCCATGCCGGTGCCATGCCGTGCCATGCCGGTGCCATGCCGTGCCATGCCGGTGCCATGCCGTGCCATGCCGTGCCATGCCGGTGCCATGCCGGTGCCATGCCGTGCCATGCCGGTGCCATGCCGTGCCATGCCGGTGCCATGCCGTGCCATGCCGTGCCATGCCGTGCCATGCCGTGCCATGCCGTGCCATGCCGGTGCCATGCCGTGCCATGCCGGTGCCATGCCGTGCCATCCCGGTGCCATGCCGTGCCATGCCGGTGCCATGCCGTGCCATGCCGTGCCATGCCGGTGCCATGCCGTGCCATGCCGGTGCCATGCCGTGCCATGCCGGTGCCCATGCCGTGCCATGCCGGTGCCATGCCGTGCCATGCCGGTGCCATGCCGGTGCCATGCCGGTGCCATGCCGTGCCATGCCGGTGCCATGCCGTGCCATGCCGGTGCCATGCCGTGCCATGCCGGTGCCATGCCGTGCCATGCCGTGCCATGCCGTGCCATGCCGGGCCATGCGGTGCCATGCCATTCCATGCCATTCCATGCCATTCCATGCCAGTCCATGCCATTCCATGCCACTCAATGCGGTGCCATGCCGTGCCATGCGGTGCCATGCCGTGCCATGCCGTGCCATGCCGTGCCATGCCGTGCCATGCCGTGCCATGCCGTGCCATGCCGGTGCCATGCCGTGCCATGCCGGTGCCATGCCGTGCCATGCCGGTGCCATGCCGTGCCATGCCGGTGCCATGCCGTGCCATGCCGGTGCCATGCCGTGCCATGCCGGTGCCATGCCGTGCCATGCCGTGCCATGCCGTGCCATGCCGGGCCATGCGGTGCCATGCCATTCCATGCCATTCCATGCCATTCCATGCCATTCCATGCCATTCCATGCCATTCCATGCCATTCCATGCCATTCCATGCTATTCCATGCCATTCCATGCCATTCCATGCCGTGCCATGCCGGTGCCATGCCGGTGCCATGCCGTGCCATGCCGGTGCCATGCCGGTGCCATGCCGTGCCATGCCGTGCCATGCCGGTGCCATGCCGTGCCATGCCGGTGCCATGCCGTGCCATGCCGGTGCCATGTCGTGCCATGCCGGTGCCATGCCGTGCCATGCCGGTGCCATGCCGTGCCATGCCGGTGCCATGCCGTGCCATGCCGGTGCCATGCCGTGCCATGCCGTGCCATGCCGTGCCATGCCGGTGCCATGCCGGTGCCATGCCGTGCCATGCCGGTGCCATGCCGGTGCCATGCCGTGCCATGCCGTGCCATGCCGTGCCATGCCGGGCCATGCGGTGCCATGCCATTCCATGCCATTCCATGCCATTCCATGCCATTCCATGCCATTCCATGCCATTCCATGCCATTCCATGCCATTCCATGCCATTCCATGCCATTCCATGCCGTGCCATGCCGGTGCCATGCCGTGCCATGCCGGTGCCATGCCGTGCCATGCCGGTGCCATGCCGTGCCATGCCGGTGCCATGCCGTGCCATGCCGGTGCCATGCCGTGCCATGCCGGTGCCATGCCGTGCCATGCCGGTGCCATGCCGTGCCATGCCGGTGCCATGCCGTGCCATGCCGGTGCCATGCCGTGCCATGCCGTGCCATGCCGGTGCCATGCCGGTGCCATGCCGTGCCATGCCGGTGCCATGCCGTGCCATGCCGGTGCCATGCCGTGCCATGCCGTGCCATGCCGTGCCATGCCGTGCCATGCCGTGCCATGCCGGTGCCATGCCGTGCCATGCCGGTGCCATGCCGTGCCATCCCGGTGCCATGCCGTGCCATGCCGGTGCCATGCCGTGCCATGCCGTGCCATGCCGGTGCCATGCCGTGCCATGCCGGTGCCATGCCGTGCCATGCCGGTGCCCATGCCGTGCCATGCCGGTGCCATGCCGTGCCATGCCGGTGCCATGCCGGTGCCATGCCGTGCCATGCCGGTGCCATGCCGTGCCATGCCGGTGCCATGCCGTGCCATGCCGGTGCCATGCCGTGCCATGCCGTGCCATGCCGTGCCATGCCGGGCCATGCGGTGCCATGCCATTCCATGCCATTCCAAGCCATTCCATGCCAGTCCATGCCATTCCATGCCACTCAATGCGGTGCCATGCCGTGCCATGCGGTGCCATGCCGTGCCATGCCGTGCCATGCCGTGCCATGCCGTGCCATGCCGTGCCATGCCGTGCCATGCCGGTGCCATGCCGGTGCCATGCCGGTGCCATGCCGTGCCATGCCGTGCCATGCCGTGCCATGCCGTGCCATGCCGTGCCATGCCGTGCCATGCCGGGCCATGCGGTGCCATGCCATTCCATGCCATTCCATGCCATTCCATGCCATTCCATGCCATTCCATGCCATTCCATGCCGTGCCATGCCGGTGCCATGCCGTGCCATGCCGGTGCCATGCGGTGCCATGCCATTCCATGCGGTGCCATGCCATTCCATGCCATTCCATGCCATTCCATGCCATTCCATGCCATTCCATGCCATTCCATGCCATTCCATGCCATTCCATGCCATTCCATGCCATTCCATGCCATTCCATGCCATTCCATGCCATTCCATGCCATTCCATGCCATTCCATGCCATTCCATGCCATTCCATGCCATTCCATGCCATTCCATGCCATTCCATGCCATTCCATGCCATTCCATGCCATTCCATGCCATTCCATGCCATTCCATGCCATTCCATGCCATTCCATGCCATTCCATGCCATTCCATGCCATTCCATGCCATTCCATGCCATTCCATGCCATTCCATGCCATTCCATGCCATTCCATGCCATTCCATGCCATTCCATGCCATTCCATGCCATTCCATGCCATTCCATGCCATTCCATGCCATTCCATGCCATTCCATGCCATTCCATGCCATTCCATGCCATTCCATGCCATTCCATGCCATTCCATGCCATTCCATGCCATTCCATGCCATTCCATGCCATTCCATGCCATTCCATGCCATTCCATGCCATTCCATGCCATTCCATGCCATTCCATGCCATTCCATGCCATTCCATGCCATTCCATGCCATTCCATGCCATTCCATGCCATTCCATGCCATTCCATGCCGTGCCATGCCGTGCCATGCCGGTGCCATGCCGTGCCATGCCGGTGCCATGCCGGTGCCATGCCGTGCCATGCCGGTGCCATGCCGTGCCATGCCGGTGCCATGCCGTGCCATGCCGGTGCCATGCCGTGCCATGCCGGTGCCATGCCGTGCCATGCCGGTGCCATGCCGTGCCATGCCGGTGCCATGCCGTGCCATGCCGGTGCCATGCCGGTGCCATGCCGGTGCCATGCCGTGCCATGCCGGTGCCATGCCGTGCCATGCCGGTGCCATGCCTTGCCATGCCGTGCCATGCCGTGCCATGCCGGTGCCATGCCGTGCCATGCCGGTGCCATGCCGGTGCCATGCCGGTGCCATGCCGGTGCCATGCCGTGCCATGCCGGTGCCATGCCGTGCCATGCCGGTGCCATGCCGTGCCATGCCGGTGCCATGCCGTGCCATGCCGGTGCCATGCCGTGCCATGCCGGTGCCATGCCGTGCCATGCCGGTGCCATGCCGTGCCATGCCGGTGCCATGCCGTGCCATGCCGGTGCCCATGCCGTGCCATGCCGGTGCCATGCCGTGCCATGCCGGTGCCATGCCGTGCCATGCCGGTGCCATGCCGTGCCATGCCGGTGCCATGCCGTGCCATGCCGGTGCCATGCCGTGCCATGCCGGTGCCATGCCGTGCCATTCCGGTGCCATGCCGGTGCCATGCCGTGCCATGCCGGTGCCATGCCGTGCCATGCCGGTGCCATGCCGTGCCATGCCGTGCCATGCCGTGCCATGCCGGGCCATGCGGTGCCATGCCATTCCATGCCATTCCATGCCATTCCATGCCATTCCATGCCAGTCCATGCCATTCCATGCCACTCAATGCGGTGCCATGCCGTGCCATGCGGTGCCATGCCGTGCCATGCCGTGCCATGCCGTGCCATGCCGTGCCATGCCGTGCCATGCCGTGCCATGCCGTGCCATGCCGTGCCATGCCGTGCCATGCCGTGCCATTCCATGCCATTCAATGCCGTGCCATGCCGTGCCATGCCGTGCCATGCGGTGCCATGCCGTGCCATGCGGTGCCATGCCATTCCATGCCATTCCATGCCATTCCATGCCATTCCATGCCATTCCATGCCATTCCATGCCATCCCATGCCATTCCATGCCATTCCATGCCATTCCATGCCATTCCATGCCATTCCATGCCATTCCATGCCATTCCATGCCATTCCATGCCATTCAATGCCGTGCCATGCCCTGCCATGCCGTGCCATGCCGGTGCCATGCCGTGCCATGCCGTGCCATGCCGTGCCATGCCGGTGCCATGCCGTGCCATGCCGGTGCCATGCCGTGCCATGCCGTGCCATGCCGGTGCCATGCCGTGCCATGCCGTGCCATGCCGGTGCCATGCCGTGCCATGCCGTGCCATGCCGGTGCCATGCCGTGCCATGCCGGTGCCATGCCGTGCCATGCCGGTGCCATGCCGTGCCATGCGGTGCCATGCCGTGCCATGCGGTGCCATGCCATTCCATGCCATTCCATGCCATTCCATGCCATTCCATGCCATTCCATGCCATTCCATGCCATTCCATGCCATTCCATGCCATTCCATGCCATTCAATGCCGTGCCATGCCGTGCCATGCCGTGCCATGCCATTCCATGCCATTCCATGCCATTCCATGCCATTCCATGCCATTCCATGCCATTCCATGCCATTCCATGCCATTCCATGCCATTCCATGCCATTCCATGCCATTCCATGCCATTCCATGCCATTCCATGCCATTCCATGCCATTCCATGCCATTCCATGCCATTCCATGCCATTCCATGCCATTCCATGCCATTCCATGCCATTCCATGCCATTCCATGCCATTCCATGCCATTCCATGCCATTCCATGCCATTCCATGCCATTCCATGCCATTCCATGCCGTGCCATGCCGGTGCCATGCCGTGCCATGCCGGTGCCATGCCGTGCCATGCCGGTGCCATGCCGTGCCATGCCGGTGCCATGCCGTGCCATGCCGTGCCATGCCGTGCCATGCCGTGCCATGCCATTCCATGCCATTCCATGCCATTCCATGCCATTCCATGCCATTCCATGCCATTCCATGCCATTCCATGCCATTCCATGCCATTCCATGCCATTCCATGCCATTCCATGCTATTCCATGCCATTCCATGCCATTCCATGCCATTCCATGCCGTGCCATGCCGATGCCATGCCGTGCCATGCCGGTGCCATGCCGTGCCATGCCGTGACATGCCGGTGCCATGCCGGTGCCATGCCGTGCCATTCCGTGCCATTCAATGCCATTCCATGCCATTCAATGCCGTGCCTTGCCGTGCCATGCCGTGCCATGCCGTGCCATGCCGTGCCATGCCGTGCCATGCCGTGCCATGCCGTGCCATGCCGTGCCATGCCGTGCCATGCCGTGCCATGCC
This sequence comes from Cryptus armator, assembly GCA_963971235.1. Lineage (NCBI taxonomy): Eukaryota > Metazoa > Arthropoda > Insecta > Hymenoptera > Ichneumonidae > Cryptus > Cryptus armator. The sequence continues at coordinate 257,316 of CAXARG010000294.1, read as the reverse complement.
GTGCCATGCCGTGCCATGCCGTGCCATGCCGTGCCATGCCGTGCCATGCCGTGCCATGCCGTGCCATGCCGTGCCATGCCGTGCCATGCCGTGCCATGCCGTGCCATGCCGTGCCATGCCGTGCCATGCCGTGCCATGCCGTGCCATGCCGTGCCATGCCGTGCCATGCCGTGCCATGCCGTGCCATGCCGTGCCATGCCGTGCCATGCCGTGCCATGCCGTGCCATGCCATTTCATGCCATTCCATGCCATTCCATGCCATTCCATGCCATTCCATGCCATTCCATGCCATTCCATGCCATTCCATGCCATTCCATGCCATTCCATGCCATTCCATGCCATTCCATGCCATTCCATGCCATTCCATGCCATTCCATGCCATTCCATGCCATTCCATGCCATTCCATGCCATTCCATGCCATTCCATGCCATTCCATGCCATTCCATGCCATTCCATGCCATTCCATGCCATTCCATGCCATTCCATGCCGGTGCCATGCCGTGCCATGCCGGTGCCATGCCGTGCCATGCCGGTGCCATGCCGTGCCATGCCGGTGCCATGCCGTGCCATGCCGGTGCCATGCCGTGCCATGCCGGTGCCATGCCGTGCCATGCCGTGCCATGCCGTGCCATGCCGTGCCATGCCATTCCATGCCATTCCATGCCATTCCATGCCATTCCATGCCATTCCATGCCATTCCATGCTATTCCATGCCATTCCATGCCATTCCATGCCGTGCCATGCCGGTGCCATGCCGTGCCATGCCGGTGCCATGCCGTGCCATGCCGTGCCATGCCGGTGCCATGCCGTGCCATGCCGGTGCCATGCCGGTGCCATGCCGTGCCATGCCGTGCCATGCCGGTGCCATGCCGTGCCATGCCGGTGCCATGCCGTGCCATGCCGGTGCCATGTCGTGCCATGCCGGTGCCATGCCGTGCCATGCCGGTGCCATGCCGTGCCATGCCGGTGCCATGCCGTGCCATGCCGGTGCCATGCCGTGCCATGCCGGTGCCATGCCGTGCCATGCCGTGCCATGCCGGTGCCATGCCGGTGCCATGCCGTGCCATGCCGGTGCCATGCCGGTGCCATGCCGTGCCATGCCGTGCCATGCCGTGCCATGCCGTGCCATGCCGGGCCATGCGGTGCCATGCCATTCCATGCCATTCCATGCCATTCCATGCCATTCCATGCCATTCCATGCCATTCCATGCCATTCCATGCCATTCCATGCCATTCCATGCCATTCCATGCCATTCCATGCCATTCCATGCCATTCCATGCCATTCCATGCCGTGCCATGCCGGTGCCATGCCGTGCCATGCCGGTGCCATGCCGTGCCATGCCGGTGCCATGCCGTGCCATGCCGGTGCCATGCCGTGCCATGCCGGTGCCATGCCGTGCCATGCCGGTGCCATGCCGTGCCATGCCGGTGCCATGCCGTGCCATGCCGGTGCCATGCCGTGCCATGCCGGTGCCATGCCGTGCCATGCCGTGCCATGCCGGTGCCATGCCGGTGCCATGCCGTGCCATGCCGGTGCCATGCCGTGCCATGCCGTGCCATGCCGTGCCATGCCGTGCCATGCCGTGCCATGCCGGTGCCATGCCGTGCCATGCCGGTGCCATGCCGTGCCATCCCGGTGCCATGCCGTGCCATCCCGGTGCCATGCCGTGCCATGCCGGTGCCATGCCGTGCCATGCCGTGCCATGCCGTGCCATTCCATGCCATTCAATGCCGTGCCATGCCGTGCCATGCCGTGCCATGCGGTGCCATGCCGTGCCATGCGGTGCCATGCCATTCCATGCCATTCCATGCCATTCCATGCCATTCCATGCCATTCCATGCCATTCCATGCCATTCCATGCCATTCCATGCCATTCCATGCCATTCCATGCCATTCCATGCCATTCCATGCCATTCCATGCCATTCCATGCCATTCCATGCCATTCCATGCCATTCCATGCCATTCCATGCCATTCCATGCCATTCCATGCCATTCCATGCCATTCCATGCCATTCCATGCCATTCCATGCCATTCCATGCCATTCCATGCCATTCCATGCCATTCCATGCCATTCCATGCCATTCCATGCCATTCCATGCCATTCCATGCCATTCCATGCCATTCCATGCCGTGCCATGCCGTGCCATGCCGGTGCCATGCCGGTGCCATGCCGTGCCATGCCGGTGCCATGCCGGTGCCATGCCGTGCCATGCCGGTGCCATGCCGTGCCATGCCGGTGCCATGCCGTGCCATGCCGTGCCATGCCGTGCCATGCCGGTGCCATGCCGTGCCATGCCGTGCCATGCCGGTGCCATGCCGTGCCATGCCGGTGCCATGCCGTGCCATGCCGGTGCCATGCCGTGCCATGCCGGTGCCATGCCGTGCCATGCCGGTGCCATGCCGTGCCATGCCGGTACCATGCCGTGCCATGCCGGTGCCATGCCGTGCCATGCCGGTGCCATGCCGTGCCATGCCGGTGCCATGCCGTGCCATGCCGGTGCCATGCCGTGGCATGCCGGTGCCATGCCGTGCCATGCCGGTGCCATGCCGTGCCATGCCGTGCCATGCCGGTGCCATGCCGGTGCCATGCCGTGCCATGCCGTGCCATGCCGTGCCATGCCGTGCCATGCCGTGCCATGCCGTGCCATGCCGTGCCATTCCGTGCCATTCAATGCCATTCCATGCCATTCAATGCCGTGCCTTGCCGTGCCATGCCGTGCCATGCCGTGCCATGCCGTGCCATGCCGTGCCATGCCGTGCCATGCCGTGCCATGCCGTGCCATGCCATTCCATGCCATTCCATGCCATTCCATGCCATTCCATGCCATTCCATGCCATTCCATGCCATTCCATGCCATTCCATGCCATTCCATGCCATTCCATGCCATTCCATGCCATTCCATGCCATTCCATGCCATTCCATGCCATTCCATGCCATTCCATGCCATTCCATGCCATTCCATGCCATTCCATGCCATTCCATGCCATTCCATGCCATTCCATGCCATTCCATGCCATTCCATGCCATTCCATGCCATTCCATGCCATTCCATGCCATTCCATGCCGTGCCATGCCGGTGCCATGCCGTGCCATGCCGGTGCCATGCCGTGCCATGCCGGTGCCATGCCGTGCCATGCCGGTGCCATGCCGTGCCATGCCGGTGCCATGCCGTGCCATGCCGGTGCCATGCCGTGCCATGCCGTGCCATGCCGTGCCATGCCGTGCCATGCCATTCCATGCCATTCCATGCCATTCCATGCCATTCCATGCCATTCCATGCCATTCCATGCCATTCCATGCCATTCCATGCCATTCCATGCCATTCCATGCCATTCCATGCCGTGCCATGCCGATGCCATGCCGTGCCATGCCGGTGCCATGCCGTGCCATGCCGTGACATGCCGGTGCCATGCCGGTGCCATGCCGTGCCATTCCGTGCCATTCAATGCCATTCCATGCCATTCAATGCCGTGCCTTGCCGTGCCATGCCGTGCCATGCCGTGCCATGCCGTGCCATGCCGTGCCATGCCGTGCCATGCCGTGCCATGCCGTGCCATGCCGTGCCATGCCGTGCCATGCCGTGCCATGCCGTGCCATGCCGTGCCATGCCGTGCCATGCCGTGCCATGCCGTGCCATGCCGTGCCATGCCGTGCCATGCCGTGCCATGCCGTGCCATGCCGTGCCATGCCGTGCCATGCCGTGCCATGCCATTTCATGCCATTCCATGCCATTCCATGCCATTCCATGCCATTCCATGCCATTCCATGCCATTCCATGCCATTCCATGCCATTCCATGCCATTCCATGCCATTCCATGCCATTCCATGCCATTCCATGCCATTCCATGCCATTCCATGCCATTCCATGCCATTCCATGCCATTCCATGCCATTCCATGCCATTCCATGCCATTCCATGCCATTCCATGCCATTCCATGCCGTGCCATGCCGGTGCCATGCCGTGCCATGCCGGTGCCATGCCGTGCCATGCCGGTGCCATGCCGTGCCATGCCGGTGCCATGCCGTGCCATGCCGGTGCCATGCCGTGCCATGCCGTGCCATGCCGTGCCATGCCGTGCCATGCCGTGCCATGCCATTCCATGCCATTCCATGCCATTCCATGCCATTCCATGCCATTCCATGCCATTCCATGCCATTCCATGCCATTCCATGCCATTCCATGCCATTCCATGCCATTCCATGCCATTCCATGCCATTCCATGCCATTCCATGCCGTGCCTTGCCGTGCCATGCCGTGCCATGCCGTGCCATGCCGTGCCATGCCGTGCCATGCCGTGCCATGCCATTCCATGCCATTCCATGCCATTCCATGCCATTCCATGCCATTCCATGCCATTCCATGCCATTCCATGCCATTCCATGCCATTCCATGCCATTCCATGCCATTCCATGCCATTCCATGCCATTCCATGCCATTCCATGCCATTCCATGCCATTCCATGCCATTCCATGCCATTCCATGCCATTCCATGCCATTCCATGCCATTCCATGCCATTCCATGCCATTCCATGCCATTCCATGCCATTCCATGCCATTCCATGCCATTCCATGCCATTCCATGCCATTCCATGCCATTCCATGCCATTCCATGCCATTCCATGCCATTCCATGCCATTCCATGCCATTCCATGCCATTCCATGCCATTCCATGCCATTCCATGCCATTCCATGCCATTCCATGCCATTCCATGCCGGTGCCATGCCATTCCATGCCATTCCATGCCATTCCATGCCGGTGCCATGCCGTGCCATGCCGGTGCCATGCCGTGCCATGCCGGTGCCATGCCGTGCCATGCCGGTGCCATGCCGTGCCATGCCGGTGCCATGCCGTGCCATGCCGGTGCCATGCCGTGCCATGCCGGTGCCATGCCGTGCCATGCCGTGCCATGCCATTCCATGCCATTCCATGCCATTCCATGCCATTCCATGCCATTCCATGCCATTCCATGCCATTCCATGCCATTCCATGCCATTCCATGCTATTCCATGCCATTCCATGCCATTCCATGCCGTGCCATGCCGGTGCCATGCCGGTGCCATGCCGTGCCATGCCGGTGCCATGCCGGTGCCATGCCGTGCCATGCCGTGCCATGCCGGTGCCATGCCGTGCCATGCCGGTGCCATGCCGTGCCATGCCGGTGCCATGTCGTGCCATGCCGGTGCCATGCCGTGCCATGCCGGTGCCATGCCGTGCCATGCCGGTGCCATGCCGTGCCATGCCGGTGCCATGCCGTGCCATGCCGTGCCATGCCGGTGCCATGCCGGTGCCATGCCGTGCCATGCCGGTGCCATGCCGGTGCCATGCCGTGCCATGCCGTGCCATGCCGTGCCATGCCGGGCCATGCGGTGCCATGCCATTCCATGCCATTCCATGCCATTCCATGCCATTCCATGCCATTCCATGCCATTCCATGCCATTCCATGCCATTCCATGCCATTCCATGCCATTCCATGCCATTCCATGCCATTCCATGCCATTCCATGCCATTCCATGCCGTGCCATGCCGGTGCCATGCCGTGCCATGCCGGTGCCATGCCGTGCCATGCCGGTGCCATGCCGTGCCATGCCGGTGCCATGCCGTGCCATGCCGGTGCCATGCCGTGCCATGCCGGTGCCATGCCGTGCCATGCCGGTGCCATGCCGTGCCATGCCGGTGCCATGCCGTGCCATGCCGGTGCCATGCCGTGCCATGCCGTGCCATGCCGGTGCCATGCCGGTGCCATGCCGTGCCATGCCGGTGCCATGCCGTGCCATGCCGGTGCCATGCCGTGCCATGCCGTGCCATGCCGTGCCATGCCGTGCCATGCCGTGCCATGCCGGTGCCATGCCGTGCCATGCCGGTGCCATGCCGTGCCATCCCGGTGCCATGCCGTGCCATGCCGGTGCCATGCCGTGCCATGCCGGTGCCATGCCGTGCCATGCCGGTGCCATGCCGTGCCATGCCGGTGCCCATGCCGTGCCATGCCGGTGCCATGCCGTGCCATGCCGGTGCCATGCCGGTGCCATGCCGTGCCATGCCGGTGCCATGCCGTGCCATGCCGGTGCCATGCCGTGCCATGCCGGTGCCATGCCGTGCCATGCCGTGCCATGCCGTGCCATGCCGGGCCATGCGGTGCCATGCCATTCCATGCCATTCCATGCCATTCCATGCCAGTCCATGCCATTCCATGCCACTCAATGCGGTGCCATGCCGTGCCATGCGGTGCCATGCCGTGCCATGCCGTGCCATGCCGTGCCATGCCGTGCCATGCCGTGCCATGCCGTGCCATGCCGTGCCATGCCGTGCCATGCCGTGCCATGCCGTGCCATGCCGTGCCATGCCGGTGCCATGCCGTGCCATGCCGGTGCCATGCCGTGCCATGCCGGTGCCATGCCGTGCCATGCCGTGCCATGCCGTGCCATGCCGGGCCATGCGGTGCCATGCCATTCCATGCCATTCCATGCCATTCCATGCCATTCCATGCCATTCCATGCCATTCCATGCCATTCCATGCTATTCCATGCCATTCCATGCCATTCCATGCCGTGCCATGCCGATGCCATGCCGTGCCATGCCGGTGCCATGCCGTGCCATGCCGTGACATGCCGGTGCCATGCCGGTGCCATGCCGTGCCATTCCGTGCCATTCACTGCCATTCCATGCCATTCAATGCCGTGCCATGCCGGTGCCATGCCGTGCCATGCCGTGCCATGCGGTGCCATGCCGTGCCATGCCGGTGCCATGCCGTGCCATGCCGTGCCATGCCGGTGCCATGCCGGTGCCATGCCGTGCCATGCCGGTGCCATGCCGGTGCCATGCCGTGCCATGCCGTGCCATGCCGTGCCATGCCGTGCCATGCCGTGCCATGCCGTGCCATGCCGTGCCATGCCGTGCCATGCCGTGCCATGCCGTGCCATGCCGTGCCATGCCGTGCCATGCCGTGCCATGCCGTGCCATGCCGTGCCATGCCGTGCCATGCCGTGCCATGCCGTGCCATGCCGTGCCATGCCGTGCCATGCCGTGCCATGCCGTGCCATGCCGTGCCATGCCGTGCCATGCCGTGCCATGCCGTGCCATGCCGTGCCATGCCGTGCCATGCCGTGCCATGCCGTGCCATGCCGTGCCATGCCGTGCCATGCCGTGCCATGCCGTGCCATGCCGTGCCATGCCGTGCCATGCCGTGCCATGCCGTGCCATGCCGTGCCATGCCGTGCCATGCCGTGCCATGCCGTGCCATGCCGTGCCATGCCGTGCCATGCCGTGCCATGCCGTGCCATGCCGTGCCATGCCGTGCCATGCCGTGCCATGCCGTGCCATGCCGTGCCATGCCGTGCCATGCCGTGCCATGCCGTGCCATGCCGTGCCATGCCGTGCCATGCCGTGCCATGCCGTGCCATGCCGTGCCATGCCGTGCCATGCCGTGCCATGCCGTGCCATGCCGTGCCATGCCGTGCCATGCCGTGCCATGCCGTGCCATGCCGTGCCATGCCGTGCCATGCCGTGCCATTCCATGCCATTCAATGCCGTGCCATGCCGTGCCATGCCGTGCCATGCGGTGCCATGCCGTGCCATTCGGTGCCATGCCATTCCATGCCATTCAATGCCGTGCCATGCCGTGCCATGCCGTGCCATGCGGTGCCATGCCGTGCCATTCCATGCCATTCCATGCCATTCCATGCCATTCAATGCCGTGCCATGCCGTGCCATGCCGTGCCATGCCGGTGCCATGCCGTGCCATGCCGGTGCCATGCCGTGCCATGCCGGTGCCATGCCGTACCATGCCGGTGCCATGCCGTGCCATGCCGTGCCATGCCGGTGCCATGCCGGTGCCATGCCGTGCCATGCCGGTGCCATGCCGTGCCATGCCGGTGCCATGCCGTGCCATGCCGTGCCATGCCGGTGCCATGCCGTGCCATGCCGTGCCATGCCGTGCCATGCCTTGCCATGCCGTGCCATGCCGTGCCATGCCGGTGCCATGCCGTGCCATGCCGGTGCCATGCCGTGCCATGCCGGTGCCATGCCGTGCCATGCCGTGCCATGCCGGTGCCATGCCGTGCCATGCCGGTGCCATGCCGTGCCATGCCGGTGCCATGCCGTGCCATGCCGTGCCATGCCGGTGCCATGCCGTGGCATGCCGGTGCCATGCCGTGCCATGCCGTGCCATGCCGGTGCCATGCCGTGCCATGCCGTGCCATGCCGGTGCCATGCCGGTGCCATGCCGTGCCATGCCGTGCCATGCCGTGCCATGCCGTGCCATGCCGTGCCATTCCGTGCCATTCAATGCCATTCCATGCCATTCAATGCCGTGCCTTGCCGTGCCATGCCGTGCCATGCCGTGCCATGCCGTGCCATGCCGTGCCATGCCGTGCCATGCCATTCCATGCCATTCCATGCCATTCCATGCCATTCCATGCCATTCCATGCCATTCCATGCCATTCCATGCCGTGCCATGCCGGTGCCATGCCGTGCCATGCCGGTGCCATGCCGTGCCATGCCGGTGCCATGCCGTGCCATGCCGGTGCCATGCCGTGCCATGCCGGTGCCATGCCGTGCCATGCCGTGCCATGCCGTGCCATGCCGTGCCATGCCATTCCATGCCATTCCATGCCATTCCATGCCATTCCATGCCATTCCATGCCATTCCATGCCATTCCATGCCATTCCATGCCATTCCATGCCATTCCATGCTATTCCATGCCATTCCATGCCATTCCATGCCGTGCCATGCCGATGCCATGCCGTGCCATGCCGGTGCCATGCCGTGCCATGCCGTGACATGCCGGTGCCATGCCGGTGCCATGCCGTGCCATTCCGTGCCATTCAATGCCATTCCATGCCATTCAATGCCGTGCCTTGCCGTGCCATGCCGTGCCATGCCGTGCCATGCCGTGCCATGCCGTGCCATGCCGTGCCATGCCGTGCCATGCCGTGCCATGCCGTGCCATGCCGTGCCATGCCGTGCCATGCCGTGCCATGCCGTGCCATGCCGTGCCATGCCGTGCCATGCCGTGCCATGCCGTGCCATGCCGTGCCATGCCGTGCCATGCCGTGCCATGCCGTGCCATGCCGTGCCATGCCGTGCCATGCCGTGCCATGCCGTGCCATGCCGTGCCATGCCGTGCCATGCCGTGCCATGCCGTGCCATGCCGTGCCATGCCGTGCCATGCCGTGCCATGCCGTGCCATGCCGTGCCATGCCGTGCCATGCCGTGCCATGCCGTGCCATGCCGTGCCATGCCGTGCCATGCCGTGCCATGCCGTGCCATGCCGTGCCATGCCGTGCCATGCCGTGCCATGCCGTGCCATGCCGTGCCATGCCGTGCCATGCCGTGCCATGCCGTGCCATGCCGTGCCATGCCGTGCCATGCCGTGCCATGCCGTGCCATGCCGTGCCATGCCGTGCCATGCCGTGCCATGCCGTGCCATGCCGTGCCATGCCGTGCCATGCCGTGCCATGCCGTGCCATGCCGTGCCATGCCGTGCCATGCCGTGCCATGCCGTGCCATGCCGTGCCATGCCGTGCCATGCCGTGCCATGCCGTGCCATGCCGTGCCATGCCGTGCCATGCCGTGCCATGCCGTGCCATGCCGTGCCATTCCGTGCCATTCAATGCCGTGCCATGCCGTGCCATGCCGTGCCATGCGGTGCCATGCCGTGCCATTCGGTGCCATGCCGTGCCATGCCGTGCCATGCCGTGCCATGCCGTGCCATGCCGTGCCATGCCGTGCCATGCCGTGCCATGCCGTGCCATTCCGTGCCATTCAATGCCATTCCATGCCATTCAATGCCGTGCCTTGCCGTGCCATGCCGTGCCATGCCGTCCATGCCGTGCCATGCCGTGCCATGCCGTGCCATGCCATTCCATGCCATTTCATGCCATTCCATGCCATTCCATGCCATTCCATGCCATTCCATGCCATTCCATGCCATTCCATGCCATTCCATGCCATTCCATGCCATTCCATGCCATTCCATGCCATTCCATGCCATTCCATGCCATTCCATGCCATTCCATGCCATTCCATGCCATTCCATGCCATTCCATGCCATTCCATGCCATTCAATGCCGTGCCATGCCGTGCCATGCCGTGCCATGCCGGTGCCATGCCGTGCCATGCCGGTGCCATGCCGTGCCATGCCGGTGCCATGCCGTGCCATGCCGGTGCCATGCCGTGCCATGCCGTGCCATGCCGTGCCATGCCGGTGCCATGCCGGTGCCATGCCGTGCCATGCCGGTGCCATGCCGTGCCATGCCGGTGCCATGCCGTGCCATGCCGGTGCCATGCCGTGCCATGCCGGTGCCATGCCGTGCCATGCCGGTGCCATGCCGTGCCATGCCGTGCCATGCCGGTGCCATGCCGTGCCATGCCGGTGCCATGCCGTGCCATGCCGGTGCCATGCCGTGCCATGCCGGTGCCATGCCGTGCCATGCCGTGCCATGCCGTGCCATGCCTTGCCATGCCGTGCCATGCCGTGCCATGCCGGTGCCATGCCGTGCCATGCCGGTGCCATGCCGTGCCATGCCGGTGCCATGCCGTGCCATGCCGGTGCCATGCCGTGCCATGCCGGTGCCATGCCGTGCCATGCCGTGCCATGCCGTGCCATGCCGTGCCATGCCGTGCCATGCCGTGCCATGCCGGTGCCATGCCGTGGCATGCCGGTGCCATGCCGTGCCAAGCCGGTGCCATGCCGTGCCATGCCGTGCCATGCCGTGCCATGCCGGTGCCATGCCGGTGCCATGCCGTGCCATGCCGTGCCATGCCGTGCCATGCCGTGCCATGCCGTGCCATTCCGTGCCATTCAATGCCATTCCATGCCATTCAATGCCGTGCCTTGCCGTGCCATGCCGTGCCATGCCGTGCCATGCCGTGCCATGCCGTGCCATGCCGTGCCATGCCGTGCCATGCCATTCCATGCCATTCCATGCCATTCCATGCCATTCCATGCCATTCCATGCCATTCCATGCCATTCCATGCCATTCCATGCCATTCCATGCCATTCCATGCCATTCCATGCCATTCCATGCCGTGCCATGCCGGTGCCATGCCGTGCCATGCCGGTGCCATGCCGTGCCATGCCGGTGCCATGCCGTGCCATGCCGGTGCCATGCCGTGCCATGCCGGTGCCATGCCGTGCCATGCCGGTGCCATGCCGTGCCATGCCGTGCCATGCCGTGCCATGCCATTCCATGCCATTCCATGCCATTCCATGCCATTCCATGCCATTCCATGCCATTCCATGCCATTCCATGCCATTCCATGCCATTCCATGCCATTCCATGCCATTCCATGCCATTCCATGCCATTCCATGCCATTCCATGCCATTCCATGCTATTCCATGCCATTCCATGCCATTCCATGCCGTGCCATGCCGGTGCCATGCCGTGCCATGCCGGTGCCATGCCGTGCCATGCCGGTGCCATGCCGTGCCATGCCGTGCCATGCCGTGCCATGCCGGTGCCATGCCGTGGCATGCCGGTGCCATGCCGTGCCATGCCGTGCCATGCCGTGCCATGCCGGTGCCATGCCGTGCCATGCCGTGCCATGCCGTGCCATGCCGGTGCCATGCCGTGCCATGCCGGTGCCATGCCGTGCCATGCCGTGCCATGCCGTGCCATGCCGTGCCATGCCGTGCCATGCCGTGCCATGCCGTGCCATGCCGTGCCATGCCGTGCCATGCCGTGCCATGCCGTGCCATGCCGTGCCATGCCGTGCCATGCCGTGCCATGCCGTGCCATGCCGTGCCATGCCGTGCCATGCCGTGCCATGCCGTGCCATGCCGTGCCATGCCGTGCCATGCCGTGCCATGCCGTGCCATGCCGTGCCATGCCGTGCCATGCCGTGCCATGCCGTGCCATGCCGTGCCATGCCGTGCCATGCCGTGCCATGCCGTGCCATGCCGTGCCATGCCGTGCCATGCCATTCCATGCCATTCCATGCCATTCCATGCCATTCCATGCCATTCCATGCCATTCCATGCCATTCCATGCCATTCCATGCCATTCCATGCCATTCCATGCCATTCCATGCCATTCCATGCCATTCCATGCCATTCCATGCCATTCCATGCCATTCCATGCCATTCCATGCCATTCCATGCCATTCCATGCCATTCCATGCCATTCCATGCCATTCCATGCCATTCCATGCCATTCCATGCCATTCCATGCCATTCCATGCCATTCCATGCCATTCCATGCCATTCCATGCCATTCCATGCCATTCCATGCCATTCCATGCCATTCCATGCCATTCCATGCCATTCCATGCCATTCCATGCCATTCCATGCCATTCCATGCCATTCCATGCCATTCCATGCCATTCCATGCCATTCCATGCCATTCCATGCCATTCCATGCCATTCCATGCCATTCCATGCCATTCCATGCCATTCCATGCCATTCCATGCCATTCCATGCCATTCCATGCCATTCCATGCCATTCCATGCCATTCCATGCCATTCCATGCCATTCCATGCCATTCCATGCCATTCCATGCCATTCCATGCCGGTGCCATGCCGTGCCATGCCGGTGCCATGCCGTGCCATGCCGGTGCCATGCCGTGCCATGCCGGTGCCATGCCGTGCCATGCCGGTGCCATGCCGTGCCATGCCGGTGCCATGCCGTGCCATGCCGTGCCATGCCGTGCCATGCCGTGCCATGCCATTCCATGCCATTCCATGCCATTCCATGCCATTCCATGCCATTCCATGCCATTCCATGCCATTCCATGCCATTCCATGCCATTCCATGCTATTCCATGCCGGTGCCATGCCGTGCCATGCCGGTGCCATGCCGTGCCATGCCGGTGCCATGCCGTGCCATGCCGGTGCCATGCCGGTGCCATGCCGTGCCATGCCGTGCCATACCGGTGCCATGCCGTGCCATGCCGGTGCCATGCCGTGCCATGCCGGTGCCATGCCGTCCATGCCGTGCCATGCCGTGCCATGCCGTGCCATGCCATTCCATGCCATTTCATGCCATTCCATGCCATTCCATGCCATTCCATGCCATTCCATGCCATTCCATGCCATTCCATGCCATTCCATGCCATTCCATGCCATTCCATGCCATTCCATGCCATTCCATGCCATTCCATGCCATTCCATGCCATTCCATGCCATTCCATGCCATTCCATGCCATTCCATGCCATTCAATGCCGTGCCATGCCGTGCCATGCCGTGCCATGCCGGTGCCATGCCGTGCCATGCCGGTGCCATGCCGTGCCATGCCGGTGCCATGCCGTGCCATGCCGTGCCATGCCGTGCCATGCCGGTGCCATGCCGGTGCCATGCCGTGCCATGCCGGTGCCATGCCGTGCCATGCCGGTGCCATGCCGTGCCATGCCGGTGCCATGCCGTGCCATGCCGGTGCCATGCCGTGCCATGCCGTGCCATGCCGGTGCCATGCCGTGCCATGCCGGTGCCATGCCGTGCCATGCCGGTGCCATGCCGTGCCATGCCGGTGCCATGCCGTGCCATGCCGGTGCCATGCCGTGCCATGCCGTGCCATGCCGTGCCATGCCTTGCCATGCCGTGCCATGCCGTGCCATGCCGGTGCCATGCCGTGCCATGCCGGTGCCATGCCGTGCCATGCCGGTGCCATGCCGTGCCATGCCGGTGCCATGCCGTGCCATGCCGGTGCCATGCCGTGCCATGCCGTGCCATGCCGTGCCATGCCGTGCCATGCCGTGCCATGCCGTGCCATGCCGGTGCCATGCCGTGGCATGCCGGTGCCATGCCGTGCCATGCCGTGCCAAGCCGGTGCCATGCCGTGCCATGCCGTGCCATGCCGGTGCCATGCCGTGCCATGCCGTGCCATGCCGTGCCATGCCGTGCCATGCCGTGCCATGCCGTGCCATTCCGTGCCATTCAATGCCATTCCATGCCATTCAATGCCGTGCCTTGCCGTGCCATGCCGTGCCATGCCGTGCCATGCCGTGCCATGCCGTGCCATGCCGTGCCATGCCGTGCCATGCCGTGCCATGCCATTCCATGCCATTCCATGCCATTCCATGCCATTCCATGCCATTCCATGCCATTCCATGCCATTCCATGCCATTCCATGCCATTCCATGCCATTCCATGCCGTGCCATGCCGGTGCCATGCCGTGCCATGCCGGTGCCATGCCGTGCCATGCCGGTGCCATGCCGTGCCATGCCGGTGCCATGCCGTGCCATGCCGGTGCCATGCCGTGCCATGCCGTGCCATGCCGTGCCATGCCATTCCATGCCATTCCATGCCATTCCATGCCATTCCATGCCATTCCATGCCATTCCATGCCATTCCATGCCATTCCATGCCATTCCATGCCATTCCATGCCATTCCATGCCATTCCATGCCATTCCATGCCATTCCATGCCATTCCATGCCATTCCATGCCATTCCATGCCATTCCATGCCATTCCATGCTATTCCATGCCATTCCATGCCATTCCATGCCGTGCCATGCCGGTGCCATGCCGTGCCATGCCGGTGCCATGCCGTGCCATGCCGTGCCATGCCGTGCCATGCCGGTGCCATGCCGTGGCATGCCGGTGCCATGCCGTGCCATGCCGTGCCATGCCGTGCCATGCCGGTGCCATGCCGTGCCATGCCGTGCCATGCCGGTGCCATGCCGTGCCATGCCGGTGCCATGCCGTGCCATGCCGTGCCATGCCGTGCCATGCCGTGCCATGCCGTGCCATGCCGTGCCATGCCGTGCCATGCCGTGCCATGCCGTGCCATGCCGTGCCATGCCGTGCCATGCCGTGCCATGCCGTGCCATGCCGTGCCATGCCGTGCCATGCCGTGCCATGCCGTGCCATGCCGTGCCATGCCGTGCCATGCCGTGCCATGCCGTGCCATGCCGTGCCATGCCGTGCCATGCCGTGCCATGCCGTGCCATGCCGTGCCATGCCGTGCCATGCCGTGCCATGCCGTGCCATGCCGTGCCATGCCGTGCCATGCCGTGCCATGCCGTGCCATGCCGTGCCATGCCGTGCCATGCCGTGCCATGCCGTGCCATGCCGTGCCATGCCGTGCCATGCCGTGCCATGCCATTCCATGCCATTCCATGCCATTCCATGCCATTCCATGCCATTCCATGCCATTCCATGCCATTCCATGCCATTCCATGCCATTCCATGCCATTCCATGCCATTCCATGCCATTCCATGCCATTCCATGCCATTCCATGCCATTCCATGCCATTCCATGCCATTCCATGCCATTCCATGCCATTCCATGCCATTCCATGCCATTCCATGCCATTCCATGCCATTCCATGCCATTCCATGCCATTCCATGCCATTCCATGCCATTCCATGCCATTCCATGCCATTCCATGCCATTCCATGCCATTCCATGCCATTCCATGCCATTCCATGCCATTCCATGCCATTCCATGCCATTCCATGCCATTCCATGCCATTCCATGCCATTCCATGCCATTCCATGCCATTCCATGCCATTCCATGCCATTCCATGCCATTCCATGCCATTCCATGCCATTCCATGCCATTCCATGCCATTCCATGCCGGTGCCATGCCGTGCCATGCCGGTGCCATGCCGTGCCATGCCGGTGCCATGCCGTGCCATGCCGGTGCCATGCCGTGCCATGCCGGTGCCATGCCGTGCCATGCCGGTGCCATGCCGTGCCATGCCGTGCCATGCCGTGCCATGCCGTGCCATGCCATTCCATGCCATTCCATGCCATTCCATGCCATTCCATGCCATTCCATGCCATTCCATGCCATTCCATGCCATTCCATGCCATTCCATGCTATTCCATGCCATTCCATGCCATTCCATGCCATTCCATGCCATTCCATGCCGGTGCCATGCCGTGCCATGCCGGTGCCATGCCGTGCCATGCCGGTGCCATGCCGTGCCATGCCGGTGCCATGCCGGTGCCATGCCGTGCCATGCCGTGCCATACCGGTGCCATGCCGTGCCATGCCGGTGCCATGCCGTGCCATGCCGGTGCCATGTCGTGCCATGCCGGTGCCATGCCGTGCCATGCCGGTGCCATGCCGTGCCATGCCGTGCCATGCCGTGCCATGCCATTCCATGCCATTCCATGCCATTCCATGCCATTCCATGCCATTCCATGCCATTCCATGCCATTCCATGCCATTCCATGCCATTCCATGCCATTCCATGCCATTCCATGCCATTCCATGCCATTCCATGCCATTCCATGCCATTCCATGCCATTCCATGCTATTCCATGCCATTCCATGCCATTCCATGCCGTGCCATGCCGGTGCCATGCCGTGCCATGCCGGTGCCATGCCGTGCCATGCCGTGCCATGCCGTGCCATGCCGGTGCCATGCCGTGGCATGCCGGTGCCATGCCGTGCCATGCCGTGCCATGCCGTGCCATGCCGGTGCCATGCCGTGCCATGCCGTGCCATGCCGGTGCCATGCCGTGCCATGCCGGTGCCATGCCGTGCCATGCCGGTGCCATGCCGTGCCATGCCGGTGCCATGCCGGTGCCATGCCGTGCCATGCCGTGCCATGCCGGTGCCATGCCGTGCCATGCCGGTGCCATGCCGTGCCATGCCGGTGCCATGTCGTGCCATGCCGGTGCCATGTCGTGCCATGCCGGTGCCATGCCGTGCCATGCCGGTGCCATGCCGTGCCATGCCGGTGCCATGCCGTGCCATGCCGGTGCCATGCCGTGCCATGCCGTGCCATGCCGGTGCCATGCCGGTGCCATGCCGTGCCATGCCGGTGCCATGCCGGTGCCATGCCGTGCCATGCCGTGCCATGCCGTGCCATGCCGGGCCATGCGGTGCCATGCCATTCCATGCCATTCCATGCCATTCCATGCCATTCCATGCCATTCCATGCCATTCCATGCCATTCCATGCCATTCCATGCCATTCCATGCCATTCCATGCCATTCCATGCCATTCCATGCCGTGCCATGCCGGTGCCATGCCGTGCCATGCCGGTGCCATGCCGTGCCATGCCGGTGCCATGCCGTGCCATGCCGGTGCCATGCCGTGCCATGCCGGTGCCATGCCGTGCCATGCCGGTGCCATGCCGTGCCATGCCGGTGCCATGCCGTGCCATGCCGTGCCATGCCGGTGCCATGCCGGTGCCATGCCGTGCCATGCCGGTGCCATGCCGTGCCATGCCGGTGCCATGCCGTGCCATGCCGTGCCATGCCGTGCCGTGCCATGCCGGTGCCATGCCGTGCCATGCCGGTGCCATGCCGTGCCATCCCGGTGCCATGCCGTGCCATGCCGGTGCCATGCCGTGCCATGCCGTGCCATTCCATGCCATTCAATGCCGTGCCATGCCGTGCCATGCCGTGCCATGCGGTGCCATGCCGTGCCATGCGGTGCCATGCCATTCCATGCCATTCCATGCCATTCCATGCCATTCCATGCCATTCCATGCCATTCCATGCCATTCCATGCCATTCCATGCCATTCCATGCCATTCCATGCCATTCCATGCCATTCCATGCCATTCCATGCCATTCCATGCCATTCCATGCCATTCCATGCCATTCCATGCCATTCCATGCCATTCCATGCCATTCCATGCCATTCCATGCCATTCCATGCCATTCCATGCCATTCCATGCCATTCCATGCCATTCCATGCCATTCCATGCCATTCCATGCCATTCCATGCCATTCCATGCCATTCCATGCCATTCCATGCCATTCCATGCCATTCCATGCCATTCCATGCCGTGCCATGCCGTGCCATGCCGGTGCCATGCCGTGCCATGCCGGTGCCATGCCGTGCCATGCCGGTGCCATGCCGTGCCATGCCGGTGCCATGCCGTGCCATGCCGTGCCATGCCGGTGCCATGCCGTGCCATGCCGTGCCATGCCGGTGCCATGCCGTGCCATGCCGGTGCCATGCCGTGCCATGCCGGTGCCATGCCGTGCCATGCCGGTGCCATGCCGTGCCATGCCGGTACCATGCCGTGCCATGCCGGTGCCATGCCGTGCCATGCCGGTGCCATGCCGTGCCATGCCGGTGCCATGCCGGTGCCATGCCGGTGCCATGCCGTGCCATGCCGGTGCCATGCCGTGCCATGCCGGTGCCATGCCGTGCCATGCCGGTGCCATGCCGTGCCATGCGGTGCCATGCCGTGCCATGCGGTGCCATGCCATTCCATGCCATTCCATGCCATTCCATGCCATTCCATGCCATTCCATGCCATTCCATGCCATTCCATGCCATTCCATGCCATTCCATGCCATTCCATGCCATTCCATGCCATTCCATGCCATTCCATGCCATTCCATGCCATTCCATGCCATTCCATGCCATTCCATGCCATTCCATGCCATTCCATGCCATTCCATGCCATTCCATGCCATTCCATGCCATTCCATGCCATTCCATGCCATTCCATGCCATTCCATGCCATTCCATGCCATTCCATGCCATTCCATGCCGTGCCATGCCGTGCCATGCCGGTGCCATGCCGTGCCATGCCGGTGCCATGCCGTGCCATGCCGGTGCCATGCCGTGCCATGCCGTGCCATGCCGGTGCCATGCCGTGCCATGCCGTGCCATGCCGGTGCCATGCCGTGCCATGCCGGTGCCATGCCGTGCCATGCCGGTGCCATGCCGTGCCATGCCGGTGCCATGCCGTGCCATGCCGGTACCATGCCGTGCCATGCCGGTGCCATGCCGGTGCCATGCCGGTGCCATGCCGGTGCCATGCCGTGCCATGCCGGTGCCATGCCGTGCCATGCCGTGCCATGCCGGTGCCATGCCGTGCCATGCCGGTGCCATGCCGTGCCATGCCGTGCCATGCCGTGCCATGCCGGGCCATGCGGTGCCATGCCATTCCATGCCATTCCATGCCATTCCATGCCATTCCATGCCATTCCATGCCATTCCATGCCATTCCATGCCATTCCATGCCATTCCATGCCATTCCATGCCATTCCATGCCATTCCATGCCATTCCATGCCATTCCATGCTATTCCATGCCATTCCATGCCATTCCATGCCGTGCCATGCCGATGCCATGCCGTGCCATGCCGGTGCCATGCCGTGCCATGCCATGACATGCCGGTGCCATGCCGGTGCCATGCCGTGCCATTCCGTGCCATTCAATGCCATTCCATGCCATTCAATGCCGTGCCATGCCGGTGCCATGCCGTGCCATGCCGTGCCATGCGGTGATATGCCGTGCCATGCCGTGCCATGCGGTGCCATGCCGTGCCATGCCGTGCCATGCCGTGCCATGCCGTGCCATGCCGTGCCATGCCGTGCCATGCCGGTGCCATGCCGTGCCATGCCGTGCCATGCCGTGCCATGCCGGTGCCATGCCGTGCCATGCCGGTGCCATGCCGTGCCATGCCGTGCCATGCCGGTGCCATGCCGTGCCATGCCGTGCCATGCCGGTGCCATGCCGTGCCATGCCGTGCCATGCCGGTGCCATGCCGTGCCATGCCGTGCCATGCCGGTGCCATGCCGTGCCATGCCGTGCCATGCCGGTGCCCATGCCGTGCCATGCCGGTGCCATGCCGTGCTATGACGATGCCATGCCGGTGCCATGCCGTGCCATGCCGGTGCCATGCCGTGCCATGCCGTGCCATGCCGTGCCATGCCGTGCCATGCCGGGCCATGCGGTGCCATGCCATTCCATGCCATTCCATGCCATTCCATGCCAGTCCATGCCATTCCATGCCACTCAATGCGGTGCCATGCCGTGCCATGCCGTGCCATGCCGTGCCATGCCGTGCCATGCCGTGCCATGCCGTGCCATGCCGTGCCATGCCGTGCCATGCCGTGCCATGCCGTGCCATGCCGTGCCATGCCGTGCCATGCCGTGCCATGCCGTGCCATGCCGTGCCATGCCGTGCCATGCCGTGCCATGCCGTGCCATGCCGTGCCATGCCGTGCCATGCCGTGCCATGCCGTGCCATGCCGTGCCATTCCATGCCATTCAATGCCGTGCCATGCCGTGCCATGCCGTGCCATGCGGTGCCATGCCGTGCCATTCGGTGCCATGCCATTCCATGCCATTCAATGCCGTGCCATGCCGTGCCATGCCGTGCCATGCGGTGCCATGCCGTGCCATTCCATGCCATTCCATGCCATTCCATGCCATTCAATGCCGTGCCATGCCGTGCCATGCCGTGCCATGCCGGTGCCATGCCGTGCCATGCCGGTGCCATGCCGTGCCATGCCGGTGCCATGCCGTGCCATGCCGGTGCCATGCCGTGCCATGCCGTGCCATGCCGGTGCCATGCCGGTGCCATGCCGTGCCATGCCGGTGCCATGCCGTGCCATGCCGGTGCCATGCCGTGCCATGCCGTGCCATGCCGGTGCCATGCCGTGCCATGCCGGTGCCATGCCGTGCCATGCCGTGCCATGCCGTGCCATGCCTTGCCATGCCGTGCCATGCCGTGCCATGCCGGTGCCATGCCGTGCCATGCCGGTGCCATGCCGTGCCATGCCGGTGCCATGCCGTGCCATGCCGGTGCCATGCCGTGCCATGCCGTGCCATGCCGTGCCATGCCGTGCCATGCCGGTGCCATGCCGTGGCATGCCGGTGCCATGCCGTGCCATGCCGTGCCATGCCGGTGCCATGCCGTGCCATGCCGTGCCATGCCGGTGCCATGCCGGTGCCATGCCGTGCCATGCCGTGCCATGCCGTGCCATGCCGTGCCATGCCGTGCCATTCCGTGCCATTCAATGCCATTCCATGCCATTCAATGCCGTGCCTTGCCGTGCCATGCCGTGCCATGCCGTGCCATGCCGTGCCATGCCGTGCCATGCCGTGCCATGCCGTGCCATGCCATTCCATGCCATTCCATGCCATTCCATGCCATTCCATGCCATTCCATGCCATTCCATGCCATTCCATGCCATTCCATGCCATTCCATGCCATTCCATGCCATTCCATGCCATTCCATGCCATTCCATGCCATTCCATGCCATTCCATGCCATTCCATGCCATTCCATGCCATTCCATGCCATTCCATGCCATTCCATGCCATTCCATGCCATTCCATGCCATTCCATGCCATTCCATGCCGTGCCATGCCGGTGCCATGCCGTGCCATGCCGGTGCCATGCCGTGCCATGCCGGTGCCATGCCGTGCCATGCCGGTGCCATGCCGTGCCATGCCGTGCCATGCGGTGCCATGCCGTGCCATTCGGTGCCATGCCATTCCATGCCATTCCATGCCATTCCATGCCATTCCATGCCATTCCATGCCATTCCATGCCATTCCATGCCATTCCATGCCATTCCATGCCATTCCATGCCATTCCATGCCATTCCATGCCATTCCATGCCATTCAATGCCGTGCCATGCCGTGCCATGCCGTGCCATGCCGTGCCATGCCGTGCCATGCCGTGCCATTCCGTGCCATTCAATGCCATTCCATGCCATTCAATGCCGTGCCTTGCCGTGCCATGCCGTGCCATGCCGTGCCATGCCGTGCCATGCCGTGCCATGCCGTGCCATGCCGTGCCATGCCGTGCCATGCCGTGCCATGCCGTGCCATGCCGTGCCATGCCGTGCCATGCCGTGCCATGCCGTGCCATGCCGTGCCATGCCGTGCCATGCCGTGCCATGCCGTGCCATGCCGTGCCATGCCGTGCCATGCCGTGCCATGCCGTGCCATGCCGTGCCATGCCGTGCCATGCCGTGCCATGCCGTGCCATGCCGTGCCATGCCGTGCCATGCCGTGCCATGCCGTGCCATGCCGTGCCATGCCGTGCCATGCCGTGCCATGCCGTGCCATGCCGTGCCATTCCATGCCATTCAATGCCGTGCCATGCCGTGCCATGCCGTGCCATGCGGTGCCATGCCGTGCCATTCGGTGCCATGCCATTCCATGCCATTCAATGCCGTGCCATGCCGTGCCATGCCGTGCCATGCCGGTGCCATGCCGTGCCATGCCGGTGCCATGCCGTGCCATGCCGGTGCCATGCCGTGCCATGCCGGTGCCATGCCGTGCCATGCCGTGCCATGCCGTGCCATGCCGTGCCATGCCGTGCCATGCCGTGCCATGCCGTGCCATGCCGTGCCATGCCGTGCCATGCCGTGCCATGCCGTGCCATGCCGTGCCATGCCGTGCCATGCCGTGCCATTCCATGCCATTCAATGCCGTGCCATGCCGTGCCATGCCGTGCCATGCGGTGCCATGCCGTGCCATTCGGTGCCATGCCATTCCATGCCATTCAATGCCGTGCCATGCCGTGCCATGCCGTGCCATGCCGGTGCCATGCCGTGCCATGCCGGTGCCATGCCGTGCCATGCCGGTGCCATGCCGTGCCATGCCGGTGCCATGCCGTGCCATGCCGGTGCCATGCCGTGCCATGCCGGTGCCATGCCGTGCCATGCCGTGCCATGCCGGTGCCATGCCGGTGCCATGCCGTGCCATGCCGGTGCCATGCCGTGCCATGCCGGTGCCATGCCGTGCCATGCCGGTGCCATGCCGTGCCATGCCGGTGCCATGCCGTGCCATGCCGTGCCATGCCGTGCCATGCCTTGCCATGCCGTGCCATGCCGTGCCATGCCGGTGCCATGCCGTGCCATGCCGGTGCCATGCCGTGCCATGCCGGTGCCATGCCGTGCCATGCCGGTGCCATGCCGTGCCATGCCGGTGCCATGCCGTGCCATGCCGGTGCCATGCCGTGCCATGCCGTGCCATGCCGGTGCCATGCCGTGGCATGCCGGTGCCATGCCGTGCCATGCCGTGCCATGCCGGTGCCATGCCGTGCCATGCCGTGCCATGCCGGTGCCATGCCGGTGCCATGCCGTGCCATGCCGTGCCATGCCGTGCCATGCCGTGCCATGCCGTGCCATTCCGTGCCATTCAATGCCATTCCATGCCATTCAATGCCGTGCCTTGCCGTGCCATGCCGTGCCATGCCGTGCCATGCCGTGCCATGCCGTGCCATGCCATTCCATGCCATTCCATGCCATTCCATGCCATTCCATGCCATTCCATGCCATTCCATGCCATTCCATGCCATTCCATGCCATTCCATGCCATTCCATGCCATTCCATGCCATTCCATGCCATTCCATGCCATTCCATGCCATTCCATGCCATTCCATGCCATTCCATGCCATTCCATGCCATTCCATGCCATTCCATGCCATTCCATGCCATTCCATGCCATTCCATGCCATTCCATGCCATTCCATGCCATTCCATGCCATTCCATGCCATTCCATGCCATTCCATGCCATTCCATGCCATTCCATGCCATTCCATGCCATTCCATGCCGTGCCATGCCATTCCATGCCGTGCCATGCCGGTGCCATGCCGTGCCATGCCGGTGCCATGCCGTGCCATGCCGGTGCCATGCCGTGCCATGCCGGTGCCATGCCGTGCCATGCCGTGCCATGCCGTGCCATGCCGTGCCATGCCATTCCATGCCATTCCATGCCATTCCATGCCATTCCATGCCATTCCATGCCATTCCATGCCATTCCATGCCATTCCATGCCATTCCATGCCATTCCATGCCATTCCATGCCATTCCATGCCATTCCATGCCGTGCCATGCCGGTGCCATGCCGTGCCATGCCGGTGCCATGCCGTGCCATGCCGGTGCCATGCCGTGCCATGCCGGTGCCATGCCGTGCCATGCCGTGCCATGCCGTGCCATGCCGTGCCATGCCATTCCATGCCATTCCATGCCATTCCATGCCATTCCATGCCATTCCATGCCATTCCATGCCATTCCATGCCATTCCATGCCATTCCATGCCATTCCATGCCATTCCATGCCATTCCATGCTATTCCATGCCATTCCATGCCATTCCATGCCGTGCCATGCCGATGCCATGCCGTGCCATGCCGGTGCCATGCCGTGCCATGCCGTGACATGCCGGTGCCATGCCGGTGCCATGCCGTGCCATTCCGTGCCATTCAATGCCATTCCATGCCATTCAATGCCGTGCCTTGCCGTGCCATGCCGTGCCATGCCGTGCCATGCCGTGCCATGCCGTGCCATGCCGTGCCATGCCGTGCCATGCCGTGCCATGCCGTGCCATGCCGTGCCATGCCGTGCCATGCCGTGCCATGCCGTGCCATGCCATTTCATGCCATTCCATGCCATTCCATGCCATTCCATGCCATTCCATGCCATTCCATGCCATTCCATGCCATTCCATGCCATTCCATGCCATTCCATGCCATTCCATGCCATTCCATGCCATTCCATGCCATTCCATGCCATTCCATGCCATTCCATGCCATTCCATGCCATTCCATGCCATTCCATGCCATTCCATGCCATTCCATGCCATTCCATGCCATTCCATGCCATTCCATGCCATTCCATGCCATTCCATGCCATTCCATGCCATTCCATGCCATTCCATGCCATTCCATGCCATTCCATGCCATTCCATGCCATTCCATGCCATTCCATGCCATTCCATGCCATTCCATGCCATTCCATGCCATTCCATGCCATTCCATGCCATTCCATGCCATTCCATGCCATTCCATGCCATTCCATGCCATTCCATGCCATTCCATGCCATTCCATGCCATTCCATGCCATTCCATGCCATTCCATGCCATTCCATGCCATTCCATGCCATTCCATGCCATTCCATGCCATTCCATGCCATTCCATGCCATTCCATGCCATTCCATGCCATTCCATGCCATTCCATGCCATTCCATGCCATTCCATGCCATTCCATGCCATTCCATGCCATTCCATGCCATTCCATGCCATTCCATGCCGTGCCATGCCGTGCCATGCCGTGCCATGCCGGTGCCATGCCGTGCCATGCCGGTGCCATGCCGTGCCATGCCGGTGCCATGCCGTGCCATGCCGGTGCCATGCCGTGCCATGCCGGTGCCATGCCGTGCCATGCCGTGCCATGCCGTGCCATGCCAGTGCCATGCCGTGGCATGCCGGTGCCATGCCGTGCCATGCCGTGCCATGCCGGTGCCATGCCGTGCCATGCCGGTGCCATGCCGTGCCATGCCGGTGCCATGCCGTGCCATGCCGGTGCCATGCCGTGCCATGCCGGTGCCATGCCGTGCCATGCCGTGCCATGCCGTGCCATGCCGTGCCATGCCAGTGCCATGCCGTGGCATGCCGGTGCCATGCCGTGCCATGCCGTGCCATGCCGGTGCCATGCCGTGCCATGCCGTGCCATGCCGGTGCCATGCCGGTGCCATGCCGTGCCATGCCGTGCCATGCCGTGCCATGCCGTGCCATGCCGTGCCATTCCGTGCCATTCAATGCCATTCCATGCCATTCAATGCCGTGCCTTGCCGTGCCATGCCGTGCCATGCCGTGCCATGCCGTGCCGTGCCATGCCGTGCCATGCCGTGCCATGCCGTGCCATGCCGTGCCATGCCGTGCCATGCCGTGCCATGCCGTGCCATGCCGTGCCATGCCGGTGCCATGCCGTGCCATGCCGGTGCCATGCCGTGCCATGCCGGTGCCATGCCGTGCCATGCCGGTGCCATGCCGTGCCATGCCGGTGCCATGCCGTGCCATGCCGTGCCATGCCGTGCCATGCCAGTGCCATGCCGTGGCATGCCGGTGCCATGCCGTGCCATGCCGTGCCATGCCGGTGCCATGCCGTGCCATGCCGGTGCCATGCCGTGCCATGCCGGTGCCATGCCGTGCCATGCCGGTGCCATGCCGTGCCATGCCGGTGCCATGCCGTGCCATGCCGTGCCATGCCGTGCCATGCCGTGCCATGCCAGTGCCATGCCGTGGCATGCCGGTGCCATGCCGTGCCATGCCGTGCCATGCCGGTGCCATGCCGTGCCATGCCGTGCCATGCCGGTGCCATGCCGGTGCCATGCCGTGCCATGCCGTGCCATGCCATTCCATGCCATTCCATGCCATTCCATGCCATTCCATGCCATTCCATGCCATTCCATGCCATTCCATGCCATTCCATGCCATTCCATGCCATTCCATGCCATTCCATGCCATTCCATGCCATTCCATGCCATTCCATGCCATTCCATGCCATTCCATGCCATTCCATGCCATTCCATGCCATTCCATGCCATTCCATGCCATTCCATGCCATTCCATGCCATTCCATGCCATTCCATGCCATTCCATGCCATTCCATGCCATTCCATGCCGGTGCCATGCCGTGCCATGCCGGTGCCATGCCGGTGCCATGCCGTGCCATGCCGGTGCCATGCCGTGCCATGCCGGTGCCATGCCGTGCCATGCCGGTGCCATGCCGTGCCATGCCGGTGCCATGCCGTGCCATGCCGGTGCCATGCCGTGCCATGCCGGTGCCATGCCGTGCCATGCCGGTGCCATGCCGTGCCATGCCGGTGCCATGCCGTGCCATGCCGGTGCCATGCCGTGCCATGCAGGTGCCATGCCGTGCCATGCCGGTGCCATGCCGTGCCATGCCGGTGCCATGCCGTGCCATGCCGGTGCCATGCCGTGCCATGCCGTGCCATGCCGGTGCCATGCCGGTGCCATGCCGTGCCATGCCGGTGCCATGCCGTGCCATGCCGGTGCCATGCCGTGCCATGCCGGTGCCATGCCGTGCCATGCCGGTGCCATGCCGTGCCATGCCGTGCCATGCCGTGCCATGCCGTGCCATGCCGTGCCATGCCGGTGCCATGCCGTGCCATTCCGGTGCCATGCCGTGCCATTCCGGTGCCATGCCGTGCCATGCCGTGCCATTCCATGCCATTCAATGCCGTGCCATGCCGTGCCATGCCGTGCCATGCGGTGCCATGCCGTGCCATTCAATGCCGTGCCATGCCGTGCCATGCCGTGCCATGCCGTGCCATGCCGTGCCATGCCGTGCCATGCCGTGCCATGCCGTGCCATGCCGTGCCATGCCGTGCCATGCCGTGCCATGCCGTGCCATGCCGTGCCATGCCGTGCCATGCCGTGCCATGCCGTGCCATTCCGTGCCATTCAATGCCATTCCATGCCATTCAATGCCGTGCCATGCCGTGCCATTCCGTGCCATTCAATGCCATTCCATGCCATTCAATGCCGTGCCTTGCCGTGCCATGCCGTGCCATGCCGTGCCATGCCGTGCCATGCCGTGCCATGCCGTGCCATGCCGTGCCATGCCGTGCCATGCCGTGCCATGCCGTGCCATGCCGTGCCATGCCGTGCCATGCCATTCCATGCCATTCCATGCCATTCCATGCCATTCCATGCCATTCCATGCCATTCCATGCCATTCCATGCCATTCCATGCCATTCCATGCCATTCCATGCCATTCCATGCCATTCCATGCCATTCCATGCCATTCCATGCCATTCCATGCCATTCCATGCCATTCCATGCCATTCCATGCCATTCCATGCCATTCCATGCCATTCCATGCCATTCCATGCCATTCCATGCCATTCCATGCCATTCCATGCCATTCCATGCCGGTGCCATGCCGTGCCATGCCGGTGCCATGCCGGTGCCATGCCGTGCCATGCCGGTGCCATGCCGTGCCATGCCGGTGCCATGCCGTGCCATGCCGGTGCCATGCCGTGCCATGCCGGTGCCATGCCGTGCCATGCCGGTGCCATGCCGTGCCATGCCGGTGCCATGCCGTGCCATGCCGGTGCCATGCCGTGCCATGCCGGTGCCATGCCGTGCCATGCCGGTGCCATGCCGTGCCATGCAGGTGCCATGCCGTGCCATGCCGGTGCCATGCCGTGCCATGCCGGTGCCATGCCGTGCCATGCCGGTGCCATGCCGTGCCATGCCGTGCCATGCCGGTGCCATGCCGGTGCCATGCCGTGCCATGCCGGTGCCATGCCGTGCCATGCCGGTGCCATGCCGTGCCATGCCGGTGCCATGCCGTGCCATGCCGGTGCCATGCCGTGCCATGCCGTGCCATGCCGTGCCATGCCGTGCCATGCCGTGCCATGCCGGTGCCATGCCGTGCCATTCCGGTGCCATGCCGTGCCATTCCGGTGCCATGCCGTGCCATGCCGTGCCATTCCATGCCATTCAATGCCGTGCCATGCCGTGCCATGCCGTGCCATGCGGTGCCATGCCGTGCCATTCAATGCCGTGCCATGCCGTGCCATGCCGTGCCATGCCGTGCCATGCCGTGCCATGCCGTGCCATGCCGTGCCATGCCGTGCCATGCCGTGCCATGCCGTGCCATGCCGTGCCATGCCGTGCCATGCCGTGCCATGCCGTGCCATGCCGTGCCATGCCGTGCCATGCCGTGCCATGCCGTGCCATGCCGTGCCATGCCGTGCCATGCCGTGCCATTCCGTGCCATTCAATGCCATTCCATGCCATTCAATGCCGTGCCATGCCGTGCCATTCCGTGCCATTCAATGCCATTCCATGCCATTCAATGCCGTGCCTTGCCGTGCCATGCCGTGCCATGCCGTGCCATGCCGTGCCATGCCGTGCCATGCCGTGCCATGCCGTGCCATGCCGTGCCATGCCGTGCCATGCCGTGCCATGCCGTGCCATGCCGTGCCATGCCGTGCCATGCCGTGCCATGCCGTGCCATGCCGGTGCCATGCCGTGCCATGCCGTGCCATGCCGGTGCCATGCCGGTGCCATGCCGTGCCATGCCGGTGCCATGCCGTGCCATGCCGGTGCCATGCCGTGCCATGCCGTGCCATGCCGGTGCCATGCCGGTGCCATGCCGTGCCATGCCGGTGCCATGCCGTGCCATGCCGTGCCATGCCTTGCCATGCCGTGCCATGCCGTGCCATGCCGGTGCCATGCCGTGCCATGCCGGTGCCATGCCGTGCCATGCCGGTGCCATGCCGTGCCATGCCGGTGCCATGCCGTGCCATGCCGGTGCCATGCCGTGCCATGCCGGTGCCATGCCGTGCCATGCCGTGCCATGCCGTGCCATGCCGGTGCCATGCCGTGCCATGCCGGTGCCATGCCGTGCCATGCCGTGCCATGCCGGTGCCATGCCGTGCCATGCCGTGCCATGCCGGTGCCATGCCGGTGCCATGCCGTGCCATGCCGTGCCATGCCGTGCCATGCCGTGCCATGCCGTGCCATGCCGTGCCATTCCGTGCCATTCAATGCCATTCCATGCCATTCAATGCCGTGCCTTGCCGTGCCATGCCGTGCCATGCCGTGCCATGCCGTGCCATGCCGTGCCATGCCGTGCCATGCCGTGCCATGCCGTGCCATGCCATTCCATGCCATTCCATGCCATTCCATGCCATTCCATGCCATTCCATGCCATTCCATGCCATTCCATGCCATTCCATGCCATTCCATGCCATTCCATGCCATTCCATGCCATTCCATGCCATTCCATGCCATTCCATGCCATTCCATGCCATTCCATGCCATTCCATGCCATTCCATGCCATTCCATGCCATTCCATGCCATTCCATGCCATTCCATGCCATTCCATGCCATTCCATGCCATTCCATGCCATTCCATGCCATTCCATGCCATTCCATGCCATTCCATGCCGTGCCATGCCGGTGCCATGCCGTGCCATGCCGGTGCCATGCCGTGCCATGCCGGTGCCATGCCGTGCCATGCCGGTGCCATGCCGTGCCATGCCGGTGCCATGCCGTGCCATGCCGTGCCATGCCGTGCCATGCCGTGCCATGCCATTCCATGCCATTCCATGCCATTCCATGCCATTCCATGCCATTCCATGCCATTCCATGCCATTCCATGCCATTCCATGCCATTCCATGCCATTCCATGCTATTCCATGCCATTCCATGCCATTCCATGCCGTGCCATGCCGATGCCATGCCGTGCCATGCCGGTGCCATGCCGTGCCATGCCGTGACATGCCGGTGCCATGCCGGTGCCATGCCGTGCCATTCCGTGCCATTCAATGCCATTCCATGCCATTCAATGCCGTGCCTTGCCGTGCCATGCCGTGCCATGCCGTGCCATGCCGTGCCATGCCGTGCCATGCCGTGCCATGCCGTGCCATGCCGTGCCATGCCGTGCCATGCCGTGCCATGCCGTGCCATGCCGTGCCATGCCGTGCCATGCCATTTCATGCCATTCCATGCCATTCCATGCCATTCCATGCCATTCCATGCCATTCCATGCCATTCCATGCCATTCCATGCCATTCCATGCCATTCCATGCCATTCCATGCCATTCCATGCCATTCCATGCCATTCCATGCCATTCCATGCCATTCCATGCCATTCCATGCCATTCCATGCCATTCCATGCCATTCCATGCCATTCCATGCCATTCCATGCCATTCCATGCCATTCCATGCCATTCCATGCCATTCCATGCCATTCCATGCCATTCCATGCCATTCCATGCCGTGCCATGCCGGTGCCATGCCGTGCCATGCCGGTGCCATGCCGTGCCATGCCGGTGCCATGCCGTGCCATGCCGGTGCCATGCCGTGCCATGCCGGTGCCATGCCGTGCCATGCCGTGCCATGCCGTGCCATGCCGTGCCATGCCATTCCATGCCATTCCATGCCATTCCATGCCATTCCATGCCATTCCATGCCATTCCATGCCATTCCATGCCATTCCATGCCATTCCATGCCATTCCATGCCATTCCATGCCATTCCATGCCATTCCATGCCATTCCATGCCATTCCATGCCATTCCATGCCATTCCATGCTATTCCATGCCATTCCATGCCATTCCATGCCGTGCCTTGCCGTGCCATGCCGGTGCCATGCCGTGCCATGCCGGTGCCATGCCGTGCCATGCCGGTGCCATGCCGTGCCATGCCGGTGCCATGCCGTGCCATGCCGTGCCATGCCGGTGCCATGCCGGTGCCATGCCGTGCCATGCCGGTGCCATGCCGTGCCATGCCGTGCCATGCCGTGCCATGCCGTGCCATGCCGTGCCATGCCGGTGCCATGCCGTGCCATGCCGGTGCCATGCCGTGCCATCCCGGTGCCATGCCGTGCCATGCCGGTGCCATGCCGTGCCATGCCGTGCCATGCCGGTGCCATGCCGTGCCATGCCGGTGCCATGCCGTGCCATGCCGGTGCCCATGCCGTGCCATGCCGGTGCCATGCCGTGCCATGCCGGTGCCATGCCGGTGCCATGCCGGTGCCATGCCGTGCCATGCCGGTGCCATGCCGTGCCATGCCGGTGCCATGCCGTGCCATGCCGGTGCCATGCCGTGCCATGCCGTGCCATGCCGTGCCATGCCGGGCCATGCGGTGCCATGCCATTCCATGCCATTCCATGCCATTCCATGCCAGTCCATGCCATTCCATGCCACTCAATGCGGTGCCATGCCGTGCCATGCGGTGCCATGCCGTGCCATGCCGTGCCATGCCGTGCCATGCCGTGCCATGCCGTGCCATGCCGGTGCCATGCCGTGCCATGCCGGTGCCATGCCGTGCCATGCCGGTGCCATGCCGTGCCATGCCGTGCCATGCCGTGCCATGCCGGGCCATGCGGTGCCATGCCATTCCATGCCATTCCATGCCATTCCATGCCATTCCATGCCATTCCATGCCATTCCATGCCATTCCATGCCATTCCATGCTATTCCATGCCATTCCATGCCATTCCATGCCGTGCCATGCCGGTGCCATGCCGGTGCCATGCCGTGCCATGCCGGTGCCATGCCGGTGCCATGCCGTGCCATGCCGTGCCATGCCGGTGCCATGCCGTGCCATGCCGGTGCCATGCCGTGCCATGCCGGTGCCATGTCGTGCCATGCCGGTGCCATGCCGTGCCATGCCGGTGCCATGCCGTGCCATGCCGGTGCCATGCCGTGCCATGCCGGTGCCATGCCGTGCCATGCCGTGCCATGCCGTGCCATGCCGGTGCCATGCCGGTGCCATGCCGTGCCATGCCGGTGCCATGCCGGTGCCATGCCGTGCCATGCCGTGCCATGCCGTGCCATGCCGGGCCATGCGGTGCCATGCCATTCCATGCCATTCCATGCCATTCCATGCCATTCCATGCCATTCCATGCCATTCCATGCCATTCCATGCCATTCCATGCCATTCCATGCCATTCCATGCCATTCCATGCCATTCCATGCCATTCCATGCCGTGCCATGCCGGTGCCATGCCGTGCCATGCCGGTGCCATGCCGTGCCATGCCGGTGCCATGCCGTGCCATGCCGGTGCCATGCCGTGCCATGCCGGTGCCATGCCGTGCCATGCCGGTGCCATGCCGTGCCATGCCGGTGCCATGCCGTGCCATGCCGGTGCCATGCCGTGCCATGCCGGTGCCATGCCGTGCCATGCCGGTGCCATGCCGTGCCATGCCGTGCCATGCCGGTGCCATGCCGGTGCCATGCCGTGCCATGCCGGTGCCATGCCGTGCCATGCCGGTGCCATGCCGTGCCATGCCGTGCCATGCCGTGCCATGCCGTGCCATGCCGTGCCATGCCGGTGCCATGCCGTGCCATGCCGGTGCCATGCCGTGCCATCCCGGTGCCATGCCGTGCCATGCCGGTGCCATGCCGTGCCATGCCGTGCCATGCCGGTGCCATGCCGTGCCATGCCGGTGCCATGCCGTGCCATGCCGGTGCCCATGCCGTGCCATGCCGGTGCCATGCCGTGCCATGCCGGTGCCATGCCGGTGCCATGCCGTGCCATGCCGGTGCCATGCCGTGCCATGCCGGTGCCATGCCGTGCCATGCCGGTGCCATGCCGTGCCATGCCGTGCCATGCCGTGCCATGCCGGGCCATGCGGTGCCATGCCATTCCATGCCATTCCAAGCCATTCCATGCCAGTCCATGCCATTCCATGCCACTCAATGCGGTGCCATGCCGTGCCATGCGGTGCCATGCCGTGCCATGCCGTGCCATGCCGTGCCATGCCGTGCCATGCCGTGCCATGCCGTGCCATGCCGGTGCCATGCCGTGCCATGCCGGTGCCATGCCGTGCCATGCCGGTGCCATGCCGTGCCATGCCGTGCCATGCCGTGCCATGCCGGGCCATGCGGTGCCATGCCATTCCATGCCATTCCATGCCATTCCATGCCATTCCATGCCATTCCATGCCATTCCATGCCATTCCATGCCATTCCATGCCATTCCATGCCATTCCATGCTATTCCATGCCATTCCATGCCATTCCATGCCGTGCCATGCCGATGCCATGCCGTGCCATGCCGGTGCCATGCCGTGCCATGCCGTGACATGCCGGTGCCATGCCGGTGCCATGCCGTGCCATTCCGTGCCATTCAATGCCATTCCATGCCATTCAATGCCGTGCCATGCCGGTGCCATGCCGTGCCATGCCGTGCCATGCGGTGCCATGCCGTGCCATGCCGGTGCCATGACGTGCCATGCCGTGCCATGCCGGTGCCATGCCGGTGCCATGCCGTGCCATGCCGGTGCCATGCCGGTGCCATGCCGTGCCATGCCGTGCCATGCCGTGCCATGCCGTGCCATGCCGTGCCATGCCGTGCCATGCCGGGCCATGCGGTGCCATGCCATTCCATGCCATTCCATGCCATTCCATGCCATTCCATGCCATTCCATGCCATTCCATGCCGTGCCATGCCGGTGCCATGCCGTGCCATGCCGGTGCCATGCGGTGCCATGCCATTCCATGCGGTGCCATGCCATTCCATGCCATTCCATGCCATTCCATGCCATTCCATGCCATTCCATGCCATTCCATGCCATTCCATGCCATTCCATGCCATTCCATGCCATTCCATGCCATTCCATGCCATTCCATGCCATTCCATGCCATTCCATGCCATTCCATGCCATTCCATGCCATTCCATGCCATTCCATGCCATTCCATGCCATTCCATGCCATTCCATGCCATTCCATGCCATTCCATGCCATTCCATGCCATTCCATGCCATTCCATGCCATTCCATGCCATTCCATGCCATTCCATGCCATTCCATGCCATTCCATGCCATTCCATGCCATTCCATGCCATTCCATGCCATTCCATGCCATTCCATGCCATTCCATGCCATTCCATGCCATTCCATGCCATTCCATGCCATTCCATGCCATTCCATGCCATTCCATGCCATTCCATGCCATTCCATGCCATTCCATGCCATTCCATGCCATTCCATGCCATTCCATGCCATTCCATGCCGTGCCATGCCGTGCCATGCCGGTGCCATGCCGTGCCATGCCGGTGCCATGCCGTGCCATGCCGGTGCCATGCCGTGCCATGCCGGTGCCATGCCGTGCCATGCCGGTGCCATGCCGTGCCATGCCGGTGCCATGCCGTGCCATGCCGTGCCATGCCGTGCCATGCCATTCCATGCCATTCCATGCCATTCCATGCCATTCCATGCCATTCCATGCCATTCCATGCTATTCCATGCCATTCCATGCCATTCCATGCCGTGCCATGCCGGTGCCATGCCGTGCCATGCCGGTGCCATGCCGGTGCCATGCCGGTGCCATGCCGGTGCCATGCCGTGCCATGCCGTGCCATGCCGGTGCCATGCCGTGCCATGCCGGTGCCATGTCGTGCCATGCCGGTGCCATGCCGTGCCATGCCGGTGCCATGCCGTGCCATGCCGGTGCCATGCCGTGCCATGCCGGTGCCATGCCGTGCCATGCCGGTGCCATGCCGTGCCATGCCGTGCCATGCCGGTGCCATGCCGGTGCCATGCCGGTGCCATGCCGGTGCCATGCCGTGCCATGCCGGTGCCATGCCGGTGCCATGCCGTGCCATGCCGTGCCATGCCGTGCCATGCCGGGCCATGCGGTGCCATGCCATTCCATGCCATTCCATGCCATTCCATGCCATTCCATGCCATTCCATGCCATTCCATGCCATTCCATGCCATTCCATGCCATTCCATGCCATTCCATGCCATTCCATGCCATTCCATGCCATTCCATGCCATTCCATGCCATTCCATGCCATTCCATGCCATTCCATGCCATTCCATGCCATTCCATGCCATTCCATGCCATTCCATGCCATTCCATGCCATTCCATGCCATTCCATGCCATTCCATGCCATTCCATGCCATTCCATGCCATTCCATGCCATTCCATGCCATTCCATGCCATTCCATGCCATTCCATGCCATTCCATGCCATTCCATGCCATTCCATGCCATTCCATGCCATTCCATGCCATTCCATGCCATTCCATGCCATTCCATGCCATTCCATGCCATTCCATGCCATTCCATGCCATTCCATGCCGGTGCCATGCCGTGCCATGCCGGTGCCATGCCGTGCCATGCCGGTGCCATGCCGTGCCATGCCGGTGCCATGTCGTGCCATGCCGGTGCCATGCCGTGCCATGCCGTGCCATGCCGGTGCCATGCCGGTGCCATGCCGTGCCATGCCGGTGCCATGCCGGTGCCATGCCGTGCCATGCCGTGCCATTCCATGCCATTCAATGCCGTGCCATTCCATGCCATGCCGTGCCATGCGGTGCCATGCCGTGCCATTCGGTGCCATGCCATTCCATGCCATTCCATGCCATTCCATGCCATTCCATGCCATTCCATGCCATTCCATGCCATTCAATGCCGTGCCATGCCGTGCCATGCCGTGCCATGCCGGTGCCATGCCGTGCCATGCCGGTGCCATGCCGTGCCATGCCGGTGCCATGCCGTGCCATGCCAGTGCCATGCCGTGCCATGCCGTGCCATGCCGGTGCCATGCCGGTGCCATGCCGTGCCATGCCGGTGCCATGCCGTGCCATGCCGGTGCCATGCCGTGCCATGCCGTGCCATGCCGTGCCATGCCTTGCCATGCCGTGCCATGCCGTGCCATGCCGGTGCCATGCCGTGCCATGCCGGTGCCATGCCGGTGCCATGCCGTGCCATGCCGGTGCC
This sequence comes from Cryptus armator, assembly GCA_963971235.1. NCBI lineage: Eukaryota > Metazoa > Arthropoda > Insecta > Hymenoptera > Ichneumonidae > Cryptus > Cryptus armator. The sequence continues at coordinate 221,630 of CAXARG010000294.1, read as the reverse complement.
ATGCCGTGCCATGCCGGTGCCATGCCGTGCCATGCCGGTGCCATGCCGTGCCATGCCGGTGCCATGCCGTGCCATGCCGGTGCCATGCCGTGCCATGCCGGTGCCATGCCGTGCCATGCCGGTGCCATGCCGTGCCATGCCGGTGCCATGCCGTGCCATGCCGGTGCCATGCCGTGCCATGCCGGTGCCATGCCGTGCCATGCCGGTGCCATGCCGTGCCATGCCGTGCCATGCCGTGCCATGCCAGTGCCATGCCGTGCCATGCCGTGCCATGCCGGTGCCATGCCGTGCCATGCCGTGCCATGCCGGTGCCATGCCGGTGCCATGCCGTGCCATGCCGTGCCATGCCGGTGCCATGCCGTGCCATGCCGTGCCATGCCGTGCCATGCCGTGCCATGCCATTCCATGCCATTCCATGCCATTCCATGCCATTCCATGCCATTCCATGCCATTCCATGCTATTCCATGCCATTCCATGCCATTCCATGCCGTGCCATGCCGGTGCCATGCCGTGCCATGCCGGTGCCATGCCGGTGCCATGCCGGTGCCATGCCGGTGCCATGCCGTGCCATGCCGTGCCATGCCGGTGCCATGCCGTGCCATGCCGGTGCCATGCCGTGCCATGCCGGTGCCATGTCGTGCCATGCCGGTGCCATGCCGTGCCATGCCGGTGCCATGCCGTGCCATGCCGGTGCCATGCCGTGCCATGCCGGTGCCATGCCGTGCCATGCCGTGACATGCCGGTGCCATGCCGGTGCCATGCCGTGCCATTCCGTGCCATTCAATGCCATTCCATGCCATTCAATGCCGTGCCTTGCCGTGCCATGCCGTGCCATGCCGTGCCATGCCGTGCCATTCCGTGCCATGCCGTGCCATGCCGTGCCATTCCGTGCCATTCAATGCCATTCCATGCCATTCAATGCCGTGCCTTGCCGTGCCATGCCGTGCCATGCCGTGCCATGCCGTGCCATGCCATTCCATGCCATTCCATGCCATTCCATGCCATTCCATGCCATTCCATGCCATTCCATGCCATTCCATGCCATTCCATGCCATTCCATGCCATTCCATGCCATTCCATGCCATTCCATGCCATTCCATGCCATTCCATGCCGTGCCATGCCGGTGCCATGCCGGTGCCATGCCGTGCCATGCCGGTGCCATGCCGTGCCATGCCGGTGCCATGCCGTGCCATGCCGGTGCCATGCCGTGCCATGCCGGTGCCATGCCGTGCCATGCCGGTGCCATGCCGTGCCATGCCGGTGCCATGCCGTGCCATGCCGGTGCCATGCCGTGCCATGCCGGTGCCATGCCGTGCCATGCCGGTGCCATGCCGTGCCATGCAGGTGCCATGCCGTGCCATGCCGGTGCCATGCCGTGCCATGCCGGTGCCATGCCGTGCCATGCCGGTGCCATGCCGTGCCATGCCGTGCCATGCCGGTGCCATGCCGTGCCATGCCGGTGCCATGCCGGTGCCATGCCGTGCCATGCCGGTGCCATGCCGTGCCATGCCGGTGCCATGCCGTGCCATGCCGGTGCCATGCCGTGCCATGCCGGTGCCATGCCGTGCCATGCCGTGCCATGCCGTGCCATGCCGTGCCATGCCGGTGCCATGCCGTGCCATGCCGGTGCCCATGCCGTGCCATGCCGGTGCCATGCCGTGCCATTCCGGTGCCATGCCGTGCCATTCCGGTGCCATGCCGGTGCCATGCCGTGCCATGCCGGTGCCATGCCGTGCCATGCCGGTGCCATGCCGTGCCATGCCGGTGCCATGCCGTGCCATGCCGTGCCATGCCGTGCCATGCCGTGCCATGCCGTGCCATGCCGTGCCATGCCGTGCCATGCCGTGCCATGCCGTGCCATGCCGTGCCATGCCGTGCCATGCCGTGCCATTCCATGCCATTCAATGCCGTGCCATGCCGTGCCATGCCGTGCCATGCGGTGCCATGCAGTGCCATTCGGTGCCATGCCATTCCATGCCATTCCATGCCATTCCATGCCATTCCATGCCATTCCATGCCATTCCATGCCATTCAATGCCATTCCATGCCATTCCATGCCATTCCATGCCATTCCATGCCATTCAATGCCGTGCCATGCCGTGCCATGCCGTGCCATGCCGTGCCATGCCGTGCCATGCCGTGCCATGCCGTGCCATTCCGTGCCATTCAATGCCATTCCATGCCATTCAATGCCGTGCCTTGCCGTGCCATGCCGTGCCATGCCGTGCCATGCCGTGCCATGCCGTGCCATGCCGTGCCATGCCGTGCCATGCCGTGCCATGCCGTGCCATGCCGTGCCATGCCGTGCCATGCCGTGCCATGCCGTGCCATGCCGTGCCATGCCGTGCCATGCCGTGCCATGCCGTGCCATGCCGTGCCATGCCGTGCCATGCCGTGCCATGCCGTGCCATGCCGTGCCATGCCGTGCCATGCCGTGCCATGCCGTGCCATGCCGTGCCATGCCGTGCCATGCCGTGCCATGCCGTGCCATGCCGTGCCATGCCGTGCCATGCCGTGCCATGCCGTGCCATGCCGTGCCATGCCGTGCCATGCCGTGCCATGCCGTGCCATTCCATGCCATTCAATGCCGTGCCATGCCGTGCCATGCCGTGCCATGCGGTGCCATGCCGTGCCATTCGGTGCCATGCCATTCCATGCCATTCAATGCCGTGCCATGCCGTGCCATGCCGTGCCATGCCGGTGCCATGCCGTGCCATGCCGGTGCCATGCCGTGCCATGCCGGTGCCATGCCGTGCCATGCCGGTGCCATGCCGTGCCATGCCGTGCCATGCCGGTGCCATGCCGGTGCCATGCCGTGCCATGCCGGTGCCATGCCGTGCCATGCCGGTGCCATGCCGTGCCATGCCGTGCCATGCCGGTGCCATGCCGTGCCATGCCGGTGCCATGCCGTGCCATGCCGTGCCATGCCGTGCCATGCCTTGCCATGCCGTGCCATGCCGTGCCATGCCGGTGCCATGCCGTGCCATGCCGGTGCCATGCCGTGCCATGCCGGTGCCATGCCGTGCCATGCCGGTGCCATGCCGTGCCATGCCGGTGCCATGCCGTGCCATGCCGTGCCATGCCGTGCCATGCCGGTGCCATGCCGTGGCATGCCGGTGGCATGCCGTGCCATGCCGTGCCATGCCGGTGCCATGCCGTGCCATGCCGTGCCATGCCGGTGCCATGCCGGTGCCATGCCGTGCCATGCCGTGCCATGCCGTGCCATGCCGTGCATGCCGTGCCATTCCGTGCCATTCAATGCCATTCCATGCCATTCAATGCCGTGCCTTGCCGTGCCATGCCGTGCCATGCCGTGCCATGCCGTGCCATGCCGTGCCATGCCATTCCATGCCATTCCATGCCATTCCATGCCATTCCATGCCATTCCATGCCATTCCATGCCATTCCATGCCATTCCATGCCATTCCATGCCATTCCATGCCATTCCATGCCATTCCATGCCATTCCATGCCATTCCATGCCATTCCATGCCATTCCATGCCATTCCATGCCATTCCATGCCATTCCATGCCATTCCATGCCATTCCATGCCATTCCATGCCATTCCATGCCATTCCATGCCATTCCATGCCATTCCATGCCATTCCATGCCATTCCATGCCGTGCCATGCCGGTGCCATGCCGTGCCATGCCGGTGCCATGCCGTGCCATGCCGCTGCCATGCCGTGCCATGCCGGTGCCATGCCGTGCCATGCCGTGCCATGCCGTGCCATGCCGTGCCATGCCGTGCCATGCCGTGCCATGCCATTCCATGCCATTCCATGCCATTCCATGCCATTCCATGCCATTCCATGCCATTCCATGCCATTCCATGCCATTCCATGCCATTCCATGCCATTCCATGCCATTCCATGCCATTCCATGCCATTCCATGCTATTCCATGCCATTCCATGCCATTCCATGCCGTGCCATGCCGATGCCATACCGTGCCATGCCGGTGCCATGCCGTGCCATGCCGTGACATGCCGGTGCCATGCCGGTGCCATGCCGTGCCATTCCGTGCCATTCAATGCCATTCCATGCCATTCCATGCCATTCAATGCCGTGCCTTGCCGTGCCATGCCGTGCCATGCCGTGCCATGCCGTGCCATGCCGTGCCATGCCGGTGCCATGCCGTGCCATGCCGTGCCATGCCGGTGCCCATGCCGTGCCATGCCGGTGCCATGCCGTGCTATGACGGTGCCATGCCGGTGCCATGCCGTGCCATGCCGGTGCCATGCCGTGCCATGCCGTGCCACGCCGTGCCATGCCGGGCCATGCGGTGCCATGCCATTCCATGCCATTCCATGCCATTCCATGCCAGTCCATGCCATTCCATGTCACTCAATGCGGTGCCATGCCGTGCCATGCCGTGCCATGCCGTGCCATGCCGTGCCATGCCGTGCCATGCCGTGCCATGCCGTGCCATGCCGTGCCATGCCGTGCCATGCCGTGCCATGCCGTGCCATGCCGTGCCATGCCGTGCCATGCCGTGCCATGCCGTGCCATGCCGTGCCATGCCGTGCCATGCCGTGCCATGCCGTGCCATGCCGTGCCATGCCGTGCCATGCCGTGCCATGCCGTGCCATGCCGTGCCATGCCGTGCCATGCCGTGCCATGCCGTGCCATGCCGTGCCATGCCGTGCCATGCCGTGCCATGCCGTGCCATGCCGTGCCATGCCGTGCCATGCCGTGCCATGCCGTGCCATGCCGGTGCCATGCCGTGCCATGCCGTGCCATGCCGGTGCCATGCCGTGCCATGCCGTGCCATGCCGGTGCCATGCCGTGCCATGCCGGTGCCATGCCGTGCCATGCCGGTGCCATGCCGTGCCATGCCGGTGCCATGCCGTGCCATGCCGGTGCCATGCCGGTGCCATGCCGGTGCCATGCCGTGCCATGCCGGTGCCATGCCGTGCCATGCCGGTGCCATGCCGTGCCATGCCGGTGCCATGCCGTGCCATGCCGTGCCATGCCGTGCCATGCCGGGCCATGCGGTGCCATGCCATTCCATGCCATTCCATGCCATTCCATGCCATTCCATGCCATTCCATGCCATTCCATGCCATTCCATGCCATTCCATGCCATTCCATGCCATTCCATGCTATTCCATGCCATTCCATGCCATTCCATGCCGTGCCATGCCGATGCCATGCCGTGCCATGCCGGTGCCATGCCGTGCCATGCCGTGACATGCCGGTGCCATGCCGGTGCCATGCCGGTGCCATGCCGTGCCATTCCGTGCCATTCAATGCCATTCCATGCCATTCAATGCCGTGCCATGCCGGTGCCATGCCGTGCCATGCCGTGCCATGCGGTGCCATGCCGTGCCATGCCGTGCCATGCCGTGCCATGCCGTGCCATGCCGTGCCATGCCGTGCCATGCCGGTGCCATGCCGTGCCATGCCGTGCCATGCCGTGCCATGCCGGTGCCATGCCGTGCCATGCCGGTGCCATGCCGTGCCATGCCGTGCCATGCCGGTGCCATGCCGTGCCATGCCGTGCCATGCCGGTGCCATGCCGTGCCATGCCGTGCCATGCCGGTGCCATGCCGTGCCATGCCGTGCCATGCCGGTGCCATGCCGTGCCATGCCGGTGCCATGCCGTGCCATGCCGGTGCCCATGCCGTGCCATGCCGGTGCCATGCCGTGCTATGACGGTGCCATGCCGGTGCCATGCCGTGCCATGCCGGTGCCATGCCGTGCCATGCCGTGCCACGCCGTGCCATGCCGGGCCATGCGGTGCCATGCCATTCCATGCCATTCCATGCCATTCCATGCCAGTCCATGCCATTCCATGTCACTCAATGCGGTGCCATGCCGTGCCATGCCGTGCCATGCCGTGCCATGCCGTGCCATGCCGTGCCATGCCGTGCCATGCCGTGCCATGCCGTGCCATGCCGTGCCATGCCGTGCCATGCCGTGCCATGCCGTGCCATGCCGTGCCATGCCGTGCCATGCCGTGCCATGCCGTGCCATGCCGGTGCCATGCCGTGCCATGCCGGTGCCATGCCGTGCCATGCCGTGCCATGCCGTGCCATGCCTTGCCATGCCGTGCCATGCCGTGCCATGCCGGTGCCATGCCGTGCCATGCCGGTGCCATGCCGTGCCATGCCGGTGCCATGCCGTGCCATGCCGGTGCCATGCCGTGCCATGCCGGTGCCATGCCGTGCCATGCCGTGCCATGCCGTGCCATGCCGGTGCCATGCCGTGCCATGCCGTGCCAAGCCGGTGCCATGCCGTGCCATGCCGTGCCATGCCGGTGCCATGCCGGTGCCATGCCGTGCCATGCCGTGCCATGCCGTGCCATTCCGTGCCATTCAATGCCATTCCATGCCATTCAATGCCGTGCCTTGCCGTGCCATGCCGTGCCATGCCGTGCCATGCCGTGCCATGCCGTGCCATGCCGTGCCATGCCGTGCCATGCCGTGCCATGCCATTCCATGCCATTCCATGCCATTCCATGCCATTCCATGCCATTCCATGCCATTCCATGCCATTCCATGCCATTCCATGCCATTCCATGCCGTGCCATGCCGGTGCCATGCCGTGCCATGCCGGTGCCATGCCGTGCCATGCCGGTGCCATGCCGTGCCATGCCGGTGCCATGCCGTGCCATGCCGGTGCCATGCCGTGCCATGCCGGTGCCATGCCGTGCCATGCCGTGCCATGCCGTGCCATGCCGTGCCATGCCATTCCATGCCATTCCATGCCATTCCATGCCATTCCATGCCATTCCATGCCATTCCATGCCATTCCATGCCATTCCATGCCATTCCATGCCATTCCATGCCATTCCATGCCATTCCATGCCATTCCATGCCATTCCATGCCATTCCATGCCATTCCATGCCATTCCATGCCATTCCATGCCATTCCATGCCATTCCATGCTATTCCATGCCATTCCATGCCATTCCATGCCGTGCCATGCCGGTGCCATGCCGTGCCATGCCGGTGCCATGCCGTGCCATGCCGTGCCATGCCGTGCCATGCCGGTGCCATGCCGTGCCATGCCGTGCCATGCCGTGCCATGCCGGTGCCATGCCGTGCCATGCCGTGCCATGCCGTGCCATGCCGTGCCATGCCGGTGCCATGCCGGTGCCATGCCGTGCCATGCCGGTGCCATGCCGTGCCATGCCGTGCCATGCCGTGCCATGCCGTGCCATGCCGTGCCATGCCGTGCCATGCCGTGCCATGCCGTGCCATGCCGTGCCATGCCGTGCCATGCCGTGCCATGCCGTGCCATGCCGTGCCATGCCGTGCCATGCCGTGCCATGCCGTGCCATGCCGTGCCATGCCGTGCCATGCCGTGCCATGCCGTGCCATGCCGTGCCATGCCGTGCCATGCCGTGCCATGCCGTGCCATGCCGTGCCATTCCGTGCCATTCAATGCCATTCCATGCCATTCAATGCCGTGCCTTGCCGTGCCATGCCGTGCCATGCCGTCCATGCCGTGCCATGCCGTCCATGCCGTGCCATGCCGTGCCATGCCGTGCCATGCCATTCCATGCCATTCCATGCCATTTCATGCCATTCCATGCCATTCCATGCCATTCCATGCCATTCCATGCCATTCCATGCCATTCCATGCCATTCCATGCCATTCCATGCCATTCCATGCCATTCCATGCCATTCCATGCCATTCCATGCCATTCCATGCCATTCCATGCCATTCCATGCCATTCCATGCCATTCCATGCCATTCCATGCCATTCCATGCCATTCCATGCCATTCCATGCCATTCCATGCCATTCCATGCCATTCCATGCCATTCCATGCCATTCCATGCCATTCCATGCCGGTGCCATGCCGGTGCCATGCCGTGCCATGCCGGTGCCATCCCGTGCCATGCCGGTGCCATGCCGTGCCATGCCGGTGCCATGCCGTGCCATGCCGGTGCCATGCCGTGCCATGCCGTGCCATGCCGGTGCCATGCCGTGCCATGCCGTGCCATGCCGGTGCCATGCCGTGCCATGCCGGTGCCATGCCGTGCCATGCCGGTGCCATGCCGTGCCATGCCGTGCCATGCGGTGCCATGCCATTCCATGCCATTCCATGCCATTCCATGCCATTCCATGCCATTCCATGCCATTCCATGCCATTCCATGCCATTCCATGCCATTCCATGCCATTCCATGCCATTCCATGCCATTCCATGCCATTCCATGCCATTCCATGCCATTCAATGCCGTGCCATGCCGTGCCATGCCATTCCATGCCATTCCATGCCATTCCATGCCATTCCATGCCATTCCATGCCATTCCATGCCATTCCATGCCATTCCATGCCATTCCATGCCATTCCATGCCATTCCATGCCATTCCATGCCATTCCATGCCATTCCATGCCATTCCATGCCATTCCATGCCATTCCATGCCATTCCATGCCGTGCCATGCCGGTGCCATGCCGTGCCATGCCGGTGCCATGCCGTGCCATGCCGGTGCCATGCCGTGCCATGCCGGTGCCATGCCGTGCCATGCCGTGCCATGCCGTGCCATGCCGTGCCATGCCATTCCATGCCATTCCATGCCATTCCATGCCATTCCATGCCATTCCATGCCATTCCATGCCATTCCATGCTATTCCATGCCATTCCATGCCATTCCATGCCATTCCATGCCGTGCCATGCCGGTGCCATGCCGTGCCATGCCGTGACATGCCGGTGCCATGCCGGTGCCATGCCGTGCCATTCCGTGCCATTCAATGCCATTCCATGCCATTCAATGCCGTGCCTTGCCGTGCCATGCCGTGCCATGCCGTGCCATGCCGTGCCATGCCGTGCCATGCCGTGCCATGCCGTGCCATGCCGTGCCATGCCGTGCCATGCCGTGCCATGCCGTGCCATGCCGTGCCATGCCGTGCCATGCCGTGCCATGCCGTGCCATGCCGTGCCATGCCGTGCCATGCCGTGCCATGCCGTGCCATGCCGTGCCATGCCATTTCATGCCATTCCATGCCATTCCATGCCATTCCATGCCATTCCATGCCATTCCATGCCATTCCATGCCATTCCATGCCATTCCATGCCATTCCATGCCATTCCATGCCATTCCATGCCATTCCATGCCATTCCATGCCATTCCATGCCATTCCATGCCATTCCATGCCATTCCATGCCATTCCATGCCATTCCATGCCATTCCATGCCATTCCATGCCATTCCATGCCATTCCATGCCATTCCATGCCATTCCATGCCATTCCATGCCATTCCATGCCATTCCATGCCATTCCATGCCATTCCATGCCATTCCATGCCATTCCATGCCATTCCATGCCATTCCATGCCATTCCATGCCATTCCATGCCATTCCATGCCATTCCATGCCATTCCATGCCATTCCATGCCGGTGCCATGCCGTGCCATGCCGGTGCCATGCCGGTGCCATGCCGTGCCATGCCGGTGCCATGCCGTGCCATGCCGGTGCCATGCCGTGCCATGCCGTGCCATGCCGTGCCATGCCGTGCCATGCCATTCCATGCCATTCCATGCCATTCCATGCCATTCCATGCCATTCCATGCCATTCCATGCCATTCCATGCCATTCCATGCCATTCCATGCTATTCCATGCCATTCCATGCCATTCCATGCCGTGCCATGCCGGTGCCATGCCGTGCCATGCCGGTGCCATGCCGTGCCATGCCGGTGCCATGCCGTGCCATGCCGGTGCCATGCCGGTGCCATGCCGTGCCATGCCGTGCCATGCCGGTGCCATGCCGTGCCATGCCGGTGCCATGCCGTGCCATGCCGGTGCCATGTCGTGCCATGCCGGTGCCATGCCGTGCCATGCCGGTGCCATGCCGTGCCATGCCGGTGCCATGCCGTGCCATGCCGGTGCCATGCCGTGCCATGCCGTGCCATGCCGGTGCCATGCCGGTGCCATGCCGTGCCATGCCGTGCCATGCCGTGCCATGCCGTGCCATGCCGTGCCATGCCGTGCCATGCCATTTCATGCCATTCCATGCCATTCCATGCCATTCCATGCCATTCCATGCCATTCCATGCCATTCCATGCCATTCCATGCCATTCCATGCCATTCCATGCCATTCCATGCCATTCCATGCCATTCCATGCCATTCCATGCCATTCCATGCCATTCCATGCCATTCCATGCCATTCCATGCCATTCCATGCCATTCCATGCCATTCCATGCCATTCCATGCCATTCCATGCCATTCCATGCCATTCCATGCCATTCCATGCCATTCCATGCCATTCCATGCCATTCCATGCCATTCCATGCCATTCCATGCCATTCCATGCCATTCCATGCCATTCCATGCCATTCCATGCCATTCCATGCCATTCCATGCCATTCCATGCCATTCCATGCCATTCCATGCCATTCCATGCCATTCCATGCCATTCCATGCCATTCCATGCCATTCCATGCCATTCCATGCCATTCCATGCCATTCCATGCCATTCCATGCCATTCCATGCCATTCCATGCCATTCCATGCCATTCCATGCCATTCCATGCCATTCCATGCCATTCCATGCCATTCCATGCCGGTGCCATGCCGTGCCATGCCGGTGCCATGCCGTGCCATGCCGGTGCCATGCCGTGCCATGCCGGTGCCATGCCGTGCCATGCCGGTGCCATGCCGTGCCATGCCGGTGCCATGCCGTGCCATGCCGGTGCCATGCCGTGCCATGCCGTGCCATGCCGTGCCATGCCGTGCCATGCCATTCCATGCCATTCCATGCCATTCCATGCCATTCCATGCCATTCCATGCCATTCCATGCTATTCCATGCCATTCCATGCCATTCCATGCCCTGCCATGCCGGTGCCATGCCGTGCCATGCCGGTGCCATGCCGTGCCATGCCGGTGCCATGCCGTGCCATGCCGGTGCCATGCCGGTGCCATGCCGTGCCATGCCGTGCCATGCCGGTGCCATGCCGTGCCATGCCGGTTCCATGCCGTGCCATGCCGGTGCCATGTCGTGCCATGCCGGTGCCATGCCGTGCCATGCCGGTGCCATGCCGTGCCATGCCGGTGCCATGCCGTGCCATGCCGGTGCCATGCCGTGCCATGCCGTGCCATGCCGGTGCCATGCCGGTGCCATGCCGTGCCATGCCGGTGCCATGCCGGTGCCATGCCGTGCCATGCCGGTGCCATGCCGGTGCCATGCCGTGCCATGCCGTGCCATTCCATGCCATTCAATGCCGTGCCATTCCATGCCATGCCGTGCCATGCGGTGCCATGCCGTGCCATTCGGTGCCATGCCATTCCATGCCATTCCATGCCATTCCATGCCATTCCATGCCATTCCATGCCATTCCATGCCATTCAATGCCGTGCCATGCCGTGCCATGCCGTGCCATGCCGTGCCATGCCGGTGCCATGCCGTGCCATGCCGGTGCCATGCCGTGCCATGCCGGTGCCATGCCGTGCCATGCCAGTGCCATGCCGTGCCATGCCGTGCCATGCCGGTGCCATGCCGGTGCCATGCCGTGCCATGCCGGTGCCATGCCGTGCCATGCCGGTGCCATGCCGTGCCATGCCGTGCCATGCCGTGCCATGCCTTGCCATGCCGTGCCATGCCGTGCCATGCCGGTGCCATGCCGTGCCATGCCGGTGCCATGCCGGTGCCATGCCGTGCCATGCCGGTGCCATGCCGTGCCATGCCGGTGCCATGCCGTGCCATGCCGGTGCCATGCCGTGCCATGCCGGTGCCATGCCGTGCCATGCCGGTGCCATGCCGTGCCATGCCGGTGCCATGCCGTGCCATGCCGGTGCCATGCCGTGCCATGCCGGTGCCATGCCGTGCCATGCCGGTGCCATGCCGTGCCATGCCGGTGCCATGCCGTGCCATGCCGGTGCCATGCCGTGCCATGCCGTGCCATGCCGTGCCATGCCAGTGCCATGCCGTGGCATGCCGGTGCCATGCCGTGCCATGCCGGTGCCATGCCGTGCCATGCCGGTGCCATGCCGTGCCATGCCGGTGCCATGCCGTGCCATTCCGGTGCCATGCCGGTGCCATGCCGTGCCATGCCGGTGCCATGCCGTGCCATGCCGTGCCATGCCGTGCCATGCCGGGCCATGCGGTGCCATGCCATTCCATGCCATTCCATGCCATTCCATGCCATTCCATGCCATTCCATGCCAGTCCATGCCATTCCATGCCACTCAATGCGGTGCCATGCCGTGCCATGCGGTGCCATGCCGTGCCATGCCGTGCCATGCCGTGCCATGCCGTGCCATGCCGTGCCATGCCGTGCCATGCCGTGCCATGCCGTGCCATTCCATGCCATTCAATGCCGTGCCATGCCGTGCCATGCCGTGCCATGCGGTGCCATGCCGTGCCATGCGGTGCCATGCCATTCCATGCCATTCCATGCCATTCCATGCCATTCCATGCCATTCCATGCCATTCCATGCCATTCCATGCCATTCCATGCCATTCCATGCCATTCCATGCCATTCCATGCCATTCAATGCCGTGCCATGCCCTGCCATGCCGTGCCATGCCGGTGCCATGCCGGTGCCATGCCGTGCCATGCCGTGCCATGCCGTGCCATGCCGGTGCCATGCCGTGCCATGCCGGTGCCATGCCGTGCCATGCCGTGCCATGCGGTGCCATGCCGTGCCATGCGGTGCCATGCCATTCCATGCCATTCCATGCCATTCCATGCCATTCCATGCCATTCCATGCCATTCCATGCCATTCCATGCCATTCCATGCCATTCCATGCCATTCCATGCCATTCCATGCCATTCCATGCCATTCCATGCCATTCCATGCCATTCCATGCCATTCCATGCCATTCCATGCCATTCAATGCCGTGCCATGCCGTGCCATGCCATTCCATGCCATTCCATGCCATTCCATGCCATTCCATGCCATTCCATGCCATTCCATGCCATTCCATGCCATTCCATGCCATTCCATGCCATTCCATGCCATTCCATGCCATTCCATGCCATTCCATGCCATTCCATGCCATTCCATGCCATTCCATGCCATTCCATGCCATTCCATGCCGTGCCATGCCGGTGCCATGCCGTGCCATGCCGGTGCCATGCCGTGCCATGCCGGTGCCATGCCGTGCCATGCCGGTGCCATGCCGTGCCATGCCGTGCCATGCCGTGCCATGCCGTGCCATGCCATTCCATGCCATTCCATGCCATTCCATGCCATTCCATGCCATTCCATGCCATTCCATGCCATTCCATGCCATTCCATGCTATTCCATGCCATTCCATGCCATTCCATGCCATTCCATGCCGTGCCATGCCGGTGCCATGCCGTGCCATGCCGTGACATGCCGGTGCCATGCCGGTGCCATGCCGTGCCATTCCGTGCCATTCAATGCCATTCCATGCCATTCAATGCCGTGCCTTGCCGTGCCATGCCGTGCCATGCCGTGCCATGCCGTGCCATGCCGTGCCATGCCGTGCCATGCCGTGCCATGCCGTGCCATGCCGTGCCATGCCGTGCCATGCCGTGCCATGCCGTGCCATGCCGTGCCATGCCGTGCCATGCCGTGCCATGCCGTGCCATGCCGTGCCATGCCGTGCCATGCCGTGCCATGCCGTGCCATGCCGTGCCATGCCGTGCCATGCCGTGCCATGCCGTGCCATGCCGTGCCATGCCATTTCATGCCATTCCATGCCATTCCATGCCATTCCATGCCATTCCATGCCATTCCATGCCATTCCATGCCATTCCATGCCATTCCATGCCATTCCATGCCATTCCATGCCATTCCATGCCATTCCATGCCATTCCATGCCATTCCATGCCATTCCATGCCATTCCATGCCATTCCATGCCATTCCATGCCATTCCATGCCATTCCATGCCATTCCATGCCATTCCATGCCATTCCATGCCGGTGCCATGCCGTGCCATGCCGGTGCCATGCCGGTGCCATGCCGTGCCATGCCGGTGCCATGCCGTGCCATGCCGGTGCCATGCCGTGCCATGCCGGTGCCATGCCGTGCCATGCCGTGCCATGCCGTGCCATGCCGTGCCATGCCATTCCATGCCATTCCATGCCATTCCATGCCATTCCATGCCATTCCATGCCATTCCATGCCATTCCATGCCATTCCATGCTATTCCATGCCATTCCATGCCATTCCATGCCGTGCCATGCCGGTGCCATGCCGTGCCATGCCGGTGCCATGCCGTGCCATGCCGGTGCCATGCCGTGCCATGCCGGTGCCATGCCGGTGCCATGCCGTGCCATGCCGTGCCATGCCGGTGCCATGCCGTGCCATGCCGGTGCCATGCCGTGCCATGCCGGTGCCATGTCGTGCCATGCCGGTGCCATGCCGTGCCATGCCGGTGCCATGCCGTGCCATGCCGGTGCCATGCCGTGCCATGCCGGAGCCATGCCGTGCCATGCCGTGCCATGCCGGTGCCATGCCGGTGCCATGCCGTGCCATGCCGTGCCATGCCGTGCCATGCCGTGCCATGCCGTGCCATGCCGTGCCATGCCATTTCATGCCATTCCATGCCATTCCATGCCATTCCATGCCATTCCATGCCATTCCATGCCATTCCATGCCATTCCATGCCATTCCATGCCATTCCATGCCATTCCATGCCATTCCATGCCATTCCATGCCATTCCATGCCATTCCATGCCATTCCATGCCATTCCATGCCATTCCATGCCATTCCATGCCATTCCATGCCATTCCATGCCATTCCATGCCATTCCATGCCATTCCATGCCATTCCATGCCATTCCATGCCATTCCATGCCATTCCATGCCATTCCATGCCATTCCATGCCATTCCATGCCATTCCATGCCATTCCATGCCATTCCATGCCATTCCATGCCATTCCATGCCATTCCATGCCATTCCATGCCATTCCATGCCATTCCATGCCATTCCATGCCATTCCATGCCATTCCATGCCATTCCATGCCATTCCATGCCATTCCATGCCATTCCATGCCGGTGCCATGCCGTGCCATGCTGGTGCCATGCCGTGCCATGCCGGTGCCATGCCGTGCCATGCCGGTGCCATGCCGTGCCATGCCGGTGCCATGCCGTGCCATGCCGTGCCATGCCGTGCCATGCCGTGCCATGCCATTCCATGCCATTCCATGCCATTCCATGCCATTCCATGCCATTCCATGCCATTCCATGCTATTCCATGCCATTCCATGCCATTCCATGCCCTGCCATGCCGGTGCCATGCCGTGCCATGCCGGTGCCATGCCGTGCCATGCCGGTGCCATGCCGTGCCATGCCGGTGCCATGCCGGTGCCATGCCGTGCCATGCCGTGCCATGCCGGTGCCATGCCGTGCCATGCCGGTGCCATGCCGTGCCATGCCGGTGCCATGTCGTGCCATGCCGGTGCCATGCCGTGCCATGCCGGTGCCATGCCGTGCCATGCCGGTGCCATGCCGTGCCATGCCGGTGCCATGCCGTGCCATGCCGTGCCATGCCGGTGCCATGCCGGTGCCATGCCGTGCCATGCCGGTGCCATGCCGGTGCCATGCCGTGCCATGCCGTGCCATTCCATGCCATTCAATGCCGTGCCATTCCATGCCATGCCGTGCCATGCGGTGCCATGCCGTGCCATTCGGTGCCATGCCATTCCATGCCATTCCATGCCATTCCATGCCATTCCATGCCATTCCATGCCATTCCATGCCATTCCATGCCATTCAATGCCGTGCCATGCCGTGCCATGCCGTGCCATGCCGGTGCCATGCCGTGCCATGCCGGTGCCATGCCGTGCCATGCCAGTGCCATGCCGTGCCATGCCGTGCCATGCCGGTGCCATGCCGGTGCCATGCCGTGCCATGCCGGTGCCATGCCGTGCCATGCCGGTGCCATGCCGTGCCATGCCGTGCCATGCCGTGCCATGCCTTGCCATGCCGTGCCATGCCGTGCCATGCCGGTGCCATGCCGTGCCATGCCGGTGCCATGCCGGTGCCATGCCGTGCCATGCCGGTGCCATGCCGTGCCATGCCGGTGCCATGCCGTGCCATGCCGGTGCCATGCCGTGCCATGCCGGTGCCATGCCGTGCCATGCCGGTGCCATGCCGTGCCATGCCGTGCCATGCCGGTGCCATGCCGGTGCCATGCCGGTGCCATGCCGGTGCCATGCCGTGCCATGCCGGTGCCATGCCGGTGCCATGCCGTGCCATGCCGTGCCATTCCATGCCATTCAATGCCGTGCCATTCCATGCCATGCCGTGCCATGCGGTGCCATGCCGTGCCATTCGGTGCCATGCCATTCCATGCCATTCCATGCCATTCCATGCCATTCCATGCCATTCAATGCCGTGCCATGCCGTGCCATGCCGTGCCATGCCGGTGCCATGCCGTGCCATGCCGGTGCCATGCCGTGCCATGCCGGTGCCATGCCGTGCCATGCCGGTGCCATGCCGTGCCATGCCAGTGCCATGCCGTGCCATGCCGTGCCATGCCGGTGCCATGCCGGTGCCATGCCGTGCCATGCCGGTGCCATGCCGTGCCATGCCGGTGCCATGCCGTGCCATGCCGTGCCATGCCGTGCCATGCCTTGCCATGCCGTGCCATGCCGTGCCATGCCGGTGCCATGCCGTGCCATGCCGGTGCCATGCCGGTGCCATGCCGTGCCATGCCGGTGCCATGCCGTGCCATGCCGGTGCCATGCCGTGCCATGCCGGTGCCATGCCGTGCCATGCCGGTGCCATGCCGTGCCATGCCGGTGCCATGCCGTGCCATGCCGGTGCCATGCCGTGCCATGCCGGTGCCATGCCGTGCCATGCCGTGCCATGCCGTGCCATGCCGTGCCATGCCGTGCCATGCCATTCCATGCCATTCCATGCCATTCCATGCCATTCCATGCCATTCCATGCCATTCCATGCCATTCCATGCCATTCCATGCCATTCCATGCCATTCCATGCCATTCCATGCCATTCCATGCCATTCCATGCCATTCCATGCCATTCCATGCCATTCCATGCCATTCCATGCCATTCCATGCCATTCCATGCCATTCCATGCCATTCCATGCCATTCCATGCCATTCCATGCCATTCCATGCCATTCCATGCCATTCCATGCCATTCCATGCCATTCCATGCCATTCCATGCCATTCCATGCCATTCCATGCCATGCCGTGCCATGCCGTGCCATTCCGTGCCATTCAATGCCATTCCATGCCATTCAATGCCGTGCCTTGCCGTGCCATGCCGTGCCATGCCGTGCCATGCCGTGCCATGCCGTGCCATGCCGTGCCATGCCGTGCCATGCCGTGCCATGCCATTCCATGCCATTCCATGCCATTCCATGCCATTCCATGCCATTCCATGCCATTCCATGCCATTCCATGCCATTCCATGCCATTCCATGCCATTCCATGCCATTCCATGCCATTCCATGCCATTCCATGCCATTCCATGCCATTCCATGCCATTCCATGCCATTCCATGCCATTCCATGCCATTCCATGCCATTCCATGCCATTCCATGCCATTCCATGCCATTCCATGCCATTCCATGCCATTCCATGCCATTCCATGCCATTCCATGCCATTCCATGCCATTCCATGCCATTCCATGCCATTCCATGCCATTCCATGCCATTCCATGCCATTCCATGCCATTCCATGCCATTCCATGCCATTCCATGCCATTCCATGCCATTCCATGCCATTCCATGCCATTCCATGCCATTCCATGCCATTCCATGCCATTCCATGCCATTCCATGCCATTCCATGCCATTCCATGCCATTCCATGCCATTCCATGCCATTCCATGCCATTCCATGCCATTCCATGCCATTCCATGCCATTCCATGCCATTCCATGCCATTCCATGCCATTCCATGCCATTCCATGCCATTCCATGCCGGTGCCATGCCGTGCCATGCCGGTGCCATGCCGGTGCCATGCCGTGCCATGCCGGTGCCATGCCGTGCCATGCCGGTGCCATGCCGTGCCATGCCGGTGCCATGCCGTGCCATGCCGGTGCCATGCCGTGCCATGCCGGTGCCATGCCGTGCCATGCCGGTGCCATGCCGTGCCATGCCGGTGCCATGCCGTGCCATGCCGGTGCCATGCCGTGCCATGCCGGTGCCATGCCGTGCCATGCCGGTGCCATGCCGTGCCATGCAGGTGCCATGCCGTGCCATGCCGGTGCCATGCCGTGCCATGCCGGTGCCATGCCGTGCCATGCCGGTGCCATGCCGTGCCATGCCGTGCCATGCCGGTGCCATGCCGTGCCATGCCGGTGCCATGCCGGTGCCATGCCGTGCCATGCCGGTGCCATGCCGTGCCATGCCGGTGCCATGCCGTGCCATGCCGGTGCCATGCCGTGCCATGCCGGTGCCATGCCGTGCCATGCCGTGCCATGCCGTGCCATGCCGTGCCATGCCGTGCCATGCCGTGCCATGCCGGTGCCATGCCGTGCCATGCCGGTGCCCATGCCGTGCCATGCCGGTGCCATGCCGTGCCATGCCGTGCCATGCCGTGCCATGCCGGTGCCATGCCGTGCCATGCCGGTGCCCATGCCGTGCCATGCCGGTGCCATGCCGTGCCATTCCGGTGCCATGCCGTGCCATTCCGGTGCCATGCCGTGCCATTCCGGTGCCATGCCGGTGCCATGCCGTGCCATGCCGGTGCCATGCCGTGCCATGCCGGTGCCATGCCGTGCCATGCCGGTGCCATGCCGTGCCATGCCGTGCCATGCCGTGCCATGCCGTGCCATGCCGTGCCATGCCGTGCCATGCCGTGCCATGCCGTGCCATGCCGTGCCATGCCGTGCCATGCCGTGCCATGCCGTGCCATGCCGTGCCATGCCGTGCCATGCCGTGCCATTCCATGCCATTCAATGCCGTGCCATGCCGTGCCATGCCGTGCCATGCGGTGCCATGCCGTGCCATTCGGTGCCATGCCATTCCATGCCATTCCATGCCATTCCATGCCATTCCATGCCATTCCATGCCATTCCATGCCATTCCATGCCATTCCATGCCATTCAATGCCGTGCCATGCCGTGCCATGCCGTGCCATGCCGTGCCATGCCGTGCCATGCCGTGCCATGCCGTGCCATTCCGTGCCATTCAATGCCATTCCATGCCATTCAATGCCGTGCCTTGCCGTGCCATGCCGTGCCATGCCGTGCCATGCCGTGCCATGCCGTGCCATGCCGTGCCATGCCGTGCCATGCCGTGCCATGCCGTGCCATGCCGTGCCATGCCGTGCCATGCCGTGCCATGCCTTGCCATGCCGTGCCATGCCGTGCCATGCCGGTGCCATGCCGTGCCATGCCGGTGCCATGCCGTGCCATGCCGGTGCCATGCCGTGCCATGCCGGTGCCATGCCGTGCCATGCCGGTGCCATGCCGTGCCATGCCGTGCCATGCCGTGCCATGCCGGTGCCATGCCGTGGCATGCCGGTGGCATGCCGTGCCATGCCGTGCCATGCCGGTGCCATGCCGTGCCATGCCGTGCCATGCCGGTGCCATGCCGGTGCCATGCCGTGCCATGCCGTGCCATGCCGTGCCATGCCGTGCCATGCCGTGCCATTCCGTGCCATTCAATGCCATTCCATGCCATTCAATGCCGTGCCTTGCCGTGCCATGCCGTGCCATGCCGTGCCATGCCGTGCCATGCCGTGCCATGCCATTCCATGCCATTCCATGCCATTCCATGCCATTCCATGCCATTCCATGCCATTCCATGCCATTCCATGCCATTCCATGCCATTCCATGCCATTCCATGCCATTCCATGCCATTCCATGCCATTCCATGCCATTCCATGCCATTCCATGCCATTCCATGCCATTCCATGCCATTCCATGCCATTCCATGCCGGTGCCATGCCGTGCCATGCCGGTGCCATGCCGTGCCATGCCGGTGCCATGCCGTGCCATGCCGGTGCCATGCCGTGCCATGCCGGTGCCATGCCGTGCCATGCCGTGCCATGCCGTGCCATGCCGTGCCATGCCGTGCCATGCCGTGCCATGCCGTGCCATGCCGTGCCATGCCGTGCCATGCCGTGCCATGCCGTGCCATGCCATTCCATGCCATTCCATGCCATTCCATGCCATTCCA
The DNA here is from genome assembly GCA_963971235.1 of Cryptus armator. Lineage (NCBI taxonomy): Eukaryota > Metazoa > Arthropoda > Insecta > Hymenoptera > Ichneumonidae > Cryptus > Cryptus armator. The sequence goes on along the minus strand of CAXARG010000294.1, from coordinate 201,588 downwards.
TGCCATTCCATGCCATTCCATGCCATTCCATGCCATTCCATGCCATTCCATGCCATTCCATGCTATTCCATGCCATTCCATGCCATTCCATGCCGTGACATGCCGGTGCCATGCCGGTGCCATGCCGTGCCATTCCGTGCCATTCAATGCCATTCCATGCCATTCAATGCCGTGCCATGCCGTGCCATGCCGTGCCATGCCGTGCCATGCCGTGCCATGCCGTGCCATGCCGTGCCATGCCGTGCCATGCCGTGCCATGCCGTGCCATGCCGTGCCATGCCGTGCCATGCCGTGCCATGCCGTGCCATGCCGTGCCATGCCGTGCCATGCCGTGCCATGCCGTGCCATGCCGTGCCATGCCGTGCCATGCCGTGCCATGCCGTGCCATGCCGTGCCATGCCGTGCCATGCCGTGCCATGCCGTGCCATGCCGTGCCATGCCGTGCCATGCCGTGCCATGCCGTGCCATGCCGTGCCATGCCGTGCCATGCCGTGCCATGCCGTGCCATGCCGTGCCATGCCGTGCCATGCCGTGCCATGCCGTGCCATGCCGTGCCATGCCGTGCCATGCCGTGCCATGCCGTGCCATGCCGTGCCATGCCATTTCATGCCATTCCATGCCATTCCATGCCATTCCATGCCATTCCATGCCATTCCATGCCATTCCATGCCATTCCATGCCATTCCATGCCATTCCATGCCATTCCATGCCATTCCATGCCATTCCATGCCATTCCATGCCATTCCATGCCATTCCATGCCATTCCATGCCATTCCATGCCATTCCATGCCATTCCATGCCATTCCATGCCATTCCATGCCATTCCATGCCATTCCATGCCATTCCATGCCATTCCATGCCATTCCATGCCATTCCATGCCATTCCATGCCGTGCCATGCCGGTGCCATGCCGTGCCATGCCGTGCCATTCCATGCCATTCAATGCCGTGCCATGCCGTGCCATGCCGTGCCATGCGGTGCCATGCCGTGCCATTCGGTGCCATGCCATTCCATGCCATTCAATGCCGTGCCATGCCGTGCCATGCCGTGCCATGCGGTGCCATGCCGTGCCATTCGGTGCCATGCCATTCCATGCCATTCCATGCCATTCCATGCCATTCCATGCCATTCCATGCCATTCCATGCCATTCCATGCCATTCCATGCCATTCCATGCCATTCCATGCCATTCCATGCCATTCCATGCCATTCCATGCCATTCCATGCCATTCCATGCCATTCCATGCCATTCCATGCCATTCAATGCCGTGCCATGCCGTGCCATGCCGTGCCATGCCGGTGCCATGCCGTGCCATGCCGGTGCCATGCCGTGCCATGCCGGTGCCATGCCGTGCCATGCCGTGCCATGCCGTGCCATGCCGGTGCCATGCCGTGCCATGCCGGTGCCATGCCGTGCCATGCCGGTGCCATGCCGTGCCATGCCGGTGCCATGCCGTGCCATGCCGGTGCCATGCCGTGCCATGCCGTGCCATGCCGTGCCATGCCGTGCCATGCCGTGCCATGCCATTCCATGCCATTCCATGCCATTCCATGCCATTCCATGCCATTCCATGCCATTCCATGCCATTCCATGCCATTCCATGCCATTCCATGCCATTCCATGCCATTCCATGCCATTCCATGCCATTCCATGCCATTCCATGCCATTCCATGCCATTCCATGCCATTCCATGCCATTCCATGCCATTCCATGCCATTCCATGCTATTCCATGCCATTCCATGCCATTCCATGCCGTGCCATGCCGGTGCCATGCCGTGCCATGCCGGTGCCATGCCGTGCCATGCCGGTGCCATGCCGTGCCATGCCGGTGCCATGCCGGTGCCATGCCGTGCCATGCCGGTGCCATGCCGTGCCATGCCGGTGCCATTCCGTGCCATTCCATGCCATTCCATGCCATTCCATGCCATTCCATGCCATTCCATGCCATTCCATGCCATTCCATGCCATTCCATGCCATTCCATGCCATTCCATGCCATTCCATGCCATTCCATGCCATTCCATGCCATTCCATGCCATTCCATGCCATTCCATGCCATTCCATGCCATTCCATGCCATTCCATGCCATTCCATGCCATTCCATGCCATTCCATGCCATTCCATGCCATTCCATGCCATTCCATGCCATTCCATGCCATTCCATGCCATTCCATGCCATTCCATGCCATTCCATGCCATTCCATGCCATTCCATGCCATTCCATGCCATTCCATGCCATTCCATGCCATTCCATGCCATTCCATGCCATTCCATGCCATTCCATGCCATTCCATGCCATTCCATGCCATTCCATGCCATTCCATGCCATTCCATGCCATTCCATGCCATTCCATGCCATTCCATGCCATTCCATGCCATTCCATGCCATTCCATGCCATTCCATGCCATTCCATGCCATTCCATGCCATTCCATGCCATTCCATGCCATTCCATGCCATTCCATGCCATTCCATGCCATTCCATGCCATTCCATGCCGTGCCATGCCGTGCCATGCCGGTGCCATGCCGTGCCATGCCGGTGCCATGCCGTGCCATGCCGGTGCCATGCCGTGCCATGCCGTGCCATGCCGGTGCCATGCCGTGCCATGCCGTGCCATGCCGGTGCCATGCCGGTGCCATGCCGTGCCATGCCGGTGCCATGCCGTGCCATGCCGGTGCCATGCCGTGCCATGCCGGTGCCATGCCGTGCCATGCCGTGCCATGCCGTGCCATGCCGGGCCATGCGGTGCCATGCCATTCCATGCCATTCCATGCCATTCCATGCCATTCCATGCCATTCCATGCCATTCCATGCCATTCCATGCCATTCCATGCTATTCCATGCCATTCCATGCTATTCCATGCCATTCCATGCCATTCCATGCCGTGCCATGCCGGTGCCATGCCGTGCCATGCCGTGACATGCCGGTGCCATGCCGGTGCCATGCCGTGCCATTCCGTGCCATTCAATGCCATTCCATGCCATTCAATGCCGTGCCATGCCGGTGCCATGCCGTGCCATGCCGTGCCATGCGGTGCCATGCCGTGCCATGCCGTGCCATGCCGTGCCATGCCGTGCCATGCCGTGCCATGCCGTGCCATGCCGTGCCATGCCAGTGCCATGCCGTGGCATGCCGGTGCCATGCCGTGGCATGCCGTGCCATGCCGGTGCCATGCCGTGCCATGCCGTGCCATGCCGGTGCCATGCCGGTGCCATGCCGTGCCATGCCGTGCCATGCCGTGCCATGCCGTGCCATGCCGTGCCATGCCGTGCCATGCCGTGCCATGCCGTGCCATTCCGTGCCATTCAATGCCATTCCATGCCATTCAATGCCGTGCCTTGCCGTGCCATGCCGTGCCATGCCGTGCCATGCCGTGCCATGCCGTGCCATGCCGTGCCATGCCGTGCCATGCCATTCCATGCCATTCCATGCCATTCCATGCCATTCCATGCCATTCCATGCCATTCCATGCCATTCCATGCCATTCCATGCCATTCCATGCCATTCCATGCCATTCCATGCCATTCCATGCCATTCCATGCCATTCCATGCCATTCCATGCCATTCCATGCCATTCCATGCCATTCCATGCCATTCCATGCCATTCCATGCCATTCCATGCCATTCCATGCCATTCCATGCCATTCCATGCCATTCCATGCCATTCCATGCCATTCCATGCCATTCCATGCCATTCCATGCCATTCCATGCCATTCCATGCCATTCCATGCCATTCCATGCCATTCCATGCCATTCCATGCCATTCCATGCCATTCCATGCCATTCCATGCCATTCCATGCCATTCCATGCCATTCCATGCCATTCCATGCCATTCCATGCCATTCCATGCCATTCCATGCCATTCCATGCCATTCCATGCCATTCCATGCCATGCCGTGCCATGCCGTGCCATGCCGTGCCATGCCGTGCCATGCCGTGCCATGCCGTGCCATGCCGTGCCATGCCGTGCCATGCCGTGCCATGCCATTTCATGCCATTCCATGCCATTCCATGCCATTCCATGCCATTCCATGCCATTCCATGCCATTCCATGCCATTCCATGCCATTCCATGCCATTCCATGCCATTCCATGCCATTCCATGCCATTCCATGCCATTCCATGCCATTCCATGCCATTCCATGCCATTCCATTCCATTCCATTCCATGCCATTCCATGCCATTCCATGCCATTCCATGCCATTCCATGCCATTCCATGCCATTCCATGCCGTGCCATGCCGGTGCCATGCCGTGCCATGCCGGTGCCATGCCGTGCCATGCCGGTGCCATGCCGTGCCATGCCGGTGCCATGCCGTGCCATGCCGGTGCCATGCCGGTGCCATGCCGTGCCATGCCGTGCCATGCCGTGCCATGCCGTGCCATGCCATTCCATGCCATTCCATGCCATTCCATGCCATTCCATGCCATTCCATGCCATTCCATGCCATTCCATGCCATTCCATGCCATTCCATGCCATTCCATGCCATTCCATGCCATTCCATGCCATTCCATGCCATTCCATGCCATTCCATGCCATTCCATGCCATTCCATGCCATTCCATGCTATTCCATGCCATTCCATGCCATTCCATGCCGTGCCATGCCGGTGCCATGACGTGCCATGCCGGTGCCATGCCGTGCCATGCCGGTGCCATGCCGTGCCATGCCGGTGCCATGCCGGTGCCATGCCGTGCCATGCCGGTGCCATGCCGTGCCATGCCGGTGCCATGCCGGTGCCATGCCGTGCCATGCCGGTGCCATGCCGTGCCATGCCGGTGCCATGCCGGTGCCATGCCGTGCCATGCCGTGCCATGCCGTGCCATGCCGGGCCATGCGGTGCCATGCCATTCCATGCCATTCCATGCCATTCCATGCCATTCCATGCCATTCCATGCCGTGCCATGCCGGTGCCATGCCGTGCCATGCCGTGCCATGCCGGTGCCATGCCGTGCCATGCGGTGCCATGCCATTCCATGCGGTGCCATGCCATTCCATGCCATTCCATGCCATTCCATGCCATTCCATGCCATTCCATGCCATTCCATGCCATTCCATGCCATTCCATGCCATTCCATGCCATTCCATGCCATTCCATGCCATTCCATGCCATTCCATGCCATTCCATGCCATTCCATGCCATTCCATGCCATTCCATGCCATTCCATGCCATTCCATGCCATTCCATGCCATTCCATGCCATTCCATGCCGTGCCATGCCATTCCATGCCGTGCCATGCCGGTGCCATGCCGTGCCATGCCGTGCCATGCCGGTGCCATGCCGTGCCATGCCGTGCCATGCCGGTGCCATGTCGTGCCATGCCGGTGCCATGCCGTGCCATGCCGGTGCCATGCCGTGCCATGCCGGTGCCATGCCGTGCCATGCCGGTGCCATGCCGTGCCATGCCGTGCCATGCCGGTGCCATGCCGGTGCCATGCCGTGCCATGCCGGTGCCATGCCGGTGCCATGCCGTGCCATGCCGTGCCATGCCGTGCCATGCCGGGCCATGCGGTGCCATGCCATTCCATGCCATTCCATGCCATTCCATGCCATTCCATGCCATTCCATGCCATTCCATGCCATTCCATGCCATTCCATGCCATTCCATGCCATTCCATGCCATTCCATGCCATTCCATGCCATTCCATGCCATTCCATGCCATTCCATGCCGTGCCATGCCGGTGCCATGCCGTGCCATGCCGGTGCCATGCCGTGCCATGCCGGTGCCATGCCGTGCCATGCCGGTGCCATGCCGTGCCATGCCGGTGCCATGCCGTGCCATGCCGGTGCCATGCCGTGCCATGCCGGTGCCATGCCGTGCCATGCCGGTGCCATGCCGTGCCATGCCGTGCCATGCCGTGCCATGCCGGTGCCATGCCGTGCCATGCCGGTGCCATGCCGTGCCATGCCGTGCCATGCCGTGCCATGCCGTGCCATGCCGTGCCGTGCCGTGCCATGCCGGTGCCATGCCGTGCCATGCCGGTGCCATGCCGTGCCATCCCGGTGCCATGCCGTGCCATGCCGGTGCCATGCCGTGCCATGCCGTGCCATGCCGGTGCCATGCCGTGCCATGCCGGTGCCATGCCGTGCCATGCCGGTGCCCATGCCGTGCCATGCCGGTGCCATGCCGTGCCATGCCGGTGCCATGCCGGTGCCATGCCGTGCCATGCCGGTGCCATGCCGTGCCATGCCGGTGCCATGCCGTGCCATGCCGGTGCCATGCCGTGCCATGCCGTGCCATGCCGTGCCATGCCGGGCCATGCGGTGCCATGCCATTCCATGCCATTCCATGCCATTCCATGCCAGTCCATGCCATTCCATGCCACTCAATGCGGTGCCATGCCGTGCCATGCGGTGCCATGCCGTGCCATGCCGTGCCATGCCGTGCCATGCCGTGCCATGCCGTGCCATGCCGGTGCCATGCCGTGCCATGCCGGTGCCATGCCGTGCCATGCCGGTGCCATGCCGTGCCATGCCGTGCCATGCCGTGCCATGCCGGGCCATGCGGTGCCATGCCATTCCATGCCATTCCATGCCATTCCATGCCATTCCATGCCATTCCATGCCATTCCATGCCATTCCATGCTATTCCATGCCATTCCATGCCATTCCATGCCGTGCCATGCCGATGCCATGCCGTGCCATGCCGGTGCCATGCCGTGCCATGCCGTGACATGCCGGTGCCATGCCGGTGCCATGCCGTGCCATTCCGTGCCATTCAATGCCATTCCATGCCATTCCATGCCATTCCATGCCAGTCCATGCCATTCCATGCCACTCAATGCGGTGCCATGCCGTGCCATGCGGTGCCATGCCGTGCCATGCCGTGCCATGCCGTGCCATGCCGTGCCATGCCGTGCCATGCCGTGCCATGCCGTGCCATGCCGTGCCATGCCGGTGCCATGCCGTGCCATGCCGGTGCCATGCCGTGCCATGCCGGTGCCATGCCGTGCCATGCCGTGCCATGCCGTGCCATGCCGGGCCATGCGGTGCCATGCCATTCCATGCCATTCCATGCCATTCCATGCCATTCCATGCCATTCCATGCCATTCCATGCCATTCCATGCTATTCCATGCCATTCCATGCCATTCCATGCCGTGCCATGCCGATGCCATGCCATTCCATGCCGTGCCATGCCGATGCCATGCCGTGCCATGCCGGTGCCATGCCGGTGCCATGCCGTGCCATGCCGGTGCCATGCCGGTGCCATGCCGTGCCATGCCGTGCCATGCCGTGCCATGCCGTGCCATGCCGTGCCATGCCGGGCCATGCGGTGCCATGCCATTCCATGCCATTCCATGCCATTCCATGCCATTCCATGCCATTCCATGCCATTCCATGCCATTCCATGCCATTCCATGCCATTCCATGCCATTCCATGCCATTCCATGCCATTCCATGCCATTCCATGCCATTCCATGCCATTCCATGCCATTCCATGCCATTCCATGCCATTCCATGCCATTCCATGCCATTCCATGCCATTCCATGCCATTCCATGCCATTCCATGCCATTCCATGCCATTCCATGCCATTCCATGCCATTCCATGCCATTCCATGCCATTCCATGCCATTCCATGCCATTCCATGCCATTCCATGCCATTCCATGCCATTCCATGCCATTCCATGCCATTCCATGCCATTCCATGCCATTCCATGCCGTGCCATGCCGTGCCATGCCGTGCCATGCCGTGCCATGCCGTGCCATGCCGTGCCATGCCGTGCCATGCCGTGCCATGCCGTGCCATGCCGTGCCATGCCGTGCCATTCCATGCCATTCAATGCCGTGCCATGCCGTGCCATGCCGTGCCATGCCGTGCCATGCCGTGCCATGCCGTGCCATGCCGTGCCATGCCGTGCCATGCCGTGCCATTCGGTGCCATGCCATTCCATGCCATTCCATGCCATTCCATGCCATTCCATGCCATTCCATGCCATTCCATGCCATTCCATGCCATTCCATGCCATTCCATGCCATTCCATGCCATTCCATGCCATTCCATGCCATTCCATGCCATTCAATGCCGTGCCATGCCGTGCCATGCCGTGCCATGCCGGTGCCATGCCGTGCCATGCCGGTGCCATGCCGTGCCATGCCGGTGCCATGCCGTGCCATGCCGTGCCATGCCGTGCCATGCCGTGCCATGCCGGTGCCATGCCGGTGCCATGCCGTGCCATGCCGGTGCCATGCCGTGCCATGCCGGTGCCATGCCGTGCCATGCCGTGCCATGCCGTGCCATGCCGTGCCATGCCGTGCCATGCCGTGCCATGCCGTGCCATGCCGTGCCATGCCGTGCCATGCCGTGCCATGCCGTGCCATGCCGTGCCATGCCGTGCCATGCCGTGCCATGCCGTGCCATGCCGTGCCATGCCGTGCCATGCCGTGCCATGCCGTGCCATGCCGTGCCATGCCGTGCCATGCCGTGCCATGCCGTGCCATGCCGTGCCATGCCGTGCCATGCCGTGCCATGCCGTGCCATGCCGTGCCATGCCGTGCCATGCCGTGCCATGCCGTGCCATGCCGTGCCATGCCGTGCCATGCCGTGCCATGCCGTGCCATGCCGTGCCATGCCGTGCCATGCCGTGCCATGCCGTGCCATGCCGTGCCATGCCGTGCCATGCCGTGCCATGCCGTGCCATGCCGTGCCATGCCGTGCCATGCCGTGCCATGCCGTGCCATGCCATTTCATGCCATTCCATGCCATTTCATGCCATTCCATGCCATTCCATGCCATTCCATGCCATTCCATGCCATTCCATGCCATTCCATGCCATTCCATGCCATTCCATGCCATTCCATGCCATTCCATGCCATTCCATGCCATTCCATGCCATTCCATGCCATTCCATGCCATTCCATGCCATTCCATGCCATTCCATGCCATTCCATGCCATTCCATGCCATTCCATGCCATTCCATGCCATTCCATGCCATTCCATGCCATTCCATGCCATTCCATGCCATTCCATGCCATTCCATGCCATTCCATGCCATTCCATGCCATTCCATGCCATTCCATGCCATTCCATGCCATTCCATGCCATTCCATGCCATTCCATGCCATTCCATGCCATTCCATGCCATTCCATGCCGGTGCCATGCCGGTGCCATGCCGTGCCATGCCGGTGCCATGCCGTGCCATGCCGGTGCCATGCCGTGCCATGCCGTGCCATGCCGTGCCATGCCGTGCCATGCCATTCCATGCCATTCCATGCCATTCCATGCCATTCCATGCCATTCCATGCCATTCCATGCCATTCCATGCCATTCCATGCCATTCCATGCCATTCCATGCCATTCCATGCCATTCCATGCTATTCCATGCCATTCCATGCCATTCCATGCCGTGCCATGCCGGTGCCATGCCGTGCCATGGCGGTGCCATGCCGTGCCATGCCGGTGCCATGCCGTGCCATGCCGGTGCCATGCCGGTGCCATGCCGGTGCCATGCCGTGCCATGCCGTGCCATGCCGGTGCCATGCCGTGCCATGCCGGTGCCATGCCGTGCCATGCCGGTGCCATGTCGTGCCATGCCGATGCCATGCCGTGCCATGCCGTGCCATGCCATTTCATGCCATTCCATGCCATTCCATGCCATTCCATGCCATTCCATGCCATTCCATGCCATTCCATGCCATTCCATGCCATTCCATGCCATTCCATGCCATTCCATGCCATTCCATGCCATTCCATGCCATTCCATGCCATTCCATGCCATTCCATGCCATTCCATGCCATTCCATGCCATTCCATGCCATTCCATGCCATTCCATGCCATTCCATGCCATTCCATGCCATTCCATGCCATTCCATGCCATTCCATGCCATTCCATGCCATTCCATGCCATTCCATGCCATTCCATGCCATTCCATGCCATTCCATGCCATTCCATGCCATTCCATGCCATTCCATGCCATTCCATGCCATTCCATGCCATTCCATGCCATTCCATGCCATTCCATGCCATTCCATGCCATTCCATGCCATTCCATGCCATTCCATGCCATTCCATGCCATTCCATGCCATTCCATGCCGTGCCATGCCGGTGCCATGCCGTGCCATGCCGGTGCCATGCCGTGCCATGCCGGTGCCATGCCGTGCCATGCCGGTGCCATGCCGTGCCATGCCGGTGCCATGCCGTGCCATGCCGGTGCCATGCCGTGCCATGCCGGTGCCATGCCGTGCCATGCCGGTGCCATGCCGTGCCATGCCGGTGCCATGCCGTGCCATGCCGGTGCCATGCCGTGCCATGCAGGTGCCATGCCGTGCCATGCCGGTGCCATGCCGTGCCATGCCGGTGCCATGCCGTGCCATGCCGGTGCCATGCCGTGCCATGCCGGTGCCATGCCGTGCCATGCCGTGCCATGCCGGTGCCATGCCGTGCCATGCCGGTGCCATGCCGGTGCCATGCCGTGCCATGCCGGTGCCATGCCGTGCCATGCCGGTGCCATGCCGTGCCATGCCGGTGCCATGCCGTGCCATGCCGGTGCCATGCCGTGCCATGCCGTGCCATGCCGTGCCATGCCGTGCCATGCCGTGCCATGCCGGTGCCATGCCGTGCCATGCCGGTGCCCATGCCGGTGCCATGCCGTGCCATGCCGGTGCCATGCCGTGCCATGCCGGTGCCATGCCGTGCCATGCCGTGCCATGCCGGTGCCATGCCGGTGCCATGCCGTGCCATTCCGGTGCCATGCCGTGCCATTCCGGTGCCATGCCGTGCCATTCCGGTGCCATGCCGGTGCCATGCCGTGCCATGCCGGTGCCATGCCGTGCCATGCCGGTGCCATGCCGTGCCATGCCGGTGCCATGCCGTGCCATGCCGGTGCCATGCCGTGCCATGCCGGTGCCATGCCGTGCCATGCCGGTGCCATGCCGTGCCATGCCGTGCCATGCCGTGCCATGCCGTGCCATGCCGTGCCATGCCGTGCCATGCCGTGCCATGCCGTGCCATGCCGTGCCATGCCGTGCCATGCCGTGCCATGCCGTGCCATGCCGTGCCATGCCGTGCCATGCCGTGCCATGCCGTGCCATGCCGTGCCATGCCGTGCCATGCCGTGCCATGCCGTGCCATGCCGTGCCATGCCGTGCCATGCCGTGCCATGCCGTGCCATGCCGTGCCATGCCGTGCCATGCCGTGCCATGCCGTGCCATGCCGTGCCATGCCGTGCCATGCCGTGCCATGCCGTGCCATGCCGTGCCATGCCGTGCCATGCCGTGCCATGCCGTGCCATGCCGTGCCATGCCGTGCCATGCCGTGCCATGCCGTGCCATGCCGTGCCATGCCGTGCCATGCCGTGCCATGCCGTGCCATGCCGTGCCATGCCGTGCCATGCCGTGCCATGCCGTGCCATGCCGTGCCATGCCGTGCCATGCCGTGCCATGCCGTGCCATGCCGTGCCATGCCGTGCCATGCCGTGCCATGCCGTGCCATGCCGTGCCATGCCGTGCCATGCCGTGCCATGCCGTGCCATGCCGTGCCATGCCGTGCCATGCCGTGCCATGCCGTGCCATGCCGTGCCATGCCGTGCCATGCCGTGCCATGCCGTGCCATGCCGTGCCATGCCGTGCCATGCCGTGCCATGCCGTGCCATGCCGTGCCATGCCGTGCCATGCCGTGCCATGCCGTGCCATGCCGTGCCATGCCGTGCCATGCCGTGCCATGCCGTGCCATGCCGTGCCATGCCGTGCCATGCCGTGCCATGCCGTGCCATGCCGTGCCATGCCGTGCCATGCCGTGCCATGCCGTGCCATGCCGTGCCATGCCGTGCCATGCCGTGCCATGCCGTGCCATGCCGTGCCATGCCGTGCCATGCCGTGCCATGCCGTGCCATGCCGTGCCATGCCGTGCCATGCCGTGCCATGCCGTGCCATGCCGTGCCATGCCGTGCCATGCCGTGCCATGCCGTGCCATGCCGTGCCATGCCGTGCCATGCCGTGCCATGCCGTGCCATGCCGTGCCATGCCGTGCCATGCCGTGCCATGCCGTGCCATGCCGTGCCATGCCGTGCCATGCCGTGCCATGCCGTGCCATGCCGTGCCATGCCGTGCCATGCCGTGCCATGCCGTGCCATGCCGTGCCATGCCGTGCCATGCCGTGCCATGCCGTGCCATGCCGTGCCATGCCGTGCCATGCCGTGCCATGCCGTGCCATGCCGTGCCATGCCGTGCCATGCCGTGCCATGCCGTGCCATGCCGTGCCATGCCGTGCCATGCCGTGCCATGCCGTGCCATGCCGTGCCATGCCGTGCCATTCCATGCCATGCCGTGCCATGCCGTGCCATTCCATGCCATTCAATGCCGTGCCATGCCGTGCCATGCCGTGCCATGCCGTGCCATGCGGTGCCATGCCATTCCATGCCATTCAATGCCGTGCCATGCCGTGCCATGCCGTGCCATGCGGTGCCATGCCGTGCCATGCGGTGCCATGCCGTGCCATTCGGTGCCATGCCATTCCATGCCATTCCATGCCATTCCATGCCATTCCATGCCATTCCATGCCATTCAATGCCGTGCCATGCCGTGCCATGCCGTGCCATGCCGGTGCCATGCCGTGCCATGCCGGTGCCATGCCGTGCCATGCCGGTGCCATGCCGTGCCATGCCGTGCCATGCCGTGCCATGCCGTGCCATGCCGGTGCCATGCCGTGCCATGCCGGTGCCATGCCGTGCCATGCCGTGCCATGCCGTGCCATGCCTTGCCATGCCGTGCCATGCCGTGCCATGCCGGTGCCATGCCGTGCCATGCCGGTGCCATGCCGTGCCATGCCGGTGCCATGCCGTGCCATGCCGGTGCCATGCCGTGCCATGCCGGTGCCATGCCGTGCCATGCCGTGCCATGCCGTGCCATGCCGTGCCATGCCGGTGCCATGCCGTGGCATGCCGGTGCCATGCCGTGCCATGCCGTGCCATGCCGGTGCCATGCCGTGCCATGCCGTGCCATGCCGGTGCCATGCCGGTGCCATGCCGTGCCATGCCGTGCCATGCCGTGCCATGCCGTGCCATGCCGTGCCATTCCGTGCCATTCAATGCCATTCCATGCCATTCAATGCCGTGCCTTGCCGTGCCATGCCGTGCCATGCCGTGCCATGCCGTGCCATGCCGTGCCATGCCGGTGCCATGCCGTGCCATGCCGTGCCATGCCGTGCCATGCCATTCCATGCCATTCCATGCCATTCCATGCCATTCCATGCCATTCCATGCCATTCCATGCCATTCCATGCCATTCCATGCCATTCCATGCCATTCCATGCCATTCCATGCCGTGCCATGCCGGTGCCATGCCGTGCCATGCCGGTGCCATGCCGTGCCATGCCGGTGCCATGCCGTGCCATGCCGGTGCCATGCCGTGCCATGCCGTGCCATGCCGTGCCATGCCGTGCCATGCCATTCCATGCCATTCCATGCCATTCCATGCCATTCCATGCCATTCCATGCCATTCCATGCCATTCCATGCCATTCCATGCCATTCCATGCCATTCCATGCCATTCCATGCTATTCCATGCCATTCCATGCCATTCCATGCCGTGCCATGCCGGTGCCATGCCGTGCCATGCCGTGCCATGCCGGTGCCATGCCGTGCCATGCCGGTGCCATGCCGGTGCCATGCCGTGCCATGCCGGTGCCATGCCGTGCCATGCCGGTGCCATGTCGTGCCATGCCGGTGCCATGCCGTGCCATGCCGGTGCCATGCCGTGCCATGCCGGTGCCATGCCGTGCCATGCCGGTGCCATGCCGTGCCATGCCGTGCCATGCCGTGCCATGCCGTGCCATGCCATTCCATGCCATTCCATGCCATTCCATGCCATTCCATGCCATTCCATGCCATTCCATGCCATTCCATGCCATTCCATGCCATTCCATGCCATTCCATGCCATTCCATGCCATTCAATGCCGTGCCATGCCGTGCCATGCCGTGCCATGCCGGTGCCATGCCGTGCCATGCCGGTGCCATGCCGTGCCATGCCGGTGCCATGCCGTGCCATGCCGTGCCATGCCGGTGCCATGCCGGTGCCATGCCGTGCCATGCCGGTGCCATGCCGTGCCATGCCGGTGCCATGCCGTGCCATTCAATGCCATTCCATGCCATTCAATGCCGTGCCTTGCCGTGCCATGCCGTGCCATGCCGTGCCATGCCGTGCCATGCCGTGCCATGCCGTGCCATGCCGTGCCATGCCGTGCCATGCCGTGCCATGCCGTGCCATGCCGTGCCATGCCGTGCCATGCCGTGCCATGCCGTGCCATGCCGTGCCATGCCGTGCCATGCCGTGCCATGCCGTGCCATGCCGTGCCATGCCGTGCCATGCCGTGCCATGCCGTGCCATGCCGTGCCATGCCGTGCCATGCCGTGCCATGCCGTGCCATGCCGTGCCATGCCATTTCATGCCATTCCATGCCATTTCATGCCATTCCATGCCATTCCATGCCATTCCATGCCATTCCATGCCATTCCATGCCATTCCATGCCATTCCATGCCATTCCATGCCATTCCATGCCATTCCATGCCATTCCATGCCATTCCATGCCATTCCATGCCATTCCATGCCATTCCATGCCATTCCATGCCATTCCATGCCATTCCATGCCATTCCATGCCATTCCATGCCATTCCATGCCATTCCATGCCATTCCATGCCATTCCATGCCATTCCATGCCATTCCATGCCATTCCATGCCATTCCATGCCATTCCATGCCATTCCATGCCATTCCATGCCATTCCATGCCATTCCATGCCATTCCATGCCATTCCATGCCATTCCATGCCATTCCATGCCATTCCATGCCATTCCATGCCATTCCATGCCATTCCATGCCATTCCATGCCATTCCATGCCATTCCATGCCATTCCATGCCATTCCATGCCATTCCATGCCATTCCATGCCATTCCATGCCATTCCATGCCATTCCATGCCATTCCATGCCATTCCATGCCATTCCATGCCATTCCATGCCATTCCATGCCATTCCATGCCATTCCATGCCATTCCATGCCATTCCATGCCATTCCATGCCGGTGCCATGCCGTGCCATGCCGGTGCCATGCCGTGCCATGCCGTGCCATGCCGTGCCATGCCTTGCCATGCCGTGCCATGCCGTGCCATGCCGGTGCCATGCCGTGCCATGCCGGTGCCATGCCGTGCCATGCCGGTGCCATGCCGTGCCATGCCGGTGCCATGCCGTGCCATGCCGGTGCCATGCCGTGCCATGCCGTGCCATGCCGTGCCATGCCGGTGCCATGCCGTGGCATGCCGGTGCCATGCCGTGCCATGCCGTGCCATGCCGGTGCCATGCCGTGCCATGCCGTGCCATGCCGGTGCCATGCCGGTGCCATGCCGTGCCATGCCGTGCCATGCCGTGCCATGCCGTGCCATGCCGTGCCATTCCGTGCCATTCAATGCCATTCCATGCCATTCAATGCCGTGCCTTGCCGTGCCATGCCGTGCCATGCCGTGCCATGCCGTGCCATGCCGTGCCATGCCGTGCCATGCCATTCCATGCCATTCCATGCCATTCCATGCCATTCCATGCCATTCCATGCCATTCCATGCCATTCCATGCCATTCCATGCCATTCCATGCCATTCCATGCCATTCCATGCCGTGCCATGCCGGTGCCATGCCGTGCCATGCCGGTGCCATGCCGTGCCATGCCGGTGCCATGCCGTGCCATGCCGGTGCCATGCCGTGCCATGCCGGTGCCATGCCGTGCCATGCCGTGCCATGCCGTGCCATGCCGTGCCATGCCGTGCCATGCCATTCCATGCCATTCCATGCCATTCCATGCCATTCCATGCCATTCCATGCCATTCCATGCCATTCCATGCCATTCCATGCCATTCCATGCCATTCCATGCCATTCCATGCCATTCCATGCCATTCCATGCCATTCCATGCTATTCCATGCCATTCCATGCCATTCCATGCCGTGCCATGCCGGTGCCATGCCGTGCCATGCCGTGCCATGCCGGTGCCATGCCGTGCCATGCCGGTGCCATGCCGGTGCCATGCCGTGCCATGCCGGTGCCATGCCGTGCCATGCCGGTGCCATGTCGTGCCATGCCGGTGCCATGCCGTGCCATGCCGGTGCCATGCCGTGCCATGCCGGTGCCATGCCGTGCCATGCCGGTGCCATGCCGTGCCATGCCGTGCCATGCCGTGCCATGCCGTGCCATGCCATTCCATGCCATTCCATGCCATTCCATGCCATTCCATGCCATTCCATGCCATTCCATGCCATTCCATGCCATTCCATGCCATTCCATGCCATTCCATGCTATTCCATGCTATTCCATGCCATTCCATGCCATTCCATGCCGTGCCATGCCGATGCCATGCCGTGCCATGCCGGTGCCATGCCGTGCCATGCCGTGACATGCCGGTGCCATGCCGGTGCCATGCCGTGCCATTCCGTGCCATTCAATGCCATTCCATGCCATTCAATGCCGTGCCTTGCCGTGCCATGCCGTGCCATGCCGTGCCATGCCGTGCCATGCCGTGCCATGCCGTGCCATGCCGTGCCATGCCGTGCCATGCCGTGCCATGCCGTGCCATGCCGTGCCATGCCGTGCCATGCCGTGCCATGCCGTGCCATGCCGTGCCATGCCGTGCCATGCCGTGCCATGCCGTGCCATGCCGTGCCATGCCGTGCCATGCCGTGCCATGCCGTGCCATGCCGTGCCATGCCGTGCCATGCCGTGCCATGCCGTGCCATGCCGTGCCATGCCGTGCCATGCCGTGCCATGCCGTGCCATGCCGTGCCATGCCGTGCCATGCCGTGCCATGCCGTGCCATGCCGTGCCATGCCGTGCCATGCCATTCCATGCCATTCCATGCCATTCCATGCCATTCCATGCCATTCCATGCCATTCCATGCCATTCCATGCCATTCCATGCCATTCCATGCCATTCCATGCCATTCCATGCCATTCCATGCCATTCCATGCCATTCCATGCCATTCCATGCCATTCCATGCCATTCCATGCCATTCCATGCCATTCCATGCCATTCCATGCCATTCCATGCCATTCCATGCCATTCCATGCCATTCCATGCCATTCCATGCCATTCCATGCCATTCCATGCCATTCCATGCCATTCCATGCCATTCCATGCCATTCCATGCCATTCCATGCCATTCCATGCCATTCCATGCCATTCCATGCCGGTGCCATGCCGTGCCATGCCGGTGCCATGCCGTGCCATGCCGGTGCCATGCCGTGCCATGCCGGTGCCATGCCGTGCCATGCCGGTGCCATGCCGTGCCATGCCGTGCCATGCCGTGCCATGCCATTCCATGCCATTCCATGCCATTCCATGCCATTCCATGCCATTCCATGCCATTCCATGCCATTCCATGCCATTCCATGCCATTCCATGCCATTCCATGCCATTCCATGCCATTCCATGCCATTCCATGCCATTCCATGCCATTCCATGCCATTCCATGCCATTCCATGCTATTCCATGCCATTCCATGCCATTCCATGCCGTGCCATGCCGGTGCCATGCCGTGCCATGCCGGTGCCATGCCGTGCCATGCCGGTGCCATGTCGTGCCATGCCGGTGCCATGCCGTGCCATGCCGGTGCCATGCCGTGCCATGCCGGTGCCATGCCGTGCCATGCCGGTGCCATGCCGTGCCATGCCGTGCCATGCCGGTGCCATGCCGGTGCCATGCCGTGCCATGCCGGTGCCATGCCGGTGCCATGCCGTGCCATGCCGTGCCATGCCGTGCCATGCCGTGCCATGCCGTGCCATGCCGTGCCATGCCGTGCCATGCCGTGCCATGCCGGGCCATGCGGTGCCATGCCATTCCATGCCATTCCATGCCATTCCATGCCATTCCATGCCATTCCATGCCATTCCATGCCATTCCATGCCATTCCATGCCATTCCATGCCATTCCATGCCATTCCATGCCATTCCATGCCGTGCCATGCCGGTGCCATGCCGTGCCATGCGGTGCCATGCCATTCCATGCGGTGCCATGCCATTCCATGCCATTCCATGCCATTCCATGCCATTCCATGCCATTCCATGCCGTGCCATGCCGATGCCATGCCGTGCCATGCCGGTGCCATGCCGTGCCATGCCGTGACATGCCGGTGCCATGCCGGTGCCATGCCGGTGCCATGCCGGTGCCATGCCGTGCCATTCCGTGCCATTCAATGCCATTCCATGCCATTCAATGCCGTGCCTTGCCGTGCCATGCCGTGCCATGCCGTGCCATGCCGTGCCATGCCGTGCCATGCCGTGCCATGCCGTGCCATGCCGTGCCATGCCGTGCCATGCCGTGCCATGCCGTGCCATGCCGTGCCATGCCGTGCCATGCCGTGCCATGCCGTGCCATGCCGTGCCATGCCGTGCCATGCCGTGCCATGCCGTGCCATGCCGTGCCATGCCGTGCCATGCCATTTCATGCCATTCCATGCCATTCCATGCCATTCCATGCCATTCCATGCCATTCCATGCCATTCCATGCCATTCCATGCCATTCCATGCCATTCCATGCCATTCCATGCCATTCCATGCCATTCCATGCCATTCCATGCCATTCCATGCCATTCCATGCCATTCCATGCCATTCCATGCCATTCCATGCCATTCCATGCCATTCCATGCCATTCCATGCCATTCCATGCCATTCCATGCCGGTGCCATGCCGTGCCATGCCGGTGCCATGCCGTGCCATGCCGGTGCCATGCCGTGCCATGCCGGTGCCATGCCGTGCCATGCCGGTGCCATGCCGTGCCATGCCGGTGCCATGCCGTGCCATGCCGGTGCCATGCCGTGCCATGCCGTGCCATGCCGTGCCATGCCGTGCCATGCCATTCCATGCCATTCCATGCCATTCCATGCCATTCCATGCCATTCCATGCCATTCCATGCCATTCCATGCCATTCCATGCCATTCCATGCCATTCCATGCTATTCCATGCCATTCCATGCCATTCCATGCCGTGCCATGCCGGTGCCATGCCGTGCCATGCCGGTGCCATGCCGTGCCATGCCGGTGCCATGCCGGTGCCATGCCGGTGCCATGCCGTGCCATGCCGTGCCATGCCGGTGCCATGCCGTGCCATGCCGGTGCCATGCCGTGCCATGCCGGTGCCATGTCGTGCCATGCCGGTGCCATGCCGTGCCATGCCGGTGCCATGCCGTGCCATGCCGGTGCCATGCCGTGCCATGCCGGTGCCATGCCGTGCCATGCCGTGCCATGCCGGTGCCATGCCGGTGCCATGCCGTGCCATGCCGGTGCCATGCCGGTGCCATGCCGTGCCATGCCGTGCCATGCCGTGCCATGCCGGGCCATGCGGTGCCATGCCATTCCATGCCATTCCATGCCATTCCATGCCATTCCATGCCATTCCATGCCATTCCATGCCATTCCATGCCATTCCATGCCATTCCATGCCATTCCATGCCATTCCATGCCATTCCATGCCATTCCATGCCATTCCATGCCATTCCATGCCGTGCCATGCCGGTGCCATGCCGTGCCATGCCGGTGCCATGCCGTGCCATGCCGGTGCCATGCCGTGCCATGCCGGTGCCATGCCGTGCCATGCCGGTGCCATGCCGTGCCATGCCGGTGCCATGCCGTGCCATGCCGGTGCCATGCCGTGCCATGCCGGTGCCATGCCGTGCCATGCCGTGCCATGCCGTGCCATGCCGGTGCCATGCCGTGCCATGCCGGTGCCATGCCGTGCCATGCCGTGCCATGCCGTGCCATGCCGTGCCATGCCGTGCCGTGCCGTGCCATGCCGGTGCCATGCCGTGCCATGCCGGTGCCATGCCGTGCCATCCCGGTGCCATGCCGTGCCATGCCGGTGCCATGCCGTGCCATGCCGTGCCATGCCGGTGCCATGCCGTGCCATGCCGGTGCCATGCCGTGCCATGCCGGTGCCCATGCCGTGCCATGCCGGTGCCATGCCGTGCCATGCCGGTGCCATGCCGGTGCCATGCCGTGCCATGCCGGTGCCATGCCGTGCCATGCCGGTGCCATGCCGTGCCATGCCGGTGCCATGCCGTGCCATGCCGTGCCATGCCGTGCCATGCCGGGCCATGCGGTGCCATGCCATTCCATGCCATTCCATGCCATTCCATGCCAGTCCATGCCATTCCATGCCACTCAATGCGGTGCCATGCCGTGCCATGCGGTGCCATGCCGTGCCATGCCGTGCCATGCCGTGCCATGCCGTGCCATGCCGTGCCATGCCGTGCCATGCCGTGCCATGCCGGTGCCATGCCGTGCCATGCCGGTGCCATGCCGTGCCATGCCGGTGCCATGCCGTGCCATGCCGTGCCATGCCGTGCCATGCCGGGCCATGCGGTGCCATGCCATTCCATGCCATTCCATGCCATTCCATGCCATTCCATGCCATTCCATGCCATTCCATGCCATTCCATGCTATTCCATGCCATTCCATGCCATTCCATGCCGTGCCATGCCGATGCCATGCCGTGCCATGCCGGTGCCATGCCGTGCCATGCCGTGACATGCCGGTGCCATGCCGGTGCCATGCCGTGCCATTCCGTGCCATTCAATGCCATTCCATGCCATTCCATGCCATTCCATGCCAGTCCATGCCATTCCATGCCACTCAATGCGGTGCCATGCCGTGCCATGCGGTGCCATGCCGTGCCATGCCGTGCCATGCCGTGCCATGCCGTGCCATGCCGTGCCATGCCGTGCCATGCCGTGCCATGCCGTGCCATGCCGGTGCCATGCCGTGCCATGCCGGTGCCATGCCGTGCCATGCCGGTGCCATGCCGTGCCATGCCGTGCCATGCCGTGCCATGCCGGGCCATGCGGTGCCATGCCATTCCATGCCATTCCATGCCATTCCATGCCATTCCATGCCATTCCATGCCATTCCATGCCATTCCATGCTATTCCATGCCATTCCATGCCATTCCATGCCGTGCCATGCCGATGCCATGCCATTCCATGCCGTGCCATGCCGATGCCATGCCGTGCCATGCCGGTGCCATGCCGGTGCCATGCCGTGCCATGCCGGTGCCATGCCGGTGCCATGCCGTGCCATGCCGTGCCATGCCGTGCCATGCCGTGCCATGCCGTGCCATGCCGGGCCATGCGGTGCCATGCCATTCCATGCCATTCCATGCCATTCCATGCCATTCCATGCCATTCCATGCCATTCCATGCCATTCCATGCCATTCCATGCCATTCCATGCCATTCCATGCCATTCCATGCCATTCCATGCCATTCCATGCCATTCCATGCCATTCCATGCCATTCCATGCCATTCCATGCCATTCCATGCCATTCCATGCCATTCCATGCCATTCCATGCCATTCCATGCCATTCCATGCCATTCCATGCCATTCCATGCCATTCCATGCCATTCCATGCCATTCCATGCCATTCCATGCCATTCCATGCCATTCCATGCCATTCCATGCCATTCCATGCCGTGCCATGCCGTGCCATGCCGTGCCATGCCGTGCCATGCCGTGCCATGCCGTGCCATGCCGTGCCATGCCGTGCCATGCCGTGCCATGCCGTGCCATGCCGTGCCATTCCATGCCATTCAATGCCGTGCCATGCCGTGCCATGCCGTGCCATGCCGTGCCATGCCGTGCCATGCCGTGCCATGCCGTGCCATGCCGTGCCATTCGGTGCCATGCCATTCCATGCCATTCCATGCCATTCCATGCCATTCCATGCCATTCCATGCCATTCCATGCCATTCCATGCCATTCCATGCCATTCCATGCCATTCCATGCCATTCCATGCCATTCCATGCCATTCAATGCCGTGCCATGCCGTGCCATGCCGTGCCATGCCGGTGCCATGCCGTGCCATGCCGGTGCCATGCCGTGCCATGCCGGTGCCATGCCGTGCCATGCCGTGCCATGCCGTGCCATGCCGTGCCATGCCGGTGCCATGCCGGTGCCATGCCGTGCCATGCCGGTGCCATGCCGTGCCATGCCGGTGCCATGCCGTGCCATGCCGTGCCATGCCGTGCCATGCCGTGCCATGCCGTGCCATGCCGTGCCATGCCGTGCCATGCCGTGCCATGCCGTGCCATGCCGTGCCATGCCGTGCCATGCCGTGCCATGCCGTGCCATGCCGTGCCATGCCGTGCCATGCCGTGCCATGCCGTGCCATGCCGTGCCATGCCGTGCCATGCCGTGCCATGCCGTGCCATGCCGTGCCATGCCGTGCCATGCCGTGCCATGCCGTGCCATGCCGTGCCATGCCGTGCCATGCCGTGCCATGCCGTGCCATGCCGTGCCATGCCGTGCCATGCCGTGCCATGCCGTGCCATGCCGTGCCATGCCGTGCCATGCCGTGCCATGCCGTGCCATGCCGTGCCATGCCGTGCCATGCCGTGCCATGCCGTGCCATGCCGTGCCATGCCGTGCCATGCCATTTCATGCCATTCCATGCCATTTCATGCCATTCCATGCCATTCCATGCCATTCCATGCCATTCCATGCCATTCCATGCCATTCCATGCCATTCCATGCCATTCCATGCCATTCCATGCCATTCCATGCCATTCCATGCCATTCCATGCCATTCCATGCCATTCCATGCCATTCCATGCCATTCCATGCCATTCCATGCCATTCCATGCCATTCCATGCCATTCCATGCCATTCCATGCCATTCCATGCCATTCCATGCCATTCCATGCCATTCCATGCCATTCCATGCCATTCCATGCCATTCCATGCCATTCCATGCCATTCCATGCCGGTGCCATGCCGGTGCCATGCCGTGCCATGCCGGTGCCATGCCGTGCCATGCCGGTGCCATGCCGTGCCATGCCGTGCCATGCCGTGCCATGCCGTGCCATGCCATTCCATGCCATTCCATGCCATTCCATGCCATTCCATGCCATTCCATGCCATTCCATGCCATTCCATGCCATTCCATGCCATTCCATGCCATTCCATGCCATTCCATGCCATTCCATGCTATTCCATGCCATTCCATGCCATTCCATGCCGTGCCATGCCGGTGCCATGCCGTGCCATGGCGGGCCATGGCGGTGCCATGCCGTGCCATGCCGGTGCCATGCCGTGCCATGCCGGTGCCATGCCGGTGCCATGCCGGTGCCATGCCGTGCCATGCCGTGCCATGCCGGTGCCATGCCGTGCCATGCCGGGTGCCATGCCGATGCCATGCCGTGCCATGCCGTGCCATGCCATTTCATGCCATTCCATGCCATTCCATGCCATTCCATGCCATTCCATGCCATTCCATGCCATTCCATGCCATTCCATGCCATTCCATGCCATTCCATGCCATTCCATGCCATTCCATGCCATTCCATGCCATTCCATGCCATTCCATGCCATTCCATGCCATTCCATGCCATTCCATGCCATTCCATGCCATTCCATGCCATTCCATGCCATTCCATGCCATTCCATGCCATTCCATGCCATTCCATGCCATTCCATGCCATTCCATGCCATTCCATGCCATTCCATGCCATTCCATGCCATTCCATGCCATTCCATGCCATTCCATGCCATTCCATGCCATTCCATGCCATTCCATGCCATTCCATGCCATTCCATGCCATTCCATGCCATTCCATGCCATTCCATGCCATTCCATGCCATTCCATGCCATTCCATGCCATTCCATGCCATTCCATGCCATTCCATGCCGTGCCATGCCGGTGCCATGCCGTGCCATGCCGGTGCCATGCCGTGCCATGCCGGTGCCATGCCGTGCCATGCCGGTGCCATGCCGTGCCATGCCGGTGCCATGCCGTGCCATGCCGGTGCCATGCCGTGCCATGCCGGTGCCATGCCGTGCCATGCCGGTGCCATGCCGTGCCATGCCGGTGCCATGCCGTGCCATGCCGGTGCCATGCCGTGCCATGCAGGTGCCATGCCGTGCCATGCCGGTGCCATGCCGTGCCATGCCGGTGCCATGCCGTGCCATGCCGGTGCCATGCCGTGCCATGCCGTGCCATGCCGGTGCCATGCCGTGCCATGCCGGTGCCATGCCGGTGCCATGCCGTGCCATGCCGGTGCCATGCCGTGCCATGCCGGTGCCATGCCGTGCCATGCCGGTGCCATGCCGTGCCATGCCGGTGCCATGCCGTGCCATGCCGTGCCATGCCGTGCCATGCCGTGCCATGCCGTGCCATGCCGGTGCCATGCCGTGCCATGCCGGTGCCCATGCCGGTGCCATGCCGTGCCATGCCGGTGCCATGCCGTGCCATGCCGGTGCCATGCCGTGCCATGCCGTGCCATGCCGGTGCCATGCCGGTGCCATGCCGTGCCATTCCGGTGCCATGCCGTGCCATTCCGGTGCCATGCCGTGCCATTCCGGTGCCATGCCGGTGCCATGCCGTGCCATGCCGGTGCCATGCCGTGCCATGCCGGTGCCATGCCGTGCCATGCCGGTGCCATGCCGTGCCATGCCGGTGCCATGCCGTGCCATGCCGGTGCCATGCCGTGCCATGCCGTGCCATGCCGTGCCATGCCGTGCCATGCCGTGCCATGCCGTGCCATGCCGTGCCATGCCGTGCCATGCCGTGCCATGCCGTGCCATGCCGTGCCATGCCGTGCCATGCCGTGCCATGCCGTGCCATGCCGTGCCATGCCGTGCCATGCCGTGCCATGCCGTGCCATGCCGTGCCATGCCGTGCCATGCCGTGCCATGCCGTGCCATGCCGTGCCATGCCGTGCCATGCCGTGCCATGCCGTGCCATGCCGTGCCATGCCGTGCCATGCCGTGCCATGCCGTGCCATGCCGTGCCATGCCGTGCCATGCCGTGCCATGCCGTGCCATGCCGTGCCATGCCGTGCCATGCCGTGCCATGCCGTGCCATGCCGTGCCATGCCGTGCCATGCCGTGCCATGCCGTGCCATGCCGTGCCATGCCGTGCCATGCCGTGCCATGCCGTGCCATGCCGTGCCATGCCGTGCCATGCCGTGCCATGCCGTGCCATGCCGTGCCATGCCGTGCCATGCCGTGCCATGCCGTGCCATGCCGTGCCATGCCGTGCCATGCCGTGCCATGCCGTGCCATGCCGTGCCATGCCGTGCCATGCCGTGCCATGCCGTGCCATGCCGTGCCATGCCGTGCCATGCCGTGCCATGCCGTGCCATGCCGTGCCATGCCGTGCCATGCCGTGCCATGCCGTGCCATGCCGTGCCATGCCGTGCCATGCCGTGCCATGCCGTGCCATGCCGTGCCATGCCGTGCCATGCCGTGCCATGCCGTGCCATGCCGTGCCATGCCGTGCCATGCCGTGCCATGCCGTGCCATGCCGTGCCATGCCGTGCCATGCCGTGCCATGCCGTGCCATGCCGTGCCATGCCGTGCCATGCCGTGCCATGCCGTGCCATGCCGTGCCATGCCGTGCCATGCCGTGCCATGCCGTGCCATGCCGTGCCATGCCGTGCCATGCCGTGCCATGCCGTGCCATGCCGTGCCATGCCGTGCCATGCCGTGCCATGCCGTGCCATGCCGTGCCATGCCGTGCCATGCCGTGCCATGCCGTGCCATGCCGTGCCATGCCGTGCCATGCCGTGCCATGCCGTGCCATGCCGTGCCATGCCGTGCCATGCCGTGCCATGCCGTGCCATGCCGTGCCATGCCGTGCCATGCCGTGCCATGCCGTGCCATGCCGTGCCATGCCGTGCCATGCCGTGCCATGCCGTGCCATGCCGTGCCATGCCGTGCCATGCCGTGCCATGCCGTGCCATGCCGTGCCATGCCGTGCCATGCCGTGCCATGCCGTGCCATGCCGTGCCATGCCGTGCCATGCCGTGCCATGCCGTGCCATGCCGTGCCATGCCGTGCCATGCCGTGCCATGCCGTGCCATGCCGTGCCATGCCGTGCCATGCCGTGCCATGCCGTGCCATTCCATGCCATGCCGTGCCATGCCGTGCCATTCCATGCCATTCAATGCCGTGCCATGCCGTGCCATGCCGTGCCATGCCGTGCCATGCGGTGCCATGCCATTCCATGCCATTCAATGCCGTGCCATGCCGTGCCATGCCGTGCCATGCGGTGCCATGCCGTGCCATGCGGTGCCATGCCGTGCCATTCGGTGCCATGCCATTCCATGCCATTCCATGCCATTCCATGCCATTCCATGCCATTCCATGCCATTCAATGCCGTGCCATGCCGTGCCATGCCGTGCCATGCCGGTGCCATGCCGTGCCATGCCGGTGCCATGCCGTGCCATGCCGGTGCCATGCCGTGCCATGCCGTGCCATGCCGGTGCCATGCCGGTGCCATGCCGTGCCATGCCGGTGCCATGCCGTGCCATGCCGGTGCCATGCCGTGCCATGCCGGTGCCATGCCGTGCCATGCCGTGCCATGCCGGTGCCATGCCGTGCCATGCCGGTGCCATGCCGTGCCATGCCGTGCCATGCCGTGCCATGCCTTGCCATGCCGTGCCATGCCGTGCCATGCCGGTGCCATGCCGTGCCATGCCGGTGCCATGCCGTGCCATGCCGGTGCCATGCCGTGCCATGCCGGTGCCATGCCGTGCCATGCCGGTGCCATGCCGTGCCATGCCGTGCCATGCCGTGCCATGCCGTGCCATGCCGGTGCCATGCCGTGGCATGCCGGTGCCATGCCGTGCCATGCCGTGCCATGCCGGTGCCATGCCGTGCCATGCCGTGCCATGCCGGTGCCATGCCGGTGCCATGCCGTGCCATGCCGTGCCATGCCGTGCCATGCCGTGCCATGCCGTGCCATTCCGTGCCATTCAATGCCATTCCATGCCATTCAATGCCGTGCCTTGCCGTGCCATGCCGTGCCATGCCGTGCCATGCCGTGCCATGCCGTGCCATGCCGTGCCATGCCGTGCCATGCCATTCCATGCCATTCCATGCCATTCCATGCCATTCCATGCCATTCCATGCCATTCCATGCCATTCCATGCCATTCCATGCCATTCCATGCCATTCCATGCCATTCCATGCCGTGCCATGCCGGTGCCATGCCGTGCCATGCCGGTGCCATGCCGTGCCATGCCGGTGCCATGCCGTGCCATGCCGGTGCCATGCCGTGCCATGCCGGTGCCATGCCGTGCCATGCCGTGCCATGCCGTGCCATGCCGTGCCATGCCATTCCATGCCATTCCATGCCATTCCATGCCATTCCATGCCATTCCATGCCATTCCATGCCATTCCATGCCATTCCATGCCATTCCATGCCATTCCATGCCATTCCATGCCATTCCATGCTATTCCATGCCATTCCATGCCATTCCATGCCGTGCCATGCCGGTGCCATGCCGTGCCATGCCGTGCCATGCCGGTGCCATGCCGTGCCATGCCGGTGCCATGCCGGTGCCATGCCGTGCCATGCCGGTGCCATGCCGTGCCATGCCGGTGCCATGTCGTGCCATGCCGGTGCCATGCCGTGCCATGCCGGTGCCATGCCGTGCCATGCCGGTGCCATGCCGTGCCATGCCGGTGCCATGCCGTGCCATGCCGTGCCATGCCGTGCCATGCCGTGCCATGCCATTCCATGCCATTCCATGCCATTCCATGCCATTCCATGCCATTCCATGCCATTCCATGCCATTCCATGCCATTCCATGCCATTCCATGCCATTCCATGCCATTCCATGCCATTCAATGCCGTGCCATGCCGTGCCATGCCGTGCCATGCCGGTGCCATGCCGTGCCATGCCGGTGCCATGCCGTGCCATGCCGGTGCCATGCCGTGCCATGCCGTGCCATGCCGGTGCCATGCCGGTGCCATGCCGTGCCATGCCGGTGCCATGCCGTGCCATGCCGGTGCCATGCCGTGCCATTCAATGCCATTCCATGCCATTCAATGCCGTGCCTTGCCGTGCCATGCCGTGCCATGCCGTGCCATGCCGTGCCATGCCGTGCCATGCCGTGCCATGCCGTGCCATGCCGTGCCATGCCGTGCCATGCCGTGCCATGCCGTGCCATGCCGTGCCATGCCGTGCCATGCCGTGCCATGCCGTGCCATGCCGTGCCATGCCGTGCCATGCCGTGCCATGCCGTGCCATGCCGTGCCATGCCGTGCCATGCCGTGCCATGCCATTCCATGCCATTCCATGCCATTCCATGCCATTCCATGCCATTCCATGCCATTCCATGCCATTCCATGCCATTCCATGCCATTCCATGCCATTCCATGCCATTCCATGCCATTCCATGCCATTCCATGCCATTCCATGCCATTCCATGCCATTCCATGCCATTCCATGCCATTCCATGCCATTCCATGCCATTCCATGCCATTCCATGCCATTCCATGCCATTCCATGCCATTCCATGCCATTCCATGCCATTCCATGCCATTCCATGCCATTCCATGCCATTCCATGCCATTCCATGCCATTCCATGCCATTCCATGCCATTCCATGCCATTCCATGCCATTCCATGCCATTCCATGCCATTCCATGCCATTCCATGCCATTCCATGCCGGTGCCATGCCGTGCCATGCCGGTGCCATGCCGTGCCATGCCGGTGCCATGCCGTGCCATGCCGGTGCCATGCCGTGCCATGCCGGTGCCATGCCGTGCCATGCCGGTGCCATGCCGTGCCATGCCGTGCCATGCCGTGCCATGCCGTGCCATGCCATTCCATGCCATTCCATGCCATTCCATGCCATTCCATGCCATTCCATGCCATTCCATGCCATTCCATGCCATTCCATGCCATTCCATGCCATTCCATGCCATTCCATGCCATTCCATGCCATTCCATGCTATTCCATGCCATTCCATGCCATTCCATGCCGTGCCATGCCGGTGCCGTGCCATGCCGGTGCCATGCCGTGCCATGCCGGTGCCATGCCGTGCCATGCCGGTGCCATGCCGTGCCATGCCGGTGCCATGCCGGTGCCATGCCGGTGCCATGCCGTGCCATGCCGTGCCATGCCGGTGCCATGCCGTGCCATGCCGGTGCCATGCCGTGCCATGCCGGTGCCATGTCGTGCCATGCCGGTGCCATGCCGTGCCATGCCGTGCCATGCCATTTCATGCCATTCCATGCCATTCCATGCCATTCCATGCCATTCCATGCCATTCCATGCCATTCCATGCCATTCCATGCCATTCCATGCCATTCCATGCCATTCCATGCCATTCCATGCCATTCCATGCCATTCCATGCCAATCCATGCCATTCCATGCCATTCCATGCCATTCCATGCCATTCCATGCCATTCCATGCCATTCCATGCCATTCCATGCCATTCCATGCCATTCCATGCCATTCCATGCCATTCCATGCCATTCCATGCCATTCCATGCCATTCCATGCCATTCCATGCCATTCCATGCCATTCCATGCCATTCCATGCCATTCCATGCCATTCCATGCCATTCCATGCCATTCCATGCCATTCCATGCCATTCCATGCCATTCCATGCCATTCCATGCCATTCCATGCCATTCCATGCCATTCAATGCCGTGCCTTGCCGTGCCATGCCGTGCCATGCCGTGCCATGCCGTGCCATGCCGTGCCATGCCGTGCCATGCCGTGCCATGCCGTGCCATGCCGTGCCATGCCGTGCCATGCCGTGCCATGCCGTGCCATGCCGTGCCATGCCGTGCCATGCCGTGCCATGCCGTGCCATGCCGTGCCATGCCGTGCCATGCCGTGCCATGCCGTGCCATGCCGTGCCATGCCGTGCCATGCCGTGCCATGCCATTTCATGCCATTCCATGCCATTCCATGCCATTCCATGCCATTCCATGCCATTCCATGCCATTCCATGCCATTCCATGCCATTCCATGCCATTCCATGCCATTCCATGCCATTCCATGCCATTCCATGCCATTCCATGCCATTCCATGCCATTCCATGCCATTCCATGCCATTCCATGCCATTCCATGCCATTCCATGCCATTCCATGCCATTCCATGCCATTCCATGCCATTCCATGCCATTCCATGCCATTCCATGCCGTGCCATGCCGGTGCCATGCCGTGCCATGCCGGTGCCATGCCGTGCCATGCCGGTGCCATGCCGTGCCATGCCGGTGCCATGCCGTGCCATGCCGGTGCCATGCCGTGCCATGCCGTGCCATGCCGTGCCATGCCGTGCCATGCCGTGCCATGCCATTCCATGCCATTCCATGCCATTCCATGCCATTCCATGCCATTCCATGCCATTCCATGCCATTCCATGCCATTCCATGCCATTCCATGCCATTCCATGCCATTCCATGCCATTCCATGCCATTCCATGCCATTCCATGCCATTCCATGCCATTCCATGCCATTCCATGCCATTCCATGCCATTCCATGCCATTCCATGCTATTCCATGCCATTCCATGCCATTCCATGCCGTGCCATGCCGGTGCCATGACGTGCCATGCCGGTGCCATGCCGTGCCATGCCGGTGCCATGCCGTGCCATGCCGGTGCCATGCCGGTGCCATGCCGTGCCATGCCGGTGCCATGCCGTGCCATGCCGGTGCCATGCCGTGCCATGCCGGTGCCATGTCGTGCCATGCCGGTGCCATGCCGTGCCATGCCGGTGCCATGCCGTGCCATGCCGTGCCATGCCGGTGCCATGCCGTGCCATGCCGGTGCCATGCCGTGCCATGCCGGTGCCATGCCGTGCCATGCCGTGCCATGCCGTGCCATGCCGGTGCCATGCCGGTGCCATGCCGTGCCATGCCGGTGCCATGCCGGTGCCATGCCGGTGCCATGCCGGTGCCATGCCGTGCCATGCCGTGCCATGCCGTGCCATGCCGGGCCATGCGGTGCCATGCCATTCCATGCCATTCCATGCCATTCCATGCCATTCCATGCCATTCCATGCCGTGCCATGCCGGTGCCATGCCGTGCCATGCCGTGCCATGCCGGTGCCATGCCGTGCCATGCGGTGCCATGCCATTCCATGCGGTGCCATGCCATTCCATGCCATTCCATGCCATTCCATGCCATTCCATGCCATTCCATGGCCATTCCATGCCATTCCATGCCATTCCATGCCATTCCATGCCATTCCATGCCATTCCATGCCATTCCATGCCATTCCATGCCATTCCATGCCATTCCATGCCATTCCATGCCATTCCATGCCATTCCATGCCATTCCATGCCATTCCATGCCATTCCATGCCATTCCATGCCATTCCATGCCATTCCATGCCATTCCATGCCATTCCATGCCATTCCATGCCATTCCATGCCATTCCATGCCATTCCATGCCATTCCATGCCATTCCATGCCATTCCATGCCATTCCATGCCATTCCATGCCATTCCATGCCATTCCATGCCATTCCATGCCATTCCATGCCATTCCATGCCGTGCCATGCCGGTGCCATGCCGTGCCATGCCGGTGCCATGCCGTGCCATGCCGGTGCCATGCCGTGCCATGCCGTGCCATGCCGGTGCCATGCCGTGCCATGCCGTGCCATGCCGGTGCCATGCCGTGCCATGCCGGTGCCATGCCGTGCCATGCCGGTGCCATGCCGTGCCATGCCGGTGCCATGCCGTGCCATGCCGGTGCCATGCCGTGCCATGCCGGTGCCATGCCGTGCCATGCCGGTGCCATGCCGGTGCCATGCCGGTGCCATGCCGTGCCATGCCGGTGCCATGCCGTGCCATGCCGGTGCCATGCCGTGCCATGCCGTGCCATGCCGTGCCATGCCGGGCCATGCGGTGCCATGCCATTCCATGCCATTCCATGCCATTCCATGCCATTCCATGCCATTCCATGCCATTCCATGCCATTCCATGCCATTCCATGCCATTCCATGCTATTCCATGCCATTCCATGCCATTCCATGCCGTGCCATGCCGATGCCATGCCGTGCCATGCCGGTGCCATGCCGTGCCATGCCGTGACATGCCGGTGCCATGCCGGTGCCATGCCGTGCCATTCCGGTGCCATGCCGTGCCATTCCGTGCCATTCAATGCCATTCCATGCCATTCAATGCCGTGCCATGCCGGTGCCATGCCGTGCCATGCCGTGCCATGCGGTGCCATGCCGTGCCATGCCGTGCCATGCCGTGCCATGCCGTGCCATGCCGTGCCATGCCGTGCCATGCCGTGCCATGCCGTGCCATGCCGTGCCATGCCGGTGCCATGCCGTGCCATGCCGTGCCATGCCGTGCCATGCCGGTGCCATGCCGTGCCATGCCGGTGCCATGCCGTGCCATGCCGTGCCATGCCGGTGCCATGCCGTGCCATGCCGTGCCATGCCGGTGCCATGCCGTGCCATGCCGTGCCATGCCGGTGCCATGCCGTGCCATGCCGTGCCATGCCGTGCCATGCCGTGCCATGCCGTGCCATGCCGTGCCATGCCGTGCCATGCCGTGCCATGCCGTGCCATGCCGTGCCATGCCGTGCCATGCCGTGCCATGCCGTGCCATGCCGTGCCATGCCGTGCCATGCCGTGCCATGCCGTGCCATGCCGTGCCATGCCGTGCCATGCCGTGCCATGCCGTGCCATGCCGTGCCATGCCGTGCCATGCCGTGCCATGCCGTGCCATGCCGTGCCATGCCGTGCCATGCCGTGCCATGCCGTGCCATGCCGTGCCATGCCGTGCCATGCCGTGCCATGCCGTGCCATGCCGTGCCATGCCGTGCCATGCCGTGCCATGCCGTGCCATGCCGTGCCATGCCGTGCCATGCCGTGCCATGCCGTGCCATGCCGTGCCATGCCGTGCCATGCCGTGCCATGCCGTGCCATGCCGTGCCATGCCGTGCCATGCCGTGCCATGCCGTGCCATGCCGTGCCATGCCGTGCCATGCCGTGCCATGCCGTGCCATGCCGTGCCATGCCGTGCCATGCCGTGCCATGCCGTGCCATGCCGTGCCATGCCGTGCCATGCCGTGCCATGCCGTGCCATGCCGTGCCATGCCGTGCCATGCCGTGCCATGCCGTGCCATGCCGTGCCATGCCGTGCCATGCCGTGCCATGCCGTGCCATGCCGTGCCATGCCGTGCCATGCCGTGCCATGCCGTGCCATGCCGTGCCATGCCGTGCCATGCCGTGCCATGCCGTGCCATGCCGTGCCATGCCGTGCCATGCCGTGCCATGCCGTGCCATGCCGTGCCATGCCGTGCCATGCCGTGCCATGCCGTGCCATGCCGTGCCATGCCGTGCCATGCCGTGCCATGCCGTGCCATGCCGTGCCATGCCGTGCCATGCCGTGCCATGCCGTGCCATGCCGTGCCATGCCGTGCCATGCCGTGCCATGCCGTGCCATGCCGTGCCATGCCGTGCCATGCCGTGCCATGCCGTGCCATGCCGTGCCATGCCGTGCCATGCCGTGCCATGCCGTGCCATGCCGTGCCATGCCGTGCCATGCCGTGCCATGCCGTGCCATGCCGTGCCATGCCGTGCCATGCCGTGCCATGCCGTGCCATGCCGTGCCATTCCATGCCATTCAATGCCGTGCCATGCCGTGCCATGCCGTGCCATGCCGTGCCATGCGGTGCCATGCCGTGCCATTCGGTGCCATGCCATTCCATGCCATTCAATGCCGTGCCATGCCGTGCCATGCCGTGCCATGCGGTGCCATGCCGTGCCATTCGGTGCCATGCCATTCCATGCCATTCCATGCCATTCCATGCCATTCCATGCCATTCAATGCCGTGCCATGCCGTGCCATGCCGTGCCATGCCGGTGCCATGCCGTGCCATGCCGGTGCCATGCCGTGCCATGCCGGTGCCATGCCGTGCCATGCCGTGCCATGCCGGTGCCATGCCGGTGCCATGCCGTGCCATGCCGGTGCCATGCCGTGCCATGCCGGTGCCATGCCGTGCCATGCCGTGCCATGCCGGTGCCATGCCGTGCCATGCCGGTGCCATGCCGTGCCATGCCGTGCCATGCCGTGCCATGCCTTGCCATGCCGTGCCATGCCGTGCCATGCCGGTGCCATGCCGTGCCATGCCGGTGCCATGCCGTGCCATGCCGGTGCCATGCCGTGCCATGCCGGTGCCATGCCGTGCCATGCCGGTGCCATGCCGTGCCATGCCGTGCCATGCCGTGCCATGCCGTGCCATGCCGGTGCCATGCCGTGGCATGCCGGTGCCATGCCGTGCCATGCCGTGCCATGCCGGTGCCATGCCGTGCCATGCCGTGCCATGCCGGTGCCATGCCGGTGCCATGCCGTGCCATGCCGTGCCATGCCGTGCCATGCCGTGCCATGCCGTGCCATTCCGTGCCATTCCGTGCCATTCAATGCCATTCCATGCCATTCAATGCCGTGCCTTGCCGTGCCATGCCGTGCCATGCCGTGCCATGCCGTGCCATGCCGTGCCATGCCGTGCCATGCCGTGCCATGCCGTGCCATGCCGTGCCATGCCATTCCATGCCATTCCATGCCATTCCATGCCATTCCATGCCATTCCATGCCATTCCATGCCATTCCATGCCATTCCATGCCATTCCATGCCATTCCATGCCATTCCATGCCATTCCATGCCATTCCATGCCATTCCATGCCATTCCATGCCGTGCCATGCCGGTGCCATGCCGTGCCATGCCGGTGCCATGCCGTGCCATGCCGGTGCCATGCCGTGCCATGCCGGTGCCATGCCGTGCCATGCCGGTGCCATGCCGTGCCATGCCGTGCCATGCCGTGCCATGCCGTGCCATGCCATTCCATGCCATTCCATGCCATTCCATGCCATTCCATGCCATTCCATGCCATTCCATGCCATTCCATGCCATTCCATGCCATTCCATGCCATTCCATGCCATTCCATGCCATTCCATGCCATTCCATGCTATTCCATGCCATTCCATGCCATTCCATGCCGTGCCATGCCGGTGCCATGCCGTGCCATGCCGTGCCATGCCGGTGCCATGCCGTGCCATGCCGGTGCCATGCCGGTGCCATGCCGTGCCATGCCGGTGCCATGCCGTGCCATGCCGGTGCCATGTCGTGCCATGCCGGTGCCATGCCGTGCCATGCCGGTGCCATGCCGTGCCATGCCGGTGCCATGCCGTGCCATGCCGGTGCCATGCCGTGCCATGCCGTGCCATGCCGTGCCATGCCGTGCCATGCCATTCCATGCCATTCCATGCCATTCCATGCCATTCCATGCCATTCCATGCCATTCCATGCCATTCCATGCCATTCCATGCCATTCCATGCCATTCCATGCCATTCCATGCCATTCCATGCCATTCCATGCCATTCCATGCCATTCCATGCCATTCAATGCCGTGCCATGCCGTGCCATGCCGTGCCATGCCGGTGCCATGCCGTGCCATGCCGGTGCCATGCCGTGCCATGCCGGTGCCATGCCGTGCCATGCCGTGCCATGCCGGTGCCATGCCGGTGCCATGCCGTGCCATGCCGGTGCCATGCCGTGCCATGCCGGTGCCATGCCGTGCCATTCAATGCCATTCCATGCCATTCAATGCCGTGCCTTGCCGTGCCATGCCGTGCCATGCCGTGCCATGCCGTGCCATGCCGTGCCATGCCGTGCCATGCCGTGCCATGCCGTGCCATGCCGTGCCATGCCGTGCCATGCCGTGCCATGCCGTGCCATGCCGTGCCATGCCGTGCCATGCCGTGCCATGCCGTGCCATGCCGTGCCATGCCGTGCCATGCCGTGCCATGCCATTTCATGCCATTCCATGCCATTTCATGCCATTCCATGCCATTCCATGCCATTCCATGCCATTCCATGCCATTCCATGCCATTCCATGCCATTCCATGCCATTCCATGCCATTCCATGCCATTCCATGCCATTCCATGCCATTCCATGCCATTCCATGCCATTCCATGCCATTCCATGCCATTCCATGCCATTCCATGCCATTCCATGCCATTCCATGCCATTCCATGCCATTCCATGCCATTCCATGCCATTCCATGCCATTCCATGCCATTCCATGCCATTCCATGCCATTCCATGCCATTCCATGCCATTCCATGCCATTCCATGCCATTCCATGCCATTCCATGCCGGTGCCATGCCGTGCCATGCCGGTGCCATGCCGTGCCATGCCGGTGCCATGCCGTGCCATGCCGGTGCCATGCCGTGCCATGCCGTGCCATGCCGTGCCATGCCGTGCCATGCCATTCCATGCCATTCCATGCCATTCCATGCCATTCCATGCCATTCCATGCCATTCCATGCCATTCCATGCCATTCCATGCCATTCCATGCCATTCCATGCCATTCCATGCCATTCCATGCCATTCCATGCCATTCCATGCCATTCCATGCTATTCCATGCCATTCCATGCCATTCCATGCCGTGCCATGCCGGTGCCATGCCGTGCCATGCCGGTGCCATGCCGTGCCATGCCGGTGCCATGCCGTGCCATGCCGGTGCCAT
This sequence comes from Cryptus armator, assembly GCA_963971235.1. Classification (NCBI taxonomy): domain Eukaryota; kingdom Metazoa; phylum Arthropoda; class Insecta; order Hymenoptera; family Ichneumonidae; genus Cryptus; species Cryptus armator. Next base: position 165,290 of record CAXARG010000294.1, on the reverse strand, counting down.
GCCGTGCCATGCCGGTGCCATGCCGGTGCCATGCCGGTGCCATGCCGTGCCATGCCGTGCCATGCCGGTGCCATGCCGTGCCATGCCGGTGCCATGCCGTGCCATGCCGGTGCCATGTCGTGCCATGCCGGTGCCATGCCGTGCCATGCCGTGCCATGCCATTTCATGCCATTCCATGCCATTCCATGCCATTCCATGCCATTCCATGCCATTCCATGCCATTCCATGCCATTCCATGCCATTCCATGCCATTCCATGCCATTCCATGCCATTCCATGCCATTCCATGCCAATCCATGCCATTCCATGCCATTCCATGCCATTCCATGCCATTCCATGCCATTCCATGCCATTCCATGCCATTCCATGCCATTCCATGCCATTCCATGCCATTCCATGCCATTCCATGCCATTCCATGCCATTCCATGCCATTCCATGCCATTCCATGCCATTCCATGCCATTCCATGCCATTCCATGCCATTCCATGCCATTCCATGCCATTCCATGCCATTCCATGCCATTCCATGCCATTCCATGCCATTCCATGCCATTCCATGCCATTCCATGCCATTCCATGCCATTCCATGCCATTCCATGCCATTCCATGCCATTCCATGCCATTCCATGCCATTCCATGCCATTCCATGCCATTCCATGCCATTCCATGCCATTCCATGCCATTCCATGCCATTCCATGCCATTCCATGCCATTCCATGCCATTCCATGCCATTCCATGCCATTCCATGCCATTCCATGCCGTGCCATGCCGGTGCCATGCCGTGCCATGCCGGTGCCATGCCGTGCCATGCCGTGACATGCCGGTGCCATGCCGGTGCCATGCCGTGCCATTCCGTGCCATTCAATGCCATTCCATGCCATTCAATGCCGTGCCATGCCGGTGCCATGCCGTGCCATGCCGTGCCATGCGGTGCCATGCCGTGCCATGCCGTGCCATGCCGTGCCATGCCGTGCCATGCCGTGCCATGCCGTGCCATGCCAGTGCCATGCCGTGGCATGCCGGTGCCATGCCGTGCCATGCCGTGCCATGCCGGTGCCATGCCGTGCCATGCCGTGCCATGCCGGTGCCATGCCGGTGCCATGCCGTGCCATGCCGTGCCATGCCGTGCCATGCCGTGCCATGCCGTGCCATGCCGTGCCATGCCGTGCCATGCCGTGCCATGCCGTGCCATGCCGTGCCATGCCGTGCCATTCCGTGCCATTCAATGCCATTCCATGCCATTCAATGCCGTGCCTTGCCGTGCCATGCCGTGCCATGCCGTGCCATGCCGTGCCATGCCGTGCCATGCCGTGCCATGCCGTGCCATGCCGTGCCATGCCATTCCATGCCATTCCATGCCATTCCATGCCATTCCATGCCATTCCATGCCATTCCATGCCATTCCATGCCATTCCATGCCATTCCATGCCATTCCATGCCATTCCATGCCATTCCATGCCATTCCATGCCATTCCATGCCATTCCATGCCATTCCACGCCATTCCATGCCATTCCATGCCATTCCATGCCATTCCATGCCATTCCATGCCATTCCATGCCATTCCATGCCATTCCATGCCATTCCATGCCATTCCATGCCATTCCATGCCATTCCATGCCATTCCATGCCATTCCATGCCATTCCATGCCATTCCATGCCATTCCATGCCATTCCATGCCATTCCATGCCATTCCATGCCATTCCATGCCATTCCATGCCATTCCATGCCATTCCATGCCATTCCATGCCATTCCATGCCATTCCATGCCATTCCATGCCATTCCATGCCATTCCATGCCATTCCATGCCATTCCATGCCATTCCATGCCATTCCATGCCATTCCATGCCATTCCATGCCATTCCATGCCATTCCATGCCATTCCATGCCATTCCATGCCATTCCATGCCATTCCATGCCATTCCATGCCATTCCATGCCATTCCATGCCGGTGCCATGCCGGTGCCATGCCGTGCCATGCCGGTGCCATGCCGTGCCATGCCGGTGCCATGCCGTGCCATGCCGGTGCCATGCCGTGCCATGCCGGTGCCATGCCGTGCCATGCCGTGCCATGCCGGTGCCATGCCGTGCCATGCCGGTGCCATGCCGTGCCATGCCGGTGCCATGCCGTGCCATGCCGGTGCCATGCCGTGCCATGCCGGTGCCATGCCGTGCCATGCCGGTGCCATGCCGTGCCATGCAGGTGCCATGCCGTGCCATGCCGGTGCCATGCCGTGCCATGCCGGTGCCATGCCGTGCCATGCCGGTGCCATGCCGTGCCATGCCGTGCCATGCCGGTGCCATGCCGTGCCATGCCGGTGCCATGCCGGTGCCATGCCGTGCCATGCCGGTGCCATGCCGTGCCATGCCGGTGCCATGCCGTGCCATGCCGGTGCCATGCCGTGCCATGCCGGTGCCATGCCGTGCCATGCCGGTGCCATGCCGTGCCATGCCGGTGCCATGCCGTGCCATGCCGGTGCCATGCCGTGCCATGCCGTGCCATGCCGTGCCATGCCGTGCCATGCCGTGCCATGACGGTGCCCATGCCGGTGCCATGCCGTGCCATGCCGGTGCCATGCCGTGCCATGCCGGTGCCATGCCGTGCCATGCCGGTGCCATGCCGTGCCATGCCGTGCCATGCCGGTGCCATGCCGGTGCCATGCCGTGCCATTCCGGTGCCATGCCGTGCCATTCCGGTGCCATGCCGTGCCATTCCGGTGCCATGCCGGTGCCATGCCGTGCCATGCCGGTGCCATGCCGTGCCATGCCGGTGCCATGCCGTGCCATGCCGGTGCCATGCCGTGCCATGCCGTGCCATGCCGTGCCATGCCGTGCCATGCCGTGCCATGCCGTGCCATGCCGTGCCATGCCGTGCCATGCCGTGCCATGCCGTGCCATGCCGTGCCATGCCGTGCCATGCCGTGCCATGCCGTGCCATTCAATGCCGTGCCATGCCGTGCCATGCCGTGCCATGCGGTGCCATGCCGTGCCATTCGGTGCCATGCCATTCCATGCCATTCCATGCCATTCCATGCCATTCCATGCCATTCCATGCCATTCCATGCCATTCCATGCCATTCCATGCCATTCAATGCCGTGCCATGCCGTGCCATGCCGTGCCATGCCGTGCCATGCCGTGCCATGCCGTGCCATGCCGTGCCATTCCGTGCCATTCAATGCCATTCCATGCCATTCAATGCCGTGCCTTGCCGTGCCATGCCGTGCCATGCCGTGCCATGCCGTGCCATGCCGTGCCATGCCGTGCCATGCCGTGCCATGCCGTGCCATGCCGTGCCATGCCGTGCCATGCCGTGCCATGCCGTGCCATGCCGTGCCATGCCGTGCCATGCCGTGCCATGCCGTGCCATGCCGTGCCATGCCGTGCCATGCCGTGCCATGCCGTGCCATGCCGTGCCATGCCGTGCCATGCCGTGCCATGCCGTGCCATGCCGTGCCATGCCGTGCCATGCCGTGCCATGCCGTGCCATGCCGTGCCATGCCGTGCCATGCCGTGCCATGCCGTGCCATGCCGTGCCATGCCGTGCCATGCCGTGCCATGCCGTGCCATGCCGTGCCATGCCGTGCCATGCCGTGCCATGCCGTGCCATGCCGTGCCATGCCGTGCCATGCCGTGCCATGCCGTGCCATGCCGTGCCATGCCGTGCCATGCCGTGCCATGCCGTGCCATGCCGTGCCATGCCGTGCCATGCCGTGCCATGCCGTGCCATGCCGTGCCATGCCGTGCCATGCCGTGCCATGCCGTGCCATGCCGTGCCATGCCGTGCCATGCCGTGCCATGCCGTGCCATGCCGTGCCATGCCGTGCCATGCCGTGCCATGCCGTGCCATGCCGTGCCATGCCGTGCCATGCCGTGCCATGCCGTGCCATGCCGTGCCATGCCGTGCCATGCCGTGCCATGCCGTGCCATGCCGTGCCATGCCGTGCCATGCCGTGCCATGCCGTGCCATGCCGTGCCATGCCGTGCCATGCCGTGCCATTCAATGCCGTGCCATGCCGTGCCATGCCGTGCCATGCGGTGCCATGCCGTGCCATTCGGTGCCATGCCATTCCATGCCATTCAATGCCGTGCCATGCCGTGCCATGCCGTGCCATGCCGTGCCATGCCGTGCCATGCCGTGCCATGCCGTGCCATGCCGGTGCCATGCCGGTGCCATGCCGTGCCATGCCGGTGCCATGCCGTGCCATGCCGGTGCCATGCCGTGCCATGCCGTGCCATGCCGGTGCCATGCCGGTGCCATGCCGTGCCATGCCGGTGCCATGCCGTGCCATGCCGTGCCATGCCGGTGCCATGCCGTGCCATGCCGGTGCCATGCCGTGCCATGCCGTGCCATGCCGTGCCATGCCTTGCCATGCCGTGCCATGCCGTGCCATGCCGGTGCCATGCCGTGCCATGCCGGTGCCATGCCGTGCCATGCCGGTGCCATGCCGTGCCATGCCGGTGCCATGCCGTGCCATGCCGGTGCCATGCCGTGCCATGCCGGTGCCATGCCGTGCCATGCCGTGCCATGCCGTGCCATGCCGTGCCATGCCGGTGCCATGCCGTGGCATGCCGGTGGCATGCCGTGCCATGCCGTGCCATGCCGGTGCCATGCCGTGCCATGCCGTGCCATGCCGGTGCCATGCCGGTGCCATGCCGTGCCATGCCGTGCCATGCCGTGCCATGCCGTGCCATGCCGTGCCATTCCGTGCCATTCAATGCCATTCCATGCCATTCAATGCCGTGCCTTGCCGTGCCATGCCGTGCCATGCCGTGCCATGCCGTGCCATGCCGTGCCATGCCATTCCATGCCATTCCATGCCATTCCATGCCATTCCATGCCATTCCATGCCATTCCATGCCATTCCATGCCATTCCATGCCATTCCATGCCATTCCATGCCATTCCATGCCATTCCATGCCATTCCATGCCATTCCATGCCATTCCATGCCGTGCCATGCCGGTGCCATGCCGTGCCATGCCGGTGCCATGCCGTGCCATGCCGGTGCCATGCCGTGCCATGCCGGTGCCATGCCGTGCCATGCCGTGCCATGCCGTGCCATGCCGTGCCATGCCGTGCCATGCCGTGCCATGCCGTGCCATGCCGTGCCATGCCATTCCATGCCATTCCATGCCATTCCATGCCATTCCATGCCATTCCATGCCATTCCATGCCATTCCATGCCATTCCATGCCATTCCATGCCATTCCATGCCATTCCATGCTATTCCATGCCATTCCATGCCATTCCATGCCGTGACATGCCGGTGCCATGCCGGTGCCATGCCGTGCCATTCCGTGCCATTCAATGCCATTCCATGCCATTCAATGCCGTGCCTTGCCGTGCCATGCCGGTGCCATGCCGTGCCATGCCGGTGCCATGCCGTGCCATGCCGTGCCATGCCGTGCCATGCCGTGCCATGCCGTGCCATGCCGTGCCATGCCGTGCCATGCCATTCCATGCCATTCCATGCCATTCCATGCCATTCCATGCCATTCCATGCCATTCCATGCCATTCCATGCCATTCCATGCCATTCCATGCCATTCCATGCCATTCCATGCCATTCCATGCTATTCCATGCCATTCCATGCCATTCCATGCCATTCCATGCCATTCCATGCCATTCCATGCCATTCCATGCCATTCCATGCCATTCCATGCCATTCCATGCCATTCCATGCCATTCCATGCCATTCCATGCCATTCCATGCCATTCCATGCCATTCCATGCCATTCCATGCCGTGCCATGCCGGTGCCATGCCGTGCCATGCCGGTGCCATGCCGTGCCATGCCGGTGCCATGCCGTGCCATGCCGGTGCCATGCCGTGCCATGCCGGTGCCATGCCGTGCCATGCCGTGCCATGCCGTGCCATGCCGTGCCATGCCATTCCATGCCATTCCATGCCATTCCATGCCATTCCATGCCATTCCATGCCATTCCATGCCATTCCATGCCATTCCATGCCATTCCATGCCATTCCATGCCATTCCATGCCATTCCATGCCGTGCCATGCCGGTGCCATGACGTGCCATGCCGGTGCCATGCCGTGCCATGCCGGTGCCATGCCGTGCCATGCCGGTGCCATGCCGGTGCCATGCCGTGCCATGCCGGTGCCATGCCGTGCCATGCCGGTGCCATGCCGTGCCATGCCGGTGCCATGTCGTGCCATGCCGGTGCCATGCCGTGCCATGCCGGTGCCATGCCGTGCCATGCCGTGCCATGCCGGTGCCATGCCGTGCCATGCCGGTGCCATGCCGTGCCATGCCGGTGCCATGCCGTGCCATGCCGTGCCATGCCGGTGCCATGCCGGTGCCATGCCGTGCCATGCCGGTGCCATGCCGTGCCATGCCGGTGCCATGCCGGTGCCATGCCGTGCCATGCCGTGCCATGCCGTGCCATGCCGGGCCATGCGGTGCCATGCCATTCCATGCCATTCCATGCCATTCCATGCCATTCCATGCCATTCCATGCCGTGCCATGCCGGTGCCATGCCGTGCCATGCCGTGCCATGCCGGTGCCATGCCGTGCCATGCGGTGCCATGCCATTCCATGCGGTGCCATGCCATTCCATGCCATTCCATGCCATTCCATGCCATTCCATGCCATTCCATGCCATTCCATGCCATTCCATGCCATTCCATGCCATTCCATGCCATTCCATGCCATTCCATGCCATTCCATGCCATTCCATGCCATTCCATGCCATTCCATGCCATTCCATGCCATTCCATGCCATTCCATGCCATTCCATGCCATTCCATGCCATTCCATGCCATTCCATGCCATTCCATGCCATTCCATGCCGTGCCATGCCGGTGCCATGCCGTGCCATGCCGGTGCCATGCCGTGCCATGCCGGTGCCATGCCGTGCCATGCCGTGCCATGCCGGTGCCATGCCGTGCCATGCCGTGCCATGCCGGTGCCATGCCGTGCCATGCCGGTGCCATGCCGTGCCATGCCGGTGCCATGCCGTGCCATGCCGGTGCCATGCCGTGCCATGCCGGTGCCATGCCGTGCCATGCCGGTGCCATGCCGTGCCATGCCGGTGCCATGCCGGTGCCATGCCGGTGCCATGCCGTGCCATGCCGGTGCCATGCCGTGCCATGCCGGTGCCATGCCGTGCCATGCCGTGCCATGCCGTGCCATGCCGGGCCATGCGGTGCCATGCCATTCCATGCCATTCCATGCCATTCCATGCCATTCCATGCCATTCCATGCCATTCCATGCCATTCCATGCCATTCCATGCCATTCCATGCCATTCCATGCCATTCCATGCTATTCCATGCCATTCCATGCCATTCCATGCCGTGCCATGCCGATGCCATTCCATGCCGTGCCATGCCGATGCCATGCCGTGCCATGCCGGTGCCATGCCGTGCCATGCCGTGACATGCCGGTGCCATGCCGGTGCCATGCCGTGCCATTCCGTGCCATTCAATGCCATTCCATGCCATTCAATGCCGTGCCATGCCGGTGCCATGCCGTGCCATGCCGTGCCATGCGGTGCCATGCCGTGCCATGCCGTGCCATGCCGTGCCATGCCGTGCCATGCCGTGCCATGCCGTGCCATGCCGTGCCATGCCGTGCCATGCCGGTGCCATGCCGTGCCATGCCGTGCCATGCCGTGCCATGCCGGTGCCATGCCGTGCCATGCCGGTGCCATGCCGTGCCATGCCGTGCCATGCCGGTGCCATGCCGTGCCATGCCGTGCCATGCCGGTGCCATGCCGTGCCATGCCGTGCCATGCCGGTGCCATGCCGTGCCATGCCGTGCCATGCCGGTGCCATGCCGTGCCATGCCGTGCCATGCCGGTGCCATGCCGTGCCATGCCGTGCCATGCCGGTGCCCATGCCGTGCCATGCCGGTGCCATGCCGTGCTATGACGGTGCCATGCCGGTGCCATGCCGTGCCATGCCGGTGCCATGCCGTGCCATGCCGTGCCATGCCGTGCCATGCCGGGCCATGCGGTGCCATGCCATTCCATGCCATTCCATGCCATTCCATGCCAGTCCATGCCATTCCATGTCACTCAATGCGGTGCCATGCCGTGCCATGCCGTGCCATGCCGTGCCATGCCGTGCCATGCCGTGCCATGCCGTGCCATGCCGTGCCATGCCGTGCCATGCCGTGCCATGCCGTGCCATGCCGTGCCATGCCGTGCCATGCCGTGCCATGCCGTGCCATGCCGTGCCATGCCGTGCCATGCCGTGCCATGCCGTGCCATGCCGTGCCATGCCGTGCCATGCCGTGCCATGCCGTGCCATGCCGTGCCATGCCGTGCCATGCCGTGCCATGCCGTGCCATGCCGTGCCATGCCGTGCCATGCCGTGCCATGCCGTGCCATGCCGTGCCATGCCGTGCCATGCCGTGCCATGCCGTGCCATGCCGTGCCATGCCGTGCCATGCCGTGCCATGCCGTGCCATGCCGTGCCATGCCGTGCCATGCCGTGCCATGCCGTGCCATGCCGTGCCATGCCGTGCCATGCCGTGCCATGCCGTGCCATGCCGTGCCATGCCGTGCCATGCCGTGCCATGCCGTGCCATGCCGTGCCATGCCGTGCCATGCCGTGCCATGCCGTGCCATGCCGTGCCATGCCGTGCCATGCCGTGCCATGCCGTGCCATGCCGTGCCATGCCGTGCCATGCCGTGCCATGCCGTGCCATGCCGTGCCATGCCGTGCCATGCCGTGCCATGCCGTGCCATGCCGTGCCATGCCGTGCCATGCCGTGCCATGCCGTGCCATGCCGTGCCATGCCGTGCCATGCCGTGCCATGCCGTGCCATGCCGTGCCATGCCGTGCCATGCCGTGCCATGCCGTGCCATGCCGTGCCATGCCGTGCCATGCCGTGCCATGCCGTGCCATGCCGTGCCATGCCGTGCCATGCCGTGCCATGCCGTGCCATGCCGTGCCATGCCGTGCCATGCCGTGCCATGCCGTGCCATGCCGTGCCATGCCGTGCCATGCCGTGCCATGCCGTGCCATGCCGTGCCATGCCGTGCCATGCCGTGCCATGCCGTGCCATGCCGTGCCATGCCGTGCCATGCCGTGCCATGCCGTGCCATGCCGTGCCATGCCGTGCCATGCCGTGCCATGCCGTGCCATGCCGTGCCATGCCGTGCCATGCCGTGCCATGCCGTGCCATGCCGTGCCATGCCGTGCCATGCCGTGCCATGCCGTGCCATGCCGTGCCATGCCGTGCCATGCCGTGCCATGCCGTGCCATGCCGTGCCATGCCGTGCCATGCCGTGCCATGCCGTGCCATGCCGTGCCATGCCGTGCCATGCCGTGCCATGCCGTGCCATGCCGTGCCATGCCGTGCCATGCCGTGCCATGCCGTGCCATGCCGTGCCATGCCGTGCCATGCCGTGCCATGCCGTGCCATGCCGTGCCATGCCGTGCCATGCCGTGCCATGCCGTGCCATGCCGTGCCATGCCGTGCCATGCCGTGCCATGCCGTGCCATGCCGTGCCATGCCGTGCCATGCCGTGCCATGCCGTGCCATGCCGTGCCATGCCGTGCCATGCCGTGCCATGCCGTGCCATGCCGTGCCATGCCGTGCCATGCCGTGCCATGCCGTGCCATGCCGTGCCATGCCGTGCCATGCCGTGCCATGCCGTGCCATGCCGTGCCATGCCGTGCCATGCCGTGCCATGCCGTGCCATGCCGTGCCATGCCGTGCCATGCCGTGCCATGCCGTGCCATGCCGTGCCATGCCGTGCCATGCCGTGCCATGCCGTGCCATGCCGTGCCATGCCGTGCCATGCCGTGCCATGCCGTGCCATGCCGTGCCATGCCGTGCCATGCCGTGCCATGCCGTGCCATGCCGTGCCATGCCGTGCCATGCCGTGCCATGCCGTGCCATGCCGTGCCATGCCGTGCCATGCCGTGCCATGCCGTGCCATGCCGTGCCATGCCGTGCCATGCCGTGCCATGCCGTGCCATGCCGTGCCATGCCGTGCCATGCCGTGCCATGCCGTGCCATGCCGTGCCATGCCGTGCCATGCCGTGCCATGCCGTGCCATGCCGTGCCATGCCGTGCCATGCCGTGCCATGCCGTGCCATGCCGTGCCATGCCGTGCCATGCCGTGCCATGCCGTGCCATGCCGTGCCATGCCGTGCCATGCCGTGCCATGCCGTGCCATGCCGTGCCATGCCGTGCCATGCCGTGCCATGCCGTGCCATGCCGTGCCATGCCGTGCCATGCCGTGCCATGCCGTGCCATGCCGTGCCATGCCGTGCCATGCCGTGCCATGCCGTGCCATTCCATGCCATTCAATGCCGTGCCATGCCGTGCCATGCCGTGCCATGCCGTGCCATGCCGTGCCATGCCGTGCCATGCCGTGCCATGCCGTGCCATGCCGTGCCATGCCGTGCCATTCGGTGCCATGCCATTCCATGCCATTCCATGCCATTCCATGCCATTCCATGCCATTCCATGCCATTCCATGCCATTCCATGCCATTCCATGCCATTCCATGCCATTCAATGCCATTCCATGCCATTCAATGCCGTGCCTTGCCGTGCCATGCCGTGCCATGCCGTGCCATGCCGTGCCATGCCGTGCCATGCCGTGCCATGCCGTGCCATGCCGTGCCATGCCGTGCCATGCCGTGCCATGCCGTGCCATGCCGTGCCATGCCGTGCCATGCCGTGCCATGCCGTGCCATGCCGTGCCATGCCGTGCCATGCCGTGCCATGCCGTGCCATGCCGTGCCATGCCATTTCATGCCATTCCATGCCATTTCATGCCATTCCATGCCATTCCATGCCATTCCATGCCATTCCATGCCATTCCATGCCATTCCATGCCATTCCATGCCATTCCATGCCATTCCATGCCATTCCATGCCATTCCATGCCATTCCATGCCATTCCATGCCATTCCATGCCATTCCATGCCATTCCATGCCATTCCATGCCATTCCATGCCATTCCATGCCATTCCATGCCATTCCATGCCATTCCATGCCATTCCATGCCATTCCATGCCATTCCATGCCGGTGCCATGCCGTGCCATGCCGGTGCCATGCCGTGCCATGCCGGTGCCATGCCGTGCCATGCCGGTGCCATGCCGTGCCATGCCGGTGCCATGCCGTGCCATGCCGTGCCATGCCGTGCCATGCCATTCCATGCCATTCCATGCCATTCCATGCCATTCCATGCCATTCCATGCCATTCCATGCCATTCCATGCCATTCCATGCCATTCCATGCCATTCCATGCCATTCCATGCCATTCCATGCCATTCCATGCCATTCCATGCCATTCCATGCCATTCCATGCCATTCCATGCCATTCCATGCCATTCCATGCCATTCCATGCTATTCCATGCCATTCCATGCCATTCCATGCCGTGCCATGCCGGTGCCATGCCGTGCCATGCCGGTGCCATGCCGTGCCATGCCGGTGCCATGTCGTGCCATGCCGGTGCCATGCCGTGCCATGCCGGTGCCATGCCGTGCCATGCCGGTGCCATGCCGTGCCATGCCGGTGCCATGCCGTGCCATGCCGTGCCATGCCGGTGCCATGCCGGTGCCATGCCGTGCCATGCCGGTGCCATGCCGGTGCCATGCCGTGCCATGCCGTGCCATGCCGTGCCATGCCGTGCCATGCCGTGCCATGCCGTGCCATGCCGTGCCATGCCGTGCCATGCCGGGCCATGCGGTGCCATGCCATTCCATGCCATTCCATGCCATTCCATGCCATTCCATGCCATTCCATGCCATTCCATGCCATTCCATGCCATTCCATGCCATTCCATGCCATTCCATGCCATTCCATGCCATTCCATGCCGTGCCATGCCGGTGCCATGCCGTGCCATGCGGTGCCATGCCATTCCATGCGGTGCCATGCCATTCCATGCCATTCCATGCCATTCCATGCCATTCCATGCCATTCCATGCCGTGCCATGCCGATGCCATGCCGTGCCATGCCGGTGCCATGCCGTGCCATGCCGTGACATGCCGGTGCCATGCCGGTGCCATGCCGGTGCCATGCCGGTGCCATGCCGTGCCATTCCGTGCCATTCAATGCCATTCCATGCCATTCAATGCCGTGCCTTGCCGTGCCATGCCGTGCCATGCCGTGCCATGCCGTGCCATGCCGTGCCATGCCGTGCCATGCCGTGCCATGCCGTGCCATGCCGTGCCATGCCGTGCCATGCCGTGCCATGCCGTGCCATGCCGTGCCATGCCGTGCCATGCCGTGCCATGCCGTGCCATGCCGTGCCATGCCGTGCCATGCCGTGCCATGCCGTGCCATGCCATTTCATGCCATTCCATGCCATTCCATGCCATTCCATGCCATTCCATGCCATTCCATGCCATTCCATGCCATTCCATGCCATTCCATGCCATTCCATGCCATTCCATGCCATTCCATGCCATTCCATGCCATTCCATGCCATTCCATGCCATTCCATGCCATTCCATGCCATTCCATGCCATTCCATGCCATTCCATGCCATTCCATGCCATTCCATGCCATTCCATGCCATTCCATGCCATTCCATGCCGGTGCCATGCCGTGCCATGCCGGTGCCATGCCGTGCCATGCCGGTGCCATGCCGTGCCATGCCGGTGCCATGCCGTGCCATGCCGGTGCCATGCCGTGCCATGCCGGTGCCATGCCGTGCCATGCCGGTGCCATGCCGTGCCATGCCGTGCCATGCCGTGCCATGCCGTGCCATGCCATTCCATGCCATTCCATGCCATTCCATGCCATTCCATGCCATTCCATGCCATTCCATGCCATTCCATGCCATTCCATGCCATTCCATGCCATTCCATGCTATTCCATGCCATTCCATGCCATTCCATGCCGTGCCATGCCGGTGCCATGCCGTGCCATGCCGGTGCCATGCCGTGCCATGCCGGTGCCATGCCGGTGCCATGCCGGTGCCATGCCGTGCCATGCCGTGCCATGCCGGTGCCATGCCGTGCCATGCCGGTGCCATGCCGTGCCATGCCGGTGCCATGTCGTGCCATGCCGGTGCCATGCCGTGCCATGCCGGTGCCATGCCGTGCCATGCCGGTGCCATGCCGTGCCATGCCGGTGCCATGCCGTGCCATGCCGTGCCATGCCGGTGCCATGCCGGTGCCATGCCGTGCCATGCCGGTGCCATGCCGGTGCCATGCCGTGCCATGCCGTGCCATGCCGTGCCATGCCGGGCCATGCGGTGCCATGCCATTCCATGCCATTCCATGCCATTCCATGCCATTCCATGCCATTCCATGCCATTCCATGCCATTCCATGCCATTCCATGCCATTCCATGCCATTCCATGCCATTCCATGCCATTCCATGCCATTCCATGCCGTGCCATGCCGGTGCCATGCCGTGCCATGCCGGTGCCATGCCGTGCCATGCCGGTGCCATGCCGTGCCATGCCGGTGCCATGCCGTGCCATGCCGGTGCCATGCCGTGCCATGCCGGTGCCATGCCGTGCCATGCCGGTGCCATGCCGTGCCATGCCGGTGCCATGCCGTGCCATGCCGTGCCATGCCGTGCCATGCCGGTGCCATGCCGTGCCATGCCGGTGCCATGCCGTGCCATGCCGTGCCATGCCGTGCCATGCCGTGCCATGCCGTGCCGTGCCGTGCCATGCCGGTGCCATGCCGTGCCATGCCGGTGCCATGCCGTGCCATCCCGGTGCCATGCCGTGCCATGCCGGTGCCATGCCGTGCCATGCCGTGCCATGCCGGTGCCATGCCGTGCCATGCCGGTGCCATGCCGTGCCATGCCGGTGCCCATGCCGTGCCATGCCGGTGCCATGCCGTGCCATGCCGGTGCCATGCCGGTGCCATGCCGTGCCATGCCGGTGCCATGCCGTGCCATGCCGGTGCCATGCCGTGCCATGCCGGTGCCATGCCGTGCCATGCCGTGCCATGCCGTGCCATGCCGGGCCATGCGGTGCCATGCCATTCCATGCCATTCCATGCCATTCCATGCCAGTCCATGCCATTCCATGCCACTCAATGCGGTGCCATGCCGTGCCATGCGGTGCCATGCCGTGCCATGCCGTGCCATGCCGTGCCATGCCGTGCCATGCCGTGCCATGCCGGTGCCATGCCGTGCCATGCCGGTGCCATGCCGTGCCATGCCGGTGCCATGCCGTGCCATGCCGTGCCATGCCGTGCCATGCCGGGCCATGCGGTGCCATGCCATTCCATGCCATTCCATGCCATTCCATGCCATTCCATGCCATTCCATGCCATTCCATGCTATTCCATGCCATTCCATGCCATTCCATGCCGTGCCATGCCGATGCCATGCCGTGCCATGCCGGTGCCATGCCGTGCCATGCCGTGACATGCCGGTGCCATGCCGGTGCCATGCCGTGCCATTCCGTGCCATTCAATGCCATTCCATGCCATTCCATGCCATTCCATGCCAGTCCATGCCATTCCATGCCACTCAATGCGGTGCCATGCCGTGCCATGCGGTGCCATGCCGTGCCATGCCGTGCCATGCCGTGCCATGCCGTGCCATGCCGTGCCATGCCGTGCCATGCCGTGCCATGCCGTGCCATGCCGGTGCCATGCCGTGCCATGCCGGTGCCATGCCGTGCCATGCCGGTGCCATGCCGTGCCATGCCGTGCCATGCCGTGCCATGCCGGGCCATGCGGTGCCATGCCATTCCATGCCATTCCATGCCATTCCATGCCATTCCATGCCATTCCATGCCATTCCATGCCATTCCATGCTATTCCATGCCATTCCATGCCATTCCATGCCGTGCCATGCCGATGCCATGCCATTCCATGCCGTGCCATGCCGATGCCATGCCGTGCCATGCCGGTGCCATGCCGGTGCCATGCCGTGCCATGCCGGTGCCATGCCGGTGCCATGCCGTGCCATGCCGTGCCATGCCGTGCCATGCCGTGCCATGCCGTGCCATGCCGGGCCATGCGGTGCCATGCCATTCCATGCCATTCCATGCCATTCCATGCCATTCCATGCCATTCCATGCCATTCCATGCCATTCCATGCCATTCCATGCCATTCCATGCCATTCCATGCCATTCCATGCCATTCCATGCCATTCCATGCCATTCCATGCCATTCCATGCCATTCCATGCCATTCCATGCCATTCCATGCCATTCCATGCCATTCCATGCCATTCCATGCCATTCCATGCCATTCCATGCCATTCCATGCCATTCCATGCCATTCCATGCCATTCCATGCCATTCCATGCCATTCCATGCCATTCCATGCCATTCCATGCCATTCCATGCCATTCCATGCCATTCCATGCCGTGCCATGCCGTGCCATGCCGTGCCATGCCGTGCCATGCCGTGCCATGCCGTGCCATGCCGTGCCATGCCGTGCCATGCCGTGCCATGCCGTGCCATGCCGTGCCATTCCATGCCATTCAATGCCGTGCCATGCCGTGCCATGCCGTGCCATGCCGTGCCATGCCGTGCCATGCCGTGCCATGCCGTGCCATGCCGTGCCATTCGGTGCCATGCCATTCCATGCCATTCCATGCCATTCCATGCCATTCCATGCCATTCCATGCCATTCCATGCCATTCCATGCCATTCCATGCCATTCCATGCCATTCCATGCCATTCCATGCCATTCCATGCCATTCCATGCCATTCAATGCCGTGCCATGCCGTGCCATGCCGTGCCATGCCGGTGCCATGCCGTGCCATGCCGGTGCCATGCCGTGCCATGCCGGTGCCATGCCGTGCCATGCCGTGCCATGCCGTGCCATGCCGTGCCATGCCGGTGCCATGCCGGTGCCATGCCGTGCCATGCCGGTGCCATGCCGTGCCATGCCGGTGCCATGCCGTGCCATGCCGTGCCATGCCGTGCCATGCCGTGCCATGCCGTGCCATGCCGTGCCATGCCGTGCCATGCCGTGCCATGCCGTGCCATGCCGTGCCATGCCGTGCCATGCCGTGCCATGCCGTGCCATGCCGTGCCATGCCGTGCCATGCCGTGCCATGCCGTGCCATGCCGTGCCATGCCGTGCCATGCCGTGCCATGCCGTGCCATGCCGTGCCATGCCGTGCCATGCCGTGCCATGCCGTGCCATGCCGTGCCATGCCGTGCCATGCCGTGCCATGCCGTGCCATGCCGTGCCATGCCGTGCCATGCCGTGCCATGCCGTGCCATGCCGTGCCATGCCGTGCCATGCCGTGCCATGCCGTGCCATGCCGTGCCATGCCGTGCCATGCCGTGCCATGCCATTTCATGCCATTCCATGCCATTTCATGCCATTCCATGCCATTCCATGCCATTCCATGCCATTCCATGCCATTCCATGCCATTCCATGCCATTCCATGCCATTCCATGCCATTCCATGCCATTCCATGCCATTCCATGCCATTCCATGCCATTCCATGCCATTCCATGCCATTCCATGCCATTCCATGCCATTCCATGCCATTCCATGCCATTCCATGCCATTCCATGCCATTCCATGCCATTCCATGCCATTCCATGCCATTCCATGCCATTCCATGCCATTCCATGCCATTCCATGCCATTCCATGCCATTCCATGCCATTCCATGCCATTCCATGCCATTCCATGCCATTCCATGCCATTCCATGCCGGTGCCATGCCGGTGCCATGCCGTGCCATGCCGGTGCCATGCCGTGCCATGCCGGTGCCATGCCGTGCCATGCCGTGCCATGCCGTGCCATGCCGTGCCATGCCATTCCATGCCATTCCATGCCATTCCATGCCATTCCATGCCATTCCATGCCATTCCATGCCATTCCATGCCATTCCATGCCATTCCATGCCATTCCATGCCATTCCATGCCATTCCATGCTATTCCATGCCATTCCATGCCATTCCATGCCGTGCCATGCCGGTGCCATGCCGTGCCATGGCGGTGCCATGCCGTGCCATGCCGGTGCCATGCCGTGCCATGCCGGTGCCATGCCGGTGCCATGCCGGTGCCATGCCGTGCCATGCCGTGCCATGCCGGTGCCATGCCGTGCCATGCCGGTGCCATGCCGTGCCATGCCGGTGCCATGTCGTGCCATGCCGATGCCATGCCGTGCCATGCCGTGCCATGCCATTTCATGCCATTCCATGCCATTCCATGCCATTCCATGCCATTCCATGCCATTCCATGCCATTCCATGCCATTCCATGCCATTCCATGCCATTCCATGCCATTCCATGCCATTCCATGCCATTCCATGCCATTCCATGCCATTCCATGCCATTCCATGCCATTCCATGCCATTCCATGCCATTCCATGCCATTCCATGCCATTCCATGCCATTCCATGCCATTCCATGCCATTCCATGCCATTCCATGCCATTCCATGCCATTCCATGCCATTCCATGCCATTCCATGCCATTCCATGCCATTCCATGCCATTCCATGCCATTCCATGCCATTCCATGCCATTCCATGCCATTCCATGCCATTCCATGCCATTCCATGCCATTCCATGCCATTCCATGCCATTCCATGCCATTCCATGCCATTCCATGCCATTCCATGCCATTCCATGCCATTCCATGCCATTCCATGCCATTCCATGCCGTGCCATGCCGGTGCCATGCCGTGCCATGCCGGTGCCATGCCGTGCCATGCCGGTGCCATGCCGTGCCATGCCGGTGCCATGCCGTGCCATGCCGGTGCCATGCCGTGCCATGCCGGTGCCATGCCGTGCCATGCCGGTGCCATGCCGTGCCATGCCGGTGCCATGCCGTGCCATGCCGGTGCCATGCCGTGCCATGCCGGTGCCATGCCGTGCCATGCAGGTGCCATGCCGTGCCATGCCGGTGCCATGCCGTGCCATGCCGGTGCCATGCCGTGCCATGCCGGTGCCATGCCGTGCCATGCCGTGCCATGCCGGTGCCATGCCGTGCCATGCCGGTGCCATGCCGGTGCCATGCCGTGCCATGCCGGTGCCATGCCGTGCCATGCCGGTGCCATGCCGTGCCATGCCGGTGCCATGCCGTGCCATGCCGGTGCCATGCCGTGCCATGCCGTGCCATGCCGTGCCATGCCGTGCCATGCCGTGCCATGCCGGTGCCATGCCGTGCCATGCCGGTGCCCATGCCGGTGCCATGCCGTGCCATGCCGGTGCCATGCCGTGCCATGCCGGTGCCATGCCGTGCCATGCCGTGCCATGCCGGTGCCATGCCGGTGCCATGCCGTGCCATTCCGGTGCCATGCCGTGCCATTCCGGTGCCATGCCGTGCCATTCCGGTGCCATGCCGGTGCCATGCCGTGCCATGCCGGTGCCATGCCGTGCCATGCCGGTGCCATGCCGTGCCATGCCGGTGCCATGCCGTGCCATGCCGGTGCCATGCCGTGCCATGCCGGTGCCATGCCGTGCCATGCCGTGCCATGCCGTGCCATGCCGTGCCATGCCGTGCCATGCCGTGCCATGCCGTGCCATGCCGTGCCATGCCGTGCCATGCCGTGCCATGCCGTGCCATGCCGTGCCATGCCGTGCCATGCCGTGCCATGCCGTGCCATGCCGTGCCATGCCGTGCCATGCCGTGCCATGCCGTGCCATGCCGTGCCATGCCGTGCCATGCCGTGCCATGCCGTGCCATGCCGTGCCATGCCGTGCCATGCCGTGCCATGCCGTGCCATGCCGTGCCATGCCGTGCCATGCCGTGCCATGCCGTGCCATGCCGTGCCATGCCGTGCCATGCCGTGCCATGCCGTGCCATGCCGTGCCATGCCGTGCCATGCCGTGCCATGCCGTGCCATGCCGTGCCATGCCGTGCCATGCCGTGCCATGCCGTGCCATGCCGTGCCATGCCGTGCCATGCCGTGCCATGCCGTGCCATGCCGTGCCATGCCGTGCCATGCCGTGCCATGCCGTGCCATGCCGTGCCATGCCGTGCCATGCCGTGCCATGCCGTGCCATGCCGTGCCATGCCGTGCCATGCCGTGCCATGCCGTGCCATGCCGTGCCATGCCGTGCCATGCCGTGCCATGCCGTGCCATGCCGTGCCATGCCGTGCCATGCCGTGCCATGCCGTGCCATGCCGTGCCATGCCGTGCCATGCCGTGCCATGCCGTGCCATGCCGTGCCATGCCGTGCCATGCCGTGCCATGCCGTGCCATGCCGTGCCATGCCGTGCCATGCCGTGCCATGCCGTGCCATGCCGTGCCATGCCGTGCCATGCCGTGCCATGCCGTGCCATGCCGTGCCATGCCGTGCCATGCCGTGCCATGCCGTGCCATGCCGTGCCATGCCGTGCCATGCCGTGCCATGCCGTGCCATGCCGTGCCATGCCGTGCCATGCCGTGCCATGCCGTGCCATGCCGTGCCATGCCGTGCCATGCCGTGCCATGCCGTGCCATGCCGTGCCATGCCGTGCCATGCCGTGCCATGCCGTGCCATGCCGTGCCATGCCGTGCCATGCCGTGCCATGCCGTGCCATGCCGTGCCATGCCGTGCCATGCCGTGCCATGCCGTGCCATGCCGTGCCATGCCGTGCCATGCCGTGCCATGCCGTGCCATGCCGTGCCATGCCGTGCCATGCCGTGCCATGCCGTGCCATGCCGTGCCATGCCGTGCCATGCCGTGCCATGCCGTGCCATGCCGTGCCATGCCGTGCCATGCCGTGCCATGCCGTGCCATGCCGTGCCATGCCGTGCCATTCCGTGCCATGCCGTGCGTGCCATGCCGTGCCATGCCGTGCCATGCCGTGCCATGCGGTGCCATGCCATTCCATGCCATTCAATGCCGTGCCATGCCGTGCCATGCCGTGCCATGCGGTGCCATGCCGTGCCATGCGGTGCCATGCCGTGCCATTCGGTGCCATGCCATTCCATGCCATTCCATGCCATTCCATGCCATTCCATGCCATTCCATGCCATTCAATGCCGTGCCATGCCGTGCCATGCCGTGCCATGCCGGTGCCATGCCGTGCCATGCCGGTGCCATGCCGTGCCATGCCGGTGCCATGCCGTGCCATGCCGTGCCATGCCGGTGCCATGCCGGTGCCATGCCGTGCCATGCCGGTGCCATGCCGTGCCATGCCGGTGCCATGCCGTGCCATGCCGGTGCCATGCCGTGCCATGCCGTGCCATGCCGGTGCCATGCCGTGCCATGCCGGTGCCATGCCGTGCCATGCCGTGCCATGCCGTGCCATGCCTTGCCATGCCGTGCCATGCCGTGCCATGCCGGTGCCATGCCGTGCCATGCCGGTGCCATGCCGTGCCATGCCGGTGCCATGCCGTGCCATGCCGGTGCCATGCCGTGCCATGCCGGTGCCATGCCGTGCCATGCCGTGCCATGCCGTGCCATGCCGTGCCATGCCGGTGCCATGCCGTGGCATGCCGGTGCCATGCCGTGCCATGCCGTGCCATGCCGGTGCCATGCCGTGCCATGCCGTGCCATGCCGGTGCCATGCCGGTGCCATGCCGTGCCATGCCGTGCCATGCCGTGCCATGCCGTGCCATGCCGTGCCATTCCGTGCCATTCAATGCCATTCCATGCCATTCAATGCCGTGCCTTGCCGTGCCATGCCGTGCCATGCCGTGCCATGCCGTGCCATGCCGTGCCATGCCGTGCCATGCCGTGCCATGCCATTCCATGCCATTCCATGCCATTCCATGCCATTCCATGCCATTCCATGCCATTCCATGCCATTCCATGCCATTCCATGCCATTCCATGCCATTCCATGCCATTCCATGCCGTGCCATGCCGGTGCCATGCCGTGCCATGCCGGTGCCATGCCGTGCCATGCCGGTGCCATGCCGTGCCATGCCGGTGCCATGCCGTGCCATGCCGGTGCCATGCCGTGCCATGCCGTGCCATGCCGTGCCATGCCGTGCCATGCCATTCCATGCCATTCCATGCCATTCCATGCCATTCCATGCCATTCCATGCCATTCCATGCCATTCCATGCCATTCCATGCCATTCCATGCCATTCCATGCCATTCCATGCCAT
The DNA here is from genome assembly GCA_963971235.1 of Cryptus armator. Lineage (NCBI taxonomy): Eukaryota > Metazoa > Arthropoda > Insecta > Hymenoptera > Ichneumonidae > Cryptus > Cryptus armator. The sequence continues at coordinate 144,365 of CAXARG010000294.1, read as the reverse complement.
TCCATGCCATTCCATGCTATTCCATGCCATTCCATGCCATTCCATGCCGTGCCATGCCGGTGCCATGCCGTGCCATGCCGTGCCATGCCGGTGCCATGCCGTGCCATGCCGGTGCCATGCCGGTGCCATGCCGTGCCATGCCGGTGCCATGCCGTGCCATGCCGGTGCCATGTCGTGCCATGCCGGTGCCATGCCGTGCCATGCCGGTGCCATGCCGTGCCATGCCGGTGCCATGCCGTGCCATGCCGGTGCCATGCCGTGCCATGCCGTGCCATGCCGTGCCATGCCGTGCCATGCCATTCCATGCCATTCCATGCCATTCCATGCCATTCCATGCCATTCCATGCCATTCCATGCCATTCCATGCCATTCCATGCCATTCCATGCCATTCCATGCCATTCCATGCCATTCAATGCCGTGCCATGCCGTGCCATGCCGTGCCATGCCGGTGCCATGCCGTGCCATGCCGGTGCCATGCCGTGCCATGCCGGTGCCATGCCGTGCCATGCCGTGCCATGCCGGTGCCATGCCGGTGCCATGCCGTGCCATGCCGGTGCCATGCCGTGCCATGCCGGTGCCATGCCGTGCCATTCAATGCCATTCCATGCCATTCAATGCCGTGCCTTGCCGTGCCATGCCGTGCCATGCCGTGCCATGCCGTGCCATGCCGTGCCATGCCGTGCCATGCCGTGCCATGCCGTGCCATGCCGTGCCATGCCGTGCCATGCCGTGCCATGCCGTGCCATGCCGTGCCATGCCGTGCCATGCCGTGCCATGCCGTGCCATGCCGTGCCATGCCGTGCCATGCCGTGCCATGCCGTGCCATGCCGTGCCATGCCGTGCCATGCCGTGCCATGCCGTGCCATGCCGTGCCATGCCGTGCCATGCCGTGCCATGCCATTTCATGCCATTCCATGCCATTTCATGCCATTCCATGCCATTCCATGCCATTCCATGCCATTCCATGCCATTCCATGCCATTCCATGCCATTCCATGCCATTCCATGCCATTCCATGCCATTCCATGCCATTCCATGCCATTCCATGCCATTCCATGCCATTCCATGCCATTCCATGCCATTCCATGCCATTCCATGCCATTCCATGCCATTCCATGCCATTCCATGCCATTCCATGCCATTCCATGCCATTCCATGCCATTCCATGCCATTCCATGCCATTCCATGCCATTCCATGCCATTCCATGCCATTCCATGCCATTCCATGCCATTCCATGCCATTCCATGCCATTCCATGCCATTCCATGCCATTCCATGCCATTCCATGCCATTCCATGCCATTCCATGCCATTCCATGCCATTCCATGCCATTCCATGCCATTCCATGCCATTCCATGCCATTCCATGCCATTCCATGCCATTCCATGCCATTCCATGCCATTCCATGCCATTCCATGCCGGTGCCATGCCGTGCCATGCCGGTGCCATGCCGTGCCATGCCGTGCCATGCCGTGCCATGCCTTGCCATGCCGTGCCATGCCGTGCCATGCCGGTGCCATGCCGTGCCATGCCGGTGCCATGCCGTGCCATGCCGGTGCCATGCCGTGCCATGCCGGTGCCATGCCGTGCCATGCCGGTGCCATGCCGTGCCATGCCGTGCCATGCCGTGCCATGCCGGTGCCATGCCGTGGCATGCCGGTGCCATGCCGTGCCATGCCGTGCCATGCCGGTGCCATGCCGTGCCATGCCGTGCCATGCCGGTGCCATGCCGGTGCCATGCCGTGCCATGCCGTGCCATGCCGTGCCATGCCGTGCCATGCCGTGCCATTCCGTGCCATTCAATGCCATTCCATGCCATTCAATGCCGTGCCTTGCCGTGCCATGCCGTGCCATGCCGTGCCATGCCGTGCCATGCCGTGCCATGCCGTGCCATGCCATTCCATGCCATTCCATGCCATTCCATGCCATTCCATGCCATTCCATGCCATTCCATGCCATTCCATGCCATTCCATGCCATTCCATGCCATTCCATGCCATTCCATGCCATTCCATGCCGTGCCATGCCGGTGCCATGCCGTGCCATGCCGGTGCCATGCCGTGCCATGCCGGTGCCATGCCGTGCCATGCCGGTGCCATGCCGTGCCATGCCGGTGCCATGCCGTGCCATGCCGTGCCATGCCGTGCCATGCCGTGCCATGCCATTCCATGCCATTCCATGCCATTCCATGCCATTCCATGCCATTCCATGCCATTCCATGCCATTCCATGCCATTCCATGCCATTCCATGCCATTCCATGCCATTCCATGCCATTCCATGCCATTCCATGCCATTCCATGCTATTCCATGCCATTCCATGCCATTCCATGCCGTGCCATGCCGGTGCCATGCCGTGCCATGCCGTGCCATGCCGGTGCCATGCCGTGCCATGCCGGTGCCATGCCGGTGCCATGCCGTGCCATGCCGGTGCCATGCCGTGCCATGCCGGTGCCATGTCGTGCCATGCCGGTGCCATGCCGTGCCATGCCGGTGCCATGCCGTGCCATGCCGGTGCCATGCCGTGCCATGCCGGTGCCATGCCGTGCCATGCCGTGCCATGCCGTGCCATGCCGTGCCATGCCATTCCATGCCATTCCATGCCATTCCATGCCATTCCATGCCATTCCATGCCATTCCATGCCATTCCATGCCATTCCATGCCATTCCATGCCATTCCATGCTATTCCATGCTATTCCATGCCATTCCATGCCATTCCATGCCGTGCCATGCCGATGCCATGCCGTGCCATGCCGGTGCCATGCCGTGCCATGCCGTGACATGCCGGTGCCATGCCGGTGCCATGCCGTGCCATTCCGTGCCATTCAATGCCATTCCATGCCATTCAATGCCGTGCCTTGCCGTGCCATGCCGTGCCATGCCGTGCCATGCCGTGCCATGCCGTGCCATGCCGTGCCATGCCGTGCCATGCCGTGCCATGCCGTGCCATGCCGTGCCATGCCGTGCCATGCCGTGCCATGCCGTGCCATGCCGTGCCATGCCGTGCCATGCCGTGCCATGCCGTGCCATGCCGTGCCATGCCGTGCCATGCCGTGCCATGCCGTGCCATGCCGTGCCATGCCGTGCCATGCCGTGCCATGCCGTGCCATGCCGTGCCATGCCGTGCCATGCCGTGCCATGCCGTGCCATGCCGTGCCATGCCATTTCATGCCATTCCATGCCATTCCATGCCATTCCATGCCATTCCATGCCATTCCATGCCATTCCATGCCATTCCATGCCATTCCATGCCATTCCATGCCATTCCATGCCATTCCATGCCATTCCATGCCATTCCATGCCATTCCATGCCATTCCATGCCATTCCATGCCATTCCATGCCATTCCATGCCATTCCATGCCATTCCATGCCATTCCATGCCATTCCATGCCATTCCATGCCATTCCATGCCATTCCATGCCATTCCATGCCATTCCATGCCATTCCATGCCATTCCATGCCATTCCATGCCATTCCATGCCATTCCATGCCATTCCATGCCGGTGCCATGCCGTGCCATGCCGGTGCCATGCCGTGCCATGCCGGTGCCATGCCGTGCCATGCCGGTGCCATGCCGTGCCATGCCGGTGCCATGCCGTGCCATGCCGTGCCATGCCGTGCCATGCCATTCCATGCCATTCCATGCCATTCCATGCCATTCCATGCCATTCCATGCCATTCCATGCCATTCCATGCCATTCCATGCCATTCCATGCCATTCCATGCCATTCCATGCCATTCCATGCCATTCCATGCCATTCCATGCCATTCCATGCCATTCCATGCCATTCCATGCTATTCCATGCCATTCCATGCCATTCCATGCCGTGCCATGCCGGTGCCATGCCGTGCCATGCCGGTGCCATGCCGTGCCATGCCGGTGCCATGTCGTGCCATGCCGGTGCCATGCCGTGCCATGCCGGTGCCATGCCGTGCCATGCCGGTGCCATGCCGTGCCATGCCGGTGCCATGCCGTGCCATGCCGTGCCATGCCGGTGCCATGCCGGTGCCATGCCGTGCCATGCCGGTGCCATGCCGGTGCCATGCCGTGCCATGCCGTGCCATGCCGTGCCATGCCGTGCCATGCCGTGCCATGCCGTGCCATGCCGTGCCATGCCGTGCCATGCCGGGCCATGCGGTGCCATGCCATTCCATGCCATTCCATGCCATTCCATGCCATTCCATGCCATTCCATGCCATTCCATGCCATTCCATGCCATTCCATGCCATTCCATGCCATTCCATGCCATTCCATGCCATTCCATGCCATTCCATGCCGTGCCATGCCGGTGCCATGCCGTGCCATGCGGTGCCATGCCATTCCATGCGGTGCCATGCCATTCCATGCCATTCCATGCCATTCCATGCCATTCCATGCCATTCCATGCCGTGCCATGCCGATGCCATGCCGTGCCATGCCGGTGCCATGCCGTGCCATGCCGTGACATGCCGGTGCCATGCCGGTGCCATGCCGGTGCCATGCCGGTGCCATGCCGTGCCATTCCGTGCCATTCAATGCCATTCCATGCCATTCAATGCCGTGCCTTGCCGTGCCATGCCGTGCCATGCCGTGCCATGCCGTGCCATGCCGTGCCATGCCGTGCCATGCCGTGCCATGCCGTGCCATGCCGTGCCATGCCGTGCCATGCCGTGCCATGCCGTGCCATGCCGTGCCATGCCGTGCCATGCCGTGCCATGCCGTGCCATGCCGTGCCATGCCGTGCCATGCCGTGCCATGCCGTGCCATGCCGTGCCATGCCATTTCATGCCATTCCATGCCATTCCATGCCATTCCATGCCATTCCATGCCATTCCATGCCATTCCATGCCATTCCATGCCATTCCATGCCATTCCATGCCATTCCAATGCCATTCCATGCCATTCCATGCCATTCCATGCCATTCCATGCCATTCCATGCCATTCCATGCCATTCCATGCCATTCCATGCCATTCCATGCCATTCCATGCCATTCCATGCCATTCCATGCCATTCCATGCCATTCCATGCCATTCCATGCCGGTGCCATGCCGTGCCATGCCGGTGCCATGCCGTGCCATGCCGGTGCCATGCCGTGCCATGCCGGTGCCATGCCGTGCCATGCCGGTGCCATGCCGTGCCATGCCGGTGCCATGCCGTGCCATGCCGGTGCCATGCCGTGCCATGCCGTGCCATGCCGTGCCATGCCGTGCCATGCCATTCCATGCCATTCCATGCCATTCCATGCCATTCCATGCCATTCCATGCCATTCCATGCCATTCCATGCCATTCCATGCCATTCCATGCCATTCCATGCTATTCCATGCCATTCCATGCCATTCCATGCCGTGCCATGCCGGTGCCATGCCGTGCCATGCCGGTGCCATGCCGTGCCATGCCGGTGCCATGCCGGTGCCATGCCGGTGCCATGCCGTGCCATGCCGTGCCATGCCGGTGCCATGCCGTGCCATGCCGGTGCCATGCCGTGCCATGCCGGTGCCATGTCGTGCCATGCCGGTGCCATGCCGTGCCATGCCGGTGCCATGCCGTGCCATGCCGGTGCCATGCCGTGCCATGCCGGTGCCATGCCGTGCCATGCCGTGCCATGCCGGTGCCATGCCGGTGCCATGCCGTGCCATGCCGGTGCCATGCCGGTGCCATGCCGTGCCATGCCGTGCCATGCCGTGCCATGCCGGGCCATGCGGTGCCATGCCATTCCATGCCATTCCATGCCATTCCATGCCATTCCATGCCATTCCATGCCATTCCATGCCATTCCATGCCATTCCATGCCATTCCATGCCATTCCATGCCATTCCATGCCATTCCATGCCATTCCATGCCATTCCATGCCATTCCATGCCGTGCCATGCCGGTGCCATGCCGTGCCATGCCGGTGCCATGCCGTGCCATGCCGGTGCCATGCCGTGCCATGCCGGTGCCATGCCGTGCCATGCCGGTGCCATGCCGTGCCATGCCGGTGCCATGCCGTGCCATGCCGGTGCCATGCCGTGCCATGCCGGTGCCATGCCGTGCCATGCCGTGCCATGCCGTGCCATGCCGGTGCCATGCCGTGCCATGCCGGTGCCATGCCGTGCCATGCCGTGCCATGCCGTGCCATGCCGTGCCATGCCGTGCCGTGCCGTGCCATGCCGGTGCCATGCCGTGCCATGCCGGTGCCATGCCGTGCCATCCCGGTGCCATGCCGTGCCATGCCGGTGCCATGCCGTGCCATGCCGTGCCATGCCGGTGCCATGCCGTGCCATGCCGGTGCCATGCCGTGCCATGCCGGTGCCCATGCCGTGCCATGCCGGTGCCATGCCGTGCCATGCCGGTGCCATGCCGGTGCCATGCCGTGCCATGCCGGTGCCATGCCGTGCCATGCCGGTGCCATGCCGTGCCATGCCGGTGCCATGCCGTGCCATGCCGTGCCATGCCGTGCCATGCCGGGCCATGCGGTGCCATGCCATTCCATGCCATTCCATGCCATTCCATGCCAGTCCATGCCATTCCATGCCACTCAATGCGGTGCCATGCCGTGCCATGCGGTGCCATGCCGTGCCATGCCGTGCCATGCCGTGCCATGCCGTGCCATGCCGTGCCATGCCGTGCCATGCCGTGCCATGCCGGTGCCATGCCGTGCCATGCCGGTGCCATGCCGTGCCATGCCGGTGCCATGCCGTGCCATGCCGTGCCATGCCGTGCCATGCCGGGCCATGCGGTGCCATGCCATTCCATGCCATTCCATGCCATTCCATGCCATTCCATGCCATTCCATGCCATTCCATGCCATTCCATGCTATTCCATGCCATTCCATGCCATTCCATGCCGTGCCATGCCGATGCCATGCCGTGCCATGCCGGTGCCATGCCGTGCCATGCCGTGACATGCCGGTGCCATGCCGGTGCCATGCCGTGCCATTCCGTGCCATTCAATGCCATTCCATGCCATTCCATGCCATTCCATGCCAGTCCATGCCATTCCATGCCACTCAATGCGGTGCCATGCCGTGCCATGCGGTGCCATGCCGTGCCATGCCGTGCCATGCCGTGCCATGCCGTGCCATGCCGTGCCATGCCGTGCCATGCCGTGCCATGCCGTGCCATGCCGGTGCCATGCCGTGCCATGCCGGTGCCATGCCGTGCCATGCCGGTGCCATGCCGTGCCATGCCGTGCCATGCCGTGCCATGCCGGGCCATGCGGTGCCATGCCATTCCATGCCATTCCATGCCATTCCATGCCATTCCATGCCATTCCATGCCATTCCATGCCATTCCATGCTATTCCATGCCATTCCATGCCATTCCATGCCGTGCCATGCCGATGCCATGCCATTCCATGCCGTGCCATGCCGATGCCATGCCGTGCCATGCCGGTGCCATGCCGGTGCCATGCCGTGCCATGCCGGTGCCATGCCGGTGCCATGCCGTGCCATGCCGTGCCATGCCGTGCCATGCCGTGCCATGCCGTGCCATGCCGGGCCATGCGGTGCCATGCCATTCCATGCCATTCCATGCCATTCCATGCCATTCCATGCCATTCCATGCCATTCCATGCCATTCCATGCCATTCCATGCCATTCCATGCCATTCCATGCCATTCCATGCCATTCCATGCCATTCCATGCCATTCCATGCCATTCCATGCCATTCCATGCCATTCCATGCCATTCCATGCCATTCCATGCCATTCCATGCCATTCCATGCCATTCCATGCCATTCCATGCCATTCCATGCCATTCCATGCCATTCCATGCCATTCCATGCCATTCCATGCCATTCCATGCCATTCCATGCCATTCCATGCCATTCCATGCCATTCCATGCCGTGCCATGCCGTGCCATGCCGTGCCATGCCGTGCCATGCCGTGCCATGCCGTGCCATGCCGTGCCATGCCGTGCCATGCCGTGCCATGCCGTGCCATGCCGTGCCATTCCATGCCATTCAATGCCGTGCCATGCCGTGCCATGCCGTGCCATGCCGTGCCATGCCGTGCCATGCCGTGCCATGCCGTGCCATGCCGTGCCATTCGGTGCCATGCCATTCCATGCCATTCCATGCCATTCCATGCCATTCCATGCCATTCCATGCCATTCCATGCCATTCCATGCCATTCCATGCCATTCCATGCCATTCCATGCCATTCAATGCCGTGCCATGCCGTGCCATGCCGTGCCATGCCGGTGCCATGCCGTGCCATGCCGGTGCCATGCCGTGCCATGCCGGTGCCATGCCGTGCCATGCCGTGCCATGCCGTGCCATGCCGTGCCATGCCGGTGCCATGCCGGTGCCATGCCGTGCCATGCCGGTGCCATGCCGTGCCATGCCGGTGCCATGCCGTGCCATGCCGTGCCATGCCGTGCCATGCCGTGCCATGCCGTGCCATGCCGTGCCATGCCGTGCCATGCCGTGCCATGCCGTGCCATGCCGTGCCATGCCGTGCCATGCCGTGCCATGCCGTGCCATGCCGTGCCATGCCGTGCCATGCCGTGCCATGCCGTGCCATGCCGTGCCATGCCGTGCCATGCCGTGCCATGCCGTGCCATGCCGTGCCATGCCGTGCCATGCCGTGCCATGCCGTGCCATGCCGTGCCATGCCGTGCCATGCCGTGCCATGCCGTGCCATGCCGTGCCATGCCGTGCCATGCCGTGCCATGCCGTGCCATGCCGTGCCATGCCGTGCCATGCCGTGCCATGCCGTGCCATGCCGTGCCATGCCGTGCCATGCCGTGCCATGCCGTGCCATGCCGTGCCATGCCGTGCCATGCCATTTCATGCCATTCCATGCCATTTCATGCCATTCCATGCCATTCCATGCCATTCCATGCCATTCCATGCCATTCCATGCCATTCCATGCCATTCCATGCCATTCCATGCCATTCCATGCCATTCCATGCCATTCCATGCCATTCCATGCCATTCCATGCCATTCCATGCCATTCCATGCCATTCCATGCCATTCCATGCCATTCCATGCCATTCCATGCCATTCCATGCCATTCCATGCCATTCCATGCCATTCCATGCCATTCCATGCCATTCCATGCCATTCCATGCCATTCCATGCCATTCCATGCCGGTGCCATGCCGGTGCCATGCCGTGCCATGCCGGTGCCATGCCGTGCCATGCCGGTGCCATGCCGTGCCATGCCGTGCCATGCCGTGCCATGCCGTGCCATGCCATTCCATGCCATTCCATGCCATTCCATGCCATTCCATGCCATTCCATGCCATTCCATGCCATTCCATGCCATTCCATGCCATTCCATGCCATTCCATGCCATTCCATGCCATTCCATGCTATTCCATGCCATTCCATGCCATTCCATGCCGTGCCATGCCGGTGCCATGCCGTGCCATGGCGGTGCCATGCCGTGCCATGCCGGTGCCATGCCGTGCCATGCCGGTGCCATGCCGGTGCCATGCCGGTGCCATGCCGTGCCATGCCGTGCCATGCCGGTGCCATGCCGTGCCATGCCGGTGCCATGCCGTGCCATGCCGGTGCCATGTCGTGCCATGCCGATGCCATGCCGTGCCATGCCGTGCCATGCCATTTCATGCCATTCCATGCCATTCCATGCCATTCCATGCCATTCCATGCCATTCCATGCCATTCCATGCCATTCCATGCCATTCCATGCCATTCCATGCCATTCCATGCCATTCCATGCCATTCCATGCCATTCCATGCCATTCCATGCCATTCCATGCCATTCCATGCCATTCCATGCCATTCCATGCCATTCCATGCCATTCCATGCCATTCCATGCCATTCCATGCCATTCCATGCCATTCCATGCCATTCCATGCCATTCCATGCCATTCCATGCCATTCCATGCCATTCCATGCCATTCCATGCCATTCCATGCCATTCCATGCCATTCCATGCCATTCCATGCCATTCCATGCCATTCCATGCCATTCCATGCCATTCCATGCCATTCCATGCCATTCCATGCCATTCCATGCCATTCCATGCCATTCCATGCCATTCCATGCCGTGCCATGCCGGTGCCATGCCGTGCCATGCCGGTGCCATGCCGTGCCATGCCGGTGCCATGCCGTGCCATGCCGGTGCCATGCCGTGCCATGCCGGTGCCATGCCGTGCCATGCCGGTGCCATGCCGTGCCATGCCGGTGCCATGCCGTGCCATGCCGGTGCCATGCCGTGCCATGCCGGTGCCATGCCGTGCCATGCCGGTGCCATGCCGTGCCATGCAGGTGCCATGCCGTGCCATGCCGGTGCCATGCCGTGCCATGCCGGTGCCATGCCGTGCCATGCCGGTGCCATGCCGTGCCATGCCGTGCCATGCCGGTGCCATGCCGTGCCATGCCGGTGCCATGCCGGTGCCATGCCGTGCCATGCCGGTGCCATGCCGTGCCATGCCGGTGCCATGCCGTGCCATGCCGGTGCCATGCCGTGCCATGCCGGTGCCATGCCGTGCCATGCCGTGCCATGCCGTGCCATGCCGTGCCATGCCGTGCCATGCCGGTGCCATGCCGTGCCATGCCGGTGCCCATGCCGGTGCCATGCCGTGCCATGCCGGTGCCATGCCGTGCCATGCCGGTGCCATGCCGTGCCATGCCGTGCCATGCCGGTGCCATGCCGGTGCCATGCCGTGCCATTCCGGTGCCATGCCGTGCCATTCCGGTGCCATGCCGTGCCATTCCGGTGCCATGCCGGTGCCATGCCGTGCCATGCCGGTGCCATGCCGTGCCATGCCGGTGCCATGCCGTGCCATGCCGGTGCCATGCCGTGCCATGCCGGTGCCATGCCGTGCCATGCCGGTGCCATGCCGTGCCATGCCGTGCCATGCCGTGCCATGCCGTGCCATGCCGTGCCATGCCGTGCCATGCCGTGCCATGCCGTGCCATGCCGTGCCATGCCGTGCCATGCCGTGCCATGCCGTGCCATGCCGTGCCATGCCGTGCCATGCCGTGCCATGCCGTGCCATGCCGTGCCATGCCGTGCCATGCCGTGCCATGCCGTGCCATGCCGTGCCATGCCGTGCCATGCCGTGCCATGCCGTGCCATGCCGTGCCATGCCGTGCCATGCCGTGCCATGCCGTGCCATGCCGTGCCATGCCGTGCCATGCCGTGCCATGCCGTGCCATGCCGTGCCATGCCGTGCCATGCCGTGCCATGCCGTGCCATGCCGTGCCATGCCGTGCCATGCCGTGCCATGCCGTGCCATGCCGTGCCATGCCGTGCCATGCCGTGCCATGCCGTGCCATGCCGTGCCATGCCGTGCCATGCCGTGCCATGCCGTGCCATGCCGTGCCATGCCGTGCCATGCCGTGCCATGCCGTGCCATGCCGTGCCATGCCGTGCCATGCCGTGCCATGCCGTGCCATGCCGTGCCATGCCGTGCCATGCCGTGCCATGCCGTGCCATGCCGTGCCATGCCGTGCCATGCCGTGCCATGCCGTGCCATGCCGTGCCATGCCGTGCCATGCCGTGCCATGCCGTGCCATGCCGTGCCATGCCGTGCCATGCCGTGCCATGCCGTGCCATGCCGTGCCATGCCGTGCCATGCCGTGCCATGCCGTGCCATGCCGTGCCATGCCGTGCCATGCCGTGCCATGCCGTGCCATGCCGTGCCATGCCGTGCCATGCCGTGCCATGCCGTGCCATGCCGTGCCATGCCGTGCCATGCCGTGCCATGCCGTGCCATGCCGTGCCATGCCGTGCCATGCCGTGCCATGCCGTGCCATGCCGTGCCATGCCGTGCCATGCCGTGCCATGCCGTGCCATGCCGTGCCATGCCGTGCCATGCCGTGCCATGCCGTGCCATGCCGTGCCATGCCGTGCCATGCCGTGCCATGCCGTGCCATGCCGTGCCATGCCGTGCCATGCCGTGCCATGCCGTGCCATGCCGTGCCATGCCGTGCCATGCCGTGCCATGCCGTGCCATGCCGTGCCATGCCGTGCCATGCCGTGCCATGCCGTGCCATGCCGTGCCATGCCGTGCCATGCCGTGCCATGCCGTGCCATGCCGTGCCATGCCGTGCCATGCCGTGCCATGCCGTGCCATGCCGTGCCATGCCGTGCCATGCCGTGCCATGCCGTGCCATGCCGTGCCATGCCGTGCCATGCCGTGCCATGCCGTGCCATGCCGTGCCATGCCGTGCCATGCCGTGCCATGCCGTGCCATGCCGTGCCATGCCGTGCCATGCCGTGCCATGCCGTGCCATGCCGTGCCATGCCGTGCCATTCCATGCCATGCCGTGCCATGCCGTGCCATTCCATGCCATTCAATGCCGTGCCATGCCGTGCCATGCCGTGCCATGCCGTGCCATGCGGTGCCATGCCATTCCATGCCATTCAATGCCGTGCCATGCCGTGCCATGCCGTGCCATGCGGTGCCATGCCGTGCCATGCGGTGCCATGCCGTGCCATTCGGTGCCATGCCATTCCATGCCATTCCATGCCATTCCATGCCATTCCATGCCATTCCATGCCATTCAATGCCGTGCCATGCCGTGCCATGCCGTGCCATGCCGGTGCCATGCCGTGCCATGCCGGTGCCATGCCGTGCCATGCCGGTGCCATGCCGTGCCATGCCGTGCCATGCCGGTGCCATGCCGGTGCCATGCCGTGCCATGCCGGTGCCATGCCGTGCCATGCCGGTGCCATGCCGTGCCATGCCGGTGCCATGCCGTGCCATGCCGTGCCATGCCGGTGCCATGCCGTGCCATGCCGGTGCCATGCCGTGCCATGCCGTGCCATGCCGTGCCATGCCTTGCCATGCCGTGCCATGCCGTGCCATGCCGGTGCCATGCCGTGCCATGCCGGTGCCATGCCGTGCCATGCCGGTGCCATGCCGTGCCATGCCGGTGCCATGCCGTGCCATGCCGGTGCCATGCCGTGCCATGCCGTGCCATGCCGTGCCATGCCGTGCCATGCCGGTGCCATGCCGTGGCATGCCGGTGCCATGCCGTGCCATGCCGTGCCATGCCGGTGCCATGCCGTGCCATGCCGTGCCATGCCGGTGCCATGCCGGTGCCATGCCGTGCCATGCCGTGCCATGCCGTGCCATGCCGTGCCATGCCGTGCCATTCCGTGCCATTCAATGCCATTCCATGCCATTCAATGCCGTGCCTTGCCGTGCCATGCCGTGCCATGCCGTGCCATGCCGTGCCATGCCGTGCCATGCCGTGCCATGCCGTGCCATGCCATTCCATGCCATTCCATGCCATTCCATGCCATTCCATGCCATTCCATGCCATTCCATGCCATTCCATGCCATTCCATGCCATTCCATGCCATTCCATGCCATTCCATGCCGTGCCATGCCGGTGCCATGCCGTGCCATGCCGGTGCCATGCCGTGCCATGCCGGTGCCATGCCGTGCCATGCCGGTGCCATGCCGTGCCATGCCGGTGCCATGCCGTGCCATGCCGTGCCATGCCGTGCCATGCCGTGCCATGCCATTCCATGCCATTCCATGCCATTCCATGCCATTCCATGCCATTCCATGCCATTCCATGCCATTCCATGCCATTCCATGCCATTCCATGCCATTCCATGCCATTCCATGCCATTCCATGCCATTCCATGCTATTCCATGCCATTCCATGCCATTCCATGCCGTGCCATGCCGGTGCCATGCCGTGCCATGCCGTGCCATGCCGGTGCCATGCCGTGCCATGCCGGTGCCATGCCGGTGCCATGCCGTGCCATGCCGGTGCCATGCCGTGCCATGCCGGTGCCATGTCGTGCCATGCCGGTGCCATGCCGTGCCATGCCGGTGCCATGCCGTGCCATGCCGGTGCCATGCCGTGCCATGCCGGTGCCATGCCGTGCCATGCCGTGCCATGCCGTGCCATGCCGTGCCATGCCATTCCATGCCATTCCATGCCATTCCATGCCATTCCATGCCATTCCATGCCATTCCATGCCATTCCATGCCATTCCATGCCATTCCATGCCATTCCATGCCATTCCATGCCATTCAATGCCGTGCCATGCCGTGCCATGCCGTGCCATGCCGGTGCCATGCCGTGCCATGCCGGTGCCATGCCGTGCCATGCCGGTGCCATGCCGTGCCATGCCGTGCCATGCCGGTGCCATGCCGGTGCCATGCCGTGCCATGCCGGTGCCATGCCGTGCCATGCCGGTGCCATGCCGTGCCATGCCGGTGCCATGCCGTGCCATTCAATGCCATTCCATGCCATTCAATGCCGTGCCTTGCCGTGCCATGCCGTGCCATGCCGTGCCATGCCGTGCCATGCCGTGCCATGCCGTGCCATGCCGTGCCATGCCGTGCCATGCCGTGCCATGCCGTGCCATGCCGTGCCATGCCGTGCCATGCCGTGCCATGCCGTGCCATGCCGTGCCATGCCGTGCCATGCCGTGCCATGCCGTGCCATGCCGTGCCATGCCGTGCCATGCCGTGCCATGCCGTGCCATGCCGTGCCATGCCATTTCATGCCATTCCATGCCATTTCATGCCATTCCATGCCATTCCATGCCATTCCATGCCATTCCATGCCATTCCATGCCATTCCATGCCATTCCATGCCATTCCATGCCATTCCATGCCATTCCATGCCATTCCATGCCATTCCATGCCATTCCATGCCATTCCATGCCATTCCATGCCATTCCATGCCATTCCATGCCATTCCATGCCATTCCATGCCATTCCATGCCATTCCATGCCATTCCATGCCATTCCATGCCATTCCATGCCATTCCATGCCATTCCATGCCATTCCATGCCATTCCATGCCATTCCATGCCATTCCATGCCATTCCATGCCATTCCATGCCATTCCATGCCATTCCATGCCATTCCATGCCATTCCATGCCATTCCATGCCATTCCATGCCATTCCATGCCATTCCATGCCATTCCATGCCATTCCATGCCGGTGCCATGCCGTGCCATGCCGGTGCCATGCCGTGCCATGCCGGTGCCATGCCGTGCCATGCCGGTGCCATGCCGTGCCATGCCGGTGCCATGCCGTGCCATGCCGGTGCCATGCCGTGCCATGCCGTGCCATGCCGTGCCATGCCGTGCCATGCCATTCCATGCCATTCCATGCCATTCCATGCCATTCCATGCCATTCCATGCCATTCCATGCCATTCCATGCCATTCCATGCCATTCCATGCCATTCCATGCCATTCCATGCCATTCCATGCCATTCCATGCTATTCCATGCCATTCCATGCCATTCCATGCCGTGCCATGCCGGTGCCATGCCGTGCCATGCCGGTGCCATGCCGTGCCATGCCGGTGCCATGCCGTGCCATGCCGGTGCCATGCCGGTGCCATGCCGGTGCCATGCCGTGCCATGCCGTGCCATGCCGGTGCCATGCCGTGCCATGCCGGTGCCATGCCGTGCCATGCCGGTGCCATGTCGTGCCATGCCGGTGCCATGCCGTGCCATGCCGTGCCATGCCATTTCATGCCATTCCATGCCATTCCATGCCATTCCATGCCATTCCATGCCATTCCATGCCATTCCATGCCATTCCATGCCATTCCATGCCATTCCATGCCATTCCATGCCATTCCATGCCATTCCATGCCATTCCATGCCAATCCATGCCATTCCATGCCATTCCATGCCATTCCATGCCATTCCATGCCATTCCATGCCATTCCATGCCATTCCATGCCATTCCATGCCATTCCATGCCATTCCATGCCATTCCATGCCATTCCATGCCATTCCATGCCATTCCATGCCATTCCATGCCATTCCATGCCATTCCATGCCATTCCATGCCATTCCATGCCATTCCATGCCATTCCATGCCATTCCATGCCATTCCATGCCATTCCATGCCATTCCATGCCATTCCATGCCATTCCATGCCATTCCATGCCATTCAATGCCGTGCCTTGCCGTGCCATGCCGTGCCATGCCGTGCCATGCCGTGCCATGCCGTGCCATGCCGTGCCATGCCGTGCCATGCCGTGCCATGCCGTGCCATGCCGTGCCATGCCGTGCCATGCCGTGCCATGCCGTGCCATGCCGTGCCATGCCGTGCCATGCCGTGCCATGCCGTGCCATGCCGTGCCATGCCGTGCCATGCCGTGCCATGCCGTGCCATGCCGTGCCATGCCGTGCCATGCCATTTCATGCCATTCCATGCCATTCCATGCCATTCCATGCCATTCCATGCCATTCCATGCCATTCCATGCCATTCCATGCCATTCCATGCCATTCCATGCCATTCCATGCCATTCCATGCCATTCCATGCCATTCCATGCCATTCCATGCCATTCCATGCCATTCCATGCCATTCCATGCCATTCCATGCCATTCCATGCCGTGCCATGCCGGTGCCATGCCGTGCCATGCCGGTGCCATGCCGTGCCATGCCGGTGCCATGCCGTGCCATGCCGGTGCCATGCCGTGCCATGCCGGTGCCATGCCGTGCCATGCCGTGCCATGCCGTGCCATGCCGTGCCATGCCGTGCCATGCCATTCCATGCCATTCCATGCCATTCCATGCCATTCCATGCCATTCCATGCCATTCCATGCCATTCCATGCCATTCCATGCCATTCCATGCCATTCCATGCCATTCCATGCCATTCCATGCCATTCCATGCCATTCCATGCCATTCCATGCCATTCCATGCCATTCCATGCCATTCCATGCCATTCCATGCTATTCCATGCCATTCCATGCCATTCCATGCCGTGCCATGCCGGTGCCATGACGTGCCATGCCGGTGCCATGCCGTGCCATGCCGGTGCCATGCCGTGCCATGCCGGTGCCATGCCGGTGCCATGCCGTGCCATGCCGGTGCCATGCCGTGCCATGCCGGTGCCATGCCGTGCCATGCCGGTGCCATGTCGTGCCATGCCGGTGCCATGCCGTGCCATGCCGGTGCCATGCCGTGCCATGCCGTGCCATGCCGGTGCCATGCCGTGCCATGCCGGTGCCATGCCGTGCCATGCCGGTGCCATGCCGTGCCATGCCGTGCCATGCCGTGCCATGCCGGTGCCATGCCGGTGCCATGCCGTGCCATGCCGGTGCCATGCCGGTGCCATGCCGGTGCCATGCCGGTGCCATGCCGTGCCATGCCGTGCCATGCCGTGCCATGCCGGGCCATGCGGTGCCATGCCATTCCATGCCATTCCATGCCATTCCATGCCATTCCATGCCATTCCATGCCGTGCCATGCCGGTGCCATGCCGTGCCATGCCGTGCCATGCCGGTGCCATGCCGTGCCATGCGGTGCCATGCCATTCCATGCGGTGCCATGCCATTCCATGCCATTCCATGCCATTCCATGCCATTCCATGCCATTCCATGCCATTCCATGCCATTCCATGCCATTCCATGCCATTCCATGCCATTCCATGCCATTCCATGCCATTCCATGCCATTCCATGCCATTCCATGCCATTCCATGCCATTCCATGCCATTCCATGCCATTCCATGCCATTCCATGCCATTCCATGCCATTCCATGCCATTCCATGCCATTCCATGCCATTCCATGCCATTCCATGCCATTCCATGCCATTCCATGCCATTCCATGCCATTCCATGCCATTCCATGCCATTCCATGCCATTCCATGCCATTCCATGCCATTCCATGCCATTCCATGCCATTCCATGCCATTCCATGCCGTGCCATGCCGGTGCCATGCCGTGCCATGCCGGTGCCATGCCGTGCCATGCCGGTGCCATGCCGTGCCATGCCGTGCCATGCCGGTGCCATGCCGTGCCATGCCGTGCCATGCCGGTGCCATGCCGTGCCATGCCGGTGCCATGCCGTGCCATGCCGGTGCCATGCCGTGCCATGCCGGTGCCATGCCGTGCCATGCCGGTGCCATGCCGTGCCATGCCGGTGCCATGCCGTGCCATGCCGGTGCCATGCCGGTGCCATGCCGGTGCCATGCCGTGCCATGCCGGTGCCATGCCGTGCCATGCCGGTGCCATGCCGTGCCATGCCGTGCCATGCCGTGCCATGCCGGGCCATGCGGTGCCATGCCATTCCATGCCATTCCATGCCATTCCATGCCATTCCATGCCATTCCATGCCATTCCATGCCATTCCATGCCATTCCATGCCATTCCATGCTATTCCATGCCATTCCATGCCATTCCATGCCGTGCCATGCCGATGCCATGCCGTGCCATGCCGGTGCCATGCCGTGCCATGCCGTGACATGCCGGTGCCATGCCGGTGCCATGCCGTGCCATTCCGGTGCCATGCCGTGCCATTCCGTGCCATTCAATGCCATTCCATGCCATTCAATGCCGTGCCATGCCGGTGCCATGCCGTGCCATGCCGTGCCATGCGGTGCCATGCCGTGCCATGCCGTGCCATGCCGTGCCATGCCGTGCCATGCCGTGCCATGCCGTGCCATGCCGTGCCATGCCGTGCCATGCCGTGCCATGCCGGTGCCATGCCGTGCCATGCCGTGCCATGCCGTGCCATGCCGGTGCCATGCCGTGCCATGCCGGTGCCATGCCGTGCCATGCCGTGCCATGCCGGTGCCATGCCGTGCCATGCCGTGCCATGCCGGTGCCATGCCGTGCCATGCCGTGCCATGCCGGTGCCATGCCGTGCCATGCCGTGCCATGCCGTGCCATGCCGTGCCATGCCGTGCCATGCCGTGCCATGCCGTGCCATGCCGTGCCATGCCGTGCCATGCCGTGCCATGCCGTGCCATGCCGTGCCATGCCGTGCCATGCCGTGCCATGCCGTGCCATGCCGTGCCATGCCGTGCCATGCCGTGCCATGCCGTGCCATGCCGTGCCATGCCGTGCCATGCCGTGCCATGCCGTGCCATGCCGTGCCATGCCGTGCCATGCCGTGCCATGCCGTGCCATGCCGTGCCATGCCGTGCCATGCCGTGCCATGCCGTGCCATGCCGTGCCATGCCGTGCCATGCCGTGCCATGCCGTGCCATGCCGTGCCATGCCGTGCCATGCCGTGCCATGCCGTGCCATGCCGTGCCATGCCGTGCCATGCCGTGCCATGCCGTGCCATGCCGTGCCATGCCGTGCCATGCCGTGCCATGCCGTGCCATGCCGTGCCATGCCGTGCCATGCCGTGCCATGCCGTGCCATGCCGTGCCATGCCGTGCCATGCCGTGCCATGCCGTGCCATGCCGTGCCATGCCGTGCCATGCCGTGCCATGCCGTGCCATGCCGTGCCATGCCGTGCCATGCCGTGCCATGCCGTGCCATGCCGTGCCATGCCGTGCCATGCCGTGCCATGCCGTGCCATGCCGTGCCATGCCGTGCCATGCCGTGCCATGCCGTGCCATGCCGTGCCATGCCGTGCCATGCCGTGCCATGCCGTGCCATGCCGTGCCATGCCGTGCCATGCCGTGCCATGCCGTGCCATGCCGTGCCATGCCGTGCCATGCCGTGCCATGCCGTGCCATGCCGTGCCATGCCGTGCCATGCCGTGCCATGCCGTGCCATGCCGTGCCATGCCGTGCCATGCCGTGCCATGCCGTGCCATGCCGTGCCATGCCGTGCCATGCCGTGCCATGCCGTGCCATGCCGTGCCATGCCGTGCCATGCCGTGCCATGCCGTGCCATGCCGTGCCATGCCGTGCCATGCCGTGCCATGCCGTGCCATGCCGTGCCATGCCGTGCCATGCCGTGCCATGCCGTGCCATGCCGTGCCATGCCGTGCCATGCCGTGCCATGCCGTGCCATGCCGTGCCATGCCGTGCCATGCCGTGCCATGCCGTGCCATGCCGTGCCATGCCGTGCCATGCCGTGCCATGCCGTGCCATTCCATGCCATTCAATGCCGTGCCATGCCGTGCCATGCCGTGCCATGCCGTGCCATGCGGTGCCATGCCGTGCCATTCGGTGCCATGCCATTCCATGCCATTCAATGCCGTGCCATGCCGTGCCATGCCGTGCCATGCGGTGCCATGCCGTGCCATTCGGTGCCATGCCATTCCATGCCATTCCATGCCATTCCATGCCATTCCATGCCATTCAATGCCGTGCCATGCCGTGCCATGCCGTGCCATGCCGGTGCCATGCCGTGCCATGCCGGTGCCATGCCGTGCCATGCCGGTGCCATGCCGTGCCATGCCGTGCCATGCCGGTGCCATGCCGGTGCCATGCCGTGCCATGCCGGTGCCATGCCGTGCCATGCCGGTGCCATGCCGTGCCATGCCGTGCCATGCCGGTGCCATGCCGTGCCATGCCGGTGCCATGCCGTGCCATGCCGTGCCATGCCGTGCCATGCCTTGCCATGCCGTGCCATGCCGTGCCATGCCGGTGCCATGCCGTGCCATGCCGGTGCCATGCCGTGCCATGCCGGTGCCATGCCGTGCCATGCCGGTGCCATGCCGTGCCATGCCGGTGCCATGCCGTGCCATGCCGTGCCATGCCGTGCCATGCCGTGCCATGCCGGTGCCATGCCGTGGCATGCCGGTGCCATGCCGTGCCATGCCGTGCCATGCCGGTGCCATGCCGTGCCATGCCGTGCCATGCCGGTGCCATGCCGGTGCCATGCCGTGCCATGCCGTGCCATGCCGTGCCATGCCGTGCCATGCCGTGCCATTCCGTGCCATTCAATGCCATTCCATGCCATTCAATGCCGTGCCTTGCCGTGCCATGCCGTGCCATGCCGTGCCATGCCGTGCCATGCCGTGCCATGCCGTGCCATGCCGTGCCATGCCGTGCCATGCCGTGCCATGCCATTCCATGCCATTCCATGCCATTCCATGCCATTCCATGCCATTCCATGCCATTCCATGCCATTCCATGCCATTCCATGCCATTCCATGCCATTCCATGCCATTCCATGCCATTCCATGCCATTCCATGCCATTCCATGCCGTGCCATGCCGGTGCCATGCCGTGCCATGCCGGTGCCATGCCGTGCCATGCCGGTGCCATGCCGTGCCATGCCGGTGCCATGCCGTGCCATGCCGGTGCCATGCCGTGCCATGCCGTGCCATGCCGTGCCATGCCG
The DNA here is from genome assembly GCA_963971235.1 of Cryptus armator. Lineage (NCBI taxonomy): Eukaryota > Metazoa > Arthropoda > Insecta > Hymenoptera > Ichneumonidae > Cryptus > Cryptus armator. The sequence goes on along the minus strand of CAXARG010000294.1, from coordinate 123,446 downwards.
TGCCATGCCATTCCATGCCATTCCATGCCATTCCATGCCATTCCATGCCATTCCATGCCATTCCATGCCATTCCATGCCATTCCATGCCATTCCATGCCATTCCATGCCATTCCATGCCATTCCATGCCATTCCATGCTATTCCATGCCATTCCATGCCATTCCATGCCGTGCCATGCCGGTGCCATGCCGTGCCATGCCGTGCCATGCCGGTGCCATGCCGTGCCATGCCGGTGCCATGCCGGTGCCATGCCGTGCCATGCCGGTGCCATGCCGTGCCATGCCGGTGCCATGTCGTGCCATGCCGGTGCCATGCCGTGCCATGCCGGTGCCATGCCGTGCCATGCCGGTGCCATGCCGTGCCATGCCGGTGCCATGCCGTGCCATGCCGTGCCATGCCGTGCCATGCCGTGCCATGCCATTCCATGCCATTCCATGCCATTCCATGCCATTCCATGCCATTCCATGCCATTCCATGCCATTCCATGCCATTCCATGCCATTCCATGCCATTCCATGCCATTCCATGCCATTCCATGCCATTCCATGCCATTCCATGCCATTCCATGCCATTCCATGCCATTCAATGCCGTGCCATGCCGTGCCATGCCGTGCCATGCCGGTGCCATGCCGTGCCATGCCGGTGCCATGCCGTGCCATGCCGGTGCCATGCCGTGCCATGCCGTGCCATGCCGGTGCCATGCCGGTGCCATGCCGTGCCATGCCGGTGCCATGCCGTGCCATGCCGGTGCCATGCCGTGCCATTCAATGCCATTCCATGCCATTCAATGCCGTGCCTTGCCGTGCCATGCCGTGCCATGCCGTGCCATGCCGTGCCATGCCGTGCCATGCCGTGCCATGCCGTGCCATGCCGTGCCATGCCGTGCCATGCCGTGCCATGCCGTGCCATGCCGTGCCATGCCGTGCCATGCCGTGCCATGCCGTGCCATGCCGTGCCATGCCGTGCCATGCCGTGCCATGCCGTGCCATGCCGTGCCATGCCATTTCATGCCATTCCATGCCATTTCATGCCATTCCATGCCATTCCATGCCATTCCATGCCATTCCATGCCATTCCATGCCATTCCATGCCATTCCATGCCATTCCATGCCATTCCATGCCATTCCATGCCATTCCATGCCATTCCATGCCATTCCATGCCATTCCATGCCATTCCATGCCATTCCATGCCATTCCATGCCATTCCATGCCATTCCATGCCATTCCATGCCATTCCATGCCATTCCATGCCATTCCATGCCATTCCATGCCATTCCATGCCATTCCATGCCATTCCATGCCATTCCATGCCATTCCATGCCATTCCATGCCATTCCATGCCATTCCATGCCATTCCATGCCATTCCATGCCATTCCATGCCATTCCATGCCATTCCATGCCGGTGCCATGCCGTGCCATGCCGGTGCCATGCCGTGCCATGCCGGTGCCATGCCGTGCCATGCCGGTGCCATGCCGTGCCATGCCGTGCCATGCCGTGCCATGCCGTGCCATGCCATTCCATGCCATTCCATGCCATTCCATGCCATTCCATGCCATTCCATGCCATTCCATGCCATTCCATGCCATTCCATGCCATTCCATGCCATTCCATGCCATTCCATGCCATTCCATGCCATTCCATGCCATTCCATGCCATTCATGCCGTGCCATGCCGGTGCCATGCCGTGCCATGCCGGTGCCATGCCGTGCCATGCCGGTGCCATGCCGTGCCATGCCGGTGCCATGCCGTGCCATGCCGGTGCCATGCCGGTGCCATGCCGGTGCCATGCCGTGCCATGCCGTGCCATGCCGGTGCCATGCCGTGCCATGCCGGTGCCATGCCGTGCCATGCCGGTGCCATGTCGTGCCATGCCGGTGCCATGCCGTGCCATGCCGTGCCATGCCATTTCATGCCATTCCATGCCATTCCATGCCATTCCATGCCATTCCATGCCATTCCATGCCATTCCATGCCATTCCATGCCATTCCATGCCATTCCATGCCATTCCATGCCATTCCATGCCATTCCATGCCAATCCATGCCATTCCATGCCATTCCATGCCATTCCATGCCATTCCATGCCATTCCATGCCATTCCATGCCATTCCATGCCATTCCATGCCATTCCATGCCATTCCATGCCATTCCATGCCATTCCATGCCATTCCATGCCATTCCATGCCATTCCATGCCATTCCATGCCATTCCATGCCATTCCATGCCATTCCATGCCATTCCATGCCATTCCATGCCATTCCATGCCATTCCATGCCATTCCATGCCATTCCATGCCATTCCATGCCATTCCATGCCATTCCATGCCATTCCATGCCATTCCATGCCATTCCATGCCATTCCATGCCATTCCATGCCATTCCATGCCATTCCATGCCATTCCATGCCATTCCATGCCATTCCATGCCATTCCATGCCATTCCATGCCATTCCATGCCATTCCATGCCATTCCATGCCATTCCATGCCATTCCATGCCATTCCATGCCATTCCATGCCGTGCCATGCCGGTGCCATGCCGTGCCATGCCGGTGCCATGCCGTGCCATGCCGTGACATGCCGGTGCCATGCCGGTGCCATGCCGTGCCATTCCGTGCCATTCAATGCCATTCCATGCCATTCAATGCCGTGCCATGCCGGTGCCATGCCGTGCCATGCCGTGCCATGCGGTGCCATGCCGTGCCATGCCGTGCCATGCCGTGCCATGCCGTGCCATGCCGTGCCATGCCGTGCCATGCCAGTGCCATGCCGTGGCATGCCGGTGCCATGCCGTGCCATGCCGTGCCATGCCGGTGCCATGCCGTGCCATGCCGTGCCATGCCGGTGCCATGCCGGTGCCATGCCGTGCCATGCCGTGCCATGCCGTGCCATGCCGTGCCATGCCGTGCCATGCCGTGCCATGCCGTGCCATGCCGTGCCATGCCGTGCCATGCCGTGCCATGCCGTGCCATTCCGTGCCATTCAATGCCATTCCATGCCATTCAATGCCGTGCCTTGCCGTGCCATGCCGTGCCATGCCGTGCCATGCCGTGCCATGCCGTGCCATGCCGTGCCATGCCGTGCCATGCCGTGCCATGCCATTCCATGCCATTCCATGCCATTCCATGCCATTCCATGCCATTCCATGCCATTCCATGCCATTCCATGCCATTCCATGCCATTCCATGCCATTCCATGCCATTCCATGCCATTCCATGCCATTCCATGCCATTCCATGCCATTCCATGCCATTCCATGCCATTCCACGCCATTCCATGCCATTCCATGCCATTCCATGCCATTCCATGCCATTCCATGCCATTCCATGCCATTCCATGCCATTCCATGCCATTCCATGCCATTCCATGCCATTCCATGCCATTCCATGCCATTCCATGCCATTCCATGCCATTCCATGCCATTCCATGCCATTCCATGCCATTCCATGCCATTCCATGCCATTCCATGCCATTCCATGCCATTCCATGCCATTCCATGCCATTCCATGCCATTCCATGCCATTCCATGCCATTCCATGCCATTCCATGCCATTCCATGCCATTCCATGCCATTCCATGCCATTCCATGCCATTCCATGCCATTCCATGCCATTCCATGCCATTCCATGCCATTCCATGCCATTCCATGCCATTCCATGCCATTCCATGCCATTCAATGCCATTCCATGCCATTCCATGCCATTCCATGCCATTCCATGCCATTCCATGCCATTCCATGCCGGTGCCATGCCGGTGCCATGCCGTGCCATGCCGGTGCCATGCCGTGCCATGCCGGTGCCATGCCGTGCCATGCCGGTGCCATGCCGTGCCATGCCGGTGCCATGCCGTGCCATGCCGTGCCATGCCGGTGCCATGCCGTGCCATGCCGGTGCCATGCCGTGCCATGCCGGTGCCATGCCGTGCCATGCCGGTGCCATGCCGTGCCATGCCGGTGCCATGCCGTGCCATGCCGGTGCCATGCCGTGCCATGCAGGTGCCATGCCGTGCCATGCCGGTGCCATGCCGTGCCATGCCGGTGCCATGCCGTGCCATGCCGGTGCCATGCCGTGCCATGCCGTGCCATGCCGGTGCCATGCCGTGCCATGCCGGTGCCATGCCGGTGCCATGCCGTGCCATGCCGGTGCCATGCCGTGCCATGCCGGTGCCATGCCGTGCCATGCCGGTGCCATGCCGTGCCATGCCGGTGCCATGCCGTGCCATGCCGGTGCCATGCCGTGCCATGCCGGTGCCATGCCGTGCCATGCCGGTGCCATGCCGTGCCATGCCGTGCCATGCCGTGCCATGCCGTGCCATGCCGTGCCATGACGGTGCCCATGCCGGTGCCATGCCGTGCCATGCCGGTGCCATGCCGTGCCATGCCGGTGCCATGCCGTGCCATGCCGGTGCCATGCCGTGCCATGCCGTGCCATGCCGGTGCCATGCCGGTGCCATGCCGTGCCATTCCGGTGCCATGCCGTGCCATTCCGGTGCCATGCCGTGCCATTCCGGTGCCATGCCGGTGCCATGCCGTGCCATGCCGGTGCCATGCCGTGCCATGCCGGTGCCATGCCGTGCCATGCCGGTGCCATGCCGTGCCATGCCGTGCCATGCCGTGCCATGCCGTGCCATGCCGTGCCATGCCGTGCCATGCCGTGCCATGCCGTGCCATGCCGTGCCATGCCGTGCCATGCCGTGCCATGCCGTGCCATGCCGTGCCATGCCGTGCCATTCAATGCCGTGCCATGCCGTGCCATGCCGTGCCATGCGGTGCCATGCCGTGCCATTCGGTGCCATGCCATTCCATGCCATTCCATGCCATTCCATGCCATTCCATGCCATTCCATGCCATTCCATGCCATTCCATGCCATTCCATGCCATTCAATGCCGTGCCATGCCGTGCCATGCCGTGCCATGCCGTGCCATGCCGTGCCATGCCGTGCCATGCCGTGCCATGCCGTGCCATTCCGTGCCATTCAATGCCATTCCATGCCATTCAATGCCGTGCCTTGCCGTGCCATGCCGTGCCATGCCGTGCCATGCCGTGCCATGCCGTGCCATGCCGTGCCATGCCGTGCCATGCCGTGCCATGCCGTGCCATGCCGTGCCATGCCGTGCCATGCCGTGCCATGCCGTGCCATGCCGTGCCATGCCGTGCCATGCCGTGCCATGCCGTGCCATGCCGTGCCATGCCGTGCCATGCCGTGCCATGCCGTGCCATGCCGTGCCATGCCGTGCCATGCCGTGCCATGCCGTGCCATGCCGTGCCATGCCGTGCCATGCCGTGCCATGCCGTGCCATGCCGTGCCATGCCGTGCCATGCCGTGCCATGCCGTGCCATGCCGTGCCATGCCGTGCCATGCCGTGCCATGCCGTGCCATGCCGTGCCATGCCGTGCCATGCCGTGCCATGCCGTGCCATGCCGTGCCATGCCGTGCCATGCCGTGCCATGCCGTGCCATGCCGTGCCATGCCGTGCCATGCCGTGCCATGCCGTGCCATGCCGTGCCATGCCGTGCCATGCCGTGCCATGCCGTGCCATTGCCGTGCCATGCCGTGCCATGCCGTGCCATGCCGTGCCATGCCGTGCCATGCCGTGCCATGCCGTGCCATGCCGTGCCATGCCGTGCCATGCCGTGCCATGCCGTGCCATGCCGTGCCATGCCGTGCCATGCCGTGCCATGCCGTGCCATGCCGTGCCATGCCGTGCCATGCCGTGCCATGCCGTGCCATGCCGTGCCATGCCGTGCCATTCAATGCCGTGCCATGCCGTGCCATGCCGTGCCATGCGGTGCCATGCCGTGCCATTCGGTGCCATGCCATTCCATGCCATTCAATGCCGTGCCATGCCGTGCCATGCCGTGCCATGCCGTGCCATGCCGTGCCATGCCGTGCCATGCCGTGCCATGCCGGTGCCATGCCGGTGCCATGCCGTGCCATGCCGGTGCCATGCCGTGCCATGCCGGTGCCATGCCGTGCCATGCCGTGCCATGCCGGTGCCATGCCGGTGCCATGCCGTGCCATGCCGGTGCCATGCCGTGCCATGCCGTGCCATGCCGGTGCCATGCCGTGCCATGCCGGTGCCATGCCGTGCCATGCCGTGCCATGCCGTGCCATGCCTTGCCATGCCGTGCCATGCCGTGCCATGCCGGTGCCATGCCGTGCCATGCCGGTGCCATGCCGTGCCATGCCGGTGCCATGCCGTGCCATGCCGGTGCCATGCCGTGCCATGCCGGTGCCATGCCGTGCCATGCCGGTGCCATGCCGTGCCATGCCGTGCCATGCCGTGCCATGCCGTGCCATGCCGGTGCCATGCCGTGGCATGCCGGTGGCATGCCGTGCCATGCCGTGCCATGCCGGTGCCATGCCGTGCCATGCCGTGCCATGCCGGTGCCATGCCGGTGCCATGCCGTGCCATGCCGTGCCATGCCGTGCCATGCCGTGCCATGCCGTGCCATTCCGTGCCATTCAATGCCATTCCATGCCATTCAATGCCGTGCCTTGCCGTGCCATGCCGTGCCATGCCGTGCCATGCCGTGCCATGCCGTGCCATGCCATTCCATGCCATTCCATGCCATTCCATGCCATTCCATGCCATTCCATGCCATTCCATGCCATTCCATGCCATTCCATGCCATTCCATGCCATTCCATGCCATTCCATGCCATTCCATGCCATTCCATGCCATTCCATGCCATTCCATGCCGTGCCATGCCGGTGCCATGCCGTGCCATGCCGGTGCCATGCCGTGCCATGCCGGTGCCATGCCGTGCCATGCCGGTGCCATGCCGTGCCATGCCGTGCCATGCCGTGCCATGCCGTGCCATGCCGTGCCATGCCGTGCCATGCCGTGCCATGCCGTGCCATGCCATTCCATGCCATTCCATGCCATTCCATGCCATTCCATGCCATTCCATGCCATTCCATGCCATTCCATGCCATTCCATGCCATTCCATGCCATTCCATGCCATTCCATGCTATTCCATGCCATTCCATGCCATTCCATGCCGTGACATGCCGGTGCCATGCCGGTGCCATGCCGTGCCATTCCGTGCCATTCAATGCCATTCCATGCCATTCAATGCCGTGCCTTGCCGTGCCATGCCGGTGCCATGCCGTGCCATGCCGGTGCCATGCCGTGCCATGCCGTGCCATGCCGTGCCATGCCGTGCCATGCCGTGCCATGCCGTGCCATGCCGTGCCATGCCATTCCATGCCATTCCATGCCATTCCATGCCATTCCATGCCATTCCATGCCATTCCATGCCATTCCATGCCATTCCATGCCATTCCATGCCATTCCATGCCATTCCATGCTATTCCATGCCATTCCATGCCATTCCATGCCATTCCATGCCATTCCATGCCATTCCATGCCATTCCATGCCATTCCATGCCATTCCATGCCATTCCATGCCATTCCATGCCATTCCATGCCATTCCATGCCATTCCATGCCATTCCATGCCATTCCATGCCATTCCATGCCGTGCCATGCCGGTGCCATGCCGTGCCATGCCGGTGCCATGCCGTGCCATGCCGGTGCCATGCCGTGCCATGCCGGTGCCATGCCGTGCCATGCCGGTGCCATGCCGTGCCATGCCGTGCCATGCCGTGCCATGCCGTGCCATGCCATTCCATGCCATTCCATGCCATTCCATGCCATTCCATGCCATTCCATGCCATTCCATGCCATTCCATGCCATTCCATGCCATTCCATGCCATTCCATGCCATTCCATGCCATTCCATGCCGTGCCATGCCGGTGCCATGACGTGCCATGCCGGTGCCATGCCGTGCCATGCCGGTGCCATGCCGTGCCATGCCGGTGCCATGCCGGTGCCATGCCGTGCCATGCCGGTGCCATGCCGTGCCATGCCGGTGCCATGCCGTGCCATGCCGGTGCCATGTCGTGCCATGCCGGTGCCATGCCGTGCCATGCCGGTGCCATGCCGTGCCATGCCGTGCCATGCCGGTGCCATGCCGTGCCATGCCGGTGCCATGCCGTGCCATGCCGGTGCCATGCCGTGCCATGCCGTGCCATGCCGGTGCCATGCCGGTGCCATGCCGTGCCATGCCGGTGCCATGCCGTGCCATGCCGGTGCCATGCCGGTGCCATGCCGTGCCATGCCGTGCCATGCCGTGCCATGCCGGGCCATGCGGTGCCATGCCATTCCATGCCATTCCATGCCATTCCATGCCATTCCATGCCATTCCATGCCGTGCCATGCCGGTGCCATGCCGTGCCATGCCGTGCCATGCCGGTGCCATGCCGTGCCATGCGGTGCCATGCCATTCCATGCGGTGCCATGCCATTCCATGCCATTCCATGCCATTCCATGCCATTCCATGCCATTCCATGCCATTCCATGCCATTCCATGCCATTCCATGCCATTCCATGCCATTCCATGCCATTCCATGCCATTCCATGCCATTCCATGCCATTCCATGCTATTCCATGCCATTCCATGCCATTCCATGCCATTCCATGCCATTCCATGCCATTCCATGCCATTCCATGCCATTCCATGCCATTCCATGCCATTCCATGCCATTCCATGCCATTCCATGCCATTCCATGCCATTCCATGCCATTCCATGCCATTCCATGCCATTCCATGCCGTGCCATGCCGGTGCCATGCCGTGCCATGCCGGTGCCATGCCGTGCCATGCCGGTGCCATGCCGTGCCATGCCGGTGCCATGCCGTGCCATGCCGGTGCCATGCCGTGCCATGCCGTGCCATGCCGTGCCATGCCGTGCCATGCCATTCCATGCCATTCCATGCCATTCCATGCCATTCCATGCCATTCCATGCCATTCCATGCCATTCCATGCCATTCCATGCCATTCCATGCCATTCCATGCCATTCCATGCCATTCCATGCCGTGCCATGCCGGTGCCATGACGTGCCATGCCGGTGCCATGCCGTGCCATGCCGGTGCCATGCCGTGCCATGCCGGTGCCATGCCGGTGCCATGCCGTGCCATGCCGGTGCCATGCCGTGCCATGCCGGTGCCATGCCGTGCCATGCCGGTGCCATGTCGTGCCATGCCGGTGCCATGCCGTGCCATGCCGGTGCCATGCCGTGCCATGCCGTGCCATGCCGGTGCCATGCCGTGCCATGCCGGTGCCATGCCGTGCCATGCCGGTGCCATGCCGTGCCATGCCGTGCCATGCCGGTGCCATGCCGGTGCCATGCCGTGCCATGCCGGTGCCATGCCGTGCCATGCCGGTGCCATGCCGGTGCCATGCCGTGCCATGCCGTGCCATGCCGTGCCATGCCGGGCCATGCGGTGCCATGCCATTCCATGCCATTCCATGCCATTCCATGCCATTCCATGCCATTCCATGCCGTGCCATGCCGGTGCCATGCCGTGCCATGCCGTGCCATGCCGGTGCCATGCCGTGCCATGCGGTGCCATGCCATTCCATGCGGTGCCATGCCATTCCATGCCATTCCATGCCATTCCATGCCATTCCATGCCATTCCATGCCATTCCATGCCATTCCATGCCATTCCATGCCATTCCATGCCATTCCATGCCATTCCATGCCATTCCATGCCATTCCATGCCATTCCATGCCATTCCATGCCATTCCATGCCATTCCATGCCATTCCATGCCATTCCATGCCATTCCATGCCATTCCATGCCATTCCATGCCATTCCATGCCGTGCCATGCCGGTGCCATGCCGTGCCATGCCGGTGCCATGCCGTGCCATGCCGGTGCCATGCCGTGCCATGCCGTGCCATGCCGGTGCCATGCCGTGCCATGCCGTGCCATGCCGGTGCCATGCCGTGCCATGCCGGTGCCATGCCGTGCCATGCCGGTGCCATGCCGTGCCATGCCGGTGCCATGCCGTGCCATGCCGGTGCCATGCCGTGCCATGCCGGTGCCATGCCGTGCCATGCCGGTGCCATGCCGGTGCCATGCCGGTGCCATGCCGTGCCATGCCGGTGCCATGCCGTGCCATGCCGGTGCCATGCCGTGCCATGCCGTGCCATGCCGTGCCATGCCGGGCCATGCGGTGCCATGCCATTCCATGCCATTCCATGCCATTCCATGCCATTCCATGCCATTCCATGCCATTCCATGCCATTCCATGCCATTCCATGCCATTCCATGCCATTCCATGCCATTCCATGCTATTCCATGCCATTCCATGCCATTCCATGCCGTGCCATGCCGATGCCATTCCATGCCGTGCCATGCCGATGCCATGCCGTGCCATGCCGGTGCCATGCCGTGCCATGCCGTGACATGCCGGTGCCATGCCGGTGCCATCGGTGCCATGCCGGTGCCATGCCGTGCCATTCCGTGCCATTCAATGCCATTCCATGCCATTCAATGCCGTGCCATGCCGGTGCCATGCCGTGCCATGCCGTGCCATGCGGTGCCATGCCGTGCCATGCCGTGCCATGCCGTGCCATGCCGTGCCATGCCGTGCCATGCCGTGCCATGCCGTGCCATGCCGTGCCATGCCGGTGCCATGCCGTGCCATGCCGTGCCATGCCGTGCCATGCCGGTGCCATGCCGTGCCATGCCGGTGCCATGCCGTGCCATGCCGTGCCATGCCGGTGCCATGCCGTGCCATGCCGTGCCATGCCGGTGCCATGCCGTGCCATGCCGTGCCATGCCGGTGCCATGCCGTGCCATGCCGTGCCATGCCGGTGCCATGCCGTGCCATGCCGTGCCATGCCGGTGCCATGCCGTGCCATGCCGTGCCATGCCGGTGCCCATGCCGTGCCATGCCGGTGCCATGCCGTGCTATGACGGTGCCATGCCGGTGCCATGCCGTGCCATGCCGGTGCCATGCCGTGCCATGCCGTGCCATGCCGTGCCATGCCGGGCCATGCGGTGCCATGCCATTCCATGCCATTCCATGCCATTCCATGCCAGTCCATGCCATTCCATGTCACTCAATGCGGTGCCATGCCGTGCCATGCCGTGCCATGCCGTGCCATGCCGTGCCATGCCGTGCCATGCCGTGCCATGCCGTGCCATGCCGTGCCATGCCGTGCCATGCCGTGCCATGCCGTGCCATGCCGTGCCATGCCGTGCCATGCCGTGCCATGCCGTGCCATGCCGTGCCATGCCGTGCCATGCCGTGCCATGCCGTGCCATGCCGTGCCATGCCGTGCCATGCCGTGCCATGCCGTGCCATGCCGTGCCATGCCGTGCCATGCCGTGCCATGCCGTGCCATGCCGTGCCATGCCGTGCCATGCCGTGCCATGCCGTGCCATGCCGTGCCATGCCGTGCCATGCCGTGCCATGCCGTGCCATGCCGTGCCATGCCGTGCCATGCCGTGCCATGCCGTGCCATGCCGTGCCATGCCGTGCCATGCCGTGCCATGCCGTGCCATGCCGTGCCATGCCGTGCCATGCCGTGCCATGCCGTGCCATGCCGTGCCATGCCGTGCCATGCCGTGCCATGCCGTGCCATGCCGTGCCATGCCGTGCCATGCCGTGCCATGCCGTGCCATGCCGTGCCATGCCGTGCCATGCCGTGCCATGCCGTGCCATGCCGTGCCATGCCGTGCCATGCCGTGCCATGCCGTGCCATGCCGTGCCATGCCGTGCCATGCCGTGCCATGCCGTGCCATGCCGTGCCATGCCGTGCCATGCCGTGCCATGCCGTGCCATGCCGTGCCATGCCGTGCCATGCCGTGCCATGCCGTGCCATGCCGTGCCATGCCGTGCCATGCCGTGCCATGCCGTGCCATGCCGTGCCATGCCGTGCCATGCCGTGCCATGCCGTGCCATGCCGTGCCATGCCGTGCCATGCCGTGCCATGCCGTGCCATGCCGTGCCATGCCGTGCCATGCCGTGCCATGCCGTGCCATGCCGTGCCATGCCGTGCCATGCCGTGCCATGCCGTGCCATGCCGTGCCATGCCGTGCCATGCCGTGCCATGCCGTGCCATGCCGTGCCATGCCGTGCCATGCCGTGCCATGCCGTGCCATGCCGTGCCATGCCGTGCCATGCCGTGCCATGCCGTGCCATGCCGTGCCATGCCGTGCCATGCCGTGCCATGCCGTGCCATGCCGTGCCATGCCGTGCCATGCCGTGCCATGCCGTGCCATGCCGTGCCATGCCGTGCCATGCCGTGCCATGCCGTGCCATGCCGTGCCATGCCGTGCCATGCCGTGCCATGCCGTGCCATGCCGTGCCATGCCGTGCCATGCCGTGCCATGCCGTGCCATGCCGTGCCATGCCGTGCCATGCCGTGCCATGCCGTGCCATGCCGTGCCATGCCGTGCCATGCCGTGCCATGCCGTGCCATGCCGTGCCATGCCGTGCCATGCCGTGCCATGCCGTGCCATGCCGTGCCATGCCGTGCCATGCCGTGCCATGCCGTGCCATGCCGTGCCATGCCGTGCCATGCCGTGCCATGCCGTGCCATGCCGTGCCATGCCGTGCCATGCCGTGCCATGCCGTGCCATGCCGTGCCATGCCGTGCCATGCCGTGCCATGCCGTGCCATGCCGTGCCATGCCGTGCCATGCCGTGCCATGCCGTGCCATGCCGTGCCATGCCGTGCCATGCCGTGCCATGCCGTGCCATGCCGTGCCATGCCGTGCCATGCCGTGCCATGCCGTGCCATGCCGTGCCATGCCGTGCCATGCCGTGCCATGCCGTGCCATGCCGTGCCATGCCGTGCCATGCCGTGCCATGCCGTGCCATGCCGTGCCATGCCGTGCCATGCCGTGCCATGCCGTGCCATGCCGTGCCATGCCGTGCCATGCCGTGCCATGCCGTGCCATGCCGTGCCATGCCGTGCCATGCCGTGCCATGCCGTGCCATGCCGTGCCATGCCGTGCCATGCCGTGCCATGCCGTGCCATGCCGTGCCATGCCGTGCCATGCCGTGCCATGCCGTGCCATGCCGTGCCATGCCGTGCCATGCCGTGCCATGCCGTGCCATGCCGTGCCATGCCGTGCCATGCCGTGCCATGCCGTGCCATGCCGTGCCATGCCGTGCCATGCCGTGCCATGCCGTGCCATGCCGTGCCATGCCGTGCCATGCCGTGCCATGCCGTGCCATGCCGTGCCATGCCGTGCCATGCCGTGCCATGCCGTGCCATGCCGTGCCATGCCGTGCCATGCCGTGCCATTCCATGCCATTCAATGCCGTGCCATGCCGTGCCATGCCGTGCCATGCCGTGCCATGCCGTGCCATGCCGTGCCATGCCGTGCCATGCCGTGCCATGCCGTGCCATGCCGTGCCATTCGGTGCCATGCCATTCCATGCCATTCCATGCCATTCCATGCCATTCCATGCCATTCCATGCCATTCCATGCCATTCCATGCCGTGCCATGCCGTGCCATGCCGTGCCATGCCGTGCCATGCCGTGCCATGCCGTGCCATGCCGTGCCATGCCGTGCCATGCCGTGCCATGCCGTGCCATGCCGGTGCCATGCCGTGCCATGCCGTGCCATGTCGTGCCATGCCGGTGCCATGCCGTGCCATGCCGGTGCCATGCCGTGGCATGCCGTGCCATGCCGGTGCCATGCCGTGCCATGCCGGTGCCATGCCGTGCCATGCCGGTGCCATGCCGTGCCATGCCGTGCCATGCCGGTGCCATGCCGGTGCCATGCCGTGCCATGCCGGTGCCATGCCGTGCCATGCCGGTGCCATGCCGGTGCCATGCCGTGCCATGCCGTGCCATGCCGTGCCATGCCGGGCCATGCGGTGCCATGCCATTCCATGCCATTCCATGCCATTCCATGCCATTCCATGCCATTCCATGCCGTGCCATGCCGGTGCCATGCCGTGCCATGCCGTGCCATGCCGGTGCCATGCCGTGCCATGCGGTGCCATGCCATTCCATGCGGTGCCATGCCATTCCATGCCATTCCATGCCATTCCATGCCATTCCATGCCATTCCATGCCATTCCATGCCATTCCATGCCATTCCATGCCATTCCATGCCATTCCATGCCATTCCATGCCATTCCATGCCATTCCATGCCATTCCATGCCATTCCATGCCATTCCATGCCATTCCATGCCATTCCATGCCATTCCATGCCATTCCATGCCATTCCATGCCATTCCATGCCATTCCATGCCATTCCATGCCGTGCCATGCCGGTGCCATGCCGTGCCATGCCGGTGCCATGCCGTGCCATGCCGTGCCATGCCGGTGCCATGCCGTGCCATGCCGTGCCATGCCGGTGCCATGCCGTGCCATGCCGGTGCCATGCCGTGCCATGCCGGTGCCATGCCGTGCCATGCCGGTGCCATGCCGTGCCATGCCGGTGCCATGCCGTGCCATGCCGGTGCCATGCCGTGCCATGCCGGTGCCATGCCGGTGCCATGCCGGTGCCATGCCGTGCCATGCCGGTGCCATGCCGTGCCATGCCGGTGCCATGCCGTGCCATGCCGTGCCATGCCGTGCCATGCCGGGCCATGCGGTGCCATGCCATTCCATGCCATTCCATGCCATTCCATGCCATTCCATGCCATTCCATGCCATTCCATGCCATTCCATGCCATTCCATGCCATTCCATGCCATTCCATGCCATTCCATGCTATTCCATGCCATTCCATGCCATTCCATGCCGTGCCATGCCGATGCCATTCCATGCCGTGCCATGCCGATGCCATGCCGTGCCATGCCGGTGCCATGCCGTGCCATGCCGTGACATGCCGGTGCCATGCCGGTGCCATGCCGTGCCATTCCGTGCCATTCAATGCCATTCCATGCCATTCAATGCCGTGCCATGCCGGTGCCATGCCGTGCCATGCCGTGCCATGCGGTGCCATGCCGTGCCATGCCGTGCCATGCCGTGCCATGCCGTGCCATGCCGTGCCATGCCGTGCCATGCCGTGCCATGCCGGTGCCATGCCGTGCCATGCCGTGCCATGCCGTGCCATGCCGTGCCATGCCGTGCCATGCCGTGCCATGCCGTGCCATGCCGTGCCATGCCGTGCCATGCCGTGCCATGCCGTGCCATGCCGTGCCATGCCGTGCCATGCCGTGCCATGCCGTGCCATGCCGTGCCATGCCGTGCCATGCCGTGCCATGCCGTGCCATGCCGTGCCATGCCGTGCCATGCCGTGCCATGCCGTGCCATGCCGTGCCATGCCGTGCCATGCCGTGCCATGCCGTGCCATGCCGTGCCATGCCGTGCCATGCCGTGCCATGCCGTGCCATGCCGTGCCATGCCGTGCCATGCCGTGCCATGCCGTGCCATGCCGTGCCATGCCGTGCCATGCCGTGCCATGCCGTGCCATGCCGTGCCATGCCGTGCCATGCCGTGCCATGCCGTGCCATGCCGTGCCATGCCGTGCCATGCCGTGCCATGCCGTGCCATGCCGTGCCATGCCGTGCCATGCCGTGCCATGCCGTGCCATGCCGTGCCATGCCGTGCCATGCCGTGCCATGCCGTGCCATGCCGTGCCATGCCGTGCCATGCCGTGCCATGCCGTGCCATGCCGTGCCATGCCGTGCCATGCCGTGCCATGCCGTGCCATGCCGTGCCATGCCGTGCCATGCCGTGCCATGCCGTGCCATGCCGTGCCATGCCGTGCCATGCCGTGCCATGCCGTGCCATGCCGTGCCATGCCGTGCCATGCCGTGCCATGCCGTGCCATGCCGTGCCATGCCGTGCCATGCCGTGCCATGCCGTGCCATGCCGTGCCATGCCGTGCCATGCCGTGCCATGCCGTGCCATGCCGTGCCATGCCGTGCCATGCCGTGCCATGCCGTGCCATGCCGTGCCATGCCGTGCCATGCCGTGCCATGCCGTGCCATGCCGTGCCATGCCGTGCCATGCCGTGCCATGCCGTGCCATGCCGTGCCATGCCGTGCCATGCCGTGCCATGCCGTGCCATGCCGTGCCATGCCGTGCCATGCCGTGCCATGCCGTGCCATGCCGTGCCATGCCGTGCCATGCCGTGCCATGCCGTGCCATGCCGTGCCATGCCGTGCCATGCCGTGCCATGCCGTGCCATGCCGTGCCATGCCGTGCCATGCCGTGCCATGCCGTGCCATGCCGTGCCATGCCGTGCCATGCCGTGCCATGCCGTGCCATGCCGTGCCATGCCGTGCCATGCCGTGCCATGCCGTGCCATGCCGTGCCATGCCGTGCCATGCCGTGCCATGCCGTGCCATGCCGTGCCATGCCGTGCCATGCCGTGCCATGCCGTGCCATGCCGTGCCATGCCGTGCCATGCCGTGCCATGCCGTGCCATGCCGTGCCATGCCGTGCCATGCCGTGCCATGCCGTGCCATGCCGTGCCATGCCGTGCCATGCCGTGCCATGCCGTGCCATGCCGTGCCATGCCGTGCCATGCCGTGCCATGCCGTGCCATGCCGTGCCATGCCGTGCCATGCCGTGCCATGCCGTGCCATGCCGTGCCATGCCGTGCCATGCCGTGCCATGCCGTGCCATGCCGTGCCATGCCGTGCCATGCCGTGCCATGCCGTGCCATGCCGTGCCATGCCGTGCCATGCCGTGCCATGCCGTGCCATGCCGTGCCATGCCGTGCCATGCCGTGCCATGCCGTGCCATGCCGTGCCATGCCGTGCCATGCCGTGCCATGCCGTGCCATGCCGTGCCATGCCGTGCCATGCCGTGCCATGCCGTGCCATGCCGTGCCATGCCGTGCCATGCCGTGCCATGCCGTGCCATGCCGTGCCATGCCGTGCCATGCCGTGCCATGCCGTGCCATGCCGTGCCATGCCGTGCCATGCCGTGCCATGCCGTGCCATGCCGTGCCATGCCGTGCCATGCCGTGCCATGCCGTGCCATGCCGTGCCATGCCGTGCCATGCCGTGCCATGCCGTGCCATGCCGTGCCATGCCGTGCCATGCCGTGCCATGCCGTGCCATGCCGTGCCATGCCGTGCCATGCCGTGCCATGCCGTGCCATTCCATGCCATTCAATGCCGTGCCATGCCGTGCCATGCCGTGCCATGCCGTGCCATGCCGTGCCATGCCGTGCCATGCCGTGCCATGCCGTGCCATGCCGTGCCATGCCGTGCCATTCGGTGCCATGCCATTCCATGCCATTCCATGCCATTCCATGCCATTCCATGCCATTCCATGCCATTCCATGCCATTCCATGCCGTGCCATGCCGTGCCATGCCGTGCCATGCCGTGCCATGCCGTGCCATGCCGTGCCATGCCGTGCCATGCCGTGCCATGCCGTGCCATGCCGTGCCATGCCGGTGCCATGCCGTGCCATGCCGTGCCATGTCGTGCCATGCCGGTGCCATGCCGTGCCATGCCGGTGCCATGCCGTGGCATGCCGTGCCATGCCGGTGCCATGCCGTGCCATGCCGGTGCCATGCCGTGCCATGCCGGTGCCATGCCGTGCCATGCCGTGCCATGCCGGTGCCATGCCGGTGCCATGCCGTGCCATGCCGGTGCCATGCCGTGCCATGCCGGTGCCATGCCGGTGCCATGCCGTGCCATGCCGTGCCATGCCGTGCCATGCCGGGCCATGCGGTGCCATGCCATTCCATGCCATTCCATGCCATTCCATGCCATTCCATGCCATTCCATGCCGTGCCATGCCGGTGCCATGCCGTGCCATGCCGTGCCATGCCGGTGCCATGCCGTGCCATGCGGTGCCATGCCATTCCATGCGGTGCCATGCCATTCCATGCCATTCCATGCCATTCCATGCCATTCCATGCCATTCCATGCCATTCCATGCCATTCCATGCCATTCCATGCCATTCCATGCCATTCCATGCCATTCCATGCCATTCCATGCCATTCCATGCCATTCCATGCCATTCCATGCCATTCCATGCCATTCCATGCCATTCCATGCCATTCCATGCCATTCCATGCCATTCCATGCCATTCCATGCCATTCCATGCCATTCCATGCCATTCCATGCCGTGCCATGCCGGTGCCATGCCGTGCCATGCCGGTGCCATGCCGTGCCATGCCGTGCCATGCCGGTGCCATGCCGTGCCATGCCGTGCCATGCCGGTGCCATGCCGTGCCATGCCGGTGCCATGCCGTGCCATGCCGGTGCCATGCCGTGCCATGCCGGTGCCATGCCGTGCCATGCCGGTGCCATGCCGTGCCATGCCGGTGCCATGCCGTGCCATGCCGGTGCCATGCCGGTGCCATGCCGGTGCCATGCCGTGCCATGCCGGTGCCATGCCGTGCCATGCCGGTGCCATGCCGTGCCATGCCGTGCCATGCCGTGCCATGCCGGGCCATGCGGTGCCATGCCATTCCATGCCATTCCATGCCATTCCATGCCATTCCATGCCATTCCATGCCATTCCATGCCATTCCATGCCATTCCATGCCATTCCATGCCATTCCATGCCATTCCATGCTATTCCATGCCATTCCATGCCATTCCATGCCGTGCCATGCCGATGCCATTCCATGCCGTGCCATGCCGATGCCATGCCGTGCCATGCCGGTGCCATGCCGTGCCATGCCGTGACATGCCGGTGCCATGCCGGTGCCATGCCGTGCCATTCCGTGCCATTCAATGCCATTCCATGCCATTCAATGCCGTGCCATGCCGGTGCCATGCCGTGCCATGCCGTGCCATGCGGTGCCATGCCGTGCCATGCCGTGCCATGCCGTGCCATGCCGTGCCATGCCGTGCCATGCCGTGCCATGCCGTGCCATGCCGGTGCCATGCCGTGCCATGCCGTGCCATGCCGTGCCATGCCGGTGCCATGCCGTGCCATGCCGGTGCCATGCCGTGCCATGCCGTGCCATGCCGGTGCCATGCCGTGCCATGCCGTGCCATGCCGGTGCCATGCCGTGCCATGCCGTGCCATGCCGGGCCATGCGGTGCCATGCCATTCCATGCCATTCCATGCCATTCCATGCCAGTCCATGCCATTCCATGTCACTCAATGCGGTGCCATGCCGTGCCATGCCGTGCCATGCCGTGCCATGCCGTGCCATGCCGTGCCATGCCGTGCCATGCCGTGCCATGCCGTGCCATGCCGTGCCATGCCGTGCCATGCCGTGCCATGCCGTGCCATGCCGTGCCATGCCGTGCCATGCCGTGCCATGCCGTGCCATGCCGTGCCATGCCGTGCCATGCCGTGCCATGCCGTGCCATGCCGTGCCATGCCGTGCCATGCCGTGCCATGCCGTGCCATGCCGTGCCATGCCGTGCCATGCCGTGCCATGCCGTGCCATGCCGTGCCATGCCGTGCCATGCCGTGCCATGCCGTGCCATGCCGTGCCATGCCGTGCCATGCCGTGCCATGCCGTGCCATGCCGTGCCATGCCGTGCCATGCCGTGCCATGCCGTGCCATGCCGTGCCATGCCGTGCCATGCCGTGCCATGCCGTGCCATGCCGTGCCATGCCGTGCCATGCCGTGCCATGCCGTGCCATGCCGTGCCATGCCGTGCCATGCCGTGCCATGCCGTGCCATGCCGTGCCATGCCGTGCCATGCCGTGCCATGCCGTGCCATGCCGTGCCATGCCGTGCCATGCCGTGCCATGCCGTGCCATGCCGTGCCATGCCGTGCCATGCCGTGCCATGCCGTGCCATGCCGTGCCATGCCGTGCCATGCCGTGCCATGCCGTGCCATGCCGTGCCATGCCGTGCCATGCCGTGCCATGCCGTGCCATGCCGTGCCATGCCGTGCCATGCCGTGCCATGCCGTGCCATGCCGTGCCATGCCGTGCCATGCCGTGCCATGCCGTGCCATGCCGTGCCATGCCGTGCCATGCCGTGCCATGCCGTGCCATGCCGTGCCATGCCGTGCCATGCCGTGCCATGCCGTGCCATGCCGTGCCATGCCGTGCCATGCCGTGCCATGCCGTGCCATGCCGTGCCATGCCGTGCCATGCCGTGCCATGCCGTGCCATGCCGTGCCATGCCGTGCCATGCCGTGCCATGCCGTGCCATGCCGTGCCATGCCGTGCCATGCCGTGCCATGCCGTGCCATGCCGTGCCATGCCGTGCCATGCCGTGCCATGCCGTGCCATGCCGTGCCATGCCGTGCCATGCCGTGCCATGCCGTGCCATGCCGTGCCATGCCGTGCCATGCCGTGCCATGCCGTGCCATGCCGTGCCATGCCGTGCCATGCCGTGCCATGCCGTGCCATGCCGTGCCATGCCGTGCCATGCCGTGCCATGCCGTGCCATGCCGTGCCATGCCGTGCCATGCCGTGCCATGCCGTGCCATGCCGTGCCATGCCGTGCCATGCCGTGCCATGCCGTGCCATGCCGTGCCATGCCGTGCCATGCCGTGCCATGCCGTGCCATGCCGTGCCATGCCGTGCCATGCCGTGCCATGCCGTGCCATGCCGTGCCATGCCGTGCCATGCCGTGCCATGCCGTGCCATGCCGTGCCATGCCGTGCCATGCCGTGCCATGCCGTGCCATGCCGTGCCATGCCGTGCCATGCCGTGCCATGCCGTGCCATGCCGTGCCATGCCGTGCCATGCCGTGCCATGCCGTGCCATGCCGTGCCATGCCGTGCCATGCCGTGCCATGCCGTGCCATGCCGTGCCATGCCGTGCCATGCCGTGCCATGCCGTGCCATGCCGTGCCATGCCGTGCCATGCCGTGCCATGCCGTGCCATGCCGTGCCATGCCGTGCCATGCCGTGCCATGCCGTGCCATGCCGTGCCATGCCGTGCCATGCCGTGCCATGCCGTGCCATGCCGTGCCATGCCGTGCCATGCCGTGCCATGCCGTGCCATGCCGTGCCATGCCGTGCCATGCCGTGCCATGCCGTGCCATGCCGTGCCATGCCGTGCCATGCCGTGCCATGCCGTGCCATGCCGTGCCATGCCGTGCCATGCCGTGCCATGCCGTGCCATGCCGTGCCATGCCGTGCCATGCCGTGCCATGCCATTTCATGCCATTTCATGCCATTCCATGCCATTCCATGCCATTCCATGCCATTCCATGCCATTCCATGCCATTCCATGCCATTCCATGCCATTCCATGCCATTCCATGCCATTCCATGCCATTCCATGCCATTCCATGCCATTCCATGCCATTCCATGCCATTCCATGCCGGTGCCATGCCGTGCCATGCCGGTGCCATGCCGTGCCATGCCGGTGCCATGCCGTGCCATGCCGGTGCCATGCCGTGCCATGCCGGTGCCATGCCGTGCCATGCCGTGCCATGCCGTGCCATGCCATTCCATGCCATTCCATGCCATTCCATGCCATTCCATGCCATTCCATGCCATTCCATGCCATTCCATGCCATTCCATGCCATTCCATGCCATTCCATGCCATTCCATGCCATTCCATGCCATTCCATGCCATTCCATGCCATTCCATGCCATTCCATGCCATTCCATGCTATTCCATGCCATTCCATGCCATTCCATGCCGTGCCATGCCGGTGCCATGCCGTGCCATGCCGGTGCCATGTCGTGCCATGCCGGTGCCATGCCGTGCCATGCCGGTGCCATGCCGTGCCATGCCGGTGCCATGCCGTGCCATGCCGGTGCCATGCCGTGCCATGCCGGTGCCATGCCGTGCCATGCCGTGCCATGCCGGTGCCATGCCGGTGCCATGCCGTGCCATGCCGGTGCCATGCCGGTGCCATGCCGTGCCATGCCGTGCCATGCCGTGCCATGCCGTGCCATGCCGTGCCATGCCGTGCCATGCCGTGCCATGCCGGGCCATGCGGTGCCATGCCATTCCATGCCATTCCATGCCATTCCATGCCATTCCATGCCATTCCATGCCATTCCATGCCATTCCATGCCATTCCATGCCATTCCATGCCATTCCATGCCGTGCCATGCCGGTGCCATGCCGTGCCATGCGGTGCCATGCCATTCCATGCGGTGCCATGCCATTCCATGCCATTCCATGCCATTCCATGCCATTCCATGCCATTCCATGCCGTGCCATGCCGATGCCATGCCGTGCCATGCCGGTGCCATGCCGTGCCATGCCGTGACATGCCGGTGCCATGCCGGTGCCATGCCGGTGCCATGCCGTGCCATTCCGTGCCATTCAATGCCATTCCATGCCATTCCATGCCATTCAATGCCGTGCCTTGCCGTGCCATGCCGTGCCATGCCGTGCCATGCCGTGCCATGCCGTGCCATGCCGTGCCATGCCGTGCCATGCCGTGCCATGCCGTGCCATGCCGTGCCATGCCGTGCCATGCCGTGCCATGCCGTGCCATGCCGTGCCATGCCATTTCATGCCATTCCATGCCATTCCATGCCATTCCATGCCATTCCATGCCATTCCATGCCATTCCATGCCATTCCATGCCATTCCATGCCATTCCATGCCATTCCATGCCATTCCATGCCATTCCATGCCATTCCATGCCATTCCATGCCATTCCATGCCATTCCATGCCATTCCATGCCATTCCATGCCATTCCATGCCATTCCATGCCATTCCATGCCATTCCATGCCATTCCATGCCATTCCATGCCATTCCATGCCATTCCATGCCATTCCATGCCATTCCATGCCATTCCATGCCATTCCATGCCATTCCATGCCATTCCATGCCATTCCATGCCATTCCATGCCATTCCATGTCATTCCATGCCATTCCATGCCATTCCATGCCATTCCATGCCATTCCATGCCATTCCATGCCATTCCATGCCATTCCATGCCATTCCATGCCGGTGCCATGCCGTGCCATGCCGGTGCCATGCCGTGCCATGCCGGTGCCATGCCGTGCCATGCCGGTGCCATGCCGTGCCATGCCGGTGCCATGCCGTGCCATGCCGGTGCCATGCCGTGCCATGCCGTGCCATGCCGTGCCATGCCGTGCCATGCCATTCCATGCCATTCCATGCCATTCCATGCCATTCCATGCCATTCCATGCCATTCCATGCCATTCCATGCCATTCCATGCCATTCCATGCCATTCCATGCTATTCCATGCCATTCCATGCCATTCCATGCCGTGCCATGCCGGTGCCATGCCGTGCCATGCCGGTGCCATGCCGTGCCATGCCGGTGCCATGCCGGTGCCATGCCGTGCCATGCCGTGCCATGCCGGTGCCATGCCGTGCCATGCCGGTGCCATGCCGTGCCATGCCGGTGCCATGTCGTGCCATGCCGGTGCCATGCCGTGCCATGCCGGTGCCATGCCGTGCCATGCCGGTGCCATGCCGTGCCATGCCGGTGCCATGCCGTGCCATGCCGTGCCATGCCGGTGCCATGCCGGTGCCATGCCGTGCCATGCCGGTGCCATGCCGGTGCCATGCCGTGCCATGCCGTGCCATGCCGTGCCATGCCGGGCCATGCCGTGCCATGCCGGTGCCATGCCGTGCCATGCCGGTGCCATGCCGTGCCATGCCGGTGCCATGCCGTGCCATGCCGTGCCATGCCGGTGCCATGCCGGTGCCATGCCGTGCCATGCCGGTGCCATGCCGTGCCATGCCGGTGCCATGCCGTGCCATGCCGTGCCATGCCGTGCCATGCCGTGCCATGCCGTGCCATGCCGGTGCCATGCCGTGCCATGCCGGTGCCATGCCGTGCCATCCCGGTGCCATGCCGTGCCATGCCGGTGCCATGCCGTGCCATGCCGTGCCATGCCGGTGCCATGCCGTGCCATGCCGGTGCC
The DNA here is from genome assembly GCA_963971235.1 of Cryptus armator. NCBI lineage: Eukaryota > Metazoa > Arthropoda > Insecta > Hymenoptera > Ichneumonidae > Cryptus > Cryptus armator. The sequence goes on along the minus strand of CAXARG010000294.1, from coordinate 99,913 downwards.
ATGCCGTGCCATGCCGGTGCCCATGCCGTGCCATGCCGGTGCCATGCCGTGCCATGCCGGTGCCATGCCGGTGCCATGCCGTGCCATGCCGGTGCCATGCCGTGCCATGCCGGTGCCATGCCGTGCCATGCCGGTGCCATGCCGTGCCATGCCGTGCCATGCCGTGCCATGCCGGGCCATGCGGTGCCATACCATTCCATGCCATTCCATGCCATTCCATGCCAGTCCATGCCATTCCATGCCACTCAATGCGGTGCCATGCCGTGCCATGCGGTGCCATGCCGTGCCATGCCGTGCCATGCCGTGCCATGCCGTGCCATGCCGTGCCATGCCGTGCCATGCCGTGCCATGCCGTGCCATGCCGGTGCCATGCCGTGCCATGCCGGTGCCATGCCGTGCCATGCCGGTGCCATGCCGTGCCATGCCGTGCCATGCCGTGCCATGCCGGGCCATGCGGTGCCATGCCATTCCATGCCATTCCATGCCATTCCATGCCATTCCATGCCATTCCATGCCATTCCATGCCATTCCATGCTATTCCATGCCATTCCATGCCATTCCATGCCGTGCCATGCCGATGCCATGCCGTGCCATGCCGGTGCCATGCCGTGCCATGCCGTGACATGCCGGTGCCATGCCGGTGCCATGCCGTGCCATTCCGTGCCATTCAATGCCATTCCATGCCATTCCATGCCATTCCATGCCAGTCCATGCCATTCCATGCCACTCAATGCGGTGCCATGCCGTGCCATGCGGTGCCATGCCGTGCCATGCCGTGCCATGCCGTGCCATGCCGTGCCATGCCGTGCCATGCCGTGCCATGCCGTGCCATGCCGTGCCATGCCGTGCCATGCCGTGCCATGCCGTGCCATGCCGGTGCCATGCCGTGCCATGCCGGTGCCATGCCGTGCCATGCCGGTGCCATGCCGTGCCATGCCGTGCCATGCCGTGCCATGCCGGGCCATGCGGTGCCATGCCATTCCATGCCATTCCATGCCATTCCATGCCATTCCATGCCATTCCATGCCATTCCATGCCATTCCATGCTATTCCATGCCATTCCATGCCATTCCATGCCGTGCCATGCCGATGCCATGCCATTCCATGCCGTGCCATGCCGATGCCATGCCGTGCCATGCCGGTGCCATGCCGGTGCCATGCCGTGCCATGCCGGTGCCATGCCGGTGCCATGCCGTGCCATGCCGTGCCATGCCGTGCCATGCCGTGCCATGCCGTGCCATGCCGGGCCATGCGGTGCCATGCCATTCCATGCCATTCCATGCCATTCCATGCCATTCCATGCCATTCCATGCCATTCCATGCCATTCCATGCCATTCCATGCCATTCCATGCCATTCCATGCCATTCCATGCCATTCCATGCCATTCCATGCCATTCCATGCCATTCCATGCCATTCCATGCCATTCCATGCCATTCCATGCCATTCCATGCCATTCCATGCCATTCCATGCCATTCCATGCCATTCCATGCCATTCCATGCCATTCCATGCCATTCCATGCCATTCCATGCCATTCCATGCCGTGCCATGCCGTGCCATGCCGTGCCATGCCGTGCCATGCCGTGCCATGCCGTGCCATGCCGTGCCATGCCGTGCCATGCCGTGCCATGCCGTGCCATGCCGTGCCATGCCGTGCCATGCCGTGCCATTCCATGCCATTCAATGCCGTGCCATGCCGTGCCATGCCGTGCCATGCCGTGCCATGCCGTGCCATGCCGTGCCATTCGGTGCCATGCCATTCCATGCCATTCCATGCCATTCCATGCCATTCCATGCCATTCCATGCCATTCCATGCCATTCCATGCCATTCCATGCCATTCCATGCCATTCCATGCCATTCCATGCCATTCCATGCCATTCCATGCCATTCAATGCCGTGCCATGCCGTGCCATGCCGTGCCATGCCGGTGCCATGCCGTGCCATGCCGGTGCCATGCCGTGCCATGCCGGTGCCATGCCGTGCCATGCCGTGCCATGCCGGTGCCATGCCGGTGCCATGCCGTGCCATGCCGGTGCCATGCCGTGCCATGCCGGTGCCATGCCGTGCCATGCCGTGCCATGCCGTGCCATGCCGTGCCATGCCGTGCCATGCCGTGCCATGCCGTGCCATGCCGTGCCATGCCGTGCCATGCCGTGCCATGCCGTGCCATGCCGTGCCATGCCGTGCCATGCCGTGCCATGCCGTGCCATGCCGTGCCATGCCGTGCCATGCCGTGCCATGCCGTGCCATGCCGTGCCATGCCGTGCCATGCCGTGCCATGCCGTGCCATGCCGTGCCATGCCGTGCCATGCCGTGCCATGCCGTGCCATGCCGTGCCATGCCGTGCCATGCCGTGCCATGCCGTGCCATGCCGTGCCATGCCGTGCCATGCCGTGCCATGCCGTGCCATGCCGTGCCATGCCGTGCCATGCCGTGCCATGCCGTGCCATGCCGTGCCATGCCATTTCATGCCATTCCATGCCATTTCATGCCATTCCATGCCATTCCATGCCATTCCATGCCATTCCATGCCATTCCATGCCATTCCATGCCATTCCATGCCATTCCATGCCATTCCATGCCATTCCATGCCATTCCATGCCATTCCATGCCATTCCATGCCATTCCATGCCATTCCATGCCATTCCATGCCATTCCATGCCATTCCATGCCATTCCATGCCATTCCATGCCATTCCATGCCATTCCATGCCATTCCATGCCATTCCATGCCATTCCATGCCATTCCATGCCATTCCATGCCATTCCATGCCATTCCATGCCATTCCATGCCATTCCATGCCATTCCATGCCATTCCATGCCATTCCATGCCATTCCATGCCATTCCATGCCATTCCATGCCATTCCATGCCATTCCATGCCATTCCATGCCATTCCATGCCATTCCATGCCATTCCATGCCATTCCATGCCATTCCATGCCATTCCATGCCATTCCATGCCGTGCCATGCCGGTGCCATGCCGTGCCATGCCGGTGCCATGCCGTGCCATGCCGGTGCCATGCCGTGCCATGCCGGTGCCATGCCGTGCCATGCCGGTGCCATGCCGTGCCATGCCGTGCCATGCCGTGCCATGCCGTGCCATGCCATTCCATGCCATTCCATGCCATTCCATGCCATTCCATGCCATTCCATGCCATTCCATGCCATTCCATGCCATTCCATGCTATTCCATGCCATTCCATGCCATTCCATGCCGTGCCATGCCGGTGCCATGCCGTGCCATGCCGGTGCCATGCCGTGCCATGCCGGTGCCATGCCGTGCCATGCCGGTGCCATGCCGGTGCCATGCCGTGCCATGCCGTGCCATGCCGGTGCCATGCCGTGCCATGCCGGTGCCATGCCGTGCCATGCCGGTGCCATGTCGTGCCATGCCGGTGCCATGCCGTGCCATGCCGGTGCCATGCCGTGCCATGCCGGTGCCATGCCGTGCCATGCCGGTGCCATGCCGTGCCATGCCGTGCCATGCCGGTGCCATGCCGGTGCCATGCCGTGCCATGCCGGTGCCATGCCGGTGCCATGCCGTGCCATGCCGTGCCATGCCGTGCCATGCCGGGCCATGCGGTGCCATGCCATTCCATGCCATTCCATGCCATTCCATGCCATTCCATGCCATTCCATGCCATTCCATGCCATTCCATGCCATTCCATGCCATTCCATGCCATTCCATGCCGTGCCATGCCGGTGCCATGCCGTGCCATGCCGGTGCCATGCCGTGCCATGCCGGTGCCATGCCGTGCCATGCCGGTGCCATGCCGTGCCATGCCGGTGCCATGCCGTGCCATGCCGGTGCCATGCCGTGCCATGCCGGTGCCATGCCGTGCCATGCCGGTGCCATGCCGTGCCATGCCGGTGCCATGCCGTGCCATGCCGGTGCCATGCCGTGCCATGCCGGTGCCATGCCGTGCCATGCCGGTGCCATGCCGTGCCATGCCGGTGCCCATGCCGTGCCATGCCGGTGCCATGCCGTGCCATGCCGGTGCCATGCCGGTGCCATGCCGTGCCATGCCGGTGCCATGCCGTGCCATGCCGGTGCCATGCCGTGCCATGCCGGTGCCATGCCGTGCCATGCCGGTGCCATGCCGTGCCATGCCGTGCCATGCCGTGCCATGCCGTGCCATGCCGGGCCATGCGGTGCCATGCCATTCCATGCCATTCCATGCCATTCCATGCCAGTCCATGCCATTCCATGCCACTCAATGCGGTGCCATGCCGTGCCATGCGGTGCCATGCCGTGCCATGCCGTGCCATGCCGTGCCATGCCGTGCCATGCCGTGCCATGCCGTGCCATGCCGGTGCCATGCCGTGCCATGCCGGTGCCATGCCGTGCCATGCCGGTGCCATGCCGTGCCATGCCGTGCCATGCCGTGCCATGCCGGGCCATGCGGTGCCATGCCATTCCATGCCATTCCATGCCATTCCATGCCATTCCATGCCATTCCATGCCATTCCATGCCATTCCATGCCATTCCATGCCATTCCATGCTATTCCATGCCATTCCATGCCATTCCATGCCGTGCCATGCCGATGCCATGCCGTGCCATGCCGGTGCCATGCCGTGCCATGCCGTGACATGCCGGTGCCATGCCGGTGCCATGCCGTGCCATTCCGTGCCATTCAATGCCATTCCATGCCATTCAATGCCGTGCCATGCCGGTGCCATGCCGTGCCATGCCGTGCCATGCGGTGCCATGCCGTGCCATGCCGTGCCATGCCGTGCCATGCCGTGCCATGCCGTGCCATGCCGTGCCATGCCGTGCCATGCCGTGCCATGCCGGTGCCATGCCGTGCCATGCCGTGCCATGCCGTGCCATGCCGTGCCATGCCGGTGCCATGCCGTGCCATGCCGTGCCATGCCGGTGCCATGCCGTGCCATGCCGTGCCATGCCGGTGCCATGCCGTGCCATGCCGTGCCATGCCGGTGCCATGCCGGTGCCATGCCGTGCCATGCCGGTGCCATGCCGTGCCATGCCGTGCCATGCCGTGCCATGCCGGGCCATGCGGTGCCATGCCATTCCATGCCATTCCATGCCATTCCATGCCATTCCATGCCATTCCATGCCATTCCATGCCATTCCATGCCATTCCATGCCATTCCATGCCATTCCATGCTATTCCATGCCATTCCATGCCATTCCATGCCGTGCCATGCCGATGCCATGCCGTGCCATGCCGGTGCCATGCCGTGCCATGCCGTGACATGCCGGTGCCATGCCGGTGCCATGCCGTGCCATTCCGTGCCATTCAATGCCATTCCATGCCATTCAATGCCGTGCCATGCCGGTGCCATGCCGTGCCATGCCGTGCCATGCGGTGCCATGCCGTGCCATGCCGTGCCATGCCGTGCCATGCCGTGCCATGCCGTGCCATGCCGTGCCATGCCGTGCCATGCCGTGCCATGCCGTGCCATGCCGTGCCATGCCGGTGCCATGCCGTGCCATGCCGTGCCATGCCGTGCCATGCCGGTGCCATGCCGTGCCATGCCGGTGCCATGCCGTGCCATGCCGTGCCATGCCGGTGCCATGCCGTGCCATGCCGTGCCATGCCGGTGCCATGCCGTGCCATGCCGTGCCATGCCGGTGCCATGCCGTGCCATGCCGTGCCATGCCGGTGCCATGCCGTGCCATGCCGTGCCATGCCGGTGCCATGCCGTGCCATGCCGGTGCCATGCCGTGCCATGCCGTGCCATGCCGGTGCCCATGCCGTGCCATGCCGGTGCCATGCCGGTGCCATGCCGTGCCATGCCGTGCCATGCCGTGCCATGCCGGGCCATGCGGTGCCATGCCATTCCATGCCATTCCATGCCAGTCCATGCCAGTCCATGCCATTCCATGCCACTCAATGCGGTGCCATGCCGTGCCATGCGGTGCCATGCCGTGCCATGCCGTGCCATGCCGTGCCATGCCGTGCCATGCCGGTGCCATGCCGTGCCATGCCGTGCCATGCCGTGCCATGCCGGTGCCATGCCGTGCCATGCCGTGCCATGCCGTGCCATGCCGTGCCATGCCGTGCCATGCCGTGCCATGCCGTGCCATGCCGTGCCATGCCGTGCCATGCCGTGCCATGCCGTGCCATGCCGTGCCATGCCGTGCCATGCCGTGCCATGCCGTGCCATGCCGTGCCATGCCGTGCCATGCCGTGCCATGCCGTGCCATGCCGTGCCATGCCGTGCCATGCCGTGCCATGCCGTGCCATGCCGTGCCATGCCGTGCCATGCCGTGCCATGCCGTGCCATGCCGTGCCATGCCGTGCCATGCCGTGCCATGCCGTGCCATGCCGTGCCATGCCGTGCCATGCCGTGCCATGCCGTGCCATGCCGTGCCATGCCGTGCCATGCCGTGCCATGCCGTGCCATGCCGTGCCATGCCGTGCCATGCCGTGCCATGCCGTGCCATGCCGTGCCATGCCGTGCCATGCCGTGCCATGCCGTGCCATGCCGTGCCATGCCGTGCCATGCCGTGCCATGCCGTGCCATGCCGTGCCATGCCGTGCCATGCCGTGCCATGCCGTGCCATGCCGTGCCATGCCGTGCCATGCCGTGCCATGCCGTGCCATGCCGTGCCATGCCGTGCCATGCCGTGCCATGCCGTGCCATGCCGTGCCATGCCGTGCCATGCCGTGCCATGCCGTGCCATGCCGTGCCATGCCGTGCCATGCCGTGCCATGCCGTGCCATGCCGTGCCATGCCGTGCCATGCCGTGCCATGCCGTGCCATGCCGTGCCATGCCGTGCCATGCCGTGCCATGCCGTGCCATGCCGTGCCATGCCGTGCCATGCCGGTGCCATGCCGGTGCCATGCCGTGCCATGCCGGTGCCATGCCGTGCCATGCCGTGCCATGCCGTGCCATGCCGTGCCATGCCGTGCCATGCCGTGCCATGCCGTGCCATGCCGTGCCATGCCGTGCCATGCCGTGCCATGCCGTGCCATGCCGTGCCATGCCGTGCCATTCCATGCCATTCAATGCCGTGCCATGCCGTGCCATGCCGTGCCATGCCGTGCCATGCCGTGCCATTCGGTGCCATGCCATTCCATGCCATTCCATGCCATTCCATGCCATTCCATGCCATTCCATGCCATTCCATGCCATTCCATGCCATTCCATGCCATTCCATGCCATTCCATGCCATTCCATGCCATTCCATGCCATTCCATGCCATTCCATGCCATTCCATGCCATTCCATGCCATTCCATGCCATTCCATGCCATTCCATGCCATTCAATGCCGTGCCATGCCGTGCCATGCCGTGCCATGCCGGTGCCATGCCGTGCCATGCCGGTGCCATGCCGTGCCATGCCGTGCCATGCCGTGCCATGCCGTGCCATGCCGTGCCATGCCGGTGCCATGCCGTGGCATGCCGGTGCCATGCCGTGCCATGCCGTGCCATGCCGGTGCCATGCCGTGCCATGCCGTGCCATGCCGGTGCCATGCCGTGCCATGCCGTGCCATGCCGGTGCCATGCCGGTGCCGTGCCATACCGTGCCATTCAATGCCATTCCATGCCATCAATGCCGTGCCTTGCCGTGCCATGCCGTGCCATGCCGTGCCATGCCGTGCCATGCCGTGCCATGCCATTCCATGCCATTCCATGCCATTCCATGCCATTCCATGCCATTCCATGCCATTCCATGCCATTCCATGCCATTCCATGCCATTCCATGCCATTCCATGCCATTCCATGCCATTCCATGCCATTCCATGCCATTCCATGCCATTCCATGCCATTCCATGCCATTCCATGCCATTCCATGCCATTCCATGCCATTCCATGCCATTCCATGCCATTCCATGCCATTCCATGCCATTCCATGCCATTCCATGCCATTCCATGCCATTCCATGCCATTCCATGCCATTCCATGCCATTCCATGCCATTCCATGCCATTCCATGCCATTCCATGCCATTCCATGCCATTCCATGCCATTCCATGCCATTCCATGCCATTCCATGCCATTCCATGCCATTCCATGCCATTCCATGCCATTCCATGCCATTCCATGCCATTCCATGCCGGTGCCATGCCGTGCCATGCCGGTGCCATGCCGGTGCCATGCCGTGCCATGCCGGTGCCATGCCGTGCCATGCCGGTGCCATGCCGTGCCATGCCGGTGCCATGCCGTGCCATGCCGGTGCCATGCCGTGCCATGCCGTGCCATGCCGTGCCATGCCGTGCCATGCCATTCCATGCCATTCCATGCCATTCCATGCCATTCCATGCCATTCCATGCCATTCCATGCCATTCCATGCCATTCCATGCCATTCCATGCCATTCCATGCCATTCCATGCTATTCCATGCCATTCCATGCCATTCCATGCCGTGCCATGCCGGTGCCATGCCGTGCCATGCCGGTGCCATGCCGTGCCATGCCGGTGCCATGCCGTGCCATGCCGGTGCCATGCCGGTGCCATGCCGTGCCATGCCGTGCCATGCCGGTGCCATGCCGTGCCATGCCGGTGCCATGCCGTGCCATGCCGGTGCCATGTCGTGCCATGCCGGTGCCATGCCGTGCCATGCCGGTGCCATGCCGTGCCATGCCGGTGCCATGCCGGGCCATGCCGGTGCCATGCCGTGCCATGCCGTGCCATGCCGGTGCCATGCCGGTGCCATGCCGTGCCATGCCGGTGCCATGCCGGTGCCATGCCGTGCCATGCCGTGCCATGCCGTGCCATGCCGGGCCATGCGGTGCCATGCCATTCCATGCCATTCCATGCCATTCCATGCCATTCCATGCCATTCCATGCCATTCCATGCCGTGCCATGCCGGTGCCATGCCGTGCCATGCCGGTGCCATGCCGTGCCATGCCGGTGCCATGCCGTGCCATGCCGGTGCCATGCCGTGCCATGCCGGTGCCATGCCGTGCCATGCCGGTGCCATGCCGTGCCATGCCGGTGCCATGCCGTGCCATGCCGGTGCCATGCCGTGCCATGCCGGTGCCATGCCGTGCCATGCCGTGCCGTGCCGGTGCCATGCCGGTGCCATGCCGTGCCATGCCGGTGCCATGCCGTGCCATGCCGGTGCCATGCCGTGCCATGCCGTGCCATGCCGTGCCATGCCGTGCCATGCCGTGCCATGCCGTGCCATGCCGTGCCATGCCGTGCCATGCCGTGCCATGCCGTGCCATGCCGGTGCCATGCCGTGCCATGCCGGTGCCATGCCGTGCCATCCCGGTGCCATGCCGTGCCATGCCGGTGCCATGCCGTGCCATGCCGTGCCATGCCGGTGCCATGCCGTGCCATGCCGGTGCCATGCCGTGCCATGCCGGTGCCATGCCGTGCCATGCCGGTGCCATGCCGTGCCATGCCGGTGCCATGCCGTGCCGTGCCGGTGCCATGCCGGTGCCATGCCGTGCCATGCCGGTGCCATGCCGTGCCATGCCGGTGCCATGCCGTGCCATGCCGTGCCATGCCGTGCCATGCCGTGCCATGCCGTGCCATGCCGTGCCATGCCGTGCCATGCCGTGCCATGCCGGTGCCATGCCGTGCCATGCCGGTGCCATGCCGTGCCATCCCGGTGCCATGCCGTGCCATGCCGGTGCCATGCCGTGCCATGCCGTGCCATGCCGTGCCATGCCGGTGCCATGCCGTGCCATGCCGGTGCCATGCCGTGCCATGCCGGTGCCCATGCCGTGCCATGCCGGTGCCATGCCGTGCCATGCCGGTGCCATGTCGGTGCCATGCCGTGCCATGCCGGTGCCATGCCGGGCCATGCGGTGCCATGCCATTCCATGCCATTCCATGCCATTCCATGCCATTCCATGCCAGTCCATGCCATTCCATGCCACTCAATGCGGTGCCATGCCGTGCCATGCGGTGCCATGCGGTGCCATGCCGTGCCATGCCGTGCCATGCCGTGCCATGCCGTGCCATGCCGGTGCCATGCCGTGCCATGCCGGTGCCATGCCGTGCCATGCCGGTGCCATGCCGTGCCATGCCGGTGCCATGCCGTGCCATGCCGTGCCATGCCGTGCCATGCCGGGCCATGCGGTGCCATGCCATTCCATGCCATTCCATGCCATTCCATGCCATTCCATGCCAGTCCATGCCATTCCATGCCACTCAATGCGGTGCCATGCCGTGCCATGCGGTGCCATGCGGTGCCATGCCGTGCCATGCCGTGCCATGCCGTGCCATGCCGTGCCATGCCGTGCCATGCCGTGCCATGCCGTGCCATGCCGTGCCATGCCGTGCCATGCCGTGCCATGCCGTGCCATGCCGTGCCATGCCGTGCCATGCCGTGCCATGCCGTGCCATGCCGTGCCATGCCGTGCCATGCCGTGCCATGCCGTGCCATGCCGTGCCATGCCGTGCCATGCCGTGCCATGCCGTGCCATGCCGTGCCATGCCGTGCCATGCCGTGCCATGCCGTGCCATGCCGTGCCATGCCGTGCCATGCCGTGCCATGCCGTGCCATGCCGTGCCATGCCGTGCCATGCCGTGCCATGCCGTGCCATGCCGTGCCATGCCGTGCCATGCCGTGCCATGCCGTGCCATGCCGTGCCATGCCGTGCCATGCCGTGCCATGCCGTGCCATGCCGTGCCATGCCGTGCCATGCCGTGCCATGCCGTGCCATGCCGTGCCATGCCGTGCCATGCCGTGCCATGCCGTGCCATGCCGTGCCATGCCGTGCCATGCCGTGCCATGCCGTGCCATGCCGTGCCATGCCGTGCCATGCCGTGCCATGCCGTGCCATGCCGTGCCATGCCGTGCCATGCCGTGCCATGCCGTGCCATGCCGTGCCATGCCGTGCCATGCCGTGCCATGCCGTGCCATGCCGTGCCATGCCGTGCCATGCCGTGCCATGCCGTGCCATGCCGTGCCATGCCGTGCCATGCCGTGCCATGCCGTGCCATGCCGTGCCATGCCGTGCCATGCCGTGCCATGCCGTGCCATGCCGTGCCATGCCGTGCCATGCCGTGCCATGCCGTGCCATGCCGTGCCGTGCCGTGCCGTGCCATGCCGTGCCATGCCGTGCCATGCCGTGCCATGCCGTGCCATGCCGTGCCATGCCGTGCCATGCCGTGCCATGCCGTGCCATGCCGTGCCATGCCGTGCCATGCCGTGCCATGCCGTGCCATGCCGTGCCATGCCGTGCCATGCCGTGCCATTCCATGCCATTCAATGCCGTGCCATGCCGTGCCATGCCGTGCCATGCGGTGCCATGCCGTGCCATTCGGTGCCATGCCATTCCATGCCATTCCATGCCATTCCATGCCATTCCATGCCATTCCATGCCATTCCATGCCATTCCATGCCATTCCATGCCATTCCATGCCATTCCATGCCATTCAATGCCGTGCCATGCCGTGCCATGCCGTGCCATGCCATTCCATGCCATTCCATGCCATTCCATGCCATTCCATGCCATTCCATGCCATTCCATGCCATTCCATGCCATTCCATGCCATTCCATGCCATTCCATGCCATTCCATGCCATTCCATGCCATTCCATGCCATTCCATGCCATTCCATGCCATTCCATGCCATTCCATGCCATTCCATGCCATTCCATGCCATTCCATGCCATTCCATGCCATTCCATGCCATTCCATGCCATTCCATGCCATTCCATGCCATTCCATGCCATTCCATGCCATTCCATGCCATTCCATGCCGGTGCCATGCCGTGCCATGCCGGTGCCATGCCGGTGCCATGCCGTGCCATGCCGGTGCCATGCCGTGCCATGCCGGTGCCATGCCGTGCCATGCCGGTGCCATGCCGTGCCATGCCGGTGCCATGCCGTGCCATGCCGGTGCCATGCCGTGCCATGCCGGTGCCATGCCGTGCCATGCCGGTGCCATGCCGTGCCATGCCGGTGCCATGCCGTGCCATGCCGGTGCCATGCCGTGCCATGCCGGTGCCATGCCGTGCCATGCCGGTGCCATGCCGTGCCATGCAGGTGCCATGCCGTGCCATGCCGGTGCCATGCCGGTGCCATGCCGTGCCATGCCGGTGCCATGCCGCGCCATGCCGGTGCCATGCCGTGCCATGCCGGTGCCATGCCGTGCCATGCCGTGCCATGCCGTGCCATGCCGTGCCATGCCGTGCCATGCCGTGCCATGCCGGTGCCATGCCGTGCCATGCCGGTGCCCATGCCGTGCCATGCCGGTGCCATGCCGTGCCATTCCGGTGCCATGCCGTGCCATTCCGGTGCCATGCCGTGCCATTCCGGTGCCATGCCGGTGCCATGCCGTGCCATGCCGGTGCCATGCCGTGCCATGCCGGTGCCATGCCGGTGCCATGCCGGTGCCATGCCGTGCCATTCCGTGCCATTCAATGCCATTCCATGCCATTCAATGCCGTGCCATGCCGGTGCCATGCCGTGCCATGCCGTGCCATGCGGTGCCATGCCGTGCCATGCCGTGCCATGCCGTGCCATGCCGTGCCATGCCGTGCCATGCCGGTGCCATGCCGTGCCATGCCGTGCCATGCCGTGCCATGCCGGTGCCATGCCGTGCCATGCCGGTGCCATGCCGTGCCATGCCGGTGCCATGCCGTGCCATGCCGTGCCATGCCGGTGCCATGCCGTGCCATGCCGTGCCATGCCGGTGCCATGCCGTGCCATGCCGTGCCATGCCGGTGCCATGCCGTGCCATGCCGGTGCCATGCCGTGCCATGCCGTGCCATGCCGGTGCCCATGCCGTGCCATGCCGGTGCCATGCCGTGCCATGCCGGTGCCATGCCGGTGCCATGCCGTGCCATGCCGGTGCCATGCCGTGCCATGCCGTGCCATGCCGTGCCATGCCGGGCCATGCGGTGCCATGCCATTCCATGCCATTCCATGCCATTCCATGCCAGTCCATGCCATTCCATGCCACTCAATGCGGTGCCATGCCGTGCCATGCGGTGCCATGCCGTGCCATGCCGTGCCATGCCGTGCCATGCCGTGCCATGCCGTGCCATGCCGTGCCATGCCGTGCCATGCCGTGCCATGCCGTGCCATGCCGTGCCATGCCGTGCCATGCCGTGCCATGCCGTGCCATGCCGTGCCATGCCGTGCCATGCCGTGCCATGCCGTGCCATGCCGTGCCATGCCGTGCCATGCCGTGCCATGCCGTGCCATGCCGTGCCATGCCGTGCCATGCCGTGCCATGCCGTGCCATGCCGTGCCATGCCGTGCCATGCCGTGCCATGCCGTGCCATGCCGTGCCATGCCGTGCCATGCCGTGCCATGCCGTGCCATGCCGTGCCATGCCGTGCCATGCCGTGCCATGCCGTGCCATGCCGTGCCATGCCGTGCCATGCCGTGCCATGCCGTGCCATGCCGTGCCATGCCGTGCCATGCCGTGCCATGCCGTGCCATGCCGTGCCATGCCGTGCCATGCCGTGCCATGCCGTGCCATGCCGTGCCATGCCGTGCCATGCCGTGCCATGCCGTGCCATGCCGTGCCATTCCATGCCATTCAATGCCGTGCCATGCCGTGCCATGCCGTGCCATGCGGTGCCATGCCGTGCCATTCGGTGCCATGCCATTCCATGCCATTCCATGCCATTCCATGCCATTCCATGCCATTCCATGCCATTCCATGCCATTCCATGCCATTCCATGCCATTCCATGCCATTCCATGCCATTCCATGCCATTCAATGCCGTGCCATGCCGTGCCATGCCGTGCCATGCCGGTGCCATGCCGTGCCATGCCGGTGCCATGCCGTGCCATGCCGGTGCCATGCCGTGCCATGCCGGTGCCATGCCGTGCCATGCCGGTGCCATGCCGTGCCATGCCGTGCCATGCCGGTGCCATGCCGGTGCCATGCCGTGCCATGCCGGTGCCATGCCGTGCCATGCCGGTGCCATGCCGTGCCATGCCGGTGCCATGCCGTGCCATGCCGTGCCATGCCGGTGCCATGCCGTGCCATGCCGGTGCCATGCCGTGCCATGCCGTGCCATGCCGTGCCATGCCTTGCCATGCCGTGCCATGCCGTGCCATGCCGGTGCCATGCCGTGCCATGCCGGTGCCATGCCGTGCCATGCCGGTGCCATGCCGTGCCATGCCGGTGCCATGCCGTGCCATGCCGGTGCCATGCCGTGCCATGCCGGTCCATGCCGGTGCCATGCCGTGCCATGCCGTGCCATGCCGTGCCATGCCGGTGCCATGCCGTGGCATGCCGGTGCCATGCCGTGCCATGCCGTGCCATGCCGGTGCCATGCCGTGCCATGCCGTGCCATGCCGGTGCCATGCCGGTGCCATGCCGTGCCATGCCGTGCCATGCCGTGCCATGCCGTGCCATTCCGTGCCATTCAATGCCATTCCATGCCATTCAATGCCGTGCCTTGCCGTGCCATGCCGTGCCATGCCGTGCCATGCCGTGCCATGCCGTGCCATGCCGTGCCATGCCGTGCCATGCCGTGCCATGCCATGCCGTGCCATGCCGTGCCATGCCGTGCCATGCCGTGCCATGCCGTGCCATGCCGTGCCATGCCGTGCCATGCCGTGCCATGCCGTGCCATGCCGGTGCCATGCCGTGCCATGCCGGTGCCATGCCGTGCCATGCCGGTGCCATGCCGTGCCATGCCGTGCCATGCCGGTGCCATGCCGGTGCCATGCCGTGCCATGCCGGTGCCATGCCGTGCCATGCCGGTGCCATGCCGTGCCATGCCGGTGCCATGCCGTGCCATGCCGTGCCATGCCGGTGCCATGCCGTGCCATGCCGGTGCCATGCCGTGCCATGCCGTGCCATGCCGTGCCATGCCTTGCCATGCCGTGCCATGCCGTGCCATGCCGGTGCCATGCCGTGCCATGCCGGTGCCATGCCGTGCCATGCCGGTGCCATGCCGTGCCATGCCGGTGCCATGCCGTGCCATGCCGGTGCCATGCCGTGCCATGCCGGTGCCATGCCGTGCCATGCCGTGCCATGCCGTGCCATGCCGGTGCCATGCCGTGGCATGCCGGTGCCATGCCGTGCCATGCCGTGCCATGCCGGTGCCATGCCGTGCCATGCCGTGCCATGCCGGTGCCATGCCGGTGCCATGCCGTGCCATGCCGTGCCATGCCGTGCCATGCCGTGCCATTCCGTGCCATTCAATGCCATTCCATGCCATTCAATGCCGTGCCTTGCCGTGCCATGCCGTGCCATGCCGTGCCATGCCGTGCCATGCCGTGCCATGCCGTGCCATGCCGTGCCATGCCATTCCATGCCATTCCATGCCATTCCATGCCATTCCATGCCATTCCATGCCATTCCATGCCATTCCATGCCATTCCATGCCATTCCATGCCATTCCATGCCATTCCATGCCATTCCATGCCATTCCATGCCGTGCCATGCCGGTGCCATGCCGTGCCATGCCGGTGCCATGCCGTGCCATGCCGGTGCCATGCCGTGCCATGCCGGTGCCATGCCTTGCCATGCCGTGCCATGCCGTGCCATGCCGTGCCATGCCATTCCATGCCATTCCATGCCATTCCATGCCATTCCATGCCATTCCATGCCATTCCATGCCATTCCATGCCATTCCATGCCATTCCATGCTATTCCATGCCATTCCATGCCATTCCATGCCATTCCATGCCATTCCATGCCATTCCATGCCATTCCATGCCATTCCATGCCATTCCATGCCATTCCATGCCATTCCATGCCATTCCATGCCGTGCCATGCCGATGCCATGCCGTGCCATGCCGGTGCCATGCCGTGCCATGCCGTGACATGCCGGTGCCATGCCGGTGCCATGCCGTGCCATTCCGTGCCATTCAATGCCATTCCATGCCATTCAATGCCGTGCCTTGCCGTGCCATGCCGTGCCATGCCGTGCCATGCCGTGCCATGCCGTGCCATGCCGTGCCATGCCGTGCCATGCCGTGCCATGCCGTGCCATGCCGTGCCATGCCGTGCCATGCCGTGCCATGCCGTGCCATGCCGTGCCATGCCGTGCCATGCCGTGCCATGCCGTGCCATGCCGTGCCATGCCGTGCCATGCCGTGCCATGCCGTGCCATGCCGTGCCATGCCATTCCATGCCATTTCATGCCATTCCATGCCATTCCATGCCATTCCATGCCATTCCATGCCATTCCATGCCATTCCATGCCATTCCATGCCATTCCATGCCATTCCATGCCATTCCATGCCATTCCATGCCATTCCATGCCATTCCATGCCATTCCATGCCATTCCATGCCATTCCATGCCATTCCATGCCATTCCATGCCATTCCATGCCATTCCATGCCATTCCATGCCATTCCATGCCATTCCATGCCATTCCATGCCATTCCATGCCATTCCATGCCATTCCATGCCATTCCATGCCATTCCATGCCGGTGCCATGCCGTGCCATGCCGGTGCCATGCCGTGCCATGCCGGTGCCATGCCGTGCCATGCCGGTGCCATGCCGTGCCATGCCGTGCCATGCCATTCCATGCCATTCCATGCCATTCCATGCCATTCCATGCCATTCCATGCCATTCCATGCCATTCCATGCCATTCCATGCCATTCCATGCCATTCCATGCCATTCCATGCCATTCCATGCCATTCCATGCCATTCCATGCCGTGCCATGCCGGTGCCATGCCGTGCCATGCCGGTGCCATGCCGTGCCATGCCGGTGCCATGCCGTGCCATGCCGTGCCATGCCGGTGCCATGCCGTGCCATGCCGTGCCATGCCGGTGCCATGCCGTGCCATGCCGGTGCCATGCCGTGCCATGCCGGTGCCATGCCGTGCCATGCCGGTGCCATGCCGTGCCATGCCGGTGCCATGCCGTGCCATGCCGGTGCCATGCCGTGCCATGCCGGTGCCATGCCGTGCCATGCCGTGCCATGCCGTGCCATGCCGGGCCATGCGGTGCCATGCCATTCCATGCCATTCCATGCCATTCCATGCCATTCCATGCCATTCCATGCCATTCCATGCCATTCCATGCCATTCCATGCCATTCCATGCCATTCCATGCCATTCCATGCTATTCCATGCCATTCCATGCCATTCCATGCCGTGCCATGCCGATGCCATTCCATGCCGTGCCATGCCGATGCCATGCCGTGCCATGCCGGTGCCATGCCGTGCCATGCCGTGACATGCCGGTGCCATGCCGGTGCCATGCCGTGCCATTCCGTGCCATTCAATGCCATTCCATGCCATTCAATGCCGTGCCATGCCGGTGCCATGCCGTGCCATGCCGTGCCATGCGGTGCCATGCCGTGCCATGCCGTGCCATGCCGTGCCATGCCGTGCCATGCCGTGCCATGCCGTGCCATGCCGTGCCATGCCGTGCCATGCCGTGCCATGCCGTGCCATGCCGTGCCATGCCGTGCCATGCCGTGCCATGCCGTGCCATGCCGTGCCATGCCGTGCCATGCCGTGCCATGCCGTGCCATGCCGTGCCATGCCGTGCCATGCCGTGCCATGCCGTGCCATGCCGTGCCATGCCGTGCCATGCCGTGCCATGCCGTGCCATGCCGTGCCATGCCGTGCCATGCCGTGCCATGCCGTGCCATGCCGTGCCATGCCGTGCCATGCCGTGCCATGCCGTGCCATGCCGTGCCATGCCGTGCCATGCCGTGCCATGCCGTGCCATGCCGTGCCATGCCGTGCCATGCCGTGCCATGCCGTGCCATGCCGTGCCATGCCGTGCCATGCCGTGCCATGCCGTGCCATGCCGTGCCATGCCGTGCCATGCCGTGCCATGCCGTGCCATGCCGTGCCATGCCGTGCCATGCCGTGCCATGCCGTGCCATTCCATGCCATTCAATGCCGTGCCATGCCGTGCCATGCCGTGCCATGCCGTGCCATGCCGTGCCATGCCGTGCCATGCCGTGCCATGCCGTGCCATGCCGTGCCATGCGGTGCCATGCCGTGCCATGCCGTGCCATGCCGTGCCATGCCGTGCCATGCCGTGCCATGCCGTGCCATGCCGTGCCATGCCGTGCCATGCCGTGCCATGCCGTGCCATGCCGTGCCATGCCGTGCCATGCCGTGCCATGCCGTGCCATGCCGTGCCATGCCGTGCCATGCCGTGCCATGCCGTGCCATGCCGTGCCATGCCGTGCCATGCCGTGCCATGCCGTGCCATGCCGTGCCATGCCGTGCCATGCCGTGCCATGCCGTGCCATGCCGTGCCATGCCGTGCCATGCCGTGCCATGCCGTGCCATGCCGTGCCATGCCGTGCCATGCCGTGCCATGCCGTGCCATGCCGTGCCATGCCGTGCCATGCCGTGCCATGCCGTGCCATGCCGTGCCATGCCGTGCCATGCCGTGCCATGCCGTGCCATGCCGTGCCATGCCGTGCCATGCCGTGCCATGCCGTGCCATGCCGTGCCATGCCGTGCCATGCCGGTGCCATGCCGTGCCATGCCGGTGCCATGCCGTGCCATGCCGGTGCCATGCCGTGCCATGCCGGTGCCATGCCGTGCCATGCCGGTGCCATGCCGTGCCATGCCGGTGCCATGCCGTGCCATGCCGGTGCCATGCCGTGCCATGCCGGTGCCATGCCGTGCCATGCCGGTGCCATGCCGTGCCATGCCGGTGCCATGCCGTGCCATGCAGGTGCCATGCCGTGCCATGCCGGTGCCATGCCGTGCCATGCCGGTGCCATGCCGTGCCATGCCGGTGCCATGCCGTGCCATGCCGGTGCCATGCCGTGCCATGCCGGTGCCATGCCGTGCCATGCCGTGCCATGCCGGTGCCATGCCGGTGCCATGCCGTGCCATGCCGGTGCCATGCCGTGCCATGCCGGTGCCATGCCGTGCCATGCCGGTGCCATGCCGTGCCATGCCGTGCCATGCCGTGCCATGCCGTGCCATGCCGTGCCATGCCGTGCCATGCCGTGCCATGCCGTGCCATGCCGTGCCATGCCGTGCCATGCCGTGCCATGCCGGTGCCCATGCCGTGCCATGCCGGTGCCCATGCCGTGCCATGCCGGTGCCATGCCGTGCCATTCCGGTGCCATGCCGTGCCATTCCGGTGCCATGCCGGTGCCATGCCGTGCCATGCCGGTGCCATGCCGTGCCATGCCGGTGCCATGCCGTGCCATGCCGGTGCCATGCCGTGCCATGCCGGTGCCATGCCGTGCCATGCCGTGCCATGCCGTGCCATGCCGGGCCATGCGGTGCCATGCCATTCCATGCCATTCCATGCCATTCCATGCCATTCCATGCCATTCCATGCCATTCCATGCCATTCCATGCCATTCCATGCCATTCCATGCCATTCCATGCCATTCCATGCTATTCCATGCCATTCCATGCCATTCCATGCCGTGCCATGCCGATGCCATGCCGTGCCATGCCGGTGCCATGCCGTGCCATGCCGTGCCATGCCGTGCCATGCCGTGCCATGCCGTGCCATGCCGTGCCATGCCGTGCCATGCCGTGCCATGCCGTGCCATGCCGTGCCATGCCGTGCCATGCCGTGCCATGCCGTGCCATGCCGTGCCATGCCGTGCCATGCCGTGCCATGCCGTGCCATGCCGTGCCATGCCGTGCCATGCCGTGCCATTCCATGCCATTCAATGCCGTGCCATGCCGTGCCATGCCGTGCCATGCGGTGCCATGCCGTGCCATTCGGTGCCATGCCATTCCATGCCATTCCATGCCATTCCATGCCATTCCATGCCATTCCATGCCATTCCATGCCATTCCATGCCATTCCATGCCATTCCATGCCATTCCATGCCATTCAATGCCGTGCCATGCCGTGCCATGCCATTCCATGCCATTCCATGCCATTCCATGCCATTCCATGCCATTCCATGCCATTCCATGCCATTCCATGCCATTCCATGCCATTCCATGCCATTCCATGCCATTCCATGCCATTCCATGCCATTCCATGCCATTCCATGCCATTCCATGCCATTCCATGCCATTCCATGCCATTCCATGCCATTCCATGCCATTCCATGCCATTCCATGCCATTCCATGCCATTCCATGCCATTCCATGCCATTCCATGCCGGTGCCATGCCGTGCCATGCCGGTGCCATGCCGTGCCATGCCGGTGCCATGCCGGTGCCATGCCGTGCCATGCCGGTGCCATGCCGTGCCATGCCGGTGCCATGCCGTGCCATGCCGGTGCCATGCCGTGCCATGCCGGTGCCATGCCGTGCCATGCCGGTGCCATGCCGTGCCATGCCGGTGCCATGCCGTGCCATGCAGGTGCCATGCCGTGCCATGCCGGTGCCATGCCGGTGCCATGCCGTGCCATGCCGGTGCCATGCCGTGCCATGCCGGTGCCATGCCGTGCCATGCCGGTGCCATGCCGTGCCATGCCGTGCCATGCCGTGCCATGCCGTGCCATGCCGTGCCATGCCGGTGCCATGCCGTGCCATGCCGGTGCCCATGCCGTGCCATGCCGGTGCCATGCCGTGCCATTCCGGTGCCATGCCGTGCCATTCCGGTGCCATGCCGTGCCATTCCGGTGCCATGCCGGTGCCATGCCGTGCCATGCCGGTGCCATGCCGTGCCATGCCGGTGCCATGCCGTGCCATGCCGGTGCCATGCCGGTGCCATGCCGGTGCCATGCCGTGCCATTCCGTGCCATTCAATGCCATTCCATGCCATTCAATGCCGTGCCATGCCGGTGCCATGCCGTGCCATGCCGTGCCATGCGGTGCCATGCCGTGCCATGCCGTGCCATGCCGTGCCATGCCGTGCCATGCCGTGCCATGCCGGTGCCATGCCGTGCCATGCCGTGCCATGCCGTGCCATGCCGGTGCCATGCCGTGCCATGCCGGTGCCATGCCGTGCCATGCCGGTGCCATGCCGTGCCATGCCGTGCCATGCCGTGCCATGCCGGTGCCATGCCGTGCCATGCCGTGCCATGCCGGTGCCATGCCGTGCCATGCCGTGCCATGCCGGTGCCATGCCGTGCCATGCCGGTGCCATGCCGTGCCATGCCGTGCCATGCCGGTGCCCATGCCGTGCCATGCCGGTGCCATGCCGTGCCATGCCGGTGCCATGCCGGTGCCATGCCGTGCCATGCCGGTGCCATGCCGTGCCATGCCGTGCCATGCCGTGCCATGCCGGGCCATGCGGTGCCATGCCGTGCCATGCCGTGCCATGCCGTGCCATGCCGTGCCATGCCGTGCCATGCCGTGCCATGCCGTGCCATGCCGTGCCATGCCGTGCCATTCCATGCCATTCAATGCCGTGCCATGCCGTGCCATGCCGTGCCATGCGGTGCCATGCCGTGCCATTCGGTGCCATGCCATTCCATGCCATTCCATGCCATTCCATGCCATTCCATGCCATTCCATGCCATTCCATGCCATTCCATGCCATTCCATGCCATTCAATGCCGTGCCATGCCGTGCCATGCCGTGCCATGCCGGTGCCATGCCGGTGCCATGCCGGTGCCATGCCGTGCCATGCCGGTGCCATGCCGTGCCATGCCGGTGCCATGCCGTGCCATGCCGGTGCCATGCCGTGCCATGCCGTGCCATGCCGGTGCCATGCCGTGCCATGCCGGTGCCATGCCGTGCCATGCCGTGCCATGCCGTGCCATGCCTTGCCATGCCGTGCCATGCCGTGCCATGCCGGTGCCATGCCGTGCCATGCCGGTGCCATGCCGTGCCATGCCGGTGCCATGCCGTGCCATGCCGGTGCCATGCCGTGCCATGCCGGTGCCATGCCGTGCCATGCCGGTGCCATGCCGTGCCATGCCGGTGCCATGCCGTGCCATGCCGGTGCCATGCCGTGCCATGCCGGTGCCATGCCGTGCCATGCCGTGCCATGCCGTGCCATGCCGGTGCCATGCCGTGGCATGCCGGTGCCATGCCGTGCCATGCCGTGCCATGCCGGTGCCATGCCGTGCCATGCCGTGCCATGCCGGTGCCATGCCGGTGCCATGCCGTGCCATGCCGTGCCATGCCGTGCCATGCCGTGCCATTCCGTGCCATTCAATGCCATTCCATGCCATTCAATGCCGTGCCTTGCCGTGCCATGCCGTGCCATGCCGTGCCATGCCGTGCCATGCCGTGCCATGCCGTGCCATGCCATTCCATGCCATTCCATGCCATTCCATGCCATTCCATGCCATTCCATGCCATTCCATGCCATTCCATGCCATTCCATGCCATTCCATGCCGGTGCCATGCCGTGCCATGCCGGTGCCATGCCGGTGCCATGCCGTGCCATGCCGGTGCCATGCCGTGCCATGCCGGTGCCATGCCGTGCCATGCCGGTGCCATGCCGTGCCATGCCGGTGCCATGCCGTGCCATGCCGTGCCATGCCGTGCCATGCCGTGCCATGCCATTCCATGCCATTCCATGCCATTCCATGCCATTCCATGCCATTCCATGCCATTCCATGCCATTCCATGCCATTCCATGCCATTCCATGCTATTCCATGCCATTCCATGCCATTCCATGCCGTGCCATGCCGGTGCCATGCCGTGCCATGCCGGTGCCATGCCGTGCCATGCCGGTGCCATGCCGTGCCATGCCGGTGCCATGCCGGTGCCATGCCGTGCCATGCCGGTGCCATGCCGGTGCCATGCCGTGCCATGCCGGTGCCATGCCGTGCCATGCCGGTGCCATGTCGTGCCATGCCGGTGCCATGCCGTGCCATGCCGGTGCCATGCCGTGCCATGCCGGTGCCATGCCGGGCCATGCCGGTGCCATGCCGTGCCATGCCGTGCCATGCCGGTGCCATGCCGGTGCCATGCCGTGCCATGCCGGTGCCATGCCGGTGCCATGCCGTGCCATGCCGTGCCATGCCGTGCCATGCCGGGCCATGCGGTGCCATGCCATTCCATGCCATTCCATGCCATTCCATGCCATTCCATGCCATTCCATGCCATTCCATGCCGTGCCATGCCGGTGCCATGCCGTGCCATGCCGGTGCCATGCCGTGCCATGCCGGTGCCATGCCGTGCCATGCCGGTGCCATGCCGTGCCATGCCGGTGCCATGCCGTGCCATGCCGGTGCCATGCCGTGCCATGCCGGTGCCATGCCGTGCCATGCCGGTGCCATGCCGTGCCATGCCGGTGCCATGCCGTGCCATGCCGTGCCGTGCCGGTGCCATGCCGGTGCCATGCCGTGCCATGCCGGTGCCATGCCGTGCCATGCCGGTGCCATGCCGTGCCATGCCGTGCCATGCCGTGCCATGCCGTGCCATGCCGTGCCATGCCGTGCCATGCCGTGCCATGCCGTGCCATGCCGTGCCATGCCGTGCCATGCCGGTGCCATGCCGTGCCATGCCGGTGCCATGCCGTGCCATCCCGGTGCCATGCCGTGCCATGCCGGTGCCATGCCGTGCCATGCCGTGCCATGCCGGTGCCATGCCGTGCCATGCCGGTGCCATGCCGTGCCATGCCGGTGCCATGCCGTGCCATGCCGGTGCCATGCCGTGCCGTGCCGGTGCCATGCCGGTGCCATGCCGTGCCATGCCGGTGCCATGCCGTGCCATGCCGGTGCCATGCCGTGCCATGCCGTGCCATGCCGTGCCATGCCGTGCCATGCCGTGCCATGCCGTGCCATGCCGTGCCATGCCGTGCCATGCCGGTGCCATGCCGTGCCATGCCGGTGCCATGCCGTGCCATCCCGGTGCCATGCCGTGCCATGCCGGTGCCATGCCGTGCCATGCCGTGCCATGCCGTGCCATGCCGGTGCCATGCCGTGCCATGCCGGTGCCATGCCGTGCCATGCCGGTGCCCATGCCGTGCCATGCCGGTGCCATGCCGTGCCATGCCGGTGCCATGTCGGTGCCATGCCGTGCCATGCCGGTGCCATGCCGGGCCATGCGGTGCCATGCCATTCCATGCCATTCCATGCCATTCCATGCCATTCCATGCCAGTCCATGCCATTCCATGCCACTCAATGCGGTGCCATGCCGTGCCATGCGGTGCCATGCGGTGCCATGCCGTGCCATGCCGTGCCATGCCGTGCCATGCCGTGCCATGCCGTGCCATGCCGTGCCATGCCGTGCCATGCCGTGCCATGCCGTGCCATGCCGTGCCATGCCGTGCCATGCCGTGCCATGCCGTGCCATGCCGTGCCATGCCGTGCCATGCCGTGCCATGCCGTGCCATGCCGTGCCATGCCGTGCCATGCCGTGCCATGCCGTGCCATGCCGTGCCATGCCGTGCCATGCCGTGCCATGCCGTGCCATGCCGTGCCATGCCGTGCCATGCCGTGCCATGCCGTGCCATGCCGTGCCATGCCGTGCCATGCCGTGCCATGCCGTGCCGTGCCGTGCCGTGCCATGCCGTGCCATGCCGTGCCATGCCGTGCCATGCCGTGCCATGCCGTGCCATGCCGTGCCATGCCGTGCCATGCCGTGCCATGCCGTGCCATGCCGTGCCATGCCGTGCCATGCCGTGCCATGCCGTGCCATTCCATGCCATTCAATGCCGTGCCATGCCGTGCCATGCCGTGCCATGCGGTGCCATGCCGTGCCATTCGGTGCCATGCCATTCCATGCCATTCCATGCCATTCCATGCCATTCCATGCCATTCCATGCCATTCCATGCCATTCCATGCCATTCCATGCCATTCCATGCCATTCAATGCCGTGCCATGCCGTGCCATGCCGTGCCATGCCATTCCATGCCATTCCATGCCATTCCATGCCATTCCATGCCATTCCATGCCATTCCATGCCATTCCATGCCATTCCATGCCATTCCATGCCATTCCATGCCATTCCATGCCATTCCATGCCATTCCATGCCATTCCATGCCATTCCATGCCATTCCATGCCATTCCATGCCATTCCATGCCATTCCATGCCATTCCATGCCATTCCATGCCATTCCATGCCATTCCATGCCATTCCATGCCGGTGCCATGCCGTGCCATGCCGGTGCCATGCCGGTGCCATGCCGTGCCATGCCGGTGCCATGCCGTGCCATGCCGGTGCCATGCCGTGCCATGCCGGTGCCATGCCGTGCCATGCCGGTGCCATGCCGTGCCATGCCGGTGCCATGCCGTGCCATGCCGGTGCCATGCCGTGCCATGCCGGTGCCATGCCGTGCCATGCCGGTGCCATGCCGTGCCATGCCGGTGCCATGCCGTGCCATGCCGGTGCCATGCCGTGCCATGCCGGTGCCATGCCGTGCCATGCAGGTGCCATGCCGTGCCATGCCGGTGCCATGCCGGTGCCATGCCGTGCCATGCCGGTGCCATGCCGCGCCATGCCGGTGCCATGCCGTGCCATGCCGGTGCCATGCCGTGCCATGCCGTGCCATGCCGTGCCATGCCGTGCCATGCCGTGCCATGCCGTGCCATGCCGGTGCCATGCCGTGCCATGCCGGTGCCCATGCCGTGCCATGCCGGTGCCATGCCGTGCCATTCCGGTGCCATGCCGTGCCATTCCGGTGCCATGCCGTGCCATTCCGGTGCCATGCCGGTGCCATGCCGTGCCATGCCGGTGCCATGCCGTGCCATGCCGGTGCCATGCCGGTGCCATGCCGGTGCCATGCCGTGCCATTCCGTGCCATTCAATGCCATTCCATGCCATTCAATGCCGTGCCATGCCGGTGCCATGCCGTGCCATGCCGTGCCATGCGGTGCCATGCCGTGCCATGCCGTGCCATGCCGTGCCATGCCGTGCCATGCCGTGCCATGCCGTGCCATGCCGGTGCCATGCCGTGCCATGCCGTGCCATGCCGTGCCATGCCGGTGCCATGCCGTGCCATGCCGGTGCCATGCCGTGCCATGCCGGTGCCATGCCGTGCCATGCCGTGCCATGCCGGTGCCATGCCGTGCCATGCCGTGCCATGCCGGTGCCATGCCGTGCCATGCCGTGCCATGCCGGTGCCATGCCGTGCCATGCCGGTGCCATGCCGTGCCATGCCGTGCCATGCCGGTGCCCATGCCGTGCCATGCCGGTGCCATGCCGTGCCATGCCGGTGCCATGCCGGTGCCATGCCGTGCCATGCCGGTGCCATGCCGTGCCATGCCGTGCCATGCCGTGCCATGCCGGGCCATGCGGTGCCATGCCATTCCATGCCATTCCATGCCATTCCATGCCAGTCCATGCCATTCCATGCCACTCAATGCGGTGCCATGCCGTGCCATGCGGTGCCATGCCGTGCCATGCCGTGCCATGCCGTGCCATGCCGTGCCATGCCGTGCCATGCCGTGCCATGCCGTGCCATGCCGTGCCATGCCGTGCCATGCCGTGCCATGCCGTGCCATGCCGTGCCATGCCGTGCCATGCCGTGCCATGCCGTGCCATGCCGTGCCATGCCGTGCCATGCCGTGCCATGCCGTGCCATGCCGTGCCATGCCGTGCCATGCCGTGCCATGCCGTGCCATGCCGTGCCATGCCGTGCCATGCCGTGCCATGCCGTGCCATGCCGTGCCATGCCGTGCCATGCCGTGCCATGCCGTGCCATGCCGTGCCATGCCGTGCCATGCCGTGCCATGCCGTGCCATGCCGTGCCATGCCGTGCCATGCCGTGCCATGCCGTGCCATGCCGTGCCATGCCGTGCCATGCCGTGCCATGCCGTGCCATGCCGTGCCATGCCGTGCCATGCCGTGCCATGCCGTGCCATGCCGTGCCATGCCGTGCCATGCCGTGCCATGCCGTGCCATGCCGTGCCATGCCGTGCCATGCCGTGCCATGCCGTGCCATGCCGTGCCATGCCGTGCCATGCCGTGCCATGCCGTGCCATGCCGTGCCATGCCGTGCCATTCCATGCCATTCAATGCCGTGCCATGCCGTGCCATGCCGTGCCATGCGGTGCCATGCCGTGCCATTCGGTGCCATGCCATTCCATGCCATTCCATGCCATTCCATGCCATTCCATGCCATTCCATGCCATTCCATGCCATTCCATGCCATTCCATGCCATTCCATGCCATTCCATGCCATTCCATGCCATTCAATGCCGTGCCATGCCGTGCCATGCCGTGCCATGCCGGTGCCATGCCGTGCCATGCCGGTGCCATGCCGTGCCATGCCGGTGCCATGCCGTGCCATGCCGGTGCCATGCCGTGCCATGCCGGTGCCATGCCGTGCCATGCCGTGCCATGCCGGTGCCATGCCGGTGCCATGCCGTGCCATGCCGGTGCCATGCCGTGCCATGCCGGTGCCATGCCGTGCCATGCCGGTGCCATGCCGTGCCATGCCGTGCCATGCCGGTGCCATGCCGTGCCATGCCGGTGCCATGCCGTGCCATGCCGTGCCATGCCGTGCCATGCCTTGCCATGCCGTGCCATGCCGTGCCATGCCGGTGCCATGCCGTGCCATGCCGGTGCCATGCCGTGCCATGCCGGTGCCATGCCGTGCCATGCCGGTGCCATGCCGTGCCATGCCGGTGCCATGCCGTGCCATGCCGGTGCCATGCCGTGCCATGCCGTGCCATGCCGTGCCATGCCGGTGCCATTCCGTGCCATGCCGGTGCCATGCCGTGCCATGCCGTGCCATGCCGGTGCCATGCCGGTGCCATGCCGTGCCATGCCGTGCCATGCCGTGCCATGCCGTGCCATTCCGTGCCATTCAATGCCATTCCATGCCATTCAATGCCGTGCCTTGCCGTGCCATGCCGTGCCATGCCGTGCCATGCCGTGCCATGCCGTGCCATGCCGTGCCATGCCGTGCCATGCCGTGCCATGCCATGCCGTGCCATGCCGTGCCATGCCGTGCCATGCCGTGCCATGCCGTGCCATGCCGTGCCATGCCGTGCCATGCCGTGCCATGCCGGTGCCATGCCGTGCCATGCCGGTGCCATGCCGTGCCATGCCGGTGCCATGCCGTGCCATGCCGTGCCATGCCGGTGCCATGCCGGTGCCATGCCGTGCCATGCCGGTGCCATGCCGTGCCATGCCGGTGCCATGCCGTGCCATGCCGGTGCCATGCCGTGCCATGCCGTGCCATGCCGGTGCCATGCCGTGCCATGCCGGTGCCATGCCGTGCCATGCCGTGCCATGCCGTGCCATGCCTTGCCATGCCGTGCCATGCCGTGCCATGCCGGTGCCATGCCGTGCCATGCCGGTGCCATGCCGTGCCATGCCGGTGCCATGCCGTGCCATGCCGGTGCCATGCCGTGCCATGCCGGTGCCATGCCGTGCCATGCCGGTGCCATGCCGTGCCATGCCGTGCCATGCCGTGCCATGCCGGTGCCATGCCGTGGCATGCCGGTGCCATGCCGTGCCATGCCGTGCCATGCCGGTGCCATGCCGTGCCATGCCGTGCCATGCCGGTGCCATGCCGGTGCCATGCCGTGCCATGCCGTGCCATGCCGTGCCATGCCGTGCCATTCCGTGCCATTCAATGCCATTCCATGCCATTCAATGCCGTGCCTTGCCGTGCCATGCCGTGCCATGCCGTGCCATGCCGTGCCATGCCGTGCCATGCCGTGCCATGCCGTGCCATGCCATTCCATGCCATTCCATGCCATTCCATGCCATTCCATGCCATTCCATGCCATTCCATGCCATTCCATGCCATTCCATGCCATTCCATGCCATTCCATGCCATTCCATGCCATTCCATGCCATTCCATGCCATTCCATGCCGTGCCATGCCGGTGCCATGCCGTGCCATGCCGGTGCCATGCCGTGCCATGCCGGTGCCATGCCGTGCCATGCCGGTGCCATGCCTTGCCATGCCGTGCCATGCCGTGCCATGCCGTGCCATGCCATTCCATGCCATTCCATGCCATTCCATGCCATTCCATGCCATTCCATGCCATTCCATGCCATTCCATGCCATTCCATGCCATTCCATGCTATTCCATGCCATTCCATGCCATTCCATGCCATTCCATGCCATTCCATGCCATTCCATGCCATTCCATGCCATTCCATGCCATTCCATGCCATTCCATGCCATTCCATGCCATTCCATGCCGTGCCATGCCGATGCCATGCCGTGCCATGCCGGTGCCATGCCGTGCCATGCCGTGACATGCCGGTGCCATGCCGGTGCCATGCCGTGCCATTCCGTGCCATTCAATGCCATTCCATGCCATTCAATGCCGTGCCTTGCCGTGCCATGCCGTGCCATGCCGTGCCATGCCGTGCCATGCCGTGCCATGCCGTGCCATGCCGTGCCATGCCGTGCCATGCCGTGCCATGCCGTGCCATGCCGTGCCATGCCGTGCCATGCCGTGCCATGCCGTGCCATGCCGTGCCATGCCGTGCCATGCCGTGCCATGCCGTGCCATGCCGTGCCATGCCGTGCCATGCCGTGCCATGCCATTCCATGCCATTTCATGCCATTCCATGCCATTTCATGCCATTCCATGCCATTCCATGCCATTCCATGCCATTCCATGCCATTCCATGCCATTCCATGCCATTCCATGCCATTCCATGCCATTCCATGCCATTCCATGCCATTCCATGCCATTCCATGCCATTCCATGC
Source organism: Cryptus armator (assembly GCA_963971235.1). Classification (NCBI taxonomy): domain Eukaryota; kingdom Metazoa; phylum Arthropoda; class Insecta; order Hymenoptera; family Ichneumonidae; genus Cryptus; species Cryptus armator. The sequence goes on along the minus strand of CAXARG010000294.1, from coordinate 70,616 downwards.
CATTCCATGCCATTCCATGCCATTCCATGCCATTCCATGCCATTCCATGCCATTCCATGCCATTCCATGCCATTCCATGCCATTCCATGCCATTCCATGCCATTCCATGCCATTCCATGCCATTCCATGCCATTCCATGCCATTCCATGCCATTCCATGCCATTCCATGCCATTCCATGCCATTCCATGCCATTCCATGCCATTCCATGCCATTCCATGCCGGTGCCATGCCGTGCCATGCCGGTGCCATGCCGTGCCATGCCGGTGCCATGCCGTGCCATGCCGGTGCCATGCCGTGCCATGCCGTGCCATGCCATTCCATGCCATTCCATGCCATTCCATGCCATTCCATGCCATTCCATGCCATTCCATGCCATTCCATGCCATTCCATGCCATTCCATGCCATTCCATGCCATTCCATGCCATTCCATGCCATTCCATGCCATTCCATGCCATTCCATGCCGTGCCATGCCGGTGCCATGCCGTGCCATGCCGGTGCCATGCCGTGCCATGCCGGTGCCATGCCGTGCCATGCCGTGCCATGCCGGTGCCATGCCGTGCCATGCCGTGCCATGCCGGTGCCATGCCGTGCCATGCCGGTGCCATGCCGTGCCATGCCGGTGCCATGCCGTGCCATGCCGGTGCCATGCCGTGCCATGCCGGTGCCATGCCGTGCCATGCCGGTGCCATGCCGTGCCATGCCGGTGCCATGCCGTGCCATGCCGTGCCATGCCGTGCCATGCCGGGCCATGCGGTGCCATGCCATTCCATGCCATTCCATGCCATTCCATGCCATTCCATGCCATTCCATGCCATTCCATGCCATTCCATGCCATTCCATGCCATTCCATGCCATTCCATGCCATTCCATGCTATTCCATGCCATTCCATGCCATTCCATGCCGTGCCATGCCGATGCCATTCCATGCCGTGCCATGCCGATGCCATGCCGTGCCATGCCGGTGCCATGCCGTGCCATGCCGTGACATGCCGGTGCCATGCCGGTGCCATGCCGTGCCATTCCGTGCCATTCAATGCCATTCCATGCCATTCAATGCCGTGCCATGCCGGTGCCATGCCGTGCCATGCCGTGCCATGCGGTGCCATGCCGTGCCATGCCGTGCCATGCCGTGCCATGCCGTGCCATGCCGTGCCATGCCGTGCCATGCCGTGCCATGCCGTGCCATGCCGTGCCATGCCGTGCCATGCCGTGCCATGCCGTGCCATGCCGTGCCATGCCGTGCCATGCCGTGCCATGCCGTGCCATGCCGTGCCATGCCGTGCCATGCCGTGCCATGCCGTGCCATGCCGTGCCATGCCGTGCCATGCCGTGCCATGCCGTGCCATGCCGTGCCATGCCGTGCCATGCCGTGCCATGCCGTGCCATGCCGTGCCATGCCGTGCCATGCCGTGCCATGCCGTGCCATGCCGTGCCATGCCGTGCCATGCCGTGCCATGCCGGTGCCATGCCGTGCCATGCCGGTGCCATGCCGTGCCATGCCGGTGCCCATGCCGTGCCATGCCGGTGCCATGCCGTGCCATGCCGGTGCCATGTCGGTGCCATGCCGTGCCATGCCGGTGCCATGCCGGGCCATGCGGTGCCATGCCATTCCATGCCATTCCATGCCATTCCATGCCATTCCATGCCAGTCCATGCCATTCCATGCCACTCAATGCGGTGCCATGCCGTGCCATGCGGTGCCATGCGGTGCCATGCCGTGCCATGCCGTGCCATGCCGTGCCATGCCGTGCCATGCCGTGCCATGCCGTGCCATGCCGTGCCATGCCGTGCCATGCCGTGCCATGCCGTGCCATGCCGTGCCATGCCGTGCCATGCCGTGCCATGCCGTGCCATGCCGTGCCATGCCGTGCCATGCCGTGCCATGCCGTGCCATGCCGTGCCATGCCGTGCCATGCCGTGCCATGCCGTGCCATGCCGTGCCATGCCGTGCCATGCCGTGCCATGCCGTGCCATGCCGTGCCATGCCGTGCCATGCCGTGCCATGCCGTGCCATGCCGTGCCATGCCGTGCCATGCCGTGCCATGCCGTGCCGTGCCGTGCCGTGCCATGCCGTGCCATGCCGTGCCATGCCGTGCCATGCCGTGCCATGCCGTGCCATGCCGTGCCATGCCGTGCCATGCCGTGCCATGCCGTGCCATGCCGTGCCATGCCGTGCCATGCCGTGCCATGCCGTGCCATTCCATGCCATTCAATGCCGTGCCATGCCGTGCCATGCCGTGCCATGCGGTGCCATGCCGTGCCATTCGGTGCCATGCCATTCCATGCCATTCCATGCCATTCCATGCCATTCCATGCCATTCCATGCCATTCCATGCCATTCCATGCCATTCCATGCCATTCCATGCCATTCCATGCCATTCCATGCCATTCAATGCCGTGCCATGCCGTGCCATGCCGTGCCATGCCATTCCATGCCATTCCATGCCATTCCATGCCATTCCATGCCATTCCATGCCATTCCATGCCATTCCATGCCATTCCATGCCATTCCATGCCATTCCATGCCATTCCATGCCATTCCATGCCATTCCATGCCATTCCATGCCATTCCATGCCATTCCATGCCATTCCATGCCATTCCATGCCATTCCATGCCATTCCATGCCATTCCATGCCATTCCATGCCATTCCATGCCATTCCATGCCATTCCATGCCGGTGCCATGCCGTGCCATGCCGGTGCCATGCCGGTGCCATGCCGTGCCATGCCGGTGCCATGCCGTGCCATGCCGGTGCCATGCCGTGCCATGCCGGTGCCATGCCGTGCCATGCCGGTGCCATGCCGTGCCATGCCGGTGCCATGCCGTGCCATGCCGGTGCCATGCCGTGCCATGCCGGTGCCATGCCGTGCCATGCCGGTGCCATGCCGTGCCATGCCGGTGCCATGCCGTGCCATGCCGGTGCCATGCCGTGCCATGCCGGTGCCATGCCGTGCCATGCAGGTGCCATGCCGTGCCATGCCGGTGCCATGCCGGTGCCATGCCGTGCCATGCCGGTGCCATGCCGCGCCATGCCGGTGCCATGCCGTGCCATGCCGGTGCCATGCCGTGCCATGCCGTGCCATGCCGTGCCATGCCGTGCCATGCCGTGCCATGCCGTGCCATGCCGGTGCCATGCCGTGCCATGCCGGTGCCCATGCCGTGCCATGCCGGTGCCATGCCGTGCCATTCCGGTGCCATGCCGTGCCATTCCGGTGCCATGCCGTGCCATTCCGGTGCCATGCCGGTGCCATGCCGTGCCATGCCGGTGCCATGCCGTGCCATGCCGGTGCCATGCCGGTGCCATGCCGGTGCCATGCCGTGCCATTCCGTGCCATTCAATGCCATTCCATGCCATTCAATGCCGTGCCATGCCGGTGCCATGCCGTGCCATGCCGTGCCATGCGGTGCCATGCCGTGCCATGCCGTGCCATGCCGTGCCATGCCGTGCCATGCCGTGCCATGCCGTGCCATGCCGGTGCCATGCCGTGCCATGCCGTGCCATGCCGTGCCATGCCGGTGCCATGCCGTGCCATGCCGGTGCCATGCCGTGCCATGCCGGTGCCATGCCGTGCCATGCCGTGCCATGCCGGTGCCATGCCGTGCCATGCCGTGCCATGCCGGTGCCATGCCGTGCCATGCCGTGCCATGCCGGTGCCATGCCGTGCCATGCCGGTGCCATGCCGTGCCATGCCGTGCCATGCCGGTGCCCATGCCGTGCCATGCCGGTGCCATGCCGTGCCATGCCGGTGCCATGCCGGTGCCATGCCGTGCCATGCCGGTGCCATGCCGTGCCATGCCGTGCCATGCCGTGCCATGCCGGGCCATGCGGTGCCATGCCATTCCATGCCATTCCATGCCATTCCATGCCAGTCCATGCCATTCCATGCCACTCAATGCGGTGCCATGCCGTGCCATGCGGTGCCATGCCGTGCCATGCCGTGCCATGCCGTGCCATGCCGTGCCATGCCGTGCCATGCCGTGCCATGCCGTGCCATGCCGTGCCATGCCGTGCCATGCCGTGCCATGCCGTGCCATGCCGTGCCATGCCGTGCCATGCCGTGCCATGCCGTGCCATGCCGTGCCATGCCGTGCCATGCCGTGCCATGCCGTGCCATGCCGTGCCATGCCGTGCCATGCCGTGCCATGCCGTGCCATGCCGTGCCATGCCGTGCCATGCCGTGCCATGCCGTGCCATGCCGTGCCATGCCGTGCCATGCCGTGCCATGCCGTGCCATGCCGTGCCATGCCGTGCCATGCCGTGCCATGCCGTGCCATGCCGTGCCATGCCGTGCCATGCCGTGCCATGCCGTGCCATGCCGTGCCATGCCGTGCCATGCCGTGCCATGCCGTGCCATGCCGTGCCATGCCGTGCCATGCCGTGCCATGCCGTGCCATGCCGTGCCATGCCGTGCCATGCCGTGCCATGCCGTGCCATGCCGTGCCATGCCGTGCCATGCCGTGCCATGCCGTGCCATGCCGTGCCATGCCGTGCCATGCCGTGCCATGCCGTGCCATGCCGTGCCATGCCGTGCCATGCCGTGCCATGCCGTGCCATGCCGTGCCATGCCGTGCCATGCCGTGCCATTCCATGCCATTCAATGCCGTGCCATGCCGTGCCATGCCGTGCCATGCGGTGCCATGCCGTGCCATTCGGTGCCATGCCATTCCATGCCATTCCATGCCATTCCATGCCATTCCATGCCATTCCATGCCATTCCATGCCATTCCATGCCATTCCATGCCATTCCATGCCATTCCATGCCATTCCATGCCATTCAATGCCGTGCCATGCCGTGCCATGCCGTGCCATGCCGGTGCCATGCCGTGCCATGCCGGTGCCATGCCGTGCCATGCCGGTGCCATGCCGTGCCATGCCGGTGCCATGCCGTGCCATGCCGGTGCCATGCCGTGCCATGCCGTGCCATGCCGGTGCCATGCCGGTGCCATGCCGTGCCATGCCGGTGCCATGCCGTGCCATGCCGGTGCCATGCCGTGCCATGCCGGTGCCATGCCGTGCCATGCCGTGCCATGCCGGTGCCATGCCGTGCCATGCCGGTGCCATGCCGTGCCATGCCGTGCCATGCCGTGCCATGCCTTGCCATGCCGTGCCATGCCGTGCCATGCCGGTGCCATGCCGTGCCATGCCGGTGCCATGCCGTGCCATGCCGGTGCCATGCCGTGCCATGCCGGTGCCATGCCGTGCCATGCCGGTGCCATGCCGTGCCATGCCGGTGCCATGCCGTGCCATGCCGTGCCATGCCGTGCCATGCCGGTGCCATGCCGTGGCATGCCGGTGCCATGCCGTGCCATGCCGTGCCATGCCGGTGCCATGCCGTGCCATGCCGTGCCATGCCGGTGCCATGCCGGTGCCATGCCGTGCCATGCCGTGCCATGCCGTGCCATGCCGTGCCATTCCGTGCCATTCAATGCCATTCCATGCCATTCAATGCCGTGCCTTGCCGTGCCATGCCGTGCCATGCCGTGCCATGCCGTGCCATGCCGTGCCATGCCGTGCCATGCCGTGCCATGCCGTGCCATGCCATGCCGTGCCATGCCGTGCCATGCCGTGCCATGCCGTGCCATGCCGTGCCATGCCGTGCCATGCCGTGCCATGCCGTGCCATGCCGGTGCCATGCCGTGCCATGCCGGTGCCATGCCGTGCCATGCCGGTGCCATGCCGTGCCATGCCGTGCCATGCCGGTGCCATGCCGGTGCCATGCCGTGCCATGCCGGTGCCATGCCGTGCCATGCCGGTGCCATGCCGTGCCATGCCGGTGCCATGCCGTGCCATGCCGTGCCATGCCGGTGCCATGCCGTGCCATGCCGGTGCCATGCCGTGCCATGCCGTGCCATGCCGTGCCATGCCTTGCCATGCCGTGCCATGCCGTGCCATGCCGGTGCCATGCCGTGCCATGCCGGTGCCATGCCGTGCCATGCCGGTGCCATGCCGTGCCATGCCGGTGCCATGCCGTGCCATGCCGGTGCCATGCCGTGCCATGCCGGTGCCATGCCGTGCCATGCCGTGCCATGCCGTGCCATGCCGGTGCCATGCCGTGGCATGCCGGTGCCATGCCGTGCCATGCCGTGCCATGCCGGTGCCATGCCGTGCCATGCCGTGCCATGCCGGTGCCATGCCGGTGCCATGCCGTGCCATGCCGTGCCATGCCGTGCCATGCCGTGCCATTCCGTGCCATTCAATGCCATTCCATGCCATTCAATGCCGTGCCTTGCCGTGCCATGCCGTGCCATGCCGTGCCATGCCGTGCCATGCCGTGCCATGCCGTGCCATGCCGTGCCATGCCATTCCATGCCATTCCATGCCATTCCATGCCATTCCATGCCATTCCATGCCATTCCATGCCATTCCATGCCATTCCATGCCATTCCATGCCATTCCATGCCATTCCATGCCATTCCATGCCATTCCATGCCATTCCATGCCGTGCCATGCCGGTGCCATGCCGTGCCATGCCGGTGCCATGCCGTGCCATGCCGGTGCCATGCCGTGCCATGCCGGTGCCATGCCTTGCCATGCCGTGCCATGCCGTGCCATGCCGTGCCATGCCATTCCATGCCATTCCATGCCATTCCATGCCATTCCATGCCATTCCATGCCATTCCATGCCATTCCATGCCATTCCATGCCATTCCATGCTATTCCATGCCATTCCATGCCATTCCATGCCATTCCATGCCATTCCATGCCATTCCATGCCATTCCATGCCATTCCATGCCATTCCATGCCATTCCATGCCATTCCATGCCATTCCATGCCGTGCCATGCCGATGCCATGCCGTGCCATGCCGGTGCCATGCCGTGCCATGCCGTGACATGCCGGTGCCATGCCGGTGCCATGCCGTGCCATTCCGTGCCATTCAATGCCATTCCATGCCATTCAATGCCGTGCCTTGCCGTGCCATGCCGTGCCATGCCGTGCCATGCCGTGCCATGCCGTGCCATGCCGTGCCATGCCGTGCCATGCCGTGCCATGCCGTGCCATGCCGTGCCATGCCGTGCCATGCCGTGCCATGCCGTGCCATGCCGTGCCATGCCGTGCCATGCCGTGCCATGCCGTGCCATGCCGTGCCATGCCGTGCCATGCCGTGCCATGCCATTCCATGCCATTTCATGCCATTCCATGCCATTTCATGCCATTCCATGCCATTCCATGCCATTCCATGCCATTCCATGCCATTCCATGCCATTCCATGCCATTCCATGCCATTCCATGCCATTCCATGCCATTCCATGCCATTCCATGCCATTCCATGCCATTCCATGCCATTCCATGCCATTCCATGCCATTCCATGCCATTCCATGCCATTCCATGCCATTCCATGCCATTCCATGCCATTCCATGCCATTCCATGCCATTCCATGCCATTCCATGCCATTCCATGCCATTCCATGCCATTCCATGCCATTCCATGCCATTCCATGCCATTCCATGCCATTCCATGCCATTCCATGCCATTCCATGCCATTCCATGCCATTCCATGCCATTCCATGCCGGTGCCATGCCGTGCCATGCCGGTGCCATGCCGTGCCATGCCGGTGCCATGCCGTGCCATGCCGGTGCCATGCCGTGCCATGCCGTGCCATGCCATTCCATGCCATTCCATGCCATTCCATGCCATTCCATGCCATTCCATGCCATTCCATGCCATTCCATGCCATTCCATGCCATTCCATGCCATTCCATGCCATTCCATGCCATTCCATGCCATTCCATGCCATTCCATGCCATTCCATGCCGTGCCATGCCGGTGCCATGCCGTGCCATGCCGGTGCCATGCCGTGCCATGCCGGTGCCATGCCGTGCCATGCCGTGCCATGCCGGTGCCATGCCGTGCCATGCCGTGCCATGCCGGTGCCATGCCGTGCCATGCCGGTGCCATGCCGTGCCATGCCGGTGCCATGCCGTGCCATGCCGGTGCCATGCCGTGCCATGCCGGTGCCATGCCGTGCCATGCCGGTGCCATGCCGTGCCATGCCGGTGCCATGCCGTGCCATGCCGTGCCATGCCGTGCCATGCCGGGCCATGCGGTGCCATGCCATTCCATGCCATTCCATGCCATTCCATGCCATTCCATGCCATTCCATGCCATTCCATGCCATTCCATGCCATTCCATGCCATTCCATGCCATTCCATGCCATTCCATGCTATTCCATGCCATTCCATGCCATTCCATGCCGTGCCATGCCGATGCCATTCCATGCCGTGCCATGCCGATGCCATGCCGTGCCATGCCGGTGCCATGCCGTGCCATGCCGTGACATGCCGGTGCCATGCCGGTGCCATGCCGTGCCATTCCGTGCCATTCAATGCCATTCCATGCCATTCAATGCCGTGCCATGCCGGTGCCATGCCGTGCCATGCCGTGCCATGCGGTGCCATGCCGTGCCATGCCGTGCCATGCCGTGCCATGCCGTGCCATGCCGTGCCATGCCGTGCCATGCCGTGCCATGCCGTGCCATGCCGTGCCATGCCGTGCCATGCCGTGCCATGCCGTGCCATGCCGTGCCATGCCGTGCCATGCCGTGCCATGCCGTGCCATGCCGTGCCATGCCGTGCCATGCCGTGCCATGCCGTGCCATGCCGTGCCATGCCGTGCCATGCCGTGCCATGCCGTGCCATGCCGTGCCATGCCGTGCCATGCCGTGCCATGCCGTGCCATGCCGTGCCATGCCGTGCCATGCCGTGCCATGCCGTGCCATGCCGTGCCATGCCGTGCCATGCCGTGCCATGCCGTGCCATGCCGTGCCATGCCGTGCCATGCCGTGCCATGCCGTGCCATACCGTGCCATGCCGTGCCATGCCGTGCCATGCCGTGCCATGCCGTGCCATGCCGTGCCATGCCGTGCCATGCCGTGCCATGCCGTGCCATGCCGTGCCATGCCGTGCCATGCCGTGCCATGCCGTGCCATGCCGTGCCATGCCGTGCCATGCCGTGCCATTCCATGCCATTCAATGCCGTGCCATGCCGTGCCATGCCGTGCCATGCCGTGCCATGCCGTGCCATGCCGTGCCATGCCGTGCCATGCCGTGCCATGCCGTGCCATGCCGTGCCATGCGGTGCCATGCCGTGCCATGCCGTGCCATGCCGTGCCATGCCGTGCCATGCCGTGCCATGCCGTGCCATGCCGTGCCATGCCGTGCCATGCCGTGCCATGCCGTGCCATGCCGTGCCATGCCGTGCCATGCCGTGCCATGCCGTGCCATGCCGTGCCATGCCGTGCCATGCCGTGCCATGCCGTGCCATGCCGTGCCATGCCGTGCCATGCCGTGCCATGCCGTGCCATGCCGTGCCATGCCGTGCCATGCCGTGCCATGCCGTGCCATGCCGTGCCATGCCGTGCCATGCCGTGCCATGCCGTGCCATGCCGTGCCATGCCGTGCCATGCCGTGCCATGCCGTGCCATGCCGTGCCATGCCGTGCCATGCCGTGCCATGCCGTGCCATGCCGTGCCATGCCGTGCCATGCCGTGCCATGCCGTGCCATGCCGTGCCATGCCGTGCCATGCCGTGCCATGCCGTGCCATGCCGTGCCATGCCGTGCCATGCCGTGCCATGCCGTGCCATGCCGTGCCATGCCGTGCCATGCCGTGCCATGCCGTGCCATGCCGTGCCATGCCGTGCCATGCCGTGCCATGCCGTGCCATGCCGTGCCATGCCGTGCCATGCCGTGCCATGCCGTGCCATGCCGTGCCATGCCGTGCCATGCCGTGCCATGCCGTGCCATGCCGTGCCATGCCGTGCCATGCCGTGCCATGCCGTGCCATGCCGTGCCATGCCGTGCCATGCCGTGCCATGCCGTGCCATGCCGTGCCATGCCGGTGCCATGCCGTGCCATGCCGGTGCCATGCCGTGCCATGCCGGTGCCATGCCGTGCCATGCCGGTGCCATGCCGTGCCATGCCGGTGCCATGCCGTGCCATGCCGGTGCCATGCCGTGCCATGCCGGTGCCATGCCGTGCCATGCCGGTGCCATGCCGTGCCATGCCGGTGCCATGCCGTGCCATGCCGGTGCCATGCCGTGCCATGCCGGTGCCATGCCGTGCCATGCAGGTGCCATGCCGTGCCATGCCGGTGCCATGCCGTGCCATGCCGGTGCCATGCCGTGCCATGCCGGTGCCATGCCGTGCCATGCCGGTGCCATGCCGTGCCATGCCGGTGCCATGCCGTGCCATGCCGTGCCATGCCGGTGCCATGCCGGTGCCATGCCGTGCCATGCCGGTGCCATGCCGTGCCATGCCGGTGCCATGCCGTGCCATGCCGTGCCATGCCGTGCCATGCCGTGCCATGCCGTGCCATGCCGTGCCATGCCGTGCCATGCCGTGCCATGCCGTGCCATGCCGTGCCATGCCGTGCCATGCCGGTGCCCATGCCGTGCCATGCCGGTGCCCATGCCGTGCCATGCCGGTGCCATGCCGTGCCATTCCGGTGCCATGCCGTGCCATTCCGGTGCCATGCCGGTGCCATGCCGTGCCATGCCGGTGCCATGCCGTGCCATGCCGGTGCCATGCCGTGCCATGCCGGTGCCATGCCGTGCCATGCCGGTGCCATGCCGTGCCATGCCGTGCCATGCCGTGCCATGCCGGGCCATGCGGTGCCATGCCATTCCATGCCATTCCATGCCATTCCATGCCATTCCATGCCATTCCATGCCATTCCATGCCATTCCATGCCATTCCATGCCATTCCATGCCATTCCATGCTATTCCATGCCATTCCATGCCATTCCATGCCGTGCCATGCCGATGCCATGCCGTGCCATGCCGGTGCCATGCCGTGCCATGCCGTGCCATGCCGTGCCATGCCGTGCCATGCCGTGCCATGCCGTGCCATGCCGTGCCATGCCGTGCCATGCCGTGCCATGCCGTGCCATGCCGTGCCATGCCGTGCCATGCCGTGCCATGCCGTGCCATGCCGTGCCATGCCGTGCCATTCCATGCCATTCAATGCCGTGCCATGCCGTGCCATGCCGTGCCATGCGGTGCCATGCCGTGCCATTCGGTGCCATGCCATTCCATGCCATTCCATGCCATTCCATGCCATTCCATGCCATTCCATGCCATTCCATGCCATTCCATGCCATTCCATGCCATTCCATGCCATTCCATGCCATTCAATGCCGTGCCATGCCGTGCCATGCCATTCCATGCCATTCCATGCCATTCCATGCCATTCCATGCCATTCCATGCCATTCCATGCCATTCCATGCCATTCCATGCCATTCCATGCCATTCCATGCCATTCCATGCCATTCCATGCCATTCCATGCCATTCCATGCCATTCCATGCCATTCCATGCCATTCCATGCCATTCCATGCCATTCCATGCCATTCCATGCCATTCCATGCCATTCCATGCCATTCCATGCCATTCCATGCCATTCCATGCCATTCCATGCCATTCCATGCCATTCCATGCCATTCCATGCCATTCCATGCCATTCCATGCCATTCCATGCCGGTGCCATGCCGTGCCATGCCGGTGCCATGCCGGTGCCATGCCGTGCCATGCCGGTGCCATGCCGTGCCATGCCGGTGCCATGCCGTGCCATGCCGGTGCCATGCCGTGCCATGCCGGTGCCATGCCGTGCCATGCCGGTGCCATGCCGTGCCATGCCGGTGCCATGCCGTGCCATGCAGGTGCCATGCCGTGCCATGCCGGTGCCATGCCGGTGCCATGCCGTGCCATGCCGGTGCCATGCCGTGCCATGCCGGTGCCATGCCGTGCCATGCCGGTGCCATGCCGTGCCATGCCGTGCCATGCCGTGCCATGCCGTGCCATGCCGTGCCATGCCGGTGCCATGCCGTGCCATGCCGGTGCCCATGCCGTGCCATGCCGGTGCCATGCCGTGCCATTCCGGTGCCATGCCGTGCCATTCCGGTGCCATGCCGTGCCATTCCGGTGCCATGCCGGTGCCATGCCGTGCCATGCCGGTGCCATGCCGTGCCATGCCGGTGCCATGCCGTGCCATGCCGGTGCCATGCCGGTGCCATGCCGGTGCCATGCCGTGCCATTCCGTGCCATTCAATGCCATTCCATGCCATTCAATGCCGTGCCATGCCGGTGCCATGCCGTGCCATGCCGTGCCATGCGGTGCCATGCCGTGCCATGCCGTGCCATGCCGTGCCATGCCGTGCCATGCCGTGCCATGCCGGTGCCATGCCGTGCCATGCCGTGCCATGCCGTGCCATGCCGGTGCCATGCCGTGCCATGCCGGTGCCATGCCGTGCCATGCCGGTGCCATGCCGTGCCATGCCGTGCCATGCCGTGCCATGCCGGTGCCATGCCGTGCCATGCCGTGCCATGCCGGTGCCATGCCGTGCCATGCCGTGCCATGCCGGTGCCATGCCGTGCCATGCCGGTGCCATGCCGTGCCATGCCGTGCCATGCCGGTGCCCATGCCGTGCCATGCCGGTGCCATGCCGTGCCATGCCGGTGCCATGCCGGTGCCATGCCGTGCCATGCCGGTGCCATGCCGTGCCATGCCGTGCCATGCCGTGCCATGCCGGGCCATGCGGTGCCATGCCGTGCCATGCCGTGCCATGCCGTGCCATGCCGTGCCATGCCGTGCCATGCCGTGCCATGCCGTGCCATGCCGTGCCATGCCGTGCCATTCCATGCCATTCAATGCCGTGCCATGCCGTGCCATGCCGTGCCATGCGGTGCCATGCCGTGCCATTCGGTGCCATGCCATTCCATGCCATTCCATGCCATTCCATGCCATTCCATGCCATTCCATGCCATTCCATGCCATTCCATGCCATTCCATGCCATTCAATGCCGTGCCATGCCGTGCCATGCCGTGCCATGCCGGTGCCATGCCGGTGCCATGCCGGTGCCATGCCGTGCCATGCCGGTGCCATGCCGTGCCATGCCGGTGCCATGCCGTGCCATGCCGGTGCCATGCCGTGCCATGCCGTGCCATGCCGGTGCCATGCCGTGCCATGCCGGTGCCATGCCGTGCCATGCCGTGCCATGCCGTGCCATGCCTTGCCATGCCGTGCCATGCCGTGCCATGCCGGTGCCATGCCGTGCCATGCCGGTGCCATGCCGTGCCATGCCGGTGCCATGCCGTGCCATGCCGGTGCCATGCCGTGCCATGCCGGTGCCATGCCGTGCCATGCCGGTGCCATGCCGTGCCATGCCGGTGCCATGCCGTGCCATGCCGGTGCCATGCCGTGCCATGCCGGTGCCATGCCGTGCCATGCCGTGCCATGCCGTGCCATGCCGGTGCCATGCCGTGGCATGCCGGTGCCATGCCGTGCCATGCCGTGCCATGCCGGTGCCATGCCGTGCCATGCCGTGCCATGCCGGTGCCATGCCGGTGCCATGCCGTGCCATGCCGTGCCATGCCGTGCCATGCCGGTGCCATGCCGTGCCATGCCGGTGCCATGCCGTGCCATGCCGGTGCCATGCCGTGCCATGCCGTGCCATGCCGGTGCCATGCCGGTGCCATGCCGTGCCATGCCGGTGCCATGCCGTGCCATGCCGGTGCCATGCCGTGCCATGCCGGTGCCATGCCGTGCCATGCCGTGCCATGCCGTGCCATGCCGTGCCATGCCGTGCCATGCCGTGCCATGCCGTGCCATGCCGTGCCATGCCGTGCCATGCCGTGCCATGCCGTGCCATGCCGGTGCCCATGCCGTGCCATGCCGGTGCCCATGCCGTGCCATGCCGGTGCCATGCCGTGCCATTCCGGTGCCATGCCGTGCCATTCCGGTGCCATGCCGGTGCCATGCCGTGCCATGCCGGTGCCATGCCGTGCCATGCCGGTGCCATGCCGTGCCATGCCGGTGCCATGCCGTGCCATGCCGGTGCCATGCCGTGCCATGCCGTGCCATGCCGTGCCATGCCGGGCCATGCGGTGCCATGCCATTCCATGCCATTCCATGCCATTCCATGCCATTCCATGCCATTCCATGCCATTCCATGCCATTCCATGCCATTCCATGCCATTCCATGCCATTCCATGCTATTCCATGCCATTCCATGCCATTCCATGCCGTGCCATGCCGATGCCATGCCGTGCCATGCCGGTGCCATGCCGTGCCATGCCGTGCCATGCCGTGCCATGCCGTGCCATGCCGTGCCATGCCGTGCCATGCCGTGCCATGCCGTGCCATGCCGTGCCATGCCGTGCCATGCCGTGCCATGCCGTGCCATGCCGTGCCATGCCGTGCCATGCCGTGCCATGCCGTGCCATGCCGTGCCATGCCGTGCCATGCCGTGCCATTCCATGCCATTCAATGCCGTGCCATGCCGTGCCATGCCGTGCCATGCGGTGCCATGCCGTGCCATTCGGTGCCATGCCATTCCATGCCATTCCATGCCATTCCATGCCATTCCATGCCATTCCATGCCATTCCATGCCATTCCATGCCATTCCATGCCATTCCATGCCATTCCATGCCATTCAATGCCGTGCCATGCCGTGCCATGCCATTCCATGCCATTCCATGCCATTCCATGCCATTCCATGCCATTCCATGCCATTCCATGCCATTCCATGCCATTCCATGCCATTCCATGCCATTCCATGCCATTCCATGCCATTCCATGCCATTCCATGCCATTCCATGCCATTCCATGCCATTCCATGCCATTCCATGCCATTCCATGCCATTCCATGCCATTCCATGCCATTCCATGCCATTCCATGCCATTCCATGCCATTCCATGCCATTCCATGCCATTCCATGCCATTCCATGCCGGTGCCATGCCGTGCCATGCCGGTGCCATGCCGTGCCATGCCGGTGCCATGCCGGTGCCATGCCGTGCCATGCCGGTGCCATGCCGTGCCATGCCGGTGCCATGCCGTGCCATGCCGGTGCCATGCCGTGCCATGCCGGTGCCATGCCGTGCCATGCCGGTGCCATGCCGTGCCATGCCGGTGCCATGCCGTGCCATGCAGGTGCCATGCCGTGCCATGCCGGTGCCATGCCGGTGCCATGCCGTGCCATGCCGGTGCCATGCCGTGCCATGCCGGTGCCATGCCGTGCCATGCCGGTGCCATGCCGTGCCATGCCGTGCCATGCCGTGCCATGCCGTGCCATGCCGTGCCATGCCGGTGCCATGCCGTGCCATGCCGGTGCCCATGCCGTGCCATGCCGGTGCCATGCCGTGCCATTCCGGTGCCATGCCGTGCCATTCCGGTGCCATGCCGTGCCATTCCGGTGCCATGCCGGTGCCATGCCGTGCCATGCCGGTGCCATGCCGTGCCATGCCGGTGCCATGCCGTGCCATGCCGGTGCCATGCCGGTGCCATGCCGGTGCCATGCCGTGCCATTCCGTGCCATTCAATGCCATTCCATGCCATTCAATGCCGTGCCATGCCGGTGCCATGCCGTGCCATGCCGTGCCATGCGGTGCCATGCCGTGCCATGCCGTGCCATGCCGTGCCATGCCGTGCCATGCCGTGCCATGCCGGTGCCATGCCGTGCCATGCCGTGCCATGCCGTGCCATGCCGGTGCCATGCCGTGCCATGCCGGTGCCATGCCGTGCCATGCCGGTGCCATGCCGTGCCATGCCGTGCCATGCCGTGCCATGCCGGTGCCATGCCGTGCCATGCCGTGCCATGCCGGTGCCATGCCGTGCCATGCCGTGCCATGCCGGTGCCATGCCGTGCCATGCCGGTGCCATGCCGTGCCATGCCGTGCCATGCCGGTGCCCATGCCGTGCCATGCCGGTGCCATGCCGTGCCATGCCGGTGCCATGCCGGTGCCATGCCGTGCCATGCCGGTGCCATGCCGTGCCATGCCGTGCCATGCCGTGCCATGCCGGGCCATGCGGTGCCATGCCGTGCCATGCCGTGCCATGCCGTGCCATGCCGTGCCATGCCGTGCCATGCCGTGCCATGCCGTGCCATGCCGTGCCATGCCGTGCCATTCCATGCCATTCAATGCCGTGCCATGCCGTGCCATGCCGTGCCATGCGGTGCCATGCCGTGCCATTCGGTGCCATGCCATTCCATGCCATTCCATGCCATTCCATGCCATTCCATGCCATTCCATGCCATTCCATGCCATTCCATGCCATTCCATGCCATTCAATGCCGTGCCATGCCGTGCCATGCCGTGCCATGCCGGTGCCATGCCGGTGCCATGCCGGTGCCATGCCGTGCCATGCCGGTGCCATGCCGTGCCATGCCGGTGCCATGCCGTGCCATGCCGGTGCCATGCCGTGCCATGCCGTGCCATGCCGGTGCCATGCCGTGCCATGCCGGTGCCATGCCGTGCCATGCCGTGCCATGCCGTGCCATGCCTTGCCATGCCGTGCCATGCCGTGCCATGCCGGTGCCATGCCGTGCCATGCCGGTGCCATGCCGTGCCATGCCGGTGCCATGCCGTGCCATGCCGGTGCCATGCCGTGCCATGCCGGTGCCATGCCGTGCCATGCCGGTGCCATGCCGTGCCATGCCGGTGCCATGCCGTGCCATGCCGGTGCCATGCCGTGCCATGCCGGTGCCATGCCGTGCCATGCCGTGCCATGCCGTGCCATGCCGGTGCCATGCCGTGGCATGCCGGTGCCATGCCGTGCCATGCCGTGCCATGCCGGTGCCATGCCGTGCCATGCCGTGCCATGCCGGTGCCATGCCGGTGCCATGCCGTGCCATGCCGTGCCATGCCGTGCCATGCCGTGCCATTCCGTGCCATTCAATGCCATTCCATGCCATTCAATGCCGTGCCTTGCCGTGCCATGCCGTGCCATGCCGTGCCATGCCGTGCCATGCCGTGCCATGCCGTGCCATGCCATTCCATGCCATTCCATGCCATTCCATGCCATTCCATGCCATTCCATGCCATTCCATGCCATTCCATGCCATTCCATGCCATTCCATGCCGGTGCCATGCCGTGCCATGCCGGTGCCATGCCGGTGCCATGCCGTGCCATGCCGGTGCCATGCCGTGCCATGCCGGTGCCATGCCGTGCCATGCCGGTGCCATGCCGTGCCATGCCGGTGCCATGCCGTGCCATGCCGTGCCATGCCGTGCCATGCCGTGCCATGCCATTCCATGCCATTCCATGCCATTCCATGCCATTCCATGCCATTCCATGCCATTCCATGCCATTCCATGCCATTCCATGCCATTCCATGCCATTCCATGCCATTCCATGCTATTCCATGCCATTCCATGCCATTCCATGCCGTGCCATGCCGGTGCCATGCCGTGCCATGCCGGTGCCATGCCGTGCCATGCCGGTGCCATGCCGTGCCATGCCGGTGCCATGCCGGTGCCATGCCGTGCCATGCCGGTGCCATGCCGGTGCCATGCCGTGCCATGCCGGTGCCATGCCGTGCCATGCCGGTGCCATGTCGTGCCATGCCGGTGCCATGCCGTGCCATGCCGGTGCCATGCCGTGCCATGCCGGTGCCATGCCGGGCCATGCCGGTGCCATGCCGTGCCATGCCGTGCCATGCCGGTGCCATGCCGGTGCCATGCCGTGCCATGCCGGTGCCATGCCGGTGCCATGCCGTGCCATGCCGTGCCATGCCGTGCCATGCCGGGCCATGCGGTGCCATGCCATTCCATGCCATTCCATGCCATTCCATGCCATTCCATGCCATTCCATGCCATTCCATGCCGTGCCATGCCGGTGCCATGCCGTGCCATGCCGGTGCCATGCCGTGCCATGCCGGTGCCATGCCGTGCCATGCCGGTGCCATGCCGTGCCATGCCGGTGCCATGCCGTGCCATGCCGGTGCCATGCCGTGCCATGCCGGTGCCATGCCGTGCCATGCCGGTGCCATGCCGTGCCATGCCGGTGCCATGCCGTGCCATGCCGTGCCGTGCCGGTGCCATGCCGGTGCCATGCCGTGCCATGCCGGTGCCATGCCGTGCCATGCCGGTGCCATGCCGTGCCATGCCGTGCCATGCCGTGCCATGCCGTGCCATGCCGTGCCATGCCGTGCCATGCCGTGCCATGCCGTGCCATGCCGTGCCATGCCGTGCCATGCCGGTGCCATGCCGTGCCATGCCGGTGCCATGCCGTGCCATCCCGGTGCCATGCCGTGCCATGCCGGTGCCATGCCGTGCCATGCCGTGCCATGCCGGTGCCATGCCGTGCCATGCCGGTGCCATGCCGTGCCATGCCGGTGCCATGCCGTGCCATGCCGGTGCCATGCCGTGCCGTGCCGGTGCCATGCCGGTGCCATGCCGTGCCATGCCGGTGCCATGCCGTGCCATGCCGGTGCCATGCCGTGCCATGCCGTGCCATGCCGTGCCATGCCGTGCCATGCCGTGCCATGCCGTGCCATGCCGTGCCATGCCGTGCCATGCCGGTGCCATGCCGTGCCATGCCGGTGCCATGCCGTGCCATCCCGGTGCCATGCCGTGCCATGCCGGTGCCATGCCGTGCCATGCCGTGCCATGCCGTGCCATGCCGGTGCCATGCCGTGCCATGCCGGTGCCATGCCGTGCCATGCCGGTGCCCATGCCGTGCCATGCCGGTGCCATGCCGTGCCATGCCGGTGCCATGTCGGTGCCATGCCGTGCCATGCCGGTGCCATGCCGGGCCATGCGGTGCCATGCCATTCCATGCCATTCCATGCCATTCCATGCCATTCCATGCCAGTCCATGCCATTCCATGCCACTCAATGCGGTGCCATGCCGTGCCATGCGGTGCCATGCGGTGCCATGCCGTGCCATGCCGTGCCATGCCGTGCCATGCCGTGCCATGCCGTGCCATGCCGTGCCATGCCGTGCCATGCCGTGCCATGCCGTGCCATGCCGTGCCATGCCGTGCCATGCCGTGCCATGCCGTGCCATGCCGTGCCATGCCGTGCCATGCCGTGCCATGCCGTGCCATGCCGTGCCATGCCGTGCCATGCCGTGCCATGCCGTGCCATGCCGTGCCATGCCGTGCCATGCCGTGCCATGCCGTGCCATGCCGTGCCATGCCGTGCCATGCCGTGCCATGCCGTGCCATGCCGTGCCATGCCGTGCCATGCCGTGCCGTGCCGTGCCGTGCCATGCCGTGCCATGCCGTGCCATGCCGTGCCATGCCGTGCCATGCCGTGCCATGCCGTGCCATGCCGTGCCATGCCGTGCCATGCCGTGCCATGCCGTGCCATGCCGTGCCATGCCGTGCCATGCCGTGCCATTCCATGCCATTCAATGCCGTGCCATGCCGTGCCATGCCGTGCCATGCGGTGCCATGCCGTGCCATTCGGTGCCATGCCATTCCATGCCATTCCATGCCATTCCATGCCATTCCATGCCATTCCATGCCATTCCATGCCATTCCATGCCATTCCATGCCATTCCATGCCATTCCATGCCATTCCATGCCATTCAATGCCGTGCCATGCCGTGCCATGCCGTGCCATGCCATTCCATGCCATTCCATGCCATTCCATGCCATTCCATGCCATTCCATGCCATTCCATGCCATTCCATGCCATTCCATGCCATTCCATGCCATTCCATGCCATTCCATGCCATTCCATGCCATTCCATGCCATTCCATGCCATTCCATGCCATTCCATGCCATTCCATGCCATTCCATGCCATTCCATGCCATTCCATGCCATTCCATGCCATTCCATGCCATTCCATGCCATTCCATGCCATTCCATGCCATTCCATGCCATTCCATGCCATTCCATGCCGGTGCCATGCCGTGCCATGCCGGTGCCATGCCGGTGCCATGCCGTGCCATGCCGGTGCCATGCCGTGCCATGCCGGTGCCATGCCGTGCCATGCCGGTGCCATGCCGTGCCATGCCGGTGCCATGCCGTGCCATGCCGGTGCCATGCCGTGCCATGCCGGTGCCATGCCGTGCCATGCCGGTGCCATGCCGTGCCATGCCGGTGCCATGCCGTGCCATGCCGGTGCCATGCCGTGCCATGCCGGTGCCATGCCGTGCCATGCCGGTGCCATGCCGTGCCATGCCGGTGCCATGCCGTGCCATGCAGGTGCCATGCCGTGCCATGCCGGTGCCATGCCGGTGCCATGCCGTGCCATGCCGGTGCCATGCCGCGCCATGCCGGTGCCATGCCGTGCCATGCCGGTGCCATGCCGTGCCATGCCGTGCCATGCCGTGCCATGCCGTGCCATGCCGTGCCATGCCGTGCCATGCCGGTGCCATGCCGTGCCATGCCGGTGCCCATGCCGTGCCATGCCGGTGCCATGCCGTGCCATTCCGGTGCCATGCCGTGCCATTCCGGTGCCATGCCGTGCCATTCCGGTGCCATGCCGGTGCCATGCCGTGCCATGCCGGTGCCATGCCGTGCCATGCCGGTGCCATGCCGGTGCCATGCCGGTGCCATGCCGTGCCATTCCGTGCCATTCAATGCCATTCCATGCCATTCAATGCCGTGCCATGCCGGTGCCATGCCGTGCCATGCCGTGCCATGCGGTGCCATGCCGTGCCATGCCGTGCCATGCCGTGCCATGCCGTGCCATGCCGTGCCATGCCGTGCCATGCCGGTGCCATGCCGTGCCATGCCGTGCCATGCCGTGCCATGCCGGTGCCATGCCGTGCCATGCCGGTGCCATGCCGTGCCATGCCGGTGCCATGCCGTGCCATGCCGTGCCATGCCGGTGCCATGCCGTGCCATGCCGTGCCATGCCGGTGCCATGCCGTGCCATGCCGTGCCATGCCGGTGCCATGCCGTGCCATGCCGGTGCCATGCCGTGCCATGCCGTGCCATGCCGGTGCCCATGCCGTGCCATGCCGGTGCCATGCCGTGCCATGCCGGTGCCATGCCGGTGCCATGCCGTGCCATGCCGGTGCCATGCCGTGCCATGCCGTGCCATGCCGTGCCATGCCGGGCCATGCGGTGCCATGCCATTCCATGCCATTCCATGCCATTCCATGCCAGTCCATGCCATTCCATGCCACTCAATGCGGTGCCATGCCGTGCCATGCGGTGCCATGCCGTGCCATGCCGTGCCATGCCGTGCCATGCCGTGCCATGCCGTGCCATGCCGTGCCATGCCGTGCCATGCCGTGCCATGCCGTGCCATGCCGTGCCATGCCGTGCCATGCCGTGCCATGCCGTGCCATGCCGTGCCATGCCGTGCCATGCCGTGCCATGCCGTGCCATGCCGTGCCATGCCGTGCCATGCCGTGCCATGCCGTGCCATGCCGTGCCATGCCGTGCCATGCCGTGCCATGCCGTGCCATGCCGTGCCATGCCGTGCCATGCCGTGCCATGCCGTGCCATGCCGTGCCATGCCGTGCCATGCCGTGCCATGCCGTGCCATGCCGTGCCATGCCGTGCCATGCCGTGCCATGCCGTGCCATGCCGTGCCATGCCGTGCCATGCCGTGCCATGCCGTGCCATGCCGTGCCATGCCGTGCCATGCCGTGCCATGCCGTGCCATGCCGTGCCATGCCGTGCCATGCCGTGCCATGCCGTGCCATGCCGTGCCATGCCGTGCCATGCCGTGCCATGCCGTGCCATGCCGTGCCATGCCGTGCCATGCCGTGCCATGCCGTGCCATGCCGTGCCATGCCGTGCCATTCCATGCCATTCAATGCCGTGCCATGCCGTGCCATGCCGTGCCATGCGGTGCCATGCCGTGCCATTCGGTGCCATGCCATTCCATGCCATTCCATGCCATTCCATGCCATTCCATGCCATTCCATGCCATTCCATGCCATTCCATGCCATTCCATGCCATTCCATGCCATTCCATGCCATTCCATGCCATTCAATGCCGTGCCATGCCGTGCCATGCCGTGCCATGCCGGTGCCATGCCGTGCCATGCCGGTGCCATGCCGTGCCATGCCGGTGCCATGCCGTGCCATGCCGGTGCCATGCCGTGCCATGCCGGTGCCATGCCGTGCCATGCCGTGCCATGCCGGTGCCATGCCGGTGCCATGCCGTGCCATGCCGGTGCCATGCCGTGCCATGCCGGTGCCATGCCGTGCCATGCCGGTGCCATGCCGTGCCATGCCGTGCCATGCCGGTGCCATGCCGTGCCATGCCGGTGCCATGCCGTGCCATGCCGTGCCATGCCGTGCCATGCCTTGCCATGCCGTGCCATGCCGTGCCATGCCGGTGCCATGCCGTGCCATGCCGGTGCCATGCCGTGCCATGCCGGTGCCATGCCGTGCCATGCCGGTGCCATGCCGTGCCATGCCGGTGCCATGCCGTGCCATGCCGGTGCCATGCCGTGCCATGCCGTGCCATGCCGTGCCATGCCGGTGCCATGCCGTGGCATGCCGGTGCCATGCCGTGCCATGCCGTGCCATGCCGGTGCCATGCCGTGCCATGCCGTGCCATGCCGGTGCCATGCCGGTGCCATGCCGTGCCATGCCGTGCCATGCCGTGCCATGCCGTGCCATTCCGTGCCATTCAATGCCATTCCATGCCATTCAATGCCGTGCCTTGCCGTGCCATGCCGTGCCATGCCGTGCCATGCCGTGCCATGCCGTGCCATGCCGTGCCATGCCGTGCCATGCCGTGCCATGCCATGCCGTGCCATGCCGTGCCATGCCGTGCCATGCCGTGCCATGCCGTGCCATGCCGTGCCATGCCGTGCCATGCCGTGCCATGCCGGTGCCATGCCGTGCCATGCCGGTGCCATGCCGTGCCATGCCGGTGCCATGCCGTGCCATGCCGTGCCATGCCGGTGCCATGCCGGTGCCATGCCGTGCCATGCCGGTGCCATGCCGTGCCATGCCGGTGCCATGCCGTGCCATGCCGGTGCCATGCCGTGCCATGCCGTGCCATGCCGGTGCCATGCCGTGCCATGCCGGTGCCATGCCGTGCCATGCCGTGCCATGCCGTGCCATGCCTTGCCATGCCGTGCCATGCCGTGCCATGCCGGTGCCATGCCGTGCCATGCCGGTGCCATGCCGTGCCATGCCGGTGCCATGCCGTGCCATGCCGGTGCCATGCCGTGCCATGCCGGTGCCATGCCGTGCCATGCCGGTGCCATGCCGTGCCATGCCGTGCCATGCCGTGCCATGCCGGTGCCATGCCGTGGCATGCCGGTGCCATGCCGTGCCATGCCGTGCCATGCCGGTGCCATGCCGTGCCATGCCGTGCCATGCCGGTGCCATGCCGGTGCCATGCCGTGCCATGCCGTGCCATGCCGTGCCATGCCGTGCCATTCCGTGCCATTCAATGCCATTCCATGCCATTCAATGCCGTGCCTTGCCGTGCCATGCCGTGCCATGCCGTGCCATGCCGTGCCATGCCGTGCCATGCCGTGCCATGCCGTGCCATGCCATTCCATGCCATTCCATGCCATTCCATGCCATTCCATGCCATTCCATGCCATTCCATGCCATTCCATGCCATTCCATGCCATTCCATGCCATTCCATGCCATTCCATGCCATTCCATGCCATTCCATGCCATTCCATGCCGTGCCATGCCGGTGCCATGCCGTGCCATGCCGGTGCCATGCCGTGCCATGCCGGTGCCATGCCGTGCCATGCCGGTGCCATGCCTTGCCATGCCGTGCCATGCCGTGCCATGCCGTGCCATGCCATTCCATGCCATTCCATGCCATTCCATGCCATTCCATGCCATTCCATGCCATTCCATGCCATTCCATGCCATTCCATGCCATTCCATGCTATTCCATGCCATTCCATGCCATTCCATGCCATTCCATGCCATTCCATGCCATTCCATGCCATTCCATGCCATTCCATGCCATTCCATGCCATTCCATGCCATTCCATGCCATTCCATGCCGTGCCATGCCGATGCCATGCCGTGCCATGCCGGTGCCATGCCGTGCCATGCCGTGACATGCCGGTGCCATGCCGGTGCCATGCCGTGCCATTCCGTGCCATTCAATGCCATTCCATGCCATTCAATGCCGTGCCTTGCCGTGCCATGCCGTGCCATGCCGTGCCATGCCGTGCCATGCCGTGCCATGCCGTGCCATGCCGTGCCATGCCGTGCCATGCCGTGCCATGCCGTGCCATGCCGTGCCATGCCGTGCCATGCCGTGCCATGCCGTGCCATGCCGTGCCATGCCGTGCCATGCCGTGCCATGCCGTGCCATGCCGTGCCATGCCGTGCCATGCCATTCCATGCCATTTCATGCCATTCCATGCCATTTCATGCCATTCCATGCCATTCCATGCCATTCCATGCCATTCCATGCCATTCCATGCCATTCCATGCCATTCCATGCCATTCCATGCCATTCCATGCCATTCCATGCCATTCCATGCCATTCCATGCCATTCCATGCCATTCCATGCCATTCCATGCCATTCCATGCCATTCCATGCCATTCCATGCCATTCCATGCCATTCCATGCCATTCCATGCCATTCCATGCCATTCCATGCCATTCCATGCCATTCCATGCCATTCCATGCCATTCCATGCCATTCCATGCCATTCCATGCCATTCCATGCCATTCCATGCCATTCCATGCCATTCCATGCCATTCCATGCCATTCCATGCCATTCCATGCCGGTGCCATGCCGTGCCATGCCGGTGCCATGCCGTGCCATGCCGGTGCCATGCCGTGCCATGCCGGTGCCATGCCGTGCCATGCCGTGCCATGCCATTCCATGCCATTCCATGCCATTCCATGCCATTCCATGCCATTCCATGCCATTCCATGCCATTCCATGCCATTCCATGCCATTCCATGCCATTCCATGCCATTCCATGCCATTCCATGCCATTCCATGCCATTCCATGCCATTCCATGCCGTGCCATGCCGGTGCCATGCCGTGCCATGCCGGTGCCATGCCGTGCCATGCCGGTGCCATGCCGTGCCATGCCGTGCCATGCCGGTGCCATGCCGTGCCATGCCGTGCCATGCCGGTGCCATGCCGTGCCATGCCGGTGCCATGCCGTGCCATGCCGGTGCCATGCCGTGCCATGCCGGTGCCATGCCGTGCCATGCCGGTGCCATGCCGTGCCATGCCGGTGCCATGCCGTGCCATGCCGGTGCCATGCCGTGCCATGCCGTGCCATGCCGTGCCATGCCGGGCCATGCGGTGCCATGCCATTCCATGCCATTCCATGCCATTCCATGCCATTCCATGCCATTCCATGCCATTCCATGCCATTCCATGCCATTCCATGCCATTCCATGCCATTCCATGCCATTCCATGCTATTCCATGCCATTCCATGCCATTCCATGCCGTGCCATGCCGATGCCATTCCATGCCGTGCCATGCCGATGCCATGCCGTGCCATGCCGGTGCCATGCCGTGCCATGCCGTGACATGCCGGTGCCATGCCGGTGCCATGCCGTGCCATTCCGTGCCATTCAATGCCATTCCATGCCATTCAATGCCGTGCCATGCCGGTGCCATGCCGTGCCATGCCGTGCCATGCGGTGCCATGCCGTGCCATGCCGTGCCATGCCGTGCCATGCCGTGCCATGCCGTGCCATGCCGTGCCATGCCGTGCCATGCCGTGCCATGCCGTGCCATGCCGTGCCATGCCGTGCCATGCCGTGCCATGCCGTGCCATGCCGTGCCATGCCGTGCCATGCCGTGCCATGCCGTGCCATGCCGTGCCATGCCGTGCCATGCCGTGCCATGCCGTGCCATGCCGTGCCATGCCGTGCCATGCCGTGCCATGCCGTGCCATGCCGTGCCATGCCGTGCCATGCCGTGCCATGCCGTGCCATGCCGTGCCATGCCGTGCCATGCCGTGCCATGCCGTGCCATGCCGTGCCATGCCGTGCCATGCCGTGCCATGCCGTGCCATGCCGTGCCATGCCGTGCCATGCCGTGCCATGCCGTGCCATGCCGTGCCATACCGTGCCATGCCGTGCCATGCCGTGCCATGCCGTGCCATGCCGTGCCATGCCGTGCCATGCCGTGCCATGCCGTGCCATGCCGTGCCATGCCGTGCCATGCCGTGCCATGCCGTGCCATGCCGTGCCATGCCGTGCCATTCCATGCCATTCAATGCCGTGCCATGCCGTGCCATGCCGTGCCATGCCGTGCCATGCCGTGCCATGCCGTGCCATGCCGTGCCATGCCGTGCCATGCCGTGCCATGCCGTGCCATGCGGTGCCATGCCGTGCCATGCCGTGCCATGCCGTGCCATGCCGTGCCATGCCGTGCCATGCCGTGCCATGCCGTGCCATGCCGTGCCATGCCGTGCCATGCCGTGCCATGCCGTGCCATGCCGTGCCATGCCGTGCCATGCCGTGCCATGCCGTGCCATGCCGTGCCATGCCGTGCCATGCCGTGCCATGCCGTGCCATGCCGTGCCATGCCGTGCCATGCCGTGCCATGCCGTGCCATGCCGTGCCATGCCGTGCCATGCCGTGCCATGCCGTGCCATGCCGTGCCATGCCGTGCCATGCCGTGCCATGCCGTGCCATGCCGTGCCATGCCGTGCCATGCCGTGCCATGCCGTGCCATGCCGTGCCATGCCGTGCCATGCCGTGCCATGCCGTGCCATGCCGTGCCATGCCGTGCCATGCCGTGCCATGCCGTGCCATGCCGTGCCATGCCGTGCCATGCCGTGCCATGCCGTGCCATGCCGTGCCATGCCGTGCCATGCCGTGCCATGCCGTGCCATGCCGTGCCATGCCGTGCCATGCCGTGCCATGCCGTGCCATGCCGTGCCATGCCGTGCCATGCCGTGCCATGCCGTGCCATGCCGTGCCATGCCGTGCCATGCCGTGCCATGCCGTGCCATGCCGTGCCATGCCGTGCCATGCCGTGCCATGCCGTGCCATGCCGTGCCATGCCGTGCCATGCCGTGCCATGCCGTGCCATGCCGTGCCATGCCGTGCCATGCCGGTGCCATGCCGTGCCATGCCGGTGCCATGCCGTGCCATGCCGGTGCCATGCCGTGCCATGCCGGTGCCATGCCGTGCCATGCCGGTGCCATGCCGTGCCATGCCGGTGCCATGCCGTGCCATGCCGGTGCCATGCCGTGCCATGCCGGTGCCATGCCGTGCCATGCCGGTGCCATGCCGTGCCATGCCGGTGCCATGCCGTGCCATGCAGGTGCCATGCCGTGCCATGCCGGTGCCATGCCGTGCCATGCCGGTGCCATGCCGTGCCATGCCGGTGCCATGCCGTGCCATGCCGGTGCCATGCCGTGCCATGCCGTGCCATGCCGGTGCCATGCCGGTGCCATGCCGTGCCATGCCGGTGCCATGCCGTGCCATGCCGGTGCCATGCCGTGCCATGCCGTGCCATGCCGTGCCATGCCGTGCCATGCCGTGCCATGCCGTGCCATGCCGTGCCATGCCGTGCCATGCCGTGCCATGCCGTGCCATGCCGTGCCATGCCGGTGCCCATGCCGTGCCATGCCGGTGCCCATGCCGTGCCATGCCGGTGCCATGCCGTGCCATTCCGGTGCCATGCCGTGCCATTCCGGTGCCATGCCGGTGCCATGCCGTGCCATGCCGGTGCCATGCCGTGCCATGCCGGTGCCATGCCGTGCCATGCCGGTGCCATGCCGTGCCATGCCGGTGCCATGCCGTGCCATGCCGTGCCATGCCGTGCCATGCCGGGCCATGCGGTGCCATGCCATTCCATGCCATTCCATGCCATTCCATGCCATTCCATGCCATTCCATGCCATTCCATGCCATTCCATGCCATTCCATGCCATTCCATGCCATTCCATGCTATTCCATGCCATTCCATGCCATTCCATGCCGTGCCATGCCGATGCCATGCCGTGCCATGCCGGTGCCATGCCGTGCCATGCCGTGCCATGCCGTGCCATGCCGTGCCATGCCGTGCCATGCCGTGCCATGCCGTGCCATGCCGTGCCATGCCGTGCCATGCCGTGCCATGCCGTGCCATGCCGTGCCATGCCGTGCCATGCCGTGCCATGCCGTGCCATGCCGTGCCATTCCATGCCATTCAATGCCGTGCCATGCCGTGCCATGCCGTGCCATGCGGTGCCATGCCGTGCCATTCGGTGCCATGCCATTCCATGCCATTCCATGCCATTCCATGCCATTCCATGCCATTCCATGCCATTCCATGCCATTCCATGCCATTCCATGCCATTCCATGCCATTCCATGCCATTCAATGCCGTGCCATGCCGTGCCATGCCATTCCATGCCATTCCATGCCATTCCATGCCATTCCATGCCATTCCATGCCATTCCATGCCATTCCATGCCATTCCATGCCATTCCATGCCATTCCATGCCATTCCATGCCATTCCATGCCATTCCATGCCATTCCATGCCATTCCATGCCATTCCATGCCATTCCATGCCATTCCATGCCATTCCATGCCATTCCATGCCATTCCATGCCATTCCATGCCATTCCATGCCATTCCATGCCATTCCATGCCATTCCATGCCATTCCATGCCATTCCATGCCATTCCATGCCATTCCATGCCATTCCATGCCATTCCATGCCGGTGCCATGCCGTGCCATGCCGGTGCCATGCCGGTGCCATGCCGTGCCATGCCGGTGCCATGCCGTGCCATGCCGGTGCCATGCCGTGCCATGCCGGTGCCATGCCGTGCCATGCCGGTGCCATGCCGTGCCATGCCGGTGCCATGCCGTGCCATGCCGGTGCCATGCCGTGCCATGCAGGTGCCATGCCGTGCCATGCCGGTGCCATGCCGGTGCCATGCCGTGCCATGCCGGTGCCATGCCGTGCCATGCCGGTGCCATGCCGTGCCATGCCGGTGCCATGCCGTGCCATGCCGTGCCATGCCGTGCCATGCCGTGCCATGCCGTGCCATGCCGGTGCCATGCCGTGCCATGCCGGTGCCCATGCCGTGCCATGCCGGTGCCATGCCGTGCCATTCCGGTGCCATGCCGTGCCATTCCGGTGCCATGCCGTGCCATTCCGGTGCCATGCCGGTGCCATGCCGTGCCATGCCGGTGCCATGCCGTGCCATGCCGGTGCCATGCCGTGCCATGCCGGTGCCATGCCGGTGCCATGCCGGTGCCATGCCGTGCCATTCCGTGCCATTCAATGCCATTCCATGCCATTCAATGCCGTGCCATGCCGGTGCCATGCCGTGCCATGCCGTGCCATGCGGTGCCATGCCGTGCCATGCCGTGCCATGCCGTGCCATGCCGTGCCATGCCGTGCCATGCCGGTGCCATGCCGTGCCATGCCGTGCCATGCCGTGCCATGCCGGTGCCATGCCGTGCCATGCCGGTGCCATGCCGTGCCATGCCGGTGCCATGCCGTGCCATGCCGTGCCATGCCGTGCCATGCCGGTGCCATGCCGTGCCATGCCGTGCCATGCCGGTGCCATGCCGTGCCATGCCGTGCCATGCCGGTGCCATGCCGTGCCATGCCGGTGCCATGCCGTGCCATGCCGTGCCATGCCGGTGCCCATGCCGTGCCATGCCGGTGCCATGCCGTGCCATGCCGGTGCCATGCCGGTGCCATGCCGTGCCATGCCGGTGCCATGCCGTGCCATGCCGTGCCATGCCGTGCCATGCCGGGCCATGCGGTGCCATGCCGTGCCATGCCGTGCCATGCCGTGCCATGCCGTGCCATGCCGTGCCATGCCGTGCCATGCCGTGCCATGCCGTGCCATGCCGTGCCATTCCATGCCATTCAATGCCGTGCCATGCCGTGCCATGCCGTGCCATGCGGTGCCATGCCGTGCCATTCGGTGCCATGCCATTCCATGCCATTCCATGCCATTCCATGCCATTCCATGCCATTCCATGCCATTCCATGCCATTCCATGCCATTCCATGCCATTCAATGCCGTGCCATGCCGTGCCATGCCGTGCCATGCCGGTGCCATGCCGGTGCCATGCCGGTGCCATGCCGTGCCATGCCGGTGCCATGCCGTGCCATGCCGGTGCCATGCCGTGCCATGCCGGTGCCATGCCGTGCCATGCCGTGCCATGCCGGTGCCATGCCGTGCCATGCCGGTGCCATGCCGTGCCATGCCGTGCCATGCCGTGCCATGCCTTGCCATGCCGTGCCATGCCGTGCCATGCCGGTGCCATGCCGTGCCATGCCGGTGCCATGCCGTGCCATGCCGGTGCCATGCCGTGCCATGCCGGTGCCATGCCGTGCCATGCCGGTGCCATGCCGTGCCATGCCGGTGCCATGCCGTGCCATGCCGGTGCCATGCCGTGCCATGCCGGTGCCATGCCGTGCCATGCCGTGCCATGCCGTGCCATGCCGGTGCCATGCCGTGGCATGCCGGTGCCATGCCGTGCCATGCCGTGCCATGCCGGTGCCATGCCGTGCCATGCCGTGCCATGCCGGTGCCATGCCGGTGCCATGCCGTGCCATGCCGTGCCATGCCGTGCCATGCCGTGCCATTCCGTGCCATTCAATGCCATTCCATGCCATTCAATGCCGTGCCTTGCCGTGCCATGCCGTGCCATGCCGTGCCATGCCGTGCCATGCCGTGCCATGCCGTGCCATGCCATTCCATGCCATTCCATGCCATTCCATGCCATTCCATGCCATTCCATGCCATTCCATGCCATTCCATGCCATTCCATGCCATTCCATGCCATTCCATGCCGGTGCCATGCCGTGCCATGCCGGTGCCATGCCGTGCCATGCCGGTGCCATGCCGTGCCATGCCGGTGCCATGCCGTGCCATGCCGGTGCCATGCCGTGCCATGCCGTGCCATGCCATTCCATGCCATTCCATGCCATTCCATGCCATTCCATGCCATTCCATGCCATTCCATGCCATTCCATGCCATTCCATGCCATTCCATGCCATTCCATGCTATTCCATGCCATTCCATGCCATTCCATGCCGTGCCATGCCGGTGCCATGCCGTGCCATGCCATTCCATGC
The DNA here is from genome assembly GCA_963971235.1 of Cryptus armator. Classification (NCBI taxonomy): domain Eukaryota; kingdom Metazoa; phylum Arthropoda; class Insecta; order Hymenoptera; family Ichneumonidae; genus Cryptus; species Cryptus armator. Next base: position 39,899 of record CAXARG010000294.1, on the reverse strand, counting down.
CGTGCCATGCCGGTGCCATGCCGTGCCATGCCGGTGCCATGCCGTGCCATGCCGGTGCCATGCCGTGCCATGCCGGTGCCATGCCGGTGCCATGCCGTGCCATGCCGTGCCATGCCGGTGCCATGCCGTGCCATGCCGGTGCCATGCCGTGCCATGCCGGTGCCATGTCGTGCCATGCCGGTGCCATGCCGTGCCATGCCGGTGCCATGCCGTGCCATGCCGGTGCCATGCCGTGCCATGCCGGTGCCATGCCGTGCCATGCCGTGCCATGCCGGTGCCATGCCGGTGCCATGCCGTGCCATGCCGGTGCCATGCCGGTGCCATGCCGTGCCATGCCGTGCCATGCCGTGCCATGCCGGGCCATGCGGTGCCATGCCATTCCATGCCATTCCATGCCATTCCATGCCATTCCATGCCATTCCATGCCATTCCATGCCATTCCATGCCATTCCATGCCATTCCATGCCATTCCATGCCATTCCATGCCATTCCATGCCATTCCATGCCATTCCATGCCATTCCATGCCATTCCATGCCATTCCATGCCATTCCATGCCATTCCATGCCATTCCATGCCATTCCATGCCATTCCATGCCATTCCATGCCATTCCATGCCATTCCATGCCATTCCATGCCATTCCATGCCATTCCATGCCATTCCATGCCATTCCATGCCATTCCATGCCATTCCATGCCATTCCATGCCATTCCATGCCATTCCATGCCATTCCATGCCATTCCATGCCATTCCATGCCATTCCATGCCATTCCATGCCATTCCATGCCATTCCATGCCATTCCATGCCATTCCATGCCATTCCATGCCATTCCATGCCATTCCATGCCATTCCATGCCATTCCATGCCATTCCATGCCATTCCATGCCGGTGCCATGCCGTGCCATGCCGGTGCCATGCCGTGCCATGCCGGTGCCATGCCGTGCCATGCCGGTGCCATGCCGTGCCATGCCGTGCCATGCCGTGCCATGCCATTCCATGCCATTCCATGCCATTCCATGCCATTCCATGCCATTCCATGCCATTCCATGCCATTCCATGCCATTCCATGCCATTCCATGCCATTCCATGCCATTCCATGCTATTCCATGCCATTCCATGCCATTCCATGCCGTGCCATGCCGGTGCCATGCCGTGCCATGCCGGTGCCATGCCGTGCCATGCCGGTGCCATGCCGTGCCATGCCGGTGCCATGCCGGTGCCATGCCGTGCCATGCCGTGCCATGCCGGTGCCATGCCGTGCCATGCCGGTGCCATGCCGTGCCATGCCGGTGCCATGTCGTGCCATGCCGGTGCCATGCCGTGCCATGCCGGTGCCATGCCGTGCCATGCCGGTGCCATGCCGTGCCATGCCGGTGCCATGCCGTGCCATGCCGTGCCATGCCGTGCCATGCCGGTGCCATGCCGTGCCATGCCGTGCCATGCCGTGCCATGCCGGTGCCATGCCGTGCCATGCCGTGCCATGCCGGTGCCATGCCGTGCCATGCCGTGCCATGCCGGTGCCATGCCGTGCCATGCCGGTGCCATGCCGTGCCATGCCGTGCCATGCCGGTGCCCATGCCGTGCCATGCCGGTGCCATGCCGTGCCATGCCGGTGCCATGCCGGTGCCATGCCGTGCCATGCCGGTGCCATGCCGTGCCATGCCGTGCCATGCCGTGCCATGCCGGGCCATGCGGTGCCATGCCGTGCCATGCCGTGCCATGCCGTGCCATGCCGTGCCATGCCGTGCCATGCCGTGCCATGCCGTGCCATGCCGTGCCATTCCATGCCATTCAATGCCGTGCCATGCCGTGCCATGCCGTGCCATGCCGTGCCATGCGGTGCCATGCCGTGCCATTCGGTGCCATGCCATTCCATGCCATTCCATGCCATTCCATGCCATTCCATGCCATTCCATGCCATTCCATGCCATTCCATGCCATTCCATGCCATTCCATGCCATTCCATGCCATTCCATGCCATTCCATGCCATTCCATGCCATTCAATGCCGTGCCATGCCGTGCCATGCCGTGCCATGCCGGTGCCATGCCGTGCCATGCCGGTGCCATGCCGTGCCATGCCGGTGCCATGCCGTGCCATGCCGGTGCCATGCCGTGCCATGCCGTGCCATGCCGGTGCCATGCCGGTGCCATGCCGTGCCATGCCGGTGCCATGCCGTGCCATGCCGGTGCCATGCCGTGCCATGCCGGTGCCATGCCGTGCCATGCCGTGCCATGCCGGTGCCATGCCGTGCCATGCCGGTGCCATGCCGTGCCATGCCGTGCCATGCCGTGCCATGCCTTGCCATGCCGTGCCATGCCGTGCCATGCCGGTGCCATGCCGTGCCATGCCGGTGCCATGCCGTGCCATGCCGGTGCCATGCCGTGCCATGCCGGTGCCATGCCGTGCCATGCCGGTGCCATGCCGTGCCATGCCGGTGCCATGCCGTGCCATGCCGGTGCCATGCCGTGCCATGCCGGTGCCATGCCGTGCCATGCCGGTGCCATGCCGTGCCATGCCGTGCCATGCCGTGCCATGCCGGTGCCATGCCGTGGCATGCCGGTGCCATGCCGTGCCATGCCGTGCCATGCCGGTGCCATGCCGTGCCATGCCGTGCCATGCCGGTGCCATGCCGGTGCCATGCCGTGCCATGCCGTGCCATGCCGTGCCATGCCGTGCCATTCCGTGCCATTCAATGCCATTCCATGCCATTCAATGCCGTGCCTTGCCGTGCCATGCCGTGCCATGCCGTGCCATGCCGTGCCATGCCGTGCCATGCCGTGCCATGCCATTCCATGCCATTCCATGCCATTCCATGCCATTCCATGCCATTCCATGCCATTCCATGCCATTCCATGCCATTCCATGCCATTCCATGCCATTCCATGCCATTCCATGCCATTCCATGCCATTCCATGCCATTCCATGCCATTCCATGCCATTCCATGCCATTCCATGCCATTCCATGCCATTCCATGCCATTCCATGCCATTCCATGCCATTCCATGCCATTCCATGCCATTCCATGCCGTGCCATGCCGGTGCCATGCCGTGCCATGCCGGTGCCATGCCGTGCCATGCCGGTGCCATGCCTTGCCATGCCGTGCCATGCCGTGCCATGCCGTGCCATGCCATTCCATGCCATTCCATGCCATTCCATGCCATTCCATGCCATTCCATGCCATTCCATGCCATTCCATGCCATTCCATGCCATTCCATGCCATTCCATGCCATTCCATGCTATTCCATGCCATTCCATGCCATTCCATGCCATTCCATGCCGTGCCATGCCGATGCCATGCCGTGCCATGCCGGTGCCATGCCGTGCCATGCCGTGACATGCCGGTGCCATGCCGGTGCCATGCCGTGCCATTCCGTGCCATTCAATGCCATTCCATGCCATTCAATGCCGTGCCTTGCCGTGCCATGCCGTGCCATGCCGTGCCATGCCGTGCCATGCCGTGCCATGCCGTGCCATGCCGTGCCATGCCGTGCCATGCCGTGCCATGCCGTGCCATGCCGTGCCATGCCGTGCCATGCCGTGCCATGCCGTGCCATGCCGTGCCATGCCGTGCCATGCCGTGCCATGCCGTGCCATGCCGTGCCATGCCGTGCCATGCCGTGCCATGCCGTGCCATGCCGTGCCATGCCGTGCCATGCCGTGCCATGCCGTGCCATGCCGTGCCATGCCATTTCATGCCATTCCATGCCATTTCATGCCATTCCATGCCATTTCATGCCATTCCATGCCATTCCATGCCATTCCATGCCATTCCATGCCATTCCATGCCATTCCATGCCATTCCATGCCATTCCATGCCATTCCATGCCATTCCATGCCATTCCATGCCATTCCATGCCATTCCATGCCATTCCATGCCATTCCATGCCATTCCATGCCATTCCATGCCATTCCATGCCATTCCATGCCATTCCATGCCATTCCATGCCATTCCATGCCATTCCATGCCATTCCATGCCATTCCATGCCATTCCATGCCATTCCATGCCATTCCATGCCGGTGCCATGCCGTGCCATGCCGGTGCCATGCCGTGCCATGCCGGTGCCATGCCGTGCCATGCCGGTGCCATGCCGTGCCATGCCGTGCCATGCCATTCCATGCCATTCCATGCCATTCCATGCCATTCCATGCCATTCCATGCCATTCCATGCCATTCCATGCCATTCCATGCCATTCCATGCCATTCCATGCTATTCCATGCCATTCCATGCCATTCCATGCCGTGCCATGCCGGTGCCATGCCGTGCCATGCCGGTGCCATGCCGTGCCATGCCGGTGCCATGCCGGTGCCATGCCGTGCCATGCCGTGCCATGCCGGTGCCATGCCGTGCCATGCCGGTGCCATGCCGTGCCATGCCGGTGCCATGTCGTGCCATGCCGGTGCCATGCCGTGCCATGCCGGTGCCATGCCGTGCCATGCCGGTGCCATGCCGTGCCATGCCGGTGCCATGCCGTGCCATGCCGTGCCATGCCGGTGCCATGCCGGTGCCATGCCGTGCCATGCCGGTGCCATGCCGGTGCCATGCCGTGCCATGCCGTGCCATGCCGTGCCATGCCGGGCCATGCGGTGCCATGCCATTCCATGCCATTCCATGCCATTCCATGCCATTCCATGCCATTCCATGCCATTCCATGCCATTCCATGCCATTCCATGCCATTCCATGCCATTCCATGCCATTCCATGCCATTCCATGCCATTCCATGCCATTCCATGCCATTCCATGCCATTCCATGCCATTCCATGCCATTCCATGCCATTCCATGCCATTCCATGCCATTCCATGCCATTCCATGCCATTCCATGCCATTCCATGCCATTCCATGCCATTCCATGCCATTCCATGCCATTCCATGCCATTCCATGCCATTCCATGCCATTCCATGCCATTCCATGCCATTCCATGCCATTCCATGCCATTCCATGCCATTCCATGCCATTCCATGCCATTCCATGCCATTCCATGCCATTCCATGCCATTCCATGCCATTCCATGCCATTCCATGCCATTCCATGCCATTCCATGCCATTCCATGCCGGTGCCATGCCGTGCCATGCCGGTGCCATGCCGTGCCATGCCGGTGCCATGCCGTGCCATGCCGGTGCCATGCCGTGCCATGCCGGTGCCATGCCGTGCCATGCCGTGCCATGCCGTGCCATGCCATTCCATGCCATTCCATGCCATTCCATGCCATTCCATGCCATTCCATGCCATTCCATGCCATTCCATGCCATTCCATGCCATTCCATGCCATTCCATGCCATTCCATGCTATTCCATGCCATTCCATGCCATTCCATGCCGTGCCATGCCGGTGCCATGCCGTGCCATGCCGGTGCCATGCCGTGCCATGCCGGTGCCATGCCGTGCCATGCCGGTGCCATGCCGGTGCCATGCCGTGCCATGCCGTGCCATGCCGGTGCCATGCCGTGCCATGCCGGTGCCATGCCGTGCCATGCCGGTGCCATGTCGTGCCATGCCGGTGCCATGCCGTGCCATGCCGGTGCCATGCCGTGCCATGCCGGTGCCATGCCGTGCCATGCCGGTGCCATGCCGTGCCATGCCGTGCCATGCCGGTGCCATGCCGGTGCCATGCCGTGCCATGCCGTGCCATGCCGTGCCATGCCGTGCCATGCCGTGCCATGCCGTGCCATGCCGTGCCATGCCGTGCCATGCCATTTCATGCCATTCCATGCCATTCCATGCCATTCCATGCCATTCCATGCCATTCCATGCCATTCCATGCCATTCCATGCCATTCCATGCCATTCCATGCCATTCCATGCCATTCCATGCCATTCCATGCCATTCCATGCCATTCCATGCCATTCCATGCCATTCCATGCCATTCCATGCCATTCCATGCCATTCCATGCCATTCCATGCCATTCCATGCCATTCCATGCCATTCCATGCCATTCCATGCCATTCCATGCCATTCCATGCCATTCCATGCCATTCCATGCCATTCCATGCCATTCCATGCCATTCCATGCCATTCCATGCCATTCCATGCCATTCCATGCCGGTGCCATGCCGTGCCATGCCGGTGCCATGCCGTGCCATGCCGGTGCCATGCCGTGCCATGCCGGTGCCATGCCGTGCCATGCCGGTGCCATGCCGTGCCATGCCGGTGCCATGCCGTGCCATGCCGGTGCCATGCCGTGCCATGCCGGTGCCATGCCGTGCCATGCCGGTGCCATGCCGTGCCATGCCGGTGCCATGCCGTGCCATGCCGGTGCCATGCCGTGCCATGCCGGTGCCATGCCGTGCCATGCCGTGCCATGCCGTGCCATGCCGTGCCATGCCATTCCATGCCATTCCATGCCATTCCATGCCATTCCATGCCATTCCATGCCATTCCATGCCATTCCATGCCATTCCATGCCATTCCATGCCATTCCATGCCATTCCATGCCATTCCATGCCATTCCATGCTATTCCATGCCATTCCATGCCATTCCATGCCATTCCATGCCGTGCCATGCCGATGCCATGCCGTGCCATGCCGGTGCCATGCCGTGCCATGCCGGTGCCATGCCGTGCCATGCCGTGACATGCCGGTGCCATGCCGGTGCCATGCCGTGCCATGCCGTGACATGCCGGTGCCATGCCGGTGCCATGCCGTGCCATTCCGTGCCATTCAATGCCATTCCATGCCATTCAATGCCGTGCCTTGCCGTGCCATGCCGTGCCATGCCGTGCCATGCCGTGCCATGCCGTGCCATGCCGTGCCATGCCGTGCCATGCCGTGCCATGCCGTGCCATGCCGGTGCCATGCCGTGCCATGCCGTGCCATGCCGGTGCCATGCCGGTGCCATGCCGTGCCATGCCGGGCCATGCGGTGCCATGCCATTCCATGCCATTCCATGCCATTCCATGCCATTCCATGCCATTCCATGCCATTCCATGCCATTCCATGCCGTGCCATGCCGGTGCCATGCCGTGCCATGCCGGTGCCATGCCGTGCCATGCCGGTGCCATGCCGTGCCATGCCGTGCCATGCCGTGCCATGCCGTGCCATGCCGTGCCATGCCGTGCCATGCCGTGCCATGCCGTGCCATGCCGTGCCATGCCGTGCCATGCCGTGCCATGCCGTGCCATGCCGTGCCATGCCGTGCCATGCCGTGCCATGCCGTGCCATGCCGTGCCATGCCGTGCCATGCCGTGCCATGCCGTGCCATGCCGTGCCATGCCGTGCCATGCCGTGCCATGCCGTGCCATGCCGTGCCATGCCGTGCCATGCCGTGCCATGCCGTGCCATGCCGTGCCATGCCGTGCCATGCCGTGCCATGCCGTGCCATGCCGTGCCATGCCGTGCCATGCCGTGCCATGCCGTGCCATGCCGTGCCATGCCGTGCCATGCCGTGCCATGCCGTGCCATGCCGTGCCATGCCGTGCCATGCCGTGCCATGCCGTGCCATGCCGTGCCATGCCGTGCCATGCCGTGCCATGCCGTGCCATGCCGTGCCATGCCGTGCCATGCCGTGCCATGCCGTGCCATGCCGTGCCATGCCGTGCCATGCCGTGCCATGCCGTGCCATGCCGTGCCATGCCGTGCCATGCCGTGCCATGCCGTGCCATGCCGTGCCATGCCGTGCCATGCCGTGCCATGCCGTGCCATGCCGTGCCATGCCGTGCCATGCCGTGCCATGCCGTGCCATGCCGTGCCATGCCGTGCCATGCCGTGCCATGCCGTGCCATGCCGTGCCATGCCGTGCCATGCCGTGCCATGCCGTGCCATGCCGTGCCATGCCGTGCCATGCCGTGCCATGCCGTGCCATGCCGTGCCATGCCGTGCCATGCCGTGCCATGCCGTGCCATGCCGTGCCATGCCGTGCCATGCCGTGCCATGCCGTGCCATGCCGTGCCATGCCGTGCCATGCCGTGCCATGCCGTGCCATGCCGTGCCATGCCGTGCCATGCCGTGCCATGCCGTGCCATGCCGTGCCATGCCGTGCCATGCCGTGCCATGCCGTGCCATGCCGTGCCATGCCGTGCCATGCCGTGCCATGCCGTGCCATGCCGTGCCATGCCGTGCCATGCCGTGCCATGCCGTGCCATGCCGTGCCATGCCGTGCCATGCCGTGCCATGCCGTGCCATGCCGTGCCATGCCGTGCCATGCCGTGCCATGCCGTGCCATGCCGTGCCATGCCGTGCCATGCCGTGCCATGCCGTGCCATGCCGGTGCCATGCCGGTGCCATGCCGGTGCCATGCCGTGCCATGCCGGTGCCATGCCGTGCCATGCCGTGCCATGCCGTGCCATGCCGTGCCATGCCGTGCCATGTCGTGCCATGCCGGTGCCATGCCGTGCCATGCCGGTGCCATGCCGTGCCATGCCGGTGCCATGCCGGGCCATGCCGGTGCCATGCCGTGCCATGCCGTGCCATGCCGGTGCCATGCCGGTGCCATGCCGTGCCATGCCGGTGCCATGCCGGTGCCATGCCGTGCCATGCCGTGCCATGCCGTGCCATGCCGGGCCATGCGGTGCCATGCCATTCCATGCCATTCCATGCCATTCCATGCCATTCCATGCCATTCCATGCCATTCCATGCCATTCCATGCCGTGCCATGCCGGTGCCATGCCGTGCCATGCCGGTGCCATGCCGTGCCATGCCGGTGCCATGCCGTGCCATGCCGGTGCCATGCCGTGCCATGCCGGTGCCATGCCGTGCCATGCCGGTGCCATGCCGTGCCATGCCGGTGCCATGCCGTGCCATGCCGGTGCCATGCCGTGCCATGCCGGTGCCATGCCGTGCCATGCCGTGCCGTGCCGGTGCCATGCCGGTGCCATGCCGTGCCATGCCGGTGCCATGCCGTGCCATGCCGGTGCCATGCCGTGCCATGCCGTGCCATGCCGTGCCATGCCGTGCCATGCCGTGCCATGCCGTGCCATGCCGTGCCATGCCGTGCCATGCCGTGCCATGCCGTGCCATGCCGGTGCCATGCCGTGCCATGCCGGTGCCATGCCGTGCCATCCCGGTGCCATGCCGTGCCATGCCGGTGCCATGCCGTGCCATGCCGTGCCATGCCGGTGCCATGCCGTGCCATGCCGGTGCCATGCCGTGCCATGCCGGTGCCATGCCGTGCCATGCCGGTGCCATGCCGTGCCATGCCGGTGCCATGCCGTGCCGTGCCGGTGCCATGCCGGTGCCATGCCGTGCCATGCCGGTGCCATGCCGTGCCATGCCGGTGCCATGCCGTGCCATGCCGTGCCATGCCGTGCCATGCCGTGCCATGCCGTGCCATGCCGTGCCATGCCGTGCCATGCCGTGCCATGCCGGTGCCATGCCGTGCCATGCCGGTGCCATGCCGTGCCATGCCGGTGCCATGCCGTGCCATGCCGTGCCATGCCGTGCCATGCCGGGCCATGCGGTGCCATGCCATTCCATGCCATTCCATGCCATTCCATGCCAGTCCATGCCATTCCATGCCACTCAATGCGGTGCCATGCCGTGCCATGCGGTGCCATGCGGTGCCATGCCGTGCCATGCCGTGCCATGCCGTGCCATGCCGTGCCATGCCGTGCCATGCCGTGCCATGCCGTGCCATGCCGTGCCATGCCGTGCCATGCCGTGCCATGCCGTGCCATGCCGTGCCATGCCGTGCCATGCCGTGCCATGCCGTGCCATGCCGTGCCATGCCGTGCCATGCCGTGCCATGCCGTGCCATGCCGTGCCATGCCGTGCCATGCCGTGCCATGCCGTGCCATGCCGTGCCATGCCGTGCCATGCCGTGCCATGCCGTGCCATGCCGTGCCATGCCGTGCCATGCCGTGCCATGCCGTGCCATGCCGTGCCATGCCGTGCCATGCCGTGCCATGCCGTGCCATGCCGTGCCATGCCGTGCCATGCCGTGCCATGCCGTGCCATGCCGTGCCATGCCGTGCCATGCCGTGCCATGCCGTGCCATGCCGTGCCATGCCGTGCCATGCCGTGCCATGCCGTGCCATGCCGTGCCATGCCGTGCCATGCCGTGCCATGCCGTGCCATGCCGTGCCATGCCGTGCCATGCCGTGCCATGCCGTGCCATGCCGTGCCATGCCGTGCCATGCCGTGCCATGCCGTGCCATGCCGTGCCATGCCGTGCCATGCCGTGCCATGCCGTGCCATGCCGTGCCATGCCGTGCCATGCCGTGCCATGCCGTGCCATGCCGTGCCATGCCGTGCCATGCCGTGCCATGCCGTGCCATGCCGTGCCATGCCGTGCCATGCCGTGCCATGCCGTGCCATGCCGTGCCATGCCGTGCCATGCCGTGCCATGCCGTGCCATGCCGTGCCGTGCCGTGCCGTGCCATGCCGTGCCATGCCGTGCCATGCCGTGCCATGCCGTGCCATGCCGTGCCATGCCGTGCCATGCCGTGCCATGCCGTGCCATGCCGTGCCATGCCGTGCCATGCCGTGCCATGCCGTGCCATGCCGTGCCATGCCGTGCCATGCCGTGCCATTCCATGCCATTCAATGCCGTGCCATGCCGTGCCATGCCGTGCCATGCGGTGCCATGCCGTGCCATTCGGTGCCATGCCATTCCATGCCATTCCATGCCATTCCATGCCATTCCATGCCATTCCATGCCATTCCATGCCATTCCATGCCATTCCATGCCATTCCATGCCATTCAATGCCGTGCCATGCCGTGCCATGCCATTCCATGCCATTCCATGCCATTCCATGCCATTCCATGCCATTCCATGCCATTCCATGCCATTCCATGCCATTCCATGCCATTCCATGCCATTCCATGCCATTCCATGCCATTCCATGCCATTCCATGCCATTCCATGCCATTCCATGCCATTCCATGCCATTCCATGCCATTCCATGCCATTCCATGCCATTCCATGCCATTCCATGCCATTCCATGCCATTCCATGCCATTCCATGCCATTCCATGCCATTCCATGCCATTCCATGCCATTCCATGCCATTCCATGCCATTCCATGCCATTCCATGCCGGTGCCATGCCGTGCCATGCCGGTGCCATGCCGGTGCCATGCCGTGCCATGCCGGTGCCATGCCGTGCCATGCCGGTGCCATGCCGTGCCATGCCGGTGCCATGCCGTGCCATGCCGGTGCCATGCCGTGCCATGCCGGTGCCATGCCGTGCCATGCCGGTGCCATGCCGTGCCATGCCGGTGCCATGCCGTGCCATGCCGGTGCCATGCCGTGCCATGCCGGTGCCATGCCGTGCCATGCCGGTGCCATGCCGTGCCATGCCGGTGCCATGCCGTGCCATGCCGGTGCCATGCCGTGCCATGCAGGTGCCATGCCGTGCCATGCCGGTGCCATGCCGGTGCCATGCCGTGCCATGCCGGTGCCATGCCGCGCCATGCCGGTGCCATGCCGTGCCATGCCGGTGCCATGCCGTGCCATGCCGTGCCATGCCGTGCCATGCCGTGCCATGCCGTGCCATGCCGTGCCATGCCGGTGCCATGCCGTGCCATGCCGGTGCCCATGCCGTGCCATGCCGGTGCCATGCCGTGCCATTCCGGTGCCATGCCGTGCCATTCCGGTGCCATGCCGTGCCATTCCGGTGCCATGCCGGTGCCATGCCGTGCCATGCCGGTGCCATGCCGTGCCATGCCGGTGCCATGCCGGTGCCATGCCGGTGCCATGCCGTGCCATTCCGTGCCATTCAATGCCATTCCATGCCATTCAATGCCGTGCCATGCCGGTGCCATGCCGTGCCATGCCGTGCCATGCGGTGCCATGCCGTGCCATGCCGTGCCATGCCGTGCCATGCCGTGCCATGCCGTGCCATGCCGTGCCATGCCGGTGCCATGCCGTGCCATGCCGTGCCATGCCGTGCCATGCCGGTGCCATGCCGTGCCATGCCGGTGCCATGCCGTGCCATGCCGGTGCCATGCCGTGCCATGCCGTGCCATGCCGGTGCCATGCCGTGCCATGCCGTGCCATGCCGGTGCCATGCCGTGCCATGCCGTGCCATGCCGGTGCCATGCCGTGCCATGCCGGTGCCATGCCGTGCCATTCGGTGCCATGCCATTCCATGCCATTCCATGCCATTCCATGCCATTCCATGCCATTCCATGCCATTCCATGCCATTCCATGCCATTCCATGCCATTCCATGCCATTCCATGCCATTCCATGCCATTCCATGCCATTCCATGCCATTCAATGCCGTGCCATGCCGTGCCATGCCGTGCCATGCCGGTGCCATGCCGTGCCATGCCGGTGCCATGCCGTGCCATGCCGGTGCCATGCCGTGCCATGCCGGTGCCATGCCGTGCCATGCCGGTGCCATGCCGTGCCATGCCGTGCCATGCCGGTGCCATGCCGGTGCCATGCCGTGCCATGCCGGTGCCATGCCGTGCCATGCCGGTGCCATGCCGTGCCATGCCGGTGCCATGCCGTGCCATGCCGTGCCATGCCGGTGCCATGCCGTGCCATGCCGGTGCCATGCCGTGCCATGCCGTGCCATGCCGTGCCATGCCTTGCCATGCCGTGCCATGCCGTGCCATGCCGGTGCCATGCCGTGCCATGCCGGTGCCATGCCGTGCCATGCCGGTGCCATGCCGTGCCATGCCGGTGCCATGCCGTGCCATGCCGGTGCCATGCCGTGCCATGCCGGTGCCATGCCGTGCCATGCCGTGCCATGCCGTGCCATGCCGGTGCCATGCCGTGGCATGCCGGTGCCATGCCGTGCCATGCCGTGCCATGCCGGTGCCATGCCGTGCCATGCCGTGCCATGCCGGTGCCATGCCGGTGCCATGCCGTGCCATGCCGTGCCATGCCGTGCCATGCCGTGCCATTCCGTGCCATTCAATGCCATTCCATGCCATTCAATGCCGTGCCTTGCCGTGCCATGCCGTGCCATGCCGTGCCATGCCGTGCCATGCCGTGCCATGCCGTGCCATGCCGTGCCATGCCGTGCCATGCCGTGCCATGCCGTGCCATGCCGTGCCATGCCGTGCCATGCCGGTGCCATGCCGTGCCATGCCGGTGCCATGCCGTGCCATGCCGGTGCCATGCCGTGCCATGCCGTGCCATGCCGGTGCCATGCCGGTGCCATGCCGTGCCATGCCGGTGCCATGCCGTGCCATGCCGGTGCCATGCCGTGCCATGCCGGTGCCATGCCGTGCCATGCCGTGCCATGCCGGTGCCATGCCGTGCCATGCCGGTGCCATGCCGTGCCATGCCGTGCCATGCCGTGCCATGCCTTGCCATGCCGTGCCATGCCGTGCCATGCCGGTGCCATGCCGTGCCATGCCGGTGCCATGCCGTGCCATGCCGGTGCCATGCCGTGCCATGCCGGTGCCATGCCGTGCCATGCCGGTGCCATGCCGTGCCATGCCGGTGCCATGCCGTGCCATGCCGTGCCATGCCGTGCCATGCCGGTGCCATGCCGTGGCATGCCGGTGCCATGCCGTGCCATGCCGTGCCATGCCGGTGCCATGCCGTGCCATGCCGTGCCATGCCGGTGCCATGCCGGTGCCATGCCGTGCCATGCCGTGCCATGCCGTGCCATGCCGTGCCATTCCGTGCCATTCAATGCCATTCCATGCCATTCAATGCCGTGCCTTGCCGTGCCATGCCGTGCCATGCCGTGCCATGCCGTGCCATGCCGTGCCATGCCGTGCCATGCCGTGCCATGCCGTGCCATGCCATTCCATGCCATTCCATGCCATTCCATGCCATTCCATGCCATTCCATGCCATTCCATGCCATTCCATGCCATTCCATGCCATTCCATGCCATTCCATGCCATTCCATGCCATTCCATGCCATTCCATGCCATTCCATGCCATTCCATGCCGGTGCCATGCCGTGCCATGCCGGTGCCATGCCGTGCCATGCCGGTGCCATGCCGTGCCATGCCGGTGCCATGCCTTGCCATGCCGTGCCATGCCGTGCCATGCCGTGCCATGCCATTCCATGCCATTCCATGCCATTCCATGCCATTCCATGCCATTCCATGCCATTCCATGCCATTCCATGCCATTCCATGCCATTCCATGCCATTCCATGCCATTCCATGCCATTCCATGCCATTCCATGCCATTCCATGCCATTCCATGCCATTCCATGCCATTCCATGCCATTCCATGCCATTCCATGCCATTCCATGCCATTCCATGCCATTCCATGCCATTCCATGCCATTCCATGCCGTGCCATGCCGATGCCATGCCGTGCCATGCCGGTGCCATGCCGTGCCATGCCGTGACATGCCGGTGCCATGCCGGTGCCATGCCGTGCCATTCCGTGCCATTCAATGCCATTCCATGCCATTCAATGCCGTGCCTTGCCGTGCCATGCCGTGCCATGCCGTGCCATGCCGTGCCATGCCGTGCCATGCCGTGCCATGCCGTGCCATGCCGTGCCATGCCGTGCCATGCCGTGCCATGCCGTGCCATGCCGTGCCATGCCGTGCCATGCCGTGCCATGCCGTGCCATGCCGTGCCATGCCGTGCCATGCCGTGCCATGCCGTGCCATGCCGTGCCATGCCGTGCCATGCCGTGCCATGCCGTGCCATGCCGTGCCATGCCATTCCATGCCATTTCATGCCATTCCATGCCATTCCATGCCATTCCATGCCATTCCATGCCATTCCATGCCATTCCATGCCATTCCATGCCATTCCATGCCATTCCATGCCATTCCATGCCATTCCATGCCATTCCATGCCATTCCATGCCATTCCATGCCATTCCATGCCATTCCATGCCATTCCATGCCATTCCATGCCATTCCATGCCATTCCATGCCATTCCATGCCATTCCATGCCATTCCATGCCATTCCATGCCATTCCATGCCATTCCATGCCATTCCATGCCATTCCATGCCATTCCATGCCATTCCATGCCATTCCATGCCATTCCATGCCATTCCATGCCGGTGCCATGCGGTGCCATGCCGTGCCATGCCGGTGCCATGCCGTGCCATGCCGGTGCCATGCCGTGCCATGCCGTGCCATGCCATTCCATGCCATTCCATGCCATTCCATGCCATTCCATGCCATTCCATGCCATTCCATGCCATTCCATGCCATTCCATGCCATTCCATGCCATTCCATGCCATTCCATGCCATTCCATGCCATTCCATGCCATTCCATGCCGTGCCATGCCGGTGCCATGCCGTGCCATGCCGGTGCCATGCCGTGCCATGCCGGTGCCATGCCGTGCCATGCCGTGCCATGCCGGTGCCATGCCGTGCCATGCCGTGCCATGCCGGTGCCATGCCGTGCCATGCCGGTGCCATGCCGTGCCATGCCGGTGCCATGCCGTGCCATGCCGGTGCCATGCCGTGCCATGCCGGTGCCATGCCGTGCCATGCCGGTGCCATGCCGTGCCATGCCGTGCCATGCCGTGCCATGCCGGGCCATGCGGTGCCATGCCATTCCATGCCATTCCATGCCATTCCATGCCATTCCATGCCATTCCATGCCATTCCATGCCATTCCATGCCATTCCATGCCATTCCATGCCATTCCATGCCATTCCATGCCATTCCATGCTATTCCATGCCATTCCATGCCATTCCATGCCGTGCCATGCCGATGCCATTCCATGCCGTGCCATGCCGATGCCATGCCGTGCCATGCCGGTGCCATGCCGTGCCATGCCGTGACATGCCGGTGCCATGCCGGTGCCATGCCGTGCCATTCCGTGCCATTCAATGCCATTCCATGCCATTCAATGCCGTGCCATGCCGGTGCCATGCCGTGCCATGCCGTGCCATGCGGTGCCATGCCGTGCCATGCCGTGCCATGCCGTGCCATGCCGTGCCATGCCGTGCCATGCCGTGCCATGCCGTGCCATGCCGTGCCATGCCGTGCCATGCCGTGCCATGCCGTGCCATGCCGTGCCATGCCGTGCCATGCCGTGCCATGCCGTGCCATGCCGTGCCATGCCGTGCCATGCCGTGCCATGCCGTGCCATGCCGTGCCATGCCGTGCCATGCCGTGCCATGCCGTGCCATGCCGTGCCATGCCGTGCCATGCCGTGCCATGCCGTGCCATGCCGTGCCATGCCGTGCCATGCCGTGCCATGCCGTGCCATGCCGTGCCATGCCGTGCCATGCCGTGCCATGCCGTGCCATGCCGTGCCATGCCGTGCCATGCCGTGCCATGCCGTGCCATGCCGTGCCATGCCGTGCCATGCCGTGCCATGCCGTGCCATGCCGTGCCATGCCGTGCCATGCCGTGCCATTCCATGCCATTCAATGCCGTGCCATGCCGTGCCATGCCGTGCCATGCCGTGCCATGCCGTGCCATGCCGTGCCATGCCGTGCCATGCCGTGCCATGCCGTGCCATGCGGTGCCATGCCGTGCCATGCCGTGCCATGCCGTGCCATGCCGTGCCATGCCGTGCCATGCCGTGCCATGCCGTGCCATGCCGTGCCATGCCGTGCCATGCCGTGCCATGCCGTGCCATGCCGTGCCATGCCGTGCCATGCCGTGCCATGCCGTGCCATGCCGTGCCATGCCGTGCCATGCCGTGCCATGCCGTGCCATGCCGTGCCATGCCGTGCCATGCCGGTGCCATGCCGTGCCATGCCGGTGCCATGCCGTGCCATGCCGTGCCATGCCGGTGCCATGCCGTGCCATGCCGTGCCATGCCGGTGCCATGCCGGTGCCATGCCGTGCCATGCCGGTGCCATGCCGTGCCATGCCATTCCATGCCATTCCATGCCATTCCATGCCATTCCATGCCATTCCATGCCGTGCCATGCCGTGCCATGCCGTGCCATGCCGTGCCATGCCGTGCCATGCCGTGCCATGCCGTGCCATGCCGTGCCATGCCGTGCCATGCCGTGCCATGCCGTGCCATGCCGTGCCATGCCGTGCCATGCCGTGCCATGCCGTGCCATGCCGTGCCATGCCGTGCCATGCCGTGCCATGCCGTGCCATGCCGTGCCATGCCGTGCCATGCCGTGCCATGCCGTGCCATGCCGTGCCATGCCGTGCCATGCCGTGCCATGCCGTGCCATGCCGTGCCATGCCGTGCCATGCCGTGCCATGCCGTGCCATGCCGTGCCATGCCGTGCCATGCCGTGCCATGCCGTGCCATGCCGTGCCATGCCGTGCCATGCCGTGCCATGCCGTGCCATGCCGTGCCATGCCGTGCCATGCCGTGCCATGCCGTGCCATGCCGTGCCGTGCCGTGCCGTGCCGTGCCGTGCCGTGCCATGCCGTGCCATGCCGTGCCATGCCGTGCCATGCCGTGCCATGCCGTGCCATGCCGTGCCATGCCGTGCCATGCCGTGCCATGCCGTGCCATGCCGTGCCATGCCGTGCCATGCCGTGCCATGCCGTGCCATGCCGTGCCATGCCGTGCCATGCCGTGCCATGCCGTGCCATGCCGTGCCATGCCGTGCCGTGCCGTGCCGTGCCATGCCGTGCCATGCCGTGCCATGCCGTGCCATGCCGTGCCATGCCGTGCCATGCCGTGCCATGCCGTGCCATGCCGTGCCATGCCGTGCCATGCCGTGCCATGCCGTGCCATGCCGTGCCATGCCGTGCCATGCCGTGCCATGCCGTGCCATGCCGTGCCATGCCGTGCCATGCCGTGCCATGCCGTGCCATGCCGTGCCATGCCGTGCCATGCCGTGCCATTCCATGCCGTGCCATGCCGTGCCATGCGGTGCCATGCCGTGCCATTCGGTGCCATGCCATTCCATGCCATTCCATGCCATTCCATGCCATTCCATGCCATTCCATGCCATTCCATGCCATTCCATGCCATTCCATGCCATTCCATGCCATTCAATGCCGTGCCATGCCGTGCCATGCCATTCCATGCCATTCCATGCCATTCCATGCCATTCCATGCCGGTGCCATGCCGTGCCATGCCGGTGCCATGCCGGTGCCATGCCGTGCCATGCCGGTGCCATGCCGTGCCATGCCGGTGCCATGCCGTGCCATGCCGGTGCCATGCCGTGCCATGCCGGTGCCATGCCGTGCCATGCCGGTGCCATGCCGTGCCATGCCGGTGCCATGCCGTGCCATGCCGGTGCCATGCCGTGCCATGCCGGTGCCATGCCGTGCCATGCCGGTGCCATGCCGTGCCATGCAGGTGCCATGCCGTGCCATGCCGGTGCCATGCCGGTGCCATGCCGTGCCATGCCGGTGCCATGCCGTGCCATGCCGGTGCCATGCCGTGCCATGCCGGTGCCATGCCGTGCCATGCCGTGCCATGCCGTGCCATGCCGTGCCATGCCGTGCCATGCCGGTGCCATGCCGTGCCATGCCGGTGCCCATGCCGTGCCATGCCGGTGCCATGCCGTGCCATTCCGGTGCCATGCCGTGCCATTCCGGTGCCATGCCGTGCCATTCCGGTGCCATGCCGGTGCCATGCCGTGCCATGCCGGTGCCATGCCGTGCCATGCCGGTGCCATGCCGTGCCATGCCGGTGCCATGCCGGTGCCATGCCGGTGCCATGCCGTGCCATTCCGTGCCATTCAATGCCATTCCATGCCATTCAATGCCGTGCCATGCCGGTGCCATGCCGTGCCATGCCGTGCCATGCGGTGCCATGCCGTGCCATGCCGTGCCATGCCGTGCCATGCCGTGCCATGCCGTGCCATGCCGTGCCATGCCGGTGCCATGCCGTGCCATGCCGTGCCATGCCGGTGCCATGCCGTGCCATGCCGGTGCCATGCCGTGCCATGCCGGTGCCATGCCGTGCCATGCCGGTGCCATGCCGTGCCATGCCGTGCCATGCCGTGCCATGCCGGTGCCATGCCGTGCCATGCCGTGCCATGCCGGTGCCATGCCGTGCCATGCCGTGCCATGCCGGTGCCATGCCGTGCCATGCCGGTGCCATGCCGTGCCATGCCGTGCCATGCCGGTGCCCATGCCGTGCCATGCCGGTGCCATGCCGTGCCATGCCGGTGCCATGCCGGTGCCATGCCGTGCCATGCCGGTGCCATGCCGTGCCATGCCGTGCCATGCCGTGCCATGCCGGGCCATGCGGTGCCATGCCGTGCCATGCCGTGCCATGCCGTGCCATGCCGTGCCATGCCGTGCCATGCCGTGCCATGCCGTGCCATGCCGTGCCATGCCGTGCCATGCCGTGCCATTCCATGCCATTCAATGCCGTGCCATGCCGTGCCATGCCGTGCCATGCGGTGCCATGCCGTGCCATTCGGTGCCATGCCATTCCATGCCATTCCATGCCATTCCATGCCATTCCATGCCATTCCATGCCATTCCATGCCATTCCATGCCATTCCATGCCATTCAATGCCGTGCCATGCCGTGCCATGCCGTGCCATGCCGGTGCCATGCCGTGCCATGCCGGTGCCATGCCGTGCCATGCCGGTGCCATGCCGTGCCATGCCGGTGCCATGCCGTGCCATGCCGTGCCATGCCGGTGCCATGCCGGTGCCATGCCGTGCCATGCCGGTGCCATGCCGTGCCATGCCGGTGCCATGCCGTGCCATGCCGGTGCCATGCCGTGCCATGCCGTGCCATGCCGGTGCCATGCCGTGCCATGCCGGTGCCATGCCGTGCCATGCCGTGCCATGCCGTGCCATGCCTTGCCATGCCGTGCCATGCCGTGCCATGCCGGTGCCATGCCGTGCCATGCCGGTGCCATGCCGTGCCATGCCGGTGCCATGCCGTGCCATGCCGGTGCCATGCCGTGCCATGCCGGTGCCATGCCGTGCCATGCCGGTGCCATGCCGTGCCATGCCGGTGCCATGCCGTGCCATGCCGGTGCCATGCCGTGCCATGCCGGTGCCATGCCGTGCCATGCCGTGCCATGCCGTGCCATGCCGGTGCCATGCCGTGGCATGCCGGTGCCATGCCGTGCCATGCCGTGCCATGCCGGTGCCATGCCGTGCCATGCCGTGCCATGCCGGTGCCATGCCGGTGCCATGCCGTGCCATGCCGTGCCATGCCGTGCCATGCCGTGCCATTCCGTGCCATTCAATGCCATTCCATGCCATTCAATGCCGTGCCTTGCCGTGCCATGCCGTGCCATGCCGTGCCATGCCGTGCCATGCCGTGCCATGCCATTCCATGCCATTCCATGCCATTCCATGCCATTCCATGCCATTCCATGCCATTCCATGCCATTCCATGCCATTCCATGCCATTCCATGCCATTCCATGCCATTCCATGCCGGTGCCATGCCGTGCCATGCCGGTGCCATGCCGTGCCATGCCGGTGCCATGCCGTGCCATGCCGGTGCCATGCCGTGCCATGCCGTGCCATGCCATTCCATGCCATTCCATGCCATTCCATGCCATTCCATGCCATTCCATGCCATTCCATGCCATTCCATGCCATTCCATGCCATTCCATGCCATTCCATGCTATTCCATGCCATTCCATGCCATTCCATGCCGTGCCATGCCGGTGCCATGCCGTGCCATGCCATTCCATGCCGTGCCATGCCGGTGCCATGCCGTGCCATGCCGGTGCCATGCCGTGCCATGCCGGTGCCATGCCGTGCCATGCCGGTGCCATGCCGTGCCATGCCGGTGCCATGCCGGTGCCATGCCGTGCCATGCCGTGCCATGCCGGTGCCATGCCGTGCCATGCCGGTGCCATGCCGTGCCATGCCGGTGCCATGTCGTGCCATGCCGGTGCCATGCCGTGCCATGCCGGTGCCATGCCGTGCCATGCCGGTGCCATGCCGTGCCATGCCGGTGCCATGCCGTGCCATGCCGTGCCATGCCGGTGCCATGCCGGTGCCATGCCGTGCCATGCCGGTGCCATGCCGGTGCCATGCCGTGCCATGCCGTGCCATGCCGTGCCATGCCGGGCCATGCGGTGCCATGCCATTCCATGCCATTCCATGCCATTCCATGCCATTCCATGCCATTCCATGCCATTCCATGCCATTCCATGCCATTCCATGCCATTCCATGCCATTCCATGCCATTCCATGCCATTCCATGCCATTCCATGCCATTCCATGCCATTCCATGCCATTCCATGCCATTCCATGCCATTCCATGCCATTCCATGCCATTCCATGCCATTCCATGCCATTCCATGCCATTCCATGCCATTCCATGCCATTCCATGCCATTCCATGCCATTCCATGCCATTCCATGCCATTCCATGCCATTCCATGCCATTCCATGCCATTCCATGCCATTCCATGCCATTCCATGCCATTCCATGCCATTCCATGCCATTCCATGCCATTCCATGCCATTCCATGCCATTCCATGCCATTCCATGCCATTCCATGCCATTCCATGCCATTCCATGCCATTCCATGCCATTCCATGCCATTCCATGCCATTCCATGCCATTCCATGCCATTCCATGCCATTCCATGCCATTCCATGCCATTCCATGCCATTCCATGCCATTCCATGCCATTCCATGCCATTCCATGCCATTCCATGCCATTCCATGCCATTCCATGCCATTCCATGCCATTCCATGCCATTCCATGCCATTCCATGCCATTCCATGCCATTCCATGCCATTCCATGCCATTCCATGCCATTCCATGCCGGTGCCATGCCGTGCCATGCCGGTGCCATGCCGTGCCATGCCGGTGCCATGCCGTGCCATGCCGGTGCCATGCCGTGCCATGCCGTGCCATGCCGTGCCATGCCATTCCATGCCATTCCATGCCATTCCATGCCATTCCATGCCATTCCATGCCATTCCATGCCATTCCATGCCATTCCATGCCATTCCATGCCATTCCATGCCATTCCATGCTATTCCATGCCATTCCATGCCATTCCATGCCGTGCCATGCCGGTGCCATGCCGTGCCATGCCGGTGCCATGCCGTGCCATGCCGGTGCCATGCCGTGCCATGCCGGTGCCATGCCGGTGCCATGCCGTGCCATGCCGTGCCATGCCGGTGCCATGCCGTGCCATGCCGGTGCCATGCCGTGCCATGCCGGTGCCATGTCGTGCCATGCCGGTGCCATGCCGTGCCATGCCGGTGCCATGCCGTGCCATGCCGGTGCCATGCCGTGCCATGCCGGTGCCATGCCGTGCCATGCCGTGCCATGCCGGTGCCATGCCGGTGCCATGCCGTGCCATGCCGTGCCATGCCGTGCCATGCCGTGCCATGCCGTGCCATGCCGTGCCATGCCATTTCATGCCATTCCATGCCATTCCATGCCATTCCATGCCATTCCATGCCATTCCATGCCATTCCATGCCATTCCATGCCATTCCATGCCATTCCATGCCATTCCATGCCATTCCATGCCATTCCATGCCATTCCATGCCATTCCATGCCATTCCATGCCATTCCATGCCATTCCATGCCATTCCATGCCATTCCATGCCATTCCATGCCATTCCATGCCATTCCATGCCATTCCATGCCATTCCATGCCATTCCATGCCATTCCATGCCATTCCATGCCATTCCATGCCATTCCATGCCATTCCATGCCATTCCATGCCATTCCATGCCATTCCATGCCATTCAATGCCGTGCCATGCCGGTGCCATGCCGTGCCATGCCGGTGCCATGCCGGTGCCATGCCGGTGCCATGCCGGTGCCATGCCGTGCCATTCCGTGCCATTCAATGCCATTCCATGCCATTCAATGCCGTGCCATGCCGGTGCCATGCCGTGCCATGCCGTGCCATGCGGTGCCATGCCGTGCCATGCCGTGCCATGCCGTGCCATGCCGTGCCATGCCGTGCCATGCCGTGCCATGCCGGTGCCATGCCGTGCCATGCCGTGCCATGCCGTGCCATGCCGGTGCCATGCCGTGCCATGCCGGTGCCATGCCGTGCCATGCCGGTGCCATGCCGTGCCATGCCGTGCCATGCCGTGCCATGCCGGTGCCATGCCGTGCCATGCCGTGCCATGCCGGTGCCATGCCGTGCCATGCCGTGCCATGCCGGTGCCATGCCGTGCCATGCCGGTGCCATGCCGTGCCATGCCGTGCCATGCCGTGCCATGCCGTGCCATGCCGGTGCCCATGCCGTGCCATGCCGGTGCCATGCCGTGCCATGCCGGTGCCATGCCGGTGCCATGCCGTGCCATGCCGGTGCCATGCCGTGCCATGCCGTGCCATGCCGTGCCATGCCGGGCCATGCGGTGCCATGCCGTGCCATGCCGTGCCATGCCGTGCCATGCCGTGCCATGCCGTGCCATGCCGTGCCATGCCGTGCCATTCCATGCCATTCAATGCCGTGCCATGCCGTGCCATGCCGTGCCATGCCGTGCCATGCGGTGCCATGCCGTGCCATTCGGTGCCATGCCATTCCATGCCATTCCATGCCATTCCATGCCATTCCATGCCATTCCATGCCATTCCATGCCATTCCATGCCATTCCATGCCATTCCATGCCATTCCATGCCATTCCATGCCATTCCATGCCATTCAATGCCGTGCCATGCCGTGCCATGCCGTGCCATGCCGGTGCCATGCCGTGCCATGCCGGTGCCATGCCGTGCCATGCCGGTGCCATGCCGTGCCATGCCGGTGCCATGCCGTGCCATGCCGTGCCATGCCGGTGCCATGCCGGTGCCATGCCGTGCCATGCCGGTGCCATGCCGTGCCATGCCGGTGCCATGCCGTGCCATGCCGGTGCCATGCCGTGCCATGCCGTGCCATGCCGGTGCCATGCCGTGCCATGCCGGTGCCATGCCGTGCCATGCCGTGCCATGCCGTGCCATGCCTTGCCATGCCGTGCCATGCCGTGCCATGCCGGTGCCATGCCGTGCCATGCCGGTGCCATGCCGTGCCATGCCGGTGCCATGCCGTGCCATGCCGGTGCCATGCCGTGCCATGCCGGTGCCATGCCGTGCCATGCCGGTGCCATGCCGTGCCATGCCGGTGCCATGCCGTGCCATGCCGGTGCCATGCCGTGCCATGCCGTGCCATGCCGTGCCATGCCGGTGCCATGCCGTGGCATGCCGGTGCCATGCCGTGCCATGCCGTGCCATGCCGGTGCCATGCCGTGCCATGCCGTGCCATGCCGGTGCCATGCCGGTGCCATGCCGTGCCATGCCGTGCCATGCCGTGCCATGCCGTGCCATTCCGTGCCATTCAATGCCATTCCATGCCATTCAATGCCGTGCCTTGCCGTGCCATGCCGTGCCATGCCGTGCCATGCCGTGCCATGCCGTGCCATGCCGTGCCATGCCATTCCATGCCATTCCATGCCATTCCATGCCATTCCATGCCATTCCATGCCATTCCATGCCATTCCATGCCATTCCATGCCATTCCATGCCATTCCATGCCATTCCATGCCATTCCATGCCATTCCATGCCATTCCATGCCATTCCATGCCATTCCATGCCATTCCATGCCATTCCATGCCATTCCATGCCATTCCATGCCATTCCATGCCGTGCCATGCCGGTGCCATGCCGTGCCATGCCGGTGCCATGCCGTGCCATGCCGGTGCCATGCCGTGCCATGCCGGTGCCATGCCTTGCCATGCCGTGCCATGCCGTGCCATGCCGTGCCATGCCATTCCATGCCATTCCATGC
The DNA here is from genome assembly GCA_963971235.1 of Cryptus armator. Lineage (NCBI taxonomy): Eukaryota > Metazoa > Arthropoda > Insecta > Hymenoptera > Ichneumonidae > Cryptus > Cryptus armator. The sequence continues at coordinate 15,456 of CAXARG010000294.1, read as the reverse complement.
CATTCCATGCCATTCCATGCCATTCCATGCCATTCCATGCCATTCCATGCCATTCCATGCCATTCCATGCCATTCCATGCTATTCCATGCCATTCCATGCCATTCCATGCCATTCCATGCCGTGCCATGCCGATGCCATGCCGTGCCATGCCGGTGCCATGCCGTGCCATGCCGTGACATGCCGGTGCCATGCCGGTGCCATGCCGTGCCATTCCGTGCCATTCAATGCCATTCCATGCCATTCAATGCCGTGCCTTGCCGTGCCATGCCGTGCCATGCCGTGCCATGCCGTGCCATGCCGTGCCATGCCGTGCCATGCCGTGCCATGCCGTGCCATGCCGTGCCATGCCGTGCCATGCCGTGCCATGCCGTGCCATGCCGTGCCATGCCGTGCCATGCCGTGCCATGCCGTGCCATGCCGTGCCATGCCGTGCCATGCCGTGCCATGCCGTGCCATGCCGTGCCATGCCGTGCCATGCCGTGCCATGCCGTGCCATGCCGTGCCATGCCGTGCCATGCCGTGCCATGCCGTGCCATGCCGTGCCATGCCGTGCCATGCCGTGCCATGCCGTGCCATGCCGTGCCATGCCGTGCCATGCCGTGCCATGCCATTTCATGCCATTCCATGCCATTCCATGCCATTCCATGCCATTCCATGCCATTCCATGCCATTCCATGCCATTCCATGCCATTCCATGCCATTCCATGCCATTCCATGCCATTCCATGCCATTCCATGCCATTCCATGCCATTCCATGCCATTCCATGCCATTCCATGCCATTCCATGCCATTCCATGCCATTCCATGCCATTCCATGCCATTCCATGCCATTCCATGCCATTCCATGCCATTCCATGCCATTCCATGCCATTCCATGCCATTCCATGCCATTCCATGCCATTCCATGCCATTCCATGCCGGTGCCATGCCGTGCCATGCCGGTGCCATGCCGTGCCATGCCGGTGCCATGCCGTGCCATGCCGGTGCCATGCCGTGCCATGCCGGTGCCATGCCGTGCCATGCCGTGCCATGCCATTCCATGCCATTCCATGCCATTCCATGCCATTCCATGCCATTCCATGCTATTCCATGCCATTCCATGCCATTCCATGCCGTGCCATGCCGGTGCCATGCCGTGCCATGCCGGTGCCATGCCGTGCCATGCCGGTGCCATGCCGTGCCATGCCGGTGCCATGCCGGTGCCATGCCGTGCCATGCCGTGCCATGCCGGTGCCATGCCGTGCCATGCCGGTGCCATGCCGTGCCATGCCGGTGCCATGTCGTGCCATGCCGGTGCCATGCCGTGCCATGCCGGTGCCATGCCGTGCCATGCCGGTGCCATGCCGTGCCATGCCGGTGCCATGCCGTGCCATGCCGTGCCATGCCGGTGCCATGCCGGTGCCATGCCGTGCCATGCCGGTGCCATGCCGGTGCCATGCCGTGCCATGCCGTGCCATGCCGTGCCATGCCGGGCCATGCGGTGCCATGCCATTCCATGCCATTCCATGCCATTCCATGCCATTCCATGCCATTCCATGCCATTCCATGCCATTCCATGCCATTCCATGCCATTCCATGCCATTCCATGCCATTCCATGCCATTCCATGCCATTCCATGCCATTCCATGCCATTCCATGCCATTCCATGCCATTCCATGCCATTCCATGCCATTCCATGCCATTCCATGCCATTCCATGCCATTCCATGCCATTCCATGCCATTCCATGCCATTCCATGCCATTCCATGCCATTCCATGCCATTCCATGCCATTCCATGCCATTCCATGCCATTCCATGCCATTCCATGCCATTCCATGCCATTCCATGCCATTCCATGCCATTCCATGCCATTCCATGCCATTCCATGCCATTCCATGCCATTCCATGCCGGTGCCATGCCGTGCCATGCCGGTGCCATGCCGTGCCATGCCGGTGCCATGCCGTGCCATGCCGGTGCCATGCCGTGCCATGCCGTGCCATGCCGTGCCATGCCATTCCATGCCATTCCATGCCATTCCATGCCATTCCATGCCATTCCATGCCATTCCATGCCATTCCATGCCATTCCATGCCATTCCATGCCATTCCATGCCATTCCATGCTATTCCATGCCATTCCATGCCATTCCATGCCATTCCATGCCGTGCCATGCCGGTGCCATGCCGTGCCATGCCGGTGCCATGCCGTGCCATGCCGGTGCCATGCCGTGCCATGCCGGTGCCATGCCGGTGCCATGCCGTGCCATGCCGTGCCATGCCGGTGCCATGCCGTGCCATGCCGGTGCCATGCCGTGCCATGCCGGTGCCATGTCGTGCCATGCCGGTGCCATGCCGTGCCATGCCGGTGCCATGCCGTGCCATGCCGGTGCCATGCCGTGCCATGCCGGTGCCATGCCGTGCCATGCCGTGCCATGCCGGTGCCATGCCGGTGCCATGCCGTGCCATGCCGTGCCATGCCGTGCCATGCCGTGCCATGCCGTGCCATGCCGTGCCATGCCATTTCATGCCATTCCATGCCATTCCATGCCATTCCATGCCATTCCATGCCATTCCATGCCATTCCATGCCATTCCATGCCATTCCATGCCATTCCATGCCATTCCATGCCATTCCATGCCATTCCATGCCATTCCATGCCATTCCATGCCATTCCATGCCATTCCATGCCATTCCATGCCATTCCATGCCATTCCATGCCATTCCATGCCATTCCATGCCATTCCATGCCATTCCATGCCATTCCATGCCATTCCATGCCATTCCATGCCATTCCATGCCATTCCATGCCATTCCATGCCATTCCATGCCATTCCATGCCATTCCATGCCATTCCATGCCATTCCATGCCATTCCATGCCATTCCATGCCGGTGCCATGCCGTGCCATGCCGGTGCCATGCCGTGCCATGCCGGTGCCATGCCGTGCCATGCCGGTGCCATGCCGTGCCATGCCGGTGCCATGCCGTGCCATGCCGGTGCCATGCCGTGCCATGCCGGTGCCATGCCGTGCCATGCCGGTGCCATGCCGTGCCATGCCGGTGCCATGCCGTGCCATGCCGTGCCATGCCGTGCCATGCCGTGCCATGCCATTCCATGCCATTCCATGCCATTCCATGCCATTCCATGCCATTCCATGCCATTCCATGCCATTCCATGCCATTCCATGCCATTCCATGCCATTCCATGCCATTCCATGCCATTCCATGCCATTCCATGCCATTCCATGCCATTCCATGCCATTCCATGCCATTCCATGCCATTCCATGCCATTCCATGCTATTCCATGCCATTCCATGCCATTCCATGCCATTCCATGCCGTGCCATGCCGATGCCATGCCGTGCCATGCCGGTGCCATGCCGTGCCATGCCGGTGCCATGCCGTGCCATGCCGTGACATGCCGGTGCCATGCCGGTGCCATGCCGTGCCATGCCGTGACATGCCGGTGCCATGCCGGTGCCATGCCGTGCCATTCCGTGCCATTCAATGCCATTCCATGCCATTCAATGCCGTGCCTTGCCGTGCCATGCCGTGCCATGCCGTGCCATGCCGTGCCATGCCGTGCCATGCCGTGCCATGCCGTGCCATGCCGTGCCATGCCGTGCCATGCCGTGCCATGCCGTGCCATGCCGGTGCCATGCCGTGCCATGCCGTGCCATGCCGGTGCCATGCCGGTGCCATGCCGTGCCATGCCGGGCCATGCGGTGCCATGCCATTCCATGCCATTCCATGCCATTCCATGCCATTCCATGCCATTCCATGCCATTCCATGCCGTGCCATGCCGGTGCCATGCCGTGCCATGCCGGTGCCATGCCGTGCCATGCCGGTGCCATGCCGTGCCATGCCGGTGCCATGCCGTGCCATGCCGGTGCCATGCCGTGCCATGCCGGTGCCATGCCGTGCCATGCCGGTGCCATGCCGGTGCCATGCCGTGCCATGCCGTGCCATGCCGGTGCCATGCCGTGCCATGCCGGTGCCATGCCGTGCCATGCCGGTGCCATGTCGTGCCATGCCGGTGCCATGCCGTGCCATGCCGGTGCCATGCCGTGCCATGCCGGTGCCATGCCGTGCCATGCCGGTGCCATGCCGTGCCATGCCGTGCCATGCCGTGCCATGCCGGTGCCATGCCGTGCCATGCCGTGCCATGCCGGGCCATGCGGTGCCATGCCATTCCATGCCATTCCATGCCATTCCATGCCATTCCATGCCATTCCATGCCGTGCCATGCCATTCCATGCCGTGCCATGCCGGTGCCATGCCGTGCCATGCCGGTGCCATGCCGTGCCATGCCGGTGCCATGCCGTGCCATGCCGGTGCCATGCCGTGCCATGCCGGTGCCATGCCGTGCCATGCCGGTGCCATGCCGTGCCATGCCGGTGCCATGCCGTGCCATGCCGGTGCCATGCCGTGCCATGCCGGTGCCATGCCGTGCCATGCCGTGCCATGCCGGTGCCATGCCGGTGCCATGCCGTGCCATGCCGGTGCCATGCCGTGCCATGCCGGTGCCATGCCGTGCCATGCCGTGCCATGCCGTGCCATGCCGTGCCATGCCGTGCCATGCCGTGCCATGCCGTGCCATGCCGTGCCATGCCGTGCCATGCCGTGCCATGCCGTGCCATGCCGTGCCATGCCGTGCCATGCCGTGCCATGCCGTGCCATGCCGGTGCCATGCCGTGCCATCCCGGTGCCATGCCGTGCCATGCCGGTGCCATGCCGTGCCATGCCGTGCCATGCCGGTGCCATGCCGTGCCATGCCGGTGCCCATGCCGTGCCATGCCGGTGCCATGCCGTGCCATGCCGGTGCCATGCCGGTGCCATGCCGTGCCATGCCGGTGCCATGCCGTGCCATGCCGGTGCCATGCCGTGCCATGCCGGTGCCATGCCGTGCCATGCCGTGCCATGCCGTGCCATGCCGGGCCATGCGGTGCCATGCCATTCCATGCCATTCCATGCCATTCCATGCCAGTCCATGCCATTCCATGCCACTCAATGCGGTGCCATGCCGTGCCATGCCGTGCCATGCCGTGCCATGCCGTGCCATGCCGTGCCATGCCGTGCCATGCCGTGCCATGCCGTGCCATGCCGTGCCATGCCGTGCCATGCCGTGCCATGCCGTGCCATGCCGTGCCATGCCGTGCCATGCCGTGCCATGCCGTGCCATGCCGTGCCATGCCGTGCCATGCCGTGCCATGCCGGTGCCATGCCGTGCCATCCCGGTGCCATGCCGTGCCATGCCGGTGCCATGCCGTGCCATGCCGTGCCATGCCGGTGCCATGCCGTGCCATGCCGTGCCATGCCGTGCCATGCCGGTGCCATGCCGTGCCATGCCGGTGCCATGCCGGTGCCATGCCGTGCCATGCCGGTGCCGTGCCGTGCCGTGCCGTGCCGTGCCGTGCCGTGCCGTGCCGTGCCGTGCCGTGCCGTGCCGTGCCGTGCCGTGCCATGCCGTGCCGTGCCATGCCGTGCCATGCCGTGCCATGCCGTGCCATGCCGTGCCATGCCGTGCCATGCCGTGCCATGCCGTGCCATGCCGTGCCATGCCGTGCCATGCCGTGCCATGCCGTGCCATGCCGTGCCATGCCGTGCCATGCCGTGCCATGCCGTGCCATGCCGTGCCATGCCGTGCCATGCCGGTGCCATGCCGTGCCATGCCGGTGCCATGCCGTGCCATGCCGTGCCATGCCGTGCCATGCCGTGCCATGCCATTCCATGCCATTCCATGCCATTCCATGCCATTCCATGCCAGTCCATGCCATTCCATGCCACTCAATGCGGTGCCATGCCGTGCCATGCGGTGCCATGCCGTGCCATGCCGTGCCATGCCGTGCCATGCCGTGCCATGCCGTGCCATGCCGTGCCATGCCGTGCCATGCCGTGCCATGCCGTGCCATGCCGTGCCATGCCGTGCCATGCCGTGCCATGCCGTGCCATGCCGTGCCATGCCGTGCCATGCCGTGCCATGCCGTGCCATGCCGTGCCATGCGGTGCCATGCCATTCCATGCCATTCCATGCCATTCCATGCCAGTCCATGCCATTCCATGCCATTCCATGCCAGTCCATGCCATTCCATGCCACTCAATGCGGTGCCATGCCGTGCCATGCGGTGCCATGCCGTGCCATGCCGTGCCATGCCGTGCCATGCCGTGCCATGCCGTGCCATGCCGTGCCATGCCGTGCCATGCCGTGCCATGCCGTGCCATGCCGTGCCATGCCGTGCCATGCCGTGCCATGCCGTGCCATGCCGTGCCATGCCGTGCCATGCCGTGCCATGCCGTGCCATGCCGTGCCATGCCGTGCCATGCCGTGCCATGCCGTGCCATGCCGTGCCATGCCGTGCCATGCCGTGCCATGCCGTGCCATGCCGTGCCATGCCGTGCCATGCCGTGCCATGCCGTGCCATGCCGTGCCATGCCGTGCCATGCCGTGCCATGCCGTGCCATGCCGTGCCATGCCGTGCCATGCCGTGCCATGCCGTGCCATGCCGTGCCATGCCGTGCCATGCCGTGCCATGCCGTGCCATGCCGTGCCATGCCGTGCCATGCCGTGCCATGCCGTGCCATGCCGTGCCATGCCGTGCCATGCCGTGCCATGCCGTGCCATGCCGTGCCATGCCGTGCCATGCCGTGCCATGCCGTGCCATGCCGTGCCATGCCGTGCCATGCCGTGCCATGCCGTGCCATGCCGTGCCATGCCGTGCCATGCCGTGCCATGCCGTGCCATGCCGTGCCATGCCGTGCCATGCCGTGCCATGCCGTGCCATGCCGTGCCATGCCGTGCCATGCCGTGCCATGCCGTGCCATGCCGTGCCATGCCGTGCCATGCCGTGCCATGCCGTGCCATGCCGTGCCATGCCGTGCCATGCCGTGCCATGCCGTGCCATGCCGTGCCATGCCGTGCCATGCCGTGCCATGCCGTGCCATGCCGTGCCATGCCGTGCCATGCCGTGCCATGCCGTGCCATGCCGTGCCATGCCGTGCCATGCCGTGCCATGCCGTGCCATGCCGTGCCATGCCGTGCCATGCCGTGCCATGCCGTGCCATGCCGTGCCATGCCGTGCCATGCCGTGCCATGCCGTGCCATGCCGTGCCATGCCGTGCCATGCCGTGCCATGCCGTGCCATGCCGTGCCATGCCGTGCCATGCCGTGCCATGCCGTGCCATGCCGTGCCATGCCGTGCCATGCCGTGCCATGCCGTGCCATGCCGTGCCATGCCGTGCCATGCCGTGCCATGCCGTGCCATGCCGTGCCATGCCGTGCCATGCCGTGCCATGCCGTGCCATGCCGTGCCATGCCGTGCCATGCCGTGCCATGCCGTGCCATGCCGTGCCATGCCGTGCCATGCCGTGCCATGCCGTGCCATGCCGTGCCATGCCGTGCCATGCCGTGCCATGCCGTGCCATGCCGTGCCATGCCGTGCCATGCCGTGCCATGCCGTGCCATGCCGTGCCATGCCGTGCCATGCCGTGCCATGCCGTGCCATGCCGTGCCATGCCGTGCCATGCCGTGCCATGCCGTGCCATGCCGTGCCATGCCGTGCCATGCCGTGCCATGCCGTGCCATGCCGTGCCATGCCGTGCCATGCCGTGCCATGCCGTGCCATGCCGTGCCATGCCGTGCCATGCCGTGCCATGCCGTGCCATGCCGTGCCATGCCGTGCCATGCCGTGCCATGCCGTGCCATGCCGTGCCATGCCGTGCCATGCCGTGCCATGCCGTGCCATGCCGTGCCATGCCGTGCCATGCCGTGCCATGCCGTGCCATGCCGTGCCATGCCGTGCCATGCCGTGCCATGCCGTGCCATGCCGTGCCATGCCGTGCCATGCCGTGCCATTCCATGCCATTCAATGCCGTGCCATTCCATGCCATTCAATGCCGTGCCATTCCATGCCATTCAATGCCGTGCCATGCCGTGCCATGCCGTGCCATTCCATGCCATTCAATGCCGTGCCATGCCGTGCCATGCCGTGCCATTCGGTGCCATGCCATTCCATGCCATTCCATGCCATTCCATGCCATTCAATGCCGTGCCATGCCGTGCCATGCCGGTGCCATGCCGTGCCATGCCGGTGCCATGCCGTGCCATGCCGGTGCCATGCCGTGCCATGCCGGTGCCATGCCGTGCCATGCCGGTGCCATGCCGTGCCATGCCGTGCCATGCCGGTGCCATGCCGGTGCCATGCCGTGCCATGCCGGTGCCATGCCGTGCCATGCCGGTGCCATGCCGTGCCATGCCGTGCCATGCCGGTGCCATGCCGTGCCATGCCGGTGCCATGCCGTGCCATGCCGTGCCATGCCGTGCCATGCCTTGCCATGCCGTGCCATGCCGTGCCATGCCGGTGCCATGCCGTGCCATGCCGGTGCCATGCCGTGCCATGCCGGTGCCATGCCGTGCCATGCCGGTGCCATGCCGTGCCATGCCGGTGCCATGCCGTGCCATGCCGGTGCCATGCCGTGCCATGCCGGTGCCATGCCGTGCCATGCCGGTGCCATGCCGTGCCATGCCGGTGCCATGCCGTGCCATGCCGGTGCCATGCCGTGCCATGCCGTGCCATGCCGTGCCATGCCGGTGCCATGCCGTGGCATGCCGGTGCCATGCCGTGCCATGCCGTGCCATGCCGGTGCCATGCCGTGCCATGCCGTGCCATGCCGGTGCCATCCCGGTGCCATGCCGTGCCATGCCGTGCCATGCCGTGCCATGCCGTGCCATGCCGTGCCATTCCGTGCCATTCAATGCCATTCCATGCCATTCAATGCCGTGCCTTGCCGTGCCATGCCGTGCCATGCCGTGCCATGCCGTGCCATGCCGTGCCATGCCGTGCCATGCCGTGCCATGCCATTCCATGCCATTCCATGCCATTCCATGCCATTCCATGCCATTCCATGCCATTCCATGCCATTCCATGCCATTCCATGCCATTCCATGCCATTCCATGCCATTCCATGCCATTCCATGCCATTCCATGCCATTCCATGCCATTCCATGCCATTCCATGCCATTCCATGCCATTCCATGCCATTCCATGCCATTCCATGCCATTCCATGCCATTCCATGCCATTCCATGCCATTCCATGCCATTCCATGCCATTCCATGCCGTGCCATGCCGGTGCCATGCCGGTGCCATGCCGTGCCATGCCGGTGCCATGCCGTGCCATGCCGGTGCCATGCCGTGCCATGCCATTCCATGCCATTCCATGCCATTCCATGCCATTCCATGCCATTCCATGCCATTCCATGCCATTCCATGCCATTCCATGCCATTCCATGCCATTCCATGCCATTCCATGCCATTCCATGCCATTCCATGCCATTCCATGCTATTCCATGCCATTCCATGCCATTCCATGCCGTGCCATGCCGATGCCATGCCGTGCCATGCCGGTGCCATGCCGTGCCATGCCGTGACATGCCGGTGCCATGCCGGTGCCATGCCGTGCCATTCCGTGCCATTCAATGCCATTCCATGCCATTCCATGCCATTCAATGCCGTGCCTTGCCGTGCCATGCCGTGCCATGCCGTGCCATGCCGTGCCATGCCGTGCCATGCCGTGCCATGCCGTGCCATGCCGTGCCATGCCGTGCCATGCCGTGCCATGCCGTGCCATGCCGTGCCATGCCGTGCCATGCCGTGCCATGCCATTTCATGCCATTCCATGCCATTCCATGCCATTCCATGCCATTCCATGCCATTCCATGCCATTCCATGCCATTCCATGCCATTCCATGCCATTCCATGCCATTCCATGCCATTCCATGCCATTCCATGCCATTCCATGCCATTCCATGCCATTCCATGCCATTCCATGCCATTCCATGCCATTCCATGCCATTCCATGCCATTCCATGCCATTCCATGCCATTCCATGCCATTCCATGCCATTCCATGCCATTCCATGCCATTCCATGCCATTCCATGCCATTCCATGCCATTCCATGCCATTCCATGCCATTCCATGCCATTCCATGCCATTCCATGCCATTCCATGCCATTCCATGCCATTCCATGCCATTCCATGCCATTCCATGCCGTGCCATGCCGGTGCCATGCCGTGCCATGCCGGTGCCATGCCGTCCCATGCCGGTGCCATGCCGTGCCATGCCGGTGCCATGCCGTGCCATGCCGTGCCATGCCGTGCCATGCCGTGCCATGCCATTCCATGCCATTCCATGCCATTCCATGCCATTCCATGCCATTCCATGCCATTCCATGCCATTCCATGCCATTCCATGCCATTCCATGCCATTCCATGCTATTCCATGCCATTCCATGCCATTCCATGCCGTGCCATGCCGGTGCCATGCCGTGCCATGCCGGTGCCATGCCGTGCCATGCCGGTGCCATGCCGTGCCATGCCGGTGCCATGCCGTGCCATGCCGGTGCCATGCCGGTGCCATGCCGTGCCATGCCGTGCCATGCCGGTGCCATGCCGTGCCATGCCGGTGCCATGCCGTGCCATGCCGGTGCCATGTCGTGCCATGCCGGTGCCATGCCGTGCCATGTCGGTGCCATGCCGTGCCATGCCGGTGCCATGCCGTGCCATGCCGGTGCCATGCCGTGCCATGCCGGTGCCATGCCGTGCCATGCCGTGCCATGCCGGTGCCATGCCGGTGCCATGCCGGTGCCATGCCGTGCCATGCCGGTGCCATGCCGGTGCCATGCCGTGCCATGCCGTGCCATGCCGTGCCATGCCGGGCCATGCGGTGCCATGCCATTCCATGCCATTCCATGCCATTCCATGCCATTCCATGCCATTCCATGCCATTCCATGCCGTGCCATGCCGGTGCCATGCCGTGCCATGCCGGTGCCATGCCGTGCCATGCCGGTGCCATGCCGTGCCATGCCGGTGCCATGCCGTGCCATGCCGGTGCCATGCCGTGCCATGCCGGTGCCATGCCGTGCCATGCCGGTGCCATGCCGTGCCATGCCGTGCCATGCCGTGCCATGCCGGTGCCATGCCGTGCCATGCCGGTGCCATGCCGTGCCATGCCGTGCCATGCCGTGCCATGCCGTGCCATGCCGGTGCCATGCCGTGCCATGCCGGTGCCATGCCGTGCCATCCCGGTGCCATGCCGTGCCATGCCGGTGCCATGCCGTGCCATGCCGTGCCATGCCGGTGCCATGCCGTGCCATGCCGGTGCCATGCCGTGCCATGCCGGTGCCATGCCGTGCCATGCCGGTGCCCATGCCGTGCCATGCCGGTGCCATGCCGTGCCATGCCGGTGCCATGCCGGTGCCATGCCGTGCCATGCCGGTGCCATGCCGTGCCATGCCGGTGCCATGCGGTGCCATGCCGTGCCATGCCGTGCCATGCCGGGCCATGCGGTGCCATGCCATTCCATGCCATTCCATGCCATTCCATGCCAGTCCATGCCATTCCATGCCACTCAATGCGGTGCCATGCCGTGCCATGCGGTGCCATGCCGTGCCATGCCGTGCCATGCCGTGCCATGCCGTGCCATGCCGTGCCATGCCGTGCCATGCCGTGCCATGCCGTGCCATGCCGTGCCATGCCGTGCCATGCCGTGCCATGCCGTGCCATGCCGTGCCATGCCGTGCCATGCCGTGCCATGCCGTGCCATGCCGTGCCATGCCGTGCCATGCCGTGCCATGCCGTGCCATGCCGTGCCATGCCGTGCCATGCCGTGCCATGCCGTGCCATGCCGTGCCATGCCGTGCCATGCCGTGCCATGCCGTGCCATGCCGTGCCATGCCGTGCCATGCCGTGCCATGCCGTGCCATGCCGTGCCATGCCGTGCCATGCCGTGCCATGCCGTGCCATGCCGTGCCATGCCGTGCCATGCCGTGCCATGCCGTGCCATGCCGTGCCATGCCGTGCCATGCCGTGCCATGCCGTGCCATGCCGTGCCATGCCGTGCCATGCCGTGCCATGCCGTGCCATGCCGTGCCATGCCGTGCCATGCCGTGCCATGCCGTGCCATGCCGTGCCATGCCGTGCCATGCCGTGCCATGCCGTGCCATTCCGTGCCATTCAATGCCGTGCCATGCCGTGCCATGCCGTGCCATGCGGTGCCATGCCGTGCCATGCCGTGCCATGCGGTGCCATGCCGTGCCATGCCGTGCCATGCCGTGCCATGCCGTGCCATGCCGTGCCATGCCGTGCCATGCCGTGCCATGCCGTGCCATGCCGTGCCATGCCGTGCCATGCCGTGCCATGCCGTGCCATGCCGTGCCATGCCGTGCCATGCCGTGCCATGCCGTGCCATGCCGTGCCATGCCGTGCCATGCCGTGCCATGCCGTGCCATGCCGTGCCATGCCGTGCCATGCCGTGCCATGCCGTGCCATGCCGTGCCATGCCGTGCCATGCCGTGCCATGCCGTGCCATGCCGTGCCATGCCGTGCCATGCCGTGCCATGCCGTGCCATGCCGTGCCATGCCGTGCCATGCCGTGCCATGCCGTGCCATGCCGTGCCATGCCGTGCCATGCCGTGCCATGCCGTGCCATGCCGTGCCATGCCGTGCCATGCCGTGCCATGCCGTGCCATGCCGTGCCATGCCGTGCCATGCCGTGCCATGCCGGTGCCATGCCGTGCCATGCCGTGCCATGCCGTGCCATGCCGGTGCCATGCCGTGCCATGCCGGTGCCATGCCGTGCCATGCCGGTGCCATGCCGTGCCATGCCGGTGCCATGCCGTGCCATGCCGGTGCCATGCCGGTGCCATGCCGTGCCATGCCGGTGCCATGCCGTGCCATGCCGTGCCATGCCGGTGCCATGCCGGTGCCATGCCGTGCCATGCCGGTGCCATGCCGTGCCATGCCGGTGCCATGCCGTGCCATGCCGGTGCCATGCCGTGCCATGCCGTGCCATGCCGGTGCCCATGCCGTGCCATGCCGGTGCCATGCCGTGCCATTCCGGTGCCATGCCGGTGCCATGCCGTGCCATGCCGGTGCCATGCCGTGCCATGCCGTGCCATGCCGGTGCCATGCCGTGCCATGCCGTGCCATGCCGTGCCATGCCGTGCCATGCCGTGACATGCCGTGACATGCCGTGCCATGCCGTGCCATGCCGTGCCATGCCGTGCCATGCCGTGCCATGCCGTGCCATGCCGTGCCATGCCGTGCCATGCCGTGCCATGCCGTGCCATGCCGTGCCATGCCGTGCCATGCCGTGCCATGCCGTGCCATGCCGTGCCATGCCGTGCCATGCCGTGCCATGCCGTGCCATGCCGTGCCATGCCGTGCCATGCCGTGCCATGCCGTGCCATGCCGTGCCATGCCGTGCCATGCCGTGCCATGCCGTGCCATGCCGTGCCATGCCGTGCCATGCCGTGCCATGCCGTGCCATGCCGTGCCATGCCGTGCCATGCCGTGCCATGCCGTGCCATGCCGTGCCATGCCGTGCCATGCCGTGCCATGCCGTGCCATGCCGTGCCATGCCGTGCCATGCCGTGCCATGCCGTGCCATGCCGTGCCATGCCGTGCCATGCCGTGCCATGCCGTGCCATGCCGTGCCATGCCGTGCCATGCCGTGCCATGCCGTGCCATGCCGTGCCATGCCGTGCCATGCCGTGCCATGCCGTGCCATGCCGTGCCATGCCGTGCCATGCCGTGCCATGCCGTGCCATGCCGTGCCATGCCGTGCCATGCCGTGCCATGCCGTGCCATGCCGTGCCATGCCGTGCCATGCCGTGCCATGCCGTGCCATGCCGTGCCATGCCGTGCCATGCCGTGCCATGCCGTGCCATGCCGTGCCATGCCGTGCCATGCCGTGCCATGCCGTGCCATGCCGTGCCATGCCGTGCCATGCCGTGCCATGCCGTGCCATGCCGTGCCATGCCGTGCCATGCCGTGCCATGCCGTGCCATGCCGTGCCATGCCGTGCCATGCCGTGCCATGCCGTGCCATGCCGTGCCATGCCGTGCCATGCCGTGCCATGCCGTGCCATGCCGTGCCATGCCGTGCCATGCCGTGCCATGCCGTGCCATGCCGTGCCATGCCGTGCCATGCCGTGCCATGCCGTGCCATGCCGTGCCATGCCGTGCCATGCCGTGCCATGCCGTGCCATGCCGTGCCATGCCGTGCCATGCCGTGCCATGCCGTGCCATGCCGTGCCATGCCGTGCCATGCCGTGCCATGCCGTGCCATGCCGTGCCATGCCGTGCCATGCCGTGCCATGCCGTGCCATGCCGTGCCATGCCGTGCCATGCCGTGCCATGCCGTGCCATGCCGTGCCATGCCGTGCCATGCCGTGCCATGCCGTGCCATGCCGTGCCATGCCGTGCCATGCCGTGCCATGCCGTGCCATGCCGTGCCATGCCGTGCCATGCCGTGCCATGCCGTGCCATGCCGTGCCATGCCGTGCCATGCCGTGCCATGCCGTGCCATGCCGTGCCATGCCGTGCCATGCCGTGCCATGCCGTGCCATGCCGTGCCATGCCGTGCCATGCCGTGCCATGCCGTGCCATGCCGTGCCATGCCGTGCCATGCCGTGCCATGCCGTGCCATGCCGTGCCATGCCGTGCCATGCCGTGCCATGCCGTGCCATGCCGTGCCATGCCGTGCCATGCCGTGCCATGCCGTGCCATGCCGTGCCATGCCGTGCCATGCCGTGCCATGCCGTGCCATGCCGTGCCATGCCGTGCCATGCCGTGCCATGCCGTGCCATGCCGTGCCATGCCGTGCCATGCCGTGCCATGCCGTGCCATGCCGTGCCATGCCGTGCCATGCCGTGCCATGCCGTGCCATGCCGTGCCATGCCGTGCCATGCCGTGCCATGCCGTGCCATGCCGTGCCATGCCGTGCCATGCCGTGCCATGCCGTGCCATGCCGTGCCATGCCGTGCCATGCCGTGCCATGCCGTGCCATGCCGTGCCATGCCGTGCCATGCCGTGCCATGCCGTGCCATGCCGTGCCATGCCGTGCCATGCCGTGCCATGCCGTGCCATGCCGTGCCATGCCGTGCCATGCCGTGCCATGCCGTGCCATGCCGTGCCATGCCGTGCCATGCCGTGCCATGCCGTGCCATGCCGTGCCATGCCGTGCCATGCCGTGCCATGCCGTGCCATGCCGTGCCATGCCGTGCCATGCCGTGCCATGCCGTGCCATGCCGTGCCATGCCGTGCCATGCCGTGCCATGCCGTGCCATGCCGTGCCATGCCGTGCCATGCCGTGCCATGCCGTGCCATGCCGTGCCATGCCGGTGCCATGCCGTGCCATGCGGTGCCATGCCATTCCATGCCATTCCATGCCATTCCATGCCATTCCATGCCATTCCATGCCATTCCATGCCATTCCATGCCATTCCATGCCATTCCATGCCATTCCATGCCATTCAATGCCGTGCCATGCCGTGCCATGCCGGTGCCATGCCGTGCCATGCCGGTGCCATGCCGTGCCATGCCGGTGCCATGCCGTGCCATGCCGGTGCCATGCCGTGCCATGCCGGTGCCATGCCGTGCCATGCCGTGCCATGCCGGTGCCATGCCGTGCCATGCC